>CM066031.1:1310405440-1312805440 GCA_033557465.1 Ichthyophis bannanicus
CGCCCATTAATATAGCTTTTCCACAGCGTTAAGAGTGCAAGAGTTCCGATAACAGGCATTAACAGCACACTTGCTCCCTTAACACCTTTTAGTAAACATACCTCTATGTTTATTTAAGTGTCAGAGAAAAATGAGTTTCAAAATCATAATCCTTTGTGGCTCTTTCTGCTCTACTCCCTTTGCCTATCAGAACATTGACTGCCTCTATGATTTTCTCCTATTATACTGTGCACTTTAAGATTGCAGGGAATGGTGAACTCTTTTTTTCTCCATGTGACATCATCATCTGTTGCTTCTTTGCCCTTCCTAAATCACTTTTAGGTAGTGTGCTGCCATCAGTGCAGCAATGTGGAAGTGTAAAAAAGGCACAACTCAAACAAAAAAGCACTATAACCATATGTTGATAGAAGCAAGCCCCATCCAAAGTGTGGTAATTCCAAAACACACTTTATTTATTGATTCACCAATCAGGGGTAATAAGAGCCAAACCCAACACGGCCATGTTTCAGCAATACCTTCCTCGGGGTTTTTTTTAGCACTCGTTGATGATTCAAATTCAGAGACATCCTTTTTCCGTATTACATCTGAACTGGAAACACTGGTAGACTGCATCCTGTTTTCGTAATTTTTATAAGAGCAGAGGTTGAATCTAATAGGTTACTAACAGGAATGCTGAGTTGTGACAGTCGAGGGACAGTTGTTAATGAGTGGGAGCTGATTAAGTTGTATCAGGAATCATGGGCATTGGAAAGGGGTGGGCCATACGGGCTCTGGTCCCTCCAAAATGCATGGCACGGGCAGAAGAAGAAGAGAAGCCACGATCATGGCAAAGACCTTTCCTGTCTGCCCATGGGAGAGTGAATCCCCCTGGGTATAACAGGAAGGGACTCTGCCCATAGGGCAAAACTAGGGGGCATTGTTAGGGTGGAGTTTGGGGCAGTGCTTGCCCCTTCCAAAGAAAAAGACTTTCTGGAATTTTTGAATATACAGGTTGACTGTAGTATGTTGTTGGCTTGATTTAGAGGTACTGGGTGATTGTGAGTGTCTGTCAGCAGATGGTGGACAATATGTTTGATCTAAATATTGACTAATAGAAGAGGAAATAGATGCTAGTATTTTTGTGATTTCAGGAAGAAGTGGTATGGCCTAGAATTACAAACTGAAGGATGGATCGGGAAAGGGATTTTAGGAATGTAAGCAAAAGAAGGCATTGTATATAACTTAAGTGCCCCTATTCAACAAAATATTCTTTTGGCATGTGATTTTAGGAAATACGTGGAAATCTTTACAAGAAGACCACAATTACCCAGATTGACATTCATTTTGGCATATCAGTTACGGGCATATATTGAACTAGGAGAGTAGTGTTAGTATGTGCTATAACTTAAAAATGTAGTAGTGCTCAGTTGGTGAAAAACAAAGTAGGTTTAGTATGAGAGCTGGTAGAGGAGAATGATTTGGGTATTTTCCTCCATTACTAAGTTGGCTTCTTGAAGCTGATGTGGCTGTTTTTAATCAACACTGACTGATTGTTTTTATGCATTAATAGTCTGCAATGGGGAAGTAGGGAGTAATGACAATTTTTATGACCTTGTTAAGGATATAACGGGTTGACTCTTGAATAATAAAGTGGATAAAATATTGTTTTAAGAGAATTAAGGGCAGAGTGGAGTGGGTTTTTTTTTACTGGCCTATTGGGCTCTTTCAATTGATGTGGCTTCAGTTCAGGAAGTCTTAAATCCAGTAGCTGAGTTTGCTTTAGTTGTTTTCAAATTGATGGGTAGATTTTAATTTGGATATTGGCACTAATGAGAGTTCCCATCTTGCAATAGTTTTATCAGAATAAAAGACAGAGTGAAACATGATTTTTACTAATCTGTCAGGCTCATTTAATTGAGGTATTAGGATTGATGTGAGTTACCTATGTGTAAATGGTAGGGGTGAACAGACAAAAAATGTCTTTTATTTCCTGTATTGTTTGCAATTTGTTTTGGTTTACTTTATATTCTTTTAATAAATTTTTGTTGTTTCATTTAGTTTTTATACATTTTCATTTCAGGGCAGTTTTGTTAATTAGATATGGCTGCTGCCCATATGAAAAACATAGCTGAAAAGTTACTAGAGGTTTCAGGAAAATTTTAAAAAACCCTATTTTTTCCTCACGATCAGAGGCTGGTGTCAAACTAGTAACCTTTGGATTAGAACACAGGTATCATGCAAAAGACCCATCACTTATCCATGGTAGTTGGCTGTAGTCAGTATGCACTTAACTCTTAGATTACTGGTGATCTTCCTTCCTGTTTCCTGATTGGCCCACGTTTGTCTGCTCTGGAGCTGTATGAAAAATACTAACTGGAATTTTTTGCCTATGCATTATGAGACCTGCAGCATTGATTTGAATGAGAAGAATCAGAGACTACAAATACTGCACTGCCTTGGTATGTACTGTAAGTTCAAAATCATGACTAACTTAGCAGCTCTGGGACATGCTGAGGGGTATGGAGTTAAGAGAAATCCATGAGGCAAACAAAAGAGACAGAGAACTGATATCAGCAAATAGATAATTTAAGTGGGCTGACTCACTGATTGCAAACTCTTAGGGGTCAATATAGTTAGCTGATATAGTCACTATCAAGTTAGATGCTGGTACCAGCATTTAACATAATCCATATATCCATATATTCAGTGCTGCATATATGTAGCAGGGTTGAATATCTAGATAGTACAGGACCCACTGGAAGTATCAATTAACTAAACATATACATTATCCGGATAAATCCAGCTCACTTTCAAGTAGATAGGATGTGACCGTTTAGTGACTTAGGGGTATGTTTACTAAACCATCTTAACGTAGCAGCGACGACGTTATCGTGCAATACGTGACATTATCAAGCGATAATGGCGCTTTACCATGCAAGAACGTCACGTATCATATGATAATGTCTGCGGCGGGGTTAAGGTGCGCAGAGAGTAGAGTAAGGCTCCCCAGGGGTGGAGATGAGGGGTCAATGGGCGGAGAGTGGGCGGGGAGAGGCCCCATGCACACTAATGCCATGAAATGAAGGTCTGAAAATTAGCACCAGTGAAAACCTCGCGCTAGAGGCACAATTGCAGGAGAGAGAAACCATTTCAGTCAGCAATGTACAGCAAAGCCAGGGAAACCCCGAAAGTGATAGTAGTGATACATGTGCAGGAACCAAAAAGGCAAATAAATATATTAAATGACCAGAACCACATTTTAAATACCCATAACCAAACTGGCCAATAGTGCTACTAATGATAAACATAAAGCAACACTACTGACAAAGCATAAAAAGGAAGATATCATGTTTGGAAGGGGCTATGCTCTGTTCCCCTACAAAGTGAATGATCCCACAGTGAAATAGCGGTGATCAGGGTTTTGTCGTTTATATTGGGCAGGTTTGTTATGCTGTGGTTCAGCTGGGGCACAGTGCGGACTAGGCAGATGCCTAGGTGGCACATAGGAATGCCAAAAGTGTAAAGCAGCAAGACAGCAACTGACGAGGGTCCAACATGGCCACGAGTGTGTATCCCACAGTGTCACATGGGATATTACCCAGCAGGTACCCCCAATGGTACATAACAGGCCCTGGACCTGATTACAGAGGTCTATTATAAATCTCGGTGTCAGGGTAACTGCATCAGTTGGGGGTTTCACAGCTCTGCCCTAACTCCAGGAGGCCCTGGACCTCATTACAGAGGTTTATTATAGATCCTGGTGTTAAGGTAACTGCATCAGTTGGGGTTTCACAGCTCTGCCCTAACCCCAGGAGGCCCTCGACCTGATTACAGAGGTCAATTAAAGATCCTGGTGTCAGGGTACCTGCATCTGTTTCATTCTCACAGCTCTGCCCTAACCCCAGGAGGCCCTGGACCTGATTACAGAGGTCTATTATAAATCCTGGTGTCAGGGTAACTGCATCAGTTGGGGCTTCACAGCTCTGCCCTAACTCCAGGAGGCCCTGGACAACATTACAGAGGTCTATAGCCCAGCTAGGTGTGTTGGTGCATGCTCCTGTTGCAGTTGGCCACAAATGCCCTATTCACAGGAGGCCCTAGTTGTGTCCACACAGGTAGAGTATACATCCTTGTGTTCTGGTATCTTTATCTTTATCTTTATTATAAAACTTTTTATACCGCCATGACCAAAAAGGCATACAGCGGTGTACAATAAAAAACAGGCTACTGAGAGAACAGAAAAGAACGCCAATTATTCATAAAAGAGACAGCAAAGATAGAAAAGGAAGAATAGAGAAACAGAGCAGTCAACTGTGGGCAGGGGGGGAAGGAACATCAAAAGCAACACAGAAGAGGTGAGTTTTGAGGGAGGCCTTAAAAGTTTTAAAAGATGACTCCATGCGTAAAGTTGAGGGAAGAGAGTTCCAAAGGCGGGGGCCGAGAAAGAAAAAAGCAGAAGAGCGTGTTGATTCGAGGTGAGCCCGAGAAGGAGGTGGGAGAAAGAGGCGGTTAGCGTGAATCGACCGAAGCGTTCTAGAGGGACAGTGAAAATGCACCAGATCAGAGAGGTAAAGGGGAACACCAGTGTGGAGAGCTTTGTGAACAAAGATCAGAACTTTGTATTGAATACGGAAAGGGATAGGCAGCCAGTGTAAACGAATAAGAAGTGGAGTGATATGAGCCGTACGTGAAGAATTAGTCAGAAGACGAGCAGCAGTATGGTGAACCAGTTGAAGACGACGAAGCTGAGAAAGAGGGAGGCCGGCCAGAGAAGCATTACAGTAGTCTAAACGCGAAACCACAAGAGAAAGAAGAAGTGTGGTCAGAGAAGAAAAGGAAAGAAAAGGCCGGATAGCACGGAGTTGACGCAGGGTATAGAAAGAACGTTGAGCAATAGAAGAAACGTGCTCTTTGAAGGTTAAAGCTGAATCCAAAGTAACCCCAAGATAACGCATAGAAGAGACAAGAGGAATAGGCCCAACAGACAGAGAAGGAGCAAGAGTGGGAAGAGGAGCGCCAGCAGTGAACCAGATGGCTGAAGTTTTGGACAGATTAACATGTAAGAAGTTGTCAGAAAACCAAGAAGAAACAGTGGCAAGACAGGCATTGAGAGGACCGATATCAGGGGAAAGAGGGCAAGTGTGATAGAGGAGAAGGATATCATCTGCATAATAGTACGCAGAGATACCGTGCTGTTGGATAAGTAAAGCAAGAGGGGCCAGAAAAATATTAAACAGTAAGGGGGCTAATACAGAACCCTGTGGAACACCACACGGCAAAGGTGAAGGAGAAGATGAAGTAGTGCCAGAGAGAACTGAGAAAGATCGATTGAAAAGAAAAGAGTGAAACCAGCGGAGAACCGAACCAGAGAGACCTATAGAACGAAGCCTTAGGAGAAGAGTGCAGTGATCAACAATGTCAAAAGCAGCAGAAAGATCAAGTGAAACAGCCAAAGAAATAGAACCACGATCATGAGCAACGTGCAACTCGTTAAGAAAAGAAATGAGAATAGCTTCGGTACTGTGCCCAGGACGAAAACCAGATTGACGGGGGTGAAAAACCAAAGAATCCTCCAAGTGTGAAGATAATTGAGTAAAGACCAACCGTTCAAGAAGCTTAGAGAGAAATGAGAGATTAGAGATAGGACGCCAGTTAGAAAGTGAGGCAGGATCCAGAGAGGGTTTCTTCAGAAGGGGGCGAATAAGAGCGTGTTTCCAGAGAGCAGGGAAAGAACCGGAAGAGAGACTGGTGTTAAAAATAGAGAGAACAAAGGGGAGGAGAGCAAGAGAGGGTTCAGAAAGCCAATGGGAGGGTATGGGGTCGGACGGACAGGTGGTTTTCCGAGTGGAGGAGAGAGCAGTGGAGAGTTCAGGAAGCGTGATAAGCCGGAATTCGGACCAACAGTGTGAAAGCGGAGGAACAGTAGAGGAAACTAATGCGGAGGAGGGAACTGGGGAAAGAGGAGGGGGAGAAGAAAGAGGAGGGGGCAAGAAGGGAAAAGTTGCCGGATGGAGAGGACTTTGTCAGCAAAGAAGGAAGCCAGAGCATCTGGTGTGGGGTTATTAGAAGATGCTATAGCAGGAAGAGAAGCGGTAGGGGATGAAGAAGAAGCAGAGAGGGAGTGGAGAATACGATATAATTGACGAGTGGAGTTTGCCGAAGAGGAAATAAGCCTAGAAAAATAGTCCCGCTTAGCAGAGTGCAGAAGGGAGCGGTAGTGAGAGTGACAATAACGGAAGTGTGAGAGAGTGACAGGTGAAGGGAACTTACGCCAACGGCGGAGAGCTCGACGTAGGTAAGAGCGGTAGAGACGAAAGCCAGGTAGATACCAGGGGGAGGTGGGGCGAGAGCGGGCTGCAGAAGGGGGGCGCAAAGGAGCAATTTGATCTAGAGCAGTGGAGAGCGAAGAGTCCCAACACTGGACCTGAAGGTCAACAGAAAGCGAGGAAAAATCCTCAGGAAAGAGAGTGTCCGAGGGTGGGAAAAGCTGGAGGGAATCAGGAGTGAGATGACGAACTGAGCGGGGAGGAGGCAGTAGAGGGGAAGGAGGGGGGAAAGGAGAAAGAGGACAGGGAAGGACAAAACATAAGCAATAATGGTCTGACCAGGGAAGGGACTGGGAAGAGAAAGAGGAAGGAACAAAGGGAGAGGAATGACGGGAAATAACTAAGTCCAAAGTATGGCCAGCAGCATGGGTAGGGAGCTGGACATACTGGGAAAGGGAAAGATCGGAAAGAAGAGAAAGAAAGGAGAGGTCACGCTGGGAAGAAGGGAGATCTACATGAACATTAAAATCACCAAGGAGCAGAACGTGATGGTATCTAAGCGAGACCTCCGATAGGGTTAAAAGAACAGAGTCCCAGAGAGCAGGAGAGAGAGAAGGAGGAACGTAGAACAGAAGAATATACAGAAGGGGGGAAACCTCTAAAGAGAGGAGAAGGACTTCTGGATAGGAAAAAGGGGAAGGAAGTACTTCACGCAGGGGGAGGGAGGAGCGGTGGATCACAGCAACCCCTCCTCCAGAGCGGCCCCTACGGGACACCGAAGAGAAGGAAAAACCAGGGGGGAGACAGCGGTTCAGGAGGGGCTCCTCCCCATCCTTAAGCCAAGTCTCTGTCAGAAATAAAATGTCCAGAGAGTGCTGAGAAATAAGGTCGTGAATAAGCACTGTCTTGGACCGGAGAGACCGACAATTTAGCAAGGCCATTTGAAGTAAAAGAAGTTGTGGAGGGGAGGGAAAGTCAGAGGAGGGGGGGGGGGGCAAGCAGGGGACGAGGTAAGCAGAGCGACAGGCCGCCACATTAGACACAATAGAGGGAGGGAGGGAGGGAGAAGGCCTCCAACCTACTAAAGTGGGGATGGCAGACATTGAGCTAAGCACAGAGATTAGCAGAAGCAGAAAAGGCAAATAGGCCCAGGCAGAGGCAGCAGGGGGAGTCCAACGTTGAGTTGCCACAGGAACGGCAGGGACCAGGCTGGGAATCCGATGATTTGGCGGCACAGGACAAGGGTCAGCAGAGGACGTGTCACCGGACTTGCCCCCGGACTCGCCCCAAGGAGCTCGTCCAAGGAGCAGGACCTGCTCCTTGGGCGCGCGCCGCTGCGGCACGGGACGCCGCGCTCAAAGCGTTTAAATATAAAATAGCCACTTCCGGGACTCGGAGGAGCAGCCAATGGGAAGGTACCTGGGAGGAGCAAAGAAGACACGTCAGTGCAGCAGTAGTGGTTCCTGGTGATGTGTTCAGGGCCACCCAATCCCTGCGTGATGCCGGAACACATCACACATGTTCCAATACAAATATCATGGTGGCATGGTGTGTGTGTCTGTGGATGTGTGTAGGTTATGCAAACACACAGGTATGTGCTGGACCCCACAGGGGTCAAGATACACCTCCCCTGTAGACCAGCATACCTCCCCTACACATGGCATGGTGCTGCCATGTAATGCAAGGAGAGCGTAGGATCTGGGTAAGGTTGGTCTGTGGGGTTGCTCAAACGACACGTAGGTGGCACCCCACACATGCTCAGACCCACAGCCACACATGCAGGCGGCACTGGCAACAGGTAGTAAGGACCCTCTGGCATGAGCAGAAGCAGCACCCTGCTGTATGCAGTGATGTGTGATATGCGTTGGGCACCCACCAGAGATATCTGGCCCATTGCATTCCCACCCAGGTGGAGGACCTATGGAAAAAGGGACGCGAGTTGCGGCTGCACTGCCTGGGTGTCATCGAGCAGCTACAAAGGAGGGTGCTGCAGCAATGTGGCAGTGAGTGTTGCGGCCCCTGCAGCGCGGTACAGCATGTCACAGTGGGCCAATGGCCTGTGGGAGGCCACACTATGTTTATGTGGCATTGTAATTGCATGATGGTATGCTAATGACTGTCTTCCCCCAAAGAAGCTGCTGCTGCTGGTGAGGGGACATCAACTTCAGGGCCACCCACAACATGTCCCACAGCTGCAATCTAGCCGGTGGAGGAGGAGGAGGAAGCAGAGGAGGAGGAGGAGGCAGCTGAGGAGGAGGAGGCGGCAGAGGTGGAAGAGGATGACGGGGACATGGAGGGGTGGAGGGTGGGGTGTGTTGGGAGGGAGGGGAGGGTGAGAGTATGCGTGACATTTTGGGGGGTGAGGAGGAGGAGGAGAGCATGGAGGGTGGCGAGGGTGGGTGGGAGGTGCCAGGGGGGAGGAGAGGGTGTGGAGGGGGGAGGGGGAGAGAACACAGGACAGCACAGGGCACTGTGAGTCCCTGCCAGCTGCCGCATGTGTGTGGGGATGGTGCCTATCTGAGTGTAGCTATGCCACACATTGCCACAGACAGGGCCCACGCACTTGCCATCACACAGACACCTGGCACCTTGTGTGTATGTGGTGGCAGGTGCGTCCAGGACCTGTATGTGGCAATGGATGGCATGCTGCAACGCCAGCGGGCCCAGGACCGCACCATCCGGTGGCTGGCAGGCTCCATTCAGTGGATGGCTTCCGAGATGCAGCGTGTGGCTGGTATGCGTGGTGAATCTCGACAGCCATCCCCTGATGAGCATCCCAGGAGCATGTGATGGTCCCTGTGGTGCCCACACATGTTCCCTGTGCTGTCCTGACTCCCGGACCCAACATGTGTGCTTTGGTATACAATACCTGTTGTACATATGTTTTTAAATACAGTTGGGTTACTACATCACAATGGTCATGTGTCTCACCTACAGATAGACTGTGGACGTGAGCATGGGACATGTTTGTAAATCCCTATGTGTATGTGTGGTAGACATAGATAACATACATGGATCATCTCCACACACAGTTGTGGGGGTTGCCCATGTGCATAGGCATCTGTGTCCCATGGTCCCCCTGTGATGTGCCAATGTGCAGTGTGTCCCAACAGCTATGGTCACATGCCTGCTGCCTGTGATGTGTGGGCACCATATCTGATGCACCATGCTTGTGGGGCAATAGGGGAAAAGGCTAGCATCAGGTATGTGGCAGGAAGGGTAAGAGGGGATGCTGTACCGAGGAGCTTTACAGGGGGATAGCTGGTGAGGGTGAGACAGGACGATGCAGGTCCCAAGGATGAGCGGTAGGGGATTACAAGCGCTGGTGAACAGTGATCAGCTGACTGAAGCGAGCTACCTTTGTCTGCCTGTGCCGCAAGCAAGCCTATGTGGATAGACAGCCACGTATTCCCTGGTGTGGGCAGGGAGGATGGTCACACATGTGTGTCTAATTATGGAGATCATATGGGGTGGGAGAGGGTGTCAGATCCTTACAACAGACATGTACTACCGTGAACATTGTCACGCTCCCCTGCTACTGGCCGAAGGCTTTATAGTAGGGGTGACTGCTGTTTTGCTTCTGAGTGTCCTTTATACTATCTAGCAGCAAGGGTTGCTGGGATATGTAGTTTTTGGTTTCATTCTCACAAAAATGTGTTGTGGCACAAGGGTCTCTTGGAACAGATAAATTTATTATTATTGTTGGGTTTTTCCCCTCACAGAGGTTCTCAGGCAAATAAGCAAAGCAATATAATTCTTTTCCAGAATAAACAGAAAAACAGGAGCAAATGAAAAGCATCAAATAAAAGTGGAAAAACTGTTTCTTCACAGCAGCTCAACTTCCAAACAACTTTGTAATTCTTCTTACCAAAGCTTGTTTAACATAAGTTCATGTCCACTCTATTACACATAGAACAGTCCATCTCAAAAGAACCAGAGGACTCAGGAACATCTGCTGCGTCAATGATCATGTCCTCGCTTTCATTCTCACAGCTCTGCCTAGGAGAACTTCTAGGCTGGCATTCTGGAATAGCCTTTTGCAGCTGCTCTAGAAGATTCCCACCTCTACTAGCCGTGACGTCCTCTAGCTCAGGAGTTTGGTTAGTACGTAAGCTTCTCTTTATGGTCTCTACATCTGCATTAAACCATTTATTCCAAGTGTTTCTGTTAGGTGGTTTTACAGCCATGCTATCCTGGCACTTGTTAGCACTGGCTTTTAGTTGTTTTACAATGTCTTCAACAAGACTCTGATTAGGCAGAAAATCCAATGTACCTTGTCTGCTATCACTGCCCGGTCTGTGCTTGGAGCTCTCTTCCCTTCTACAGGTAAAACGCTTGTCCCTGTCTTCAGGTAGCTCCCACGATGGCGTTGACTTAGCTTTAAGGTAACTGGGATTGGACCCACCAGAATCCCTCTTGCCTGGAGCTGGGTTCTAAGACCTCCTCAGTTGCTACCTTCCTTGTTGACGTGGTTTAGACACTTGTAAAGGCTTTTCCCTGCCTTCTTGTCTGTCCAGTTTCCTTCTCTGCTGACCATCCTGTCGGCTGTTCTGGTACTGCGTGCTGTTCTGAAAGACTAGCCCTGAAGCTGGTTTAAAACGGCTTCCTTGTTCAGGCACGCCCTTCTGACTATCCAGGTGCACCTCGTTAGGGCTGCTTCCAGCTCTTACGTCATGAATCTGACTGAGCTGCATTCTCTCTGAAAGCTTCCTGCTGTCATGGAAACCTGGCTTGCTCTGGCTTTTAAAGGTGCAGTGCTCGCCCTTTTCCCTTTCTGTCTGCTCAGGAATGCTTTCGGTACCACAATATGTTGATGTGCAACAGGTGAGGTTGGGTATACCCCCACGCATAGGTAGGAGGGTGACCACCTGCCACAGTCCATGGCACACAGGGCATGGTATAACCTATGTGCGATGATTGGTGGCAGTACAGACACCACACCCCTGAGGGATATGGGTAGGCACATGTGGGCAGGGTGACAACATGGGGTGCAGGGTACGTAGGGGATCACAGTGCCACACATTGAAAACAAACACATAGGTTGTAATAGGTTGTGATGTATTTATTTATAATGTTCACATCATCCGTGGCCGGCCACGGTGAACACGGCCCAATCTACCCCTCTGTGCTGGGACTGCTGGTGCCGCCTCTGGTGCTGGTGCTGGCTACTGTATACGGGCAGCCATGGCTTCCTGGGCATCCACAATATGGAGGAGCGCCCCTGCTATTGTCCGCTGTGGCACGCAGCTGGTGGATCTCCTGGAGAATGGCCAACAGAGCCTGACGAGTGCCTGTGGGTGGGACACAAGGTGATGTGTGAGACACCTGTTACAAACCCCATTGTGACACATGCACATGTCAGGTATATCCCACCAGATCAATCTGCAGAAAAGTCATGCACGCAACAACTAGCAACGCATGACCATGTTTACATCTGTGTGTCCCATGAGCCATTCTCATGCCAGGAAAGGGTCCTGATGAGGGTTCGTGTGAATCACAGATCTCACACATGGTACAGTGTCAATGTGTCAATGCTTGATCTGCGCACTGGTCGTATGAGATAAGCCAGATGATGTGAGGAGTCATGGCACACACATACATATATATGGGGAGCCCTGTTATTTATACCACTGGTGCACAGTACAGATTACGCTGACAAATTATGCTAGGTACCAATACCCATGGGGAGTGGTCAGTCAAGTAAGCTGTCTAGGTGACCTGGGATAGGTGTTTACCGCTGTGCGCTTCCGTGGGGTTATATGGGCATGAACAGTGTTTGTGTGTCTGAGCTCCTCACACATGCTGACACCTGACAGGCCATGCTCCAGAGGGTAGAACACACAT
The DNA here is from genome assembly GCA_033557465.1 of Ichthyophis bannanicus. Lineage (NCBI taxonomy): Eukaryota > Metazoa > Chordata > Amphibia > Gymnophiona > Ichthyophiidae > Ichthyophis > Ichthyophis bannanicus. The sequence continues at coordinate 1,310,417,530 of CM066031.1, forward strand.
GGCACAGACCACTCCCCCCCCCCCCCCCGCACATATGAAATGATCTGTTATGTTGCCAACATATTGTGGTGAAAATGCAATCACATTGGGGATATTACGTAAACCCCCATGGGGATTGTTATGTATGCTGTTACCCACCTTTGGCATCGTGCCTTGCTGAGGCACTTGGGCCTGCAGCTCTGCCAAGATTGTAGCCATGCTTGTGGGAGGGGTGACTGATGTCCCTGGTGCCTGCACAGTGTGGTCACTCCCCTCCATCTCCGTACCCTCTAGAGGCTGTGGGTTGCACTTAGTGGCCCCCACTGTAGCATTGACATCCGGTGGCATGTCCTCTGCCTCGGCCAGCACATTGTTTCCTGTTGTGCCCTCGCCATTGATGGCAGTGTACCCATACATTGTGGCCTCTGGCCCCTCACCTTCCTGAGACCCTGCCACATCTTCCTGCTCATGTGCCTCCATGGTCCTGTAATCACCTGGGGATTGGAAAAGAGTACACAGCACATATGAGTTTGCGCAGTGCACCTATGTACACCTGTGTAGTACATCCCCGCCAAAAACAATGTGTTGTCCGCCTGTGCTTGCTGTTGGTGCACCTACAATAGGGACAGCACAGGTGCCTTCAGTGTGCTGTGCCTGGCAGGGTGTTGGGGGGGGGGGGGGTAGCAGCCTCATTCCCTGGTGTAGCTGTGCCATATGAGATGCGGTGTGTGGAGGATGGTGTGCTGAATGCTGCGCCCCCTATCTGCAGTATCAGGTATGGACTGTCTGCCTGACCTTGAATGTGGCCTCAGCAATACATGTGGCCGTAGCACATGTAGGAGTCCTTACTGGGATTGTGTGGCATCATTGTGTGTGTGAGTGATGTGCTTGCATTGCCCTGAGTGGTATGGACATTAGGTGTTGCAGGATGTGTCCGTGTCAGTCAGACATGTGTGGGGACCCTCCACTTTGCAAGACCCTGTATGGTGTGGGTGGACAGCTATCCCATACTCCAGGGGTGTGGTGGGGTGTCTGGGGGGATGGGTGGAGCACTGCTGAGTATGGGGTTGCACCGTGTGTGGATGTATAGGAATGTGTGTGTGTCACTGTGGGATGTGTATAAGGGCTGCTCCCAGGTGTTGTGGGGTTGTGCTATGTGCATTTGGTATGGGTGTGGCAATGTGCCTTCCAATGAGGATGGGTGGGTATCCCCACTGTATGTGGGCCCCAACAGAGTTTTAAGTGTGTGACATGTGTGTGGTGTGTTTGCATCTACATCATCATCCCCGTGTGTTAGTCCCTTCTCTGTCAGTGGTCTGGGATATGTCCCTGGATAGGTAGGTGCATACAGACGTCATATGTGTTTTGGTGATGTGTGTGGGTACCCACAGGACAATGTGTTCTGGGCTAGTTGTGTGTCCCTCTTGTATGTCTCCCCCTGTCACAATGTGCTTGGTGACTGGCTGCAGAGGTATGATGACTGGCTGTGACCTATATACCAGGTATTATTTTCATAAGTAGACCTCAGGGGGACAGAGAACGCAGGCTGGTAATGATGAACACACCCCAAATGGAGTAGGCACAAAAAAATAACTAAATATAAGCCCTCATTAGCCATATGTGAGGAAGGAATGCTAGACAAATCTGGGTAGGATAACTCCAGTAGTAGAGGAATCATACCTCAGTTAGTCCCTCAACCACATATCCTTAGGAGGAGGAGTACTTCGAAGGACAGACAAGCCCTGTAATCGCATGAACTCTGCATATATCAGTGGCCAAACTCACCTATATGAAAGGCCCAGAGGGTCCAGTAACACAGCACTAGAGAGCAACAATGTAAACGTGATCCAAGGAGGTTATCTGAGTACTGTCAAATGATATCCCAATGTGGCTCTTTACTGTTACATTGCTGCTCATGTATGCTGTGATGCTCGTTGATTACAGTGGGATATCATTAGCCTCTCCTCAGATAGGTCCTTTACATCACTGTTACATTGCTGATCTGTAGTGCTGTGAAATGTTGCTATGCAGCTTAACCCTCTGGGCTTTGCATGTCTGTTTTCTGGACCATTGAGGTATGCAGTGTTCAATCAGATATGGGCCTTGTCCACCATGCCCCCTGCTTCTCCACTGCATTGCGGTCCTCTACTACATTCAGGACTGTGTCCGAAGGTACCTGTCACACACACCCTGTACCTACCCTGCCATGTGCTGCTGTGTCATCACCCCACAGTTGCCTGTGTTAGGGCACACATGCTCTCAGGACATGGTCCACCACTAATCCCCTCCATGTGCCACATGTGCTTGGGCATTCCCTGTACATGTCCTGCATATCTACTACTACTACTCCACTACTACTACGAAGCATTTATAGGGCACTACCAAGCGCACGCAGCACTGTAAAAGTGGAAACACAAAAATGACAATCCCTGCTCAACGGAGCTTATAATCTAAAAAGACAGAGCACTAACAGGTGTGGAAACAGGTTTGGAACAGGAGCGGAGAGATAAGAGCAGAGGAGACAGGTCAAAGGAAGGAGGTAAGAACAAGTATGAGAGGAAGACAGAAAGGTGAAATTAAAAAGGGGAGGAATGGAGAACAGCACACTCATGAGCCAAAGGCAGAGGCAAAAATATGAGCTTTGAACTCAAGTGTGAGGAGGGGCAAAGAAGATGTCTGACGCATGGACAAAGGACGTTTATTCCAAGCATAAGGAGCAGCAAGGTATAAGGTACATACCTACCTTTCTGTGGATGGTCGGTATACAGTGCTTCTGGCAGTCCACGCAGGTAGTTGGGCCCAAGACGGTCTGAGAGCTCCTGCTCCAGGGGTGTGAGAGTTGGGGCAAAGGGGACACCCCCACCGGTGCCCATGGCATGTTGTCTCTCCACCACCATGTGTGCACAGACATCACGCTTGATGTCATTAAATCGCTTTCTCAGGCTGTCCAGATCCCTGGTTGGTCCCCCTGCCTCGGCTACGACCTCCTGCACCTCCTCCCACACATATGTACGTGTTGTCACAGTGGTGCTGTTGCTCAGCCAGCCATAGAGCACCTCATACCACTCCAACACACTGGCCAGCAGGATGTGGCTTTCTTGCTGACTGAATCTCACAGCCCTCCTCTGTTCCTCAGCTGGCACTGGTATATACATTCGTTTGGCACTGGGTGGCCCCTGTTTGGGTTGCGACACACCCGATGGGCCTGCAGCCACCACCACAGGCCCAACAATCCCTGCCGGCTCTGGGTCCTGCTGAACAGGTGGCCCCCCTCCTCCCCTCCTGCCATGTCCTGCCGCTCCATCTCCCTGCCCTCTGTGCCCTCTCCCTCCCTGTCACACATCCCTGCTCCTCGGCTCCTCTGCTACACCTCACACCTGCTCCTCGCCCCACCTCCTCTCCATGCTGCCTGCTCCTCAACTCAGCTCCTGTCTCTCTTGCCTGCTTCTCGCCTACCCTCCTCTCTCTCTCGCCTGCTTTGCCACACACCTGTCGACACCAAACCTGCTTCTGACACACTCATGCGCTGTGCATGAGTGTGAGGCTTGGCGCATGCGCATCATATCACGCAGCCCATGCGCATGTCTCATGCTCACATGCAGCACATGTGTAATATGGTGTCCCGTGCACGCACCTTCCGCATCTCTGCAGCGCATGCGCAATGTGCACAGCCGACATGCTCGCACCACTGTGCATGCGCAACACGCGCAACGTAAAGAAAACTATAAATACACATGCACACCTGATACACGTTGAGGGTTTTGTGTAGGCGAGGGAGAGAAGGCGTGGTTGTTGGTGAAGCAAGGAGAGTGTCAGAGGCAGGTGTGTCATAGGGAGTGGCTGGGTTTGTGAGTGGTGGTGGGGTTGTGTGGCTGGGTTGGTGTGTGGTGGGGAGGTGTGTGGCTAGGTTGGTGAGATGAGTGTCTGAGCTTGAGTGAGTTAGCGGAGTTGAGGGGGTGGAGTTTGTGGCAGGCTTTGTGGTTGCTGCATGTGCAGTGGGAGGTGAGCAGGGGCTGCGGTTGCCTGACGGGGGAGATGGTGTCCATGGGGCTGAGGCACAGGGCATGGGTGTAGTCCCGCTGCAACACAGACCTGCAGCTGTGGGGGCAGGCCGGGCAGGGACTGTGCCGGCAAGGCGCAGGAGGCATGTGGAGTTGCAGGCTCGCCAGCCTTGCCTCTACAGGCCCAGGGCCCAGCTCCAGGGCATGCGTGAGGACCGGGTCATCTCCCTCTATCGCCTGAGCATGGGGGCTATTAGGGAACTCTATGAGGATCTAAGACCTGACCTCGAGCCCCTGACTGGTCGGTCACATGCCATACTGGGTTTGGTCAAGCTCCTTGGTGCCCTACATTTCTTTGCCTCTGGCTGTTTCCAGTCATCTGTGGCCGCAGTGGGTGGCATGAGCCACCCCACCTTCTCACGCTGTCTCCACCAGGTACTGCGTTCCATGATCAGCCGGGTGGGGAATTACATTGCCATTCCCAACACTAGGCAACAGTGGGGGACACTGAACCAGTCCTTTGAGGTGTTTGCCGGGATACCACACATGATGGGAGCTATTGATTGCACACATGTTGCCCTGGTCCCACCCAGAGACAGGGAGGTAGTGTTCCGCAACTGCAAGCACTACCATTTCCTGATTGTTCAGGTTGTATGTGATGCAAATATGCATATTCTGAATGTGGTCCCTAGGTTTGCAGGGTCCACTCATGACTCCTATATCCTGCATCACTCAGCACTATTCAGACAATTTGAGGCAGGCCAGTATGAAAACTGTATACTGCTGGGTGTGTATTTCTCATCTCTGACATGCACATGGTGATCCTGTGACTAACTGTATGTGCACATGTCTGTCTTTGAGGTGTATCTCTAGTTGTGGGTGTGTCTCATCTGTCTCTGTGTGACCTAACATTGGGGTGGGGGTAGTGCCCTCCAGCTCTACCTTGCTACGGTGCTGTGCGATGATGATAGAATTGACGCTAGCATTTGTGTAGTGGTTACAGATTAGGTTGATTGCAATCCGTACACCTACCCCTTGTTTTGTGTGTTATAACTTCACATGCTGATGCATAGTTGTGGTGTCCCATCATGTGACATCATATGTTTCTGTGAGGATGTTTTGTGCATTTGGTTTGCACGTGCATACTTGTGTCCATTTGGGTGAACATTAGCTCCTGCTTTAACGTTCCACATTTCTTTCTGCAGGTGATTCAGAATATAGGTGTCGCCCCTGGTTGCTGACCCCTGTGCATCAACCACGGACACGTGCAGAGAGGAGTTACAATGAGGCCCATACCTCCAGCTACTCCATCATAGAGTGCACCTTTGGCGTTGTAAAGAGTCGCTTCAGGTGTCTGGATAGGACAGGCGGGGCCATACAATACAAACCACAGACTGTGGCAGAGATCATTATAGCCTGTTGCATCCTGCACAACATTGCTCTCAGGCACCATATACTGTCGAAATTAATGAGGATCTGGAGGATGATCCTACGTGCCCTCCTGTACGTGGCCGTGGTGACACACGTGAGGGAACAGCAGTCAGACGGCAGGTGATTGAGGAGGTCTCCTCATGTAAGTACTGGATATGTTGCCACATACATTTGTTTAGATATGTGTGTACTACTACTACTAGTGAACATTTGTATCCCAATAGCAGTAAGATGTAACACTGCACTGACATGTAACAGACACTGCCTGGCCATCCCAGCTTACAATCTAGTCATGACTGAAACGCAGAAGATGTGAGCAGGGCACAACAGCAGGTGGAGGTGGATTATGTGTGTCGGAAGTAGTAGGCTTGTGGGAGGTGGTAATATGTCATACATGATTTGTGGCTGATTGGGATAGAGGCTGCTGTACAGCCACAGGTAGTTAGCTTGAGGCTTTGGGTGTAGCAAGGTGAAAGGCGTGTAATATGGGGTCAACAGTAGGAGAGAGGCACATAGATGGGACCAGTTGCCTAGACGTGTGTGTTTCACATTTTGTAATATGAGGTGATTGATTGGTTGATATGCTCTGATGAGCAGAGACTATGTGTTAGTTGTTTCGGTATAGCGCTACATGTGATACATAGCACTATATGCATGCTGAGTAGTAGTTGGATTACTGGTATTTGAGATCAGTAAGGGAAGTTACTGCAATACCACAGTGTGCCAGCATGTATAGGTCAGCACGTAGCCTTGACATGGATGCGTAGGCGGATAGGGAACCTGTGAGGTGTCCTGACAGGAGGAGTATTATTGCCATTATGTGTGTGGTTGTAGAATAGCCATGCGGTGCAGTGTTGCATATTTTCAGGCAGACAGAGATGATTCAAGGCCAGATCAGCAAAGTGTAGGTTACAGTAGGCAAGCCAGGAGCTGATTAGAAGGGGAAGATTTTGGTTTTAGCTGTGTTTTCAGGGAGGACTGGGGAAATATAGCTGATGACATCTAGACATAAATCACAAGCCTCAACTACAAGCTGGGTATGTGTGTAGAGGAGGAGAGTGCAGACCTAAACAACACCTACATTGCGGACCCTAGAGAAAGGAAGTCATGGCCACACACACAAAGACGCTCTGATGGGAGGGGAGGGTTTAGGTGCACATATAGGATATTCATGCTTTGCCATTATCAATTTCACACAGTGTGATGATATGTAGCCATCAATGTCAGGTGGCAAGCAGACATCGGGGTGTGGTTTAGCAGACATAACTCAGGCATTGAGAGCTATATATTTGCAACTCATCAGCACACAGCTGGTAATGTAAGTCAAGGTATGAGATAGACACACCAAGGAAATGTATATCGACAGAGGATAAGGAAGGAGCCCCTGGATATTTCCCTGTGTTACAGGTACTGACAGTGGGGTAGCAGAGGACATTGAGACACCAGAACACACACTGAAGGGGCAGTGGGAGCGATATGGGGGACACAGGATAGTACTGCAGCCTTAGAGCCGTGCAGGGACATGGTAGCAAAGAGACAGTTCTTTTCCACATTTTTTACAGCAGCAGAGAGGTGAGGAAGGGGACAGACAGAGTACGGACCTTTGTAGTTTGCCACACACACTTCAGTGATAACTTTAGCATGAAACAAATATGTACAGTGTGATGGGGAACAGTCAGTCTGTAAAGGATCTTGGGGGGTCTGTGAGCTGAGGACGTGAAGGTGTAGTTTGTGTTGCACTGCTATAACATGACATATGTATGTTTCTCTTGTGTTTCTCAATCCACAGGACATACTTGGTGACCCTCCTGGTGCTGTGGTGCATTGGTAGGTGACTGTACTTAATCCAACATGCAGTAGTCTGGGGTAGGTGGACCTACAGCTACTTTGTCAGGGGGAGCACATGTCTGCAGTGATCTGTCATATTGTACATATGTTGTTGTTCACCTCTTTGCCCTGCACCCCCATACCCCATATGTTGCTGTTGGCACACATATTCACATGTGTTCCTGGCCAGTTCGTCTTCTACAACACTGTCTCTGGGACATGTCCAACAGAGCTGCATGTGTGTGCAGGTCCTAGGTGTTCGGGTGGTGGGCTGCACATACACCCTTCCCTAACATTGTAGCATCAGCCAACAGCAGTGTATCATTGCATTTGACAAGCCTTTATCTCCACTATTCTCCAATTGTGTACATATAGGCAGTATTCTACTGATGGCACGCTCACCTTAGCATATTGTGTGGGTGGGTGTTTTTGGGTTGGCTGTGTGATGATACAGCGTGCAGGAATTTTGTATTATCATGTGGTGTGTGGGGTCTGTACACCTGGGGAGCGGTGGTGACTGTGCTATCTCTACCTTACTGCAGTTTACCTTGTGAACATTATGGACATGTGTTGTGTGTTGTGAGCTGACCTATCTCTTGTGTGCTGACAGACCACTGTGCGACAACATTTTTGTATAACAGATATCACCATAATGTGGACATGCATCAACAGTGGCTGGACATGGGGACATGGTGACTCTACACATTTTGATGACATTGTCTCCATACACTGTGATGTGTTGTGGCCTTTGAGAGCCTCAGGGGATCCCAAACAGACATTTGATGCAAACACACGGTAGGTTGCACCTTTGGTCTTTTGGGAATGACATCAGCCTTTACATGTTAATGATTTACTGTTTGTTTCATGGACATTTCATGTTGGGTCTCTGTACACGAATGCTGATGCACATGGGGTAGAGCTGTGAAATGCCTGTGTAACATGGGCATGGACATGACCATATCCATGTGACACCCTCGTCTGCGGTTCCAATTCCAAATGTCCACAACATGCACTGTGTTCTGTGTTGTGATCATGTTATGTTTGGTTGTGTGACGTTTCATTACGTACATATTGATGTTTGACTCTCTGCAATTTGGGGTGATGTTGCAAGCAGCATACCAATACATTGTTTATCCTCTTCTGACACAGGGCAGAGGACACACAAAGCACATCTATTACAGTGCATCCAGCGTCACCATCACTCACCTATTGGAGGACACAACAACACCATGGAATTATCCCTGGGAAAAGGTGCCATAGGATGTTTGACCTCTGCGAGTGGGACACATGCCTAGGATGGACAGTATTATTGTTGGACTGCTACTTTGGGCATGACAGGCCTGTCCAACACATCGTTGCTCCCGTGCTCTGGCTGGGTGTTGTGTTCATCGCAGGAGACACACATGACCTTTCCAGTACTGTGGCATATTGGGATGTCACACTTGACTATGCCTGCCCAGGGTTTCAAGGACAGTCTTAACATGACTTGTTGGATTGCAGACACCCTTTGCACTGTGGACACTGTGTACTGGTCCCCACGTGTGCAGCAGGGACTGACATTGTCACTGTATGTTGTACATCCTTCTGGCATTGTGAGTTGTTTTTGCCCATGTGTGTGACATAGAACAAAGGATATGCTCATCTGTTTGGTTCAACGCAAGCATACAGCCATGCGTGTGGCACAGCAATGGAGAGGTCCTCTTGTCCATGTCCACCTACCCTCCACTTGAACATGACACAGTATTTGCCACCACACCACTTTACTGCACACCAACATCTTGGATTGATGTTTGCACGCACCAATGGTGTTACAGTGCATGTGTGACATCACTGTATCATTTTTCAACGTACACGGTGCATGTGCATGTGACTGACTATGTTGGTGCAACACAGAATGTTGTAATATGGCTTCTGTGTGGGTTACTGTAATGTTTGACTTTTCTTTCCATCTCTATATACAGGATATTGTGTTTGTTTACTGCACAGATGTGACGCTCTGCATTGATTTACAAACCTAGCATTGCATGTCTGCACAGTCCTATTTATCCCCTGAGGTAATGACACTCACATTGCCCCATTATATTTGGAGTGTGGCAGTGTGGCTGTCCATTTTCTTCCTTCATTTGTGCATTCCATGTACCGTGATATATGTGTACAGACACTGTCTACACACCAACCAGTGCAGGGGAACCTTCTGCATAGTGTTTTCTCTGCATGTTTCTGTGGTTTGTTTCATTTGAATTCTGTGTTCATGTGCCTCTTCTACCTGTTAGCATATCCTCATTGTGCATTTGACAATTGTTTTGGTTTATAATGTTGCTGCTTTGATTCCTATATCAGGCATTATGTGACAGCTGTAACATATATTTCGATATCTGTGTTTACACTTTCTTACTTTTAACAACATATGCTGTTTCATTTGTGTGCCTCCTGTGTTGGCAGACAGATATGTTTTTATGAACAGATCAAGATTGATGTGTGTTGGGCCCTCATCATGCACCGCATACTATCTACATGCACACATATGTAACTAACGAATTTGGGACATGCAGCTGCATGTGGGGGTGGGGGTCTAATGTATACTGCACACCATGCACCTGATGCACATTATCTCTCCTGCCCATCATCTGTAGACGGGCCAGTGACTTTTCTGTAACATGTGGGTTGCTGCCCTGCAAAATGTGTTTTCAACTTTTCCCCTGTTATCCACTCACCTTGATATTATGATAGGCGGTATCTACACTATCTGTGATGATTAACCAAAATAAAAATATGTGTTGGACGTACATTTGTCTCTGCTGCTGCTTTTTCACACTGACACACGTATTTAGTGATTTCCTGGTCATGTACATGGCCCACCTGTGCTCACATCCTTGTACGGTGCCAGCTGTCTACCTGCCAGCCGTTTATCACATCACTGGGTATTACAGGTTCCCATACACACATTCCCTTTGAGGTAATATTTTTGCACTGTGCTTGCTGTGGTTGTTTGGGATAGTGGTTATGGACATGTGTTGTAAAACCATAGGTTGCAGGCTTGATCCCCACATGGGGTTTACTTATTTTTTTCTGTTGTGCTAACCTGACCTGCAGGTTCATCACCTATGCACACACCCTTCCATCTCTTCATTGTACACCAAAGTGTGCCCTCTGTGCTGCCTATCCATCACATATTAGCTGTTACATATGTCTCTTTCTTTGTAGCATTTGCATGGCAGTCCGCTTGGGGGATTGGCTTTGCTGTGGTTCAGCTGGTCTGTGGCACACCTGTTTGCAGGTTCAATTCTCACATGCTCCTGTTCTGTTTCATATTTTGCCCTGCTCCACAGATCATCCCCTGCTGCCTTTTGGGTTTAGGTTCTTTCCTCTTTTGCATGCTTTATCCACTGCATAACATTTCATTGTGTGTGTGCATGTAGTTATATGTGGCTCTGATCCCAATTACAGACTGTGATCTGATCTGTACACACCAGATCTGCATGTGCATTCCATCATGGTTACTGTTGGAGGTTTGCCTATCCTGGCAGCCAGCAGGCTTCTTGTGTGATGCCCTGCAGTATTCTTGTATGCAGCCTTTGCTAATGACCTCACGTTGGTGGTGGGGCCTACCAGTTTGTGCATCAACATTTGTGCTAATGGTCATAGGTTTGGTTCCTCTCTGTTTTCTTTGATTTGTATGCCTGTCTTGCACAGCTACTTTTCATTCATGTAACAGTCATATCTGTGCAGATCTGTGCTGTTAGCACATTGTACACTTATCACAGTTGCCAACCATCCTTCTGTACATCTATGTGTGTCTGCCAGCTGTGTGCCATCCTGCCCTGATGTGCAAGCTGCTACCCCATGTCCTGCACTGATACACGTTTCTACATTGCAGCTCTTCCTGGCTGCCTCTCCTGTGTGTGCTCTGTAATTGGACAGGGGCTGGGTGGGCTAGGGATGTAACATGGGCATTGATGGTGCATCATGGTTAGCACAGGAATTATGGGCACCTGCTAACTGCAGATATTGCCATTAGCTGGGGGTAGAGGTCAGTGCACCTACATGCTGGTTAGAGCAGTGTTGCATGTTACCAATAGGCTAACAGTGGGGGATGGGTGCACATACCCCCAAAAGATAGCATGGGTCTCTATGCTAGTTTTGTGGCTCAAACACGTGCTACCTACCTGCGTACCCTTTAGTAAAAATACACCCAAATGTGCTCATTTATTTAAGATATGAAGTTACATATCTGGTATTGATTCTGTGTTATCTCATAGAGGGTCTGGTATATCCTTTTGTTAGCTGCAAGAAAGAAAAAGGGAAAATGGCTTTACTGATTTCTAAGACGGAAAAAGGAAATGGATCGAAGTAAGAAATACTGATATACAATCCTTACTGTATCTTCAGAAATACTTGTGCCCAGGAAGAGTAGAAAGTTGTATTAAATAAGAAGAAACTAAACCCTTAAACACAATAAAAAAATTGTCACTATAGCATTAACATAAGTGTAAAAAAACTTAAATTCAGTCTTGACAAATGTACCATTTAAATTCAATTAAAAAGAATCAAATTGTGAAAATTTATTTAAGGCATGCACATTATAATCAGCAAGTTAGGTTCTAGGCTTTCACAAATCCTCAACCTTGCACCTTTTCTCTACCTTCAAGAGACATTGCAGGAAGTGAAGAAGAGCCAGGAATAGTTTCTTCTATTAGAAAGTCTTCCAAACCAGTCATATTCACTCCCACTCCTTCAAAGAGAATTGGATTTAGCTGATACCTCTTCTCAGAAGTTCAAAGTGAGTTGAGGTACAGTGGGTATTTTCCTTCACTCACACCTACATTGCAGGGGTGGAGCAGGTATAAATGTCCATAGGGGGTCATTTCAAAAGTCTTAGTCATGATTTAGGACATCTGGCGACATGCGCGTTGATGTTAAAATCACAGAGACATCTCTGGAGCCATTTTTACAAATGACATTCAGAAATGTCTCTGGTGCAAGAATATCTAATTAGGTAAGGGGCATGGAGGCATGTCTATGGAGGTGCAATGAACTTAAACATCTCCGTTGGATTTAAAAAATGTCTCAGACATCCAAGTTTAAACCTTTTCCAGGCATGAACAGGCATCAGGAAAGTGCTTGTTGTGGCCTTAAAACATTCAAAGAGTGTAGAGATGGTGAAGATCAACCTAAGATCACAAAGGTCCACACTGGGAGTTGAATCCTTGATTATCCTGCTCCCAACTCACTACTTTAACCATTATGCTAATAAACACTGATGCTTTATGATGTGCTTTTGTGGACATCTATGAAGACATCTCCATAGATGTCCATATTGAACACATCCACATTTCTGAATCATATCTGAACTTGTATCTGCCTGCCTTTTTTTCAGATGCTCTGGCTTTGACGCCTCACATTGCACTTGGATGTCCAAGTGTAAAATGTGTGTTTATCTATGTAGATGACCATATTTTACAATCTGCATGCCTACTTGCATGCTTTGCACATACTATGCCCATGTGCATGTCTACCAGCAGAGTATGCACCATCCTGCTACAGTGCATACTTTTATGCCGGTCGGTTTTCCATCAGAGGACATTTATGAGCATACATGATCACATATGCACAGCAAGAACTTTATAAAATTGCCTCCATGGAGGGTAATTTTATAACAGATTGCTTAGATTGGAAGTCAAGGAAGCCCCTCTCTTGAAATACAAAGGTGCCTATGTGCCTCTATAAAATAGCGTCACAAAATCTGCAGTCATGGCTCATATGTTCTTTTATGCATTTAAGATGCACGACAGCAAATGTGCAGTGCCTTGCAAATGCACGACAGCAAATGCACGACAGCAAATGTACAGTGCCTTGCAAAAGTATTCATCCCCTTGGTTTTTGTCCTGTTTTCTCGCATTACATACAACCTGGAATGAAAATGGAGGTTCATTTAGATGTTAGGTAATGGATCTAACAATATAGTCCAAACTTGATGAAGTGAAATGACAATAAAATACCTTGTATATATAAAAAAACAAGTAAAAACTGAAAAGTTGTGAGTATATATAGTATGTATTCATCCCCTTTGCTGTGAAACCCCTAAATAAGATCTGGTCCAACCAATTAACCTCAGAAGTCACATAATTAGTTGATTAGGTTCAATCTGTGTGCAGTCAGTGTCACATGATCTGTCACATGATGCCTATATAAATATACCTGTTCTGAAAGGCCCCTGACTCTGCAACACCACTAAGCAAACAACACGAAGACCAAGGAGCACATCAAACAGCATAGAGACAAAGTTGTTGAGAAGTATAGATCAGGATTGGGTTACAAAAAATATCCCAAATTCTGAATATCCCAAAAAACACCATGAAATCCATTATAACAAAATGGAAAGAATATGGCACCACTACAAACCTGACAAGAGAAGGTCACCCACCAAAACTCACAGACTGGGCAAGGAGGGCATTAATCATAGATGCCACAAAGACACCAAGGATAACACTAAAGAAGCTGCAAAGATCCACAGCAAAGATGGGAGTGTCTGCCCATAGGACTACTTTAATCCATACTCTCCACAGAGTGGGACTTTATGGAAGAGGGACCAGAAAAAAGCCATTACTTAAAGAAAGAAATGAGAAAACACATTTGGTGCTTGCACAACAGCATGTGGTAGACCCACCAAACACATAGAGGAAGGTTCTCTGGTCAGATGAGACAAAAATTGGCCATCATGGGAAATTCCATGTGTGGCGCAAACCCAAAACTTCCCATCACCCCGAGAACACCATTCCCACAGTGAAACATGGTGATGACAGCATGATGCTATGGGGATGTTTTTCATCAGCAGGGAGAGGAAAACTGGTCAGGATTGAAGGAATGATGGATGGCACTAAATACATGGCAATTCTTAAGGAAAACCTGTTTCTGTCTGTCAGAGATTTGAGACTGGAACGAAGGTTCACCTTCCAGCAGGACAATGATCCTAAACATACTGCTAAAGCTGGTTTAAAGGGAAACATTAAAATGTCTTGGAATGGCCTAGTCAAAGCCCAGATCTAAATCTAATTGAGAATCTGTGGCACTACTTGAAGATTGTTGTACACCAACGCAACCCATCTGACTTGAAGGAGTTCGAGCAGTTTTGCCTGCAGCAAAAGATGGCTCTACAATGTATTGACTTTAGGGGGTTGAATACATATGCACACTCCTACTTTCAATTTTTTTTTGTCTTAATTATTGTTTGTGTCACAATAAAAGATATTTTGCACATTCAAAGTCATAGGCATATTGTGTATATCACATGATGCTAACCCCCAAAACTTCATTTTAATTCCAGGTTGTAATGTGACAAAACAGGACTAACACAGAGGAGGTGAATACCTTTGCAATGCACTGTAAATGTACATGGGTAGGTACATATTTTATAAACCAAAGCCATACTTTGTGGCCTGCCACCATCCCACACAAGCAGCTCTGCCGCCCTCCCCCATGCTGAACCGCAATGCCGCTCCCTCGCCACTGCCACTGATTCCGGCTTGGTGATAGCAGTCTGCAGCAGGCCATGTGCTTCAGTACATGACCTGCCGCTGCCAGTGAGCCACCCGCTGCCAGAATCAGTGGCAGCGAGGGTGGTGGGCACGGCTCAGTATAGGGGGGAGGGTGGCATATGAGTGAGGAAGGTGGTGTGGTGAGGGGGCAGCACGGTTCATGGGGGATGGCATGGCTGGGGCTTTTGCTAAGGGTGGCAGAAACCCTTGTACAGGTCCTGCATCCATGCTCCGTCCAAACTGTGCCCACAAACATTCCCGCATGTGCACTTTTACATGCGTAACAGATGGGGTAATTTTATAAGATGCCTTTTATGCATCCTAAATACCCATGCCCATACACTATTCACTATAATATTAACATATATGATTTATTTCTGTGATGGGTTTCATCAAAGACCATATGACCATGGTGTCTAATAATTCAAACACTACCTATAAATATTGCTGCAATTCATGTGATGTTGGAAATGATTAAGATGCAATAAAAATAAATTGTGACTGTTTATTCAATACAGAACTAGTGATGCAAAAACAGTGTTTCTAAAAAATAATTTACATATATTTATACTGCGATAAAATGACATATGCTACAATACTGCACAATAAAAGCAATTAACTCTGAAATTTGCATGACAGTATTGACAAACACTGGATAGCAAATTGTCAGTGTGCTGAGGAGGATGAACACTGGGGCTAAGAATCTGAAGGACGATCATTTTTGTGAGTTAAGATAGATCTGAGTGGTTTGTCTGGCATTGTTTTGGGGAAGGTTTGCTCTTTTATCCTGATACATTCTGGTTGCATTTATGTAAAGCTGTAAATAGATGTTATGTGTCTTCGTTGTGTTACTTGAGATTTTATGTTACCTGTTTATGTATATATTTATTTATATTCATATGTTGCCTGCATTCCCAAGATATTCTAGGCAGCTTACAATATACTTGTTGAGTTAATAAAAGAAAAGGAAGAAGTGGGAATGAAATAGATATGGGAATAGGGCTCAACAGCACTAGAACTCATTGTTGTAGCACTAGGAGCATTGCTGAAGGAAATGCGACTGTACAGCGCTCCTCTCCTCTGCATACAGCAGTGCCAAAAACACCCTAATAAGCATGACACCCTGGAAGAATGAGATTGATTCCTCTCATCCTCCCCCTCGAGTCTATGTACCTATTCCCATTAGTCCTACTTTATTTATTTAGGCAGTTTTGTATACCACCTTATCCTTCAATCAAAGTGGGCCACAACACAATTGGGGGATATATTTAACATGAGGGGATATGAGACACATACACTAACAGGGAACATGGGCTATGGAGGGTTAAGTGGCTTGCCCAAGACCACAAGGAGCACCTGTGGGACTCGAAACCCCAGTCCTTCCGGCCCAAGGTTGCTGTCCTCTAGTGGGATTTGAACCCCTGACCTTCTGGCCTGAAGTACCTTGCCCCAACCACTAGGCCCCTCCTCCACTTCTTTCATCTCTCACTTCCATATGGCTAGTGCTTAAGTCTGCCTAGTAACTGGAGAAAAATATACCCTTCCCCATGCTGCACTCACTTCTTCCTATTTTTGCCTCTGTCCTATATACTGGGGTAACCAATTTCCAACCCACAGTGGGCAGATCTCCTAATAGAGCTCTATTATTTCAACATGGGTAGGCTACATATTCATCACTTCTGCTCATCACCCTATTCTCCCACTTCCTACTCTCCAACACATGAACTGTAACTCACCATGAGACCAAATGTCAAGAAGGAATTTTTAATACGTATTTTTAATATGTAGATATATGATGACCACAGCATATGAATACATGAAAACCAAATGCATACAATAATGCAATTTTATATCCCATTAGCTCATAATTTATATTTTTTTAAATGTCGGGATGTGGCCATTTTCCTGCACTGACACGCAGCTTTTTTATGGGCTGCTCTTACCTGCTCACATGCCTGGCAATCTTTAGCAGAGTATCAGCCATCAAAGCCCTTACCTCATGTCACATTGGCACTGCCGTTAAAGCTACGCCACTGTATCAACGCCACACTCTGTAAGGCTTCTATGCAACTTACTGCCCTGTTCCATCAAAGTCCAGGGCCACAGCTCTCACTGACAGATCTGGGTGTCGATCAATACAATCGCAGTGACAAAGCCAACACCAACCCGTCCCATACATAGGCACTTCACAGACTTTCGCTTTCAATATACAATGGCATAGGACAATTAATTAATACATTCCTCCCCCTTCACATCCATTATATGCTCCATGCTATGTATCAGTTTTAGGGGGGGGGGAGGCACTTCCACCACAGCCTTTGGCAGCGAAACCTTACCTAGTGGCCCCCCATAGTTTACATACAGCGGAGGTCATCCCTCCTAACTAAAACCCCCACAGCATCTTGTAAGTCATTAATAAATAAAAAATATGTTCAAACCAATTTCAATAAGGTGTAATCTATCAGGATTAGACAAATCACGGCATTCCACAATTAAATCATGTGCAAATCACAGGCCATTCATAGCATAAATGAATACACATTCACTTGTTCAGTTTTTGATGTATTGATGGGACCCCTCTCCTCTCCATACTTTTGTGGTGGTTGCATAGGACCAGATAATGTGTGCTACTTGGAAAAGCACCAGTATTTCTGTGTAATTCCTCTGCATTTCTGTAGCAACTCCAACACTAGTTTTTGTCATCCCTGCACAATGTGGCTCAAAATGTCACTTGTTGTGTGCCCCTGACATCACTAATTTTCACCACAGCCCACAACCTACTGTACTGTCATTCCTGAACATAATCCCTCACTCCCATTTTTAAATGTTAAGTCCCATAGCAGAGATGTGTACCTCATCTATCCACATAAGGACAGAATTTATTGTTCACACCAGTAGCAGTTCAAGGTGAGTTACAATCAGCTGCAGTAGGTATCTCCCATTTCCCAGAGTGCTTACAGTACCATCTAAGTTTGTACCTGAAGCAATGGAGGGTTAAGTGACTTGCCAAAGGTCACAAGGAATGCTAGTGGGAATTGAACCCTGGGAGTACTAATAGGACGTGAGCCCTGATCACTTTGGTTCCAGGCCACTGGTCTAACAACTAGGCTACTCCTCCCTCTGGTCACTAGCTGACTATTGCCACTATCTGGATAGTGCCTGGCATCACTCCCCAGTCTGCCCACAGACCACCTTGGCACTATCCAGACATTCATGTAGTGCCACTGAAAATCTCTCTTAGCACCTTATCTGAATAACCGCCTGACCAGGACTTTTGAATATTGGCCCCAATAAAATTAAATAATAAAAACAATAGCAACTACACTATAAAACCAGATCCAAAAGAGCTTTTTATAAACTCTATTGTAAGCTCTTTTGGATCCGGTTTTATAGTGTAGTTGCTATTGTTTTTATTATTTAATTTTATTGGGGCCAATATTGAAAAAGCCCTGGTCTGGAGGTTATTCAGATAATGGTGCTGAGATCTTCAGTGGCACTGTCCACTAGAATGTCTGGATAGTGCCGAGGCGGTCTGTGGGCAGACTGAAGAGGGATGCCAGGCACTATCCAGACAGTGGCATATGCTATCATCACTCTTCCAATAAAATGATCAAATTAACATTTTGAGAATAGATGGGCTTTTAATTTCTTTAAAACATTCATAAAATCCAATTCAGAATGTAGCTCAAAAGGCAGAGAATTCTATATCCTTGGTGCTGCTATTGAACATGCCCTTCCTTGCCATCAAGACTTATGCATCACCTTAACAAATAGTACCGCTAGCATACAATCTTGAGATGATTGCAAAACTCTGGAGGGCACACACTGCTTCTTTGATCCAGTAAATACTTGAGGTTTTGATTGTGGAGCATCTTAAAGGTTAAGGCCATCAACTTAAATTGTTTTTTTCTCTTTTCTTGGCAACCAATGAAGCTTAGCTAATGCCAGCCTCGCACTCTCCCTTCTTTTTATCCCTGTCAATTGGTTACAATATTTCTGCCTGATCATTCACAAACCATAGATTGCAAGGGTGATTAGATCAGTTTTTAATTACATTTTATAGACCAGATCTGTTTCTACTTAGATAAAAAGTTGACCTCTTTGGCTCAGGCATAGGTCATGTCTAGAATGGATTATGTTAATGGAATGTACAATGATCTGCAACAGGCCAGAGTAGAACCTCTTCAGATTTTTCAAAATGCAGCAGTGAATATCTTAATGGAGTACTCAGTTAGGGATTACATTAGCCTGCCTTAAAGGCATTACACTGGATGCATGTATAGTGAGTGCATGCATGAGTGGAGGAGTGGCCTAGTGGTTGGGGCAAGGTACTTCAGGCCAGAAGGTCGGGGGCTCAAATCCCTCTAGAGGACAGCAACCTTGGGCCGGAAGGACTGGGGTTTCTTGTCCCACAGGTGCTCCTTGTGGTCTTGGGCAAGCCACTTAACCCTCCATAGCCCATGTTCCCTGTAAAATAGTTATCTCCAAGTTATAATGCCCTGGTCAATGTAGACCACACTGATGCAGAATAGCACAGTATGAAAAGTGCACTTTCATTGCCCATTTAAGATATTAATATTGACATCTAAATCTTTGAAGTACACTGGACTCAGTCATCCCCATAACTTTCTAATAGAATCCTAACCTGCACACACCTTCTAATTATACCTGAAGCATTGTTAAAATTCCTTGGAGTAAATGAAATTCAGTAAGATTGAAGAAAATAAGTGCACAAACATATTCTTCCATAGTCCCAGGATTATAGAACATTATGCCTAGAGATTTACAGTCAACACATAGAGGGCTTTTTATATAAGTTGACTGGGTAGCTGTAGGCGCCAGATAAAAGGATTAGGTAGATGTGTGCTGGTATTTTATAAAGTGTGCATAGTTGGGCACACACTTTATAAAATAGATATGTACAGGACCCTGGAAGTACGCACTGCCTGATGAAACATACGTGGACATGTGGGTGTCCCAATTATATGTGTGCACTTTTACGCAATGTGCATACTGACATGGCAGGCTCAATGACAGACAAAATGGCTCCTACATCAATAAAGGTCATGAGGAATGCCTCTTCTCTTGTCCTGGTGAAAGAAGGAATATGTCAAAGATATGTAGGACCTGGACATGAATTGCCAGTCATTATAAACTGAAAGTGCTCTAGCCCAGAGAGAAGTGCCAACAGGGGTCTACATGCCAAGAGGATGATATTTCCTAGGCCAAAGAGTAAGGTGTTTCAGACATTGTGTCCATTGTAGAAACTGTGAATGATTTGTGTCATATTGTTTAGAAAGTGCAAAAAGGTTCATAAAATTGTATTTGCCTGTCTTTGATTCCTGTGAAAGAACATAGAACCAATATGAGGAAATTTTTCTAAGGAATTTGGCCCGGTTCCTAAAGAGTTACCTATGCAAAAAAAAAAAAAAGTCAAAATTGTCATCTGCTCTGTAGCTATGACTATGTGCACAGGTCTCACATCTCATGAACTTGTAGGTGGAGGGGAAGGCATAGTATGCAGCCAGGTGTGCTCTGATCTCTTCCTATTGATACGGCCACTCTTCTTTTCTCCTCTTAGACATGCCTCTCACAAGAACAGTGATCAGGATCAGTTCTGGTACTGAATCTCTGATGATTGAAAGTAGGGGCTAAAAGAGTGGAAGTGGGAGTGGGAGATAGGCCTCTAATGAGTGTGACACATTCATAATTATGATGACTTGGCATCTGAGAGGGGTTGCACTCAGGACCCACAAGGGAGGATACATGAAGAGAGGACCACATAAGGTCCCCAAGAAGGATACATGTTAAAGGGAAAATGATGCATCTCCATGAAGGGTCCATGAATTAATCTTTTTCCTGCATTGGTACACAGCTGTCAAGTGGCCATACTCTGCCATGTTCACCATGTTGGAGTTGTATGTATCTATTTATTTATTTAACAGGTTTTATATACCGCTTTATCATTTCAATCAAAGTGGTTTACATTGAAACTTTGGCCTTGGCAGACATGAGTTTGCATCACACAGGAGGGGATACAGAAGGTAGTGTCACTATTTGGCATATAGTATATAATACTTCTACTATACAGGGAAAGGGTCCAAAGGGACAAAGGAAGGGTAGCTGGTACATCCTGCAGCTTGACATCTGCATGGCACTCCCAGAAGGCATCAATAGTGTACCTAGCACCCATATGTTGTCTCAAGAGAAGCCTTGACACTCTTTTTAATCAGATTCCTCTCCCTATTTCTTCTAAGGCTTCCTCAAATTCACAAGGGCTGCCCTTTAGCACACTTGAGAATTTCCCTACCCTCAATAGTTTCAAATTGCATAAGCTTATCTTATCAATAATTTTAAAATAATCAATTGTAAATCCCTCTTCCTGCAAAATGTATCATAAATCCATTTTAGAAGCAGAATTTATGGACAGCCCCAGAGCGAAGACATCCAAGTTGAAATGGGGGCATTGTGTAGGCATAGCCAAGGCATTATGAAGAACTTGAACATCCTTGCTCAATTTCAGAAATATCCTTGATGTCATGAGCTGCATCAAAGGTTATACAGTACCTGCTCCAGGCATGAATAAGAATCTGAAAAATGCTATTTTTGTCTAGCAAACATGTGGAGGATATAGAAAAGGAGGTACACTCATATTTTACAATTTGACAACGAACACTGATGGGTAGGGCGGCTCATGTTTTCATTTTACCATGCTGCTGGATAGTCCCACATGCAACCTTGCTTGAAATGGACATCCCCGCCCCATGGATTCATAGTGGGAATATCTAGATGGACATTGTCATATGTATCCACAACAACAGCATATCTGTTTCTAAAATTGAATAGAAACATAGATATCCCCAGTGTTTTTCTGCCCTGGACATACCAGATTGCACTTGGATGCCCTTTGTAAAATGCCACTTCACATGTTTAGCAAAAGGGACCCAAAATTTTGATAGATATCAGTAATAGGGTACAAGAGACAATACTTTGATTTTGTTTTTTTTTAATTTATTTAAAGAATTCTTAATGCAGACCATAAAACCTGGGTAGATTATAAAGTAACATACATAAGGATTAAAATAATAAAATAAAAACTACAACGTAAAAGAAAATCACATAATAAAATCTAAAAACAATACCCCAGAAACCAACCATTAAAGCACTTGAAAACACTGGCAACAACTTATCAGTACATAAACATATATGTTATATTTCTCTTCTTTTTCTGTTATTTTTTTATTTCCTTTTTTGGAAAAATACCTCAGACAATCACCATTGGAGTCATTGTAGTGCTGGTGTCAACCAATATCCTCAGTAGAAAACTATTTCATTCATCACTCCAAAAACCAAATCTTATATAAAAAATCAGTATATATCATTTAATAACTTTCATTATTTATCTTAAATATCTCTTAATGTCCAGCTGTTCAATTCAGGACATTGGCTGACACCAGCACTACAATGGCTCCAGAAAAAGAAGACATAGGGAATATATTTGAAAATGATGATATTCAAAAGCCTAGGTCTGCCGTGATATTCAATGACAGTATTCAGTTTGGAGTTGCCGCTCAATATCCTGGTTGTGTGGTGCCAACCGGATAAGGATTAACACTTTTCCAGTTAGCATAAAAAACTCTTAAAATATAGAGCAGCAACCGCGCTTCACGCGCTAGTGAATTATTCAACTTGCTGCTCTATATTTTAAGAGTTTTTTCTACAAAGAAGTTGTGCTCTGGAGTTACACCATCATAATTTCCTTCCGAGGGCCACAAGTTTCTTGGGTATACATACAAAGTACCTTATCTGATCAACCCCTGATGAAGGTTTGCGAAACACGGCCTGTGTTGGGTTGGTAATAGGTCTTTGTTAATTCTAAATAAAATTGTTTTTCCACCTACATCACGTTTTGGACTGTGTCTCTGATACCTACGTGATTACTGCCTTACCTGTTGGACTCTTGAGTCTCTTGCTTGCCAAAACTTGCTGGTGAATGATGCAGTGGTAAGAAAGGAAATCTGGGAAGTTGTCATGCTGTCTACAGAGGGCTATGGAACCTTTAACCTCACCTGTCATTGCTCTTGCTCCATCAGTAGTGATGGAAACAAGTCTATGCAATGGAAGATTACACTTTGTCACAAAAGAATGAAAAGAACTGAATATTTCCTGACCGGTAGTTCTCCCTTTTTAAGAAATCATTCCAAGTAGTTCTTCTTTAACACTGAAGTCTTCAAAAACCATCTGGATAAAGACTATTAACTGGGCTATGTCTCTTATGTCTGTAGATTCATCCACTTGGAGTGAGAAAGCAACACAATTTGAAACATCCTCCAACAATTGTTCAGTTGTGTCTCCACATATCTTTTCTATTCGCCGCACGATTGTGTTTCTTGACAATTGTACATCTTGAATAGCAGCTACGATCTCTTTCTTATTTTTAAATCCTTCAAAAAGATTGTCAGCTGCTTCAAGAAAACAATCTTTTACAAATTCCCCTTCAGTGAAAGGTTTGCATTTCTTTGCAATCAGTTTGCTGACCTTGAAGGATGCTATGGTTGCATTGACCGAATGTGACCTTGGCTTCGCCATCAACTGTTGCTGAGTAGCCAATTTCAATTTAAGTTCTTTAAGCTTCAGTTTACGAATTTCACTTTTGGGTGGAAAATCAACATCAAACTTATTGCCTTATAATGACGTTCCAGATTACCCTTTTTGGGCAAGGATACTGGGGCGTTACAAATTAGACAACAACACTTGTCTTTCACCATGATGAAGAAGTAGTCCATTTCCCATTCATCATGAAAGTGGTAGGTTTTGCTCTTCTTTGGAACACTCATCTTCGTTATACTGGGGTGGCTGGATGTAAGAAGGCCAAATCTGCTAAGTTAGTATAAACACTGGCTGAATCTGGTCCAAAACTGTCACTGTCCGAAAGTATTAAAGATCAACAGGAACTGAAGACCTCTGGATGATGTGCAATGCAAGGACCGGAGATGCCAAAACCACACATGGAGTTCTAAAAATAAAAATAAGAATTCATCATACTGGCACCAATAATCAAATACCACCAAACAATCATCAAAAAAACTCAAACACCTGTCCAGCAAACCAGATAAAATCAAATACCGCCAAACAGGTTCAAATACCACCACACGCGATTTAATAAATTCTGCACACAGTGTAGAATCAATGCAAAGGCAAGGCGAAATAAAATTGCAGTGTAGAGTCAACACAAGGCTAGGCAAAATAAAATTGCAGAGGCAAGCAAAAGTCACAGTGGTTTGAACCAATTTGAAGGCAAGGCATAGGCAAGTTAGAACAAAACTGGAAAAGCCCACCAAAATCACCAAATTCTTGACACTTTGTTGTGTCTGCCCGAAAACGTTTAATGAAAGCAAACTATATAGCGACCAATGACCAGCACACGGCACAATTAATACGGTAAGTGTATTCAGGCAAAGCCCGGGCGAATGGATATCGCCCGGTACATAACACATTTCTAAGGGGTGTTGGGGCGAGGGCAGGAATGGGTGATTCTGAGAGGCAGGAGACCAGGTATGATGCCGGGCCTGTGCCGTCTCATCACGGGGCGGGGGCAGGAATGGGTGATTCTGAGAGGCAGGAGACCAGGTATGATGCCGGGCCTGTGCCGTCTTGTCACGGGGCGCGGGCGGCGGCCCCCTGGGGTACCCATAAACTATTGGCGCGAAAACAACAAGCGCCCCCAATACACCCGCAGGCAAGATTCCCACAGGGAGGAAAAAAAGACAGGGAAAGGATCAGCAGTGGCGGCAAGCCCTCGGCAGATGACCTGCCAGCACAAGCTCTCTCCTAGAGACGGGACGAGCTGCTGGAGAGATGGAGCCAAGTGGGGCTGGCGATCTATCTCTGACCCCTCCGCGATCTACAGGTAGATCGCAATCTACCTGTTGGACATGCCTGGTCTACCGGGATATTTAATGGCATTATCCAGATAGTACCACTGAATATCATAGCACCCTTAGCCAGCAGGCTTCCCGTTAGCCGTCCAGGTAAGGATTCTGAATATCAGCTCCCATACATTTATGAATTGATGATAAGTTGTTCTGAGTGTTGTCAAGGACTTTGTTGGTTAGACTCACTTATATAAAAACATGTCAGCAGAAAAAGACTATATGGCCTATCTAGTCTGCCCTTCCATATCGACTACTTTAGTCCCTTTTTTTCCTTTAGAGATCTTCTGTGTATGTCCCATGCTTTCTTGAATTCAGATTCTGTCCTTTTCTCTACTACCTCCACTGGGAGACTATTCTGCGCATCTACGACTCTTTCGGTAAAGAAATATTTGTACCTATTACTCAAGTCTATCCTCTTTCACCCTCACTCTATGCCGCCTCATCGCAGAACTTACATTCAATCAAAAGAGGATCTCCACGTGTGCATTTATTTATTTATTTTTTTTATTTAATTAATGCTTTTTAGATACCAATCTTCTGGGTAGTCAAAGCAATTTACATGAAATGGCAAGGTGAACTCAATTAAGTTTGGAATTAGAATGAACTATTTAGGTACAATCAACTTGGAATAAAGCAGGGTGTAACAATGAGGTGAACTCTGTGTATATAGCAAGGTGAACTCTGTTGGCTTCAAAGTGTAAGAATTAGTATAATTTATGCCATGGAGGTATTTAAACATCTGTATCATATCTCCTCTATCCGGCTTTTCTGTCCCCATATGGTTTATAACGAAGACCACTAAACATTTTAGTAGCCACCTTCTGCACCGACTCCATACTGTTTATATCCTTTTGAAGGTGTGGTCTCCAAAACTGCAAACAATACTCCAAGTGAGGTTGCACTAGAGACTTAAACAGAGGCACTATCACTTTCCTTTTTTTGCTGGCCATACCTCTTCCTCTGCACCCAAGCATCCTTCTGGCTTTCGCTGTACCCTTCTTTCTACTTGTTTAGCTACATTATTTATTTATTTAACAAGTTTTATATACTGCCTTTCTTACATTCAAAGCGGTTTACATACAACATAATAACATTTAGAACTTTACATTGAACAGGTTATTGAACTTGGAGTTAAGGGGAGATAATGTACATCAAATAATGTTTACAAAATGATAAATTGGGAAGGAGATGCTATGTAAGGTGGGGGGATAATGGAACCAAAGGTTCTGTTGTGAAATTCTTCATGCTCTCAATTCTGGATCCTTGGAAATAAGTGGTTGAAGAGTATTTGGGTATAAGATCATCAGAAATAATAAAGCCCAGGCCTTGCTCTTCTTTCATGGACAGAAATACTTTGCCCCCTACATTGAACCGCTCTCTTGGATTTTTGCAGCCCAAAAGCATGATTATGCATTTTTTAGCATTATATCTCAAGTGCCAAAATCCCAACCATTCTTCAAGCTTAGCTAGATCCCTCCTCATGTTACACTGGCCTACAATTTTTTAAAAGCTGTCTGCTTTAGAGACAAAATCTGCCAATTCTTATAGATTTTGATGTGCTGAATTTAAAAAATGACAATAAAAACCGCTGATTGCCTGAAAAGCAAGTACTGTCCAAACATAAAGATTATTTATCATACAACCAGATGAAGATGTGCATGCATTTTAGTAATCTATGGTTTAAATTGAGATCTCTTCCCATTATAATATGTATATCCTTAGTACTTCCAAAGTTGAGGTCATATGTACTCACCGAGTAGTGTAAATTGAAAACTAGAGCCAATAAACAAATTTAAGCATCATTTTTGTTCTCAGTGACTCAAACTTAGTAAAATGTGACTGAATTTATTTCAGAAATATTTTGGCTGTAGAACAGTGTTATCTACTCCTTCCTTGGTGTCTATTCTATTGCAGATTTTGGTATCATCTGCAAAGAGACAAACATTACCTAACAGCCCTTCTGCAATATCACTAACAAACATGTTAAAAAGAACTGGACCAAAGACAAATCCCTGCGGCACACCACTGGTAACCTCCTCCTCAGAGTGAGCTCCTGTACACTTTGTCGCCTCCCACTCAACCAGTTTCTTACCCACGTAGTCACTTTAGAGTCCATCCCTAGATTGTTCAGTTCATTAATAAGTTGCCAGTGCAGAACAGTGTCAAAGGCTTTACTGAAATCCAAGCATACCACATCTAGGGCTCTCTATCGGACCAAATCTCTGTTCACCAACTCAAAGAAATCAATCGGATGTGTCTGACAAAACCTGCTTCTGGAAAACCCATGCTGCTTTTCATCCTGCCTTTCATTGAACTCCAGAAACCTCAATCTCTTCTGTTTTAGCAGCATTTTCATTAGCTTACTTACCTCAGAGGTCAGACTAACCAGCTTGTAGTTCTCAATCTCATCCTTGCTTCCACTTTTGTGTAAAGAGACCACATGTGACTTTCTCCAATCCTCTGGGACAACTCCTGACTCTAAAGAAGCATTGAAAAGGTCACTCAGTGGAAACTTTTAGTTTAGCTTGTTCCTCACGAACACAGTCCTCTGAAAATCGTTCAAGATCTCCTTTACTTGTTCTCCTATTTGTGGGTGCTTTCTGGGGTCCTGCTCCTGGCCCTTCATCTGTGAACGCAGAACATAAATATTTGTTCAGAAATTCTGCTTTGTCCTCATCAGCTTCTACATATTCCTCCCTTCACCCTTGAGTTTGACAACACCACTTTTGCACTTCCTTCTCTCACTAAAATATCTGAAAAATGTTTTGTCCCCACATTTTATTGCATTGGCTATTTCTTCTTCTTTTTGTATCTTGGCTTTCCTGACTACTTTTCTAGTTTCTCTAAGTTTTTCCAAACATTGATGCTTGTCTTCCTCTCTCTGTAATCTCTTGTATTTTATGAAGGCCACCCTCTTTTTCTTCACCTTTTATACTACTTTTTTGAGAACCATAGTGGCCTCCTTTTCCTTTATTTACATTTCTAACAAAAAGATTTGTTGCCCTTAAAATATACCCTTTCAGTTTTTCAGTCTTGCAGAATTCTATCAGTCTTTCTCAAGCTTCATTTCTGTTGTCAAGTCCATATTTTCCAACCACTTTGCCTTCTTCTTTTTTGACAACTTTTGCATTCCAGTCACCCATGACTATCAGGATATCCTGTTTGCAAGTTCTGTCAATCTCAGGTGGTATTTGTTCATAGAAATCATCAACTCCATTCTCTTTTGCAGCTGTTATTGAGGCATATACTTGAGGCATATACTTGAATCATAGTTGTGTTGATGGCATTACTTGTTGATGAATAGACATTAAGTGGCTGATTCAGATGTGGATGTTATGGCCCACTCTGCGCCCGGTTGGAACTGGACGCACAGAGCTAGCTGGGATTCTGATCCCGCGGGGCACATCTAGCCCCTCGGAATCAGAATCACATCCAGGACTGTATGTGCAGGCCAGGACCCTGATTCAGGTCGTCCTGCACGTACAGGCCTTGCCCAGATAGCTCAGTCAGGGCTTTTGAATGAAGCCATGGCACCATGGTTCCATTCGAAAGCTGCAATCCCCGTCTGCCAGACCAAAAAGTACATTCCACATAGCTCGATCCCTGATATGGCCTCCCAAGGCCAGGGTCACGCTGCAGGGAAATTCCTCTTTCCCCCTGCCACCTCTTTTGGGCCCCGGGCCTGCCTGATCCACCCAACTAGGGGAACTTATTCCACCTCAGAGGTTCAGGTCACTAGCCCCAGACGTACAGGGCTGACATTGGAATCTGCCCTGTATGTCCAGAGCTAATGACTGCCCACTGCCCACCCTAACGCAGCCCCCGCTCTGCCCCCTTCTCGCCCCCATCTAACTTTCTCATACAATGTGCAGAGAAGTTAGTTGGGGTCAGAAGGGGGCCCGAATAGCAGGGACGTCCATTCCCGCTATCCATGCCTCGGAATGACCCTGTAAGTGTTCACTGATTGCATTGTATTTCATTACAATTCTTGCAAGTTTCTTCTTAATTATAAAAGCAACACCATTTCTTCTTTGTTAATCATTTCCAGCATAGTAGACCATGTGATCATCAGATACAATGTGTCCGATGCCAGTCTATTTCAGTTCACTGTCACCCAACAGATCAAGTTGTACACGTTCCATTTCATTCTTGACTACCACCAACTTCCCTTGGTTCATGCTTCGTATGTTCCATGTCGCAATATGTGAGACATCTTTGCAGCTTCTGACTCTCATTTCATGCGCAGCTACATCAGCAGTTAGATGTCCTGAGGGATTTGATCCAAACACATCATAAATGCTGGCTTTACTCTGAAAAGTCTTCAGCTCCTCCCCAGTAGCCAGTTGAGTGCCTTCTGACCTGGGGGTCTCATCTTCCTGCACTGTAGTGCAAATTGTTTTGTTGTGACTATCCATTGAGTTTTTGTGACAAGATATGGAAGTAGATTGCCAGGCCTTTCTTCCACACAGTTTAATTTGGTCTTGTTGCCATTGTCACAGAAATGTGATCCTCCGCCGCCAACACCATCCCATTCTGCTGCTGCTCAGATGGGTGGTTTGTCTTGGTCTGGCACCTCAGCTGAGACCTCCTCTGTAATCCCCCGGCACCTGGATGGATGCCTGCCTTATTCCATCCCAAAGGTGGAATAGGTGTTGGGCAGCGTGGAGATCTCATGCTGCAGCCCCCTACGCCATCGTGCCACTGCAGGAGAGAATCAGATGCCTGATCCTGGCCAGGGGTGCCCCCAGCAAGGAACAGATGGCGGGGTGATGGGGATGCTTAGGGTCTGGCAAATTGGTGTCTCTGGTTGGACATGCCAGTACCATGGTGACAGGACACCACTGCACTGACACACCAGTTGGAGCATTGTGCAGGTTGGATGGGTGAATGCATGGATGGCTTCAGCCATGGAATCGGGTGCACACTGGGCTGTCTAAGTGCCCGATTCCACAACCATGGGAACGTATAGCTCCTGAGCTTGTAGAATTGGGTACAACTTGGCCCCATCCATGTTTTGGGCATCCCAGTGGCCCGACCGTGCACCTTTCAGAATTGGCTTCATAATGTAAAGAGCCACTGATAATAGTTCTACCCCTATCTTCTCTCCATATTTCATTATTCCCTGCTGTGGGTCTTCAGCAAACTCATCACTGGGCAACCTCGCCTTTATATGCTCCATAATATTCATTTTTCTAGTGGCCAGGACAAAATTCTCATGGCAAGGGATCATGGTAAGATACTCTGGCTGTGGCACCTCATTCTCTTCTCTCTGGGAAAGGGCATCTACCTTATTATTCTGGGTTCTCGGCTGGTAGGTCAAGACAAAATTGAATAGAGAGAAGTGACCAGCATGCTTGCCTGGAGTTCATATTCCATTATTTTTATTGAATATTTCTATATTTACAACTCAAAAAGAACATTGGTAATAATACAAGCACAAAGGTTTCTGCCAAGATAGAAGAAATTGGAAAGCTAGCCCATATTACGGGGAACAATCATAATCCAGAAAAAAGTCTGAAAAGAAATAAAAGTAAACTACTCAAAAAATAGCTGCATCATACATTATAACCCCAGCATATCATCAAGCTGGGGTTATAAAGCCATTAGCCCTCCATTCCCGCCATTTGACACAGAATAATGGCCTCACAGTCAATCATCAGCTTCTCAAAATGGGAGGGATTTAGAAATATATATTTAACACCCCGAATCATAGTTAAACATTTACAGGGAAATCTCAAGTAAAAGGTACCATCAAGTGCAACATGTGCAGTTTAAGGGATAAAAAACTTTCCTATGCATTTGGATTGAAACATCAGGAAAAATCTGTAGTTTAGAACCAGTAAAAGCAGAGTACTGCTGATATTCATTGATGGCAGCCAGTGCGGTTAAAGTGGCGGACCATTGCCGCTTTAACATAGACCCAGGTATTCAATGCCAGGGTCATATCTGGCCACCAGCATTGAATATCCGCATTGGCAGGATAGCACTGAAGCTAACCAGGAAACAGTGATATTCAGATACAGTCCAGTTAGCTAAAGCAGCTAAAGTTAACACAGCTTTTCTTTCTGCCTAACTTTAGCCATTGTAAAATGGAGAATATGAAAGGAGAGCATCTTTGGTGTGGCAGGAAGTGCTCCTGTGGCTAGGACCTTTCCACCAAGAGATGCACAACCCTCTCACACCAAGGAGGATTATTCAGGGCCATGTGCCCAAGAGGGAAGGGTTAGGACAGCCGTTATAATTGGTGATCATTAGGCATGTGAGATAGCTGGGTGGCTGGTGAATGTGAGGACCACCTGGTAACATGGATATGTCTGTCCAAGAAAGGTCAACTTATTTTCAGTAGCAAACTGGCTAATCTACTGAAAAGGGCTTTAAACTAGATTCTTTGGGGATGGGTGAAGAAAGTCCCCAGGTAAGTGAAACATTATATACTTTTATGAAAATGGGTAAAAGGGGCAACATATGGAAAGCGGTGTGTATAAATGCCCATAGGATGGAAAATAAGATCACAGATGTTGACGCTTCAATGGGAGAAGCTGACTTGGATTTAGTGGCACTTACAGAAAAATGGTTCACAGAAAACCAGGCTATAACTTATTCAGAAAGGACAGGGTAGGAAGAAGGGGAGGAGGAGTGGCACTATATGAAAAAAAAATATTAAAGCTATGGAAATACAGGGCTTAAAAGAGAGAGAGTAAGCAGTGTGGGTTAAACTAGAAAGAGGGAAACAGAAATTTATTTGCATTGGCATGATATACAGACTTCCCTCCCTGGAGGAAGAGGTGGATGGAGAGTTAATTGAAGACATACGCAGCATTGCCATGAAAGGGGAAGTGCTACTGATAGGGGATTTCAATATGCCAGATGTTGATTGGCGCATCCCTGCTGCAGTCTCATCTAGAAGTAAGGAGATCCTGGATTCTCTACAGGGAGAACTATTCAGGTAACTGGTAACAGAACCAACACATGAAGGGGCCATACTAGACTTGGTGCTTACCAAAGGTGAAAGCGTTTCAGATGTTATAGTGGGAGATCATTTTACATCCAGTGATCACCAGATGGTGTAGTTCAGTATTACGACTAGGGCTGTTAAAATCCATTCAAAAGCGAGGGTCTTAGACTTTAGGAAAACTAACTTTGCCAAGATGGGACAATACCTCAGGGAGTAGTTAGCGGGATGGGAACAGCTGGGGGATATAGAAAAACAGTGGGCAAAACTGAAAGGGGGTATTTTAAGGGCAACCAACCTTTTTGTTAAAATGGTAAATAAAGGTAAAAGGAAAAGGAGACCGCTATGGTTTTCGAAAGAAGTAGCTGAAAAGGTGAAGAAAAAGAGGGAGGCCTTCATGAAATACAAGGGATCACAGAGAGAGGAAGACAGGCATCTATATTTGGAAAAACTTAGAGAAGCTAGCAAAGTAGTCAGGAAAGCAAAGATTCAAAAGGAGGAGGAAACAGACAGTGCAATAACATGGTGGGATAAGACATTTTTCAGATATGTTAGTGAGAAGAAGAAGAAGGGCAAAAGTGGTATTGTCAGACTCAAGGGTGAAGGGGAGGAATATGTAAAAGCTGATGAGAATAAAGTAGAATTGCTTAACAAATATTTCTGTTCTGTGTTCACAGATGAAGAACCAGGAACACCCACAAACAGGAATAGAAGCAAGGGACATCTTGAAGAATTTTCAAAAAACTATGTTCGTGAGAAACTAGCTAAACCTAAAGTAGACAAGGCGATGGGACCAGATGGGATACACCCTAGAATACTGAGGGAACTTGCGGACGTTCTAGCAGCTCCACTGACTGACCTTTTCAATGCCTCGTTGGAGTTCGGAGTGGTGCCAAAGGACTGGAGAGAGGCTCATGTGATCCCTTTACACAAAAGTGGAAGTAAGGATGTGGTTGAAAACTTCAGGCTGGTTGGTTTAACTTTGGTGGTGAGTAAATTATTGGAAAAGCTGCTGAAAGAGAAAATAGTGAGGTTTCTGGAGTCCAGCGGATTACAGGATCCGAGGGAGCATGGATTCACCAGAGGCAGGTCTTGTCAGACAAATCAGATTTATTTCTTTGACTGAGTGACCAGGGAGTTGGATTGAGGGAGAGCCTTAGATGTGGTATTTAGATTTCAGTAAAGCCTTTGACACTGTACCTCACAGGTGACTTATAAACAAACTGAGCACCCTAGGGATGGATCCTAAAGTTACTGCTTCGGTTACAAATTGGTTGAGTGGGAGGCAACAAAGGGTACAGGTAAATGGAGCTCACCCTGAGGAGAAGGAAGTTACCAGTGGTGTGCCCCAGGGATCTGTCCATGGTCCGATTCTTTTTAACATCTTTGTTAGTGATATAGTGGAAGGGCTGTCGGAAAAGGTTTCCCTCTTTGCGGATGATACCAAAATCTGCAATAGAGTAGATACCCAGGAAGGTGTAGATAACATGAGGCGGGAACTAGCTAAGCTTGAAGGATGGTCTAGAATTTGGCAGTTGGGATATAATTTAAAAAAATGCAAGGTCATGCATTTGTGCTATAGCAATCCAAGGGAGCAATATAGCATAGGGGCTACAGTAATCCAAGGGAACAATATAGCATAGTACTTTTGTCCACTAAAGAAGTGTGGGACTTAGGCTTGGTTGTGTCTGATGATCTTAAAGTAGCTAAACAGGTAGAAAAGATGACAGCAAAAGCTAGAAGGATGCTTGGGTAGCCTAGTGGTTGGGGCAAGGTACTTCAGGCCGGAAGGTCGGAGGTTCAAATCCCACTAGAGGACAGCAACCTTGGGCCGGAAGGACTGGGGTTTCTAGTCCCACAGATGCTCCTTGTGGTCTTGGGCAAGCCACTTAACCCTCCATTGCCCATGTTCCCTGTAAGTATTAGTGTATGTGTCTCATATCCCCGTGTGTTAAATGTATCCCCCAATTGTGTTGTGACCGCTTTGATTGAAGGATAAGGCGGTATACAAAACTGTCTAAATAAATAAATAAATAAATACGGAGAGTAATGGCTAGCAGAAAGAAGGAAGTGATAGTGCCTTTCTATAAGTCTTTGGTGTGACCTCATTTGGAGTATTGTGTGCAATTCTGGAGACCCCACTTTCAAAAGGATATAAACAGGATGGAGTCAGTACAGAAGGTGGCTACTAAAATGGTTAGTGGTCTTCATTGTAAAGCATATGAGGACAGATTTAATGATCTTAATATGTACACCTTAGTGGAAAGGTGGAATAGAGGTGATATGATTCAGATGTTTAAATACCTCCATGGCATAAATGCACAGGGGAGAGCCTCTTTCAAATGAAAGCAAGTTCTGCTATGAGGTGACATGGGATGACGGTGAAAGGGGATAGATTCAGGAGAGATATGCAGAAATATTTCTTTATGGAAAGAGTGATGGATCAATGGAATAGTTTCCCAGTGGAGGTGGTAGAGATTAGGACAGTATTTGAATTCAAAGAAGCATGGGACAAACACAGAGGATCTCTAAAGGAAAAAAGGGGACTATTGTAGTGGTTGATATGGAAGGGCAGACTAGACAGTCCATATGGTCTTTTTCTTTTGTCATGTTTCTATGACTGCCTGGTGTGAAGGTAGCGGACCTCAGGTGCCACCTAGACAAGATCTTGGAAGCCCAGGCCAGATGTATTCCATGCTTTAAGAAAAGTGGAATGAAGGCCAAAAAATCGCCAACATAGTTTAAAGGCGAGGTCAAGAGAGGCCGTTCTCGCCAAGAAAGCATCATATGGGAAATGGTAAAAGGAGCCTAATGATGAACACCGGAAACAACATAAACATTGGCAAGTAAAATGCAAGGCATTGATAAGGCAGGCAAAGAGGGAATTTGAAAAGAAGCTTGCTGTGGAAGCAAAAATACATAATAAAAACATTTTCAAGTAAATTTGCAGCAAAAACCCCGTGAGAGAGTCAATTGGACCATTGGATGATAGAGGAATAAAAGGGGCGCTAAGGGAAAACAAGGCCATAGCAAAGAGAATGAATGAATTCTGTTTCAGTCTTTATAGAAGAAGATGTAGGGAAGATACCCTTGTCTAAAATGGTATATAAAGGTGATGTATTGGAAGAATTGAAAGCGATATTGATAAACTGGGAGGATCTATTACATCTGTCTGATAAACTGAAGAGTAGCAAATCACCTGGACTACATGGTTTACATCCAATGATGTTGAAAGAACTGAAACATCAGATTGCAGACCTACTATTAGTAATCTGTGAACTATCATTAAAATCATCTTTAGTACCCAAGGATTAGAGAATGGCCAATGTAACTCCAATTTTTAAAAAGGGTTCTGGAATGATTCAGGAAACTACAGACCAGTGAGGCTGACATCAATACCAGGCAAAATGGTAGAAATCATTATAAAGAATAAAATTACTGAACATGTAGATAGCCATGGTTTAATGTGAGAAAGCCAACATGGATTTAGCCAAGGAAAGTCTTATCTTACTAATATGTTATATTTTTTGAAGGTGTGAATAAACAGGTAGACAAAGGTGAGCTGGTTGAAATAGTGTATCTGGATTTTCAGAAAGTCTTTGATAAGGACTCTCCTTGGAAAAATTAAGAAGTCGTGGCATTGTATTGTGGATCAGGAACTGGTTAAAAGATAGAAAGCAGAGAGTAGTACTAAATGGCCAATTTTCTCAATGGATAAAGGTGATAGCAGAGCACCGCAGGTAGCTGTGCTGGGCCTGCTGCTTTTTAACATATTCATAAATGACCTGGAAATAGGAATAAGTGAGGTGATCAAATTTGTAAATGACACACAATTATTTAAAGTTGTTAAAACCTAAGAGGATTGTGAGAAATTGCAAGAGGACCTTGAAAAATTGGTAGACTGGATGTCCAAATGGCAGATGAAATTTAATGTGGATAAGTGCAAAGTTATGCACTTAAGAAACAACAACTCAAACTATGGTTACATGATGCAAGGTTCCACATTAGGAACCACCATCCAGGAAAAACATTTAGGCATCATCGTGGATAATGAGTTGAAACTCTTTGCCCAGTGTGCAGCAGTGGCCCAGAGGGAAAATAGAATGCTAGGAATCATAAGGAAAGGAATGGAGAATATAACCAAGGATATTATAATGCATCTGTATCATTCCATGGTGCAACTGCACCTTGAATATTGTGTGCAATTCTGGTTAACATATCTTAAAAGTATATAGCTGAATTAGAAAAGATAGAAAGAAGAGCGACAAGAATGGTAAATAGAATAGAAGGATACCCCTATGAGGAGAGACTTAAAAGGTTGGGGCTCTTCAACTTGGAAAAGAGACGGCTGAGGAGAATACTGTATAATAGAGGTCTATAAATTCATGAATGGAGTGGAATGGGTAACATAGATCTGTTGCTTACGCCGTTAAAAATTAGAAGGTCTAGAGGACACAGAATGAGGCTACAATGCAACCCATTTATTGACTAATAAGAGAAAATATCTGTTTACTCTACATGTAATCAAACTCTGGAATTTGTTACCAGAGGATGTAGTAAAAGTTGTTTGTGTAGCTGGGTTTAAAAAAGGTTTGGACAAGTGCCTGGAAAAAAGTCCATAAATCATTATTAAAGAGCACCCAAGAAATCCACTGCTTGCCCCAGGACAAGCATTGTGGAACCTGTGTGCCTCTTTGGAACCTGCCAGGTACTTGTGACCTGGACTGGTCACTGTTGGAAACAGAATACTGGGCTTGATGGACCTTGGTCTTACCCAGTAAGGCATACCTTATGTTCTTATGGGGTTTTTTATATGATAACCGCATAGTGGCTGAATTCTGCCATCACCTGCTTATCTATGTCGCCACCCTCAGAGGTTCCAGGGTGCGGGGCAGGGTCCCGGGCCCCGTTGGTAACCGGGTGCACGGCCCGGCGCGGGACCCTGTTCGTCCGCGGGATCGCGCGTTGACGTCAGGACGCCGGGGGCATTTTTCAAATTGATTGGCTCCGCTGCGAGATTGACGAGCGGAACCAATCAGGTGGGTGCATGTGCATGTGCTCCTGGGCTCGTGGCTTTCCCAGAGCACATGTTAGCGGGCGCTCACCGGGAAGGGAAGAAGCTTCGGCATCGTCGCGGTCCTGCGAAGGCCCTGTAATTTCCGGTTTTGGGAGAGCAGCGCGATTGATGAGACCTGCATTCCGCAGGATCAAGGGACTCCGGGCACGTGAGCAAAAGGAGGGCAGGCATTTTAACGGGAGGGGTGCAGTTGCAGGTGCGGTAGGATCGCGGGCCGGGGGTGGGGGGGGCAGTGTAGCTGTGGGCTGCTCAAATTTGGATAGGGAGCAAAGGGTTTTTTTTTTCTTTCCAGTGTGGTGGAAATGGGTCCAAAGAGGCCTGCGGCAGGTAGGGTAGCTGGGAGGTCGGCTGCATCAAGGAGGTCTGGGGAAAAGGGAAGAAAGGGGGCTGGCAGCAGGGGGAGACTGCAGCAGCGGGGCAGGGGAGATGGGCATGCCTCCGAGGTAGCGCAGGGCAGGGGGATGGATGCTACTACGGCTCCTAGGGTGGGGAGGGGTACTGAAAGGGGGCGCTTGACTAGGCCCCGGAGAGCACGGGTACCGGGGGGGTTAGGCAGAGCTGGCGCGATGCTGCCTGAGCCTGCTCTTGTCGGGGGGGAGCTAGGTGGTGGTACAGAGGTGAGCAGCCCGGGGGAAGGAGGTTCTAATAGTGGGATCCCCGAAGGAAGGGGAGCATGGGGTGGCGTGTCGCCATGGGAATGGAGCGGTATGGGGACCAGCCCAGCGTGCGGTGGGGGCAGGGGCAGGGACTGGTTTAGAGGGTATGCACTGTCGCCCGGGGCTATGGGTCCTCACGGGCAGCATACTGCTTGGGATAGGTGGCAAGCAGGTGGCCAAGGTTCCTCGGGAATGGATTGGGTGGGGGCATGGCAGCCGTCGTGGCCCTCGGTTTTCTCCCCTTTGTGTTCCCCTTTTTTTTCTCCACAGGTAACCTTTCCGGCAGCGCCTCGGGGTGTGCCGCTTACCGGTGAGTCGGCGTGAGTGATGGATAAGGAAACTGGCAGCGGATTGACGGGAGTGGGCACGAACACGATGGAGCGGGAGCAGGACGCACGTGATCAACAGCGGGCGATGGACCCTCGTGACGGAGTGTTGGTGGCTCCTGACGGCGCAGCGCCTGGCGGAGCGGCGGGTGAGTCATCGAGGCAGGGATTTGAGGGGAGTGGGGGGTCGCGGGGGGAGCATTCAGGGAAGGCGCGCAAGAAGAGAAAACACGCTTGTCGGCGGAGGCATAGCTCCGACTCATCGTCATCTTCTTCGTCGGAAGGTACGGATTCTTCGTCGGGTGGAGCACGGAAGACGACTGTCTCAGGTGACGGGGGGATCGCCGGGCTGGGAGGTGCTGGTTCCGCATCATTAGCAGCAGTGGCGGAGCTGTGGGAGGGCGTTCCTAAGAAGTTGCGGCGTAAGATTCTAAAACGCAAGTACATTGACATTTTCCGTTTGCTCGAAGGCCGCAAACGCTCCGGGGATAGTAAGAAGAAGCGTAGGGAGGATGAGAAGGCAGGGCGGGTGCGTTCGGTATCGCGCAACACAGTCAACTGGGTCCGATCGTTCTTGCGGTTGGCAAGTGTTTGGGGTCATCAGTTTCCTGAGCAGTATGGCAGCTTGCTGTCCTATGCTGATTCTATCTTGGGAGCGTCTCAAGCGCACGAAGGATGGTCGTGGCTTAATTATGACGAGAAGTTTCGGGATAAAATGGAAGAAAACAAGTTCTTAACGTGGGGGACGCAAGACATTAATCTGTGGTTGACGCAGATGTCTGTCAAGGCGGGTGCTGGGGGAGCTGGTGGAGCTAAGATAGGGCCAAGTCTGCCCGGTGGGGCAAGTCGTTCCTTTCGTGGAGCACCCTCAGCGGGACTGTCAAAGCCGGTCCTTGGGGCCGGGGCTGACCTTTGTTGGAGATATAACCGGACCACCTGTCCATTCCCGGATTGTAAGTTCCGGCATGCATGCTCGGTTTGCGGAGGTGCCCATCCCGCGTCAAAATGCCTTAAAAAAGGTGTGGCCCCTACGCCAATTCCAGGAGCCAAGTGAGGATTTGCATCGCGACTTAGCGCCTTCCCCAATTCGGGTACAGGTGCTTAGTAGCTGGCTTCTGCGGTATCTGAGGAAAAAAGATAGTTTGATGTTGCACTTAGGTTTTAAGTTTGGTTTCATTATTCCCCTTCGAGGCGAGGTGGTCACGGGGGCGGTTAGGAATGCTGCGAGTATTCAGCGCTGGGCAGCGGTAGCGCGGGAAAAGTTGACTGCGGAATTGCGTATAGGGAGGATTGCGGGGCCTTTCCGCAACCCACCGTTTCAGAATTTTGTCATGTCTCCTTTAGGAGTGATCCCCAAAAAAGAGCCGGGAAAATTCAGATTGATACACAACCTATCGTCGCCGATCGGAACTTCCGTTAATGACTTGATACCACGCGAGTTCTGCATGGTGCGGTATGCTTCGTTCGATAAGGCGGTGGAGTTGGTATCCAAGGCTGGTTGTGGGGCGCTGTTGGCGAAAGTTGACATTGAATCGGCCTTTAGATTATTGCCAGTTCATCCGTCGGCTTTTAGGTTGCTGGGTTTTCGGTTCGAAGATGCATTTTACTATGACAAGTGTCTGCCGATGGGTTGTGCGATATCTTGTGCCTACTTCGAGATGTTTAGTACCTTCCTGCATTGGATGGTGGTAAAGAGCGTGGGTGGTTCGGAGGTGGTGCATTATCTTGATGATTTCCTCTTTGTCGGTAGGGCGGGGTCCGACGGCTGCAAAAGACTGTTGGAAGGTTTCGAAAGGATGGCTGAGGAGTTGGGGGTACTGCTGGCGGAGGGCAAGACAGTGGGGCCTACCACACAGCTTACCTTTTTAGGTGTGGAACTCGATTCCTTGAATATGGTGGCGCGGTTGCCACACGAGAAGGTGGTAAAGCTCAGGGTCTTAGTGGCCAACGTGCTGGCCTTGCAAAAAGTGACATTGAAAGAGCTGCAGGCGCTATTGGGGTCCCTTAACTTTGCCTGTAAAGTCATTCCTATGGGGCGTGTGTTCAGCCGGCGCTTGGCGGCGGCGACGGCCGGAGCAAAACGGCCGCATCATCGCATTCGGGTATCTCAGGTTATGAAGGAGGATTTACGTGTCTGGGATGCCTTTTTGGAAGGTTTTAATGGGATGTCAGTGCTGCGCGAGGCGGAGATCTCCAGTCGCGACATGCAGCTTTACACTGATGCTGCGGGGGGAGTTGGACTGGGAATCTATTTCGGGGGTGCTTGGTGTGCTGCAAGATGGCCGCAGTCCTGGGCGGAGGGAGGTTTGTTGAGCAATATTACTTTCTTGGAGCTCTTTCCGATATTAGTCGTGTTGGAATTGTGGCCAGATCGGTTGGTTAACCGCAAGGTGGTGTGGTGGTGCGACAATGAGGCGGTGGTACATGTCGTCAATCGTTATTCGCCCCGTTGTTGTAGGGTGGCTTCGCTTATGCGGCGGGTGGTACTTGCTTGCATGCAGTTGAATATTGATTTGAAAGCGCGACATATTCCAGGGCAAGTTAACGAAATTGCTGATGCTCTCTCCCGTTTGCAGATGGAGCGTTTTCGGAAGTTAGTGCCGGAGGCGGACGAGGAGGGTCATGTGGTCCCCTCGAGATTGTGGAGCATTGGCCTGCAGAGATGAGGCAACTTTTGAAAAGCTCAGTGGCGACTAACACCTGGGAAGCCTATCAGCGAGGTTGCGCACGGGTGCAGCAGTTCTTATGTGAGAGGGGCTGGGAAGGGGGGAGGGTCCCTTCTATGTTGCTCGGGCAGTACGTGGTGTGGGCCAAGGAAAATGGGGTTACGCGGTCGGCGGTGCGTGGACATATGGCAGCTTTTGAATTTTTTGCTAGGGCGGTAGGGTGGGATTCCGGAGGCAGAGGTTTACTAGCGCGGAGGCTTCTGAAAGGTTGGGAGCGGTCGCAGCCGGCTCCGCGGGATCGCCGACGACCGATTACGCATGAGTTGCTGGTGAGGGTGTGCCAGGAGCTTGTGCAGGTGGCGAGTGCTCCCTACGAGGCAGTGCTATTCCGGGCGGTGTTTTGTCTGGCTTTTTTCGGGGCGTTGCGGGTCAGTGAGTTGGCGGAGGTTTCGGGAAAATGTGATAGCGGAAATAGCTTGCGGCGGCAGCATGTATGGATTGAGAGCGGGAAAATGCGGATTTTATTGGCTAAGTCAAAAACGGATCAGAAAGGAAAAGGGTTATGGGTGGTCCTTCGAGCGACGGGCGGGATTACCTGCCCACTGTCTGCTATGTGGGAGTACTTGGCCATTCGCCCTGGGGGTATGAGCGGATTGTTTGTGCACAGGGATGCCTCCCCGCTTACGTGTTTCCAAGTCACGGCCGTATTGCGTTTAGTATTGCGGCGGATGGGTGAGGACCCTTATCAGTTTTCATCGCATTCTTTTCGAATCGGGGCAACCACTAGTGCGGCAGCGGCGGGCTTGTCCAGCGCGGCGATACAGAGCATAGGCAGGTGGCGCTCGAGGGCTTTCGAGGGCTATGTCCGATTATGAATAATGAGATGGGGGGGATGGGGGTTCACTAATGCTGTGCTTTTTTGTTGCAGATGGGGGTGTGAGTGTGCTGGGATGTTGGCTGCTGGGGTACTCCTTCATCTATTGGGCTGGCCAGCAGGCGGCGCAACGCACGGGTGGAGTGAATTTGCATCTTGATCCGGCAGTGGTGGCGGTGTCATGGCTGGGCGAGCGGGGTCTGCAGTGGTCGCAACTGCTGCCTTTGCTTCGTCACCACCAGCGCATCAGGGGCCAGCCAGCGATCCTGTTGGTGCACTTGGGGGGGAATGAACTCTCTGCTTGGACTTGCAAGCAGCTGATTAGGGCTGCCAAAAAAGACTTTTCAGTTCTGCTCAGTATGTTTGAGGGGGTAGTCTTAATGTGGTCTGACATCATCCCGAGGCCTGCGTGCTGGGGGCAGCGGCGCTGGTCTCGTGGGTTGATCAAGATCAACAGGCAGATCGGGAGATGGGTCTGTGAACAAGGCGGATATCAGGTGAAACATCCCTGGGTGGAGGTGGCCTGCTCCGGCTTGTACAGAGACGATGGGGTGCACTTATCTCCAGTTGGTACAGATTTGCTATTGAATGATTGGCAGGAGGCACTGGAGATGGTGGTACAGGAGAGGCCACGCTGGTCGCAGCTTGGGGCTATAGGGGGGCGGCACAGGTAGATATTATCCCCCTATGCCGGTGGCGGGATCCCGGAGGTCCGGGGTCCGGAGCCTTTGGCGACTTGGGGAGGGGGCGGGGTGCCCTCGACCCGGACAACCCCTGGAAGAGTTTTGCTAGTAACATGGCAAAGTCGGATAGGGGGGGCCGAATTTGGCCGTTGGTGGGGACCACGGCTTGAGCGAAGGTGTGGCCGCTTTGCTAGTGGCATGGCTGGCGGTCCATCAACCCGCGGGGTTGGTTGGCTCCATATATATATATATATATTTACATATATCTGTCAATGTTTATGGGTTGTTAAATAAAGCTGCGACCAGTTTTTTCACCACCAAGAATTGTGTTTGTGGAGTTATTACGATGCGGTTGGGGAGGGAGTAGGATAAATGACATAGCGGGGGCGGGGGGGAGGGGCATGGAAGAGGGGAAGCTGGGTCCGGCTATCCGGTTACACCCCGATAATAAACGGTTTGCATCGGGGTGTTTATCGGCATTAGAGGGGGGTATTCAGAGGCACAAACCGGCTATGTTCTGTTGAATATCCCACTCAGCACAATCAATGCGGTAAGCAGGACTGCTAACTGCATTAATCACTTTGAACATATTCCCCAGAGTCCTTAATTTTGAAGTAGTTTTTCTTAATCAATGATTTATCACTTTAGAAACTACCAATGTGGCTCTAGAGAAAATATTGTAGAAAAGCAGACAAATTAAATTCAGGATTTGAAACCAGCACATTATGGCCATTCGGGCATGTAGACTCAAGAGAAATCCTATCAGATATATAGTAACATCTAGAATACAAAATACTGTCCGAATTAAGTAATAATAAAATCCCTTCAAAGTACTTTCTTAGAAGAATCCCAGGGGATAATAAATGGAAAGTAGGAAAATTCAGAAATTTAAAATTTTTACTTTGAACAGAGTTTTCAAAAGCATCCAATTTGTGATGCAAAATTAAACTCTTTCATTCCTGAAGTACCCACTGAATGAGAGTGCAAAGTTGTAACCTTTCCACAAGGCTCTCCATCTAGAATTCAATATTCTTAAAGAGAAGTGATATAACTGAAGAACAGTACTTGTTAGGAATTTCTCAGTATGAGCAAACTACCTGTCACACATCCATAAAAGAGAATTGAGAGCGAGGAACTTGAGGGGCTATTTTTTTCTACTTGGCAAACAGCAGGCTTAGGGCAGGCAGCATTTAGCAGGTACCAGAAACTGGCAGGAGAGCTGGTTTGCAAATCTGGTCTCCGTGGGGGTGGTAGAGTGTGCTCAAGGAAGCTCCAAGAGACCCCCTCATTTAGAGAAGAAACAAAATAAACCCTTGCCCACCCTTCTCACTGTACACACAAGAATGAGAGCACTGGTTGTTCTTCTTATCACTGTGATTATGCTAAATAATTCTGTAATTAGTATTAAATGATCTTGCTAATGATTACTCCATGGGCAAATTTACATAAATTACTCCATCTCTCTGCTGTTATTAAAATGGACCAATCAATGGTGCCAACATAACTAAACACTGTCCCAGAGGTAGACATGAGAAACTAGAGAAATATTGATAATCTAAAATAATGCTATTTAAATAAAGTAGAATTATTTTTAGTTGCCTTTGATATAAGACAATTAACAATTTTTATATTCTATGTAAGAAAAGAACATACATTCCAATAGAAATCTTAAGAATGCGTTTACACAGGAACTCTTCTGTTTCAGCAACTGCAAAGCAATATCAGATAGTTAAATATTTGCTTGTCACTAAGAGGCTCTCTTACTAAAGTGCAGTAAGTGTTTGCACTTATGCATTAGGAGCAAAAACTAATGTGCCGTAAGCATAAAGACCATGTGCTGTCAGGGGACATGCCCAGCAGCTGACATTAAGTGCACTTGTATTAACTAAGAAAATCACATCGTGGCCCGATAAGAACTCCATGCTTATTGTAATGTGCAGTCCACGACCGCTCTCTGCCCATAACCTGCCCATTCCCCACTCTGT
Organism: Ichthyophis bannanicus; assembly: GCA_033557465.1. NCBI lineage: Eukaryota > Metazoa > Chordata > Amphibia > Gymnophiona > Ichthyophiidae > Ichthyophis > Ichthyophis bannanicus. Next base: position 1,310,461,457 of record CM066031.1, read on the forward strand.
TGCGCATTAAGAAGTTAACGGGGGATTTTTACTGCACTGGCTGCTTTTAACGCTAGGTAGTCATTATCACAGGCCCACACTGACAATCACCATGCATTAAAATGGTAACTGCTTAGCACACTTTAATAAAAGGCTCCTAAAACTCGTAATATACTACATCCTAAAATGAACATGTCTAGAAATGCTATAGTTGGTGTTTTAGATCAGAGCTTTGTTTTTATAGAGATTGCCCAGAATGAATAAGGGTTGCTTTGGGGTATATTTGCAAAGCTGTGTTAGCTGTTTGACACTGAATTACCCCATGATGACAGTTGAAAAAGCGCATTGCTGCCCACATACACTAAGAGAAAAGGGAGCGGGCAGGGTCCCGTCGACTGGACTTAACCGGGTGCTTGGCCTGGCGCGGGACCCTGCGGGTGAGGAAGGTAGGGGGGCACCGGGAGCGGCAGGAGGACTCGGTGCGGCTTTTAAAATGATTGGCTCTGCGCATGTGAACACGCGTGCGAGAGTCAATCAGGATCCATCACAGGGCATGTGCATGTCTGGCGGCGGTTTTAGCCGAGCACATGTGAGGGAGACTGGGAGCGTGGTGGCAGCGTTGGTGGATAGCGTCGTGAAACTCGAGGACAATTGAAGTACGGCAGTGGTGTCAGAGGGCCGAGTTGGAGGTGGTAAGAGTGGTGGCGGCTGCAAAAAAACAAAATTTGTGTCTGCGGGAGAACTGTGGGGACCGGTGTGGTGTGCAGGCGAGTGGGGGTGCTGGGGGGGGTCATACATATTAGGTGCAGCTGTTTATTGGAGGCCCGAAATGGGGCAGGGCAGATACTAGTTATAAGGGAAGATAGGATAAGGGGGAGAAATAGTGCAGATTGTGAAAGGCAGGCCTGGGGCAGCTAATTCTGGTGAGACATGGCACCAAAGAGGCAGCAGATGGGCAGAGGGTGCGGGAGCAGAGGGGGGTTGGGGACAGGGCAAAAGTGGCTAAAAAGGGGCGTGGGATGGACCGGGGACAGGTGGGGGGTACGCGCAGTACAAGGGTGGCCCCGGGGGTCCACAGAGTGGCGGAGAGTCAAGGAGTACGGCTTGGGGGTGCCTTGCTGCCCCAAGAGGGGTCAGGAGGGGAGCTGGAGTGGCGGGTCGAGTGGCTCAGCCACAGTCTCTGTCAGGGGTGTGGATGGAGAACTAGCAGTGGGCGGGGGAGGTAGTCAGGAAGGGAGCTCAGTTGGGGCAAAAGCGGAGCTGGGCAGGGGGGTGGCAGCGGCACCTGGATGGGGGATGGGGGCCACACCTAACTTTGGGGGGGTGAGTTCTGGGGGGTTATGACATCCCAGGGTACGGCCCCTGTGTCAGGGAAGGAGTTGGCTCAGTAACCCCTGGAGGTGGAGGTACGGTACCAGGAGGTTTTGGGATAGGTGGGTATCAGACCCCATTGGAGCTCTGTGCGAGTGGGGGCCAAGATTCCTCGAGGACAGCATGGGTGGGAGCCTGGCAACCGGCATGAGCCCCGGGGTTCTCTTCTCCTGGTTTTCCTGTTATCTCTTCGCAGGTACCATTGTTGGCATCGGCTGGTTTCACGCCTGGGGCAGTGGAGCCTTTGCGTATGATGTTGCGGGACACGATGCCCAGGGCGACGCAGGAGGATCGGGCTGCGGCACGGGATGACAGCACACAGCAGCGGAATGAGCATCTACAGCAGAGCCGCCCGGGCCAGTCTACACTGAGTGCGGCAGGGGGAGTGGAGATGGGTGAGTCAAGGGTTGAGGAAGGGGTGGGAACGGAAAGGGGTGGTATTCAGGGAGTAGGTCCGGGTAAGGCGAGCAGGAAGAAAAAACATGTCTGTCGTCGAAGGCATAGTTCGAACTCCTTTTCCTCCTCGGCTTCGGATTTGTCAGGGAAGTTGTCGAGCGGGCCAGAGGCGACATTAGGGGTACAAGGGCATGAAAAGAGGGAAGGTTTAGCGGGGGGTGGCTATTCCTCATCAGCAATGTTGTCGGAGTTATGGGAGGGGTCCCGAGGAAGCTACGGCGCAGAATTCGTAAGAAGAAATACATCGATATTTTCCGTCTGCTCGAGGGACGGAAGAGGTCTGGAGAGAGCAGGAAGAAGCGGAAGGAAGACAAAAAGGCCGGTCTGATTAGAAAAGTTTCTCGGTCTGTGGTAAATTGGGTGAGGGCTTTTTTGCGGTTGGTGAATGTTTGGGGGCATCATCGCCCGGAGCAGTATGGTATATTGTTGGCCTACGCGGATTCTATTCTTGAAGCCTCGCAAGCTCATGAGGGTTGGGCGTGGCTTAACTATGACGAAAGGTTTAGAGACAAGATGGAGAAGAATAGCGGATTATCGTGGGGTATGCAGGATATTCATCTGTGGCTGACACAGATGTCGGCAAGGACTGGATCTGGCAATGGGAGTGGGGGGAGAGGTGGGGCGGGGTCCACTGCTGGGGGTATCCGTTCCTTTCGGAGTGGAGGTCCCATTTTGCAGACTAAGCCCGCAGGAATTGGAAGCAGGGACGTCTGTTAGCGCTATAATAAGTCGGTTTGCCCCTTCCCGGACTGTAAGTTCCGGCATGTCTGATCGAACTGCGAGGGGGTACATTCAGCGGCAAAATGTGTTAAGAAAGGAGCGGGGTCCGCCCCGCTCCGTCAGGCAAATAGTGAGAAGGGCTTAGGATTGGCACCTTCCCCGATAAGGGTGGAGGTGTTAAGGGAGTGGCTTCGGCAATACCCAAAGGGTACTGATAGAGCGGTTTTGAAGTTCGGTTTTCAGTTCGGTTTTATTATTCCGGTTAGGGGTGTGATTTTAAGTTTGTTAGCGCGGAAATCTGCAACAGTGCGGCGCTGGGCGGCGATAGCGTGTGAGTTGAGTTTAGGGCGTATAGCGGGCCCATTTCGGCAACCGCCTTTTCCACGCTTTGTTGTATCTCCATTGGGGATTATACCCAAGAAAGAACCGGGTAAATTTCATTTAATACACAACCTGTCGAGTCCCGCCGGGGCATCGGTGAACGATAGCATACCGCGCGACTGGTGTACTGTCAAGTATGCCTCCTTTGATGAGGCGGTGGACTTGCTTAACAAGGCGGGGCGGGGGGCTTGGATGGCAAAGGTTGATATTGAGTCAGCATTTCGATTGCTATCGGTTCATCCTTCATCTTTCCATTTGCTAGGATTCCAATTCAAAGGGAAGTTCTATTTTGACAAGTGTATGCCCATGGGTTGCGCAGTGGCGTGTGCTTATTTGGGGGGGTGGTGCTCATTTGGTCCGATATCATCCCACGGCCAGCTTGTTGGGGGCAGCGCCGGTGGTCGCGGGGGTTAACAAAAATTAACAGGCAGATTGGGAGGTGGGTATGCGAAAAAGGGGGTTATCAAGTGTTGCACACATGGGCGGAGGTGGAGTGTGGAGATTGTACCGAAGCGACGGGGTGCATCTTTCTCCGGTAGGGGCAGACCTATTGCTTAATGATTGGCAGGAGGTGCTGGAGCGAGTTATGCAGGGTGGCAGGACTCGGTCGCAGCTTTGGTAAGGGGGAGGGGGGGGGCGGCTCGGGCAAGCAGGATGCACCGAGCCGGTGGCGGGATCCCGGAGGTGTCTGGGGTCCGGAGACTTAGGCCAATTGGGGCGTGGGCGGGGTGCCCATGGCCTGGAAAACCCCGGGTAGACGTTTGCTAGTAATATGGCGAAGTCGGACAGGGGCTTTAGGAATTTGGCCGGTGGCCGTGAATGCGGCCAGTGCGGAGGCGAGATCACTTTGCTAATAGCATGGCTGGTGACACATCGCTCCGTATGGGGGGGGAGGGGGTTTTTGATGGTTGTTGATGATGTTGTTTGCATTTGATAGCTGTTAACTTGGCAAATAAAGCTGCGACCAGTTTGTTACCCAAGTACGACGGTCTGTTTATTTGTGAAGGGGGGGTTGGGGGAGAGGGGGAGTAATCAAAGGGGTTAGAGATGCAGGATGAGGGAGAGCCGGGTATGACTACCCGGTTAGAGAAAAGGGAGCGGGCAGGGTCTCGTCGACCGGACTTAACCGGGTGCTCAGCCCGGCGCGGGACCCTGCGGGTGAGGAAGGTAGGGGGGCGCCGGGAGCACCGGGAGGACTCAGTGCAGCTTTTAAAATGATTGGCTCTGCGCACGCGAACGCGCATGCGAGAGCCAATCAGGGTCCATCACAGGGCATGTGCTCGGCTGGCGGCGGTTTTAGCCAAGCACATGTGAGGGAGACTGGGAGCGTGGCGGCCCACCCACCCACCTTTAAGGGAGATGGGGGGGGTTCGTGAAGGTAGGGTTGTTGCAGCTTGGGGGGAGGGGGGCATGGTGGGATCCCAGAGGTGCTCGGGGTTTGGAGACTTAGGCCAATTGGGGCGTGGGTGGGGTGCCCACGGCCCGGACAACCCCGGGTAGACTTTTGCTAGTAATATGGCGAAGTCAGACAGGGGCTTTAGGAATTTGGCCAGTGGCCGTGAATGCGGCCGGTGCGGAGGTGAGATCACTTTGTTAATAGCATGGCTGGTGACACATCACTCCGTATGGGGCCTCCCCCCATACGGAGTGATGTGTCACCAGCCATGCTATTAGCAAAGTTATGGTTGTTGATGATGTTGTTTGCATTTGATAGCTGTTAACTTGGCAAATAAAGCTGCGACCAGTTTGTTACCCAAGAACAATGGTCTGTTTATTTGTGAAGTGGGGGGGAGAGGGGGAGTAATCAAAGGGGTTAGAGATACAGGATGAGGGAGCGCCGGGTACGACTACCCGGTTATTCCCACATAAAAAAAAAACAAATGTGCAAAAGGCCTTACAGTTAACCCCTACAAAGGCCTCATATTACCTGTTAACACATCATGTGGAGGGTAAGCAGGCACCTATTTTAAGCCTATTTTATCAAGATACATAGACACCTATTTATCTATACAAAATACTAGTTGAAGTGTCCGGAACCATCCCTTAAAAGCAGGCATCAATATAGACAAGTGTAAACTATGCAAGTATGCAGATACATTAAGGTATTTTATTATCAACGCACATACTTGTAAATTCTGCAGGCGCTTCATGCAGACTTCACCCCTCAACTATGCCTACCAGCAAAGTACATGCATTCAGGCTAACACATACTGTACTTATGTCAGTCTTTATTTTATAAGAAGTTATTTATGCACTTAAGTGAATATATACTCCTAAAAATGACTTTATAAATTTACTCACACTCTAAATTGAAATCTATTAATTCTAGACAAATACTGATTTTATATCAATTGATACCTTCCTTAGATTAATAGCTATATTGAATGTCGGTTTCCACAAATTGAAAAGGATTACTTAAGGTGTATTTCAAATATATTCACAAAACATAGTTCAGAACCAGTAAATTCACACAAAATAATACATTTCCTTTGTAATCATTTTGTTGTCAAAAATATACAACTTGTTGTTAAGTGCCTTCCAATTGCTATATACAACTTGTTGTTAAGTGCCTTCCAATTGCTGTTGCCTCCTGGGGACCCTGTGGCTATCCCCTGGATTTTCTTGGTGTGATTGGAAGTAGATTGTCAGGCCTTTCTTCTATGCATTTAAGCATGTGATATTCCAAGGTGGTCTCCTATCCAAGTGCTAACCAGGCCTGACCCTGCCTATCTTAGGTCATGCTAAGCATTTGCAAAAGGGGCCCTAAATTGCTTGACTTTTTATTTATTTATTTATTTATTTATTTATTTATTTATGTATAATGGAAATTTATTATACCGCTATATGCACAGAAATTGGCATCATAGTGGTTTACAATAAAAGAATACATCGATTGAACAAAAAAAAATACAAAACATAGGACATAAACAATTAAAAACAACCAATAAAGTAAGATGTGAATAGCACAACATTATCAATCCAGTAACAACCAATAAAATTGTACATAACAAGGGGGGGGTGGAATATACCCACAACCTGCATTACAAAATACTAGCAGAAGTGCATTATAAATAAGTAGTGTATGATTTCTCAAAAAGTCAAGTTTTCAACAACTTCTTAAATTTCTTGTGAGAGCTTTCTCCATAAATCAGAGGAGGTAGAAAGTTCCATAAAGAAGGGGCATGACAGGAAAAGATGACTACTCTAATCCATTCATAGTGGAGCTGCCTGTAGGAAGCGACCTGTAGGAGGTGGGCCTGGGATGAACGAAGAGAACAGCTAGGGTTATAAGGAGTGCTGATAAATGAAGGGGAAGATCCATGTAGAAAGCTTAATGGACCAACAATAAAACCTTAAATTTAATCTGACTGAAGATGGGCAGCCCATGCTCTTTAAGTAATAGTGGAGTGACATGTTTGAATTGGCCTATGTTGTGAATTAATTTTACTGCAGTGTTTTGTATAAATTGCAGTTGTTTGATCAAATACTGAGGCACACTGGCTAAGAAAGAATTGCAGTTACCCAAACGGCTAAGGACTAGGGCATGGATTAACAATCGTAATGACTGAATATCTAGAAAGGGTTTCAAGGACTTCACCAGTCGAATAGCCTAAAAAAGATATCCAGAGAGAAAAAGTATGAGTGAATGAACAGGTCATTATCTATGATTACTCCCAAGGAAGTAATGGAGTCTTTTATAGGGATGCAAGTATTGGTCATCATAGGAAGTTAGTCACATGAGGAATTATCCATTGTGAAATCCACAGTACTACCTTTTAACTTTCGAAAGGGAGACTATGATAAAATGAGGAAAATAGTTAAGAAAAAACTAAAAGGAGCATTTGCAAAGGTTAAAGACTTACATCATGCTTGGGTGTTGTTGAAAAATACTATCTTGGAAGCCCAGACCAGCTGTATTCCACGCTTTAAGAAAAGTGGAAGGAAGTCCAAAAAACTGCCAGCATGGTTTAAAGGTGAGGTCAGAGAGGCTGATGTTGCCAAAAAAGCATCTTTCAGGAAATGGAAAAAAGAGCCAAACGACGAAACCTGGAAACAGCACAAGCACTGGCAAATCAAATGAAAGGCATTGATAAAGAAGGCAAAGGGAGAATTTGAGAAGAAGCTTGATGCGGAAGCAAAAACGCGAAATAAAGATTTTTTAAAGTACATTCGTAGCAAAAAACCTGTGAGAGATTCAGTTGGTCCATTAGATGATAGAGGAGTTAAAGGGGCACTAAGAGGCGATAAGGCGATAGTGGAGAGACTGAATGAATTCTTTGCTTCGGTCTTTACTGAGGAAGATGTAGGGATGTTACCCATGACTGAAGTGGTATTTAAAGGTGCGGAAGAATTGAAGGAAATATCGATACATCGGGAAGATGTATTACAACTATTAGATAAACTGAAGAGTAGCAAATCACCTGGGCCGGATGGTATACATCCAAGGGTGTTGAAAGAACTGAAATATGAGATTGCAGACCTGCTATTAGTAATCTGTGAACTATCATTAAAATCACCTCTAATACCTGAACATTGAAGGATCACCAATGTAACACCAATTTTTAAAAAGGGTTCCAGGGGTGATCCGGGAAACTACAGACCGGTGAGCCTGATGTCAGTACTGGGAAAAATGGTAGAAACCATCATAAAGAATAAAATTACTCAGCATGCAGATAGTCAGGGATCTGTGCTGGGTCCGCTGCTTTTTGACATATTCATAAATGACCTGGAAAGTGGAATAACGAGTGAGGTTATCAAATTTTCAGATGACACAAAACTATTTAAAGTTGTTAAAACCCAAGAGTATTGTGGAAAATTGCAAGAGGATCTTGATAAATTGGAAGACTGGGCATCAAAATGGCAGATGAAATTTAATGTGGACAAGTGCAAAGTTATGCACCTAGGAAAGAACAACCCAAACTATGGTTACACAATGCAAGGTCCCACATTAGGAACCACCACCCAGGAAAAAGATTTAGGCGTCATTGTGGATAACATGTTAAAACCCTTGGCCCAGTGTGCAGTGGCAGCCAAGAGAGCAAATAGAATGCTAGGTATCATAAGGAAAGGAATGGATAATAAAACAAAATATATTATAATGCCTCTATATCGTTCCATGGTGAGACCGCACCTTGAATATTGTGTGCAATTCTGGTCGCTGTATCTTAAAAAGGATATAGTGTTATTAGAAAAGGTTCAGAGAAGAGCCACCAAAATGGTAAAGGGGATGGAAGGATATTCCTATGAAGAAAGGCTAAAAAGGTTAGGGCTCTTTAACCTGGAAAAGAGACGGCTGAGGGGAGATATGATAGAAGTCTATAAATTAATGAACGGAGTGGAACGGGTAAACGTAGATCGATTGTTTACGTTATCAGAATATAGAAGGCTAGGGGACATGCAATGAAGCTACAGGGTAAACTATTTAAGACTAATAAAAGAAAATATTTTTTCACTCAACGTGTAATCAAACTCTGGAATTTGTTACCGGAGGATGTAGTAAAGGCTGTTAGTGTAGCTGGGTTTAAAAATGGTTTGGACAAGTTCCTGGAGAAAAGGTCCATAGACCATTATTAAGAAGGGGCCCAGGATATCAATGTTTGACCCTGTACAAACATTGCGGAACCTGTGTCTTTTGGGGAAACTGCTAGGTACATATGACCTAGATTGGCCACTGTTGGAAACAGGATACTGGGCTTGATGGACCTTGGTCTGACCTAGTATGGCATATCTTATGTTCTTATGTGAACCAAATAGCAGAAGACTTTGAAATATTCAAAACCAATTTCTGAGAAAAAAACCAATCTTATCAAGTAAATTAGAAACCTGAGAATGAACGTTGGGATCCCAGTGTTGATTACATATAATAATCTGAATATCATCATCGTAAATATGTAACCGAAAATTAAGGTCCTGAATTAGTCGCTAGTGGAGCAAAGAAAATATTGACTAGGATAGGGGATAAAATAGATCCCTGAGAAACACCACAGGGAAGAAGAAAGACAGGGGATACATTTTGAGTTGTCGTCCCAACTTTAAAAGTGTTCTGAAATAGAGAGGACTGAAACCAATCCAACACTGAGCCATTAAGACCAATGTCAAATAGTCTAACCAGCAAGAGATGGTGATTCACCAAATCCAATGCAGCGGAGAAGTCCAACTGAATTAAAAATATATTTTTCCCATTGTCAAGACAGGTTAGAATGTCAATATACAAAGCAGCTAGTTATGTTTCCATTCTATGAGATGGCCTAAAACTGGACTGCTTAGGATTCAGGATATTGACTGATTTGATAAAAGATAGGTGATGAAAAGCTACCATTTCTGTCACCTTAGCTAGGAATGAAAGATTTGAAATGGGATGAAAACTATCTGGAAAATCTGGGTCAGGCATGGAATCTTTCAGTAGTGATTTAACATGGGCATACTCCCAAGAAGAGGGGAATGTGCCTGTAGATAAGCTGGCATTGACCAAGTCCAGAACCCAACTTGAGAAGTGAGGAAGAAGTTCTTTTAAAAGAAGAGAAGGAAAAGAATTGGAGGGAGATAACTTCATATTCATAGAAGAAATAACTTTCTTGAGGACTATTTCAGTTAGAGGAGGAAAAGCACTGTACTGTAAGGGGCATGCTGTGAGTGAGCTAAAACATGCATGGACATAAATGGAACACTAACTGGAGAAGCTTCAAAGGAGCCATTAGAAGGCTGAGACATACAAACTTGTTCCTCCTCCAGAGGAGAACATGAAGAAAAAGAGGCAAGAAGATCCCCCACCTTCTGTACTAGAAACCATCCACATTGATTGGTGATGATATTTATAGTAAGGTCCTTAGCCTTAGGGAGATGTGCTAACCTTCGAGCAAGTCTGAAAAGTTGACTAGATGAACAACCATTCTTTTAAACGAGACTAGAATAATAGTCTTTTCTGATCTTTCTCAGCAAATGATGATGTTGGTGGAACAAAAGCAAGTAATCCTGGCGTTTAAGAGCAGAACTGTCGCTCAGCTGCACCATTGTTGCTCAGCTCTACAGAGCCGATTCTCTCAAAATACTATTAAACCAGTAATCATGCGAAGGGGACCAATTTTATCTAATGATGTGCTAAGAGTTGTATTCCAGGCTTTTAACTTCTTGTCCAAAGAGCCAGCTGGAAAAGAAGCTGCCAGTTACATGACACACCTCTGGGCAAGCTCATCTCTATTCACCCTTCTTCAGTCTTGGAGCGGACTGCCCAGAGATAGGCTGGTACAGACAGAGGAACTGACAAAAGAACAATGGCACACAATTAAACTGTGATTGGACCAAGGCAAGGATTGAATAGTAGGACAAGATGCTGAAGAATGAATGCTTCTTACAAATATTGGATCCAAACAATGGCTGGCTGAGTAAGTGGGCAAAGAAGAAAGTAAAATAAAACCTAAATCAGATAATAATGCTAAAAAAGATTGTTTCAATTCAGAAGAGGGGTCATCTACATGAGCACTGAAATCTCCCAATAATAGAAGATTACTAGAAAATAAGACTGAAGTGGGCTATCAGTGAACTAAGTCTGTCTAGGAAAAAATGAGAAAGTGGATGAAATTGACAGACCAACAGAAAATAAAGGGACAGAGAAGAGTTAAACTTAAGAAGGAAAACATCAGAACCAGACACTGATTGACAGGGCAATTGCTTACAGTGAAGTGAGTTGGAACCTCTGCTGGGTGAGAACTCTAGATAAAACCAGGTTTCCATTGGAGCAAGCAGATCTACTGAATATTGGGAGAATAAATCTAGTACCAGGAGATATTTAGACTTAATTGAGTGAGCATTCAGCAAACCCATCTGAAGGTAAGAGGAGGGAGGTCTGCAGGAGATATTAGAATGTGAATAAAAAGAAACCAGAACAGTGGAGCATCCATGGTATAGCATACTTCTTGTGGAACTAGACCAGGTAACACAAGGTCAATGCTCCGAGGGCACTGGAATGGGTTGCAGCATAGAAATAATTGAAGCAACAAACAAAGAAGTAAAAGGAATGAACCTAAAATAACATTCCCAAAAAGGTGCCCTAGGAGGCACCCAAAGGAGTACCCAAAGGAGCCTGGCATGCTTCTTTAGCGCATGCCACTGACTGCTTAAATTTAAAGGAGTGCAAACGTCACCTTGATGTCTCAAGGAGATGGCAGAACTATATCATGCTGATATTCAGCAGGTACAGGCAGGATACTAAAACAACAACAAAAAGCACGCAATAAAATAACTTCAAATGTGCAGGCTATACTGATAAAGACTATAAGGGCACAGCAGAGAAGAGTCATCGGCTGCGCATCGCCAACTGCCATACATGAGTCAAGTGTGATATTATCCTGGAAACACTCTATTTGGGGAGGAGTTTGGGCAGAATACAGGTGGAGTTACAATCTATGTGCATACTTTATAAAATACAGTATGCACATACACAAGTCTCTTATGTGCTAATATTTATCCAAATTAAACTAAACTAAACTAAAAATTTACACCTGCTTTCTGCACCAGTTCTGCAGGATGCATTCTAGTATTTTACTAGGCATCTTTCCACAGAGACATGCAAAGTGTACCCTTGAGTCAATGCTGACTCCTGGTGACCCAGTAGCTCCTGGGTTTTCTTTGCAAGGTGTGATCAGAAGTAGATTACCAGACCTCTAAAATTACTCTTAACATGCGCTAACTGCCACAATAAACATCACATATTGAAAGGGGTGAGAAAGAGTTAGAGAAGACAGTGCTCAGTACAGTTAATGGGAGAGTTGGTTAATACACCTTAGCTGAAAATTAGGCAGATAACACAGAACATAAGAACAAAAGATTTGCCATAATGGGCCATACTAAATAAAGTTCCATCAAGTCCAGTATCCTGGCCAATTCAGGTCACGAGGATATGGATATGGTATGTTTATGTTTATTATTGCTTGATTTACTGCCCTTCGTGAGTAACAGCAGGGTGGTTTACAAAAACATAATATAAAATTAGAAGAAACAGTAAAAACGAACTTCAATCTTAAAAGAAAAGTTTAAAAACATTCATACAAGGAGGGGGAGGAAGAAGGTAGAAAGGGGTAGGGGAGAGTTAAAAGGGGCAGGAAATGATCATGGAGCGGGGAGATTGAAGGCAATGGAAAAGAGGTGAGTCTTGAGAAGAGCTTTGGTAGGATTCCTAAAGGTAGAGAGAGCCCATGCTGCTTATCTCAAGGATAAGTGGTGCATTTCCCCCAGTCCAGTTTAGTAATAGTTTATGGAATTTTCCTACAGGAAATGTCAAAACCTTTTTAAACCTATTTACATTAGCAGATTCTACTATATCCTCCAACAATAAATTTCAAAGCTCAATTAATCATGGAGTGAAAAATTATGTTCTCTGATTGGTCTTAAATGTAGTACTTAGTAGCTTCATTATATGTTTACTAGTCTTAGTACTTCTTGAAGGAGCAAACAACGGATTCAATTTACCCATTCCACTCTACTTCTTATTTTATACACCTCAGACCCGATTTTCATTTAGGCAGGCTATGTGCCGTGATTTTCATTCCCGCGGCGCTGGAAATGAAAATCCATGTCACGCTGCTCAGGCCGGCAGCTGCCAAGGCTAAACAGGTAGCAACGATTTTCGATGCTGCCCATTTAGCCCCAGCACCTTAAAGAAGGCAAGCATTTTCCTCGCCTATCTTTAAGATGCAGAGTGCTAAGCGGACAGCATCAAAAATCACTGCTACCCGCTTAGTACCATTCCCTGCCTCCGTTCTGCCCCAGAGTGCCCCAAACATGCCTTGATACTAAGCGGATAGCCTCTTGGTGTGTTAGGGACTTAACCAGGATTTTCCAAAGGCACTACCCATGTAGGTGCCTTTGGAAAATCCCAGTTAAGGCATTTACATGGGTAACATGGGCGATTACCCATTTAACTGCCTTTGAAAATCGAGCCCCTCTATTAAAACTACCCTTAGGCATCTCTTCTCCAGTCTGAAGAGCCTTAACCTTTTAAGCCTTTCATGACCCTGCAGTTTTTAGCATTACATCTCAGCTGCCAAATTCTCGATCATTCTTCAAGCTTAGCTAGATATTTTCTCATGTTATCTACTCCTTCTTAGGTGTCTACTCTGTTGCAGATTTTGGTGTCATCCGCAAAGAGGTAAACCTTAACCGACAGTTTTTCTGCAATATCACTAACAAAGATGTTAAAAAGGAATTGGTACAAGGACATATCCCTGGGGCACACCACTGGCAACACCTTTCTTCTCAGAGTGAGCTCCATTTACCTGTACCCTTTGTTGCCTCCCACTCAACCAATTTCAAACCCAGTCAGTCACTTTAGGGTCCATCCCTAGGGTGCTCAGTTTGTATATAAGTTGCCTGTGCAGAATGGTGTCAAAGGCTTTACTAAAATCTAATTATACCACATCTAGGGCTCTCCCTTGGTCCAATTCCCTGGTCACCCAGTCAAAAAAATCAATCAGATTTGTCTGTCAAGATCTGCCTCTGGTAAACCCATGCTGCCTCAGATCATGCAATCCATTGGACTCCAGAAACCTCACTGGCCTCCCTTTTAGCAACTTTTCTGATAATTTACTCACCACAGAGGTTAGATTAACTGGCCTGTAGTTTTCAATGCTATCCTTACAGTCTCTTGCAAAAGTATTCATCCCCTTGGTTTTGTCCAGTTTTGTTGCATTATGAACATCCTGGAATGAAAATGGAGGTTCATTTCGATGTTAGGTAATGGACCTAACAATAAGGTCCAAATTGGTAAAGTGACAAAATACCTTGTATATATAAAAAAAAACAAGTAAAAACTGTGTTGCTCTCTGCTTATTTCTCACTGTTTGAGGGACCAGACACCGAAAGAGCCGTGGTATTGTGTCCATATCACGGGTTTTCTTCAGTTGATGTCGTTCTCATATCACTGTGTCCTTCAGCAGTCGGAAACGTCAGACAAGTCTCCAGGATATGTGTGAGTATTAAACGGCAGTTTTCTGTCGTGTGTATTAAAAGGCAGTTTTCTGTCGTGTGTATTTAAAATGGGCAATAATGCCAGTAAAACTAAACAGAATACTCTCTTAGATGAATGGGGCAAAAAGCTTGCAATATAGGACAGTAAAAGCTCATAATATAGGGCAGTAAAAGCTCATAATATAGGGCAGAGAAAGCTCATAATAGAGGGCAGAAAAAGGTAAGCCCGAATTATGAAATGAGGCATAGATATGGTGATAGCGCCATTGATTATGTTGGCCGTTGACATTCGATGACTGCCAGTAACCCAAGTTTGCAGTTCCCCTTGGGGTGGAACTTTTCAGGAGGACAAACTGTGCTTGTTACAGTATGAGATGGCCCTTAAAGATTTGGGGCGACCTCATACCAGTCACTAATGGGTCGTGTATGGTTGGTGGCAGTTTAAGGCTGCTGAAAAAGCATAGCAAGCCACTGACTCTGTGTTTGAAAAATTTAAAAATCAAGTGCTTAGGATAGAGAAAAAGATATGTGTTTTAACAAAAAGGACAGAAACTGAAATTAATGCTAGTAATCCTCCTCCAAAGAATTGTGAATGTGCGCAATATCAGCAAAGGCTGAAGGCGAAGACAAGATTTTGATCAGTAAGTAGTTTGAGTGGTTGGAAGGATAGTGTAAAAATAAAAGAAACTAAAACTTACAGGGAAAAACTTAAATTATTGCTCTATGACAAAATAGAATTAATCAAGCAAAGGTTTTTTTGTTAGACTAACCATAAGCCTTATTGGGGAAGTTCATTAAAAAAAATACTCCAAAAGTGATTAACCATTCTTTTACTTGTGTATGTATAGTAAATAATTTTTGTTTTCTAGGTCATGGATCTGAACTTGCTTTGGTTATGAGAATTTATCTACTGATTTCATTCTATGTGTAATAATGCAAATGCTGAAAAGTATTATTAGAAACAGTACTCCTCAGTGCTTCTTATATCTCTGGATACTCTGAGAAAAAATGATTGACAATATATTCTCCAAATTGTATTTTTAGTTATAATTGATGTGAATGAATGGGAAGATCTTCCATGCTTTGATGCATTTAGATATTTGATAAATTGTGTGGATTTATGTGATGTGACAAAGGTTAAGAAAAATTAAGTGTTTAAAGGAAAGATAGAAGTTAGTAACTTAACTGGAACAAAACAAAACAAAATTGAATTGCTTGTCAAGTTAAGTCAAGCAAGTTTGTTTAATTAAAGGAAAAAAGTGAATGATACAACTACATTCAAACAAGTGAATTAAGTAATTAAAACAATATGGTAAATATATGTATAATGTTTTATTTTTCCTTTGTGATAGTAGACTAGTTGAAAATTACAACTATGATAGTGTATGAGTAACAATGTCTGCAGAAAAAAATGCTGATATTTCTCCCAGTATCTTTTAAACTAATCTGCAAGAGTCGATTGGAGGGGTGATCTTAAATCTCATGTCGTGTATGTTTTAGTTATTATGGAAAGACCTCTGCAGAACTGATGTTGTTAATTGCAAGTGTGAAGCGAATGCCTTGTTGCTAGTGGAATAGTTTTAAATGAGTATCACTGAGGTAGATTCAATATGCTACCTCTTCTATTGCTGCTGTTTGTGTTCTTGCTCAAGTCCCACTGGACTTAGGCCACTGGGTTATTTTTTCAGACTTTTTGTTACCCTGTTGTAGCAGGAATGCCTCCATGCTTTCAGTCTCTGGCAGCAGTAGTCTTTGCAATCCAAATTACTGATTTTCTAGTACTACAATATGCCTCTCATTCAGATTTCACGTCTTCTACACTTGGAATAAAAAAAAAAAAACAAAAAACCCAGCTTTCTTCCAGCTCTAGATTGTTACTGTTTGACCTCACTAAGTAGTGATGGTTCTGCTTTGCGCAATGAATAAGGAAAATTGATGCAATTGTAAGAGTTGCTTCTGTGATAGAGTCGGCTGCTTTGCTATTTGCTAGTGCTCAACTAGCTGAAGTGTTCGCTCTTTCTAGAGCTCTTGAGTTATCTGCTCACTTGATCATCAATACTGACTTTGTCTCACACTTCTTGCACTTAAGTTTTCTGCTGATCCTTTACTACTATGCTGTTTTATTCTGAAAGCAGTGTAACAAAGATAGAACTGTTAAGCCATTAAGAAGTGGTAATTGACTTTCTAATTGGTTCAATTTTGGTGTTAAAAAGTTTTCTAGTTTATGAATGTATACACCCTTATGTAAATGTTCCTTCCTTTGCAAGCTTTGATGTCTATGCTAATTAGAATGGAATAGAGACGTAGTCTAATGATTAGAGTACTAGCACTCCTTGTGACCTTGGACAAGTCACTTAACCCCTCATTGCCTTACAAAGAAAAAAGTTCCAAGTTATCAATGTTCCTGTTTAATGTGCTATACCAAATTTTAGTTGCAATGTGAACTGTTGTGACTAGGGGGGAAAGTGGTATTAAAAATAATAACATAAAAAGAAAAAGGGTATATTACTGATCATGTTTAAAGTAATGTGAGTTGAACCATCACCTAAGATAAGACAACCTTCCTAATAATTGTTGACAAACAATTGAAATTGTGGAGTGGAGGAGTGGCCTAGTGGTTGGGGCAAGGTACTTCAGGCCAGAAGGTCAGGGGTTCAAATCCCACTAGAGGACAGCAACCTTGGGCCGGAAAGACTGGGGTTTCTAGTCCCACAGGTGCTCCTTGTGGTCTTGGGCAAGCCACTTAACCCTCCATAGCCCATGTTCCCTGTAGATAGTTGTCTCCAAGTTATAATCATTGGTCCTCACTTTCAAAGCCCTAAATAACTACCCCCCTACACCAATCAGCAAACTAATTCATGGCACCCCAGAAAACAGAAACAGAAGATCTACTGCACGGAACACATTAGCAGTCCCTAAGTTAATGACTAAGTGCACAAAAGCTACCTCCAACAGAGCCTTCTCATTATTTGCCCCTTCAAACTGGAATGCACTCCCCCATGAAATCCGTGGAATAAAAAGCCTCATCCTATTTAGAAAAGCCATAAAGTTCCACCTGTTCACAAAATGCTACTCAGAAACCTCCAGCGATAGAAGCACAACCAACAACCTGCAAACTTCCCCCACACACCAGTCGCCCCTGCACGTCAACACCACAAATAATAGGTAGTCCCCCAAACCCTACCAACCTTCACAAAACTAATGCAACACCCAGTTACATTAGAGCATTGTACATAGTTTGAGTTAATATGTATTTAGTTTCCCCGTTTTCTCCCCCATGTTCAATTCCCTGTTATTTGTAAACTCAATGTTATTTGTATACATTGCAGTATTATTGTTCGATGTACACCGCGCTGATTTTAATAGCGCGGTATAGAAGAAAATGTTAAATAAATAAATAAAATAAATAAATAATGCCCTGTTCAATGGGATTTCAGTTTGTTCAATGTAAACCGCACTGATGCAGAATAGCACGGTATATAAGAGAATATAAATAAATAAATGAGTTTAATTTATTTGTCATAAACTGTTAGTTATGTTTTAATGTTTGTTTCCCCTTGAATAACCAGATTGACTATACCTTGTATATTGTTATAGCTGCAGAGTACATCACAAATATAATTTGTGATATGAATATGTACAATTGTGTTCCTGACAGGAAAAAAGAAATGTATCTATTAGGCCACATGCTAACGTTTGATTTGGCAAGTAGACAGAATAAGTTTAGGAATGTAGATGAAAAAAATAAAAGTATGTTACAAGCTAGCTATGTAATAATTTAGTGCTAGCAATAGATGTATTGTAATTAACAATAGATAATATAATTCTGTTCAACAATTTAAGATTGTCATTAGGGATGAATAATTGTGCTTGTTTGCAATTGTATGGAATCAAGAGAGATGCTGTAGTGGAGAGTTGGGTTTTTACAAATTATATATTGTATGCACTGAATCCTATGGGCCAAAGAAGAAAACTACTGTGAATGATAATACTACTGAATATGAGGAGGCCGCGGGCAGGGTCCTGGCGGCCAACCCTAACCGGGCACGCGGCCGGTGCGAGGACCCTGCGCGCGGCCACAGTTAGCTTTAAATCCATTGGCTCCCGGCAGTGGCAGCCGCGCGGGAGCCAATCAGAGTGTTCCTGGCGGTGTGGTGGGTGGTGGGGGGGCCGGCGGGCAGCCTCCGCATGGTTATTCACGGCGGAGGCTGCTCGGGGGTGCTGGCTTCCCTTGCTCTCCTCTGGACTCGCGCTCTTCCCGCGGCTGCCGGAGACTGCCTCATTCTGCTCTTTGGGCAGGACTGGAGGCCTTTGCCGAACGTCCGGGGGGGCCGCCGCGGCTTCCGCAAGCTGTTGGGGAGTTTTGGGTCCATGCGCGATGAGGAGCCAGGGTAACGACGCCTGGGCCTGTGTCTGCCCAGCTTTACAGGTAGTCGGGGGTGGCCGGGGGGGGGTGGTGTAGTCGGGGAGGGCGGTTTGCGCGACGGGCACCGTCTTCTGGGCCGGGCGTGTGCTTGCTGGGCTTAGGGCCGGCGGTGGGGGAGGGGGAGTGGTGCGCGGGCAGCCCTTCCTCAGTGGGCCTGGGGGGGGAGACTATGGGGGGTTAGGTTGATGGTATGGTGGGGGGAGCATTGGGGGGGAGAGCAAGGGGAGCGCTGGCAGGGAGTGGGTTTGCTGCTGGGTGGGTGGCAGTAAGGTGGGGGACACTTGGCTCTTGCTGGCCTGCTATCCGGTGCAGGGTGTTAGGTGGTGACTGGTGGGACCTGGCCTTGGGGGCAATGGCTTGGGGGGTGGGCGAGCTAGGTCGGGATCGGTTTGGGGTGGGCGCTGGCCACGTGTGTGGTCTCCAGTGGCCTCCCCCCTCCCTTGTCGGGGCCTCCCCCCTCCCTTGTTGGGGCCTCCCCCCCCCTTGTTGGGGCCTCCCCCCCCTTTGTTGGGGCCTCCCCCCCCTTTGTTGGGGCCTCCCCCCCTTGTTGTGTGATGGGCCTCTCCCGGGGGGGCTGGGGGGCGCTGCTCAGGGGGTTGGGTGGTCGGGGTGTGACTGTCGGGGTTGGGGGGGGTCGGGGTGGCGATTGTGTGGGTGTTTTGGTTGGCGATGGGGGGAGCGAGTGGGTCGCCGGCCAGGGTGCCCTCTAATTTTCGGTGGGCTGTGTGCGCATGGAGTGTCAGCGGGGCTGTTGGGAAGGAGGGTTGGGATTTACGCTCCGCTTGCTGGCGCTTGGAGTTTTTTGTGCTTGGTGGTTTGCCTACCAGTTGGCGTGCCGTATGTGCCACACATTGATTGCACTAGAACAGTTGGGGAACTTCTGAGAACGTCCATACGCCGCTACTTTTGAATTTTGGGAGGTCTGTGTGGTTTTCTCTCAGAGGCGGCGCTGGGTTTTTGTGCGCCCAGTTGTGATGTGCGTGCGCTCACTCGGCGGGGGCTGTGCGTGTGCCCTCCCGCACAGCTTGTGAGGTGCAGTGCCCTGGGCAGAAAAGGGGGTTGCAGCCGGGTAGGGGGCATTGGGGTGGGGGACGCCTTACTCCTGCTGGCGGGTCTACGGTTACGGTGATTAGGTGGTGCTGGTGGGCTTTCGCCTGGGGCGTATTGGCTTTGGGGCGGGTCTGGGTAGGTCTGGATCTGTTTGGGGTGGCCCCTGACCATGCGTGGTTTCCGGCAGCCCTTCCCCCCCCCCTGTTTTTAATTTTGTCTCCGCAGGTGCCGGTGCTGCTGGTGGTCGGGAGCTCTGGATGGATCCGGGCGGTGGAGCAGCCACGAGGCGAGGTGCTGCAGCGGAGGCGTCCGGTGAGGCGCGGTGAAGCGGTGACATCAGCCAGCTGTACGACGGGACGGCAGCTGCCGGTGGCTGGGGGGTCGTGAGGCAGGTGAGTGTTCCGGTTTACCGGGCGAGGCATGGCATGGGCTGGTCGGTCCGGGGCTGTGGGGGGGGGGGGGGTTGGGGTGGAGATGCGCAGGCGGCATTCTTGTCGGCGAGCTCGGAGTTGGCCTCCTCCTCCTACGTGGGTGCTTCGTCCTCCGCCTACTGCGTGGGTGGTTCTTCGGGGGTATCTGTGGTGCTGCTGCCATGTCAGGGGATGGATAGCGCAGGGGTGGTGGGGCCTAGGGCAGGAAGGGCCCATCGGGATGGCGTTTTTGGAGCTGTTGGAAGGGGTATGGACCAATTTGCCATTGGATATGTCAATGGCGCTATATATATATCTGTCTAGCGTCGGTTGGGGGTAGCTAGCGTTCGGGGGTGAGACTGCAAGGGAGCATGGAGGATGATAAGGTGGGGTGGTTTAAGGAGGTTGCGTGCCAGGTACTGCATTGGCCTTGTACCTTCAGTGCTTAGGCGGGGTGTGGAGACATCTCACACTCGAGCATTCTGGGCTGCTATTGGGACGCGGATTCCGTATTGGAGGCGTCCCAGACACGCAAAGGGTGTGTGTGGTTGGGCTCGGTTGGAATGGTCCGGGATAGGATGGAGGGGAACAGATGGTAATCTTGGGGCACGCAGGGTTAAACTCTGTCCGACTCAAAGGTCCATTTGGTCGGGTGCTGGAGGAGGGGTGCGTGGGGCTACCGGCCAGTTGGCAGCAGGAAGCTGGGGCGGGGGTCTGGGGGCGGGGGGGGGTTGGTACCACGGTTTGGGGTTTAATAAGTCCGCCTGCCTGCGTCCGGCCTGCGCTGCTATAAGGTGTGGTCGCGTAGGGGTCTCGGCTTGCCAAGGTGGCTTCAGCGGTATCCGCGGCTGGGTTCGGTTTGGTTGGGTGTTTTTTTTGCAGGCGCTGGGAGTAGTGGTGGTGTCTGCCCTCGGAATTCGCCTGCAGCCCGGTGCACCTTTTGTGTGCGGGAGGTGCAGGGGGGGTGCGTGTCCTTTGGCTCAGGTGGCGGAGAAGGGCAGGAGGTGGGTCAGGTAGCATGGAGGGCCGAGGTCCCTCTTGCCGCGGCCTTTTCGCATGTTGCTAATGCCTCCAACTGTGTTTCAGTTATGGAATAGCTGCTGGTGGATGTAGGAGCTCGCCTGCAGCGGGACTAGGTTGCCAGCGCGGTGGTTTCCGCGGGGCGGGGAGTCAAATCCGTGCCATCGGAGGGGGGCCGCGGAGTCGGGAGGGCGGATTCGCGTCCCTTGAGTCGCTTCTGGGTCAATTTCGAAGGGGCATCGGGGTTGTTGGAGTGGGAGTTGTCTCGCGAGGGGTGACAGCTCTATACGGATGCTGCGGGTGGGAGCGTGTAGCTTGGAGGGGCTTGGTGCGCGGTCCGATGGCTGCAGTCTTGGTTGGTGTTGGTTCGGCTGCTGATACCTCCTTCCTGTAGCGGTTTCTGCTCAGGGCGGGTTTTGGAGTATTGGCCCGATTGGCTTCACTTCCGTGAGGTGGTAGGGTGGGTGGCAAGGCGGCGGGGGGCAGTGGGGTCCCTCGTTACTCCCGCAGGGGTTTGCCAGTGGCAGGTTAGCGAGGGTGGGGTTGTTGGCATCTCTACACTTGCAGGGGGGCGGAAGACTTGGCCTTTCCAGGTCGTATGGCCGGAATTGCCGAGGCTATTTCGAGTTTCCGGTGGGGCAGTTTCGGGCTCTTGCCCGGAAGTGGACATGGAGGGATCCGGGGCCCGGGGACCTTATGGAGCACTGGCCTTGGCGACATGCGGAGTTTCCTGCTGAATTCAGAATCACTGGGGCCGTGGTCTGGGTGTCATCAGGGCGGTGACTAGGTGGTCCCAGTCGGTTACGCAGGGGCGGTAACCGGAGGCATTGCTTAGTGGTAGCTTATGGGTGTGGGGGAGGGTTTCCAGACCGGAGTGGGTGCGTGGTTGGGACGGTTTTATATTCGCGAAGGTGGGGGTGCGAATTGCTGGTTGGGGGATTGGTAAATCGCACGTTACTGTGAGGGGGGTGCGTGTGAGGCGGCCCCCGTGCAGGCGGTGCCGGTCTGGCTTCTTGGCGTGCCGGCGGGGGACGGCATGTGGGTCTGAGGCAGCCATGTCTTGGGCAGTTTTGTCTTGTTTCTGGGGTCTTGCGATTGGGGGAGGGGGCGGCGGCTGTGGTCGGGACCGGGGGGGCGGGGAGAACTTCAACGGCCCCACGTTTGCGGGGCGGGGCAGTTTGGGATGTGTGGGCAGGTTCCGACAATGCTCGTGGGTGCGTCTATGTGGGCTGCAGGCTTTTGGCGCCCCCTGGGACTCCCCTGTGGCGATACTGCGGGTGCCCCGGCCGGCGGGGGGGGGGCTTCTTCTAGAGTGAGGAAGGTTGGTCTGTTTCAGCTGCTCGAGGTATGCTGGCGCTCGGGGCAGTCCGGGGGATGCTATGTTGGGTGGGTGATGAGCCTATGTAATTTGGCGCTGCGCTCTTTTCCCTTATGGGTGGCTGCACCGGTCCTGTAGAGCATGGGATGGCGCTCTCGGGCGTGTAGGGGTTAATTGCAGCTGTGCTGGCTAAAGGGGGGTTGTGGGGTTGGGGAGTTTCATTGTTCATTTATTTTGCAGGTGGGGTCTGGAGCCTTCTGATGGTTTGGGTTCATTCCCGCCTTTGTCCGATGAGCCGGTCGGTGGGTTCTGGTGGGGCGGTTGGAGGCCAATGGAGGAGCGGCCCGGATTGGTGTCTATCTCATGGCTAGGGAGCGCGGGCCCCCGCGGGTCACGGCAGCTTCCTTTGCTACAGTGCCCGGGTGGATATCGTGGCTGCCTGCAGTGTTGGTGACATCGACCTGGGTTTTTGCAGGCGTTTCTGGGTGTACTTTGCTGGGGTCTGACATTGTTCCAAGGCCTCCCTGATGGTGCCAGCGACGTTGGTCGCGGGGGCTGGCTATCAGCTGGCTTGGCCGACATGAGGGTACCCGGGGAGAAAAGGCCGGGGCTGTATAGGGTGCTGGGGGCAGTTATCACCCGTAGTGCTGGCTCTGCTGTTACGACTGGCGGGAGGTCTTGGAACATGTATTGGTGGGGTTGCTCACTGGTCGCAGCTTGGCTTTGGGGGGGGGGCGGCACAGGAACAAGGTTGTTACCTGTGCTGGTGGCGGGATCCTGGAGGTTTCTGGGGTCCAGAGCCTCAGGCTACACTTGGGCGGGGGCGGGGTGCCCCTGACCCGGTCAAACCCTGGTCGACTTTTGCTATGGCATGGCGAAGTCGGGGGAAGGGTTAGATAACTTGCCGGGGGGGCAAGTTATAGCATTAGTGGTGGCAAGGCACTTTGCTAAGGTATGGCTGGTGCGGGCCGGGTGCCGCTAATCGATTGAGAAGGTGTAGCATGTTGGCATATTGTGAAATTGTTAAAGGTTAATAAAGCTGCAACCAGTGGTGTTCCATGAAATGTTTGGTGTGGTGTCTTTTATGGGGTTGGGAGATTGGGGGTGTGGGGAGGTGGAGGAAATGGGCCTGTAGCACCAGGTCCGCCTGCCTCGGTTAATGAGGAGGCCGCGGGCAGGGTCCCGGCGGCCGACCCTAACCGGGCGCGCGGCCGGTGCGAGGACCCCGCGCGTGGCCACAGTTAGCTTTAAATCCATTGGCTCCCGGCGGTGGCAGCCGCGCGGGAGCCAATCAGAGTGTTCCTGGCGGTGTGGTGGGTGGTGGGGGGGCCGGCGGGCAGCCTCCGCGTGGTTATTCACGGCGGAGGCTGCTCGGGGGTGCCGGCTTCCCACCCACCCACCCTTACATCATTATGGGGGTGTGATTTATGGGGTGTTGCAGCTTTGGGGGGGGGTTGGCGGGATCCCGGAGGTTTCCGGGGTCCGGAGCCTCAGGCTACACTTGGGCGGGGGCGGGGTGCCCCTGACCCGGTCAAACCCTGGTCAACTTTTGCTATGGCATGGCGAAGTCGGGGGAAGGGTTAGGTAACTTGCCGGGGGGGCAAGTTATAGCATTAGCGGTGGCAAGGCACTTTGCTAAGGTATGGCTGGTGCGGGCCGGGTGCTGCTAATCGATTGAGAAGGTGTAGCATGTTGGCATATTGTGAAATTGTTAAAGGTTAATAAAGCTGCGACCAGTGGTGTTCCATGAAATGTTTGGTGTGGTGTCTTTTATGGGGTTGGGAGATTGGGGGTGTGGGGAGGTGGAGGAAATGGGCCCGTAGCACCAGGTCCGCCTGCCTCGGTTAATGGAGACTCCTGATAAAGATCAGCAATTCCAGCAGAACTACTCATGTATGCGCAGTGAAGCCTGGGTGGACAGTCACTGAGAAAGCTCTATCTAAGATGTGCATGGCACAGCCCATGGTGAGAAAGGATGCTGCTAAAGAATCTGGAGTGATGACTGGTGTCATGATACGAGGGACTAATCTCTGGATTATTGATAGATCTATGAGAAGCAGTTGGCCACTGCTAGAAGAGGTAGTACTTACAAGAATAATTGGTAAAGTCTTGCTCTCTGTACACATTCTTATTGAGGCTAAGCAAAGGCAAACAATGCCACATGATTTTGTATAACAACTTCCTCCAATGAACAAGATATATGTTGTTAGTTCTTTGTAAATAGTTTTTGACACAGTTGCTTATAATGTTTACCTGTATATAGTTACAACTACTGTTCCATGTAAAACTACATAAAATTGTTTAACTGTTCCCTGTAAACCGCCCTTGATCTCTGGAAGGGGCGGTATAGAAGAAAAGAATAAATAAATAAACAAGATGGAGCTCACCTATGGACCAGATGTGCCTAGGACTCTGAAGGATCATCTGCAAAATGAAGCCTACTGTAGAAGATTTATTCTGGAATTGGACATGTTTCAGCTACCACTCTTTTGTAATGATTCTTTATAGAATGACAGGGGGGACTGTAGGAATGGACAGGTAAAGGGGATACCAGAATCCCCAAGATGTAATTAAAGATAGATGAAATCCTTGATACAGATCTCTAAAATGTGCTGATAGAAGAATTTTTTAACAATGACTTTCACTCACGGTTTGTCCTTTCACCTACTTCCTCTTGGGTGGAGTGGGATATCATGATCATGAGTTCTGTGTAACTGCCTTTAAAATGGTTTGAGAACATTGTTAATGCAAGCATAAAGAGCATAGGCTATGAAATGTGCAACCATAGTTCATTGTACAGTCAACTATAGGTTCCTGCTGGCACAGCATAATTTCTGCAGCTCTGCAATTATAAATAATTCTGCCGTAATCAAGTAAATTTCATCTAATACACTGTAAACAGCTCCTACTCTGTAAAGAATTCTATTGACACCTTGTGTTATGTCATGTTTATGCTTAATGACTGTGTTACTTCCCCTTTTCTCTTCAATAAAAAGAGCTTAAAAGGAGAAAGAATTTGAATTCAACAGAGGTGGAACCGTGCTGTGTCCATGGACCTCCTGTTGCTTTCCCTCTGAGCTCAAAGAAAGTAGCACTTTGTGTATGATTGTGTTCTGTGTTACTCTCTGCTTATGTCTCACTGCTTGAGGGACCCGAGACCGAAAGAGCCATGTTATTGTGGTCAGATCACAGGTTTTCTTCAGTTTTGAGTGCATATGTATTTATCCCTTTTGCTATGAATCCCCTAAATAAGATCTGGTCCAACCAATTAACCTCAGAAGTCACATAATTAGTTGATTAGGTTCAACCTGTGTGCAATTAGTGTCACATGATCTGTCACGTGATGCCTGTATAAATATACCTGTTCTGAAAGGCAACACCATTAAGAAAGCAGCATGAAGACCAAGGAGCACTCCGAACAGGTCAGAGACAAAGTTATAGATATAGATCAGAGATACATTATATTAAAAATATCCCAAATTCTGAATATCCCATAGAGCACCATTAAATCCATTATAACAAAATAGAAAGAATATGTTGCCTCTACAAAACTGACAAGAGAAGGCCACCCACCAAAACTCACAGACCGGGCAAGGAGGGTATTAATCAGAGATGCTGCAAAGACACCAAGGATAACACTGAAGGAGCTGCAAAGATCCACAGCGGAGATGGGAGTATCTGTCCATAGGACCACGTTAAGCCATGCATTCCACAAAGTGGGGCTTTATGGAAGAGAGGTCAGAAAAAAGCCATTGCTTGAAGAAAGAAAGAAGAAAGCATGTTTGGAGTTTGCACAACAGCATGTGGCGGACCCCCCAAACACATGGAAGAAGGTTCTCTAGTCAGATGAGACGAAAATTTAACTTTTGGCCATCATGGGAAACGCCATCTGTGGTGCAAACCCAACACTTCCCATCACCCCGAGAACACGATTCCGACAGTGAAACATTGTGGTGGCAGCATCATGCTGTGGATCAGATGTTTATCATTGGCAAGGGCAGGAAAACTGGTCAGGATTGAAGGAACAACGGATGGCACTAAATACAGGGCAATTCTTGAGGAAAACCTGTTTCATTCTGCCAGAGATTTCAGACTGGGACAAAGGTTTACCTTCCAGCAGCACAATGACCCTAAACATACTGCTAAAGCTGGTTTAAAGGGAAACATTTAAATGTCTTGGAATGGCCTAGTCAAAGCTCAGACCTCAATCCAATTGAGAATCTGTGGCATTACTTGAAGATTGCTGTATACCAATGCAACCCATCTAACTTGAAGGAGTTGGAGCAGTGTTGCCTTGAGGAATGGGTGAAATTCCCAGTGGCTAGATGTGCTAAGCTAATAGAGACATACTCCAAGAGACTTGCAGCTGTAATTGCAGCAAAAAGTGACTCTACAACATATTGACTTTGGGGGTGGGGTGAATACATATGCACACTCCTGCTTTCAGTTTTTTTTGTCTTAATTATTGTTTGTGTCACAATAAAGGATATTTTGCACCTTCACAGTCAAAGGCATGTTGTGTATATCACATGGTGATAACCCCCAAAACTCCATTTTAATTCCAGGTTGTAATGAGATAAAACAGGATAAACACAGAGGGGATGAATACTTTTGCAATTCATTGTACTTCCACTTTTGTGTAAAGGGATCAAGTGTGCCTTTCTCCAGTTCTCTGGGACCATGAAAAGGTCAGTCAGTGGAGCCACTAGAATGTCCCCAAGTTCCTTCAATATTCTTGGATGTATTTCATCCGGTCCCATCACTTTGTCTACTTTTAGTTTAACTAGTTCCTTATGAACACAGTCTTCTTAAAATTGTTCAAGATCCCCTTCACTTCTATTCCTATTTGTGAGTGTTTTCTGAAATCCTGTTCCTGGCCGTTCATCTGTGAACACCAAACAAAAATATTTGTTAAGCAATTTTGCTTTATCCTCATCAGCTTCTACAAATTCCTCACCTTCATCCTTGAGTCTGACATCATCACTTTTGCACTTCCTCCTCTTACTAACATATCTGAAAAATTTCTTATCCCTCCCCCATTTTATTACATTGGCTATTTCTTCTTCTTTTGGCATCTTTGCTTTCATGACTACTTTCCTAGCTTCTCTACGTTTTTCCAAATACGGATGCGTGTCTTCCTCTCTCTGTGATTTCTTGTATTTTAAGAAGGTCACCCTCTTTTTCTTCATCTTTTTGGCTACTTCTTTTAAGAACCATAGTGGCCTCCTTTTTCTTTTATTTACCTTTCTAACAAACAGGTTTGTTGCCCTTAAAATATCCCCATTCATTTTTGTCCATTGCTTTTGTGATTCATACCAGATGTGCTTTCTTTCTAGGTGTTTTTCATCTGAAGCACTGCCAAGCTTTCACAGTATAGTAGCCATCTTATTTGAAGTACTCTTTGATTCATGTTTAAAATAATATAGCAATGATAGCATAGAGTTCAGCAAACTTTATTCAGCTAAACAAAAATGATGCATACAATGCAGAAATAAAAAAGGGACTAATTGCAAACTATAATAATTCAATACTGTTCAAAAACAATGATCTCTCTTGTAAAAAACAGTTGTCACTGACAACATAAGAACTCAAAAATAAAGAAGTAAAAAACTGAAAATATACAAAAACAGTCAATGTATTTATCATATGATAGGATTTAATTCTACATAATCTTTCATACCAGAAGGCTTTATGGATCCTCATTGAAAAATCCAATACTATACATGTCATGTTAACATGGATACCCGACCGCCACCTCTCTTGGAATCAGGAATTTGATCTATAATAAATCAACAAAACATAAGTCTGTTCTATATAATGGAGAACCAAAGGAGTTAATTCATTACATTACTCATAGTAATTTGAGATTAATACTTAGTCAAACATTTTTTCATCAGTCTTGTCATTCTTCTAATATAATTTTTTGGCCAGGGCATATGGTCACATGAATTACAAATGATAAGCAAGTAATTATTTTTTATTAATAATGGGGTTAATACATTCAATACATGTAATAGTTTGGGAAAAGATTCTGTACTTCCCACAAGTTTGATGTTCCTCAGACACAAGTCTTTGTTGATTCAATTAGGGAAGGTGATTACGGATCACATAGTCCCAAATATGTCTACCCATAGTACATGCAAGATATGGCCCCAAGGCAAATGTAGAATGAATGATCAACGAATGCCAATGGTGCCACAATATCTTGGAAACAACTGGGGCTAAGTTGGAAAAACCTAATACACAAACCTGCTTCTCAATAACACCCCTAGGTTTATTCTCTAAGAAGAGGTTCCCTATTGGCTTACCTGAAGGGTTTTTTTCCCTTATGTCTGGAGAACTGAGTATATCCCCTTTCCAGTAATCTCATGGTCAAATCCTTTAACTATTTTTGATACTCAGCCTTTGTAGAACAAACCTAGCATAATCTTAAAAAAACTATCCAACTGGGAGGGCTAATCTTAAATTCCTGGAGTGATGATTGTCAAACTGTAATAAATTAGTAGGGCCCATCGACTTTATACGAATGACAGTATGCAATCCATACTGACCCTTGAACACATATATCCAAGAAAAATATTTTATGAATACCATATTGCATAGAGAATTTCAAATGGCAATCCAAGCAATTCAACCAACCAGCAAACATTTTTAACAATTCCTCATCAGCATTCCAGATGAAAAAAAATCAATATAGCGGCATCCCATATAAACCTTTTATAATCACTCAGATGTATACAAAAACATTTCTTCAAAAGTTGTTAGAGAGATTGGCCAAACTAGGAGCCATGGCAGTAGCCATAGCAGTACCATGTATCTGCAAAAAATAAATTGGTCTTCCAACAAAAAATATTTCTTACTCAATACCAGTCTAGCCAAAGAAACCAAAAAAACAAGTTGTAACACATGTAGGTGGTGGACATAACTCCAAATTCTGTTCCACAGTCTGAAAAGTTAACTCATGAAAAATGTTACAATAAAGAGCCTCTAAATCCAGATTACCAATATTGTACCAGATGGCATTTTCTGAAATTGATGGGCAGGCAAGAAACGAGCACAGATCATGTAGCAGCCACAAAAGGTTGTTGGTTTTTTTAAAATCAAATTGAGAAAGAGGCTCTAATGTGGTACCGCAGAATGCAGCAATTTGTCACCCAGATGATGACTGCAATGATCTGTGTACCTTTGGTATCAAAATCTTTGTATCTTAGGATAATATACTGTCAAAAAATCTGCTTCATCCTTGATCAAAAATTCTCTATTCAAGGCATCCTCCAACACTTTGATATTTTGACACACGATGCTGGAGTCAGATCCTCAAGAATGAACATCACTATCATTTATTATCTAAGTTGTCTATATGTCTCAACATATTGGGCTGTCTGCTGAATAATGATAGTGCCCTACCCCCCTTATCTGCTGGTTTTATGGTGACAAGGTAGAGTTCTTCTGACAACTGTCTTAGAGTTTCTCTTTCATTAGGTCTCAATTTACCCTAAGCTGTTGCTCTAGTAATACATCTCTCAGTACCAGTTCCTTAAATATTGCAATATGTGGATCCATAACACCCAGTGGTACCTAATGGAATGAAGCTTTCAAAATAGAAACAATTGAGCCACTTTTCATTTGACCTGGAAAATAAAGCTTCACTTGTAAATCTCAAATGCTCTGAACCCAATCTATTTGAATGAATGATAAAAGTTTCAGGACTCCGGGCCACATTAGATCAATTTATAATGGCAGATTATTGGGAATGCTTGATCATGCTAGTCTTTGATGATGTCACAATATCTTATTTTCCTCTGATGCCCACTTGCCCTAAGCCTTCATGGAAAGCAGGGCCGTATCAAGGTCTGTGTGAGTAGTGCGGCCGCACATGATGCAAGTACAGAAAGAAACATAGAAACATGATGGCAGAAAAAGACCACGTGGTCTATCTAGTCTGCCCAGCCATATCAACTTACAATAGTCCACTTTTTACCTTTAGAGATTCTCTGTGTTTGCCCCATGCTTTTTTGAATTCATATACTATCCTCGTGTCCTCCACCTCCACTGGGAAGACTATTCCACACATCTACCACTCTTTCCGTAAAGAAATATTTCCACTCTTTCCGTAAAGAAATATTTCCTGAGTTTATCCCCTTTCACTCTCATCCTATGTCCCCTCATAGCAGAGTTTGCCTTCAATTAAAGAGACCCTCCTGTGCATTTATACCACGGAGGTATTTAAATGTCTCTATCATATTGCCCCTATCCCGCCTTTCCTCTAAAGTATACATACTAAGATCTTTAAGTCTGTCCTCATATTCTTCATAATGAAGACCACTAACCATTTTAGTAGCCACCCTCTGCACTGACCACAACCTTCCTATATCCTTCTGAAGGTGTGGTGTCCAGAACTTCACACAATACACCAAATGAGGTCACACCGGAGACTTATACAGAGGTATTATCACCTTCTTTTTTGTGCTGGTCAGTCCTCTCGCTATACACCCAAGCATCCTTCTGGCTTTTGCAGTCACCTTTTCTATCTGTTTAGCTAATTTAAGATCGTCAGACACAATTACATCCAGGTCACGCTCTTCTTTTGTAGACAGAAGTACCTCACCCCCTATACTGTACAGCTCCTTTGGATTTTTGCAGCCTAATGCATGACCCTGCATTTTTTAGCATTAAATTCAGCTACCATATTCTAGACCATTCATCAAGTTTAGCTAGATCTCTCCTTATGTTGTTGATGCCTTCCTGTGTGTCTACTCTATTGCAGATGTTGGTATCATCTGCAAACAGCAAACCTTACCTGGCAGTTCTTCCGCAATATCACTAACAAAGATTCTAAACAGAATTGGACCAAGGACAGATCCCTGCGGCACACCACTGGTACACTCTATCTCCTCAGAGTGAGCTCCAATTACCTGTACCCTTTGTTGCCTCCCACTCAACCTTTTCTAACCCGATCAGTAGCTTTAGGGTCCATCTCTAGGGTGCTCAGTTGGTTTATAGGTTGCCTATGCAGAACGGTGTCAAAGGTTTTACTGAAATCTAAATACACCACATCTAGGGCTCTCCTTCGTTCTTACTCCCTGGTCTCCCAGTCAAAGCAATCTATCAGAAAGGGTACTGATATCATCACTGGGCTTCCAGGAAGCTTAAAAAGAGTGTGTTACTATATGTAGCAGGAGTGGAGGGGGCACCAGATTCTTAGTAGCACAGGGCATATTTCTAGCTTGGTACGGTCCTGCTGGAAATGATCTTCTTGTGACACCTAAAAAAGAACCTGATTCAGAACTATCTTCAGCACTATAGGATTCATAAGTGGTATAAGAAAATAAAACTTTAGATTGTGACTATTTATCTAGTCATAAATGGAGCCTCATTCATAATCATTAAAGTCCTGATTGAGCTTCTCATCCTTAGTTTATCTTAATTTTTTCTATATAGATCCAATGTAATTATAAGTTGACAGAACCTCTTCCACTTTAGTAGCTGTCACAGCTGATTGTACCTGTGTGCTGATCTTACCTATATCCTTCTGTATTGTGACCGAGGCTTCCTATGTGTTCACTATAATTAACAGCGTGAAGTTGAGAGAGCACTTATTCAAAAGAGCAGCCCATCTTTCCAAAAAATTATCATCCAGAAAAATCTTAGGATCTTATGGGAATCATCTAAAGTTTAACATATTCAAATAACTACAAACTATGCAAATCCAACTGGATCTGTGTCCATTTACACTGCAGCCATAGAAAGGGCGGTGGATGCCTGGAATGCCCTCCCAAAAATGGTGATGGGAGCAAAAACAGTGACGAAATTCAAAAAGGTACGGGACAGAACACGGAGGATCACTACATAACAAGAGGATGGAATCAAAACAAAAATAAATAACATATAAATGGAGAGGGGTAATCTGTCTGGAGTGACACGTACAACTCTACAATTCTGGCACCTTAAAGGGAACACTAGATGGGCTATGCTGGTCTTTATTTGCCGTCACTTACTATGTTACTAGGTATTCACATTTAAAAAAAAATGAGCTGCAATGTCGGCCCCTAATGCAGAATCTAAACTTGATTATAAAGTGGGGCATCTGATTAGCTACTGCCATTGAGAAATTTTGCATCTTTTTGTACATTAGTGGCACCAACAAAGATAAACCTATTGGCATGAGTTTTGTTGGATCAACTCAATGAACTGCTGAATTTATGTACTAGTGTTTTTTTATGCTGGAATTTGCACTGCATGAACTGCAAATGCATAATTAAATAAATCAATTTAAATATTTTTGAAGTATGGCACTAATGAATGAAATAATTATCCCTTAATGGCAGTTTATGAATTACTCCAATATGTGACTTGCTTCTGATGGTCCTACTCAGTAATAAACTTAATTGTCACAGTCATTTGGATCCGGATGTGTGAACTGTAGCATTTAGCAATATATCTGGAGTTTATGGGTGAAATATGTGATGGACATTTGGGATCTTTGCTGGAACAGGGTATTTAGCTCTGTCTAAATTCCCAAGCACTCTTCTTTGAAAAAAACCGCTCACAAGTTGTTATCCCAACTGATTCTTATAGAGCTTGGCAGAATAAGTGTTGCAGAGAGAATGCAAACTATAGCAGTATGGAAAGTGGAAAGTGGAAAGTGGGCAGACGTTTTTGGTTTCTTGCCCACGGTGCATATTGATATCATGACTGGCGGACGCATGGTCGGTTTCACTGGCTTTTTCTATAGGGGGCCCATGTCACTTAAACAGCTTTGAATGTCCGAAAAGCAATAATAAGAGTGATACATATTGTAATTAGACTTCCCTAGAGGCTTTACTGCTAGCAGGCACTTTACAACTGTTTGGCATCTGATGGTGCTTCTGCTCAGGCTCTCAATAGCATATTTGTTACTTGTCTTTCTGAATACCTGTTTGTCACGGTCTCCTTTCGGGCCCCAAAATAAGTGAATTGATTCCTTCTTCATTTGGGTACCCAAAAATAAGTCTAAGACCTCAAGCTCATATCAGTACCACTTATACCTTTCCCCAACATCTGTTTGAACTGCACCTTCAATAAGAACAACCACTTGCATAAAGTAGTGTGGTTGCCATGTAAAGATGAACAAACCCCAGAATATATAAAGTCTGTTGGGCGAAGAATACATTTCTTGACTAATTTTTGGGAGTTACCGCTTCCTTCCTCAGGATGAAACAGAATATGCAGGGCACAGCAGGTGATAACATTACTAAAAAAAAACAAGAAACCACTTAGTTAATGAAAGTTAGAATTAAAAACAAACAAAATAGACAGAAAACCAGAGGTCTGATAGCATTGACATTTGCAGTACTTTAATTTTGTATGCATTTCCACCATTATTTAATTAGGTGTAGAATGGCAGATTGCTACTCTCTCTCCCTATCACTTTGGTTCCTCTTTATATCCTGCTTATTCTCTTTGATTATCCTGACATTTGTACCCAGGTATTGGAATTGATCCACTTTAAAAAGCTGGGATCATCACAGCACGTTATATCCTCAATATAAGTTACCTCCTGGTTCCCCCATGGCTTTCACTTTGATGTTTTTCTCTTTAGTCTTTCATTTCAACAAAACATCAGTTTACAGGCTGAAATGATAGTTCATAAAAACTCCACTGTCCTATACTCTCTTCAAAAAGAGTTCTCAGTAGCCATGCAGTCTTCCTACAAAACAAACACATACATGCTAGGTATAATACCTTTATGGAAATGGGTAACAGGGGTAACATATGGAAAGCAGTGTGTATAAATGCCCGTAGTATGGGAAATAAGATCCCTGATGTTGAAGCTTTGGTGGGAGTGGCTGACTTGGATTTAGTGGCAGTTACAGAAACATGGTTCACAGAAAACCATGACTGGGATGTAACTATACCTAGCTATACTTTATTCAGAAAGGACAGGATAGGAAGAAGGGGAGGATGAGTGGTACTATATGTAAAAACTACTATTAAAGCTTTGGAATTACAGAGCTTAAAAGGGAGAGAGGAGGCATTGTGGGTTAAACTAGAAAGAGGGAAAGAGAAATCTATTTGCATTGGTGTGATATACAGACCTCCCTCACAGAGAGTTAATTGAAGACATACGCAGCATTGCTAGGAAAGGGGAAGTGCTACTGATAGGAGATTTCAATATGCCAGATGTTGATTGGCACATTCCTGCTGCAGTATCATCTAGAAGTAAGGAGATCCTGGATTCTCTATAGGGAGAACTATTCAGGCAATTGGTAACAGACCCCACACGTGAAGGGACCATACTGGACTTGGTGCTTACCAATGGTGAAAGTGTTTCTGATGTTGTAGTGGGAGATCATTTTGCATCCAGTGATCACCAGATGGTGTGGTTCAGTATTAGGACTTCGGCTGTTAGAATCCATTCCAAGGTGAGGATCTTAGACTTTAGGAAGACTAACTTTGCCAAGATGGGCCAATACCTCAGGGAGTCGTTAGTGGGATGGGAACAGCTGGGGGATGTAGAAAAACAGTGGGCAAAACTGAATGGGGATATTTTAAGGGCAACCAACCTTTTTGTTAAAATGGTAAATAAAGGCAAAAGGAAGGCAAAAGGAAGGTTTTCGAAGGAAGTAGCTGAAAAAGTGGAGAAAAAGATGGAGGCCTTCATGAAATACAAGGGATCACAGAGAGAGGAAGACAGGCATCTGTATTTGGAAAAACTTAGAGAAGCTAGCAAAGTAGTCAAGAAGGGAAAGATTCAAAAGGAGGAGGAAATAGCCAATGCAATAAAATGGGGGGATAAGACATTTTTCAGATATATTAGTGAGAAGAGGAAGGGCAAGAGTGGTATTGTCAGACTCAAGGGTGCAGGGGGGGAATATGTAGAAGCTGATAAGGATAAAGCGGAATTGCTTAACAAATATTTTTGTTCTGTGTTCACGGATGAAGAAGCAGGAACAGGACTTCAGAAAACACCCACAAATAGGAACAGAAGCGAGGGACATCTTGAACAATTTTCAGAAGACTGTGTTCGTGAGAAACTAGCTCAACTTAAAGTAGACAAAGCGATGAGACCGGATGGAATACACCCTAGAATACTGAGTGAACTTGGGGACGTTCTAGCAGCTCCACTGACTGACCTTTTCAATGCCTCGTTGGAGTCGGGAGTGGTGCCAAAGGACTGGAGAGAGGCTCATGTGGTGCCTTTACACAAAAGCAGAAGTAA
The DNA here is from genome assembly GCA_033557465.1 of Ichthyophis bannanicus. Classification (NCBI taxonomy): domain Eukaryota; kingdom Metazoa; phylum Chordata; class Amphibia; order Gymnophiona; family Ichthyophiidae; genus Ichthyophis; species Ichthyophis bannanicus. Next base: position 1,310,496,751 of record CM066031.1, read on the forward strand.
GGATGCGGTTTAAAACTACAGGCCGGTTAGTTTAACTTCAGTGGTGAGTAAATTATTGGAAACGCTGCTGAAAGAGAAAATAGTGAGGTTTCTGGAGTCCAGCGGATTACAGGATCCGAGGCAGCATGGATTCACCAGAGGCAGGTCTTGTCAGACAAATATGATTGATTTCTTTGACTGGGTGACCAGGGAGTTGGACTGAGGGAGAGCTCTAGATGTGGTGTATTTAGATTTCAGTAAAGCCTTTGACACTGTTCCTCACAGGCGACTTATAAACAAACTGAGCACCTTAGGGATGGACCCTAAAGTTACTGCTTTTGTTAGAAATTGGTTGGGTGGGAGGCGACAAAGAGTACAAGTAAATGGAGCTCACTCTGAGGAGAAGGATGTTACCAGTGGTGTGCCCCAGGGATCTGTCCTTGGTCCGATTCTTTTTAACATCTTTGTTAGTGATATAGCGGAAGGGCTGTCGGGTAAGGTTTGCCTCTTTGCAGATGATACCAAAATCTGCAATAGAGTAGACACCCAGGAAGGTGTAGATAATATGAGGAGGGATCTAGCTAAGCTTGAAGAATGGTCTAGAATTTGGCAGCTGGGATTTAATGTTAAGAAATGTAAGGTCATGCATTTGGGCTGCAGCAATCCAAGGGAGCAATACAGTATAGGAGGTGAAGTACTTTTGTCCACTAAAGAAGAGCGGGACCTAGGCGTGGTTGTGTCTGATGATCTTAAAGTAGCTAAACAGGTAGAAAAGGCAACAGCAAAAGCTAGAAGGATGCTTGGGTGCATACGGAGAGGAATGGCTAGCAGAAAAAAGGAGGTGATAATGCCTCTGTATAAGTCTTTGGTGCGACCTCATTTGTAGTATAGTGTGCAATTCTGGAGACCGCACCTTCAAAAGGATGTGAACAGGATGGACTCGGTGCAGAGGGTGGTTACTAAAATGATTAGTGGGCTTCATTATAAAGCATATGAGGGGGGGGCGGAGCCTGATGTCCAGCGGGTTAGACGCTTCGCGCTGAAGCTCCCGAGAGGCCTACTCAGAATCCTGACTTAATACCTACATAAACTTAATATTTTGCTCCGGACTTACCGGGGTACCTCGGGGGGGATGGCGGCCCATAAACCAGCGTGCTTGGACTTCGGGTCTCCCTCTTCTTCACACGGAAAACGCTCCAAAACAGAGGTGTCTTCCCCACAGAAGATGGTTCCACTTCGGGAAAACCCCGAAATGCACCAAGAGATCTTAGAGGAAATCCGCGGCGTGAAGGAACTGGTGCAGTCCAACGGAGAAGCGCTTCGAGCCATGCGAGAAGACTTCGGTGTGCTCCAGGACCGACTTGAAAGTCTTTCATTACGGCAGGACAACATGGTGGGGGTCCTCGACTCGCACGCGGTGCGTTTGGTCAAACTGGACAAGGCTGAGCGCCAGATACAGAATCTTCAAAAAGAGTTAGAAGATAGCAATAATCGAGCCCGTCGCAACAATATGAGGCTCATTGGAATACCGGAGGGGGCGGAAGCAGGAGATATAAGAGAATTCCTGCTCAAAACTCTTCCCTCTTTGCTGAAGATCACTTTTCACAGAGATCTGGAAATTGACCGAGCACATCGTGTTCCTACCCATATGGCGCTCAATCGGACGGCCCCCGGCCTATTATCTTTCGATTACTAAGATATCAACAAGTGGAACAAATTCTAAATGCTGCCCGGGCGAATCATCATCTGGAGTTTGAAGGTCATAAAGTCTCCTTCTTCCCTGATTTGGCAAAGCCCACAGTTGACCGTCGGAAGAGACTCCTTGCTTTTCGCCCTCGTCTCCAACAGCTACAGGCTCGCTTTGGCCTGTTGTATCCAGCGAAGCTCCGAGTGACTCTCCACAACCAAACTAGGACATTCGAAGATCCGGATCTACTATCAACATTTTTAGACTCCAAAGAAGCAGAGCAGATGCGCTAATACAACAACTTGGACTTATTATCTCCCGGCTCTGTCCGCCATTTTGAAGGGCCCGACGCGGTGGTCATAGCCAAGCACAGAGACTACCTGGACTTTTCTTTCTTTCTCTATATGACTTTCTTGGTCTCCTATCCCTCCATGATGTGTGCCTCGGTTGGATTCGGAGCATACACAGTTATACAGGTTATATGTTTTCAATTTCGGCCTTCTCTGGGGTTTCCCCCCGCAGACACATGGTCGCCAGTAATATCTGGGGTTCTGCTTCTTCTCTACCGCACTGCGGTTCTTCTTTTTTAATGTGGGGCGCTTCATTGTATTACATTAGCTTATTTTCTATCATGTCATGTGTACAGCCAGATGCAGTTAATATGAGGGACATTGTGAAATTATGTGCGTTATCATGTTCTTTTTCAGAATTTTTAACCTTTCTAAATGGCCTTATGTAAGATCTTATCACTTAACGTAAAAGGCATCAATAGTCCAATCAAAAGAAAGAAAATCCTTAGCTATCTTAACCATGAGCATGCTGATTTAGTGTTTCTTCAGGAAACGCATCTAAACTCCGCTGAAACACTGAAACTCAATGCTAAGCCTTATATGGTGGCTGCCTATTCTCCCGCCGTTTCCAAACGGTGTGGGGTAGCCATTTTGGTTAAGAAGTCTTTGCAAGCTACTGTAATGGATACTAGCTCTGATAAGGAGGGTAGATGGGCCCGTGCACACCTTAAGGTGGGCGATAGTGAATTCACGTGTATTTGTATTTATGCCCCGAATGTGGATGACCCTGCATACTATGCAAGTATTGCGCAGTTGGCACAGGCCTCTGCCAATACTCCATTAATACTTGGTGGCGATTTCAATCAAGTGCTAGATCCTCTGATAGATAGGCAACCGCCTAGAACGAGTAGTCCACCCAAGAGTCTTGCTACCCTTACAGCTCTGATGCAAGATCTTGCGCTAGTAGATATATGGAGGCTGCTTCACCCCTCCGACTTAGAGTTCACCTTTTTTTCTGCCCCCCATCACTCACAATCTAGAATAGATTTTTTTCTTATTTCCAAATCACTGATTTCTCAAGTGGACACGGCTAGGACTCATCCTCTCCATATTTCAGATCATGCTGCCATATCTTTTTCATTACATGTCACTACGCGAGATGAACATCCCCGTGCTTGGTTTTTTGATAGATCCCTACTAGATCAAAAAGATTTTCAGGTTGACATAAAGGCCGCTATCCAAGATTATTTTCAGTTTAACTCACCCCATGACACAGCGAGCTGGGCTTGGTGGGAGGGTTTTAAGGCATCTATCCGTGCAACTATAACTAGCTATCAAATTCGACAGGGGAAACAAAGAAAGCAACACTTACTGATTCTAGAGCAACAGATACAAGCTGGGGAGCGTCTCCTCACGTCCCGTACTGACCCATGTATTTTACTCCGCTTACAACGCCTTCGTTTCAATACAATCAGCTTTTATATACTGCTGCTGCTAAAAATATTGAATCACAACAAGGGATGTATTACCGGGAAAATAACCGTGCTGGCAAATTGTTAGCAAATGCCCTTAAAGGTCAAAAAGAAGCCAAGCGTGTTACCACTCTCCGTAATCCGTCGGGGGGGAGCTTGGTCACTAAAGATACAGAAATCTTAGAACTCTTTCGTGATTTTTATACTCGGCTTTATCAATCTGAATGTGATTTGAGCCAGAAGTATTTGAACGATTACTCTCAGGGGTACAACGACCGACCCTATCTGACGAAGATAGAGAGGCCATGGACAAACCAATCACTTTATCAGAAATTCATTCTGCTCTCAAGAGATGTGCCACAGGTCGAGCCGCAGGCCCGGATGGTCTCCCCGCTGAATTCTACAAAACTTTTAGCGCTGACTTAGCTCCAGTTTTGAAACTTTATTTTTCTGCTCTGGCCGAGGAGGGATCTCCTTCTGGGTCCTTTTCAATGGCAAATGTAGTAGTTTTTGAGAAAGAGGGGAGAGATCCGCAACTAACAGCTAATTATCGTCCAATTTCCCTACTAAACGCGGACTACAAAATATTTGCCACCATTCTCTCCACCCGGCTCTCTGATAGGATGTCTACTTTAATACACCCAGATCAATGCGGTTTCATTCCCGGTAGATCAACTGCTGACAATGCTCGGACTCTATGTCATGTACTGACTACCGCAGTTAATCTTGATCGACCATTGGTTGGCCTCTCACTTGATGCTGAGAAGGCCTTTGATCGCTTAGAATGGCCCTTCCTGTTTGCAACTCTCCGCTGGTACGGATTCGGAGAAGGTTTTCTCCGTTGTCTCCGCACCATGTACGCACAGCCTACAGCCAGTATCTGTGCTAATGCTTTAAAGTCTCAGCCATTCCCCCTTCAACGTGGTACTCGCCAGGGATGCCCACTGTCTCCACTTCTTTTCGATCTTGCACTCGAACCCTTAGCTTTACTAATCCGGCAATCAGAGGAGATTCATGGAATCCCCTTCTCTCATAGGGAAATCAAAATTTCAGCATATGCTGATGACCTTATGCTCTTTGTCTCTCTCGACTCAGTGCCGGCTGTCCTAGAGCAAATTGGTAAATATTCACAACTCTCGGGTTATAAGATAAATTGGACCAAGTCAGTAGCCTTTCCACTAAATCCTCTGATTCATCAGGCAGATATGCAATCCTTTCCCTTTTTATGGCAACCTCGCATGGTCAAATACCTTGGGGTTCACTACTGCTCTCCTTTGGAAGACGCTATCTCCTTTAATGCCAAAGACTTAACCTCTAAAGTCCGGGTGCTTACTCACCGTTGGACTCCTTTAACACTTACCTGGTGGGGTCGCCTAGAAACCATAAAAATGATGATTGTTCCTAAAGTGAATTACATTTTAGAAATGTTGCCCTGTCTCCTACCTCGACGTACATATAAAGATTTAGAGGGCCTTCTGACTAGATACTTATGGCAAAACAAGACACCTAGGATAGCGAAACATAAGTTGCAAGCAGATAAGGAAAATGGGGGTGTCAGATTCCCTGATTTCCTGAAATACCATCAATCTTTTCTTCTTAAACAAGGCGCTCATTGGCTGGAAGATCTAGCACCGAGTAGACCTGTGTGGCTAGACATAGAGGAGGACCTTTGCAAACCGATTCCTCTTACTTATCTCCCTGGTATGACTCTCCCATCAGACTCCCACTATCCACCAATGCTTTTAGACACTCTAGGTGCCTTTAATACTCTTATGCAATCTCTAGACTCCCGATTCTGTCCGTTAGACAGACTCCCGCTTTGGTACAATACTCGATTTCAAATACAAAATAAACCGATGGCGTGGAGCCCCTGGTACACTAGGGGCATTTGGATCCCTAACCAGTTGTTCCATGATGGTCGCTGGAAAACTTTTAGCGAATTGCAAATTGAATTTGGTCTCCCAGCGAAACACTACTTTCAGTTGGTGCAACTTCAGCATTGTCTTCGGAGTGCTAAGGTGCTCCCGCCATCGGAATCCCATACCCAAGGATTGTCGGAGACTATCCGATCTATCGGGAGTTCACCGGGTGTAGCATCTAACTTTTACAAAACCTTATGTAATGCTGTAAATAGAGGTACCCCTATAGCACAGAAAGCATGGGAGCGGGAACTGCATGTAACTTTGACCCCGGAGCAATGGAGCCTCGTCTGGAGTAGAGTGACACGGGTCTCCCGATCCGCCTCACTCACTCAGACACTCTTCTTTCTAGCCCACCGGTGTTTCTATACTCCTGACAGATTAGCCAAATGGAACACCACCCAGGGCAATAGATGCTGGACATGCCATGCGGCCATTGGTTCACTAACTCATGTTATGTATGAATGTCCCGCACTACAGTATTACTGGCGTCGGGTCTGGGATCGTATCCAATCTATTTTGCACTTTCAAGAGCCCCTTTCTTGGAGGATAGTGGGACTCCGCTCAGCTGCGGGGATCCCCTCTCTTCCAAAATCGGCTTACTTCCTTTTAGACTTTATGCTGGGCATCGCTATTTCCCTAATTACGAAATACTGGAAAAATAGCTCCCATCTGAGCCCCAATGAATGGTGGAATCATGTCTGTCTCTACAGTAAATATGAACAAATACCTCGTATGTTTGCTTCTTCCGTTCAGACCCCCCATCATCTGTCTAAATGGAAGATGCTCAATGACTATGTTCACACTGCTAAATGCTCTCATCTGACTGTTTAAATATGTATAAATCTCTGTCACATGATCATTCTGTATCGCAGATACTATTTCTGTTCGTTTTGATATACAATCACTGTTGTTTGGAAGCGCTCACATGCTGATACTGTCGGCTTAGAGAAGAAGCATGGGGGTGGGGGGTAATAGGGTTTGCTTTTCCTTATTGTATACTTGTTTTGTCTCCTTTGGTGTGTTGTTTCTTTTGTTTGTTGCAAAATGAAAATAAAAGTTTAAAAAAAAAAAAAAAAAAGCATATGAGGACAGACTTAAGGATCTTAATATGTACACATTAGAGGAAAGGCGGGATAGAGGTGATATGATTGAGATGTTTAAATACCTCCGTGGCATAAATGTTCAGGGAGAGAGCCTCTATCAATTGAAAGCAAGTTCTGCTACGAGGGGGCATGGGATGAGGTTGAAGGGAGATAGATTCAGGAGTGATATGCGGAAATATTTCTTTACGGAAAGAGTAGTGGATCTGTGGAATAGTCTCACGGTGGAGGTGGTAGAGATGAGGACAGTAACTGAATTCAAAAAAGCATGGGACCAACACAGAGGATCTCTAAAGGTAAAAAGTGGACTGCTGTAGTTGTTGATATGAAAGGACAGACTAGATAGGCCATGTAGTATTTTTCTGTCATCATGTTTCTATGTTTCTATGTTTCTATGTAATAAGGAAAGGAATGGAGAATAAAACAAAGGATACTGTAATGCCTCTGTATTGTTCCATGGTGCGACCACACCTTGAATATTGTGTGCAATTCTGATCGCCGTATCGTAAAAAGGATATTGTTTTATTAGAAAAAGTACAGAGAAGAGCCACCAAAATGGTAAAGGGGATGGAAGGATACCCTTATGAAGAGAGGCTAAAAAGGTTAGGGCGATTCAACCTGGAAAAGAGATGGCTGATGGGAGATATGATAGAGGTCTATAAATTAATGAATGGAGTAGAACGGGTAAATGTAGATCGATTGTTTACGCCGTCAAAATATAGAAAGACTAGAGGGCATGCAATGAAGCTACAGGGTAACCTATTTAAGACTAATAAGAGAAAGAATAGTTACTCACCTGTAACAGGTGATCTCCGGGAACAGCAGGAATTTAGTCTTCACATATGGGTATTGTCGGTACTGATGGAGTCTGTGTGGGAACGCTCCCCAGCATCCAATAGGAAAGCTTTTGGGAGCATCCCACAGCGCCTGTGTGCTGCCTTCCTGCCTTTCCCAACTGTCCCTCTCCAGTTGAGTTTAAAGCTGAGACAAAAGAGAGAGGGAAAGAGAGAAAGAGAGAGAGAGATAGAAAGATACAACTCCTAGGGGTGGTGGGTGGGTTGTGAAGACTAAATTCCTGCTGTTCCCGGACATCACCTGTTACAGGTGAGTAACTATGCTATCTCCAGGAACAAGCAGGAATGTAGTCTTCACATATGGGGACTCCCTAGCTGCAGATGCCAGGGAGATGGCCCCAGAGTTGTGTGCCCTTGTGAAAGGGCTCCACTTCCCCCCATGGATCTCTGGCATCCTACCAGGGATGGTGGGTAGGAGTTGATTAAGTCTGGAACAGGTTTTGAAGAACAGCCTGACCAAACAAGGCATCCCGGCGGGAGTCCTTGTCTAAGCAGTAATGGGCTGTGAAGGTATTTACCAAAGCCCAAGTAGCTGCTCGACAGATGTCGTCGATAGACACAGATTGAAGATGAGCCATTGAGGCTGCCATGGCTCTCACATTGTGAGCTGTGATATGGCCTTCAAAAGGAAGGTTCTTACTCTCATAGACAAACGATATACACTGTGTAATTCAGCTGGACAGTGTTATTTTGGAGACTGGAAGTCCCAAATGACTAGGATCAAAAGCAACAAAGAGTTGAGAGGATTTTCTATATTGCTGTGTCCTTTGCAAGTAAAAGGCCAAAGCTCTTTTACAGTCCAAAGTATAAGGTTCCTTTCTGCATTTGAGGCGTGAGGCCTTGGAAAGAATACAGGAAAGTAAACCGCTTGGTTTAAATGAAAGGGCGAAACCACCTTTGGCATAAAGTGTGAATGTGTCCTAAGGACTACCTTATCATGATGGAACCTTGCATAAGGAGGATCAGCCACCAACACTTGCAATTCACTGATGTGACATGCTGATGTGATTGCAACAAGAAAGGTGCCACCGGTGGTGGCTTAATGGGAGGCTTCGTTAAAAGAAGGCCTCTCATAAATCTCACTATGAGAGGATGAGAGGAAATAGGTTGTCCATTTAGAGGCTTGAAAGAAGCTGCAATAGCACTCAAATGGACTCTCACTGAATTGGTCTTAAGCCCTGCATTTGATAAATGAAGGAGGTACTCCAGTAATGATTCCAGAGGTATCGCAAGAGGGTTAAGACCTTTCTGCGAGCACCATATGGTAAACCTTTTCCACTTAAATGCAAAAGAGAATCTTGTGGAAGGTTTCCTGGAAGCATGAAGGATATCCTTTACCAGATGGGAACGGTTAAGACCGTGAAGTTCTAGGCTTTCAGAAACCAGGCCCTGAGATGCAGAGACTGGGGATTGGGATGCCACAGCATCCCGTCCTCTTGAGAAAGAAGATCTGGAGCAGATCCTAACTCCAGAGGCGGAGCTTGAGAGAGATGTAGGAGCAGAGGGTACCACATTTGCCATGGCCAACTTGGAGCTATGAGGATCATATGACCTCTGTCTCTCTGAAGCTTGAACAGGGTTTTGGAATTAGGGGAATGGGTGGAAAGGCATACAGGAAGTCCTGACCCCAATGAAGGAGGAAAGTATCCCTGGCCTGACATTCAGCGGACTTGCAAAGAGGTCTATGTCCAGGGTTCCCCAAATTTGAAAAATTTGGGCCACCTGGTCTCCATGGAGAGACCATTCGTATGGAAGCAGAACTCGAATGAGTCTGTCTGCCCAAGAGTTTTGAATGCCTGGAAGATACACGGCAAGGAGATGAGTCTGATGCTCTCTGGCGAGGGCCCATAGTCGCAAAGTTTCATTGAACAGCGACAGAGAGCCTGTTCTGCCCTGCTTCTTCACATAGAACATGGCTACCTGATTGTCCATTTGAACTAGGACTGTCTTGTAGCTGAGCTGTGTGTGAAATACTTGAAGAGCAAAGAAGATTGCTCTGAGCTCCAGGAGGTTGATATGGAGATAGGCCTCCTGTGGAGTCCAGGTATCCTGGGTAGAGAGGCCTTTCAGATGGGCTCCTCAACCCACCTGTGAAGCATCTGTTGTTAGAGTGGCTTGGGGTGGGGGTTGCTGAAAAGGAGACCCCACCAGAAGGTTTTTGGGTGACTGCCACCATTGGAGGGACAAAATAAGGTGATCTGAGTTTGCTATTTTGTCTGACAGGCAACCTGACGCCTGATTCCACTGAGTGGATAAGGTCTACAGGGCTGCCCTCATATGGAGGCAAGCATAAGGAACCACCTGCACAGTGGATGCCATGTGGCCTAGCAACTGTAACATTTCCCAAGCAGTAAGATGAGGTTTTAGCACTGCTTGGGAAGCTAACTGCACAATGCGAAGGCAGCGGGGCTGTGGAAGGAAGGCCCTTGTCTGGTATCCAGAAGAGATCCTATAAACTCTAGGGATTGAGTGGGAGCAAGGATGGACTTTGGGAAGTTTATGACAAGTCCCAAATACTGAAGGATGTGCATTGTGCGAGACAGAGCAACCCTGGCCTCTGGCTCTGAAGGGGCTCGAATGAGCCAGTCGTCTAAGTAAGGGAAGACGAATATTCCCATGGTGCAGAGAAATGCTGCTACCACAGCCATGAATTTTGTGAACATCCTTGCTGCAGAAGCCAGGCCAAAAGGAAGAACCCTGTATTGGTAGTGCTTCCTTTGAAACAGGAATCAAAGGAACTTTCGGTGAGTTGGATGGATGAGAACATGAGTGTATGTATCCTTGAGATCTAGAGAACAAAGCCAATCCTGACTCCGAAGGTATGGAATCAGAGTTCCTAGAGAAATCATTTTGAACTTCTCTCTGAACAGGAATTTGTTCAATTCTCTGAGGTCTAGAATGTGTCTGTGTCCTCCTGTTTTCTTTGGAATAAGGAAATAGGGGGAGTAAAACCCTGTACCCCACTGGGGAATGGGCACCTCTTCTATTGCTCCTTGAGCAAGGAGCATTGTGACTTCTTTACCTAACCAGTCATTGGGAGAGGTCTGAGAATTGAACTGTCTTACTATTGTAGGAGGGGGCATGCTGAGGAAATGAAGCTTGTACCCCTCTTGTACAATAGACAGAGTCCAATTTTCTGCTGTTATCTGACACCATCTGGGGGCAAAATGGCATAAACTTCCTGGGATGGTGGAGGGTTCTGGGCCCTTCATGGCCAGGAAGGCAAGGTTCTCCAGATAGGAGTCAAAGCCCCTGTGGAGGACGAGTCTGCTGAACCAGTTGAGGCTTAGCTGCTTTTGGTTTCCTTTGTTGCCTAGGTTGTTGCTGCTGTCCCTTTTGGGCAGAGTGAACTGAAACATGTCCCTGCTGGTTATAGGAGGGATAAAACTTCTTCTTCTTACTGAAGAATGGTTTCTTAGGGGATCTTTTCCTCGCAGGATCAGCTGTAGATTTGGACAATCTATTCAAAGTGATATTGTCAACATCTATCTCATTAGCTTTTTCCTGCCAATTTTTGCCAAAGAGATTCTCTCCTGTGCAAGGTATATTCCCCAGTTTGTCCTGTACCCAGATTTTTAAGTCAGATGCCTGGAGCCAGGCAATTCTACGTGCATCTATGGCAATAGCAGAGGTTCTGCTTATGCATTCAAAGCACGATTCACAAACTTGGAAACATCCTGAGCATGTTTAACAAGAGTAAGATAATCTTGCCCTTTATCATCAGGAAGGAGAGGGCTCATAAGCTCTAAGTCTCCTGTGACTTCCTTATGGAATATTCCCATATACAAGATATAGGAACTGATCCTAGCAGAAAGCATGGAAACCTGGAAGGATCAACGTCCAAAGAATCCTACACTCACGTCCTGGAGGATTAAATGCATGCCTTTTTGCACTCTTCATCTGTCTCATGGCTGATTCCACCACCATGGAATGGTGTGATAATTGAGTCTTCTGAAACCCAGGACAAGGAGGAACTCGATACATGGTGTCGAGTCTTCGAGAATGAGGAGATGTGGTTAGAGGTGTTTCCCACATCCTTAACATAAGATCATGCAAGATCTCATGAATAGGCAAGGTAGCTGCCTCCTTGGGAGCTTTAGGGTATTGTAGGATTTTTAATTCCTTTGCCCTAGGCTCTTTTTCAGGAGCCACTGTGATGGAAAGACCTCGGGCCACATCTCAGATAAAATCCTGAAAGGACATATCCTCTGGTGGAGACCTCCTATGCTGAGGAGAAGAGGAATCCTCGGGAAGAAGTACTCTGGTATTGGCAGAGCCTTTGGAGTCTTCAGACTCATCCAAGGATTCGAAGTATCTCTGATCTGGGTGATCGTGCAAGGCACGGTACCGGTACCGATCGAAGTCGGCATTGGAGTGGTCCGGTACCGATTGTCAATGGTGGATAGAGACGCATAAACCTCTCTGGTCACTCTTCCGAACGTATGAATGTATATATCTCAAAGACTGCACGTTCACTCAAACCCCTATAGTAAAGTCAATTCATTCACTCTTTTAAACACTATATTAAGGTCTCAGACTTATATGGCACTTGATTTCGGACTTGCGTCCGTTCATGTAGTGCTATAATTTGCATCAATGACCTTGCAAGTTGTGTATATAGAGATCAATACTAATAGCCAACGCTTTAAAGACCCTTCAAAACTTAATTGAAACTTAGCTTAACCACTCTTGCGAGTCAGGGCCAGCATGCTGAATGGATCCCGATGCTCTATTCCGGCGCCATAAAGGCGTTTCAATACGATATTTTCATCAGGAGATCCGCTCGTTTGATCTACAAAACAAACAAACTACCTTACCACGTGAAAAACACATACTCTACGTGTCACACTCCAGTCTTTATCATCTAAAAAACTAAAAGACCTAACAAACTCCAGACTTTACTACTTACAAGTTAAAAAAATGCTGCCCACATCCCCTTTCTCTTATCTTCCATGTCTCATCTTCTTAAGGACGCCGCGCATGCGAAATAAAACTAGCTGCTGGTATTTAAAACCCATAGCTAAAGACGCATAGAGACGCATGACTCCGTCCCGGTAGAATACCTTCCGATGTCGATGCAGTCGGTGCCGGTACCGAAGTCAGTGCCAGTACCGGTTGAATTGTCTGAAGTGGTTTCAGGGGCATCGAGGCTGTGAGAAGAGCCGCCAGACTGCGTTCAATAGCCAAGAATCTCTGGTCTATCGATGCTGCCGATGCCTGGGTATCGGTGCTGGTTAAAGCGTTCGGAACCCCAGAGCATGGCACCAGTAGTTCTGCCGAGGATGAAGCCTCGAGAACATCCTGGAGCCCCGTTAGTGCTTTGGAAGCCGAAGCCTCCCACAGGGGCAATTTTGCTGGTGAAAGTCCCTCAAGGGCAACGCCAGAGGCATCTCGATGTTTAGAAGGAGATCTACCCTTTGAGGACTGGCTAGATTTATGTTTAGTTACCTGAGATCCATGGGAGAAGGAGAAGGATGAAGCCCTGGAGGACGTCGATGCCACGGAGACTGCATCGGAGGGAAAAAGGGTGCTGAACATAGCAGCTCGGTTTGGCCCGCCACTTTTTTACACCATTCCACAGGCAACACACTCTGAAATAGAGTGGTCAGGACCTAAACATTTGAGACACCACTCATGGGTGTCGGTGATGGTGTTGGTACCTCCACACTTCGAACACTGGTGACGGTGTTGGTACCTCCACACTTAGAACACTTTTTAAAACCCAAAGCGGGTTTTTCCATTTTGAGGGAAAAAGTTGGGCCTAGTGCCCAAAATGGCGCGTGGCAGCCGAGAAGAAAATTACTGGAGAAAGACTCCAGAAACGAAGCTTTTATTTTTTTAATTTATATTTTATGAGAATTCAAAACAATTCCAGAAATACAATTCCAAAATGAAATTCAAATAACATAGAGAGATACAATCATCATCTCAATAGAAAAAATAATAAAAAAAACCCACCAAAGTAAAATAGACCACAATATAACCCACAATAAGATCCAAGAAAAGAAATACAAAATACAAGATACAAAATACAAGATAAAATACAAGATACAAAACAAAAAAAATACAAGATACAAAACAAAATAATCACAGGAGCAAAGATATAATTTCTTCAACAAAAAGAAAAGAAGACTCAGCGGTACCGGTATAGCGTCGAGGGAAGGCAGACACGAACACAAAAAAGAAGTATAAGAAGGGAATTTTCTGCGGTGACAGGATGCGCGACCTGTCGGCTCCGCGGAAAACGAAGAACTGGAAAGGGACAGTTGGGAAAGGCGGGAAGGCAGCACGCAGGCACTGTGGGATGCTCCCAAAAGCTTTCCTATTGAATGATGGGGAGCGTTCCCGCGCAGGCTCTGTCAGTACCAACAATACCCATATGTGAAGACTACATTTCTGCTTGTTCCTGGAGATAATATTTTTTCACTCAACGTGTAATCAAACTCTGGAATTTGTTACCGGAGGATGTACTAAATACTGTTAGTGTAGCTATGTTTAAAAAAGATTTGGACAAGTTCCTGGAGGAAAGGTCCATAAACCATTATTAAAGTGGACCCAGAATATTCACTGCTTGCCCCAATATAAGCAATGTGGAACCTTTTTCTTTTGGGGAAACTGCTAGGTACTTGTGACCTAGATTGGCCACTGTTGGAAACGGGATACTGGGCTTGATGGACCTTTGTCTGACCCAGTATGGCATATGTTCTTACAGTTCAAAGGAGTTCATAAACATCTTTTATACTTCCTCTCAAGAGGCTTTTCAAGTGCAGCCTGAAAAGGTTCAGGTTGTCTATTAGCCTCCCTGACACCACCCATGTCGTCTTTTACTGTAGAAATACCACTTTACCTGCTGGCAGGTAAACTAAATCCCTCAGTAGTAAAGAAGCATTCTTTTCACCTTGTCTTGAGCCTGTCATGCAGCAGGCTCTGGTTAGTCTCCTCAACAGGACTGCCTTTGCTTTCTTCTTTGGCTAGGGCAGGAAGCTCCTTCCCTTCGGGGCCCCTCCCTCTCTGGCTGTCCTGTAAATCAGTCACTCCTGGCGGTCTGAACTACTGGTTTAATTCTGCATTTGGGATTCCCTCCCTTGTCTTTTTTCCTGCCACTGACGAGTTGTACCGCCTCATCATACTAGGTTACACACGTCTATTGCAAAGGTTTTGTTTGGACTGGAATCATATGAAATAACTGTGAGGGATGTGCACAGAGAAGACAGGTATATTGCTTCATTTGGCTTTTATACCCATTAAGATATATTTTTTTTTAGTTTTGCACATTTGTGTTGATAAAAATGTTTTAATCAATTTGCATACATCAGTTCATAGGTAAATATGTGATAAATCAATTTTATACACACTAAGGAGGATAGTTACTAACATGCATTAAGAGTATAATGCGCGATTTTTGCCTCTAACGCGCATTAAATGGCAAAATGTCGAATCCACAATCACTGCTGTAATAAATGAAATTCATACCTCTCATGATCAAGGTAACATCACACTAGCAGTATCACTCGATCTCTCAGCAGCCTTCGACCTGGTGGATCACGCCCTCCTTCTTTCTCGTCTGCGGGACGCAGGCATTCGTGGATTAGTCTATCACTGGTTCTATTCTTTCCTCTGTCACCGGTCTTTTGCTGTCTCCTCCTCTCGCTCCCAGTCCAATCATCTCTCACTCCCATGTGGTGTCCCTCAGGGCTCTATTCTGGCTCCGTTATTGTTCAACGTCTTCCTTGCCCCTTTGGCGCTAATTATTCAACAAACTGGGATCTCCAGTTATTTCTATGCGGACGACATCTTCCTGCTGCACCACACTTCATCATCCCACCCTGACTTATCACCTCTAGAAAATTGTTTGTCGACTATTTCCACTTGGCTTTCCACTAACTGCTTGGTGCTCAATGTTAGTAAAACTGCCGCGATTTGGTTCCCTCACACCTCTCCTGTCCCATCTCTTGCTCCATCCCTTGCTGGCTCCTCCATCACTGTAGTATCTAAACTTCGCTACCTTGGGGTATTTCTCGACAGTACTCTCAGTTTTCAGGACCATATCTCCCATGTTTCCCGTTGTTCTTTTCTATGTCTTCGACAAATTCGTGCCGTTCGTCCCTTTCTGTCTACTCAGGCTCTCACTACTCTTCTGCTCTCGTTGGTTATCACTAGACTAGATTTCTGTAACACTATTTTTGCCGGTCTTCCTAAATCTCAAAAGCACCGTCTTCAATTGATCCAGAATACAGCCGCTCGCATGATCCTCCATGCTTCCCCACGTGACCATATCACCCCCCTGCTTTATCACCTTCACTGGTTGCCACTTGATTATCGAATAACATTTAAGGTTCTCACTTTAGCTCACAAAGCCATTTATCACTCAACTCCTGCATATCTTTCTGATCTGCTGATCTACCATAACCCCTCTCGCAGTCTCCGGTCCATCCACATTAACCGTCTTCACCTCCCAGCACCTTCTAAAGCTCACCTGCAATCCACCAGAAAATCTGCCTTTTACTACCTAGGACCCTTTCTTTGGAATTCCCTCCCTACCAACCTCCGTACAGAGGAATCCTACCCCAAATTCCGTTCTCTTCTCAAAACTCATCTTTTCTCTCTAGCTTTTCCCTCCTGAAGACCTCTCTCTGCTCTCTAATTGTATTGCCTCTGTCTTTTCTCTCTTCTTTCCTATTAATTATTGTAATTTCCTTTCTCTCTAACTATTGTTTTTATTTGTAAACCGCCTCGATGTAACGGGAGGCGGTATAGTAAATGTTAAATAAACAATAAACAATAAAAATCCTGCATTATGTTACCATGTTAGTTTGCTGCCACACAGGTTAGAAAATTTCAAGATGCAAAGCACCTCATTATGGGTCTTGTTTACTAAGGCCTGTGACAGTAATGATGTCTGAGCCTTGTTACCAGTGTGGGAGGACCATGTTAACTTCAGGGGGGTGTATGTCCATTCCCTTGAAGATGCCACACCATGCAAGCCAGAATGCAGGTGCACTTACTGCCAATGTGACAATGCTAACTACACCTTTCCGTCAATGCTCTATTCTGCCCAGAGCCTGCCCAGTCCCCTTCCCTGCATAGGCAACCCAGCTAGTGTAAGATTTTTGGCATTGGGGTCCAGGTTTCTTTAGCATGGCACCCATACTCCCTTGGCAAAACAATATTCCCACTTCAACTGGTACAAAACACTGCAGCTCGCATAATAACCAGAGCAGCAAGGTATTGCCACATAACCCCCACACTACAGAAACTACATTGGCTCCCAATAATCACATGTTCCAAATACAAAACATCATTAATGATCTTCAAGATAATCCACAATCTATCACCCCCTGCCCCTAAACCAATGATCAATTAGACACCTGAAAAAGAACAAGAAGAACCTCATATAACAACGCTTTGGACATCCCTGAATGCAAGATGAAAGCCAAGCAAACAACATGTGAGAGAGCATTCTCCTTATATGCTCCTCCATTATGGAATAATCTACCTAATTCAATAAGAGCCATCAAGGACCTATCGGACTACAGGAAAGGAATACACATTTTTCTCTTTCTTGAATATTATAGGAACACCCCATGAACACCAGGTACACCTAACTATCACAATCTTCAGAATCTATTCTTCCTAACTATCTGGCTCCCTCTCATGCCCTCTCCAACTCAATCTAACTACTCTCTCACCCAGTCAGGTTACCCATCCCAAATTCATATCCCCCACCACAGATGCTCCCCTCATATAGGGTCCCTCTGATATGGACTCTCTCCAGACTATGTATCCTTTAACCCACTTCTCTTAATAACTACTTGCCCTGTATAAACCATTTGCTGCATTAATGTTACCCACTGTGATTGCACATGTTAATTATTTGTAACCCCATATATCCATAGAAGTTTAGCACCCCTGTTCTATGTAAACTTCATGGTTATATTTTATGTAATTTGCTCTGAATCGTATGATAGGGCAGTATAAAAAAACTGTTAAATAAATAAATTAAATAAATACTGCATGCTAAACCCCAAGTTACCAGAAAGCACACTTTAATAAGCATGCCCTTATGTATATAAAAAAATGCAGCTTGTGTTGAACTTCACAAGCTATATAATTTATGAAAAATAACGTCAGCTCAAATCGGGCATTATATTTCCTGCCTGAGAGCATCAGGCTGCTAACACACAGCCCAATATTCCCAGGCACCATTTTAAAGATACTAGTAGCTGTCAAAATTCTCACAGACAGCCCCCCCCCCCCTGCTAAAACCCCATTATCTCACTGAAGAGACCCCATGGACCCTCTCCCCTATCCCTGACCCCCCAAGACTTGGTAGTTTAGGTCAGGGGTCTCCATTTCCGGTCCTGGAGGGCCGCAAACCAGTCAGGTTGTCATGATGTCTCTAATGAATATGCATGAGATAAATTTGAATACAATGGGGGCAGTGCATGAAAATATATCTCTTGCATATTCATTACACACAATACAACACACACTGAGAGTAATACACTAGCATCAAAAGAAACTCCCAGAACACCAACTAATTGAATAGATAATAATTCAAAAAAAGTTTTCACTATACATCTTCCAAAACCTGCTGAAATGTAAAGCCCTCAAAATAATGGAGACCAGCATGCCTGTTTTGCTGAACATCGCTATTTTGAGGGCCTTACATTTCAGCAGGTTTTTGAAGACGTAAGGTAAAAACTTTTTTGAGAATTGTTATCTATTCAATTAGTTGGTGTTCTGGAAGTTTGTTTTTGTGCTAATGCATATTCATTAGGGACATCCTGAAAACCTGACTGGTTTGTGGCCTCCCATGAGCAGAATTGGAGACCCCTGGTCTAGGGTAAGAATGCAGTAGGGATTCCTAATTGCTCCAGCCCTTTCCAACACAAAGTTCAAAATAGCACTGATTGACCCCTAGTGGAAGTCTCACAGTACTACCATTAGCGGTCATGTTGCCTACTGATGTGCCATTATTTGGCAGTTTAAACCCTAGTGGTAGTACTTCAAGACTACTACTAGGGGCCAAGCAGTGCCATTTTCAACCTGTGCTGGAGTGACTGGGGATAGCTCTTGTGCCCTTACCCTAGATGATCAGGGATTACTTCAGGTAGACCGGGTGGGGGGATGGGGCTAAGAAGGGTGGGAGATCTTCAGGAGGTGGTGGTGATCTACTTTGGGTGGGAAGAGTATCTACAGTGTCTCTTTGGGGGATGTTGAGGTCTTCATTCTGGAAGGGTCTTCCGGTGGGTGGGATGTCTTGATTAGAGGGATCCACAAGATTTTCAGAAAGTACCATCACCTTTAAGATGACTTTCCAGGAGCATCAGGCTGAGTATTATTTATTTACAGTCTCTTATATACCGCGCTATTCAGCATCAGTGCGGTTTACATGGAACACAAACTTACAACAGGGTGGCAAGCCGCTCTGTGTTTACCTAGAATGGGTGCTAAAACTTGGGTAACAGGGGGTAACTATTTACACATAGGCGTCATGTTTAAGTCATATTGGAAGTAGACTAAGTTGAGGTTGGACTGCAGTATGTTGGTGTGGCTGTACTAGGTTGGGAGGGGGCTGTTAGTGTGCTGGCTACCAGGTAGTATTTGAGGAAGAGATGGTGCTTCACTGACTTCCTAAACTGGGTTAGGTCAGGAATTGCCCGGATGTTGGGTGGCAAGGCGTTCCAGCATCTGGGTGCACAGAACTTGAAGGCCCTGTTTGCTGTTGCTCTGGGTGCATTGAGTTATCACTTTTGGGACTTTCAGTGTATTGATGCTCCCAGGGTGCAGAATTATGCCGCTTGTGATTTTGATCACGAGTTATATGTGTCACTATCCCACGGTACTGAGTTACAGCAGGTTAGCAACTTCTGGAGTAAATTAAGCTGAAGAAAAATGAAAAATTTTACTGCATTTCAGTAACTAGCCCTTTAAATTTCTTAAGGCATGCTAATTAGCCAAATGCTCCTAACAAATCTGCATCCCTAATATCTGTCTATTCATTCCTATAGGAGGCAATTTTATCACTGTGCTCATGGGTACAAGGTATGTGCACTCTTTTTCCTCTATGATAGTGGCACGACAAAAAAAATCCTGAAAGTTTGTTTTTCCCCATGTTGTTAATGATGCACATTATTGTTTAATAGCACACACTGTTGCTTAAAACGGCAGCAATGGAAGTCTATTGATGAATAGTGCACCTATTAATAAATAGTACACACTGTAAAACAAAAATGCACACTATTAACAAAACTGCCATGAAATGGACTTTTAAAAAATGAACAAATTGAAAAAAAAGAACCACAAATGACATAGGAAACTAAATAAAACAAAGTTGTTTTTCTTGTATATCTATAGTGCATATTTATATTTGCTCTTTGGCATACACATTTCCTCCCGTGATTTACATACATGAACAATACCTCCTACCCAACCCTGCCTCCTGAAACATCTCCATTCAGTCTGAGTATGCTTATCTGCATACAGCCTATATGCATATACATTTACATACATATCAGGAAGACAATTTTATAAAAACATGGGGATATGTTTACTAAACAATGGTAGCGGCTTCTGTGCGATATCGAAGCCATGGCCCCATTGAAGTCGCTACTGCTGGTTTTACTTATGGAAATGCCTTTTAAAATGACCTTCTGGATATATCAGTATTTGGTGCATAAATCAGATTACTCAAAGTAGGGTTTATTTTTTTCAGCAATGAAAATCTCTGATAACTATATTAAACAGATTAAACTATGAAGCATCCACGAATCCAAATGATGGGCTTTTTGATCATCCATGTTAATTCTATAAAAGAAACACAAATTATCCACATGTACAGCAGCATTTAAATAGGTATGGAATATCTTGCTCTACAAGATGTGTTGAACCATACTCTATAATGAATATTCCCTTGTGTGAGCTAGAAAAGCTAATACGTTCTTAATTAAAAGAGATTCTGAGACTCAGTGCACACAGTTTTACTTAGGACAAAGGAAGAATGGATTGTAATAGTCAAAAAATATGCCTGCTTTGGGAGTTATTTTAAGGATGATGGCACAGCGCCCCAGTAATTGCTACTCTTGAAGAAGAAAGAACCTTCATGTCAGCTTAGTTTGCCGTCATACCAAGCAGTCAGTGCTTTCTTTGGAGACATTAAGGACAGTTAAATACTAGTAATCTGCAAGGCATTAGTCCTGCAGATTCTTCCTATCTTGCTATAGAAAATGATTGCTCTTCTGCTGAAGTCAATGGAGTTTGATTTTGAGCTGAAAACCTGTGTGATGCTGTTGGGTAGAACAGATAGTATAGGATAAAGATTCAAGATAACAGCACTGCAGCTAGATGCCTAGTTTTAATTCTGCTCCCCCACCCTCACCACCAATCATTAGAAACATATCTGTTTCATTTCAGAAAATGAGAGGTTTTGTGTCAGCCAACCAGCTGCAAGTGCTTGGAGAATGCTAAGGGTGAAAGTCTTTGAAACTCTGATTTCAAAATTAAAAGGGTCCTAGATACGGGCAAGATGGCGGCGATAACGGACGCTTGCTGACACTGCTCCGATCATCCTCCTGTTTTCACTTATTGCCTTATTACCTTTTCCTTTGCTAGTTCGCTGGTAAGCCCTCCTGATGCCGCATGCAGACAGGAAGAGGAAAGCCAAGCTGACGGTGATGTCAACGGGGGACTCGGGGGAGACCCCGTTTGTGGAGAAGTCGGCGGTATGCGGGCCCATGGATGTATTCGTGTGGCCCGCTGGGAGGAGTGAGTCAGTTCCAGGGCGCTCGCTGTGTGCTGTTGAGGCAGAAGGAAGGTCTCTCAGCGCTGAAGGGCTAGAAGTTTCCCTCAGCCCGGAGCTCCGAATACTGTCGGTCCAGACGGAAGGAGAGTTCTTGGCTGAGATGCTGAATGCTGGCATGAGTGAGGTGGGTAGCCCGCTTCAGAAGCCTCTTTTGCAATCACCTTGCCCCGGAGGAAGTTTGCCGGTGCTGGTGTCTCCGGCGTTGTTTTCTGGCGCAGTGGGAGAGAATCCAGATGGGCCGACTTCAACTTTGCTTTCTTCGGTGGAACTACTCCCGATATCTTTGGAGAAACAGTTGCCGGTTGGTGGGGAAGATCCTGGACACAATCTAGTGAGTACCAACAGGAGGCACGAACCACGTGCTAATGAGGACCCAGTGAGAGACGTGGGAAGCGATTGGAAGACCAACTTTATTAATACAAATTGAACAAAGCCTAGGCCCGACACAGGCCGTGTTTCGTATTCTTCCTCAGGGGCAGGCTAAAAAACAGCATCAAAAGTATTAAAACAATAGTAATAGACATGAATACATAATTAAAAACCTTAAGAGATATATACATACTGAATAAATACACTAATAGATTATAACCAACATATAAATCTCACAAGATCCAAGATTACCAGTGAAGAATGTACAAAGGATATATCAATAAATATATAAAAAATAAAAAATAAATAATAAAACTGAGCATAATAAATGATTAGATCAATAATTAGTTAAAGAAAGGGATGATAAAAGATCAGCACAGCACCACCAATAAGAACTAGTTATTGTATACATAAAATCATATAAAATTATGCTACATCAAAAATACATATATATATGTATAAATAACATGTATAATATATATAATAAGATGAAAACAACCATTTATCCTATAAACCCATGAGCATAAGAGACAATTACAACCAACAGGACATACCAATGTAAATGATAAAAACATGAATTGTGACTAACAATATGATACGATTATATAAGTACATGATTACTGATGTGATTATATAATTACTGATATGGTTATGATTACAAAATGTTTTGTTAAAAATGAATAAAAGAGATTAGCTGTAAGTAATAAACATAGAAATAAAAAATAATATAGAAGATAAAAAATAAAAAATAAATAATTAAGAAATAAATAAATAAATGAATTGTAACCAACAATATCTACCTTAAGTAGGCCTTTCACACATCCATAGTGTACTGTAAAGATGGCAAGACAATAGGGACAAGGATGAGAACCATAGGACAAGTCATTTTTCTAAGCAATGCACTACATATCAACTCACTTAGACAAGGACAGGGGAGAAATAACCACAAAAAGCTTTGGTGTTTACTTAAACATGGATAGGGGAGAAATCTGAACTCCTAACCTCTGTTTTCACGAGATTCTTTTCTCACAAGACCTTTTTCAAAAGACGTTTCTTCATATGGAGTTTATATACTACAGGGGGAGAACTATTGCTTAACTGACGTTGTAACTAGTTTGCTCCAGCGTTTGTTATTTTTCTAGTATAGTTTTAGTTTTGGTGGTTTTTAAATTATTATTATTATATTTCCATTATTCATTGTTATCATTATTTATTATTATTCTTATATTGTTATTATTTTTATTTTTATTTTTATTTTTAATTTTAGTTTTTAGTTTTTAATTTTTAATTATTTATTTTTTATTTTTTATCTTCTATATTATTTTTTATTTCTATGTTTATTACTTACAGCTAATTTCTGGTCCCCATATAAAGTGTTCCTGGAGTCCCACCTAAGGATATTTCCTGATGTTTCAAGAGCAACCCAAAAGAGAAGGAAGCAATTTCTTCTATATCATCCTGGGGTGCTCTAGCTGGGAGGATTGTTCTTTCTCCATTTTCCGTGTAAATGTCTGGTTAAGTTTGCTGGGCATAGTTACCTTTTTTTTTAACCCTCTCAATTGGCTGACTTCATTTCCTCTAAATTACTTGATGTGCAGAACCCCTCTTCTACCCTCCTTCAAAGTAGTTCTCCTGGTAAGGAGAGCTAATTCGGAATGTATTGTTTGCACCCCTTCCTAGTCTGTTTAATTTCTTTTATTTGCATTGTAACCAATTTATCTTATATATTGTGACCTATCTTGCGATTACATTGTGGACTTGTGGGCTACATTTAGTTGATTTACTCTTTGATGGGAAAACTTTCCTATTATGTTATGGTTAAAGCACCCATTCTGTACAAGTTTCCTTTCTTGTATATATTGTAAAATTGCATAAATATTTTTTTAAAGGGTCCTAGACCAAGCTGGACAGTGAAAAAGATAGACAGGAAGAAAATTGATGCCTTTGAATTATGCTGCTGGAGGCGAATACTGCGTACGCCATGGACTGCCCAAAGAACAAACCAGTCAGTGCTAGAGGAGATCAAACCTAAACTTTCTTTAGAAGATCAGATGACAAGACTTCAACTTTCATACTTTGGACACATCATGCGAAGAGAGAGATCATTAGAGAAAGACATCATGCTTGGCAAGATAGAAGGTCAATGCAAAAGAGGAAAGCCAGCAATGAGATGGATCGATACAATAACAGAAACTACGGGTACCAGTCTGTCAACAATGAACCACCTGGCTGAAGACTGAACACAATTTAGGACAGCTATCCAGAGGGTCGCCATGAGTGGACACCGACTCAATGGCACTTAACAACAACAAGACCAAGGGAATTTTAACATGGTCAAGCTCTCCTCCAAGAGACAGATAACAGCATAGTGCACAAAGGAGTAGCAGAGGAGTGGTGAATCAGAGGGATCACAGATTGGTGGACACTGAGGGGTAGGTTTACTAAACCTGGCTAACGGTTAACCCGGGCTATCTGCAACTAGGTCCCATTGAATAATATGGGACCTAGTGGCAGATAGCCCGGGTTAACTGTTAGCCCGGTTTAGTAAACATACCCCTGAGTGTTATACAGAGGAGGGGAATACAGGATAGTTTTGAACTGTGGAATTGGACAGGCAGAAATCAGTTTTAGCAAGCAGGCTGGTGAGGTGGGTTTGTGAGGAACATTGTGCTTGAATGGCTGCTGTGGGCATTGAGGTTCTTGTTGGGTCTGTCCCCCCATCCTTGAGCCTGTATGGCTTATCTTATTTGTAATGCAGAGGCTGCCTGGGTGTTGAGAGGGAAGCCTGGAGTGACTGGCTGCTGCAGCAGACACAATTGATGGGAGGAACATAAGAACATAAGATATGCCATACTGGCTCAGACCAAAGTCCATCAAGCCTAATATCCTGTTTCCAACAGTGGCCAATCCAGGTCACAAGTACCTGTTATATTCCCAAAAAGGTAGATATATTCCACAGTACTTATATGGGGTAAGCAGTGGATTTCCCAGGTCCTTTTTTATAATGGTTTATGGACTTTTTTCCAGGAACTTGTCCAAACCTCTTTCAAACCCAGCTACACTAACAACGTTTACTACATCCTCCGGTAACGAATTCCATAGTTTGATTACTCATTGAGTGAAAAAATATTTTCTCTTATTAGTCTTAAATATGTTATGTTTTAGCTTTATTGGGTGTCCCCTAGTCTTTCTACTTTTTCAAGGAGTAAACAAGCGATCTATGTTTACCTATTCACTCCATTCATCCCTTCTCACGTTCCTTCTCAGTTCTTTGCAGTTCTGCCTCGTCCCCCACCTACTCCACTAATCTGTGGCATCTCCCAGGCTCGGTTCTGGCCCCAATCCTCTTCAACATTTTCTTAGCCTCCCTTGCACTATGAACCAAGCAACCTGGTATCTCTGCCTATTTTTATCTCTGCCTACTTTATGCAGACAAGATACTCCTTCTCTTTCACACAAATGCTCGCTCCCCGGATATAACCCCCTTAAATACTTGTTTATCCTCTGTCTCTGACTGGCTTCATTCCAATCATCTCTCTCTCAATCCCTCTAAATGTTCCACAATATGGCTCACCTTTAATATCCCACGACCCACAATAGCCCCTTCTCTGTCCCACTCCCCAGCCCCCCCTTGTTCACTCCCTCCACTATCTTGGGGTCATTCTAGATTTCTCTCTGTCATTTCATGGCCACATTTCCTCCCTTGTCCAATGATCTTTCTTCTTTCTCCGTTGGATCCATGCTCTTCATTTTTAAGAACATAAGAACATAAGACATGCCATACTGGGTCAGACCGAGGTCCATCAAGCCCAGTATCCTGTTTCCAACAGTGGCCAATCTAGGTCATACGTACCTAGCAGTTTCCCCAAAAGACACAAGTTCCACAATGCTTGTACTGGGTCAAGCATTGATATCCTGGGTCCCTTTTTAATAGTGGTTTATGGACCTTTCCTCCAGGAACTTGTCCAAACCTTTTTTAAACCCAGCTATACTAACAGCCCTTACCACATCCTCCGGTAACAGATTCCAGAGTTTGATTACACGTTGAGTGAAAAAATATTTTCTCTTATTTGTCTTAAATAGTTTACCCTGTAGCTTCATTACATGTCCCCTAGTCTTTCTATATTCTGATAGCGTAAACAATTGATCCACGTTTATCTGTTCCACTCCATTCATTAATTTATAGACCTCTATCATATCTCCCCTCAGCCGTCTCTTTTCCAGGCTAAAGAGCCCTAACCTTTTTAGCCTCTCTTCATAGGAGTAGCCTTCCATCCCCTTCACCAATTTGGTGGCTCTTCTCTGTACTTTTTCTAATAACGCTATGTCCTTTTTAAGATACGGTGACCAGAATTGCACACAATATTCAAGGTGCGGTCGTACCATGGAGCGATACAGAGGCATTATAATATCCTTTGTTTTATTCTCCATCCCTTTCCTTATGATACCTAGCATTCTGTTTGCTTTCTTGGCCGCTGCTGCACACTGGGTGGAGGGTTTTAACATGTTATCCACGATGACTCCTAAATCTTTTTCCTGGGTGGTGGCTTCTAATGTGGAGCCTTGCATCGAGTAATTATAGTGTGGGTTGTTCTTTCCTAGGTGCATGACTTTGCACTTGTCCACATTAAATTTCATTTGCCATTTGGATGCCCAGTCTTCCAATTTATCCAGGTCCTCCTGCAGTTTTCCACTTTCCTCTTGGGTTTTAACAGCTTTAAACAGTTTTGTGTCATCTGCAAATTTGATAACCTCACTCGTTATTCCCTTTTCCAGGTCATTTATGAATATGTCAAAAAGCAGCGGACCCAGTACAGATCCCTGGGGTACTCCACTATTCACCTTTTTCCATTGGGAATATTGGCCATTTAGCCCTACTCTCTGCTTTCTATCTTTTAACCAGTTCCCGATCCACAATAGTACACTGCCTCCTATCCCATGACTTTTTAGCTTTGCCAAAAGTCTCTGATGGGGGACCTTGTCAAAAGCTTTCTGAAAATCCAGATACACTATATCAACCGACTCACCTTTGTCTACCTGTTTATGCACACCTTCAAAAAAACATATCAGATTAGTAAGACAAGATCTTCCTTGTCTAAAGCCATGTTGGCTGTCTCCCATTAGGCCATGACTATCTACATGCTGCGTAATTTTGTTCTTTATGATGGTTTCTACCATTTTCCCTGGTACTGACGTCAGGCTCACCGGTCTGTAATTTCCCGGGTCACCCCTGGAACCCTTTTTAAAAATTGGTGTTACGTTGGCGACCCTCCAATCTTCAGGTATTACAGATGATTTTAATGAAAGTTCACAGATTACCAATAGCAGGTCTGCAATCTCATATTTCAGTTCTTTCAACACTCTGGGATGTATACCATCCGGTCCAGGTGATTTGCTACTTTCTCTCGAACAGCACTCCCTTACTACCTTCCTTCTTTCACTAGTAATTTCTAGAATAAATTATTGCAACAGTGCCCTTGCCGGTCTTCCCAACTATGAACTTTGTTGATTGCAACTTCTCAAAAATACAACAGCCTGGATTATCACTTACACTTCGCACAGTGAAGGAGGGCGCTGAGGAGAGGCATTGGGGTGTTGCAGATTGAAGCACAGGATGGAAATTTCATTGACTGATTTCTTGGAAGATGTTGAATATAAGTTTGTATTTGTAAGTGTGTGATCTGCAGGGCTGTGTTTGAATATATAGATGTTTTTGAACCTGGATGGTTAAATATGAGAAAGGGAAGACTTATGGGTCACTGATGTGTTGGGACAGTGGCTTAAGAGATTGTCTCATTGTCCACTGGTTGTCCCATGTTGATCTGAGACGTGTTTTCTTTTCTCTCTCTTTTTTTGGCTCCACTGTAGAGTACCATAATTTTGGATAATTGTCTGGAGTGATCTTTTTTTATCTTTGCAGAGAGAGTGGGTATACACATACATTCAGGATAACATTTAATATTTAACAACGTGCATTCAATTCTATATGTTACTATGTTGTTGTGGAAAGGGTGATTTTGGAATGATTGTTTAGATGTATCATCAAATTGTCAGGGAAGGGAGCATACAGCTGAAGATTCATCTAGGGCACCTGACACCCTTGTACCAGACCAATAGTGAATCCAGCCCACCTGGTAGCTCAAGCTGGGAGTGGGGTGGCTTGGGGTGGGCTAGTCCAAAGAAGAGGGGCAGAGAAGGGTTAAACATCTTCTGATAAGCAGGTACTGTCACTGTACAGTAGAGCATGAGTGGAACTGGCAATTCTTTAGCAATGCTGCATGGTCCTCAGGTGGGAATCTGCATAGAGTCCTTGTCACTGGTACTGTATGGTGTGGACTTGGCCAGTATTGGAGGGTTGGCTTTTTGCCAGGTGCGCCTTCATAATGCTTTCCCAAAGCTTGTGATCCGGGGCAACAGACACTAACTCCATATATACAGGGTGGCCCCCCAAAAATCTCGTAAATTAAAAGCTTAAATACAATAGTTTACTTATTTACCTTTTTTAGCTATTTAGGGGTATGTTTACTAAATGGCGTTAGTGCAATTCGCGTTAGTAACCAAAACCCCAAATAAGGACATGGGCGGGACATCGTAACCACTAACGCGCGTTCCAAAAACTAACGAGCGTTACAGGGCGCCGTGGCGCGTCACCGCGCGTTAAGCATAAGAAGCTGCCCAGACATACATCACCGATACAGAGCTGTAGCACAATGGTTACTGCACTGACTGCTAATACAGGCATAATGGGTTCAAGTCCCCAGGGTGCCAGATGCATAAGGTTGGCTGACGCAGCATCCTGTACATTATATAGTGAGTGAGGGGGCATGTATATTTCTTTGTTTTTTGTAGGGTTGCCAGCAAACACCCCCACACAGTGGCATACCCGAAGGTGCCGCAGAAGGCACCCCATAACGCACACCATAGGCTACATTATAAAGTGGACTGTCCGCTGAGGCACATCAAAATGTCCCCCATAGAACATCCTATAAGGGAACGTAAAGGGCGCCAGATAAGGTGACACATGGGGCGCCCTAAGAGGCTCTGTAAGGTTATATTACACTGAGGGGCTGTCGCTGGTAGCAGTCATGTGTATTAAAAATATATAACGCTGCAGACAGCCCTATAAAAGGAGTCCACTGTGGGTCTGAACCCATGACTACTGGCCCCACAGACAATGAAGGAACCACTGGCCTGCAGCCCCATAGCTGCTAACAACCCCCTGGCTGGCTACTGAAGGGCAGCAGGACACCACCCTAACTGCCTGCTGTTTTGGCTAGGATCTGTACCAATGCAGGCACACCCATGGTGCACTGCACATGCAGACCAGCAGTCCAGAGATGAACACAAGAAGGGGTACGTACCCACATAGCCCCCTGGTATGGTAAGGCGAAATGACTGTGTGCGTCACTGTCACATAGTAGCAACAGACAGTATCCCAACAGGGTGCCCCATAAGAAGCTAGAAAAGGTGTCCTTTAAGGCAGCCTGATCCGTAGCACAATGGGTAAGACACTGTCAGGTGGTGCAAGGTCTGTGAGTTCAATTCCCCCTGTGTGACCAAGGACCAAAGCTGCCTGCAACAGTACCCTCCACAAACAGTAGCCACTCATATGTAGAACCAGTCACCATTCTGTTTAAACCATAGACAATCCCATATTTTTGTCGGACACAAACAACCTGAGAGGTGGGAAAAATGCCCACCTCCCCTCATTGGGAGTGGCCGTTTAATCAAGAGAGCCTCAGCCCCCAAAGGTAGAAAACAGTGTGAATCTGCAGCCAGAACCAGGTGTGTGAAACGTACAAAGTCAAAAATATACACAAATCATTTAATAAAGGAAAGACAACGTCAAACTGTGCTTGAAACAAGGCAGGAGACAACCCAATTGTCCTGCCATTGTACGCCAGCAGCAAACACCACCACGACATGCATTGTTTGGCCCAACTATGGGCCCTGTACCAAGTGAATGTGTCCCTGCCAGGTGGGCGTATCTGTGGATGAGTGTGCATCATGACCCCCACACTAGATCAGTGATGTCATAGGTAGTCGGTTTTGTACGTCCAACAAGTTCTGCTGGCAAACACCCACTCACAGGGATATAACCCGAAGGTGTCATATAGGGCACCCTAAAAGACACACCAGAGGGCAAAGGTTAATGTGCACTGTCCGCCAGAGCACCCTATAGGGCGTGTTACAAAGCGCCCCATAGGGCATGTTATAGGGTCCCTGATGAGTCACTGTGAGGAGTCTGCAGTGTGAGGGTGTTGCTGCTGTCAGCACCAATGTAAAGCAAGATAACAAAATGTCCCTCCAAGGGGCGCCAAATGATCCACTGTGTGCTGAAACCCATGACCTAGGGGCCCCCCAGGCATGGAAGTAACTATTCGCTCTTATTGCTAGTGCAAATAACACAGTCCCAATAATGAGGTGGCCAGCTACTGGAGCAGAACTGTCAAATGACCCAAACACCCACACCAGAACCACAGAAGTTGCACTATGTACATACAAGGGATGCCTGACAAGGAAACAAAGCAAGGTCTCAGCAAACAAGAACATATGGCAAACACAATCAAGACCAAGGCCATGATCATTACCAAATATATAAGGCCCAATAACATCACAGACCCCTTTCCAAAACTGAATGTCACTGGCAAAAGCAAAAGCAAAAACAAACATACTATGGTTAGTGTGTGCAAGAAAATGCTGATGTCCGTAACACCTGAACCACAACCCCCTGACTGTGCACCGAGGGGCGCCATGTCTTCACCCAAGGTGCCTGCTGGGGTGCTAAGGATATGGGTGTATGCAACAGTACCCATGGTGCACTGCACATGCACAGCAGCAGTCCCGAGATGACCATAGGAGGGGGTAGGCACCTCCACAGCGCCTGGCCCGGAAGGGAGAAATGAATATGTGTCCCACTGCCATAGAGCAGCAAAAGATAGTAGCCCAACAGTGTGCCCAAGAAGAAGCCTGAAAAGGTGTACCAGTACGGTGTCAAGACAGGTGTCCAAAGCTAAGTGCAATATGAGGTACATAGGGATAGGAGAGTGCTGATGGAACCGTGGCCCATAGAACAATATGGCACGGTGCTCCAAAAATGGCATGTTTGCCAAGGTCGGTGTGCCCTAGGGGCTGCAAGGTGTTCCTGGAGGGTCTGCAGGACCTGCGTGGAACAGAGACAGATGTAGTACAAACACCACCTAGAACCCACAGTAAAGACAATGAACAGGCGACAGATGGAGGGCGAGTAGGGAGTTAACGGACCCTCATCCCTGACAGCATCACACGTGTCTGGCAGCAGCGCAGACAAACATGGCGGTGGCAACAGCATCACAGCAAAGGGTGTTGGCACCCTGGAGTACCGGAAAAACAGTGTGTGGCAGGTGAGGAGAATATGTGTCCCCCAGTGGAGGGTGAGGTGGCCAGAGGAGTGAGTCTAAAACGCAGAACAGGCCCGGGACCACCAAGCAAAAAGAGATGCAATGCAGACAAGGGTAGCAGGGTAGGATACGGGGCAACAGTCCACAGCAACATACAGGACATCTCACACCACAATGATGCAGATAGATGGACCAAAGGATGGACAGCAAATGTGATTAGGATAATATGAGCGGCCAGGACGTAGAAGCCAAGAAATGAGTGTTAGAGCGACCACAGGTACCAATGCAGGAAAGGCATAAAAACAGGGGAACAGAGAGATTGCAAATCTATGACCACTAGGATGGAAAGCACTGCAGAAAAAAAATGACCACAACAACACTCTGAGGCACACAGAAATGGATGCAGACAGGATCACAGCATGTCAACATCCAAAACCACAGCTGCGTGTCAGGCGATGGAACCACAGAGCGTAACCAAGATGCAGTACACATGTGGAGGAGGGGTCCACAGCCAACAACACAGTCCACAGGTGGGATGGAAGACACATATGAACAGGTCCACACACACACACCATGAAATATAATGCAGTGTAAACAACATGCAACTGATCAGGGGAGTGACACATGAGGGGTGAAAGGGGTTAGGCCAATGGAGGGCCATGTGGATGGGCTGTGGAAAGGGCAATGGATTGAAAGAGCATGTTAATGACCAACAAGATCAGGGATGAGGCCCAGGCCAACCAACATCAGCAGCACCAACACACAGGTAGCCCAGCACATGCACCACTCCAGGAGGAGAACTACAATTAGTCCAGACAATGTGGCACAGGGGCAGCAAACATGCCACATGGACATGAACAGCTCAACCATGGATGGGTGGGCGGAGATGTGATGGGGATGCACACATCACATGGCCAAGTAAGCAGCAAACAAGGAAGGAAAAGACAACTGCCAGGTGTCACCCAAAACATCAAGCACACGAGTGGCAATGAAATGGGGTGACCAAACCCCCAAATATCCAAAATCACGAAGGTGCAAACATCTGTCCCCAACAGTCAATCACCAGACCCAAGGAGAAATCATATTCTGCATTCCGGTGCACCATATGACCTGAAGAATGACATGGGGCCTGTGTGGCAGCCAACGTCGCAAGGACACACCCAACCCACGTTGCGATGCCACCCACCTGTTTCTGCCCGTGGAGCCTACACACCCTGACCACCCCCCGCTGGTGCCACCCAAAATCCAAAGCCCTAACTCAGCAGACTCTGCAAACAGACAGTAATATGTGAGGTGGAGGGTCTCAACATGACATGTCCGCACAGTGTATGCACTCACTGTATGCACAGCAGACACCATCCCCAGCAAACAAAAGACTCTGGTGAAAGCATGCAGAGTGACAAGGCCACATGCCATGCCAACAGTGATGGTTCAAAAATCACCAACCCGTGTACAGCTCATCACCCCCCTACTGCAAAAAACGAAACACCCAAACAGGTCATGGCAGCAATGGCAGGCAAGTCACCGCAGGAACGGTAACAATAGGCCAGCAATGAGTCAGAGAAAAAGGCCTGTGTCCAAAGTGCAGAGGACCATCTCCCTGTGTCAGCAACATCCAGGAACACGCTCACATGAGTGCTGTGGCCAAGCACATATGGATGACGGGAACACCAGATGCAGTGGAGCACATGTGTCAACATTGTTGTCAGTGTCCTGTGTGAAAAGATGCAGATATCAGGTAAGGGAATGGCACACCCACCCACGACCCCTGGAGGACAGAAAGGAGACACACACATAAAAACAGCAACACCCAGAATGCATAGATAGCACCACATGACATGGCCACAACACTGAGCACAGTGCACATGGACCACTGCAGGAGATGTCCCTGAAGACCAGGACACCATCCCAATATGTTCATGTAAATGCACATGACACGCATACACCCCAGGGGTCCAGAGCATGTGCAGCAGTGGTGGCACACAGAGATAACAACGAAGGACATCCTGATAGCAATAGGCCAAATGCAGCATCAGCACGTGGTATATTTCCCAGAGGATGGAAGGTGAGGCCCACCTGAAAGGTATACCAGTGGCCTGACTGGGAATGTCCATGTCAGGCAAGAGCACAAAGAGCCCCAATAGCGGATGCAGACACCAATGGACGGCGGACATCACCACGTCTGCATGGGTAGCTGTGAGTGGAACATGTCCACGGTGCATTGTGTTTTGCAGAAACACAATGTTGATGTACATTGGACCACCAGCAAAACTGTGACACATATAAGAAAAATATATGACACATGTGCACAATGTACATTAGCCCACAAGCAGAAGGTAACAGAGGGATGAGGGAACATAATTGGAGAGGTGGCCAAACACATCCCTACAACACAGATAGGCAGGGTAGCGCAGAATGACCGGTCATGTAGACAGGTCAAGCAGAAACAGTAACATACACTGTGTGACAAGGTACGCATGCCAGAAGGTTCAGATGGCAGGACCCCCAA
The DNA here is from genome assembly GCA_033557465.1 of Ichthyophis bannanicus. Classification (NCBI taxonomy): domain Eukaryota; kingdom Metazoa; phylum Chordata; class Amphibia; order Gymnophiona; family Ichthyophiidae; genus Ichthyophis; species Ichthyophis bannanicus. Next base: position 1,310,530,117 of record CM066031.1, read on the forward strand.
CACTGAACGACAAATGGAGACACACATCACAGTACATGCATGAGTGGCACAAATCTTTCAAATGACTCAATGGCAGTGACTGTTCAACATACCCTCCAACAATACAATGTCCTGTGCCCGTGTACACACACAGCCTCACAATATGTGTGTAAGATACACCATGAAGACTCCCAAGATGTGAACAGGTAATGGCCACATGTGTGACAGATGGAAGCTAAGGGTGATGGAGCAGTGGTCCAAAGACATGTGCATCACCATAGGAGCAGTGGAGAGAAAACAACATATATGTGTCTAACCGTGACGACAGCAATGCAAACCTCACTATCTGCCAACTCACCCGAGTCAAAAGGAATGGTGCTTATATGAACACACACTCCCCACATGCAGCACATCTTCGGGCAGCATAGTCAGCCAATCCCTGTGGGCCCGGAACACAGAAGATCATCCTGTGGAGCCAAGAACATGACAGAGATATGGAGACATGAGATGGCAGTGCTGCACAATCCGTACACCAGCTAACACATGGCTAACCCAGAGACACATCCCCAGCACACCCATAACTTACAGGAAAAGAGCTCCTCGATCAGATGTTGCCTGGCTGCCATCCCCGCACGTGTGTCACCATGCCCAGGTGCAGGAGGGTACACAGGATCCACCCCGAGATCCTCATTAATATTGACTGGAACATTGTGCCTGAGAGCAATGTTGTGGAGGATGCAACAGGCTATGATGATCTTTGCCACAGTCAGGGGTCCGTACTGTAAGGCCCCGCCATTCCTATCCAGACACCTGAAGCGACTTTTGAGAACACCAAAGGTGCGCTCAATGACTGAGCGGCTGGAGGCATGGGCCTCATTGTACCGCATCTCTGCACCTGTCTGAGGGAGACGCACAGGGGTCAGCAGCCAGGCGCGACACCCATATCCTGCATCACCTGCAAACAGAAATGGAAGTAAGGCACATGTGAGAAGAAGAACCTATGGAAACCATGATGTAGGAATGCAGAAATGGACAGCAGGAAAACATGGTCACATACATATGATGGCACAGCATTGCACACAATTGTTGTGCACCAGAGGCGCATCTGGGAGATCAAAATCACACTGGCCGGTACAAAGATGGTCAGGTGTTCAAGTCGCTGGGACATGATGTGATATGGCACACAGGGGATATGTCAGTGTACCACAACCCGGGTGGGCAAGGTGCGGGTGTCAGCGCAGACAGGCCAAAGCAAACAGTCATGCAGCAGACATGTGTGATATCAGGTTCGCACATACACGTGCCACCCCCTACATGGCGGCTGAGTAGGCCACATACACACTGTACAGCTGGTCTATGGTCCTGTTCCCCGAGTTCCCCAAAGCCCCCCCCCCCCCCGGCTGGCACATGCACAATCCCATGGCACATTGGGCATGAGATGGACACAACACACAGGCCGACATATGTGAAACCTTTGCACCATGCATGCCCTGAATGACCATGAAAAAGGATGATAGCGAAGTAAACAACTAAGGCAGGGTAGAGACGACACCACATGGGTGCGGGGTGACACAGATGAGCAAGAATAGGCACATGGTAGGCAAGGGGATGTGTGTTGCCGCACAGAGGTACGTGAGCACAGTCCAGGTGACAGGGCGTGCTGTGGTCACAGTCCCAGAATAGTCAGCACAAGGACACAACAGCACCATGTCATGCATGCAGAGGACACAGTTGACAATGGTGCCCCCGTGAAACACATGTGGTCGTTACACACAGGATGCGGGGAATACCTACCCAGCAGGACATAGTCCTCATATTGCCCGGCCTCAAACAGGCCAAACAGTGCTGAGTTCTGCAGGATATAGGAGTCATGGGCTGACCCTGGGAACCACGGGACCACATTCAGGATACGCAAACCTGCATCACAGACAACCAGAGGGAGGAGTAGCCTAGTGGTTCGGGCAAGGTACTTCAGGCCGGAAGGTCGGGGGTTCAAATCCCACTAGAGGACAGCAACCTTGGGCCGGAAGGACTGGGGTTTCTAGTCCCACAGATGCTCCTTGTGGTCTTGGGCAAGCCACTTAACCCTCCATTGCCCATGTTCCCTGTAAGTATTAGTGTATGTGTCTCATATCCCTGTGTGTTAATTGTATCCCCCAATTGTGTTGTGACCGCTTTGATTGAAGGATAAGGCGGTATACAAAACTGTCTAAATAAATAAATAAATAAACCTGCATATTGAGGGAATGGAAGTGTTTGCGGTTGCAGTACACAACCTCCCTGTCGCGTGGCGGGATGAGGGCAACATGTGTGCAATCTATTGCACCCATCACATGTGGTATCCCTGCAATCTGCTGGAATGCATGCCCCAGGGCCACCCAATATTGCCTACTGTTGGGAATGGCAATGTAATTCCCAACCCGGCTGACCATGGCCCGCAGTACCTGGTGGAGGCAGCGAGAGAACGTTGGCCGACTCATCCCACCCACTGCGGCCACTGAGGGTTCGAAACAGCCAGAGGCAAAGAAATGTAGGGCAGCAAGGAGCTTGGCCATTCCCGGTATAGCATGTGACCGGGCAGTCAGGGGCTCGAGGTCAGGTCTTAGATCCTCATAGAGCTCCCCAACAGCCCCTGTGTCCAGCCAGTAGAGGGAGATCACCTGGTCCTCCCTGATGTTCTGTAGCATGGCCCTGGGCCTGTAGAGGCGTTGCAGGTGTGGCCGCCCCTCAGGACGCCTACGGCGCCATTGTTCCACCACACCCGCCTGTGGACCCTCCACAGCTGCAGGCCTGTGTTGCAGCGGGTGAGGACCCATGCCCAGGGCCTCAGCCCCAGGACCATCATCTCCCTCTGCCTGAAAGCGCAGCCCAGCTAGCTCCAGCAGTGCAATGACTGCACCACCTGCATTCACAGTCTGAGCCATGATAGACACAGGGTGTGGGACAGGTGGCTGTGAAATAGGGTACAGGGTGGGAACACAAATCACACAAGCAATACACACCTGGTCAACCAGGAACATCCACCACACCCAACACCCTGTAGTCCGCAAAATCCTGTAGTCGGCAACGTAGCGCACGAAGGAGCGCGCGTACCCCCGCATTGTTCCCGAGAAAAGCCATTCCGATAATAACCAACTCCCTGTGATGCAGCATAGTGTAAAGGTACTGCGAGGTATACACCCGACCAAATATGGAAGATGCCAAGATGTCACAGAGACGCCAACCGCATTCACACACGCATACACGTAACGCACGTACCCGTGCGTGCTCAGGGGGAGAGCGCGATGTTACGCGCGATGTTACGCGCGTACGCAACGTGCGTATGCAACGCGTTCACGCAACGTGCTCAGAGCCACACCCACACGGGACCTATATAAAGCTGGGGAGGACAAAATGGCATGCACCTCAGCACACAATCTGGATGAATATGACAAGCCAGATGTCTGACAGTGCCGGAGCAGAGCAGGTGCCATCGATGGACACCCCCAATGAAGATGGTGAGAGGCCAGGCACATCAGGTGTACATGGAACACCATGTGCACAGGGCACTGGCACAATGGGGCAGAAGAGGCGCAGGCCCACCCTCCCTGAGGAACTCCGCAAACGAGTGGTACGGTTCAGCCAGGAGGAGAATGACCTACTCCTCACCGCCATTCTGGAGCGATATGACCTTCTGTTCGGTCAGCTGAGCTCAACAACAACTGGTGCAACATGTGCTAGGGCATGGGCGGAGGTACAAGCGGAGGTGGCAACTGCAAATGGCCCACACAGGGATGTTGAAAGTTTGCGCAAACGATACTGCGACATTAAAATGAACATCAGGAATGAGCTGGGAAGAGAGCGGAGAGGGGCCCAAGGCACAGGAGGAGGCCCAGCACAGGTCGCCAACCTGAGTCCACTAGAGCAGCGCTTGGCGGAGCGCCTGGGCCCAATGTACATACATGGCCTTCCCCCAGAGTTGGACACAGCGCACCAAGGTACAGGTAAGTGTTTGAGTTATCTTTACCAGTGGGAGCCTGCAAGCGCACATGTGTGTGGGTGACCAAGGGTATACTGGGGTGTAGGTGGCATGATTGTGCAATATGAGGACCCAGGGGGCAGCACAGGTATACAACCAGCCTCTGGGCCATGACCCATTGGGAGAGAGATGTCCATGGTGGTCAGGGAGTGGAATGGCACAGTGGATGTGTGCTGTGTCAAGGGGAAAGGTCCCACAGTACCAGCAGGGGCTGTCAATGTGTAGCAGTGGGGAGGGTGTAGGGCTGGTGGGGGCAGCACGGCCACACAGGTGTTGACATGGATGACAGGACAGCACTATGCACCTGGGTTGAACAAGGACTGTGTATGCAGGGCTGATAGCATTGACGGGGCTGCATGGGGGATCATGGTAGCATGCACTGGGGGGGTGGTCACTTGACGTCGCAGGGCAACGGCCCCTCTCGGCAATGGGGAATAGGTGAGGGGGGTGGGGGGACGGGCCCCCACCAGGACCCATGTGGCTCACCCACACACATGTGCTCTCAGGGGAGTGGGATGGGTGCAGACAGGCAGCCCTGACGCATATGACCTATATGATCTTGGGTCCCACAGGTGACATAGCTGCCATAGATGCAGCTGAGGAGGCGCATGGGGACAGCCAGCCCTGGGCGTGCACCCCCATGGACACAGTGCCGGAGGTTTCCAATGTGGAGGCAGGAGCTCCCCCACCCCCCACCCCCGGTGAGGACAGTGGGACCATCCCTCAGCCAGCCTGTGGAGGGGACACGCACACCGATGGCGCCACCGGGAATGTTTTTGCAGAGGCAGGGCAGCAAAACAGTGCTGCGGCGCTGTCCACGGTGGAAGAGGTGATCCAGCAAATGCAGGCACACACCGCTGAGGCACACAGGGATGCGGAGGGTGAGTCTCAAACTGTGTTCTGTTGACAATGCGTCTGCAAAGCTAGGCAATTAGTTTCACGACACCAATGCACTACCTGCTGTCTCCACAGGCATACGGCATTTACTGCGTGCGTGTCTGTGGGAACAGCGGCGGCAGAGGCATGCGCTATGCAGACACCATCGTATGCTTTCCAGGGTCATGATGGGGGTCCCGAGGCTTGTTGCAGCTGCAGAGAGCATTGCTGAGAGCCAGCGAAGCATCGCAGCACACATGGGGGTGACGCCACCACCACCACCACCACCTCCTCCACCAACACCAGTGGAAGCAGCGGCAGCAATGGCGGCAGCAGAGCCACCATCATCACCGGGTGGGAGGGGCCGCGCAAGGCGTGGCAGGGGCAGGGGCCGTGGGAAATAAAACACATAACATGCGGATAAAGCACATGTCATGTCTCCTATGTTGTTTGGGGGGACAGTGGTACGCACAGCCCACATGTGCATGACCCTGGGGCGTGCCCAATGGGATCTATTATGTCAGACGGTGTAGACACCGACACTGCTGTGCCCAGCATGGGATGCCCCACGTGCTCTTGGGCGCACACCAGCAGGCACACACCACCCAGCATTTGCAACCAACATCTGTTCCCCGCATCCTATCCCTGTGTGCAGGGGGGGGGGGCATCCGGTCATGGGCTATGGGGGGGGGAAGGGCATGACATTAGGTGGGCTGTGGGTGATGGGGGGGTTTTGGACTGGTAATGGCCTGTGGGCTGATGGGGGGGGGGGTTAGGACTGGCAATGGGCTATGGGGGGCTGACTGGGAATGGGTTCATGGGGTTAGGACTGGAAGTGGGCTGATGGGGGGTTAGGACAGTAAGTGTGTTGATGGGGGGGGGCTAGGACTGGTATTGGGTTTGGGGGATGCTAGGACTGGAACTGGGCTGATGGGTGGCTAGGAATGGATATGTGCTGCTGCAGGGACTAGAAGGGAATGGATGCTGGGTGAGGCTGGAACTAGGAGGGAGCTGATGTTGGGGATGGATCAGAATGGGATGGGGCTGGAAGTGGAAAATGGAGAGGTGGAAAATATTTTGTGTGGGAGGGAGAAAACATCTCCAATTGCCCGGGTATTGGGTGAGTACCTGGGGATTGGGGATGGAGGGGTAAGAGTTCAGTGGATGAACTAGGAATGCGGAAAGAGAATAATGAGAAGGATTAGTATGTTTAAGCAGATGTAGCGAGAGAATGGTAAACAACTACAAGAGAGAAGGAAGGACACATGGACAGCAGACGATGGAGAGTTAGCAGAGGACACGAAGAAACCCGGAGAAAATGGCTGGAACACTTGCAGCTGAAGAAATTGCACAAAAGGTAGACACATATCCCTTTGTATTGCATTTCCTATCTGGAATAGGTCAGCTCTGGTAAATGTCCATCATTAACGTCTGCGCTTTGTTTAATACAGGAGAAATTAATGTATAGTTTTATTTCTACAGTGTTGTACATTCCAAGTTAGGCTGTTGTGATTCCCAGTTTAATGGTTGTCTTCCTGTTTTGAATTAGTGATTACCTGTTTGGTGATGGTCTATGTTCTGCATGTGCAACTGAGCGGAGGTGTTCTGTTTAAATGATTCCAATGTGGCATTGCCACTTGTTCTCTCTCCCCAGTGGTTCAGGTATTGTGGTTCTGTGAAATGTGTTGGTGTAATATTTGCAGTGTTACCTTTTGATTGGTAGAGTATGGTGCTTAGTGAGTCCTGGTATTGCTGTTAGGATACAGTGGGTTTTACATGGGTTTTACATGGGCAGTGTCCATTAGCCTACCTGCTGTGTCCATGCCATCCACCACCCTGGTCTGCACCCATCACACATGCTGCATATAGCCTTGCAGGTGCCACCACTGCTGACCCCTGGCCACAGATACATGTCTGTGCATTGCTACATGTGTGGCACCAGCCCATGTAATGGCCGTAGTATCGCTAGACGCATGACACGTGTAGACTACCCTGCACGCACCCTTTGTATCACACACTGACACACATGTGTGTGTCCTCATGTGTCTCTCACACAACACTGACCCATAGCACAGAGGGATATCTGGACAGCACAGTTAACAGGTAATAATGTCAAACTTTATTTACAGAACAACTTGGGGGTGGGGTTTTTCATTGGCCAACATGCGAACATCGCTGTCAAACAGCCCTGCTGCCCTCCGTGTGTGGGGTAGGCCATGGCATGGGCTGTCACAGGGCGGGTGTGTACTGCGTATCCACGCGCTACACACCCCGGGGACCACTGTCAGATGGTGGCTGTTCCGGCGCGCCCCCAGCAACACGCTCCTCCAGCAAGCGTAGCCGGTCACCCACCATGGTCAGGGTCGCCAGGACCTGCCCCATGATAAGGGCGTTCTGCCTCTGGGCGTGTGCATGTGCATACACAGCCACGGCCACGTGCAGGCCGCACATGCAGCCACACAGACACAGGTCTCCCCGTATCTGTGTGGCTGCATCCACGGTGCGCATGTCCTCGGCTAGGGGACGTCCAGGGGGTGTGCGTCGCCATCACCATGGTGCAGTTCGCTGGCGCCCCCATAGTCCTGTGACAGTTTATGTAGCTGGGCACCCAGCACACATGCCCCCCCAACCCCACCACCCAACCCATCCCCCACCAGCGCAACGTTGGGCAGTTCACCCCCTTCAGGCCCCTGTCCCACCACAGCAGGGCCCCTACCCACCCGAGCCACCTGCACCCGCCCCTCCTCCCCCTGCCCCCCCAGCACCTCTGCCCTCCCCCACCGTATCCGCACGGGGCAGCTGCATGTCCTCCTCAGCCGGGCCCCCACCATGCCCCACATCCTCCTCCTCCCCCTCTGCGTCCGAGGAGTCTTCTGCCCCATGAGGTGGTATGTGGCGCTCCACCACCATTTCCACAGGGTCAGGCAGCACATCCATCTCTTCTGCTCCTTGCGGATCCCCGGGCCCCGCGTCCTGCACCACCTGTTCCTCCGCAGCGCGTGCATCCACTGTGGGAGAGGGGGACACGTGTCATTCCCATGTTCACACATGTGCCACAGCTGTAACATACATCCTGTGGTCATGTCAGCCACTGGCCCACAGGGCCATGTCACATCACTCACCGTCCTGTTGGGCCAGCCGCTCCCTCTGCACTCGGCGCACAAAACGGGGATACCGTGCCCTCAGCTCCCGTGCCTTCTTGCGGAGATCCTCGACCTATTGGGGTGGAAACACATATTGACATTAGGGGTCAGACACCCTTTGGTGGCCTCTGCCGCTACACATATACAATTATCAGTGTGCAATATGGTTTGACCCAATGGGTCACGAACCTGGGCATTTCCCAGACCACCCGGATGAGGGGTAGGGCTCTGAGGTGAGCCCTACTGCATCCTGGGGATCTGGTTTGCCTCATGTGTTGACTGTCTGGGGCATTCCCCACACCACCAGCATGAGGGGTAGGGCTCTGAGGTGAGGCCTACTGCATCCTGGGGATCTGGTTTGCCCTTTTGTTCACTGACTGGGGCATTCCCCACACCACCAGGATCAGGAACGGGGACCTGTAGTGAGGCCTACTGCATCCTGGGGATCTGGTTTGCCCTTTTGTTCACTGACTGGGGCATTCCCCACACCACCAGGATCAGGTACGGGGACCTGTAGTGAGGCCTACTGTATCCTGGGGATCTGGTCTGCCCTTTTGTTCACAGACTGGGCCATTACCCACAGCACCAGGGTGAGGGGTAGGGCTCTGAGGTGAGGCCTACTGCACCCTGGGGATATGGTCTGTTTCCTGTACTCATAAACAGGGTCAGATACCATAGCACAAGGACTGCAGATGGGCCCTCATTTGGGGCCTGCAGCATCCTTGGGCTATAGCTGAACCCTGTATGCACAAACAGGGTCAGATACCATAGCACAAGGCCTGCAGATGGACCCTCATTTGGGGCCTGCAGCATCCTTGGCCTATAGCCGAACCCAGTATGCACAAACAGGGTCAGATACCATAGCACAAGGCCTGCAGATGGACCCTCATTTGGGGCCTGCAGCATCCTTGGGCTATAGTTATGTCTTCTACTCACAGACAGGGACAGATACCATAGCACAAGGCCTGAAGATGGGCCCTCATTTGGGGCCTGCAGCATCCTTGGGCTATGGTTATGTCTTTTACTCACATACAGGGTCAGATACCATAGCACAAGGCCTGCAGATGGACCCTCATTTGGGGCCTGCAGCATCCTTGGCCTATAGCTGAACCCTGTATGCACAAACAGGGTCATATACCATAGCACAAGGACTGAAGATGGGCCCTCATTTGGGGCCTGCAGCATCCTTGGGCTATAGCTGAACCCTGTATGCACAAACTGGGTCAGATACCATAGCACAAGGACTGAAGATGGGCCCTCATTTGGGGCCTGCAGCATCCTTGGGCTATAGCTGAACCCTGTATGCACAAACAGGGTCAGATACCATAGCAAAAGGACTGAAGATGGGCCCTCATTTGGGGCCTGCAGCATCCTTGGGCTATAGTTATGTCTTTTACTCACATACAGGGTCAGATACCATAGCACAAGGGCTGCAGATGGACCCTCATTTGGGGCTTGCAGCATCCTTGGCCTATAGCTGAACCCTGTATGCACAAACAGGGTCAGATACCATAGCACAAGGACTGAAGATGGGCCCTCATTTGGGGCCTGCAGCATCCTTGGGCTATAGCTGACCCCTGTATGCACAAACAGGGTCAGATACCATAGCACAAGGACTGAAGATGGGCCCTCATTTGGGGCCTGCAGCATCCTTGGGCTATAGCTGAACCCTGTATGCACAAACAGGGTCAGATACCATAGCACAAGGACTGAAGATGGGCCCTCATTTGGGGCCTGCAGCATCCTTGGGCTATAGTTATGTCTTTTACTCACATACAGGGTCAGATACCATAGCACAAGGCCTGCAGATGGACCCTCATTTGGGGCCTGCAGCATCCTTGGCCTATAGCTGAACCCTGTATGCACAAACAGGGTCAGATACCATAGCACAAGGACTGAAGATGGGCCCTCATTTGGGGCCTGCAGCATCCTTGGGCTATAGCTGAACCCTGTATGCACAAACAGGGTCAGATACCATAGCACAAGGCCTGAAGATGGGCCCTCATTTGGGGCCTGCAGCATCCTTGGTCTATGGTTATGTCTTTTACTCACATACAGGGTCAGATACCATAGCACAAGGCCTGCAGATGGACCCTCATTTGGGGCCTGCAGCATCCTTGGGCTATAGTTATGCCTTCTACTCACAGACAGGGACTGATACCATAGCACAGGGACTGAAGATGGGACCTCATTTGGGGCCTGTGCATTCTTGGGCTATAGTTATGTCTTTTACCCCCTAACAGGGACATATACCATTGCACCAGGACGGGGGATGGCCCCTGAGGTGGGGCCTGCTGTATCCTGGGATTTGTGTTGGCCTTATGATCGCAGACAGGGCCAGGTGAGAGACCCCTGTGTGTCTCTTGGCATCTGTGATGGGCCTGTGGTCCTCTGTGGATAGGGCACATCATTGAGGCTACAACAGCGGCACATACCATAAGAATGTGGTCTGTAATTCACCTGTATGATGTTTGCAGGCACCCCCTGTGGCCAGAGGGATTCTGTTTTGGGGGGGTAGGACAGACCTCACTCCCAGCTGGATGCGGAGACACCTTGCAGTCCCTATTTGTGCATAGTTGATTGTTGATTTGGTTACATGGTGTTCCTCTGCACATCCTGTGTTGGGGTGCCTGTTCCCATGAACTTACCTCACGAGGGTAGTCAGAGCTTCGGTTGTACCTAACAGTGAGGCGCTCCCAAGCCCTTCTGACCCTGACCAGATTCTGCCTTCTGGATGATCCAGGGAATAGGCGCCTCTGTCTGAGGCAGAATAGCTCTGTGAGCAGGTAGAGCTCCCTTTGCGTGAATGCAGGCTTCCTCGACATTGCAGCCATGTCTTCAGAAAGAAATGTGCGTAGCCACGTGCGTTGGTGCGGGCGTAGCCACGTGCGTTGGTGCGGGCGTAGCCACGTGCGTTGGTGCGGGCGTAATAGCGTGCGTTGGTGCGGGCGTAATAGCGTGCGTGGGTACGTGTGTTCTTACCAGCGTGGGCACATTATATAACAAACTTTTGCACCTGTTAATTATGCTAACAGGTGAAAGTGTGCTGGCCTATGGTTTATCAGAGCCTGTGAGCAGGTGCTGGATTTTAACCCCCAGGTTTTAGTACTGCTGCTACATCTCCAAGGTAAAGTCTTTTGGACTCTGCTCATTACAGGGTCTGCTTTATGTTTCCTAGCCCCTTCTGCTGCACACATCTCGCATTAGCATACATTCACCTTCCTTTGCCTAGAGGTGACCATGACGTAGAGCTGTATCTGACATTTCTGATGTCCCTTTTGTTTAGATGTATTGAGGGGAATGTGTGGAGACAGGGGCACAGAGGGAGTCCCAGATTAATTAGATGTAGGGTTGACATTGGGAACAACGTGGAGGTGTTGTGATTTTGACTTTTTGGGAATGTATAGCATGGATTTGCTCCTTTGCATGTGTGCTATTTCACCTTTGGACTATTTCCTCTCTGGCCTTTGGCCAGAGAACATTGGCTTTGATTCTCTATATCACCTCAGATAATAGTATTTTGCAGACACCACTGCTCCGAGCGGAAATGCATCTGACAGCCCTGCCACGTATCAGCACAGTGGGTTCATACCCATAACCTCTGGCTCCACAGTCGGTGCATTTGACAGTGGGTTTAAGTTATATCTGTATCTGTATCTCCTTCTATATGACTGGCTGACTACAGAGGGACGTCAGTTCACCACACAGTCCATCCACAGTAGTTCACAGGGTTGGATTGGCCCAGTCACACTCATGATGCACTTGACATGCAAATCAGCTGTTCACAGATACACACCATGGGGAATGCACCCCCACAGCACCTCGGCCTGGTTTGGAAACTGACCATGTGCACCCCCACAGCACCTAGGCCTGGTAGGGGTTTCTGACCGTGTGTTTTACTGGCACAGCGTAGCTACACACCGTCACTTTGTGCGGGTACTGCGCTCACCGTGAGGGTGCAGTGAGGCGCACAGCACCAGGTCCACAGCACCATCCATGGCAGACATAGGCCATGCTGGACATCCACAGCAGTGTTAATGTGTGGGATAGATAGTTTCTGCACAAACACCTTGGATATATCTGTCTGGCTCAGTCAGGTGTAGTCCCTAGGGGAATTCTGGTGGTAAGCACATTCTCCCTCCCTGCAATGGAAGGGACCATCACCCCCAGTTCTGCTGTGGGAGACACCCATCAGGGCAGTTACTGCAGCTCTCTACATATCCATAGCACAATAGCAGACAGACATTAGGCCTGTATATGCTAGGCTGGACCCCACCACTATCTGATATTCTCCTGCAGCAGGCCTTCAGCCACTGCACCCTGCAAGACTCTCCATCAGGACACATACCAGCTGCAAAGTCTGCTAGTTGGTCCATGATGCATGTTCCTGTTGGAAATGCATGCACCCAGAACTGGACTGGGATGGCAGCATACACAACAAGCAGATAAATCAGTGACTGGCCCCCAAAGGGAAACACATACATATCACATGACAGAAATACTATGTAGCACTATGGGGATGCCTAGCCATGCTGTGGTCACTGCACAGTCAGGGTGAGACTAAGCTCCCTGCAGGACATACAGCGGTCACCCTGTCTGTGTAGGTGGTGTCCGGGCACTAATATGCCGCAGTCAGTGCCCTATGCGCTGTGCAGATGCAGCCTGCCCATGCCACCCTGTCTGGGCTATACCCATGGTACCTTGCTCCTCATTATGCACAGTGGCAGGCCAATACTGGCAACAGTGCTGGCAGTGTGGGCTGTGGAAGGTGTTTGCAGCCACCACACACTGTAGAGACAGACACACACTCCGACACCTATGCCAGCATTGTGCTACTGTAGAGGGGGTTCAGCAGCCCTGCCCACCACACCAGTCCTGGGCACAGTCCAGGCATGGATATGGTCCGCAATACTGTTGGGCGTCACTCCCCAGGGTGGTAAACACTGTCAGAGACCTGACCTGTAGCAAACACCGCAGACATCAGAATGATTGTTATGATGGAGCTAAATGAGCAAACTGTGCTTGAAGTAGGACTTGCTATCTGCCAGTACTCATAGGAAATGTTTGATAGGTGCGTACCGTATACCCAGGTGTAGGGTGCCATTGCTAGGGTATGCATGTGGTAGTATTGGGAGATGCATACAGGGCCCAATGTCCTGCCTCTCCAGGAGTCATTGGCCACTGGGGCCTGAGGGTGTGGGTGTGGGTGTGTCTGCCCCTGTTGGCTGGTGCTTTACAGCAGAGGTTCCCAACTCCAGTCCTGGTGTGCAAACACTGTTCGGACGCGCGTTCGGACGTGCGAACGATCGTTAAATGTACTTTACGCGCGTTATTCACGATTACCGCATTTTAGTAAACATACCCCTTAATGTCTTTATTTCAACAATTTCCGGTCACCATCTTTTTTTTTTTAAAATTTGTCAATCGTTTACATCTGTCTTTTTGAATTTGTTAATAACTTATATGCTATTTTTGGGCCACCCTGTATATTGATGAGAAAGTTCACAGCCCAAGGCAATGTTACATTTCTTGCCCATTTCAGTATATTTTTTTTCATGTTTGTAAATGGCGTACATGCATGAATGTGGCTTCCCTTATAGGGGCATACTGCTCTAGGTCCTGCTGGATCCATTTAGCCAGGATAGTCATCTGTTGTAATGTCAAATTTTGAACAGAATTTTCCTCTTGTCAAGTGTGTCATCCTAGTTAGTCAGTTTTCTTGCATCTTGGGAGAATTTGTGCAGAAGGCAGTTCTGTCAGGGGGCATGGCCTTCGTTTCAGCAGTTTTATTTTAGTGACTTTGGATGTTGAATCTCTATACACTAATGTTCATCAAGCGGAGTCCTTGATTATTTTAGAACAATATTTTTTGAAAAGACTAACATATAGACGGATTCCTACGTATTTTTTACTTGCATTGGCTAAAATAGCTTTATGTGAGAATTTTTTCTGTTTTAGGGATCTCTTTTATCAACAGGTGAAGGGGGTGGCTATGTATTCGTCGATGGCCCCAGATATTGCTAACCTGTATGTTTTTGATTTCGAAGAAAATTTTTTAAAGAAACATCCATACAAGGAGAATGTGACACTCTGGATAAGATATATTGATGACGTTTTTATTTTGTGGAAAGGTACGGAGGAGGTTCTTTCTTATTTTAACACATGGATTAATGGCTTAGACAGTAATTTGAAATTTCAACTCACATATGATCATCATCGTATTCCATACTTGGATTTACTTATTAAGAAAGAAGATAACCGGTTGATAACATCATTGTATAGGAAGCCTACAGACCGCAACCATTTATTACACTTTAGTAGTTTCCATAATCCGGCTTTGAAAAGAAATCTTCCTGTAGGCCAGTTTCTTAGGGCCAGAAGAGCCTGTACAATGGGTCAGGATTTTGATTTTCAAGGGGAAGGTATGAGGGCTAGATTTCAGGCAAGAGACTATCCTTCTAAGTATATTTCCAAAGCCTATTCGAGGGCTTACACATCGGATCGTGAGGCTCTTCTTGTACCCAGACAGAAGGAGACTAATGTTGGTTTGGTTTGTCCTCTTCTATATACCATTTCTCGAGATATCGTTCGGATATTGAAGAAGGAATGGTATCTTATTCAGTCTCTCGAGGGTTTTCAAACCACCCCCTTACTATAGCACACAAACGGAATGTTAATCTAAAAAATATATTGGCTCCCTCCGCTTTGACAGAACGTCCATTCTTATCCAAGAATAAGGGGCAATTTCAGTGTGGTCGGTGCTCGGTGTGTGTACATGTTTTACCGGTTCGTGACTTTTTTCTCCACCCTGTCACGAACAAGAAATTTGTTCTGAAAGATTTTTCTAATTGTGAGACGTCCCATGTGATATATGTTATTCAGTGCCCGTGCAAGAAACTGTATATAGGGAAGACCATACGTAGTGTCCGAGTTAGGATTATAGAACATAGGAGTGCGATTAAGAGGGGTAATATTGAGAAACCCCTTGTGGAACATTGGATTGAACAGGCACACAAAGTTTCGGATCTTAGGTTTTTCGTCATCAAAAAAGTCAAATTAAATTGGAGAGGCGGTGATGTTAATAGAACTATAATGCAGTTGGAACAGAAGTGCATTTTTATGTTGGATACTATGACCCCTAGAGGACTTAATTTGGACCAAGACTTTTCGGTTTTTCTTTAATGTTTTTATTGCATAGGTCTTTTGGGTTTTCTTTGAAGTATACATTTTTATTAGACTACATTTGATCCCCTTCCCCTCCCCCTCCATTCTCCCCCTCTCCCCCTCCCCCTTTCCCCCTTCTTCCCCCTTCCCCTCCCCCCTCCCTTTCCCCCCTCCTCCCTTCTCTCTTTTTTTCCTCTCTCTCTCTTTTTTCTGCTTTTCTCTCTTTTTCCCCCCTCCCCCCTCCCTTCCTCCCCCCTTTTTCCCCTTCCCCTCCCCCTCTCTCCCCCTTCCCTTTCCTTTTCCCCCTTCACCCCTTTTCCCCTTCCCCCTCCCTTTCTTTTTGTTTCCTTTTTGTTTGGTTTCATAATAAAGAATATATGTAGTTTTTTATTTTTCTATCAGTACCGATATATGGTTTATAGATTTTAAATCTATGGGTCATAGCATCCTTATATGGTTTACAGACTTTTGTTCTACTTTTTATTGTTTGTTTAAGAATCTTCTCTTCTCATTTATGAATATAAGCTTTTAATTTATGATCACAATCATTTTCTGAATATTGACGACATTACACTCGTGTCTATGACATCATCGTTTAGATTGCTATTTATTTACTGCACATGCGCCGGCGTTTTTTATAAATAGCTGTTTCTCTACGGCAGTCTGACAGCTCTGCTGTGGTTGGCAGCGTTTCTTCTTTCTTTGATCAAAAGTTTTTTGGAGTGGCGATCTTTTCAGAGTTCACTAAAGTAAGTACGTTTACTTAAAGTGTTGATTTGGATTAGGTCCCTTTGATTTGTCGGCTTTGATCGGAGGAATTATCTCTCTTTTTCTTTTTCTTTTCAGCAAACTGCATGCCGTTAGCTGATACTGCCGGTAGTAAGTAATCTTTCTTGCTACTGTTCGGTTTCTCTGTTGCCCCTTTGATGATTTTGATTATTAAAAGACAGTTTTTATGACAATTTTTATTGATTTAATATGGTGGTGAGCATAGATGATACACTTTTTGTGGTGGATTTCTCCATAACGGTTCCTGTATTTCTATACGGCGAAGATCTGTTTTATTCATTTATTGACAATTTTCTCTCATGGTGAGGACACCAGATATGGTTGGTTTTGGTCAAATAAAGCTTTTTATCCACATGGTTGATTGATATATTCACATATGGGTTTGTTGTATAAGGTTGCATTGGCTTGTTTTCAGACTCACTCCTGCTCTTTTCTTTTCCCTTCTTTTTGTTTATAGATTTTAGTGAGAGGTGTTTATAATCTACCGATAAGGTATATATGTGTGTTGTCAAACCTTTACCCACTCCCCAACCTTGTGAGCTAAGGAGGGATAGGCCTTGTGTAGTTGTGGGGGCCAAATGAATATGCGGTGACAAGAAAATGTATTTGTCTTCAAGGATTTTTATTTCCCCGCTCCGTGAGAGAGACAGGAACAGAAAAGATCAGTAAATCAGGAATCATGCAAACAGAGGCTTCCAGTATTGTGCTTCAACAAAACTTCTCATATGGAAAAACACATTGCTTCATGTGTTTTCTCCGTGCAATATATACAGGTGCTCAGGTAAGAAGTGTATTTGCTCTCTTTAGCAATTATATCACAGTCTAGCATACATTCAATGTTAGGATATGCTTTCCTTTCAATTGCACTAAACAATACTTCTTGTCAGGTACTTTTTTTTTTAACAATTCTGGATTAGCATAACCAGAATAAAAGTCAGGTATAATCATTCAAGCTTTTGTCTCGTCGGTTCTCTCTATTAATCCTACAGAGCAATCCATCGGTTGATTGATGTCAATCATGGGAACTTGGGCTTGGGGAATACTCTTGCCTTCAGGATTATTCACTGCTTGAAGAATAGCTTGTTGTGAAATGACTCTTTCATTCAAGAGTTGTCTAAGGTCACTTAAGAGTTGTTCTGCTTGTTTCCTAGCAGGACTCAACGGTAAAGCTTCTCCTTGTTTAAACAGCTGATTATCTGCATCTGGTGAGCAAACATGGCTTTCCCTATTCAGACAGTCTATGCCCGAGGTAGAGATTCCCTTCCCCCACTTCTCTCTGTTAATGAATGGTGGAATCTCACGTTCGTTTGCAGCAGCTCTATTTCTAAGGAAGGCTTCAAAAGTAAGACTTTCTACGTCAGGATAACCTGGTCTCTTTGTAAACAGCCGGGCTGTATTTCTTTCCTCAGCTTGTTTGTTAAGAACAGGTATTACTGGCTGAGTAAAACTTGGCTTGCATGGAGAGTTTCCAGGGTAAAACAAACTTCCTTTATATCCCCTGAAACTATCCTCTCCACTATAAACAGGAGTCTCTCTCCTGGCATATAACACTTATCAGAAGGATTAAAAATAGCAGGTACCTTCAAATGAGACTGCTCAGGAACTGTCTTGCCAGCATGCTTTTCTCTCCAGGGATAAAAACTGCTTTTCAACAACGTGTGCTTTTCTCCTCGTGTTGGATTAGCTTCCCTTCTATTGCAGCTGGGCACAGCTTCTGTAGCCAGGTCAAAGGGTTCTGCAGTCTGTGGAACGTCCTGCCTTCCCAATACCTCTTGCTTTCTCTCCTGTGGATTTAAAGCAAACTCTCTCCTCAATCCACTAGCAGTGCTTACTCCTTCATTCCTTCGTGACAGCCTCTGGCTTGGTCCTGTTCCTCCATTCGTTCTAGTCCTTCTGCTCCTCTCCCTTGAGTGTTCCCTCTCTCTGTTTAAGAAGGATCCCTTACTCTGGGATGCCCGCCTCCTCCTAGGGCGTGCCCAATCCATAGCTCCGCTTCTCTCCTCCTCTGAGGTGAGCTGATTGGCTGCCTGAAGCCTATGCTGAGAGTGGGAATTTCTTCTTTTCCCTGCAATACTGGACTTTACCAGGGGGTCAGTATCGGTCTCCATGGCCTCCACGCCTGGTGCTGTGTCACAGATCCCCCCCCCCTTAAGATATCACGGGCTGTTCCAAGGGAACCTGGACAGCACGGGATACAACTTTTTATCTCTGGGCTAGTACATGGCCTGGAATACACGTGTCTCGGGGCAGCTAGCGTGGCCACTTGGGCTAAAACTACCCTATCATGCCATGGTTTTAATAAATTGATGTGGTAGACTTGCTGTTTCCCCCGTCTATTCTCCACTAAGTAGGAAACGGGTCCCACGGGACGTATAACCCGACATGGGCCCTTCCATTGGCTTTCAAACTTGGGCGCCGTCCCAGCCACCATCACGATAACTTTTTCTCCACTTAGGAGCTGTCTCTCCTTCGTGTTCCTATCGTAATAGGATTTCTGTTTGCCCTGGCTTCTTTGTAAATTGTCCACCGCAACCTTTGAGGTCCGGCGCAGCCGCTTTCTCAAATCCCTTAAGAACTCGGGGACCTCCACCTCCCTGGGGTCTGGTGCTACCCACTGTTCTTTTAGGATGTCCAAGATCCCCCGGGGAGACATCCCATATAATAGTTCATAGGGCGCTGTTCCCAATGAAGCCTGTTTCCTCTCCCTACAAGCATACAGAACGAAAGGGAGCATTAAATCCCACTGATCAGACTCACCCTCCAGACTCCTACGTAGCATTTGCTTAATTGTTTGGTTCTGTCGTTCCACCAAACCATTCGTCTGGGGGTGGTACGCGGCTGTCGTTATATGTTCGATGCCAAAAGCATCCCATAGTTGCGCGAGGTATTTCGATAAGAAGTTACTCCCCCTATCGGTGAGGACTTCTTTTGGAAACCCAACTTCGCAAAATAGCTTAATTACTTCGGTAGCTATTACTTTCGCGGAAGTGGAGCGAAGTGGCATGGCCCACGGGAATCGCGTGGCATGGTCCACTATTACCAAAATGTAGCGAAAACCTCTCGGGGTCTTAATTAACGGTCCCACTATATCCATCCCTATTCTCTGAAGGGGCTCTTTGATCACCGGTGACGGTATCATCAGGACGTCCCTAGGATGGCTTGCTGAGACACGCTGGCATGTGGGGCAAGCCTCACAAAATCGGGTTGTCTCTCTAAAGACCCCTGGCCAATAAAATCGGGCCAGAATTTGGTCCAGGGTCCCCTGACTGCCTTTGTGTCCCCCTACCGGATGGTCATGGGCTAGGCGTAGTACAATATTTTTAAATGTAGTGGGTACTACCAACTGTCTTCGAGTATCCCCTGTAAAGGGATTCTTGCTTTCTCTATAAAGGATCCCTGACTCGAGGAGAAACCTAGGTAAAGTGTCCCTGAGATCCTGGGCCCACTTGAAAGCTTGTGAGAGAGCGGGGTCTGCTTGTTGCTCTTTCGGGAATGATGGAAATTTTTGCATCAACTCTTCTGGTACCCAGGGTAACTCTTTCCCTGCTATCACCTCAGACCTGTTTTTAGCACGGGCCTGTTTTTCTTTCCGCTTCTCAGTTTTTCCTTTCTTTACCCTGGAATCAGGAGGGGTTACTAAATCATCATCAGAGGGAAGGACTTCTCCCGTGCCCTCTGATGTACCTTCCTGTGGATCTAGGGCGGAGGTCTGAGCTCTTGTGGAGACCATGGCTCCCTTTTCTTGTAGGCCTCTCCTGATTTCCCTGTAAAACTGGGGCCAGTTTCTACCCAGAATCACCGCATGTGGCAGGCGCGGGACAACAGCCAGTGGGATCTCTCTCTGCGCCCCTAAACCTGCTATATGAAGGTTATAGACAGGGTAAGAAGAGGTTCCCCCATGGACGCACCTTATCTTTACCTCCTCTATGGGGTGTAGTGTTTCTGGGGCTTCTCTAGCTTCAATGGCCTTCCAAAATTCCTCGGATATCATGCTGAGTTCAGCACCCGAGTCTAACAAAGCTTGAGTGGTTATACCTTGGACGGATACGGCTAAAAGAAAACCTGGCCTGTCTTCTACGTAGGTATCAGCTACCAAAGCATTTCTTATCCCACATTGTTTTTGCATATGGCCTATCTGCCCACATTTAAAACATCGCATTTTGCTAACAGAGTCTTTTCTGCTAGGCAGGGATATTTTAACCGGATCCTCTAGGACCCTGCGCCGCCTTTCTGATCCGCTACCGCCATACTCAGAGAATGGACTACCAGACCTCTGAGCCATTAACTCTGCTTCGATGTATCTTTCCGCAAGAGCAACTGCTTCTTGTGGATTCTTGCAGTTCTGCAGGATCAGGAAGGTGCGTATTTCCTGTGGCAGTGCTTCCATATACTGTTCCAAAATTAAATCGTCTAAGACGGATTCTAGAGATCTTCCCTCAGGAGTTAACCATTTATATAACAAGGCTCTTATGCGATAATATAGAGACTTGGGAGTTTCACCCTGCTCGAGTCTCACCTTCCTTAGGCGAGTATGATACAGGAGTGGAGTGAGACCCAATCTCTCACGAATGGCCTTTTTTAGCTCTTCAAAATTTCCAGCTAAGTCTGGAGGCATGGCTCTGTACGCTGCTCTGGCTTCCCCAGTAAGGGACGCAGCTAGCCTTAAGGCCCAATGCTCCTTAGGCCATAAGCTCAGGCGTGCCACCCTTTCAAAGCTCTCTATATAGTCATCTATGTCATCTTGACTAGATAAAGGTCCAAAATTGAATAAAGTCCCTGTTGGCACATTAACAGCGGATACGTTAGCCATTAAGGAACCTGTCTCCGGTGCTGGAACAGTGTCCTTCCTCTTCTCTTTTACGTATTCCTCCAAAAGAGCAAGGAGTGGTTGCTGCTGTTCCTTGAAAGATGCGTTGGCTCTCTGCTGGGCCTCCCGTGCTAAGTCGGCTTGGCGCTCGAATTGTGTCGCCATCCACTGAATGATGTCCTTCGGATCCATCGCCATCCTTGGTATTCACTGTAAAGAAAAAACACAGAGACCCAAGTGCGATATCTTTTGCACTCTCTGGGATTTCCTCCAGAAATAAACCCTTTTTTTTTTTTTCCTCCCCCAGCTATCATTAGGGGTCACCCTCTGCCCAGGTATCCACACAACCCCAGGGTGTGTACCCATTACCTGGCTCAGGTGATAGTCAAGCACTTCAGGAATATGGCTCCTGCAGCCCTCTGCAATCCCTCCGTCTCTGCTGGGCCTTGTCAGCTCTTCAGCCGGGGTCCACTTTAAAGATGAGGTTCTCTGTAGTTCCTGAAATGGCTCTTCTGCGCCTGTGCTGAAAATCTTGCCAACTACGCCACTTGTCAAACCTTCACCCACTCCCCAACCTTGTGAGCTAAGGAGGGATAGGCCTTGTGTAGTTGTGGGGGCCAAATGAATATGCGGTGACAAGAAAATTTATTTGTCTTCAAGGATTTTTATTTCCCCGCTCCGTGAGAGAGACAGGAACAGAAAAGATCAGTAAATCAGGAATCATGCAAACAGAGGCTTTCAGTATTGTGCTTCAACAAAACTTCTCATATGGAAAAACACATTGCTTCATGTGTTTTCTCCGTGCAATATATACAGGTGCTCAGGTAAGAAGTGTATTTGCTCTCTTTAGCAATTATATCACAGTCCAGCATACATTCAATGTTAGGATATGCTTTCCTTTCAATTGCACTAAACAATACTTCTTGTCAGGTACTTTTTTTTTTAACAATTCTGGATTAGCATAACCAGAATAAAAGTCAGGTATAATCATTCAAGCTTTTGTCTCGTCGGTTCTCTCTATTAATCCTACAGAGCAATCCATCGGTTGATTGATGTCAATCATGGGAACTTGGGCTTGGGGAATACTCTTGCCTTCAGGATTATTCACTGCTTGAAGAATAGCTTGTTGTGAAATGACTCTTTCATTCAAGAGTTGTCTAAGGTCACTTAAGAGTTGTTCTGCTTGTTTCCTAGCAGGACTCAACGGTAAAGCTTCTCCTTGTTTAAACAGCTGATTATCTGCATCTGGTGAGCAAACACGGCTTTCCCTATTCAGACAGTCTATGCCCGAGGTAGAGATTCCCTTCCCCCACTTCTCTCTGTTAATGAATGGTGGAATCTCACGTTCGTTTGCAGCAGCTCTATTTCTAAGGAAGGCTTCAAAAGTAAGACTTTCTACGTCAGGATAACCTGGTCTCTTTGTAAACAGCTGGGCTGTATTTCTTTCCTCAGCTTGTCTGTTAAGAACAGGTATTACTGGCTGAGTAAAACTTGGCTTGCATGGAGAGTTTCCAGGGTAAAACAAACTTCCTTTATATCCCCTGAAACTATCCTCTCCACTATAAACAGGAGTCTCTCTTCCTGACATATAACACTTATCAGAAGGATTAAAAATAGCAGGTACCTTCAAATGAGACTGCTCAGGAACTGTCTTGCCAGCATGCTTTTCTCTCCAGGGATAAAAACTGCTTTTCAACAACGTGTGCTTTTCTCCTCGTGTTGGATTAGCTTCCCTTCTGTTGCAGCTGGGCACAGCTTCTGTAGCCAGGTCAAAGGGTTCTGCAGTTTGTGGAACTTCCTGCCTTCCCAATACCTCTTGCTTTCTCTTCTGTGGATTTAAAGCAAACTCTCTCCTCAATCTACTAGCAGTGCTTACTCCTTCATTCCTTCGTGACAGCCTCTGGCTTGGTCCTGTTCCTCCATTCGTTCTAGTCCTTCTGCTCCTCTCCCTTGAGTGTTCCCTCTCTCTGTTTAAGAAGGATCCCTTACTCTGGGATGCCCGCCTCCTCCTAGGGCGTGCCCAATCCATAGCTCCGCTTCTCTCCTCCTCTGAGGTGAGCTGATTGGCTGTCTGAAGGCTATGCTGAGAGTGGGAATTTCTTCTTTTCCCTGCAATACTGGACTCTACCAGGGGGTCAGTATCGGTCTCCATGGCCTCCGCGCCTGGCGCTGCATCACAGTGTTTACAACTTGATTGTTCTCTATCAATCCAGTCCTGTCTCTATTTGGTTTGCATTTTTTAATTATTTATGATGTTCTTAGGCTTCTTTTTAGTATTATTTTGCACATTTTTATCTGTATGGTATATGTGTATCTATGATTCTATTGGTTTTTATCAGCATAATTTGATTTGTGTTTGGTTTGCATATTTATTCTTTTAATTATTTATGATGGGTTTCAAGTTTGTGTATATTTCTCTTATCACCTTCATGTGTATTTTACTTTTTTATTTTTATTTATAGTTATGGTTTTATATAGTGTTCCAACATTTTTATTTGATACAATATTTATTTGTTTTTATATTTTACTTATGTATTTGGTTTTAGTTTTGATTATTTGAATGCTATTATTCTATTTTTTAGTTGCCTACACCCCTGAGGAAGTTTCAACGAAACACGGCCTGTGTCCGGTTGGCAATATGTGTTGGCATTGTTAATAAAAGTTTTTGTTATATATCCTAGTCCTTGGTTCTGTACCACATTCCCTGACTGTGTGCTTCATTTCAGCAGATACATGTTAGCTAGCTAGTGGGGTTAGGTCAATTGCAAATGTTCTGGCATATCATTTTTAATGAATATCCTTGGGTAGATCTTACATTTGTAAATATTGAGCCTGCCTGGGGGATTACATTCTTCATGCTGCTTGCTTTTAACAGTCATCAGATCTAGCCAGGTATTATGAATGTCCCTGTTTTTCTCCAGCACATAGTGGTGCATAACAATACTTACTTCCCTTTCCCTCAATTTCAGGATGACCCTTAGGATGGGTTCGGCATGCAACCAAAATCTTTTCATTTCCTCTGAAGGGTTGAGATTGTCTTGGTCCATACTGGCTGGCTGCAGGCTTGTAAGTTCCATAGCTGGTGTGGAGTGAGTTGTATGAGGGATAGATATAGGACCAGTGATTGAAGATTTCTTTGACTTCTGACACCTTGTAGAAAGCTGTGTTCATTTTCTCTGTGGGTTTGTGAGTGAGAGGTATTAACCATTTAAAGGACTGATGTACCAAAGTCAATGTATTGAAAATGGTCACTTCAGCTAACAAAGGGGTTCTTCTTGAATGTCTATAGTGCAGGACATTATGGTCCTTATGCCTTATGAGGTGACCTTATTCCAGACCTCATTCTCCATCTCCTTCATTCTGTGCTTTGTCTTTATCTGCTGGGAATGTCCGCAATAGTCGCTCTTGGATTCACCAGTGGCTCTGAGAAAATATTCAGATATATGGAGGCAGATAAATTTATCGGTTTGAGCCAGATAAATTGGGACAATGGTTATGGATGGTATTGCAGGGCCTCCCAATCTATTTACTTGTCCAGTGCATCAGGCAGGAGGTATGTTATAATGGCTCATGCATGCAGATGAGAACCCTACCGATAATATTGCAATTTGCTGCAATCGTTAAGAAGTGTTTAGTATGTGCCAGATTTGAACCAGTGTTCTGGCATATATCTGATTGTAGGTAGATGCATTTCACTAACTGGCTGAGCGGCCAAGTGTTGTTCTGGAAGTAGGATAATGGAGAATATGCTTTGATATATAAGGGGAAGGCAAGGAGTGGGGGCCTGGAGGGCCAAGCTCGGAGATGATGAGGGAGTCAAGTACTGTTGGTTTTGTCATTGTTTATTACCAGAAACTGAATAAAACTGTGACCAAGTTTTCATCATAACAGTGTGGGTAGTCCTTATTTTGTTAGATGTGTGAGAAGCATGTGAGAGTGCCTACTATAGATTAAACAAAAACAACAGTAAAAAAAAGAAACACAATCATGTTTTATATTTATTTTATTTAACAGTTTTTCTATACCGCCTTTGTCCAAAGCGGTTTACATCAAACATTATAACAATCTTGGTAGAATTGTTTTACAATGAACAGGGAAAAGTAACTTGGAGAACAAAGGGTTTAACTACAACAATAACAAATTAATTAATTCATTGGTTTTTTTTAAGTAATAGTAATATTTAGGATTTTAGTTTATCTGCTTTGTATTTTCTCTGTTTCTATTATTTCAAGTAACTTTGCTTGATATGTATATTTGAAATGCTTATAAATAAAAATTTAAAAAAAGAAAAAGGATTTTCTAAACAAATTATACTGGTATGAGGTACCTTTATCTTTAGCTGGAGACTTCAGGCTTGGGTTAGAATTCTCACAACAGAATCTTCTATTTACACAGATTATCAAGAAACTGTGACTCTACTGAAAGGTGACAAAATCCTACTCTAAACTGAATTTGATATTATACCACAGTGGATCTCAAACCTGTCCTGGGGGACCACCAGCTAGTTGGGTTTCAGGATATCTACAATGTATATGCATGAGAGAGCTTTGCATATAATGGAGATAGAAGGCATGCAAATCTCTTACACATTACCATGCTGCATACTGCCTTACCCCCAAAACATATTGTCTGCAACTACTCCAGTACTCCACAAACTGCCCGACTCCTAAAAACTAACTCCCGAAAATATCTCACCATCCTGCCGTCTGTCCCACCCCCCAAAGACTGTCCTCCCACAACTATCTCACCCCAAATACTACCATCACACACTGCCCTACAACTATGAAAACAGCCCTAGAGTTAAATAATGCCTCACCAACTACCCCTCCACCCCATAAGCTGTTACCCATCCCCCAAAAATCTTCCCCCTGCAACTATCCTACCATCTCAACAAATGCCCTCTGCATTTTCCCCACCACCCTGTACAGTGCTCCACTCACAAAAGATATCCCCCAGTAACTGTACCACCCTCAAAATCTACCCCATACAACTGTCAAGCACTTCCAAAACTCACTACTATAACTACCCAACCACCCTTCAAACTATTTCCACACCCCAAAATACCTCTCAATAACATGCTGCAAAAGGCTGGATAGTCCCCATCTTGTTGCTGGACTGCTGTCTGCAGCTTTTTATTGGTGAATTGTTTAGTTATTGATAATTGCTAAGGGAGTATGGAGACTTCACCTAATATATTTCTTCTGTCATGAAATACAGCATTTTAAAGTTTCAGAGTGAGAATGTTTCCAGATGCTGCTAAGATTACCCAAGCTCCAAGAAACATGTCTTGCTTTTAAGATCTGCGGTATTTAAGTCTGGTGCATTACTTTGATTACATTTCCCATGCAAGTGTGTTGTTAAATAGCATAATATTAAATGTGTTCTATGACCCACTCTAGCTTTCCTACTTTATGTCTTCTCATCTGGCATAGAGGCTATCTGCTACTTTTCCTCTGTGCCAGGTGACTAGACACAGTGCCATGTTAGTGCCGCTGAATATCCCGGCTATGAGGATTAACACAATTAGCAGGTCTGCTAATCATGTTAATCCCTTTGAATATCAAGCCCATGCTATGTAAAATGTGCACCTTTCGACCATCCCTTTACAGGAGGAACTAAGGGGGATAGCATCCGTTTCTGCATCCAGTTCAAATGTATATTATTGACCTGTAAGTGCCTTCATTAGGCAGCTGCTCACTACCTTTCCTCTCTTATCTCTCCCTACACCCCTTCTCGGGAACTCCGTGCTTCTGGCAGACCCCTTCTATCTGTGCCTTTCTCTTTTACTGCCAACTCCAAACTTCAATTTTACCACCTTGCTGCTTCTTATGCCTGGATCAAACTACCTGAGTCAGTACTTTAAGCTCCATCTGTGGCCCTGTTCAAATCCAGGCTGAAAACTCACTTCTTTGAGACTGTTTTTGGATCCCGTTCCCCCTTGTCTCCTGTTTACTTCTTATATGTTTCCTTACCATTCCCCTCAATATATCCTAGTCCCCACTTGTTGTGTTGTTTGTCTTGATTGTTGTGTTGTCTGTTCTGACTAGATTGTAAGCTCTTATGACTGTCTCTTACATGCCTCTGTACAGTGCTGCGTACACCTTGTAGACAGTGCTATACAAATCATTAGTAGTAGTAGTAGTAGTAGTAGTAGACAGAAGGCATACAAATCTTGCTAATGCACATTAATTGTGGATATCCTGAAAACCTGATTGGCTGCTGGTCCCCCAGGACAGGCTTGAGAACCGCTGTTATATCACAATATGGAGTAAGAAAGGATTGGATGAACTAGTAGTTAGGAGCAAATGCCCACTCCTTCTCAGGGGAGGTGATAGCTGCAAAAAAAAAAATCATTATTCTTATTGTAAACTATCCAGGTGCAGAATTTTCCTTCACTGTAATAGTTAAATGGATTAAATTCTATACCTGACGGAGTTTGGGGGAGTGTCCTAATCAAGATGGTGGCAGCAAACGTTCCGTGCTGAGCGTGCTTTTCTTTATGGGTAGGAAGCGAAAAGGGAAGGGTGGGTCTGTGCCCTCTCAGCCCACCCAGACCTCTACGTCGTTTTCTGCGGGACCCCTGGATGCCTTTGTGGTGCGCGCCGACCGGACTCCAGTAAATAATAGGGGTGAATGCCGAGCTGCAGTCTGTTTGGAGTCGGGTGGTTCAGCTTCTGCTTCGGCTGTATCTTTGTCCCCCGAGAGTCCCGCGCCAAAGGCTCTTAAAGGTCAGTCCTTGCCTGAAGGGTTCCTGGTGCTGGGCTCCTCACCTGAGTTGCGAGAAGACGCCGGTTCGAGGGGGCCAGGAACGGAAGGGCTCTGGAGCCAGGGGAGAGCGGTTATTGATCTGCGCTCTCCGGGTCCATCTTTGGCGACGGCGGAGGAAGTGACCGCAGGATTGGTGCTTCCTGTGGCGAATAGAGCCCAAGCGACCGGGATAGCAATGGCGGCTGCTGTATCGGAAGTGGACTCTGGAAAAAGTTTTGTTTTACAGCGACCGGAGAATTTCACATTGGAATCTATTTGGCAGGCCATTCTTTCACTGGGGGAAGTGTTGGTGCCCCAGATTGCATTGTTGGAACGGAAGCTACAGAACTCTGTGACGGCCGTAGAAGAGCTGGATCAGAAGGTGTTGGCACTGCAAATAGACGTGGATGAATCTCGGAGAACAGTAACAACTTTGGAAGAACGTGCGGATGCGTTTCAAAAGGACCTTTCCAATATTCAAGTTAAGTTAGAGCGTTTAGATAATGTTTCAAGAGCTCACAATCTCCGTTTAATCAATTTTCCTAAATTAATCTCTGTATCTCCTAGAGAAATGTTTAAGCAGTATTTAATGGAGACGTTGGGGGTGGCCTCTGAATTAATGCCTCCTTTGCTGAGAATTTATTATCTTCCTAAGGCAAAAATTGTTGAAAATGGGGTTGAAAAAGGGGCTGATTCGGAGGGGGTAAAAGATCAAGTTAATGTTCTGAATGTTACAGATTTATTGGAAACCTCTGAATGTGAGACTCCGGTTTCATCTACGTTGCTTGTTACTTTTGCATTATTGTCAGATAGAGAGTGGCTTCTTAGGCTATTCTTTAAGAAAAGAAATTTATTGTTTAAGGGTTTAATGGTACGCATTTTTCCAGACTTAGCTAAAGAAACACAGAGGCGTCGCAAGGATTTTCTCCTGTTACGCCCTGGGGTTCTTCAACTGGGAGGGCTCTTTTTTCTTAAACACCCATGTAAATGCTTGGTGAAATACAGAGCTATTTCATATATTTTTTATGATCCTTCCCAGTTAACGGCCTTTATTGCTGCCAGGCGCTTGGAGACTTCTATTGGAGCCTCACCTGTGCTCTCATAAAATAATACTGGAGTTAGTTAGCTGCCTTTTCCTTTCTACTTTGTTAGTATATTGTATATTTGGAATTTTGGAATTCTTCCCTCTTATATTGTGGGCTAGGGTGAACAGATGCATTGATTTTTGAAAAATTTTCTTGTTATAATTAATCTGCTATGATTGTTCCTGATTGTATCTGTACTTTTTCTTTCAAGATTGTTCTGTGAACTTTCTTGATTTATAATGTAAAATGATTATAAATAAAAAAAAATAAAAAAAAAAAATTCTATACCTGACAATGTTAAACTCTTAAATAGTGGTACTACAGTAAAACTTCATTTTCTGACTAGGTTCTTTGAAATATTGGGCCTGCACCCACCCAGGTAGGGACAGAAAACAGACCTAGATGGGCCACTGTTGCAACAGGATTCTGGGCTTGATGGGCTATTGATCTGACCTCGTATGGCCTAACTTATGCTTTATGTTTTTAATAATTTCAAAAGGATCCTCAGTTCCTATAAAGGATGTTAATACTGTATGTATCTTATAAAAACGGCTTGTTATTTATTTAAAAAATTCTCTCCGTTTTCAACACAGAATAATTTTACAAATACAATTCACTTGCATTGAGAGATACTGGATCCTTTCCATGCCCTTTGTCCATAACACTCTATTAAATAGCCCTTATTCTCTGGATACCTAAGGTTAAAACAATGTGGGCCCCATACTCAGCAGCTAGCCATCGCTGCTGAATTTTAAACCGGAATATTCAATTCCAGGGCCATACTAGGGTTTTAGCATTGAATATCCGGATTGCCCATATTGCCATTAAGCTGGTTGGGCAACAAAAATATTCAGCCACTGCCCGGTTAGCTTCTGCAGTGAAAGCCAGGTCAAGTCATTACTACTCCTGACTTTCGCCACGGGTTGCTAATCGAGCAGCGGCTCACTATCCTCTGTTTTATTAGTGTTTCCATTAATTTACTCACCACAGAGGTCAGACTAACCAGCCTGTAATTCTCAACCTCATTCGTACTTCTATGTTTGTGTAAAAGGCCCACATGTGCCTTTCTCCAGTCATCTGGATCTACTCCCAACTCTAAAGAAGCATTGAGAAGGTCAGACAGTGGAGTCTTTAGAATATATCCAAGTTCCTTCAATACTCTCAGATGTATTCCATTTGGCCCCATCACTTTGTCTACTTTTAGTTTAGCTAGTTCCTCACGAACTGTCTTCTGAAAATCATTCAAGATCCCCTTCACTTCTATTACTATTTGTGAGTGTTTTCTGAGGTCCTGTTCCTGGCCCTTTATCTGTGAACACAGAACAAAAATATGTGTTAAGCAATTCCACTTGATCCTCATCAGCTTCTACATATTCCTCCCCTTCACCTTCAGTCTGACAATACCACTTTTGCACTTCCTCCTCTCATTTTGTATTGTTGTTTTCCTGACTACTTTCCAAGCTTCTCTAATTTTTTCCAAATAGTGATGCTAGTCTTCCTCTCTCTGTCATCTCTTGTATTTTATGAAGGCCACCCTCTTTTTCTTCACCTTTTCAGCTACTCCTTTTCAGAATTCTAGCACCTCCTTTTCCTTTTACATATATTTATCTTTCTAACAAAACAGTTTGTTGCCCTCAAAATATCCCCTTTCAGTTTTTCCCATTGCTTTTCTATATCACCCAGATGTTCCCATCCTGCTAGCAACTCCTTGAGTTATTGTCCCATCTTGACAAAGTAAGTTTTCCTAACGTCTAAGACCCTCACTTTTGAATGGACTTTATCAGCCCTATTCCTAATACTGAACTACACCATCTGGTGCTCACTAGATGCAAGATGATTTTTCACTATAACATCAGAATCACTTTCCCCATTGGTAAGCACTAGGTTCAGTATGGCCCCTTCGCATATGGGTTCTGTTACCAGTTGCTGGAATAGTCATCATAAGAACATAAGATATGCCATACTGTGTCAGACCAAGGTCCATCAAGTCCAGTATCCTGTTTCCAACAGTGGTCAATGTAGGTCATACGTACCTAGCAGTTTCCCCAAAAGACACAGGTTCCACAATGCTTGTATTGGGTCAAACATTGATATCCTGGGTCTCTTTTTTTTTTAATAATGGTTTATGGACCTTTCCTCCAGGAACTTGTCCAAACCTTTTTTAAACGCAACTACACTAACAGCCTTTACTACATCCTCCAGTAAAAAATTCCAGAGTTTGATTACAAGTTGACTGAAAAAATATTTTCTTTTTTTAGTCTTAAATAGTTTACCCTGTAGCTTCATTGCATGTCCCCTAGTCTTTCTATATTCTGATAATGTAAATAATCGATCTACATTTACCCGTTCCACTCTGTTCATTAATTTATAGACTTCTATCATATCTCCCCTCAGCCGTCTCTTTTCCAGGTTAAAGAGCCCTAACCTTTTTAGCCTTACTTCATAGGAGTATCCTTCCATCCCATTTACCATTTTGGTGGCTCTTCTCTGTACCTTTTCTAATAATGTTATATCCTTTTTAAGATACGGCAACCAGAATTGCATGCAATATTCAAGTTGCGGTCACAGCATGGAACGATACAGAGGCATTATTATATCCTTTTTATTATTTTCCATTCCTTTCCTTATGATACCTAGCATTCTATTTGCTCTCTTGGCCGCCACTGCACACTGGGCAGAGGGTTTTAACATGTTATCCATGATGATGCCTAAATCTTTTTCCTGGGTGGTGGTTCTTAATGTGGAACCTTGCATCATGTAACCATAGTTTGGTTGTTCTTTCCTAGGTGCATTGCTTTGCACTTGTCTGCATTAAATTTCATCTGTCATTTGGATGCCCAGTCTTCCAATTTATCAAGATCCTCTTGCAATTTTCCACAATCCTCATGGGTTTTAACAACTTTAAATAGTTTTGTGTCATCTGCAAATTTGATAACCTCACTCATTATTCCCTTTTCCAGGTCATTTATGGATATGTCAAAAAGAAGAAGCCCCAGCACAGATCCCTGTAGAGAATCTAGGATCTCCTTTCTTCTAGATGACACTGCAGCAGAGACGTGCCAATCAACATTCAGCATATTGAAGTCACTAATCAGTAACACTTCTCCTTTCATAGCAATACTGTGCATATCTTCTATTAAATCTCTGTTGATTTCTTCTCCCTGCAAAGGAGATTTGTATATTATACCAGTCCAAATGGATTTCCAGTTCCCTCTTTCTAGTCTAATCTACAATGCTTCCTTGTTTAAGCCCTGTAATTCTATAGCTTTAATATTTTTTACATATAGTGCCACTCTTCCTCCCCTTCTTCCTATCATGTCCTCCTCCCTGAATAAAGTATAGCCCGCTATAATTACATCCATGAACTGTCTCTATAACTGTGACTAAATCCAAGCCAGCCTCTGCCATTAAAACCTCAACATCTGGAATCTTATTTCCCATACTGCAGGCACTTATACATACTGCTTTCCAGATGTTGCCCCTTTTACCCATTTCTACAGAGGAAGTTAATGTTTTACTTATCTGAGGGCTTTTACTTACCTGGGTCTTTCTTCACCCATCCCCAATGAATCTAGTTTAAAGCCCTCTTCAGTAGGTCAGCCAATCTGCTGTGGAAGACACGTTGACCCTTCTTGGAGTAGATTAATGTGCTCCCTTTGTAAAATTACCTATTCAAACTCCTGATATAAGCAATTTTGATCATGTTACTCCTGCTCTGCTTGATTTACACTGGTTTCTCATTAAGCGGAGTAGATATATGATATTGATGTTTGTACACAGAGCATTGAACCACAAGGTTTTGAAGCTTTATAGGCTTCATCGAACCTTACACTCACAGGATATTCAGCTTTTGGAAGCCCCAAAACTTTGGAACTCTATCTTTAGAACTACAATTGGAAATAGATATGCTCATTTTCAGGAAGAGGCTCAAAGCACATCATTTTAATCAGGGTTTTAATTGTAAGTTTTTAATCTGTTTGAATATTTATCCTCTTTAATTGTTATCGTTTTTAATTTATTCTATTATTTGTGTGTTGATTTTATTATGTAGCTATGCTATGAATTATATGGTTTACATTATTTTAAATTTGTGTATGATATTTTGTAGAAACATAGAAATATGATGACAGAAAAAGACCCCATGGCCTGTCTAGTCTGTCCTTCCATATCAATAACTACAACAGTCCCCTTTTTTCCTTTAGAGATCCTCTGTGTTTGTCCCATGCTTTTTTGAATTCAAATACTGTCCTCATCTCTACCACCTCCACTGGGAGACTGTTCCATGGATCCACCACTCTTTACTTAAAGAAATATTTCCGCATATCACTCCTGACTCTATCTCCCTTCACCCTCATCCCATGTCCCCTCGTAGCAGAACTTGCTTTCAATTGAAAGAGGCTCTCTCCCTGAACATTTATGCCATGGAGGTATTTAAACATATCAATCATATCACCTCTATCCCACCTTTCCTCTTTTGAACAGCTGTGTTGGAGAATTTGTACCGGCCGACCCCCGTGGTGATGATCGGGTTTCTAAGCTTCAATATAAAGAACAACGCCGCATATTTCAATTGGATACTGTTACCCCTGGGGTCTAAATGCCACACTTGAATGTCATACCTTGTTTTGATGGACGGATATTTTACATTGATGTCATTGTTTAGTCCAACCAATGAGAATGGTGGTTCCCTTTTTTCCATGGGGATAACCTCATCTCATTGGCTTAAAGTGTTGGTTGTTGTTCTCTGATTGGTTGTTCTGCTTTCAGTTGCTACGTCAGATGCCATTAAATCTGTTACATTGGCAGCTCTGCTCCATAGCTGAGTTTATGCTTGAACGCAGAGATGCACTCAGCCACGGATGGTGAAAATTACGAAACTTTCATCTAAAGCAGGGTTTCAATGAAACTTCCACCTGAGGCAGGGTTTTGAATTGTTCAACCCGAAACATGTCACGTTGTGTGATGTCTTGAGATAAGTAATTTGGTTTCAACACTTTATTATATGGAATAAAAAGAAGCATTCACAGTGAGACGGTGTTAACATTTTCACCCTCTTTTGTGAATTTTTTGCTTCAACAAAAAGAGAGTAATTTTGCTGCTAATTTCTACTGGGATTTTTTCTATTGGATTTCCTCTAAGGTGTACATATTAAGATCCTTAAGTCTGTCCTCATATGCTTTATAATGAAGACTACTAACCATTTTAGTAGCCACCCTCTGTACTGACTCCATCCTGTTTATATGCTTTTGAAGGTGCTGTCTCCAGAATTGCGCACAATACTCCAAATGAGGTCACACCAAAGACTATCACCTCTTTTTTTTCTGCTAGCCATTCCTCTCCGTATGCACCCAAACATCCTTCTAGCTTTTGCCGTCACCTTTTCTACCTGTCCCACTCTTCTTTAGTGGACAAAAGTACTTCACCCCCTATACTATATTGCCCCCTTGGATTGATGCACCCAAATGCATGACCTTACATTTTTTAACATTAAATCCCAACTGCCAAATTCTAGACCATTCTTCAAGCTTAGCTAGATCCCTCATCATGTTATCTACACCTTCCTGGGCAAACCTTACCCGACAGCCCTTCCACTATATCACTAACAAAGATGTTAAAAAGAATCGGACCAAGGATAGATCCCTGGGGCACACCCCTGGTAACATCCTTCTCCTCAGAGTGAGCTCCATTTACCTGTACTCTTTGTCGCCTCCCACCCAACCAGTTTCTAACCCAAGCAGTAACTTTAGGGTCCATCCCTAGGGTGCTCAGTTTGTTTATAAGTCACCTGTGAGGAACAGTGTCAAAAGCTTTACTGAAATCTAAATATACCACATCTAGGGCTCTCTCTCGGTCCAACTCCCTGGTCACCCAGTCAAAGAAATCAAACAGATTTGTCTGACAAGACCTGCCTCTGGTGAATCCATGCTGCCTCGGATCCTGTAATCCGCTGGACTCCTGAAACCTCACTATTTTCTCTTTCAGCAGCATTTCCAATAATTTACTCACCACCGAAGTTAAACTAACCGGCCTGTAATTTTCAACCACATCCTTACTTCCACTTTGGTGTAAATGCACCACATGAGACTCTCTCCAGTCCTTTGGCACCACTCCCGACTCCAACGAGGCATTGAAAAGGTCAGTCAGTGGAGCTGCTAGAACGTCCCCAAGTTCCCTCAGTATTCTAGGGTGTATCCCATCCGGCCCCATCGCTTTGTCTACTTTAAGTTGAGCTAGTTTCTCATGAACACAGTCTTCTGAAAATTCTTTGTGATGTCCCTCGCTTCTGTTCCTGTTTGTGGGTGTTTTCTGAGGTCCTGCTCCTGGTTCTTCATCTATGAACACAGAACAGAAATATTTGTTAAGCAATTCCGCTTTATCCTCATCATCTTCTACATATTCCTCCCCTTCACCCTTGAGTCTGACAGTACCACTTTTGCCCTTCCTCTTCTCACTAACATATCTAAAAATGTCTTATCGCCCCATTTTATTGCATTGGCTATTTCCTCTCTTTTTGAACCTTTGCTTTCCTGACTACTTTGCTAGCTTCTCTAAATTTTTCCAAATATAGATGCCTGTCTTCCCCTCTCTGTGATCTATTGTATTTCATGAAGGCCTGCCTCTTTTTCTTCACCTTTTCAGCTACTTCTTTCGAAAAACATAGCAGTCTCGTTTTCCTTTTACCTTTATTTACCATTTTAACAAAAAGGTTGGTTGCCCTTAAAATATCCCCTTTCAGTTTTGCCCACTGTTGTTCTACATCCCCTAGCTGTTCCCATCCCACTAACGACTCCCTGAGGTATTGGCCCATCTTGGCAAAGTTAGTCTTCCTAAAGTCTAAGACCCTCACCTTTGAATTGATTCTAACAGCCCTAGTACTAATACTGAACCACAGCATCTGATGATCACTGGATTGAAAATGATCTCCCACTACAACATCAGAAACACTTTCACCATTGGTAAGCACCAAGTCCAGTATGGCCCTTTTACGTGTGGGGTCCATTACCAATTGCCTGAATAGTTCTCCCTGTAGAGAATCCAGGATATCCTTACTTCTAAATGATACTGCAGCAGGAATGTGCCAATCAACATCTGGCATATTGAAATCCCCTATCAGTAGCACTTCCCCTTTCCTAGCAATGCTGTGTATGTCTTCAATTAACTCTCTGTCCACCTCTTCCTCTGTATATCATGCCAATAGATTTCTCTTTCCCTCTTTCTAGTTTAACACACAATGCCTCCTCTCTCCATTTTAAGCTCTGTTATTCCAAAGCTTTAATATTATTTTTTACATATAGTGCCACTCCTCCTCCCCTTCTTCCTACCCTGTCCTTTCTGAATAAAGTATAGCCAGGTATAGTTACATCCCAGTCATGGTTTTCTGTGAACCATGTTTCTGTAACTGCCACTAAATCCAAGTCGGCCACTCCCACCAAAGCTTCAACATCAGGGATCTTATTTCCCATGCTACAGGCATTTATACACACTGCTTTCCATATGTTACCCCTGTTACCCATTACCATAAAGGTATTTAATGTATCACTTACCTGGGGGCTTTCACTTACCTGGGAGCTTTCTTCACCCATCCCCAACGAATCTAGTTTAAAGCCCTATTCAGTAGATTAGCCAGTCTACTACTGAAGACACGTTGACCTTTCTTGGACAGATGGATGCCATCTCTGCTCTGCAATCCTTGGAACAACATCCCATGGTCCAGGAAACCAAAATCGCCATAGGTTTAAAGAGCAGAATATAAATGTTTTTAAATAAATAAAAAATAAATAGATAAAAGAAAATACAATTTAAAAACATGTATAACCTTATTTGGAACTCATACATTCACTCCTCTTTCACTACCTTCTTTTCTCGCTTATCTCTTGGGACTTGCCTGTCCTTTGTAATTCAAAGCTCAATTACTATATGTTGCACCCCCATCCACCAGCAGGATTGCTAGCTGAGGACTCCGATGCATCTCGAAACTAGTTAGGGGAAATATTGTTGCTAATCATGGCATCATATTACCCCAAGTTTACTTTCCAACGCGTGTGAAAAAGGAAATAATCCTTAACACTATACAGCAAATTGGTCGGCGTTTTTTCCTAAAGGCTCAATTAGAAGGTGTCTTGACTTCACGAATGGTGTGAAAGTTTGTATTATGCCGATGTTTTCTTGGTGAAAGTCCAATTTGCTGTATAGTGTTAAGGATTTTTTCCTTTTTCACACGCGTTGGAAAGTAAACCTTGCAGGTGTAGTATTAGACATAAGTACAAGGATATAGTTATTGTTCTCCCTGTTAAGAAACTTGTTCATTGTACACCCGAGTTATTTTTACCTGTTTATTGTAAGCACAAATCACTAAACTGAGATGTGTAAATTCAATGTTTATTGTAAACCGCACTGATCTTAAATAGCGCGGTATAAAAGAAAATGTAATAAATAATAAATAAATTAAAAAAGCAGCTTTTAAGTCCACTTTAGTGCCCCTGAAGAAGGCAGCGAAACACGGCCTGTGTCGGGCCAGTGGCAGTTGGTTCACAATAAAGTTTGCTTTATCCTTCTGAGGTTTCCACGTTTGTTGTACTGGTTTTGTTCCCTTTAACGTGGGTCCGTGCCTGAGTGTTGGACCATTTTGAGGGTAGTCAGAGCTGTAGCAAGAGTGCACAGTCCCATTGACCCTGTGGACCACCAGGCAACCCCCAAGTAAGATCCAGGATGGTGATGGGTAATAGGAAAGTCCAGGTAGGGCCTTCAATGGAGGAAACCTGATCACTGAGGGGAAGGCCTTACATGAGGTCTTCCAAGTTTAGTATGCTGTCCATCTAGCCAGGTGCTGAAGAGAGGGTACCAGCATTTTTCATAGTGCGGTCAAGCTACCGAGCTGTCAGTGGTAAGGCTACACTTAATGCTGCCTCTTCAGGTGGCATTACATGTAGCCACACCATTGGTAGTTGATAGCTAACGCAGGGCAAAATCTTGCATGCTGTCACCAGCCGCAATGACACTTTTGGATCTGATCCGCTTAGTCTCCTATATTTTTCCTTACCATTCCCCTAGCTGTATCTCTTTTATCAACTATTGTGTTGTTTTTCTTGACTAGATTGTAAGCTCCAATGAGCAAGAACTATCTTCTACATGTATCTATTCAGCGCTGTGTATGCCTTTTAGTACTATACACATGATCAGTAGTAGTAGTAGTAGTAACTCTCTGCGCCCAATCCCGCCCTGCAGTTCCAAGAGCAGAGAGCACAGGATTTATCTTACAGTAGTGGTTACCGGGGCATTTATTGCATGCTGAAGTGAAGCACCATTTAATGTAGCTTCTGCATTGTCAGTTTTTAGGTATACTTGTGTCTTAATTTTGGAAGATACCTGTTTGTTGCAAGTACCATCAATTAATTAGGGTTTTAGAAATTAGGAGACATGCCTTTACAGTCTTGGGTCCTATAGAGAGGAAATCTTTGCTTGTTGGCTTGCAAAAGAAAAGAGTTTCATTTCATCTATTTAAAATGTATATGCAATGAAATCTCACAATAGTGCAGATTTGCCTAGGGTGTCTCATTATCTTGTGCCGGTCCTGATGTTCAGGGTTCTGTGGGTGGGGACTGGCATCAGCCAGGAGTCCCTTGTCATTTAATTCTTTCACACCACTCTCTTAAATAACTGAGTCAAGGCCATAAATTGTATTCTAAACCAAGGGTTTACTTGAACTTTAGGATCACTGCAAATGAGGTGTGACAAAAAAGAAACGAGATTGTGGCAGCCACGCCCATGACTCAATGCCAATTGGATAACTGCATATGTCACTGTGTTGTGCAACATCTCGCCACTATTCTGATATAATATTTTTCATCTCTCTCACTCTGTTTTTCTTTTTCATGGTTTTTTGTAGTACACTGCTCCATCGCTTTGTCACACAACTGGAGGTGGCAGAAATATGGAGCAAAGAATCATCTTGAAATATCTGGTTAAGTTGGAGAAGGGCCCAACTGAGTGCCTCCAGCTTCTCCAAAAGGCTTATGGAGAAGATGCAATGTCAATGCCGTGAGTCTTCGAGTGGCACAAATGCTTCAAGCCTGATCGTGAGGAAGTGGAGGATGACCTCAAGTCAGGACGGCCTTCCACGACAAAGATGGCTGAGAACATTGACAGAGTGAACCAGCTGGTGCGGAGTGATCGCAGATTGACAGTGTGGATGATAGCTGAGGAGCTCAGCCTGAACAGGGATGGTGCCCAAGCTTTTATTGGACAACCAGGGTCAATGTTTGTCGAGACTTGCTAGAGAAGATCGGAGAAGATCCAGAGTCATCACAGGAGATGAGATTTGGGTCTTCCAGTATGACCCTGAAAGCACGAGACAGAGCCTGCAGTGGAAGACTCGACTGTCACCCAGACGCAAGAAGGTGCACATGTCCAAATCAAGGATTAAGGTCATGATGATTGCATTCTTTGACCAGAAGGGAGTGGAACATCATGAGTTTGTGCCTGAGGGTCATACAGTCAACCAGCACTTCTACCAGCAGATCCTCAATCACCTCCATGACCAGGTTAGGTGCAGCAGGCGGGCTCTGTGGAAAGACAAGTTGTGGCTGCTCCACCATGACAATGTGCCCGCACACACCGCGCTCATTGTGAGGCAGTTCTTGGCCAACAAACAGATCACAGCTCTCGACCACCCTCCTTATTCCCCAGATCTCGCACCATGCGACTTCTAGCTCTTCCCCAGGCTGAAGAATGTGCTCAAAAGAACTCATTTCATCTCTGTAGAAGAGATCAATGGGGCCACGGCTCTGATATCGCAGAGCCCACTACCGCCATTTAGTAAACACCCCCCTTAGTATTTAGTCTGGTTTTCCTAAGTGGAATATAACATCAGAACAAATCCAGTCAGTTTCAAGCACAACAAGATAAGCAATATGGCTGAGGTTACAACTACTTTAGTTGTCTCCAATATTTCAGTCAGGTTCTGACTAGCTAAAAAAGTTTAAGAGTTATCCATCTGATCTTCTGATAAAAGTTCCTTGCTGGAGAAGGGAATATAGAGCACGTTTGCAAATGGTGGTACAGAATCAGAGTTTCAAAATGTCCACCATGTGTTTCCTAATAATCTCATGAGGAAAACATAAATCAGTTTTTGGAGAATTCATAAGCTGATATTTCTCCTCCTTGCTACATTTGCAAGGTTTTCAGTTTCCTATGAAGCAATACATTACCATTCATCAAAAGTCCTTCTTCCTGAGTCAACTTTTCTTTGCAGCGATTCCACTATTAACTTAAAAGACTCAATATCTCCCTGTGAGGTTCTGCTTTATGATCCAGTCTGCCACTCCATCCTTTTGGTCACTGCTCTGGGCTCCAGATGCAAAACAAAATCATTTGGAAATATAAAATTACGTGCCACAGTTAGGTCTTGGCAAAGCATTGCCCTTTAGGTAGTTATTCTGTCCCAGTCTTCCACAGCTGCAATATCCACTGTCCCATTAGTCCAGACTTTCCTTGCCCCTATGTGCAGTTAATCAGTCACTTCAGCCCATGAACAACTCTTTACTCCTTAAGTCACAAGTCAACAGTCACTGTTTTCTACAGTCCAGATGAAAAGCATGACAAACACCCCACAAAAACCACAACAAAAGAATAGACTATACTGTAGTCACTAGTCTGCATCACCCGTATCACTCTTTGTAATCTCTTTACTCAGGGAAGTCACCACTACCTGTGCAGTCTGTTTATCAAAGTACAAAGTCGATTATCAAAGTGTAACTTATAGGCAGCTTGCCCAACCAAAACAAATACCAATTCAGTTGTCACAATATAATTAGCAATTCGACTTGCATTAACAACTTCACTACAAACGAACTTTCAAATTTTAAAGAAAGTAAATACCTAGGTCATTGGGGAACAGTATCACTTCCTTCTTCTTTTGTCTCTTGAGGGAGACTGAGCTGTGTCGTCCTTCTCTTCTTGTAAATCCCCTGACACAGCCCTTTTTTGATTCCACCCCTTAGCTTGCTGTATGAACCAGGCTTTTATGGTCACCTTGACTGAGACTAATTCTTTGGTTTCTGTCCCCTTTCTTGTTTTTTCCAAGGTTGAGGAAAATCTTGCAATTGCTGTTTTCTCCTAGACTCTCTCCAGAGTTGGCATGATGGGACATAACCCCATCAAACCACCGCCTGCTACCAAACACCTAAGGCAAGAGTAGATACCTGCTATGAAAATTATTTAAACTGCCCACAAAGGGTTTTATTCAAGCCATCAATCACAGTCTAAATAGCATTTAAAAACCTTGGGCTTCTCCATCTTAAACTCCACTTGTGCTGCTGAAGTTTCTTTCAACCGAGACCTCCCATCAGGGCCTAGAGTCATAGGGCTGTTATCAGCAGTAATGCTTACACTTAGTGATGCCAGGAGAAACCACACCCACTGCTACAGCAGGAGAAGAGCTGCCATCATACACTAATAGCTGCATACCACCTCAGGCCAACATTAATGCTAGATCTAGTAGGTATTTCTAATCCTCAGGACTCAAAGTAATATCTGTGGTCGAGGAGGTTGCTGACCCTCCTTCCATCAGACACTCCTCCGAAGGTCAACTCCTCGGATGACCTTGTGTAG
Source organism: Ichthyophis bannanicus (assembly GCA_033557465.1). Classification (NCBI taxonomy): domain Eukaryota; kingdom Metazoa; phylum Chordata; class Amphibia; order Gymnophiona; family Ichthyophiidae; genus Ichthyophis; species Ichthyophis bannanicus. The sequence continues at coordinate 1,310,571,334 of CM066031.1, forward strand.
AAGCTTTGTGCCAAACAAATGCATCAATACTGCCACAGCAATGAGAGAAGCTTGCAACATTACCTCGGCCATGGGGTTTCCCTATCCTCTTCACCAAACCCAGGTAAAATCTAAACAAGGAAAGATACTGCAGGGCACAGGAGCTAGAGACTCATCATCTTGCTCCATCTCATAATGGATCCATTTCTAAGGCAGTCTTAAAGTACCAGGAAAACCAATATTCTAGAAGAGGGATGCAGTCAACAAGCATGGTAATTGAAATTTGATAATGACGTTGAAGCAATATGGTGTTAGTAGGTAGCAGCTTCCCTCCTCAGCGAGTTCAGTTTCTTTTGGAATGAGTTTGTTTGGCACTGCAGCTCAAATAAGGTGGTAGAGCACCTAATGATAATCAACACAGCACTTAGATTGGCTGTAGGACCCTAAAACACCTGAAGAGGACCAACATAGCACCAAGATAGGCCACAAAGCCCTTATTATCTGAAGAGAGCCAACACAGTACCAAGGTAGGCTGAACAAAGCCTACACATTTCCTAGACAGACTGCAAGACTGTAAAACCCCAGGGGAGAGCCAAAATACCACCAAGATAGATTGGAAGGCTGTACAATATCAGTGGAGGGTAAAAGAAGCACTAAGACAAGCTGGAAGAGCACAAGCAGAAGGAGTGGGGGTCATGTCAGCCAAGCTGTGAACATGCAAGTTAGAGTCCTGGCTCTGTGGACTTTTATCCCCACTTAGAAACCTGTAGTGAAGAGCTCCCTGGGCTGTGGGAAGTCATCATGGACTACTTAGAATGAAATACTGAGAGACTGAGATACAGAACAGAGGATGACTCCGATGGATTCCCCAAAACAGCAATACAGTGAGGCAGTGAACCAACAGAGTAGCATGGTGGCAGCAGAGCAGGCAGTGACCCAGGTGGCATCAGTGAGTGATACAGGCAGAAGAGAGCAACTAGACCTCTCCCCACTGACAGACTGCTTCAATGCAGTATTTGACTGGCTCCAGTCCCAAAACCTCCGAATTCAACACAAGAAAATGGAGGTACTCTTCATTACAAGGAACCACAATTTCACCCCGCCACCCCACTTAAAGGTTAAGGAAGCAGAGCTACAAACAAAATCCACAATCCGATACCTTGGCATAACATTAGACCAACGCCTGGACATGAAAGTGCACATAAGCAACACAGTAAGGGCAGTCTACCATAAGATCCGGACACTCAGACATTTACGCACCCTGCTAGAGCCGGAGGACTTACGGTCAATTTATCAGGCATTGGTCATACCGCATTTTGATTATGCAAACGCTATTTTACAAGGCCTCCCACAATCCACCCTGAACCCTCTACAGCTCACGATGAACGCCGTGGCGAGAGTGCTACACGGGGCCTCGAGGAGCAACCATGTGACACCCATCCTGAAACAACTCCACTGGCTCCCTATAAATGGCAGGCTCGCTTTCAAGACCTTACTGCTGACTTTCAAGGCCATCAATGGGCTCTCCTCCTCCTCGCTAACAGACCTCATCCACACCATCTCCCTAAATAGATCCAGAAGATCCGCAGCAATTAATACACTAGTAAGCCCGAAGGCATTAACCCAATGCATCCAAACAACAGCAAACAGAGCCTTTAGATTCTGCGCCCCAAGATACTGGAACGCACTTCCACCCAGTATCCGGACAACTACCGACTTAACCCAGTTTAGGAGAGCACTAAAGCATCACCTCTTCCTCAAATACTACCCAGACAACAACGCGGCAAGCCACTTCCCCTAGAGAATATAGCTATACCAACATTTCCAGCAAGCTATCCATGACCATCGAGTAATGTTTAACATATACTGTCTCGACGCCTGTATGTAAATAGTTACCCCCATGCTATCCAAGTTTCTATTCCTGTTCTCTGTAAACACAGGACAGCTGGATGTTCTGTGTATATTTCAGTTTTCATGTAAACCGCACTGATGTCGAATAGCGCGGTATAAAAGAAACGTAAATAAATAAATAAACATAAATATAAAAAGGGAAATTAAATTTTCCTTTATTTTTCTTTCTGATTCTTTTTTTTTAACTTTTTGCATGTAGGGCAAAAGGTACCCACTGGCAACCAGACAGCAGGCCCAGAACTTCTGGCAGGCAGTAAGTGATGGCAGCAGTGACACAGACGGTTCATGGATAGCTAATAGATTTTTCTTCAGAGTATAGAAAAGGATGCAGGATCTTTTAGGAAAATGAAAATGCTCCATTAAGTGTAATTATGCATTTTCAATTTGTTTTGGCAGGAGGAGAGGTGTGACCCAGGTGTCAGCGAGTCCTTGGAAATAGGAAGTAATTTTCTTTCTTTTACTGCCTGTTCAGGGGTAGACAAATCCTCTTAGCAGCATGGATGACTATACCCCCTAGAAATTGTCTAGATGGGCTTCCTCCAAGGCAGGGGTTCTCAACCCAGTCCTTGGAACACAGCTAGCCAATTGGATTTTCAGTTTAACGCAATGAATATGCATGAGAGAGATTTTCATACAAAGGAAGCAGTGCATGCAAATCTCTCTTTCATGAATATTCATTGTGGCTATCCTGAAAACCTGACTGGCTAGAAGTGTCCCAATGACTGGATTGAGAACCACTTCTCTAATGGAAAAGCAAGGAAGGAGCTGGGAGGTCCCAAAGGTCATAAAAGTTCGAGTTTTTGTAGGGAAAATGATCTTTTGTCTCCAGGGCATGTAGCACCCTAGGCAAATTTCATCCCTTGTGCCCCACCCCTTCTAGCCGGCCATCTGCCCCTCGTTGCCGTGGGGCTTATGCTTCCACCCTCTTCAATGGGTGGTTCTTCCCTGTGCAAACAGGAAGTCAACCATTGGAGGGGGAAGAAGCAGAAAGCCCTGTGGTGCAGAAGTTTGCAGGTAAGCACTAAGCGGCTGTTTCAATCCATTGCCATTACAGTAGGTCCTGGTGAAGGGTGACAGTGGCAGCAATGGGCACAACTGGAAGGCCGGCACTCTAGGTGGCTGCCTAGTTTACCTAATGGTAGCACCAACCCTCTTTTCTGCCACCAGGCAACAATCACAAGCCTGGAGTCAGCAACCTCAGGCCTTGCTAGGATTGCCATCCCAGTCTCAGGGCAAAACCTACCGCTCACTGTCCACTTACTGCACACTAACTGGCCACTGGCGCCATTTATGCTGGAATGCCTACTCCCTGCCCCATCCCTTACCACCTGTTGAGACCCTTAACAGTACCATTTACCCTCACAAATGCTGCCCCCTTAGTGCAGTTTAGTAATCATGCCCCTTTGGGTCACTGAGTTTTAAAGTGCTCTACTTGGGTACTGAATTGGATTCCAAGTTGTCACTAAAGCCTTATGACCTCAAGGTAGTATGTTCTGTGTTTTATAAATTGCAGATGGCAAGAGATTTGATAAGATTTCTTCAGTTTGATGGTTTTTGTATGGTGGTACAATCCTTGATACTGCCATTTCTTGATTAATGTAATGGTCTATATGTGGGCTATATAGTGCCAGTAGCCAGTTAGTGTACATTAAGTGGACAGTGAGCAGTAAGTGTGCCCAGTGTGCACATTACTGCACAGCAAGGCAAAGGACATGGCAATAGGTGGTGACCATATCACATCCATATGTCTGTGTCAGACAGTGGGGGAGGTAAATGCGGGAGAAAATTAGACGTTTCCAGTGAAGGGTGCACATGTATAACAGTGATGCCCTTGGGTGCCATGGGAGTGGTTAGAAATGTGCCATGCTGTAGCCCGCCTGCTGAACAAATATGCACAATACAGAAAACAGATGCCAGTTATCAGCAAATGCCAGCAGTGGTGCCCGCCAGCTATGTGTCCCGCGTCTCCAATGAATAACATGGGGCCTCGGCACATATAGCTGATGGACGCTGTTACCGGTAGATAGTAAAGGTCACCAGAAGAAAGCCAATGGTGTGCTCATAAAGCAATATAGTGGCTGGTAAACTAGTAGCTCCTGGAACATCTTGGTAATGGCCTCAGAAATGGTTTGGCTGGGCCTTCCACAGAGAGGGTACAGAGACCTAGCCAAGGTTACAGGCAGGATTTGAACACTGGTCTGTGACCTCTTGAAGCAGTGCCCTAACCATCTTGCCACAGCTCCATGCAGTTGCTGAGGACACACTGAACAATAGTCATAGCTGGTGAAGGAGCCATGGCACACCTAGCGGGTGGTAGCCGCCACAAGCACATAGTAGCAGCTGGCATCTCTGTTCTGTGTTCAGTAGCCAAGCATGTGGAGCTGTGGCACAATAGCCATAGCACTGTATCAGTAATGCAAATCCCATGGTTCAGATCCCACTTATGACCTTCTCCAAGTCACTGCACCCCCCTATTATCTCTGCGGAAGGGCCAAACAATATATTTGTGATCTAACTACCAGGAAGACCCAGGAGCAGCTGGATCACCAGGTGCTACATAGCTTTAGGGGCACACAATGGCTTTCTTTTGGGGTAGCTTTACTGACCACCATTAGCAGCACCTTTGTGTGCCATGGCACTGTGTTATTCATTGCAAACAGCTGTTGTAAACAGAGCTCTGCTGGGTTGAAGTGTGTCACTGATCGCTCAGCTACATGTGCAGGGTATGCCTACTTATGTGAACTGTTGAGCACTACAAGACAAGTCCATCTGCACATACTCCAAAAGCATATCTCATATCCATGAGGTCTATCCCAGATGAGTCTTCCCCTCTGGGGGGGGGGGGGGGGAGGGCATGCACACTCACCCCTGTGTCACACAAGAGAAATGCCTACTAGGCAATGCACCTGTAATCAGAGTTGCCATGTTGGCTCCATTCTGGCCTAGGTCTGTTGAAATTGTCCAGGCTCATCATCTCCCAGGTTATACCTCATGTTCAGAGCACATATATGCTCGATCTCACCCAATGTACAATGCTGTGATTGATCACAGCAGCCCTAGAATATGCATGAACATTGTGTGCCTGATGGAGGTGTGGGGTTAGGAATCCTGAGCATGGCATGTGGCTATTGTGTCAGCACATAGACATGTTCCATCTGTAGATCTGACCAGGGCACTGTCATCACTGTATGGCGGTGCTGGGGCTGGGTCAGTAGATGGACCGGCACCTATGGGAAAATATTTGTATGCTCAGCAGCAGATCCCAACATAAGAAGGCACATCCTGTACTGCAGCACAGCAGTATGTCCACTGCCACATCACTCCAACCAAACAGAGCCACAATATGCCTACACCATGTACACACTAGACTGCCATAGACAACAAGTGCATTTGTCATAGAATAAAGGGAACTCCCCACATTCAGGGGAATCCCTATATCCATTGGCTAAGCAGAATGAAAGATACAGATCTGATCCAAAAAGGGAAACCATTTTCCCATACACAAAATGATACCACAAAAACAAACTAAAATTCAGATTTAGAAGAGACTGACCCAATCAATCTCCCTATTAAGTTCATGAGGTTGAATAGTGTTTAGCATATATAGCCAGTGTTGTTCAAGCCACTGTAACTTATTAACCCTGTCACCTCCGCATGGATCATTCGGTACATGATCTATAATCGTCCAAACTAAATCTTCAAATTCATGATGATGGGTCAGACAGTGATCTACCACGGGTGCCGATTGAACACGGCGTATCCGAGGCGCATGTTCTCCAAGTCTTTTTGGATCAGATCTGTATCTTTCATTCTGCTTAGCCAATGGATATAGGGATTCCCCTGAATGTGAGGAGTTCCCTTTATTCCATTGGAGGTTTCCCTTTGAATGACAGTAGGTGGAGCCAACTATATGAGCTTTCGTCCTTTGTAAAAAGCATCGCCGCAAAATTGCCGGTGTTTTTTGGCAGTTGCTACCAACTTGAATGAAGCTGGCACTTGAGACAGGGAATCATCCCGAAACGTGCACGTTGCGCCTCAAAAGTCTATTTCGAACTGCAATTTATATACCAGATAAGTGACGATTACACTATATAACTATATGTTTTGGTGATGAACCTCTAAAAGATAAAAAGTAGTTTACCGTCTGGTGTGGATGGTAATTAGTTCATTCCTCCCTCGGTACACTCCGACAAAAATTATAAACTTTTTTAGGGACTATATTGGTGATCATTTTTGTGGGATTTAATTTTTTCACTGATATTGGGATTGTTTCACGGCAATAACAAAAATAACCATGTGTTGTATCATGGCTGTTGCACACATGCAAATGCTGAGTTGAGAAGCATCAAACATCACAGTAACATAGCATATGATGCCAGATAAAGGCCATTATAGTGAAGCCACCCTGCTGAGTAAGGTGGCTGGACTGGATGGAGAGGCAACCCCATGCAGGCCCCCCACCCCAAAGCTGACTAAAGTATGATTGACTCATATCTGAAACTAGAAAGGGATCCACAGACTCAGTTCCATGCCATCATCAATGTTGTCACTGTAGCTGCCTTCACCGTTGTCATTGTAATGACTGTCTAAGCATCCACCACCCTGTCAGTGAAAAGAGTATATGTTGATGAGGTGTTTAGGTTGTCCGCCATGTAGCCTCATTGTTTGTCCCCTAGCTAAACAGCATGCTCCTCATGGAAAAATGCTCACATCGCTGCACCTGAAATGGGTCAGAGGAGGCCAAACAAGAAGATTAGCAACATGTGCCCCATGATGTATGATATGAGACGGAGAGGGGGGGACTGGGTGGAAATCACATTTCCCATCCAATAATGACATGGGAACAATGTACAAACAACCTGTTGCCCACAGAAGGACAAGCTGTAACACCAGAGGGCATATGAAGGGGGTACAAGGTATACAATCTAACAACTATTTCTACAAATGTCTTGCCACTTAAAGGGGGCTGGATGCCATGAATGGCCTCCCTATGGGGGGGGGGGGGGACATTGCCAAAATGCACAAAGCCATGTGACAGACATAGTAGATCCCCCAGACCTAGATGATACATGAAGACTGAGACACAAAACCCTGTAAGGGAGTGAGGCAACCTACTTGGAGCTGCAGTCACAACCATGCTAGCCATCTTACAGGGCACACAAAATGCACCCCACTGGTCTGCATTTGCTGTCACTTAGTATGTAACTATGTGCTGCTAAGCATTACATGTGCCTCCCAGCAAGCTATCACATATGCCATTATTGCATATCTACTGAATGCAGTACAACTATAAGGTCAACATAAGCATAAATATTGTCATTCAAACTGCCTTTTCAATGTAGCCTGTACTGCTTGTGGATGATGTCAGGGCAGGAGTGCAGACCTGGTCCATATCACTGTGTATGGTGCCATCCACGCCCCTTTGTTGGTACGACTAGGTGATGTATTCCTCAATGGAATGTCCACACAGCTGTATGCAGGTGAGAGAATTCAGTAGCTGTGTGTTGGCAGTTCCATCACACACTGCATATGAACATGCATGGCAGTGTGGCAATGGACCCACATCACCAATCTGCTGTGCAATCTCCACACAGCAAGGAGGTTCCTTGCTCACCAGCACTATGAGCCGGGCAGTAGGACTATGCCAATGCATCTGTGGGTACATGTGACATGACCAACACATAACACATATTTACCCACAACCTCAGTGGCAGTCTGTCCATCTGGTCTGTCAATGTAGGGTCTGGTGAACATGGGTATTGTGATACAGCGGACCCTCTGGCAGAAAGAAAAAAAGTTTTAAATTTTGAAAAAAACAAGCTTCACATGCAATTTCCTGAAAGTCCACATAGAGGGAGCAGGAGAGCCAGCCTGGAAGCAGAGGAACCACGCCTCTATGGGCAGGACCTAGAATCAGTTAGTCCCGATTTAAGCAGGGACAGAGCTGAGTCAGGCGGAGTCAGAGTCAGAGACAGAGTTGGAGTCGGTCTCAGACCCAGAGCAGCTCGAGGAGTTGAAGCAACTTGGGGAGCAGGCCAGAGAGTAGGCCAAGAAGCAGGCCAAGGAGTAACTCAGAGAGCAGGCTGAGGTGAAGGCCAAAGAGCAGGCCTAGAGGAAGGCCAGAGAGCAGGCCGGAGAGCAGGCCCTATCCAGGGAGAAGGGCTGGGATACAATCTGAGGAGATATCCAGCTGAAAAGAATACCCGAGGAGAGAAAGGTACTTTTAAAGATTTTTATAGAAGTAACCTGAAGGGAGTGTAGGGGGGCGGAGCCTGATGTCCAGCGGGTTAGACGCTGCGCGCTGAAGCTCCCGAGGGGCCTACTCAGAATCCTGACTTAATATCTGCATAAACTTAATATTTTACTCCGAACTTACCGGGGTGCCTTGGGGGGAATGGCGGCCCACAAACCAGTGCACTTGGACTTCGGGTCTCCCTCTTCTTCACATGGAAAACGCTCCAAAACAGAGTTGTCTTCCCCACCAAAGATGGTTCCACTTCGGGTAAGCCCCGAGATGCAACAGGAGATCTTGGAGGAAATACGTGGTGTGAAGGAACTGGTACAGTCCAACGGAGAAGCGCTCCGAGCCATGCGAGAAGATTTCGGTATGCTTCAGGACCGGCTTGAAGGTCTTTCACTACGGCTGGACAACATGGCGGGGGTCCTTGATTCGCACGCGGTGCGCTTGGTGAATCTGGACAAGGCTGAGCGTCAGATACAGAATCTTCAAAAAGAGTTAGAGGATTGCAATAATCGAGCCCGTCGCAACAATGTAAGGCTCATAGGAGTACCAGAGGGGGCGGAAGCAGGAGATATCAGAAAATTTCTGGTCAAAACTCTCCCCTCCTTGCTGAAGATTACCTTTTGCAGAGATCTGGAAATTGATCGAGCATATAGTGCTCCTACTAACATCGCACTCAATCGGACGACCCCCCGGCCCATTATCTTTAGTTTACTGAGGTATCAGCAAGTTGAGCAAATTTTCAAAGCTGCCCGGGTGATACCACATCTGCAGTTTGAAGATCATAAAGTTTCTTTTTTCCCCGACTTGGCAAAGCCCACAGTTGATCGGCGGAAGGGACTCCTTGCTTTTCGACCTAGATTACAACAGTTACAGGCTCGCTTTGGCCTCTTGTATCCAGCGAAGCTCAGAGTGACTCTCCATAACCAAACTAGAACCTTCGAAGATCCTGCTCTGCTAGCAACATTTTTAGATTCCAAAGAGGCTGACCAGATGCGCTAAGTCAACAACTCGGATGGACTCCGCTGGAACTGCCCGCCATTTTGAATGGCCCGATGCGGTGATCATTGCCTGGAATAGAGACTGCCTGGACTTTTCTTTCTTTTATATCTACCTCTCTTGGTCTCCTTCTCCTCCATGATGTGCACTGCGGTTGGATTCGGAGCACGCACAGCTATACCGGTTCTATGTTTCAATTTAGGCCTTCTCTGGGGTCTCACCCCGCAGACATCAGGTCGCCAGTAATTTCTGGGGTTTTGCTTCTTCTCTAAGGCACTTCGGTGCTTCTACTGTTATATAGGGCGCTTCATGATTTTTCATTGGCTTCTTTTCTATCATATCGTGTGTACAGTCATTTATAGTTGATATGAGGGACATTGCGCAACTCGGTGCGCCATCATGTTTCTTTCTCAGAATGTTTGACTTTGTTGTATGGCCTTATGTAAGCTCTTGTCACTGAACGTAAGTGGCATTAATAGTCCAAGCAAAAGAATGACCATCCTTAGTTATTCTAATCATGACCATACTGATTTAGTGTTTCTTTAGGAAACCCATTTCACCTCCGTTGAATCACTGAAACTTACTGCTAAACCTTATATGGTGGCTGCCTACTCTCCCGCCGTTTCCAAGCGGTGTGGGGTAGCCATCTTGGTTGAGAAATCTTTGCCAACTACTGTAATGGATACTAGCTCTGATGGGGAGGGTAGCTGGGCCTGTGTATATTTTAAGGTTGGAGATAGTGATTTTACGTGTATTTGTATATATGCTCCGAATGTGGATGACCCTGTTACTGTTACTCGGCGGTGACTTCCATCAAGTGTTTGATCCTTTGATAGCTAGACTGTCGCCTAGAACGAGTGGTCCGCCCAAGAGTCTTTACACTCTGCCAGCTCTGATGACAGATTTTGTGTGAGTAGATATATGAAGCTGTTTCACCCCTCTGACTTAGAGCTCACCTTTTCTCAGCCCCCCTATCACTCACAATCTCGATCAGATTTTTCCTCATCTCCTCAGTACTGCTATCCCAAGTGGACATATAATCCTGATAGGTTAGCCAATTGGAATGCCATCCAGAGCACTTGATGCTGGACATGCCATGTGGCCTTTGGTTCACTAAACTCCTGTTAAGTATGATTGTCCCGCATTACAGTATTACTGGAGTCGGGTCTGGGGTCGTCTTCATTCTATTTTATATTTTCCGGAATCCCTCTTGGTGGATTGTGGGGCTCCGCTTGGTTGCGGGGCTCCCCTCTCTTCCTAAATTGGCTTACTTCCTTTTAGCCTTTATACTGGGCATTGCTATTTCTTATTTCCTTAATCACGAAATATTGGGAAAATAGCTCTTCTTTGAGCTCTAATGAATGGTGAATCATATCTGTCTTTATTGTAAATATGCGCAAATACTTTATATGTCAGCCTCTTCCGTTCAAACTATTCACTATTGGTCTGGCTAGAAGATGCTCAATGATTATGTTCAAACTATTCAATGCTCTCAGTTGACTGTTTGAATCTGTATTAATCTCTGTCCCACACTCATCCGGTATCATAGATTCTACTTCTGTTTGTTTGATGTACAATAATTGTTGTATGTAAGCGCTTATATGATGATTCTTATCAGATTAGAGAAGAAGCATTGGGGTGGGGGGTAATTGGGGTTGCTTTCTTTATTGTATGTGTGTATTTGTTTCTTTTGGTGTGTTGTTACTTTTGTTTGTTGTAAAATGAAAATAAAAGTTAAAAAAAAAAAGAAGTAACCTGAAGGAGGAATGCAAAACTCAGAGGCCCGGGCAACAGGGAAGAGCTGAGAGGGCGCGGCCATTAGCCAACTGCCACAGGGGTGGAAGTGAAGGACAAGCGCATCAGCTGCAGCCATGCCTCAGAGAAGTTTGTCCCCATTCTAAAGAAAGAAAGACACACAGGGTGTAGCAGCAAAGCGCAGACAAACCAATGATACCAGGAGTCTGTTCAGAAGGTCCAAATCATTTATTTGTGCACAAGTCTCGAACCAGTCAATTTCAAAATGGCTGAGCAAAGTTTTCAAGCATTACAACAACTTTTATAGACTTCTGCTCCATTCTAGGTATAGAAAAACATTTCATTGGTCCCGGTAACCTCCCGTACCTCCCGTACCCCTTCCATTGGTCCCGGTACTGATAAGTTTATCCAATTATGTCCCTTCTGTGGGCATGACACCTGCATACCCCCCTTCTAGTCCCAATTACAATGGCCAGTTCATCAACTTGTTACTTTCACACTCTCAAGGCCATAGAACCAATTTGTGCGTGCAGAGGAGCAGGGTTCTGCAACTCATCTGTCAGCACTCCCAATTATTTCTTTGCAGATGTGCTTTTTCTTATCAGTAACTTTTAAACATGTCTTTCTGTATTTTTCCATCTTTCAGTTCTGCAGTTCTGCCTACCTAAGCTAATTCAATTCTTCTACTGAGTTCTATCTTACAATAGCAGCATATTGGGGGATGTGCAATCCTATATGCCTCTCCACAGGCCTCATTTACAGGTCAAGCTAGCCATGCTGGCCTGCTTATGTCAGACACCGTGGGTCACAGGCCTTCACCTGCCACATTCCCCCCTTTGATTAATCTCACCCTATTACTTAATAAGGTGTGAGAATTAAATCACCTTTAGAAGAATCACATCATGATTGAAGGATTTCGACTAGGACTAGCTTTGTATAAAGCCATTATTTTAGTTGCGGTCTTCCGCTCTACTGTACTATCAATAGTGTTATGAATGGAACGCATACAACATGGGATTAAACATGGTAATAAGAAGATAACAGCAACAAGGATTAGTACTAAAACAATGAAAGTCTTAAATCCTCCCACCCATGAAAAGAGGTTAGCAAACCAGTTAGGAAATTTCAAGGAGTGCCAAGTCTGTACTGGCACATAAGCATGTCTTTGCATATCTTTAGCAATTTCTTCAACTACTTGACCTTTATCATCTATTTTCAAACAGCAATTAGTTAAATTCAGTTTACCACATACTCCTCCTTCAGCTGCTAACAAATAATCAAGTGCTAAACGGTTCTGGTATATAGCAGTGCGCATCTGAGTACTTTGTCTAGCTAAGAGCGTAAGAGCATGACTAGTTTCATTAGTTATTATTTCAACTACTGCTTGTAAGCGAATAATACGATTAATCATATAATTTGGAGTACGATAACCATACATACCATCATCATTCCAAGTGGCAGGCCCATAATACTCAATGATTCTTTCTGGTGGCCAATCATCACCTTGCCACTTCTCCCACTTGCCTATCTGTAAGGCTTCTCTTTTCTGTCTCAGTGCTCTTTTGTGTCGGTGGGTAGTATAAACAGGGTATCCTAATTGTTCTCCATGTTCAGTGTTTAGAAGAAAGAAAGAAGGTCTGATGGTGCCTAAGACACATGCTCCTCCCCAGTGTGGTGGGAGTTGTGCATATGCTCGGTTTCCACAGATCCAATATAGGCCAGGTGGGGCTTGCCAGGCTTGGACTTTAGCAAGGTTAGTCCAGAAACCAGCAAGTTCAGGAAATCTGGCTAATGGGTTAGGAGGTTCAGGATGCTTGATTCCTGACCACCATGCTGTCTTTTTGGTCGTGGCATTATAGTACTTCTGGCTAAGACAGACCAGCTGTCCTACCTTCTGGGTGAACTGGGGTCCAGTTCTGGCATAGCAAAGAGGTCCAACGATTGAGTGCGCTAACACCCATTCACTGGTAGCCTTGTGTAATTCAGTCTGATTGTAAACCATAGAATAATTCAATTCTTGGGCTTCCCATGGCCACTGGTCTCCCATTTGGGTTCCGCCACAAAAATAGCAATCTGAGATCTTAAGACTAGATACTACTGCTCCGGCTAATTCTAGGAATAAATTCTGTGAGGGGTGAGGGATCTCAAACTTATTTACATGCATGGCTTCATAAAAGGTATTATGAATATGATATTTAGATGACTTGTGGGCTTGGGTATTCAATCTGATATACACAATGGTTCCTGGATCTATTGCTCCTCCAGCAATACGTAAACCAAACTTATATCCTTGTTTCCATGCATGGGGATTGTGTATACGTAAGTGTAAGGGATTGCAAGCATCTTTCTGACATTTATCATTTGTGGTTGGCTTGGTTAAAGTAGCCATTCGTTTATCTATTTTCTCATCAGTTATACCAGTGTTCCAGGTAGCATAAAAAACACATCCCCAATACGGGCAATAGTAATCTGCTGCTGTTGCAGTACTATAGCCTGATCCCGTTTTACCTGTACACTTCCACCAATTTGTGGCACCTTCTGGACACATATACTTATGGTCATTTCGATACGCTTTTTCCCATGTACCACAGGTGGACTGACTATCTCTATTAATAGCATTACATGCATCAAAATTCAAAACAGCAGGTTTAGTAATGTCCTTAAGTGGTGGTGTAGCAGCTAATATAGGTCCATCTGCATCCTTCCATCTTATTTCCATCGTGTAATAGGATGGATTCTGATGCGGATTATAGCATGCTTTAATTTTGCCATGAGTGCAAACATTCAGTTCAGTGGTGTTATAGATACACCTAGTCACTGTTCCCTTGCAGGTATAGTAAGAATGATAAAGCAAAGTCTGAGTTACTTTCAGTCCAGTTCGAGTAGAGGTAATGCAGGCAGTGCATGGAGGTAGAGCATAAGTCTGTTCAAAACCTCCAAAGAAGGCAACCAAAGCAAAGCAAAAGTAAAGATGCATGTTGATGTTGATTGGAGTTCTTCTGAATCCTCAGCTTGCTGATCTTGATCACGACGGTCTTTTATTCTTCGTCCCGTTTGCTAATGAAGCAATTTAACGGGTGCTGAGTGTTGATTGAAGATCCTCAAGATGTCCATCACACCTCAACCAACTTAGCAATTCAGTTGGTTTTTGAAGTATGGTTCAATATAATAACAAAGTAGTGCGCAAAATCGCACGCAGATTGGGTTCGTTGAAACAAAGCTGTTGCTGCATGGAAAACAGCAATCCTCTTCGAAAGACTTGGCTACTGCAAAGCACTGTGATGAAGTGTCTAAGCTGCTGGTTGCCGTCTCAAAGTAACTCGCAAGGGTGCATCAAGATGCTGTTCGGCTGTCCACTGCTCTGGTTCAGGATCGGCGGCGGGCTTGACTCGGCTGTGGTGGATCCAGGCGTCGATCTCGGCTACCTTTACTGCAGTTGGGGTAGACAGGATGACGGTGTACGGTCCCTTCCAGTGGGGTTCCAACGGTGTCTTCTTCCAATCTTTGATCCACACCAAAGTACCAGGCTGATAGGGATGCAAGGGTTCCGTCAAGTTGATAGGCAACTGGTCTTGGATCCACGTATGGAGAGTCTGCAGAACAAAACTAAGAGCTAGGAGTTCTTGCTTGGTTATTTCTGAACCAATTTGGGCTAGACTTCCTTTAATTCCCTGCACTATTGGTGGGGGTTTACCATACAAAACTTCAAAAGGGGAAAATCCTGTTGACTTTACAGGAGCTGAGCGTATTCTGAGTAAAGCTATTGGGAGCACTTGGGGCCACTTCAAGTGTGTCTCCTGACAAAGCTTGGACATTTGGGCTTTTAGGGTACGATTCATTCGCTCAACTTTCCCTGAACTCTGGGGTCTGTATGCAGTGTGGAGTTTCCATTGTATCTGCAAAGCTTTTGCTAACTGCTGAGTAACTTGGGAGACAAATGAGGGTCCATTGTCTGACCCTATTACTGCTGGAATTCCGAATCTAGGGACAATCTCTCTCATTAAGACTTTGGTAACTTCTCGGGCTTTCTCAGTTCTGGTTGGGAATGCTTCTACCCACCCAGAGAAAGTACAGACTAACACTAATAGGTAATGGTATCCATTGGCTCTTGGCATTTCGGTAAAATCAACTTGGAGGTTGTGCATGGGGGTGACACCTCCTGACTGAACTCGGGGTGCCGTAATCAGGCCTTGCTTGGCATTATTCTTGGCACAAGTTTGACATTGTCGTGCTACTGAGGCTGATATGGTTGTCATCAGAGGGATGTAGAAATGTGGTCTGAGTGCTTTTTCCATAGCACTCTTCCCATAGTGGGTGGCTTCGTGGAAGGCTTTGACAAAGGATGGTCCTAACAGTTCAGGAATTACTATTCGTCCAGGGGGTTGACTGCCCTCTTCTGGTGGCAGCTCAATCCATCCATCTTTCAGTATTCCATCTTCTCTGTTACAATAGTAATCCAATTCTTTGGTGGTATATCGTGGTGTCCATGAGTTCAAGGGTACTGGAAACAATGCTGCTTGCATTGGCATAGCTTGTGGGGCAATCTGTCCTGTCATAGCTGCTTGTCGTGCTGAGGCATCTGCAAATCTATTTCCTCTGGCAACTTCTCCTTTTCCTGCTTGATGTCCTCTGCAATGCATGACAGCTACACGTGTTGGGGCCCAAACTGCATCAAGTAGCATCAATATCTCGGACCATACTTGACTGATTTTCCTCCAGATGTGATGAGTCCTCTTTCTTTATAGAGAGCTCCATGGGCATGCAAAGTGGTGAAGGCATATTTGGAATCTGTATATACATTCAGCACAAGTTTTTCTCCTAATAACAATGCTCTGGTGAGTGCTATCAATTCGGCTTTCTGGGCTGATGTGCCTGAGGCTAGAGCTGATGATTCAACTACTTCGTGTTGAGTGACGACTGCATATCCGGCACAGCGTCGTCCATCAAGGATGAGACTACTCCCATCAACATAATAGATTTGGTCAGGATTGTCTATGGGCACATCTGTCAAGTCGGGTCGACTGGAGAACACAGTTTCCATGACTTCGATACAGTCATGTTCTGGGAGTTCTTCACTGATAGGTATCAAGGTGGCTGGATTCAGGGCATGGCTCACTTCAAGTTGTATCTGTGGGTTTTCACATAACATGCTCTGGTACTTCAACATTCGGGAATTGGTGAGCCAATAATTTGCTTTCTGTTCCATAAGGGCAAGGACTGCATGTGGCACAGTGACTCGTATGTTCTGTCCTAGTGTGAGTTTGTCTGCTTCACTCACTAGTAGCGCTGTAGCTGCAACTGCTCTCAAGCAAGGTGGCCATCCTTTGGCCACAGGGTCCAATTGTTTCGATAGGTATGCTACAGGTCGCTCCCAATTTCCCAATTTCTGAGTCAACATGCTTAGGGCATTTCCCTGTGCTTCATGTACAAACAAGTGGAAAGGTTTGTGGACATCTGGTAGTCCAAGTGCTGGTGATGACATCAATTCTTCCTTTAACGTCTTGAAGGCTGTATCCTGCTCAAGTCCCCACTCCAGTGGCGACTTTTCTTCTCCTTTTGTGGCTTCATACAGTGGTTTGGCAATTTGGGCAATATTAGGTATCCAGATTCGGCAATATCCTGCCGCTCCCAGAAAGGCTCTGACTTGCTTTCTGGTTGTTGGAGTTGGAATTCTGCATACTGCTTCTTTTCTTTCTCTGCCTAATTTTCTGCTTCCTTGGGTAATGCGAAAACCCAAGTATTTCACTTCTTTTTGGCATAGCTGTGCTTTGGCTCTGGAAACTTTGTATCCAGCTTCATCTAGTAACTGCAAGAGGTCTTTGGTGGCTAGTATACATTCACTTTCTGATATGGCAGCTATCAACAGATCATCCACGTATTGGAGAAGCACTCTCTTCCCCGGGGCTACTGGATAGCTTGAAAGGTCTTGATTCAGTGCAGCACTAAAGATGGTAGGCGAATTCTTGAATCCTTGGGGTAATCTTGTCCAGGTGAGTTGGCCCCCTCTTCCAGAGATGGGGTCCTGCCATTCGAATGCAAACAATATTTGGCTTACTGGGCTAATCTTATGCAAAAGAATGCATCTTTCAAATCCAGTACAGTGAAATGGGTAGCTTCAGTGGGTATCAGTCCTAGAAGAGTGTAAGGATTGGGTACAACTGGATGTATGTTTTCAACTGCATCATTTACTCTTCTCAAATCTTGTACTGGGCGATAATCATCTGTCCCAGGTTTCTTTACTGGCAAAAGTGGAGTGTTCCATGGGGATTGACATACTTTTAGTAGGCCATACTCGAGCAATCTCTGTAGGTGGCGATGAATGCCTTCAATTGCGGCTCTTGGGAGAGGATACTGTTTGACGTGCACTGGTGTAGCACTAGGCTTGAGGGTTACAATCACTGGAGCTATATGCTTGGCTAGGCCTGGGGGACTGCCTTCTGCCCATACTCCAGGTGGTGCATCGATGTTCTTTAAAGTTTGTTCAAAATAGGTATCTTGGATCGAATCATCAATGTAGTATCTCCATTCTTCTTCTCGGGGAACTGTCAGCAGCATCATTCCTGCTGGTTTGGTTTGGGGATTTACTGTCATTTGCATTTCTCCTTGTTCAGAGAAAGATATCTGTGCTTGAAGCTTGGCTAGCATATCTCGTCCCAGTAGTGGCACTGGGCATTCGGGCATGTAAAGGAATTGATGAGTTACTTGTTGTCCTCCTAGACTGCATATTCGATTTTGAAGAAAAGACTTTGTGGCTTTGGCACCAGTTGCTCCTATAATGGTGACTGCTTTTGTAGTAAATGGGGCTATCTTTTTGTCTATTACTGAATGTTATGCTCCAGTATCAACCATAAAGTCCATAATTTGGTCTCCTATTTGTATTCCGACCATAGGCTCCTGGAGACCTAAAACAAACTTGGAGCCCGGTCTGTCCTAATCCACGTCATTCTCATCATGGGCTGGTGTGGCCAATGCTTGAATGGCTCCTCCTCCTCTTTCTCGCTGGAATTGTTCTCGATTGGCTCCTCCTCGGCTTCGGGGATCGCCTCGTCTTTCTTCTCGCCACTGATGATCGTTGTCGTCATCTTGCTGGGCGTCCACAAGTTGCGGGCACGTATCTCTCCAATGTCCTTCCTCTCTGCAGTAGGCGCATTGGTTCACGCCTAGTCTCTGGGTCCGGCCTCCGCCTTGACCCCGCCCTCTTCCTCTGCTCCTTCGACTAGGGACACCTCCCCTTTTCTGTTCCACTATGGCCGCAGCCAAAAAATCAGCTTTCTTCTTCATCTTTCTATCACATTCTCTCTGTCTTTCATTATCACGATTCACATACACTTTATGAGCGACTTCCAATAACTGTGTTGCATTCATGCCCGCAAACCCTTCTAATTTCTGTAATTTACGTCTAATGTCTGGTTGAGACTGGTTTACAAAAGCAGAATTCACCATACATAAACTTCCTGGTGCCTCGGGATCATAGGGAGTATACATTCTGTATGCTTCAGTTAATCTTTCATGAAAATCTGCTGGGCTCTCATCTATCCCTTGAATAACTCCTGCAACTTTGGAAAGGTTCATAGCTTTTTGGCCCCCCTTTTTCAGGCCTTGCAAAAAGCCTTGGCGAAAACGGGCTAGGGCTGTGGATCCTTCATCTGTATTTGGATCCCATTGGGGGTCTTCATTCGGGAATTCTCTCTGAGCTGCTTCCCGACGGTCTATTATATTCTGCCCCTGTGCCGGAGCTACAGGGTTTTCTGCCATCCATTCAATAGCTGCTTTTCTAATTCTTGCTCGTTCTTCTGTAGTGAATAGGGTGGTCAGGAGCTGACGGCAATCTGGCCAAGTGGGTTGGTGAGTTTCCATAATACTAGTTACTAATTCTGTCAGCTCCTGGGGCTTACTAGTATAGGAGGCATAATGCGACCTCCAATTTAATAAATCAGTTGTAGAGAAAGGGATATACACATAAGTTAGGGGTCCCGCTACCACTTCATCATTATCATTCTTTACGGGCATTCCCGGGACTTGCCGTAAGGGAAACAGTTTGGCCGCCATAGGTGTCTTTTGGGATCTAAGGGTTATTGTCGTTGCCTTTGCAGGAGTCACTTTCTTTTTCTCAACAGGTTTTGCTTTGGGTTTAGCTTTTACTGGCGTGCTAGTGCTAGCGCTGGCTTTTTCAATTACTTGTACACTGTCCTCCTCGTCTGGGGGATTCTCTCTTTCTCCTTCTTCTATCTCCGCTTCTGGCTCACTTTTTATGTCCTCCTCTTCTCTTTCAGCTAATTCTTCCTCTCCCTCTCCTCCGGGAGGTGGGTCAGGGGTTGGGTCCCGCTCCGGCCGTCTCTGAGGTTCTGGGGCAGGACGCCGGGCTACTCTTATCGGACCTGGGGTTCGGGGCTGCCTAGGAATTATTTCTGGGGAATCAGGATCTACCAGGATGGGCTTCTTCCTGGATTTCTTATCCTGCTCTTTCATTTTGGGCTGTTCCACTTTCTGTCTAGAATCTGTTTTCGCTAACATTATTCTGCACTGTTCCTCATAACAGCGCTGCGCCCAGGGGGGCGGATCTTCACAAATACTTAACCAGGAATCTATGTAGGGGTACTGATCGGGGTGCGCTGTCCGCACTCTACGGTGTATTGACTGAATAATCTCTACATTGAACGTTCCCTCTCGGGGCCAGATGGGGTCTAGATCGGGCCACTCCCTAGTACACAAAATCTGCAAACGGGCTGCTGTCATTTTAATACCATAATCTCCTGAATATCCCTCTTTAAAATGTGCGATCATACATTCTAATGGAGTGTTTCTAGTAGACCCCGCCCCTCCCATTTCGATGTGTGCGCGCAACAACAGACAGAAGGGAAAAGGAGGGCGGACCGTGGGTAAGGGGTCCTCACGGTCCTGGAAATGTATAAGGAATACAAATAACAAGACAAGACGACAATCGCTTCCCCCTTTTCGCGACCTAAACGCGGTCGCCCGGTCAGGAAATGCGCTACTCAGGGGTCCGCCTTCACTTGGTCCGTGCTGCCAGACCTCTCATTCACACTTCGTTCACACAATCATGCTAGCAACGTATCCCAGAATGCATTCGTTTCTATCTATTCTGACTAGTCTTTTTCCCAATTACAAAAAGGATGAGGGTTTCACCCGGCGAATTCCCATGCGGGGTTACTCGGCTCTTCCTTGAGAGTTGATCATGCTCTCTTACCAATTCCCAATATCTCGAGATTACAAATTCCAAAGTTCCAAGTTCCAATGGCAGTACTGCGCTTTCTATTTCTGTCTAGACCCAAATCAAAACTATACTCACCGGATCCGGTCCTCAAACTTCCCAAGCAGGCGCATGAGTTGGACCTCGGACTCCCCTCACTCGGGTTCGAGGCGTTGACTCCAGACGGGCTCGTCACCCGCCGAGGTCCGACCAGCTCCCTCCGATACAAGGGACTGGTGGCGCCAGGGAGCAGCCCTCGTCGGAAGGGCGCGATCCCGGCAGGACCAAGCCTATAGAGGCGGAAAGTCGTGGTATATTGCCCTATACACTTTGATTCCACAACTTCCCGGCCAACGCACCAAGAATATGTAGCAGCAAAGCGCAGACAAACCAATGATACCAGGAGTCTGTTCAGAAGGTCCAAATCATTTATTTGTGCACAAGTCTCGAACCAGTCAATTTCAAAATGGCTGAGCAAAGTTTTCAAGCATTACAACAACTTTTATAGACTTCTGCTCCATTCTAGGTATAGAAAAACATTTCATTGGTCCCGGTAACCTCCCGTACCTCCCGTACCCCTTCCATTGGTCCCGGTACTGATAAGTTTATCCAATTATGTCCCTTCTGTGGGCATGACACCTGCATACCCCCCTTCTAGTCCCAATTACAATGGCCAGTTCATCAACTTGTTACTTTCACACTCTCAAGGCCATAGAACCAATTTGTGCGTGCAGAGGAGCAGGGTTCTGCAACTCATCTGTCAGCACTCCCAATTATTTCTTTGCAGATGTACTTTTTCTTATCAGTAACTTTTAAACATGTCTTTCTGTATTTTTCCATCTTTCAGTTCTGCAGTTCTGCCTACCTAAGCTAATTCAATTTTTCTACTGAGTTCTATCTTACAATAGCAGCATATTGGGGGATGTGCAATCCTATATGCCTCTCCACAGGCCTCATTTACAGGTCAAGCTAGCCATGCTGGCCTGCTTATGTCAGACACCGTGGGTCACAGGCCTTCACCTGCCACAAGGGAATACTTGAGCCTGCAAGAATTGGAGGACAATCAGGCTAGGCCTCAAGCCTTTCCTGTAAGTGACTGCAGGAACTTTAAAGGTAAAACAGTTGTTGCCTGCTATTGCTTGCCTAAACCTAGCACAAGAGAGAAACAAAAGAATGAGTTTTATCTGTATGATAAGGACACTTTTATGCAAAAAGTAACAGATAATCTCTCCAAGAAGAAAGCTAGTAATGCTAAAGGCTGGGACAAGCGAACTTTTAAACCTGTAGCAGATGAACAGCCAGGGTTCTATACCATAGCCAAAAACCGACGCCCCAAGCTGACAAACCAGCATTGGAACACAGTATGGCATGCTTTTAGAAAGCCCGAATTCAACCCTCCTGAGGTTTCAGACTCAGACCCCTCAGAGATGGAATGGATGCCAGGGTAATCTGAGGTTGATGAGGCAGTGGAACCCATGGATTGTATTTATTGTACAGTAGGAAAGCTTTAAGCTGTTTGGAGCAACAGAATGTATGAAGTGAATACAGGATGCTTTATGTTTTAAGTTTCTGTGAAGATTAACAGTGTTATTTTGAACGTTTTGTGTGAGTTGAACCTGATGCAAGGAATGATACAGCCCTGTTATTTTCTTAACCGCATATTTTGAACCATTTTGCGTAAAGGTGAAATAAAAGCCTTTTTCCTTTTTCCCTACACTTGGCTGAAAGTCGCTTTATTGGGAAGTTGGCAACGAGGTAGCCACAGAGGGCCGCTACCTCATGACCCTCGCAACAGGCCAACCCTGATACCCCTATTCTTATGCGCTCCCCAGCCCCGGTGGAACCACTACGCCGCCACCAGAGGGGGCTGCGGAGGACAGTATCTAACAATACCATCTCCCTGTGAATGGGGCAGCATATCAGAAGGGATTCCCGATAACATGATTGCTGTCACCAAGGTGTAAGGGACCAAAAGCAACCAACCACTATACCATGACATTGCTGCATGTTCAGGGTCTGTGCAGCCAGCATACAGGTCACAGGGCTGCAGCCAGGGAAAATGCATCTGCCTGAACACACAGCAGTGTTACTGCCACTGCAGGACCACACAATGTGTAGGGAAAGGAAGGAGCGATAGAGAATGGCCACACCTCATTCTGTTCAACATGAACTGGATATGTGGAATGCCTGGGGTGGAGGCACCAGTAGATAAGGGCCTGCTCTCCAAAGCCAGGTTTCTGTGAGAAACAGGGTATCCAGCGAATGCTGGACAAGAAAGTCCTGGATAAGAGGAACTTTTTACAATTTAGGAGGCCAGGCTAAGAAAGATGTTGGATGATAGGGGCCTGGATTGTGAGACAGGAGTGGTGATACAGGGCAGAAGATTGGCGGCGGTTCATGCCAGGTGACCTGGGGGTGGCACTAATGGTGGTGAAGGGCGCCAGCTCCACTGAACAGGGATAGCAGACATTATCAAAAGTACAGGAAATGCAGAAGAGAGTGTTAGTATAGTCTTACCCGGTGCACTCAGTTGGTGTGAGCTAGGTAGGTGCTCACAGTTATGCCCTGGAGTGCTCACAGTTATGTTCTGTAGACTGGTTGAGGTGAAATGAGCTACTGACGCTGCCAAAGACACCCCAAGGAGCTCGCCCAAGAGCAGGCCCTGCTCTTTGTGCATGCACCTTCAGCCTGCACCAGAATGCCGCAGTAAGAGTAGATTTAAAGGGCAGAGTGTTTCTCTGGGAGCGTGTCAAATGCAGTGGGTGGGAGCAGGCACAGGAGACCAAGAAACAAACCGACAAGTACCTGAAGGAGACAGCAAAGTACAGTGGTGAGCACAGTATGGCACAGGATATATGTAGGTAGATGGTCAGCAGCAGGCAGCAGCACTGTGAACGCCGCTCTGTGGCAATTCAAGAGAGAGAGAGAGAAGCAACAGGTTCAACGTGTCAATAGGCTGATGGCTGTGAGTGAGATACTATAGAACAAGATTCACCAATAAAACCCCTTTCAATTTTTGTCGGAGCGTTTCGAGGGAGGATAAGAATGGAAATCTGACCCACGCCAGACAACAAGCTACTTTTATTCGTTTAGAGGTTCTCCACCTTCAAAAAATTTTTATATAGAAAAGGCTTTACTTAACTGTCCAAAATTCTTTATCCCATTATAAACTCTCCACCGTTGTAAAATTCCATTATACTTCACACGACGCGCGCGTTTCGGGAATAATCCCTGCTTCAAGTGTTTTCTACAAGTTCATGAGAAAAAGCAACTGTGTCCCAAAAAACGCCGTCTCGCAGCTTAGGGTTATCCGTTGATCTGAGGGAACATGCACTATGCTTTTTCAAAGGAGAACCAGTCAATAAGAAAAGGGGAACCCCACTCACAGGGGAATCCCTAACATGATGGGCAGTCGACAAAATAGACCAATGAATGAGGATCTTAACGAGTGAGTGAGATACTGGCATCAGGCATCACAACAGCAATGTGGAATGGCAAAATTGGGAGGAGCGAGGAATCCCCCACTGATATGATGGTGGGAGGTGGCTGCAGGGTGATTGGCAAGGAGAACATCTGAAGCAGGTGCAGCAATCAAGGCAACTGAGATGTCCAGCCAGCAATGTCTGAACTGCTGCCAGGGAACCAGGTCCAGTGACATGGAGACATGTCAGGCATAGGCAGGTGAATTGCAGATGTGTGCTCATGTTGAAGGATAGGACAACCATGGGTATACATCAGAACTGCAAGGGATGGAGGTCTGGGATGGAAGCACTGAGGACCCTGAACCATGACCCAGGGAGAAAAAATAAGAGGGAGCAGGTGGTAGGAGTGGAAACAATTGGACATGCACAGAATGTGCAATAGCAGAGCCAAGAGGGCAATCAGGACCCATGTGCCATTAAAGACAAGGTGGGTAGGCTATGGTGTGGATCCACTGTGCCATAGGCAGCAGATATGTGTCTGATGTTGGGATATGGGTACAGGTATCTGCATCTGTGACATATATGGGTACAGGTTACCCTGCTATGTCTCATGTCTGGGGACTGAAAATGAGTAAACCCTGAACACAGGACAGGCACAAATAATGAGTGGCAGAAACCCCTGACAGCAAGGGTGACCTGCTCATGCATCTGTACATACCTCTAGGATGAGGAAAGAGATAGTACACAAACATGAAGCATAGTAGGGTCAGGAGCAGTCCCCTTCAGTAGAGGTGGAGGCACAGCTTGTCTCTGCGACATTGGAATAGTTGAGGTGCACTGTGATATGGTCTGGACGGCACACATTGAAGGGACAATTTTGGGTGCTCTGGTGGGCAGATGGGTGGGGATGGGAACAGAGGAGTATGAGGTCAGTTCGTAGGTGGAGCCCATATCTACTGTCCCCACATCTGTGTCAACAGAAAAGGAACAAAGGGTGACAGAGAGTACGGCCAGGTCATGGGATTGCAGACGGGCAAGACAAACTGAAGATGACCTAATGAGGAACTGCTGGCCAAGCCGGTGGCAGTGCACCAGAAGGTCATCAGGGGAACATATGTGAGCTGCATCACATGCTGTGATGGTCCTGGACAATGGAGACATAAAGTGGATTGAAGGACACAGAAGACCCTGCCAACTGCACTCAGATTGGAGGGACAACATCATCCAGTCCTGGAATAACAGTGCTGAGCATGCAGACATATGATTTTATGTCCCCCATGGGTGTCTCCATGGATAGCCATATAACCAGTGCATGCAGCCAGTAGGGCATAATCTGGCCTGCATGAGGTTGAGCCTCAATCATTCACACAGTCAGCAAGCCATAACAAAGAATCACAGATGAATGCATGCATGCAGTGCCATGGGGCTAGAACTGGAGCAAGCCCCTGCCCTGCGCCAGGGGCCCTGTTGTCTGTACTGTGGCAGCAGTGTGTGACAAGGCCTACACTGACGGCACAATTTGCAGCTCCAAAAGGCTGATAGCATTGATGAGAAGGGACCAGATGTCACAGGGCAGGAAAAGGTACAGCAATAGCAGCCACCTAATCAATCTACTCCATGTCCCATAACAGCCACAGCATGGACATATACCTGCCAAACATATATATTGGTATCTGATGGGGTTGGCAATGGAGCCCCATATGTACTCTCCAGCCCCACACCAGCACTGGCTGCAGCTCAATGCGAACAGGGCCCTGTAAGCCAGCCTATCATATGGATAGGCATGGGGAACACAGAGAGACCTATGACTGCATGCAATGGTGTAAAGCAAGGATTGCATGTGGCCTGCAGGGAACATCCGCAGCAATTGTGTATGCCTGGTACATTACTGTGTCCCAAAGAAAGGTGGGAGGGACGTGTACAGTGGTGTGCAAAATGCTTGCTTAGGCTATTCCCTGCTCTATTCTGACAATCTGTCCAAAATGTTGAAGATCCCAGGCCTATCATATACTGTTATGTGACCAATTTGTTTCAGCAGTCAGTTCTGCATGCATAGATACTTGTCAGTGAACGTATGTATGGCTGTCATGAGGAAACAATGTCCTCAAACGATCAACTGTATTCTGAGTCACAGCAGGATCTAAATGAACCCAGGGAATACAGTGCCTCATCGGCCAATTAGTACATGGTAGTTTGGCGGCACTCAGGGTGTAACAATACTGTGGTGTGTATCACATCTGATGATATTCCCATCAATGGAGGACCAGGTATATGTGGTGGTATATGATGAGGAGGGGAAGTCTAGGCTGCAGATAGTAGCAAGGGTCAGCTGTAATCAGAGCACATCTGTAAACAGTCCACAGAAGCTAAATGAGACAGGAAAACTGCAGGACCTACATAACAGTGTTTGGCTGAAAAGGTCATCCAAGAGGGACAACAGGGCATTGATAAGGACAACTGCAGGCAACTGCCAGTCAACCCCCCCCCCCCCACACACACACACACACACACATCTGTGGGAATGGAGAAAGAGGGTTTCCATTGCACTTTGCACTTCCACTGTGAGGAGAAGCTGCATGGTGTAGGGTCTGAGTGGGTATACAGTGTGGAGGCAGCCACATCCAGTGGAGGAACAGAGGAAGAGATGCATTGCGTGGGCATCCAAGTACTCTAATTGGACCAAGTCGACTGGGAGAAAGATCTGTTCAGTGGCAAAAGCATGCTCAGCATTCTGGGTGACCAGGGCGAAAACTATGTGAGGAGGATCCCTCATGAGGTGGACAAACCAGGGTGCCAGAATATCTCTGTCAGGCATCCAACAAAGGTCATGATCTGGAGATGCATGGCTGGCAGTGATGTTGGAAGACCCCATACCATTGATATGATAGTGAAGCAGCAAAATAACTAGGGATCATGCTGAAGTGCATACTGTCTGCAGCACAGCAAATGTATCCTGGCAGATCTGTCTGCCAAGATGACAATGCACCTTGCCAGCATGTGAAACATATTGCCGATTGGAAGACAATAAATGAGGTCGGAACATTGTGTGGCCCATGCCATCACCTCATTTGACCCCAAATGAGAATCATGGGGACAAGGTATCAGTTGAGATAATGAAGAAGCAGCCGTGGACCAAGCAGGAGCTGACGGAGTCATTGGTTGCAGCCTGGAAGTGCATCATAATGCGAGAACATACTATCACACTGTCCACCCCATGACAGACTGATTCCATCTGTTGGGAAAGTGCAAGGGCTATCCCAGCAAGTCCAAATGGCCAGCAACCACCAAAGAAAGCTCCTCTCAAGTCTGCCCATTGACAGTAAGAGGAAAACATGCACAGTGTCAACATACATAGAACAAAAAACACAATAAATTTTGGCCCATACAAAGCATCTCTGTGTGGGCCAAAATCGAACATGGGTAGAGCACAATCAGTACAGTGTGCTAAAGTCATGACAAAATGGGCATATTTGTACAAAAAACACAAGGGAAGAAGAAGGCATGCAGAAGGGGTTGTGCATTGTGAAACATTTTCTCCCTGTAATCCAAAGAAATACACTGCCAGTATGGCACAACCTATGCAAGACATTCTAACAACACTGTACTGTAGCACAATGGTAGAAGCAGTGGTATGTGGGACGAGACATCAGGTGGCCCCTCCCAGCAGTTCCCTGTTTGGCCACTGTGGGATGAGCATGTGAAATTGGCCTGCAGCAGCACTGTTGGCAATCCACACAAACAATCCACTATGTCAATGGAAACCAATTAACAAAAGCTAAATATGCCAGACAGGCTTGTGGCAGAACAACAGCACCAGTGCTGGCTTGGCAGTCTAACCAGACCATGATAGTCAGTGAAGGCAACAAGGACTGCTAGGGGAATTGAACACAGATTGCCCTGCTCCCAAACCAGTGCAATTATCACTAGTCTACACCTTCATGTGGCTGACATGGCACAGGTGCTGTTATGGGGGAATACCCCTACGAGACTGGGCCATCACAGGCAGCCATATATTTGCCATGCATGGGTAATCCCCAAGGTATTGGTATCACATGTATAGCCACCCTCAGGCCATCACAGGCAGCCATATACTTGCCATGCATGGGTAATCCCCATGGTATTGGTATCCCATGTATAGCCACCCTCGGGCCCTCCTCATACAGCCACATTCGAGGTATATACTGGGAGTTGGAAATAGCTTGTGCTGCCATGGGATCATCAGTCTCACCAATAAAAGCAGGTTGCTATCTGAGAATCAGGGATTCTGCACACACTCTGCCATTTCCATGAGGACACAGGGCTCCGTGTCGGCAATGTCATGGTGCTGGCAGCTGGAACATGCCAAACTCCATAGCACACTCTGTACAGTAGCACACAGATGAGTGGTAGCAGCATAGGCTTAAGAAGCAGAGGGTCTGGTGGTCACCTTCCTTACCATGGATTTTGTCCATAGCTATGAACTCTTACCAACCATTGTCATAGATATGGCCACAATACCCGCGTCCCTGTTTTATTTCCCTGACCAGGGTATATTGGCAATCGCAATGGTAGCACCTGGATACTGTCTCCCTGATGAGATGGGCCCACACAGTGGGCACACTACCGTGCTGAGCCCTATTGCCAGACACCCATAGTGCTCCATAGCCCAGCTGTGCAGGGAGCCTGTCACCGAGCACTGCCACCACATGGACTAATGTACCTCGGTCAGGGACCAAAAATAGGGATGCTGCCACCATGCCTACATCAGAGGCTATGGGGGAAGTACATGGCTATTGACAAAATCAGTAGTAGGGGGATGCAAACCCAGGACCCCTATATCCCACGCCTGTGCACTAACCAGTTATCTGTTGAATACAGGGAGTCCAGTCGTGTGTGGCATGCTATAGGTAGCCGATGCTGGGAATGGGTGGCACTGATGCTGCAGGTATTATGTCCCGGGTATGGAGCCCATAATCCCAGAGGGGATAACGGCCCATGTGACAGACCACAGTGGCAACACCTGGAGACTGGCTCCCTAATGAGATGGGCCCGCACACCTGGAGACTGGCTCCCTAATGAGATGGGCTCGCACAGTGAGTGCATGACAGCACTGGCCCCTATTTCCAGATGTCTGTGGCACTCCTTAGCCCAGCTACTCAAGAAGTCATTCTCTGAGTGCTGTGACGACACCTGCCATTGTTCCTAGGCCTTTCCTGGGTGTCAGCTCATTTCCTATGATCTCTCTCACCATGGGGACACATCTAGGCACTGGAGACAATATGTATAGGACACATATTCCCATCTGGAGTACATACATGTTATGGCAGATGGTGCCTGTTGCATACCTTCCTCAAACAGGTGGAGTACCACTCATCCTGACCTAGAGAGTGTGCCCTTGTGGCCAGGTGGCTCTCAGCAGCAGGTCGAGCTCTTGGTATCCCATGTTATGGTACACAGCCCAATCATGCAGTGAGTGTGACAGGGGCACTCCTGTGGTGCAAGACTCACTGCTGCCCAATGAGGCTGCTCAAAACACCCAACTGGCTTATATGCTGAATATCTAGGAATGGATTGTGGGTCACAGAGCAGATACAGTCACTGAAGAACACTGTAACATCACATTGTTTGGAGCAGTGCCCTGAACCAGGATGGCTGGGGCAAAGGCATATCAGCACAGGGAATGTGGACATATGCAGGGGTTGGGTGCCCCCATGAATGGGGGGACTGCGATATCTTAGCCAGTTCCACACAGGCCAACCTCTTGCTGAACGCCACTCTCAACAATGCCCACAACAGGCAGCCAGCCCATATTCATCTCCATAGGCATCTCCAGGAAGGCTCCATACTCACAGGGGACTAATGAGGAGCTTGGATGTTATACCCACCCACCACGTGGGTGCTGCTAGCTGAACGCCATCCTCTGAGTACACATAGGCATCATGCTGTCATGACTGATATGCAAACCGCATGGGGATGAGGTAGCAATTCCAGTGAGAGCCAAGCCAAAATGTGGCTGAGGCTGTATCACTGTGGCAACACCATATGGCTAGCACTGTGGCTACATTGGCAGCCACAGATTCACATAACTATCAGAGTGACAGACATCCTGTGGCTATCTCTGCAGTGTGGGAACCAGAAAGGCCTCTGCCCCAGCCATGTCCATAGCACCCAGTACCACTCAACACCCTCATAGCATGTACTTGATGTCCACATGGGTGCAATTAGTTGACACCCATGATGCATTGCACTTGCACAGATGCCAAATGTTCTGTCAGTAACAGAATATCTAGGGATGGCTGCAGGGCACAGACACTGGCCTCAAAGACATACAGCTCAGTGGGGTAGTCCACCGCTGGGACACAGATGGCATGGCCTGGAATGTTGGTATACACACAGAAAAACCACCGCCTAAGGGGAATACTAATACATCAACCAAGAAAAAACCCCTTAGTAACTCCACTATTACTATAATCAACCTTCTCAATAAAATATCTTATTAAGTCACTTCAACCTACAGACAACAAGCCATCACTGGACCTCAGGTTTCACTCACCCTCCATTTGGCGAAATTCATCACCATAGGGAAATGGCGGACACTCACATCATAGGTCCTTAGCTTACATAATTTATTAATTTTATTATAAGAAATATGAAAACTCTTTTTCTTAAAAAGCCTCTTTACTCCACCGACAACCTCTATAGAGATTCACACAAAATAACATTAATAGACAGCAATACATCAACATATTCTCCTCAAACAAACACACTACATATATTGCTGCAAAAAGTGTCCGCTACACTTTATAAAAAAGATACAATCATGATGTTCATACACGATATACTGAAAGGAATAAAGATAGACTTCTTAGATAAATGACATCACTCCTGGAGTGCTGAAGTTGAGCTTCTAACAGATAAGTAGCAGATTGCTCTTTGTATGAAGCCGAGTGATGTCATTTATCTAAGAAGTCTATCTTTATTCCTTTCAGTATATCGTGTATGAACATCATGATTGTATTTGGAAGATATGAACATCGTAATCGACTTTAAAGGGCACTGAACGTCATTATCTGTTTTATAAAGTGTAGCGGACACTTCTTGCAGCAATATATATAGTGTGTTTGAGGAAAATATGTTGACTGTATTGCTGTCTATTAATGTTATTTTGTGTGAATCTCTATAGAGGTTGTCGGTGGAGTAAAGATGCTTTTTAAGAAAAAGAGTTTTCATATTTCTTATAACAAAATTAATAAATTATTTAAGCTAAGGACCTATGATGTGAGTGTCCGCCATTTCCCTATGGTGATGAATTTCGCCAAATGGAGGGTGAGTGAAACCTGAGGTCCAGTGATGGCTTGTTGTCTGTAGGTTGAAGTGACTTAATAAGATATTTTATTGAGAAGGTTGATTATAGTAATAGTGGAGTTACTAAGGGTTTTTTTCTTGGTTGATGTACTGGAATGTTGGTACCCATGAGGGTAATCATGTGGTCCACCAAGGATCACCGTACCCAAGCCATGTGGTCCAGACACATGTGAGCAGTGTGCTCAGAGCCAAGCAATGGCCCTGACTGCCTGCACATGCACACCCTGGCCGAAGGTATGCCTTGCCCCGCCCATTGTCATGGGTAGCCATCCACCGATGTGTGCTGGAGCCCACATCATGCATCAGCATAGCTATCCGTGCCACCCCCTGCCAACAATCTGTCATTCCCCTTCCCCCATCCCCCAATAGCAAAGATATCACAGCTGCAACCTATGTCAGATGTATAGTTCACCTGATGTGCGAGAGGTGGCGGACCTGTTCAGCTCCAGGGTTGGGCATGTGGCCCTGTATCCAGGGGTAAAGCAATGTTCATCCCCCAGTTGCATGGGTGGGCATGGTGCTGGCACATCCCCAAACCCATGGCCCCAGGAGAACTGGGTCCACTCCCCCAGAGGTACCAGGACAGTACTGAGACACAGTCACTGCTATACCCACCCGCAACTGGCATCTAGTATGGCAACACCACTTCTGTGGGTTGAACTTGAGATAACTGGACCCCTTATGGACACATGTGGATACAGCTGGCATGGCCCACACAGGCTTGGGGGGTCTGTATGCCTCACTGGGTGAGTGGTGTTGCCAAAGTGCATGGCTTAGGGCACAGGGCCAGTATGCACAGCCATCTCATGGACAGCTAAGGGACAGTATTGTAAGCCTGTTCCCCAATAAGCTGTGGAATAGGATGGGGAATGAGGCATCATACAACATTATGTCAGGGGAATGCAACTGACGGCTGTGCATACCACAACCCTCGTGTGATTCACACCCACTGCTATATCTCATCACCCATGGCTACATACAAGAGCCCACTGCCATGTGAGAGCGATGGCCCACCCTACAGTTTCCACCAAGGACCACTTGGTAGATCCACATCCCCATGAGCAGGGAGTGGGATGGGAATTCCCTATGTCCTTGCTCCCTGACAGACCTTGAATGCCCCTGTCCATATATCCTAATGCAAACCACAAATGAGATATCACACATACAGCCACAATGACAGGGTACCAACCATTACTGCTGTACAGGCCCTGTCTCGGCCATTACAGGTCTCCATGGAACATCTGCTGGGGGAGAGCAGTAGCTGCATGTGTGCCTTATATAGCCCACATTGGATAATGCCTGTTCTGGTGTCTACACACACATAATGGATGACGTCATGTTGTACAGTCATTTAAAGGGCCACGGTGTATTCTGTCACTGTCAAAGGTGTTGGTTGCCTTGGGGCCTGTCTGGTGCACCTGTGCTGTCACAATTGTAGGGCCATGATGAGCAGGGCAGGACTGCAGATGGAATGGTGTAGTGGAGGGTGAGGATTGAGATTGGTGGCACCCAGAAGTAGAGGAGGGAGACTGGAACTCGGGAGATAGGGGAGTGGGGATACCCAGGGGATGAGGAAGAATGCTGAGACACATGAGATAGGGGGAGTACAGGTACCTGGGAGCTGAGAAGGCACAGTGGGACACAGGGGATGGGTGGAGTGGAGATACTTGGGAGATAAGGAGGGGTGGTAGAACCCAGAGAGAGTGTTGCAGATGGAGATAGTACCCAGGGGATGGGGGTGTTGTGCTGGTACCCAGGAGATGGGGGAAGCGGAGCTAGCCTGGGGCTGAGGAGGAATGGTGGTATGCAGGTTATGGAGGGGTGCTGGGACCCAGGAGCTGGGGGGAGTGGGGCTACCCAGGAAAGGGGGGGGGAGTGCTAGGACTTGGGAGCTAAGGTGGGGTGGGGGTATACAGGAGATGGGTGGAGTGGAGTTACCCACAAGCTGAGGAGGGATGGGAGGAAGTGATGTAGATGAATACAGTACCCAGGAGATAGTGCAGGGTGCTGGGACTCAGGAAATGGGGGGAGTGTTCCAGGTGACAATCGTATCTGCCTTGGGAACACACTACACCAGCAGGGGTAGTCCATACAGGCCTCACCCACCAGCAGGGGTAGTCCATACAGGCCTCATGAGGATGAGTCCCACCCCCTTCACACAGCCCTTCAGGGGTGGTGGCATCTTCAGGAAGGGAGGGTGTACCTGCTTCAGTCCCCTGTCAGAAGAGGAATAAGGCAGTGCCAGATGAGCAATGGTAGAGGGCATAGCGCTTTGGTAATGAGGTCAATGAGCTGATCATTGAAATGGTCACGGACAAATATGGGGAGCTGTTAGGCCAGCAGAGCAACACAATCCCTGTGGCAGCACATCAGGCAATCTAGCAAGAGATGGCATAGACAGTTACAGACCTGGGAGGCCTAGTACTTGATGCAGAGCAAATTAAGAAGCAGTACCATGACATCAAGCGTGTCACATATGCTAAGGTGTCAGCAAACAGGACACATGCATGGGGAGGACAGAACCATTCCTAATGACCCCCATGGAGGAACACCTGGCACAACGCCTCAGGGAGATTTACATGCTGGGCCTCCAAGAATTCCTTGACAGCAGCCATGAGGCAGCAGGTAGGTTTGAGAGGGGAGAGGTATGCATATGATAGGGATGTATTCACAATGGTTGATATGAGTGGTAGGAAGTGAATTTTTGTGGCCTTTATCCACAATACTGGACATGGGTCCAGTGGGGAGGTGGTTGTGTTGATATGCAAGATAATGGCACCAAGTTCTTCGGGGGATAAGTTTCTGAAGGTGGTCCATGGCTGTGCGGGTGCGGTTAAGAACATAAGAACATAAGAACATAAGAAATGCCATACTGGGTCAGACCGAGGTCCATCAAGCCCAGTATCCTGTTTCCAACAGTGGCCAATCTAGGTCATACGTACCTAGCAGTTTCCCCAAAAGACACAGGTTCTGCAGTGCTTGTACTAGGTCAAGCATTGATATCCTGGGTCCCTTTTTAATAGTGGTTTATGGACCTTTCCTCCAGGAACTTGTCCAAACCTTTTTTAAACCCAGCTATACTAACAGCCCTTACTACATCCTCCGGTAACAGATTCCAGAGTTTGATTACACGTTGAGTGAAGAAATATTTTCTCTTATTTGTCTTAAATAGTTTACCCTGTAGCTTCATTACATGTCCCCTAGTCCTTCTATATTCTGATAGCGTAAACAATTGATCCACGTTTATCCGTTCCACTCCATTCATTAATTTATAGACCTCTATCATATCTCCCCTCAGCCGTCTCTTTTCCAGGTTAAAGAGCCCTAACCTTTTTAGCCTCTCTTCATAGGAGTAGCCTTCCATCCCCTTCACCAATTTGGTGGCTCTTCTCTGTACTTTTTCTAATAACTCTATGTCCTTTTTAAGATACGGTGACCAGAATTGCACACAATATTCAAGGTGCGGTCGTACCATGGAGCGATACAGAGGCATTATAATATCCTTTGTTTTATTCTCCATCCCTTTCCTTATGATACCTAGCATTCTATTTGCTTTCTTGGCCGCCGCTGCACACTGGGCGGAGGGTTTTAACATGTTATCCACAATGACTCCTAAATCTTTTTCCTGGGTGGTGGTTTCTAATGTGGAGCCTTGCATCGTGTAACTATAGTGTGGGTTGTTCTTTCCTAGGTGCATAACTTTGCACTTGTCCACATTAAATTTCATCTGCCATTTGGATGCCCAGTCTTCCAATTTATCCAGATCCTCCTGCAGTTTTCCACAATCCTCTTGGGTTTTAACAACTTTAAACAGTTTTGTGTCATCTGCAAATTTGATAACCTCACTAGTTATTCCTTTTTCCAGGTCATTTATGAATATGTCAAAAAGTAGGGGACCCAGTACAGATCCCTGGGGTACTCCACTATTCACCTTTTTCCATTGGGAATATTGGCCATTTAGCCCTACCCTCTGCTTTCTATCTTTTAACCAGTTCCCGATCCACAATAGTACACTGCCTCCTATCCCATGACTTTTTAGCTTTGCCAAAAGTCTCTGATGGGGGACCTTGTCAAAAGCTTTCTGAAAGTCCAGATACACTATATCAACAGACTCACCTTTGTCTACCTGTTTATGCACACCTTCAAAAAAACAGATCAGATTAGTAAGACAAGATCTTCCTTGTCTAAAGCCATGTTGGCTGTCTCCCATTAGGCCATGGCTATCCACATGCTGTGTAATTTTGTTCTTTATGATGGTTTCTACCATTTTCCCTGGTACTGACGTCAGGCTCACCGGTCTGTAATTTCCCGGGTCACCCCTGGAACCCTTTTTAAAAATTGGTGTTACGTTGGCGACCCTCCAATCTTCAGGTATTACAGATGATTTTAATGAAAGTTCACAGATTACCAATAGCAGGTCTGCAATCTCATATTTCAGTTCTTTCAACACTCTGGGATGTATACCATCCGGTCCAGGTGATTTGTTACTATTCAGTTTATCAAATAGTTGTAATATATCTTCCCGGTGTAGCGATATTTCTCTCAATTCCTCTGCAGTATCACCTTTAAATACCACTTCAGTCTTGGGTAACATCCCTACATCTTCCTCAGTAAAGACTGAAGCAAAGAATTCATTCAGTCTCTCTGCTATAGCCTTGTCCCCTCTTACTGCCCCTTTTACCCCTCTATCATCTAATGGTCCAATTGACTCTCTCACAGGCCTTTTGCTACGAATGTACTTGAAAAAGTCTTTATTTCGTGTTTTTGCTTCCGTAGCAAGTTTCTTCTCAAATTCCCGCTTTGCCTGCCTTATCAATGCTTTGCATTTAACTTGCCAGTACTTGTGTTGTTTCCAGTTTTCATCATTTGGCTCTTTTTTCCATGTCCTGAAGGTTGCTCTTTTGGCAGCAACAGCCTCTCTGACCTCACCTTTAAACCATGCTGGCAGTTTTTTGGACTTTCTTCCACTTTTCTTAATGCGTGGAATACAGCTGGTCTGGGCTTCGAGGATAGTATTTTTAAATAACACCCAAGCTTGCTGTAAGTCTTTAACCTTTGGAACCGCTCCTTTTAGTTTTTTCCGAACTATATTCCTCATTCTATCATAGTCTCCCTTTTGAAAGTTAAAAGGTAGTACTGTGGATTCCTTTACTATCTGTCCTCCACTGATTAAATCAAACATGATCATACTATGATCACTATTGCCAAGTGGTCCCAACACCTTTATTTCTTGCACCAGATCTGGCGTTCCACTAAGGACTAGGTCCAGTATGGCTTCCCCTCTGGTCGGTTCATGAATCAGCTGCTCCAAGAAGCAGTCATTTATTTCATCTAGAAACTTTATCTCTTTAGCTTGTCCTGCTGTGAGACTGTCCCAGTCGATACCGGGGTAATTGAAATCACCCATTATTACTACTCTGTTGTGGCTTTTGTTAGCTTCCTTGATTTCTTTGAGCATTTCATCATCCATTTGTTCATTCTGGCCAGGCGGTCGATAGTATACTCCCACTGCCATCACCTTCCCTTTCATAAATGGAATTTCAATCCATAGAGATTCTACAGCAAATTGTGTTCCCTGCAAAACTTTAATCCTTTCTGACTCAATGCCCTCTTTAACATAGAGCGCAACCCCTCCACCAATTTGTTCAGCTCTATCATTACGATATAGTTTGTATCCAGGTATCACAGTGTCCCACTGGTTATCCTCCTTCCACCATGTCTCTGAGAGTGCAATCATATCTAACCTCTCATTTAGTGCTATATATTCTAATTCTCCCATCTTATTGTTTAGACTTCTAGCATTGGCATACAAGCATTTTAGTGACTGTATTTTATTAATTTTATTAATATTAATCTGGCTATTGGTAGGCATGGGTAATTGGGAATCTTTATGCTCTGTCTGCTCCTTACTCAAGGGCATTTGGGCTACTATACTCCCTTTTGGAACCTCACTGTTTTTGGTAGTATCCTTCAAGGATACCTTTGTCCGAACCATGCGCTCCTGGGTGACTGTCGGCTTTCCCCTATTTTCTAGTTTAAAAGCTTCTCTATCTCTTTTTTAAAGGTTAATGCCAGCAGTCTGGTCCCATCCTGATTAAGGTGAAGCCCATCCCTTCGGAAGAGCCCCCCCTTTCCCCAGAATGTTCCCCAGTTCCTAACAAATCCAAAACCCTCATCCTTGCACCATTGTCTCATCCACGCATTGAGACTCCGGAGCTCTGCCTGTCTTTTGGGTCCTGCACGTGGAACAGGAAGCATTTCGGAGAACGCTATCCTGGAAGTTCTGGATTTCAACTTCCTACCTAAAAGCTTAAATTTAGCCTCCAGAACTTCCCTACCACATTTTCCTATGTCATTGGTACCAACATGTACCAAGACAGCAGACTCCCCCCCAGCACTATCTATGATCCTATCTAGGCGGTGTGTGAGATCTGCTACCTTCGCACCAGGCAGGCATGTTACCAGGCGATCCTCACGTCCACCAGCCACCCAGCTATCTACATTCCTAATGATTGAATCACCAACTATAACAGCTGTCCTGACCCTCCCCTCATGGGGACATGGCCCTGGAGAAACGTCCTCGGTGCGAGAGGGTTTTACATCACCTGGAGGACAGGTCCTAGTTACAGGATCACTTCCTGCCACACCAGGGTGATGCTCTCCTGTCACGCGACCTCTCTCCTCCATGGCAACAGGGATGCTGCCAGACTGGAGGTGGGACTTCAGGACTATATCCCTGTAGGTCTCGTCCATGTACTTCTCTGTCTTTCTTATGTCTTCCAGGTCTGCTACTCTAGCCTCTAGAGAACGGACTCGTTCCCTGAGAGCAAAGAGCTCCCTGCACTTAGTGCATATGTAGGACCTCTCACCAACTGGGAGAAAATCATACATGTGACACTCAATGCAAAAGACTGGAGAACCCCCATCTCGTTGCTGGACCTCTGTCTGCATCTTAGTTTAAAGCTTGTGTTTAGGTCTTTTAAATTCGGTATATAATAAGGATTGGTGTAGATGCTTATACTAATAAAAGTGTATCTAATACCCCTAATACACCCTGTGAACCTGAAGCTTAATTAATCTCAGGTCCTCTGTGTATGACTGATTTGGATTAAGAGCTGCACCTGAGAGCAGCCCCTTTCCTCTAAGATGTGCAAGTACCTATAAAACTACAATTACCCCAGGGGTGGGTGGGTGCTGGGGAGGGAGGGAGGGAGATAAGTCCTATTAAAGAGGGCAGTTACAAGGTACCCTGTCAACCCTCAGCAGGGGGATGGGGGTACCACACAAAGCCCAGTTAGTTGAGAGAGGCAAGGTAAGTACAGCTGAGAGGGCAGGTAAATGAGTATGAAGGGGTTGATGGAGCTGAGCTTGGTCTGTAGATAATCTGCCATGCCCTGTGGATTCAGAGTGTTGTCTTGCCGTGGTTGGGTGGGGACCCTTGTGATAGATTTGATCAGATCAAAGAGCTCTCTGGGTTTGTTGAGAGCATGGAGGAGAGTGTTCTTGTAGTATTCCCGTTTGTTGATCCACTACGCATTTTGGCTGGTGAGGCCTTCTTCAGGGGGAAAAAATAGGAGAACAAACCTCAAAAAAATACAATAAAAACAATAAGAATACATTTATTTATTTTATTTATTTATTTGCAGTCTCTTTTATACCGCGCTATTCGACATCAGTGCGGTTTACAATGAACATAAGAGTTGCACATCTCAATTTCGTGATTTGTGCTTACAGTGAAACAGGTATAATAACTTGGGTATACATTAAACATGAAAATTAAACTTGGGTATGCATTAAGCAGGTATAACAGGTAAAATAGGGTATAAATAACCAGTCCCTTAACAAGGAGACACGATGAATAAATACAGTCTACTTTATGCAACAATATAATGAGTTATGCGGCACTGCATACGTTTCTAATGGTGGTTGGAGGGGAAGGTGTGATTGCGAGTGATCAGTCTGGGAATGTGACGTGCATGAGTTTGAGGTGCTGCATTGAGATGTGAGAGTGGGTGAGTGTGGGGAGAAGACTGCATCATCGTAGTGATGAAGAAAGAGGTGCCGTTTCAGTGCCTTCCTAAATTGGGAGAGTTCACTGATGGTTCTGATAGTTGCTGGTAGTGCGTTCCAGCAGGATGGAGCAAAGAAGGAGAAGGCTCTGAATCTAGTGAATTGAGAACACTTCGTGCTTGCCTTAGGTAATATGAGAGTATTTGCGGCATTCGATCTCCTTGCTCGATTGGGAGGTGTGATTGAAATTAGATCAGTAATGGCAGTAGCAGGGTATTTATTGATGGCTTTATGGGTCATAATTAGGATCTTGAATG
The DNA here is from genome assembly GCA_033557465.1 of Ichthyophis bannanicus. Lineage (NCBI taxonomy): Eukaryota > Metazoa > Chordata > Amphibia > Gymnophiona > Ichthyophiidae > Ichthyophis > Ichthyophis bannanicus. The sequence goes on from CM066031.1 coordinate 1,310,610,523, forward strand.
AGATCCTGGCTTGTATGGGTAGCCAGTGCAATTGTTTTAGTATTGGGGTAATATGAGAACTTCTTGAGGCTCCATGAAGGATTCTTGCAGCTGAATTCATTGCAAGTTGTAAGGGGTTAGTCGTGCACTTAGGTAGACCATACAAGATCGCATTGGCATAGTCAAAGTGAGGCATTATTAGGGCCTGAAAGACAGTTCGGAAGTCATCAGGTTCTAACAGTTGACGCAAATTGCGGAGGGTCCGGATTTTATGGTACACCGACTTTGTTATGTTTTTGATACGAGCCTTCATATTAAGTTGCTGATCAAGCGTTACACCTAGGTATCTTACTGTAGTCTTGCATATGATCTCTGCGTCGCGAACCTTGATAGACAGGGGTGGAGTAAAAGCCGGATTCCTGGTTACGAAGAGGGCTTCTGTCTTTTTGAAATTTAACTTAAGCATTTGTGCATTTAGCCAGTCTGTGACAGCGTCAAAGCACCTGATAAGTGGGGATAGTTCAAGATGTTCTGTCGAAATTGGCATGTACATCAAGACGTCGTCAGCATAGACCAGGCAGTTGATATTAAATGATTGGATGAGATCACAAATGGGTTGCATATAGACATTGAATAGCAAGGCGGATAGAGATGAGCCCTGTGGAACACCTTTAGTTTGGGGGAAGGAATCGGAGTTGGAGGGGCCAGAACGGACATGTTGCCAGCGATCAGTGAGGTATGAAGCGCACCATGACAAAGCTGAAGCTTGAACTCCCTTCTCTCTGAGGCGTAGCAGGAGAACTTCGTGGTCTATGGTGTCGAATGCGGCAGCAATGTCCATGAAGATCAGTGCAAAGCCTTGTCTGATGTTATCGAGACCTAAGGTTATGGTGTTGAATAAGGTTGTGAGTAATGTTTCAACACCATGTGCTTCGCGAAATCCATGCTGGCAGGGATGCAGGGGTGCATTAGTATCTATGTGATCTTGTAATTGGCGTTGGGTAATCTTTTCAATGATTTTCGATAGGAGAGGTATGCTGGAGATAGGCCTGTAGGATTCCATCATCGAAGGGTCCAACTTACTGTTTTTTAGGCGTGGTCTGATAGCCGTCTGTTTCAGGCTTCGAGGAAATGTTCCAGTAGAGAACGATACATCAATCAATTTGGATAGGAATGGGCTGAGCTCGGCACGCAGGGCCTTTATCCAGGGAGCTGGACACGGATCGGAGGGTGCTGTTGTAGTGTTTATGTTTAGGATAGTGTCTTGAATGACTCTGTCAGATGGAGTAGAAAATGACCGGATTTCGGGCGTCTTCTGGGCCGCGAGGTGGCTGGAGGCTGGAGTTGAGCACCGGAGGAGAGGACGAGTGGAGACAGTCCGTTCCGTGAGGCCCGAATATTTTGCGGGGAGAAGAGGCAGTGCGGCAGGCGTCGCCACGTGCTGGGGCCCGCGGCTAAGGCAGAAGGAGAGAGGCAAACAGAGCTGAGGTGTGGAGACTGCGTCAAGGAGAGTTTGCGGAGAGGCGAGTAATCCAGGGGTGAAGTGACCAGAGCTGAGAGGTTCATATTTAAAAAAAAAAAAACAAAACAATATATATATAATTTTGAATTAGCGCTTACGTTAGCTAGTTTGGGCGGGGGTTGGTATTATTTTATTCTGCAGGTAGCAGACATAATAAACATAATATAAATATAATATAATATAATATAATATAATAGCATGTTGTAAATTAAAATTACACAATAATATGAAAACATAAAAACATTATGATAAAATGTAAAACCAACATAAAGGAAAAAGACAAACTGGACAGATAAAACACACTCATGTATAATATAAATATTGAGAGTCTATATGTTGCACAGGGGACTATGTAAAAACAGATTTCAAGTCAGTGCATCAATGGTATCAATAAAACTATAGGTGCCCCAAGAAGGACGATAAAAGGAGATGAGGAGGACCAATTGTGTAGAAAGACATACTTGAAAAGATCCAAATACCTTATAGAATCCTGCCGTTGTATAAAAACAATTACCGCTGAAAAATCAAAATGTAAACTCAATCACGAGAAAGCTATGTTATGTCCTATTCTGAAAAAGATTTGTTAAAACGGAAAATAACCTTACCACACCAAGGTGCCGTGGTGATTTCCCAAGTCAAATGACTAGAAGGGGATTACCCGCCGGCTCTGAGGGCTTAAGAAGCACTTTTCCCACCGCTGAGGGTTAAAAGTTAAAGCATACTAATGGATTAAAACAAGTTGAAAAATAAAAATGTATAAATATGTGTAAAAAAGGGGGGAACTAAGAAGAAAGAATAATATTAAAAAAAAGGTTAAAATTGTGTATGTCCATGAATATGTTAATCAGAAAGGTATTGCCGTGACAGCCGCTGTCTACAGTAAATATACACAAGGGAAGGAGTGAGCACAGGAAACCTTGGTAGACATATCTCATGCAAAACTATTATATGACTTGCCTTATGGAGTGACTAGGTAGATGACGATTGAGGGCACCAAATAAATAGACTACGTCTGTCAAATGACAGCTTTACTGGCAGTCTTAAAGGCACCATACTGATGATAGATGCATAAGGAAGGAATTTAAATGCTAGCAAAATAATTCCATGAAAACAAAATTGTGAAAGTGGAGAGTACGCGGGCAGGGTCCCGGAGGACGACGGTAACCGGGTGATCGGCCCGGTGCCGGGACCCTGCTAAGGTATGGTGTGGGGGGGGGGGCTGGGGGGACTGCGCTGATGATGCGGTGAGCGTCATTTGAACTCATTGGCTCCGCGGTGCACGAGGAGCAGAGCCAATGAGAAGAATCCTTGGTGCCAGGGGATTCAGAGAGGGGGTTGCTGGCAGTTATTCTAACCAGGCGGCGGGTGTGCGGCAGACCGGCTTTGGTTTGGCGGATTTCGGGCGTCTTCGGGGCCGTGAGGTGGCTGGAGGCTGGAGTTGAGCACCGGAGGAGAGGACGAGTGGAGACAGTCCGTTCCGTGAGGCCCGAATATTTTGCGGGGAGAAGAGGCGGTGCGGCAGGCGTCGCCACGTGCTGGGGCCCGCGGCTAAGGCAGAAGGAGAGAGGCAAACAGAGCTGAGGTGTGGAGACTGCGTCAAGGAGAGTTTGCGGAGAGGCGAGTAATCCAGGGGAGAAGTGACCAGAGCTGGGAGGTTCATATTTAAAAAAAACCAAAAACCAATATATATATAATTTTGAATTAGCGCTTACGTTAGCTAGTTTGGGCGGGGGTTGGTATTATTTTATTCTGCAGGTAGCAGACGGTGTAAAGGTTGGGAGGATGGCTCCGGGAGGGGAGCGGGCAGGAGCACAAGGACCCGGCAAGAAAAGGGGGGGTAGTCGGGGTCGGGCTGTGCAAGGCCGCAGGGCGGCTGTGGGGCAAGCAGGGATTGGAAGGGGGGTGGTAGAAGGTGAAGGCAATTTTGGTGGGAGAGGGCGCCCGGGGACTTCGCGTCTGGGTCAGGCAGGATTGGAAGGGCCTCCTAGAGGGTGCGGGAGGTCTCCTTCTGTCAGAGGAAAAGGGGGTTTGGGGTCCAGGGGGCGGGGTCAAGAAGGTGTGGTCAGACGAGGTCTGGCATTACAGGGGTCCGGTCGGGGGGGGGAGTCTACAAGTAGTGTGGATCAAGGGGCTGTTTTGTGTGGGGGAGAGGCAGACGGGGAATGGTGATCTGCACAGGTGCAGGGGAATGCTACCCACAGTAGGGGGGACGGTGGTGGTGAAGGGCTGGGGCCTATGGCGGGGTTTGCGGGACCACTTAAATTGGATGCTAGAAGCATGGCTTCCCCCATAGGCTGGCCAACTGGTTACATGGCTTTGGGTGATGGGGTGTTCATCCATCCTGGGCGCATTGATTGGGTGGTGGCCAAGGATCCTCCAGAGCAGAATGGCTGGAGGCGTTGCAACCTGTACGCCCCTCTGCTGTTCCCCCCCTCCTTTTCCTGTTATGTCTCCACAGATTCCAGTTATGCATTCGCAGGTGACTGCGCGAGAAACAGAGGGATATGACGAAGCAGGAGAGCAGCTGCGAGCACTGCCAGTGAAGTCGGATGATGTGGCATCGCAGAGGAGGGTGGCAGTCAGGATCGCATCGAGAGACGAAGACGGACTGCGGCAGTATGATGAGCTCAGCACGGCAGCTGTGAGTCCTGCGGAGGTGGTGGCGACAGCGGCAGGATCGTCTGGTGAGTGGCAAGGGGCATGTGGGGATGGGCTGGAGAAGAGAAAGGGGAAGGGGAAGAGGATGGAAAAAAGGAGTAAAAAACAGAGGCATTACTGTAGGAGGCGTCGCAGGTCGAGCTCATCTGCGTCGTCGTTGTCGTCCTCGGAGTTGTCGTCCTTGTCGTCGTCATCGGATGATGGCAGGCGCCCAAGTGGGGTTGGTAAGGGAGTGCAAAGGGGGAGGCGAGCATCGGGAGCTCCTACAACAGAGGTTATCTCAGAGTTATGGGAAGGGGTCACGAAGAGGTTGCGGCAAAAAATTAAGAAGCGTCGTTATATTGATATTTTCCAGCTGCTAGAGGGCTGGAAGTGCTCGGGTGAAAGCAGGAAGAAGCGTAAAGAGGATGAGAAGGCGAGGCGCGTCAAGAAAGTTTCTAGGAATGTCGTGAACTGGACCCGAGCTTTTTTGCGTTTGACCAGTGTTTGGGGACAGCATTACCCGGAGCAATATGAGATGCTGCTTTTGTATGCTGACTCAATTCTAGAAGCATCGCAGACTCATGAAGGGTGGGCATGGTTAAACTATGACAAAAAATTCAGGGACAAGATGGAAGAGAATCGGTTGGTGTCGTGGGGCACGCAGGACATTAACTTGTGGTTGACCCAGATGTCGGCCAGGGTGGGGGGGGGGGTGGAACGGGTGGGGTGAAAAGTGCAACGGGGGTTACTGCTGGTGCTGGACGTTCCTTTCGTGGGGGAGGAAACATTGTGCAGCAGCGAGCAGTCAGAAGTGGAGCAGGGGATGTCTGTTGGAGATTCAACAAAACCGTGTGCCCTTTTCCGGACTGCAAATTTAGACACGTGTGCTCCATCTGTGGGGGGACCCACCCCGCAGCAAAATGCCTTAAAAAAGGGGGCTCGCTGGCCCCCGTGCCTGTCGCAAAGCAATGAGGAGTTGTTCAGCCTTGCCCCCTCTCCGATTAGGCTGGAAGTGTTACAGGGGTGGCTGGGCCAATACCCGAGGTGGAAGGATAGGGAGGTTTTGTACCCGGGTTTTAAGTTTGGATTTGTGATTCCGGTTTGTGGGCAGGTAGAAGGAGAAAGGACGAGGAATTCGCTTTCGGTGCGGCGCTTCGCAACGATGGTGAGGGAGAAGTTAGCAGGGGAGTTGAGGTTAGGGAGAGTAGTGGGCCCATTTGAAGTGCAGCCATTCAAGAGGATGGTAGTCTCACCATTAGGAATAATGCCTAAAAAAGAGCCCGGGAAATTCCGGTTGATCCATAACTTGTCCTGGCCCCTAGGTGAGTCGGTTAATGACCACATCCCGCGGGAATTGTGCATCGTCCGCTACACGTCATTCGATAGGGCGGTCGAATTGGTGAGGAAAGCTGGTCCTCGGGCTGAAATGGCAAAAGTGGATATTGAATCGGCGTTTAGGCTGTTACCTGTGTACTCGGCCTCCTTTCATCCTCTGGGTTTCCGTTTTGAAGAAGGAATTTATTTCGATAAATGCATGCCAATGGGTTGTGCAGTGTTGTGTGCCTATTTCGAGAAATTCAGTACCTTCCTGCAGTGGGCGGTGGAGCGTAAGGTGGGTAGTTGGAATGTTGTGCACTATTTGGATGATTTTCTTTTTGTTGGGTCGGAGCAATCAGAGGAGTGCCGTGCGTTGCTGGAAGGTTTTGTAGAATTGTCGCAGGAATTGGGTGTGCCTCTGGCAGAAGGCAAGTCAGAGGGCCCTGCTACGAGGATCACGTTTCTAGGGGTAGAGCTAGACTCTGTACTAATGGTGGCGCGTCTTTCACAAGAGAAAGTACGGAAATTGCGCATGTTGGTGGCCAATGTTCTGATGTCATCAAAGTTAACATTGAGGGAGATGCAAGCGTTGATAGGATCATTGAATTTTGCTTGGCGGGTGATCCCAATGGGGAGGGTTTTCTTGCGCCAGTTAGCGGCATCTATTGCGGGAGTTCGTAGGCAGCATCACCATATTAGGGTCTCGAAGACGATCAGGGCGGATTTGAGGATATGGGAGGTCTTTCTCGCGGAATTTAATGGGACTACAGTGCTGATGGAGGCAGAACTTACTAGTATGGATTTGCAATTACACACGGATGCAGCGGGGGGCATAGGTTTCGGTATATATTTCAGAGGGTCGTGGTGTGCGGAGTGATGGCCTCAAGCGTGGTGTGAGTCTCGGGTCACCAGTAACATAACATTCTTGGAGTTGTTTCCCATGTTAGTGGCTTTGGAGTTGTGGCCGGATAGATTTCACAATCGAAGGGTAATATGGTGGTGCGATAATGCAGCGGTGGTAAGTGTGGTGAATAATTACACACCACGTTGTGTGCAGGTGGCGAACTTGATGAGGGAGGTGGTGTTAGCATGCTTATGTTTGAATGTGTCCATAAGGGCTAGACATATACCGGGGCACACTAATGTGATTGCTGATGCTCTTTCCCGTTTCAAGTGGGAGCAATTTCGGAAGCTGGCGCCCGAAGCGGATGCAGAAGGATGCAGAGTCCCATCGAAGTTATGGAGTCTTGGCCACCCGTGATGAAAGACTTGCTGCGGAGATTGGTCTCTGGTGGAACATGGGCAGCGTATCTGCGAGGATGTGCAAAAGTGATGGCCTTTCTTGAAGGCCATGGTTGGCGGGGTGGGGCGGTGAACGACCAGTTGATTGGCCAGTATGTAGTTTGGGCTAAAGTGTGTGGGTTGGCTCGATCGTCGGTGCGCAGCCACTTAGCGGGCTTTGCATTTTTCGCAAAAGCAGTGGGTTGGGACTTCCCTGTTGCAGGATTCCTTGCCCATAAGCTGCTGCAAGGGTGGGGGCAGGTGGCGCCTTCGCCTCCGGATGCTCGGAGGCCGATAACGCATGAGTTATTGGTCCGGTTATTCAAGGCGTTGCCTGAGGTGGCTGCGTCAGTGCTATTTCAGGCAGTATTTAGCCTTGCATTTTTCGGTGCCTTTCGGATGGGGGAATTGGTGCCAAACTCGAGCAGGGCGGGGGTGGTCGGGATTGTGCAGCGGCAACATGTTTGCCTTGAAAAGGGTCAGTTAAGAGTTTTATTGGCAAAATCTAAGACGGACCAGCAAGAGAAAGGTTTGTGGGTGCGGCTGAGCAGGATTGGTGGATTAGCCACGTGCCCGGTAGCCGCCATGTGGGAGTACTTGCGTGTGCGCCCGGCAATGGAGGGAGGTTTGTTCCTGCATGAGAATGAGCAGCCGTTGACGCATTTTCAAGTGTCAGCAGTCCTGAGGGTGGCGCTTAGGTTCATGGGTGAATGCTCGGAGCAGTTTGCTGCACATTCCTTTCGCATTGGCGCAGCAACCAGTGCTGCTGTGGCAGGATTGTCGGAGCAGGAAATACAGAATATTGGGAGATGGCGGGCTTGGGCGTTACGGGGTTATGTTCATTTATGAGGGATCGTGAGAGGCCATTAATTTCGGGGATTGACTTTTATTTTCTTTTGCAGATGAGGTCAGGAGTGCTCAGAGTTGTTGGCTGATTGGACATTCATTCGTTTTCTGGGCTGGTCGGCGAGCAGCAGTGAGGCCGTTGGGACCTAATCTGGGACTTGATCTGGCCCGGGTGTTGATCCTATGGCTGGGCGAGCGAGGGCTGCAGTGGACACAGCTCATGCCTTTTCTACGGCACCATGATCGAATACAGCCCAAGCCGAAGCTGGTACTGTTACATCTAGGTGGCAATGATCTGACAGCTTGGACATGCAAGTAGCTCATCAGAGCAGTGAAGAGGGATTTGGCGATGGTGCTGCGCATGTTCCCAGGGGTTGTTTTAATTTGGTCTGATATTATTCCAAGGCCTTCTTGCAAGGCCCAGCGGCGTTGGTCGCGGGGTCTTACAAAAATAAATTGACAAATTGGGCGTTGGATATGTGAGCAGGGTGGGATTCAGGTTTTACATCCCTGGGTGGAGGTTACTTGTGCTGGGTTGTACCATCAGGATGGTGTACATCTGTCCCCTGTAGGTGTCGATTTACTTTTAAATGACTGGCAAGAGGCCTTGGAATGGGTAGCGCAGCGGGGGTTGACTGGTCGCAGTGGGTACGGGGGGTGGGGGGGCGGCACAGGGACATTAATGTTACCTGTGCCGGTGGCGGGATCCCGGAGGTCTCCGGGGTCCGGAGCCTTTAGGACATGCGGGGGCGGGGTGCCCCCAACCCAGATAAGCCCTGGCTGGCCTTTGCTAGGTTGGGGAAAGGGTGGTAGGAAGTTGGCCGGTGGCAGGACACGGTCGAAGCGGATGCGAGGTTACTTTGCTAATTGTATGGCTGGTGAGGCATTGCTCCGCTGTTGGGAGATTGTTAAGAGGATTGTTCTGGTTTGTAATGTTCAATTGTTTATAAACATAATAAAGCTGCGACCAGTTGGTTTCCCATGAAGAAGTTCTTTGAGTATTTTGTTGAGGGAAAAGGTGGGGGGTCAATGATTTGGAGGGGTGGGCGCCGAGTCTGATCTACCACGGTTACGGAGAGTATGTGGGCAGGGCCCCGGAGGATGATGGTAACCGGGTAATCGGTCCGGTGCCGGGACCCTGCTAAGGTATTGTGTGGGAGGGTGGGGCTGGGGGGACGTGCGCTGATGACGCGGTTAGCTTCATTTGAACTCATTGGCTCTGCAGTGCGCGAGGAGCAGAGCCAATGAGAAGAAACCTTGGTGCCAGGGGATTCAGAGAGGGGGATGCTGGCAGTTATTCTAGCCAGGCGGCGGGTGTGTGGCGGACCGGCTTCCCTCCCTCCCTCCCCTGGTTGCAAGGGGATAGAGATGGGGTTAGGTTGGGGTGTCGTAGTGTGGGTGGGGGTGATGGCGGGATCCCGGAGGTCTCCGGGGTCTGGAGCCTTTAGGACATACGTGGGTGGGGGCGGGGTGCCCCCGACCCGGATAAGCCCTGGCTGGCCTTTGCTATTCACATGGCGAGGTCGGGGAAAGGGCGGTAGGAAGTTGGCCGGTGGCAAGACACGGCCGAAGCGGATGCGAGGTCACTTTGCTAATTGTATGGCTGGTGAGGCATTGCTCCGCTGTTGGGAGATTGTTAAGAGGATTGTTCTGGTTTGTAATGTTCAATTGTTTATAAACATAATAAAGCTGCGACCAGTTGGTTTCCCATGAAGAAGATGGAAGGGGAGAGGGAGAGGGAGGAGGGTGGAAGGGGGGAAATGGGGGGAAGGAGAGGGGGATGAAAGAAAGGAAGAGGGGAGGGGGGCGGAGCCCGATGTCCAGCGGGATGGTCGCATAACGCTGAGGCTCCCGAGAGGCCTACTCAGAATCCTGAATTAACACCGGACATACTTGAATTTCTGCTCTGATCTTGCCGGGGCACATTGGTGAGATGGCGGGGACCAAACCTACGCGCCTGGAATTTGGATCTCCAGCGGCTTCTCACGGCAAACGCTCCAAAACTGAACCCCCGTCCCCGCAGAAGGGGCTGGCTTTGCGCGAGGGCCCCGAAATGCAGCAGGAAATCCTCGCAGAAATTAGAGGGGTTAAGGACCTCGTGCAGTCAAACGGTGAAGCACTTCGAGCGCTGAGGGAAGATCTTGGTGTACTGCAAGGCAGGCTAGAGGGGCTCTCTTCGCGTCAGGACAAAATGGAGAGTATATTAGACTCCCATGTGGTCCGGCTGTCCAAACTCGACAAAGTTGAACGTCAGGTGCGGGCCTTGCAGAAAGAAGTAGAAGATGGCAATAATAGAGCGCGCCGCAACAACCTACGACTCGTGGGCATACCGGAGGGAGCGGAATCGGGAGACATGAAGGAGTTCTTAAGTAAAATCCTCCCTTCCCTGCTCCAAATCACCTTTGCCAAAGAATTGGAGATCGATCGTGCTCATCGTGTACCCACCACCATAACGCTCAACAGGAAGACCCCGCGGCCTATCATTTTTCGACTTTTGAGATATCAACATGTGGAACAAATTCTCAGTGCCTCCCGGGCAAAGGGCCATATGGAGTTTGAGAGCCACAAGGTCTCCTTCTATCCTGACTTGGCTAAACCCACGGTCGACCGCCGAAAGCGCTTTCTGGAATTCCGGCCGAGGCTTCAACAACTACAAGCACGCTACGGCCTGATGTACCCAGCCAAGCTCCGAGTCACGCTTCACAATCAGACAAGAACATTTGAGGACCCTGATCTACTAGCGGAGTTTTTGGACTCTAAAGAAGCCGACTTGATGCGCTGACTTCCAGAATATTCCTGCCAGTACTCTCATGTCCGCTGTACCTGCCATATTGGATTTACCGCGGCTCAGCGAAGAGTCTGTCGAGGGCGGTTTGTTGCCTTATTTTGAAGATATCTGTGACCCGACTCCATCTACCCATAGTAGCCTCGATGAGTATCAGAGACAGTGTTACTTATGGACTCTGGTGTTTCTTTTCTTTTATTATGTCTCTATCTTCCTCTCTGGGGCCTCCTCCCGCAGACATGTGGTCGCCATATTCATTGGGGGTTTTGCTTCTTCTCTAAGTTACTTTGGTACATATTTTTCAATATGGGTGTATTGGCCAGCATACTTGGTGTTTATGTCATTATTGTACAGATTCTGATTATGTTGTAAGTTTTTAAGCGCCCTTACCTAAAATGTCTATTATCGATTGATGGCACCATGTAAGATTTTCTCATTGAACGTACAAGGAATCAATAATCTGATAAAACGGAGGAAAATCCTAAGCTGTCTAAGTCATGAAGCTGCGGACCTGATTTTCCTCCAAGAAACACATTTCAATTCGAAGGAAGCTCTCAAGCTCAATATTAAACCTTACATGGTGGCCGCCTATTCCCCAGCCGTTTCTGGGGAATGTGGGGTTGCCATATTGGATAGGAAATCTCTGCATGCTGCTATTATTGCGACTTGCTCAGATACAGCGGGTAGATGGTCCAGAGTTCACCGCAAGATAGGTAACTTTAAAGTTACATGTATATGCCTTTATGCTCCTAATGTGGATGACCCTGCCTTTTTGCTACTATTGCTCAGGTTGTGCAGGCCTCTGCTCATACTTCATTGATATTGGGGGGGATTTCAATTTTGCTCTTGATCCCCTGATTGACAAATAGCCGCTTAGGACAAGTGGTCCCCCCAAGAGTCACATCGCGCTTACCTCTGTGATCAAAGCTATGGTTCTAGTCGATCTATGGAGGTTACTACACCCCAATGAGCTTGACTTTACCTTCTTCTTTTCCCCTCACAAATCCCAGTCTCGTATAGATTTCTTTCTAATATCAAAACTGTTAGTTCCTCAGGTGGACGCTGCAAAGATTCACTCCCAGCATATTTCAGATCATGCTGCTGTTTCTTTTCACTTACACACTACTGCACTCCAAGGGCATTCGGGGGCCTGGTTCTTTGATAGAGCCCTATTAACTCAGCCAGAGTTCCGGTTAGAAATTCGAGCAGCCATACATGATTACTTCCAGACCCTGGTACTCCAGGGGGATCTGGACACCCCAACAGCTCTTCTCTGCAGCTCGTTGGAAAACCTTTTCTGATTTATACAGGGAATATGCGTTACCAGCGAAACATTACTTTTAATTGATGCTGCTCCCATGCTGCCTCAAAAGTGCTCCAATCATGCTGCCCTTTGTCCCTACTAAGGACGGGCTATTAGAACTAATTCACTCTATTAGTAGTACACATGGGGTAGCCTCTAACTTTTCTAAACCATTATGTCAGGGTACAGATACTGCCACTTGTAGAGTCCAACAAGCCTGGGATCGCTAATCGCAAACCACTTTAACCCCTGTGCATTGGAGCGTTTTCTGAGCAAATAGTGCGGGTTTCCCGATCTGCCTCAGTTACCCAAACTCTCTTCTTTTTGCACATAGATGTTCTTATATTCCAGGAAAATAGCCCAATGGAACACAACTGCCAGGGACTAGTGTTGGTCTCGCCATACTGATGTGGGAACCCTCGCTCATGTTCTCATGAATGTCCTTAACTACAGGTTTACTGGGGGCGGGTCTGGGGTCGTATTCCATTTATCTTACACCTTCACGAGCCTCTTTCTTGAAAGACTGTGGGACTCCGCTGAGCGGCGGAGGTCCCCTCTCTTCCTAAGAAGGGTCGCTTTCTCCTGATTTCACGCTGGGTATAGCCATATGTTTAATCACGTGGACTTGGAAGGATAGCTCTCGACTTACTGTCAATGATTACTGGAACCTTGTCTGCTTATATAGTAAATATGAGCAGATATCTTGGAGAGCTATATTCCATACCCAAATCCATTCTCGCTTGTCTAAATGGCAGATGCTCCATGATCATGTACAATCTGCTCATTGCTCCGACATGTCTGTTTAATGTACACTCATCATGTTTCAGATCACCGTTAGGTTTTGTAACACAATAATGTCAGTACACGCCCGCTTCGGGAATGATTTAGTTTTCTAGAGAAGAAGCAGGGGGGAGGGGGGTGGCAGGGGTTTACTTTGGTGTATGTATCACATTCCATGTATGTATTTGTCTTTTAGCTGTATGTCTTCCTTTCCTTTGTTGTTGTAAAACGAAAATAAAGAATTAAAAAAAAAAAAGAAAGGAAGAGGGGAAGGGAGGGGGAAAGGGGAAGGGTGAAGGGGAGGGAGTAGGAAAGGGGAGTGGGGGGGAGAGGGAGGAGGGGGAGGGGAAAGAAGAGGGAAGGGGAGAGGGATACGATGCACATAGAGGTTCAATAAAAGGGGTTTAATTTAAACCTGAAATCTGCCAATCTGTGTACCAGCTCTTTGGGTTTCCACTATCACGCTGCAGGTACTTGGTTGCTCTCCTTTTGTATTCCCGTTTGGCCTTGAGCGTGTTTTTGCAGTAGGTTTTGAGTTTGTTCAGGTATGTGATCCACAGTTCATGATCATTGAATTTTTTCCACTGGCATTCAATGCAGCAGAGTACACGTTTCTGTTATCTTAGCTCAGCAAAGTACCAGGCTGCATAGCTCTGCAGCTTTAAGGATGCAGCTCAGGGGGGTGTAGTAGCAGCAGTGTAGATGATCAAGTTCCAGTGGTTGATTGTTGCTTCCCGATTTGTTGCGAGTCGAAGGTCCTTCAAAGCTGTCAGTTGTTTTTTGAAGGAAGGAGTATTCATCAAAGGCCATGAACTTTCTTGATGTGGGGTCTCATCTTGTGGAGCGTAGGTGATGTGTTGATTGGGTAGCATGAATGTGATGAGGTGGTGGTCCAACCAGGGGACAGGGCTGTAGCTGGGAGGATGTATTTAGATACGGTTATCAGGAGGTTTGGGAAGAAGACCAAGTCAAGGATTTCACCTTTGGAGTGAGTTGTCTCTGACGATTCCATTTTATCAGTGTCCCAGTTTAGTGTACGTTACAATGGCAACCACTTTGCCTGAACAGATACAGCAGTATAAAAGGCCTGTTACATATCTGAAGGCATAAATATTGGCCAGTCAATGCCAGGTATTTGCATCAACAGTCCTAGATAGTGGTGGGGCACAGTGATATGTACACCCATGTCTGCTTCCACCAGGGCTACACACCTCCGCAGTCAGTGGCTCATGACAGTTTGGTGATGGCAGGCAGTACTGTGCCAATGGCACTGCCCAATGGTGCATGCATACATATCCATGACATATACATGGATCTCTCCCTGAGTATCCACGGCACTATGGGCACATCCCAGGCATCCCTAACCATTCCTATCTGGTATCTGCATCTGATTCAGAAGCATTGTCAGTCCCAAAGGCCCCTTCCTCCCTCCTCATGTGCGACATGTCATTTGTTCCAGGCCATCCTGGGAAGTGCCTTGCAGCCTGCTGTACCTGTGCCTCCCTCTCAGCTTCTCCACTCATCTTGCCCCCTTCCTAACACACAACAGGCTGATGTCTACAGCTGGCCCTTGGTAGGTCCCAGTTAGGAACTACACAGCCCTCATACCCAGCTGCTGTAGCCCAGTTCCTATGTGCACTCATCTCACACACATCCACACAACCAATTCCTAGCTCTGTGTCCTTACATCTCTATACTTCTGTGGCCCTTTGAATGCCTGTGAACAATCTCTGCCCCCTGTCCTTATAGGAGGTGCTTGCTGCCACACATTTCTACACATCACCTAAAGAGTCTGGGTTTGTGCCCTGTCATATTGTTGAGCGACTGTGCATACATATTGTTGGAGCCCTGCCACAGATGCATTCCCTAGTACTGTGTCAGCATTACATACCTCTGATGGCAATGTGTTGTTTATGGCACTGTGTTGCTGGATATGTATGTGGGCTGATAGCCAATGAGGGATAGCAGCTAGCCCATATTACAGGCTGGGTAGTACATCTGAAGTGGTGTGGGTATGGGGCTATAAAGGTTGTGAGACACAGTACTGCTAATCAGAGGGCTATCTGTCATCTCGGATGCCACACAACACATTGAGGAGCTGATGGGGGATATCAGCAAGAATGATGCCTGCACAGTGATTGCACAGGTGGAGTACCAGCCTGTGGGACATGCTGCAGGAGATGGCTAGCTTAGTGCACAGCTGCATTGTGGGATGGTATGTTCTGTCAGGGCATTCCCAGACATCTCCCAGTCCCTCCCATAGACTGTCACATCTTCAGGTGATCCACCAGCACAATGAATTGCCATGGTAGTCATTCGATGGACATTATGTGTGCCAGTGCCTCGATGTCCTTAGTTGTATGTATATGCCTGTCCCCAGACTGGCTGAGAGGCACATCTGCAAACTCCTGCCATTGACAGAACAAGTATGTGGTGACTGTCGGTCCAGGAATCTGATCAGGTTGTCTCTGGCCTTTTTCAGGATGCCTGGATGATGCATAGAACCCTGCAACTGTGACTAGCCAGGACATGGAGGCAGAATTAGGACACCAGTCAGTCTGTGAGGTGCCTGAGACAGGACGCTGTGCAATCCCCATGGCATGAGACAGCCACTAGGAGACAGATCGTGGATCAGCATACCAGTCTGCTGTGGAGAACGAGCTGGAGCCAGACCTGCACCATACCCTCTCAGATGATAATGATGATGAGGTGCTATCACCACATTCCCCATTGGGGGAGGCCGGAGGATCGGGAGAGACAGTAGCAGCACTGCAGGAAGATGTTCAGGTGGCTCACCACGATGCAGATATGAATGCTACTGAGTTCTATCCTGTGTCTGTTCTCAGGACTAGGATCATCCAGGGTATCCATTAGGACTTGGTGCACAACAGTAGCATTGAGGCACATCTGACAGGTGCATAGTGCATGCATGGGTACACTGTGGCAGTGTTGCTACTTGGTGTGGGGGCCAATCTAAACTGGTCCTTATTTATTAGAGTAAAAAACAGTTGAGCTGTAAATGTCACTATTACTCTTATCTAACAAGAATGATTGAACTTAGTCTTTAACTTCCCACCACTATGGTGTAATGATATTATACAATGTAGTTCATTTTCAGTTTAGATTTTACTTTTGAACGGGTCTCAGACTTATGAGGAGCTATGGCATTAATTGTTTTACACCAAATGCTCTACTTTGCATCAACGACCCTTTGCGTTCAGTAAAACTTCATAACTTTTGTTACTTCCACATACATAATGTGATCATAAAACTGAAAAATGAAAAAAGTCAGGCTTATCTCATTTTAGAAAATGCCCAACGCCAGACTCAGCACTGCTGCGTTTCACAGATGTTTTGTTTCATCAGGAGCTCGTAAGCCGACCATATTTCACTCAAAGGTTCTAGGAAAAGAGACAAGACGTTCTTCAATCCATGTTTCTTAAAGATTAATACTACTTAAACAAAAAAATACATATCAGTTGTAAATGCCCCGATGTTTCTTACCCGACCAACTCTTAACAGGTTATTCCCCCTTGATGTCAAAAAACGCCGCGCATGCGGTTTAGAATATATAGGGCTTCACCGGAACTAAACGGTCAGGCAAAAAATTGCCTGCGTTCAATCGGCCTATTATATGCAAAGATTCCAATCTATTTGGATGTTAAAGCCTCTCGGGCTCACTGTCTGCAAGGTGTAGATCCAGCGTTGTTCTTTGAAAATGGGGAGCACATGCAGGATGGTGATGGCCTCACATAGTACCAATGGCACCATGATGAATGCCACAAATGGGTTCTTACTGTGATGCTTGGAAGTGGGCAGATAGTCATGCCTGCGGTATTGGCCATTACAGTGAGCCGGCAGCTGTACACTTGCCCCTGTCTATGGCAGCCATTCACATCTGCTCACTTCCCCATCTGTTGTTCGCACCAACACTCCCATTTCCATAGGTGCACTGGTGATGCATGTCTTGGGGTTGTCCCCCATCTAGGTCACATACAGTGTTGGGCAGACAGGATGGCAGTTGAAGGGTATTGGAGCCATGTGTATAGGAGGGGAGGCAGCAAGTGGTGTGTAGCACAAGCCACCATCATGAGAGGGTACAGGGGGTGTGCAGGACCATCTGAGGATCCCTTGAGGGCCAGGACTGTCATTGGGGTGATATGTTGCAAGGCAGCTGCACATATGCCATGTTTAAGGAAAGTGGAGCTCCCTAGGTATGCCACTGTGACATATGACAGGGCTGTCTTCTCAAGCTCATCCATGATAACTGCACTCCACTTCTGTACCCCATGGCCACATGGTTGTCACCAGTCATGCAATTGGTATTAGGACCTATACTTCCTCACATTATCCACAACTGCACTGGGCACAGTGGGGAACTCACACTACTCAGGTTCACTCTGACCTTTCAACGAGCATATGTATCTGCTCGTTGAGGGGACTATACATATAGAACAACAATATGACCAAGTTGTTCTCTACCATGTTTATAGATCTCCACCAGTCCATGGTGCATGTGGAATAGAGGCTGGGAGGGATGGAGCAATGGATTGAGCAAATGCAGGGAGGCATTGAACAAAGGCTGGGGGACCTTGTGGATGCAGTGAGAGGTGGCCTTATCATGATGAATCAGAGCCTACAGGCTCTCATTGCTTGCAGCTTCCTGCAGCAGCTCCAGGGTGAGATGCAAGCAGGCCCTAGCTACCAGCAACCACCAGCTGCCCCATCACACCTGAGAAGGAGTCATGGAAGACCCAGAAAGACCCAGGCCAAGGATCAAACACTGCCCGGACACATTGACACCTTTCATGGCACACTTCCCTCTCTCTGTATGGTTGCTATACAATGCTGATCGCAATCGGTATGAATGACCCCATAACAACAGGCCTGGCAGATCATGAGGGATTCATGCAGTAAGGGGCCAGGACATTGATGTTCACATTGTTTGTACAAGCTGGTATCAGATAGCTGGTCAGGCATCCTCAAGGGTTACCCAGGCACACAGCATATATCAATGGGATCATATCTGTATGGCGTATGGAGGTCACAGGTGCCCTTATTTGTTTTTTTAAAAAAACCTACACATTTCGGCATTTGCCTTCCTCAGGGGGGGATGCAGCTTGGAACATAAAAAATAATAATAATAATATATATTAAATAATAACAAGCATTAGCAATAAGTGCAAAATGAATAAATAAACAATATAAAAACAGACAGAACAATCATAGAAACATGATTAAAAAGCATAGGCGCGCTGACCTAACAGCACAGCATCAGAGGTCTAGCACAATGGTTAAAACATTAACTGATGAAATAGGGGTTGTGAGTTCAATCCCCCAGTGGGCTTAATGAGTAAGGCTGTCTGAGGCATTGCCCTTTACTTTAAATCAGTGCTGTCTGAGGCATTTTCTTTTTTAATTTAAATTAGTGCTGCCAGCAAACACATCCTCACAGTGCCGTAACCTAAGGTGCCACATAAGGCGCCCTATAAGGCACTCCATAGGGCACATTATAAAGTGCACTCTCCGCCAAGGCACCTTATAATGTTCGCTATAGGGCGCCTTATAGGTCGCTTTATAGGGCACCTTATAGGGTGCTTTATAGGGCACCTTATGAGGCACCTTAAGGTTACAGCACTGTGAGGGTATTTTTGCTGGCAGCACTAATTTAAATTAAAAAAGGAAATGCCTCAGACAGCCCTATCAAATAACACCACTGTGGAATCAAACCCATGACCTCTGCCTCTATACTCAGTGAAGTAACCTGTGGGCTACATCTCTATAGCTACTAACAAGCCCCTGGCTGGCTACAGAAGGACTGCAGGTCACCACACAAACTGTCTGCTGTGGTTACCAGGATAGGGTTAACCCACCTGTACCCATGATGCACTGCACATGCAGATCAGCAGCCTACAGATGATCACAAGATGGAGTATGCACCCCCACAGCACCTCGGCCTGGTAGGGGGAACTGACTGTGTGTGTTACTGGCACACAGTAGCTACAGACCGTCACATTGTGCGAGTATTGTTCTCACCCTGAGGCTATACTTCAGGTCACCATCAGTGCCAGTGTGTGATAGATAGTCCTTGCAGACACACCTAGAATACACCTGTGTCCATCCGTATTTCCCAGTTACGTCTAGCCCTTGTGGACTATGATGCACCCAGAATAGTGCATATCCTGTGTGGGTGCCATGGTCACATGATTTAAGTGAAGGGGTGTATTTGGACCCATAGGCGGATTATGTAGCACCACCCAACCCATCCTCTGGAGCTCAGGATCTTCCACCAACAGATCCACATTCTACATCCCTGCAATGGTGGCAGTAGAGGGGACCATCAACCCCAGTCCTGCTGGGCAACAGGCACCCTACAGGGCAGTCAATGCAGATCTGTACGCATTCATAAGGCAATAGCAGACAGACAGTAGGCCTGTAAACGCTCAGCTGCCCCCCCCCCACCACTATCTGACATTCTCCAGCAGCAAGCACAGTGAGTCTTCAGCCACTGCAACATGTTCCAGCCATATACATACTAACTGCAGACAGTCGGCTAGCTAGTCCATAGTGTATGTTCCTGGAGGAGATGTCTGCACCCAAAACTAGGATGTGAGCGCGAGAGCGCGTGCGCGCACATACACACACACACACACACGCCAAGCAGATACGTCAGTGATTGGGCCCCAAAAAGACAACCCATAAATATCACTTGAAAGAAGTACTGTATAGCACTATGGGGGAACCTAGCCATGCCGTGGTCACTGCTCAGTCAGGGTGAGAGTGACCTCTCAGCAGGACATGCTGTGGCCACCCTGTCCGTGCAGGTGGTGGCCGGGCACTACAATGTCCCAGCCATTGCCCTATGCCCTGTCCGGGCCATACCCACAGTACTTGCTCCTTATTATGAACATTGGCAGGCTAACACTGTAACCAGTGCAAGCAGTTTGGGATGAGTAAGGTGTAGGCAGCCACAACATACTGGATAGACAGACACACACTCCCACACCTATGCCAGCATTGTGCAAATATAGAGGCTTTTGGCAGCCCTGGCCACCACACCAGTCCTGGGCACAGTGCAGGCATGGCTATGGGGGTGGTAAACACTGGGGTGGTAAACTCCCTGGGGTGGTAAACACTGTCAGAAACCAAAACTGAAACACACTCCACAGATGTCAGAAAGGTTGCTATGATGCAGCTCTATCAGCAAATTGCGTTTAACATAGGAATTGCTATCTGCCATTAATCACAGCAACCTTTTGATATATGTGTAACGTATTCCCAAGTTTAGGGCGGCATTGCTAAGGTATGCAAGTGCTAGTATTGGGAGATGCTGCTGCGCGCAGGGCCCAACAGCCTGACTCTCCATGAGGCTTTGGATAGTGAAGCCTGTGTGTGTGGGTGTTTATGCCCCTGTTGGCAGCTGCTCTAGGGCAGAGGTTCCCAACTCCCGTCCTGGTGGGCCAAACACTGTTTGGGTTTTCATGCTGTCCCTAATGAATATGAATGAGATACATTTGCATACCACGGGGGCGGCGCATACAAATGCAGCACAGGCATATTTATTAGAGACAGCATGAAACCTGAATGGTGTTTGGGCCTCCAGGACTGCAGTTGGGAAACTCTGCTCTAGGTATTGCACATGTTTATGGTGTCTGTGCTCTGTAGGGTAAAATATAGGCATTTCAGGCAAGTTTATGTTATCTGCAAAAAAGGTTCCGACTTTATTACCACGGTTTAGTACTGGGTAAAATATGGGGACTGGGTTGGCAGGAACCACAGCTGGGACTTGAACGTGTGACCTTCTGCTC
The DNA here is from genome assembly GCA_033557465.1 of Ichthyophis bannanicus. Taxonomy (NCBI): domain Eukaryota; kingdom Metazoa; phylum Chordata; class Amphibia; order Gymnophiona; family Ichthyophiidae; genus Ichthyophis; species Ichthyophis bannanicus. The sequence goes on from CM066031.1 coordinate 1,310,630,784, forward strand.
TTGACCACACTGGCTGTGTGTACTGCACCACACTGTTCCCACAGGGATAGTTCATTCCCTGGGGATACCATGACTGTTCGTCAGACAGACCCTGTCTGTTGCAGTGCACGGCACACACCTAAACGGGGCTAGGCCATGGTCTGCTGTGGGCAGATGCCACTGCCCCCTCCGCCACCAGCACCCCTCTGCCAACATGCTGCCATGCCATTATGATGGTGGTACTGGTGGTGCGCAGTCCCAGGCCATCCAGTATGCCGGTAGGCAGCTGCCTATGGTGTGGGTTCTCGGGTAGGGGTGCCTACATGGACATGCGCGTTCCCCCCCCCCCCCACCGCCTGCCAATGTTATGTGCCCTTGGGGGTACCTGCTGGATAATCTCCCCTGTGACACTGTGGGACACACACTCGTGTCCATGGTGGACCCTTGTCAGTTGCTGTCTTGCTGCTTTACAGTTTCGGCATCCCTATGTGCCACCTAGGCATCTGCCTAACATGCACTGTGCCACAGCTGGACCACAGCATGTGCCACCTGAAGCCCTCTATATCTCATTTACAGCATCAGTACAGTTGCCCTTTCCTACGTGCCCACTCTGCTGTTACTGCACATGTGCACGCCATAACAAACCTGCCCAATATAGACGTGAATAAACCCTGATCAGCACTATTTCAATGTGGGATCATTCACTTTGTAGGGGGACAGAGAATAAACCCTTCTAAACATGATATCTTATTTTTTGAGCTTTGTCAGTGGTGTTGCTTTATGTTTGTCATTAATATCACTTTTGGCCAGCTTGGTTATTGGGATTTTAAATGTGGTTCAGGTCATTTTCTGTGTTTATTTGCCTTTTTGTTCCGCGCACATGTATCACTACTATCACGTTTTTGGGTTTCCATGGCTTTGCTGTACATTGCTGACTGAGATGGTTTCTCTTTCCTGCAAATGTGCCTTAACGCAAGGGTGTTACTGGCGTTAGTGTTCAGACCCAGATTTTACAGCGTTAGTGTGCCTGGAGCCTCTCCCCGCCACTCTCCGCCCATTGACCCCTTCTCTCCGCCCTCTGGGAAGCCTTACTCCACCCTTCAGAGCCGGCTTTCACAGCGTTAGGGTGCCTTAACGCCGCAGCCGCATTATCGCACGCTAAGTGACATTATCACTGCGACGTTAAGATGGTTTAGTAAACATACCCCCATGTCTGGGATTTATGTGTGGTAGAAGAGATGAGGTGGTACATTGTCAGAAGCTAATTTGAGGACAATACTCACTTACGCACTCTGTGATGAACCCTTGGAGAGCCACTAATGTGCAAATATAACTCTGCTCTGAGGTGATGAAGAATAAACAAACATTATTGTATATATTGCATAAAGCTTTACATAAATGAAGAAGCCTATAATGGGAGGGGGAGGAGAGGCACAATAAACCTGTACTTGATGAAACTGTAGAAATTATGCTCTTTTAAAAACATGAACTAAACAGCTAAAAACTGTTAAAAACAAAAAAATGTTTATTTCAAAAAAGCACTAAATAAAAGACTATACTTTGTAAACCAATCAATGAACATGCCTCTTGTAATAATGTAACCTAATACCGGAAATAAAAGTAAAAAAGGGGGTAAAAGCCATCTAATGTACTAGGGACTACATAAAATAAAACTGTTATGCTTTGCTCCTGCCTGTGTGTAAATGGGAATAATATACTCATAGTCGGGCACTTTTAAATAATATCTCAAGGACTTAATCTTATTAATGGAACTGTACTTTTGTGTCCAAATTTTTGAAAGAGGTTTTGTTGTGGACCCCTCTTGAAGTGAATACAATCACTGTATAAATCAGTAGCAACTACAAAAACGTACCGAAAAGCGATATTTTAAGTGATATGTAATCATTGTTCCAAAGCACGAGCATTTGTCTTGCTAAAAGAAACTAATGCAGATCGTAAAGGATGCCAGGCTTAATAAAAGAGAAAGTGCATGAAAAAATAATAAAGCAAGCAAAATGCTGTATTCAAGCCTGTTTGTTAATGAGACATTCTGTACTGTAACACTACATGCACTACTGAGGTCAGCAAATAATCTAAAGAAACTGTTCAGTTTTAATAAAATATAAAAAAGTAAAACATTTTGGCTTTTAAAATATATGAATCGTTAATGCAATAAGAGCTCACTATGTTTAAAGTGCTGTTGGGAACCGCGTGAAACACAAAAATGTATTCAAGTTCAGAACCTAGCCGCATCAGCGGGGAATACCGTCTTGAGAAATGTTAATGGCAAAGTTATGAATGAACAAAAGTTAAATGCATAGGCGAATGGGGCGCACAGACTGCAAATAAAAAGGGGAAAAACTACTTACTTTTCTTATGTAAAACAGACCTCTGACAGCGGTAGCTTCTATATTGGCATACTGTGTACTGCAGACCTTTAACTCCTCCAAAAGCGTGCCAACAAAGGTCAAAGGTTATTTTGCAAAAAAATGTATTTTTTTAAAATGGTGTTAGAAAACTTTGATTGCATAATTTAGTAAACCTAAATATGATGTTCAAAAATTATATATTAAGCAGCTGGTAAAATATTTGGGGGGAACTGCGGTTGAAAAGGTGACTGCTTACTTTCTCATGTACAACGGACCTCTGACAGCAGCAATTATATGTCAGCGTGCTGTGCACTGCAAACATCTAGAAAACTTATGATCATGCAAAAAAAGGGGGAAGGGTATGAAGACGTAAAACATTTTAGCTTTTAAAATATGTGAATCAGTGCGATAAGATCTCATTATGTTTAAAGTGCTGTTGGGAACCTCATGAAGCATGAAAATGTATGTAAGTTCAAAACCTAGCTGAATCAGCGGGGAATACCGTCTTGAAAAATGTAATGGAAAACTTATTATAGAGCAAATGAACAAGAGTTAAGTGCAGTGGCTAATGGGGAGCACAGATTGCAAATACAGAGGGGAAAAAACGACTTACTGTTTTCATGTAAAACAGACCTCTGACAGCGGTAGCTTCTATATCGGCATACAGTGTACTGCAGACTTTTAATTCCTCCAGAAGCACGCCAACAAAGATCAAAGGTTATTTTGCAAAAAAATGTTCTTTTTTTAAAGGATGTTAGAAAACTTTGATTGCATAATTTAATAAACCTAAATAAGATGTTCAAAAAGTATATATTAAGCAGCTGGTAAAGAATTTTTGGGGAAATTGCGGTTGAAAAGGTGACTGCTTACTTTCTCATGTACAAAGGACCTCTGACAGCGGCAATTTCCATTTCAGCATGCAGTGCACTGCAAACATATAGAGAACTTATGATCGTGCAAAAAAAAAGGGGGGGGGGCGAAAATATCATGCCGAGAATAAAATAGTGGATTATAATAAAAAAACAAATAGTATGTATTTAAAAATGGAATAAAATAATCAAGCAGTAAAAAGCTAATCAATTGAATAAATGCTACCAATATCAATAAAACCCAGGCTAAAGATAAAAAACAAGGATAAAAAATAATAATAGATTAAGAAAAAAATTAAAATAAAACAATATCAGTCAAACCAAGGGGGGAGGGAGGAGGGAAGGGGGGAAGGGGGGAAGAGGAGATAAGGGGGGAGGGGGGAAGGGGAAGGAAGTGTGGAGGAGAGGTGGAGGGAGGGGGAACAGACTATCACATCTTTCCCAGGCCCCACTAAGTAAAACACCTCTATAGAATACCACATTATAAAGGCAGGTCCACAATGTGGGGGGTCATGGCACAGGATGGCTCTCTATTTTGCACACTGGAGATGTAACCTCTGGTCATAGGGAGAGACTGTAGCATCACCCAGATGGATGGACATTTCTTCTAATGACCCTCCCGCACTGACCAGAGCCAAGGGGAATGCAGGGTGTCCTAGAATACATCTCCTGCTTGTTTGTAAAACACAGGACCATGACAAGGATAGCACTTGACCAGGCCCCATGGTAGTCATTCAATGGACATGATATGTGCCATAATTTCCACACAAGAATGTTGATCTCCAAGCTCAGGGTTCAGCTAGTTCCTGACCCGGCTTCCTCACAGATTGGTTGATCCTAGGAAGCTCAGACTACATTAGACCTACTGACACCAGGTACATTTCCTTTGGGGTCGGAACCTGCTATATAATCCTGTCTGCCTCCTATGCAACCCTTCCATGAGAGGCCATGCACTCAGTAAACACATCCAGTGATCTCACAAGGATTTCTGTCGGGATCCCCCCTACATTACTGGATAGGGTTGGACAATGGACCCCAAGAAAATCCTGGGACATATGATGTGGCCAGGTCATGGGCAAAGGTTCCTCCTGGTCATTTGGTAACATAGGCCACATGTTTTTCCTTAGCATCTGCACAGATGGTAGAACTAGTGACCTTAGACATCAGATAAATGCATATGGTATCAACATCACTTGTTCTCGTAATGTACAATGGTGCTGACCAGCAACAGATGGTCCCTAATCTAGGCCTTGTGTGCCTGGTGAGGTGGTCCAACCCATTCAGCCAAGTAGTGCGTCCTGCTATCATGTCCCCTCAGTGGCCTTGAGACATCAGCTAACACCATGTGGAGGACAGTAAATTCGCATGCTCATATATACTTGTGGAGCTGGGGCAATCTAATACATGCAGGTGTTATCCACCAACAGATACAGACACTGGGAATGTCAAGGCATCACTGGCAGTAATCATGTGGTATGTGTGTTGCAGACCCATGAATACAACAGACCCTCAGTACACATAGTGCCTGGTGACCACTAGAACAGCGTAAAGGGAAAACCCCCTCTGTCACTTTGGATATCTCAGTATTTGTCCCCACTAGCCCACAAAATGCAGTATGTTAGTCATTGACCTAAGATGGTTCTCCCCAGAGTAGGGTGACTGGAGGTATTTACTGCAGTGAAGCTGCACACAGCCCAAATCCACCTGCAACATGTCAGTGCTACTTCATTTGCAGAGTGAGCACCTGCTTAGCTAGTGTTCACACTGACTGTGCATATGGCAGATGATACATGGCATGGGCAGTGTCAAATCTGATTGGGAAGGTGCATGGATAGATGACATTACACATTCTCATCCACATTTTGCATTCTCCCCAGCAATATTGAGATGCACCCATACAGTACCAACCAGCACATTGACATTTGAGTATCTACTGATGATTTATAGACACCGGTGTATGTATAGTCTCACAGCTGATGTCTCCATATATGATGCTGGGGAATTGACCTCCGCTTGTGAATGCTCTGACAATGGCAGAATGTTCAAGCAGTTCATGGTCACCACTGACACAGACATGCCTAGCCCATGCTCTGGCCACTAGTCAACTCAAGCCAAAGGGGCTGCCATGTATTTAGACACGTCAAGGACATCCACATCATTTTGACAGAAAATCTCATTCAGCAGGGTGACAGCTGACTTCAGGGGCTCTCTTCAATGGATACTGGAAGCTGTGGATTGGCTCAGTACCTCTCCCAACTTGTCTGGAGCAGTGGAGGAGTCTTGCATCATCTCTAGTTGCCAGTCATTGGCAGTTGATATCCTCACAGAATGCTCGTCTATGGAGGGTGTGACCTCCTCCACAGTCATAGTTTGCACCAGGAGAATAATCAGACAATATTGTGAAATAATATATGACAGGACACCCCATTGCTGGCATTGTCAGCTGGAATTGCAGCATCAGTCCAATTGATACTTGCATGTGGGTCATTCAGGGCTTCCTCCCCACTCTAGATTTCACCTTCTTGTTGGCCATGCATAGCAGAGGCACATTCTTCTACTCTGGTCACCATCATCATTAAATGCCCTATTGGTCTTTTCCTTCCAGGAGATGATATCATCCTGGATGTGGGTTGGCTAGCTTTCTCCTGCTGTTGCATTTGTTGGAAGAGATAAAGGACTTATGACATTCACACAGACATTAGCATTTATTTTGTACTCTTTCTTAGGCCATGGTGGAATCCACAAGGGAAGTTGCTAACCACACAGCTTCTCTCTCATTTTTCAGTTTGTCCACAGCTAGACAACCTTTTGGAAATGTATTGCACACACATCATATTTTCCACACAAGAATGTTGTTCTCCTAGCTCAGGGTTCAGCTAGTTCCTGACCTGGCTGAGCATTGCTTGCAGTACTTGGTGGAGGCATCCCCTATTGACCCATGCCCAATTACCTGGATCAAGCAAACAAAAGAATACCTAACACCCCATCTACAAAAGATCATTGAATCCTCACTCACACAAGGATACCTCCCCCAACAACTCAAGAAAGCATCCATCAGGACAATCCTTAAAAACAATAATCTCGACAAAAATGAACCAAACTCCTACCAACCAATATCCAGCCTCACCTTCATAGCCAAGATAACTGAAAAATGTGTACAGCATCAACTTCAGGATCACATAGACATCTACGCCCCACTGGACCCCCACCAATACGGCTTTAAACAAAACCACAGCATAGAAACACTTATTTATTTATTTACAGTCTCTTATATACCGCACTATTCAGCATCAGCGCGGTTTACATGGAACAGAAATGCTCAGTACAGTTAACATGTATGAGTTTACAGATAACAGGGCAAGTAACTTGGATAACAGGGGTAAACTATTTACAGAACTTGCTACATAAACTTGGATACCGGTGGTAAACTATTTACAAATATTGCTACATAAAGTCGTATGATCAAGAATTCCATAGAAACAACTGCACCACTAAGGGTTAGGGAATCTTTCTTGGCATTTTGTTGGGAAACCACATATTTGCTTAGTGGGTTGCATCTCTGTCTCGGTGGGTGAGGTTGGGTTCAATGAGGTACTTATTGAAAAGATGGTATTTGAGGGCTTTCCTAAACTGTGTAAGGCCCTTAATAGCCCGGATATCTGGAGGTAATGCGTTCCAGCATCTTGGTGCGCTGATACTAAACGCACCATACTTATTACATCTCTCTTGGATACCCTCATAACAGGTATGGACAACATACACAGTGGCTTTGTATTATGCTTCATAGACATCACTGCTGCCTTTGACTCAGTAAATCACAACATTCTACTGCAAAGACTCCGAGACGTGGGGATAAACGGCACAGTGTTAGATTGGTTCTTCTCCTACCTATCCCACCGCACACAAGTAAGAAGCAAAACCCAACAGTCTGCACTCTTCACCCAACACCAAGGTGTCCCACAAGGCTCAGCTCTCTCAGCACTACTATTCAATATCTACATTCAGTCAATATGCAACATTATAAAACAATTCAACATCCATTACAGAATATACGCAGATGACATCATGATATTCACCACCATAAACATCAAACATCCAGATTACACACAAATCACAGCATACCTTGAATCAATGTCAGAATGGCTCAAAAGTCATGGCCTACTCATAAACTACAAGAAATCTGACCTCATGCACATTACCAGGAGCACTATATTCTCACCACCGGACTCAATAAATATCTTTGACCACATCATAAGTAATAAACAGGAAGTCAGATACCTTGGAGTCACCTTTGACCAGCAACTCACCTTCCAGCCACACATCAAAAAGATGACCAGATCAGCCTACCACAAACTCAGAATGCTGTGCAAACTCAAACCACTACTCACCGACAATGACTTCCGAACTATATGCCAAGCCATAATAATGCCTTTAATAGATTTCTGCAATGCAATTTACCATGGACTTCCAAAGAAAGCAATCCTACCCTTACAGCTGGTGCAAAACACTGCAGCCAGAGTCATCACTGGAAAATACAAAGACATAACCCCCCACGCTCCATCAGCTACACTGGCTCCCCATTGCTGTACGCACCAAATACAAAAACATAATAATAATCTTCAAAACATTAAATAACCTCTCTCCAGCAATCGGGGCGCACAGCACCACCTTTAAAAGCAAGCGCCATCCGGCGCGTGGTCCCCTTGCTCTCAGCACCATCTTCAGCTCTCCCCAGCCTGGGGATCGAGCCTCCGGCACTGAAAGAAGCAGCGTCAATCAGCCCGCCCAATCGGGGCGCACAGCACCACCTTTAAAAGCAAGCGCCATTCGGCGTGCCCGGGCCTGGTGGTCCCGCGCCTGAGGGCCTCGCCAGAGGGCCCTTTGGCGTGGCCCTTAGGCGTGGACCAAGAACAAGGCCAACCTAAACCGAAATCCATATAGGTGTTGGTCCACCTCAGAAACAGCACTCCTCAGAGCTACATAAGACCAACACAATCAAACAGCTGAGCTCCCTGGAGGTCGAGCCAGCTCCCACCTTCACCCAGACGATCTGTATCCTACAACCAATTGATCTGTCTTACTGTGACTCTGTTTAGCACACTATCTGCTCTGATTGTATCTGATACTGTTAGCACCCCTAGTAAAGCTGTTGTCCGTAACCACTCCTCAAGCTAGCTTGTACCTTACTTTTGTGGCCGCCGTTAACTAGCTATCGCCCCTAACTACCCCTGCTTGAATCCTACTACCAATTTTCACAGCCGTTTTTCGATATGGAGTAGTCTGTAATTTGTTATAGCACTGTCTAACTGATATATCCCATGGTTGTTGCTCTCTTCAACTATAAACTATCATTGTAGTACTGTTATATAACTATTATTGTAGTACTGTTATATAACTAGTTATATAATTTGTCTGCTTTACTGTACACCGATTTCTCTGCTGAATATTCTAGCACACCCAATTATCACCCTCCAGCTGACCATGTGGCCTATAGCCATGTCCTCTATCATGTATCAAATACATCACTTAGTCCTCATCTTGCTCTTAGCATCGATCCCAGTTCTAACACTGACACTAGACCCTGGCATTAAGCAGATCCCTATCCTCTATAGCATGGGAAGGTGCTCAATGGAATATCCATGCCTCCCCAATATGAGAACCAGAGCATCATACTCACACCTAATACATATCCCGCTGCTGCTCTCTGACAAAGACCCCAATGAGAAGCACAAGACCAATCGTCTACTCAAGTGGCCTTAATAAATGCCAGATCTATACGTTCTAAATGGCCTGCAGCTATTGATCTGATAACAACACATAACCTAGACATACTGCTGGTAACTGAGACATGGCTAACAGACAACGACAACGTCCTCATCAACCAGATGATTCCACCAGAATTTTCCATCTATGCCTTCCATAGATCTAACCAGAGAGGTGGTGGCACACTCATTCTCGCCAAATCGGACCTCCAATTCAAGATGAGCAATTCCATCAGCACTCTACACCTTGACATTCTTTCCATATCTAATAGGAGCTGTACGATCAATCTTATCTATCGAGCACCATCATCCTCACCAGCAGACCTTCCATCAATAATCAACATTGCATGTAACTCCCCCAACCCTCAATCCCCTAACTGGCTACTGGGTGATTTTAACCTACCATCCCTACATATCTCTCACTCCTCAGCATTCCTTGATGCCATGTACCAATTAGGATATGAACAGCTTATCAACGCTTCCACCCATATCAAAGGAGGTACACTGGATCTAATCTTCGCTCCTCAAGTGGTATTCAACACATCTCAGAAGCCCCCGATCCACATAACCCCCATACCCTGGTCTGACCACAATTTACTCCTCTTTTATATCCCCACTGAACACCTCTCCAATGACAGCAACACTTCAGATCGCCCTCCAAGTGCACTTGAATCTCGCTTCCATCCATTTGATAAGGTTGAAGTCTTGGAGAAAATCCTACCTACCATCCACAAGGACTTACCTTCTCTAGATGATTTAATAACCAACTGAGACAACACATTGAAAGCCGCTGCCTGCATCCCTGCTACTGACAGGACCAAAACCAAGGGCAAACACAAACCATGGTTCTCCTCTGAACTACAAGAATCTCTCCTCCACCTACGTAGACTTGAGAGACGCTGGCGTTCCTCCCGATCTCCTGATGCACTCTGCTCATACAATTCATACTTACAAACTCACCGGAAGATGACAATGGAGAAAAGAAAGAAATACCACTCGGATACTTTAATGCGGTCATTGAACAAGCCACATGACCTTTTCAATATCGTTAAATCCTTAACAGGTGATCCAACCACAACCCAACCACCTATGCCACACCCTCAAGACTATGCCGAATACTTACAATCAAAAATGATACAGACTAGTTCGATTCTCACATCATCAGCACCTCCCACCCCACAGTCTGTAACTCAACTTACCACGCTTGACAATTTCTCTCAGGTATCCAATAAAGAGATTGAAGAAATAATAGCAGCTATTAACTTAACTACCGCACCTAACGATCCCTGCCCAGCCAGGTGGATCAAAGAACTACGGCATGAACTTAGCCCAACTATAAGCAAGATTGTCAACCATTCCTTCTCAACTGGATCCTTCCCCCAGAGCCTCAAGCAGTCATCCATCCGCCCCCTCCTGAAGAACAACAAGCTAGACCCAACAAAAGTCGAATCTTTTAGACCTATTTCTAGCATCCCGCTATTAGCAAAAATCATGGAAAAAGTAGTTCAGCGACAAATACAACAACACGTTGACTCAGAAGCTCCTCTGGATCCCTCACAACATGGTTTTAGAGAAGAACGTGGTGTTGACACCCTCCTCACATTCCTCTTCAATAACCTAATTATAAGCATCGACAACATTCATCAATGGTTCGTTCTCATATTTCTCGAAATAGCTGCTGCATTTGACTCAGTAAACCACAATACTCTCCTACAGCGCCTCAAAGATAAGGGTATCCAAGGACTAGCCCTGAACTGGTGCAAATCTTACTTATCTGATAGACAGCAGCAAGTCAGAACATGAGAAGCAACATCTGACCCATTCCCACTTAAACAAGCTGTCCCTCAGGGATCCTCCTTATCAGCACTAATGTTCAATATCTATATGCAGCCAATCTGTGATTTGATACGTACTTTCAACATTCAATGTCTAGCATATGCTGACGACATCCTGATATATACTCCATTCACTGTAGAAAAAACAGATTTCACATCAATAGTTCATTGTTTTGAAGCTGTATCAAATTGGCTACATAAACAGAACCTACGTATAAATCACAACAAAACAGACAACCTATTCGTAACAAGGAATCCAACATTCATACCCCCTGCCTCTTTACAAGTAAACAACATTGAGCTGAAAGCACAACCCTCAATCCGATACCTAGGGATTACATTAGATCAGCGGCTCGATATGTCAACACACATCAAGAAAACAACAAACTCAATTTACCAAAAGATTCGTTCCCTACGTAACCTCAGACCTCTTCTAGACTACTCCGATTTCCGCACTATCTTCCAATCTTTAGTACTACCTCACTTCGATTTTGCCAATATCATACTACACGGTCTCCCACAATCTACTCTAAATCCCCTCCGTCTGGCCATGAATGCAGCCGCGAGAATTCTCGTAGGTGCTCCACGCTCTGAGCACATAACCCCAATACTGAAGAGTTTACACTGGCTACCCCTCCAGGCCAGAACCCTCTATAAAACCCTGGTCATGACTTTTAAAGCTGCAAAGAGCCCATCTCTATCACCTATCAGTACTATGATACATGTTACTCCAACAAACAGATCTAGGAGATCTACTGCATTGAACTCCATTGACCTTCCTAAACTCCTTACCAAATGCTCTAAATCGACAGCCGCTAGAGCCTTCTCACTGTTTGCACCCAGAGCCTGGAATGCCCTCCCACCCGAAATTAGAGCCATCACTAGTCTCATGACTTTCAGAAAAGTCTTAAAGCATCATTTGTTCCTAATATACTACCCTGAAGTAACTCCGATTGAACATAGTTTACGTGCTGATCATTCCCACTTGACCCCGGTAGATAACGGCTAAACATGATGGTTCATACTTGCACACTATACCCATACGGTATTTATACTGTACTATAATTCTATATATTTACTATAATTCTAAATATTTACCACTACAATGCAGTTAACCAAAATGCCATGTATATAGTCAACCATACTTACCGTTACTTTTTATTTTTATTTGTATATAGTTAACCCTGTTTACCCCCAAGTTTTTTGTACCCTGTTCTCTGTAAAACCAATGTTGACTGCCTCATTGTGTTTAAATTTGTTCATTTGTAAACCGCTCTGACTGAAAGAGCGGTATATAAGAAATAAAAATAAATAAATAAATAAATAACTCTCCAACCACTGATCAGGAAGATACCTCCACACCAGCTGTGGAACGATCTCCCCATCTCAACACGTGAAATCAAAGACCTAGTGAACTTTAGGAAAGCAATAAAAAAACACCTTTTCCTAGAATTCTTCGGAGCTACCCAAGATTACAATGATCACTAACAAAATGGACTATAAAACACTGTTACAGTTTCCTTATCAATAGTTGCAATTGTTAATTTCTTATTATACCTCAGTTAACCTCCAAGTTGTATAACCCTGTTCTATGTAAAGCTCGTTGCTGCAACTGTTCTATGTTCTATGTAAACCGCCTTGAATGTATGATAAGGTGGTATAAAGACCTGTTAAATAAATAAATAAATAAAATAAATAAATCTTACAAATGTGGCCCTGGACATTCCTCCAACTGCAGCCACAGAGGTTTGGAAGCAGCCAGAGGCAAAGAAACGTAATGCAATCAGGAGCTTTGTCAGCCCTGGTATGGTATGTGACTGGGCTGTAAGAGGCTTGAGATCAGGTCTTAGATCCTCATAGAGCTCTCTTATGGCCTTGTGCTCAATCTGTAGAGGGTAATCATCTGGTCCTCAGGGTGGCCAAGTGGGATGGCCCTTCTCTATAGATATGGATCCTTCAGGGATGGACTCCCTGAACATTGGCCCCCATCACCTGAGCAGGGGCAGGGGACAGAGGCTGGCCGAGGTGTTGTGGGGCCGCCTCTTCTGCCACAGTACTTTATAGGCTGACTGTGGGTTGGCCCTGCTGCACACACCTGACTGTCATTTAGCCATTGTGAATGGCTGTTAATGGGGACCTGGTCCATGTAACACAAGCTCTGAGCTGGTGTCCTGATTCCATGCAACTGTGCCTCTAATGCCCACTATTCGGGACCGGCGTTAGCGTAGCCAACCAAGCCTGCCCACTCTCTGCCCATTCTCCGCCCATTCTCCGCTTCTTTTGCTTTTTCTGGGTGCTCCCAGGTTAGCTTCTGTTGTGGTTGCATTATGGGCACTTTACACCATGCAGACTACTACCAGACACCCATACAGGCTTTAGACGCCTTTAGTGCCATTTAGTATACCATCAGGATGAACACAAGAGGGCCAAGTTATATTCTTATAGGATAAAATCATAGCCATTGATTTCTGAGAATTGCCAAACCATTCAGAGAATGCCTACAAACAATTTTGTAAATATTGTTTAATAAGTGATCTGAAGTAATACCCTCCTGTGTCTTAAAAGGGACATAGCATATGGTTTATTTATTTATTTATTTATTTAACATTTGCTTCTATACCGCGCTATTAAAATCAGCGCGGTGTACATCAAACAAGCATACTACAATGTATACAAACAACATTGAGTTTACAAAGAACAGGAAATTGAACATGCATAAACCTGAATCTGCATAAACCTGAAAACCAATCTGCATACCTTGAAATAATCTACAATGCAGTGCCACAAAGATATTAAATAAGGCAGCAGACAGGCAAACCCCTAAAGAACACCCCTCTTCTCTGGGCTCCATTCTCAATTCTCAATACATTCTGTCAATAAGATAAGATTTAAACCATGCCAGGACAATACTTCCAATCCCAATTAAACTTAATCTGGTAGGGAAAATAAACAAATATCACTAAATCAAAAGCAGATGCTAAAATAAGTAGGATGTATCATGTCCATCCAAATCCTTCAAAGTAGCATCCGTCAAAGACAACAACAAGATTTCTGGGTTATGGCCTAATCTGAATCCATGTTGACATGAATCCACTATTTGGTTATTCTCCCAAAAATAATCTAATTTATACCTTATAACTTTACTTAACAGTGCAATATTTGGTATCAGTCTAAAATTATCACAGTCATATGTAGTAAAACTGTATTTCTTTAAAACTTGGCAAATTGAGGAACATTTTAATTTATTAGGCAAGACTCCGCTTATCAAAGATTCACCCACAATATTCCTTATGTAGTTAGCTACCTCATTCTCATTTCATTGATAGAGTTGAAACCACATCTAAGCTGCATGTGGAAGGACATAAACCTGATAATATCTCAAGAATTTCATCAGAAATAGGCAAAGAAAAAAGTATCTATCACACCTCACATTTTATATTGAAGGAAAAGTAGCATGAATTAGTGAAGAATAGTCAATAACATGCCTTCCCTAGCATTATAGAATGAAGCAAATTGAGTTGCTGAAGGCCTCTGAATAGCTGAAAGACCACTCATTTCTCTTAATAAAAATCACCCTGTGGAAAACAGCTCTGCAGATTTTAAAAGTGCTACCTTTAGTCAAATAATATTCTCTCTTTGCTTCATCACAATCAGATGTATAAGCAGAAAACAGTTTCAAATGAGCTTTCCTGTAAGCTCTTTCTGCTTTCCTTAACAATTGAGTTTGCTCATGTGGTCCTAAGGTTCCATGGAGCTTAACAACCCTCTGTAACAGACTTTAAACTTAATGTACTAAACCATGAAAGCTCAGTCTGCCAGAAGATCACTAAATCAGACAGATCTATATCTTCAAATCGCCAGTTACAAATGTAGTCCTGAGAATTAAATAAAAGCCTTCAAATTTTTCAACTGGTATTTTTTAGACGTGGGGCAATTTTAATATCAAGAAAGATCTCTAAACCAATTAAATGACAATATCACCAAGAGATTGGCTCACTCAAAAGCTTAATATAACTCATACTAATGGAGTTGTTATAAGGGAGAAATAACAAGTCAACTATATGACCTTTTTCATTTGTGAAATCCACAATCAATTTCTGACAAGCCACTGCTGCCATAGCAATTAAAAAAAATTCTACAAAAGTCAACTTCCAAGCTTCTTCATAATGTATAGTAAATTAAAATCACCCATAACAATTACATCTGATATATCAATCTGAAGAGAGGCAAGCCATTCCACAAAATGGCAAAGGTCATTTACTATGGAGACCAAAAAAGAATTAGGTGTAAAAGAAGTCCTTTATTCGAAGAAGCCCTGACACGCTGTGTTTTGGCAGATGCCATCATCGGGGGGAACCTCAAAAAGAGAGAGCACAATCATAAATAAAGCAATAAATAATCAATTATAAATACAAGCCAACTAAAAACATAAAAATATTTCAATTAAAAGTGGTGCACATAACTGAATAAAAAAAAAAGTAAAGGAACTAAAATAGTGCTCATTGAGCCATGAGTTAAAAACATATCACAAACTGAAAAGCAATATTGGTGAAATCTTACATTATAAACAGGCATCCAAATGAAAAATAATAAGTGAACCATATAAAAGTGACATCTCCAAAAGCAAAAGCATAATGTATCTGTATAAGGATCTATTGAGGAGAATTGAGTAAGCTATTGATGTGACCACAGCCCATGTGAGTGGCTAATACAGAGGAACATTAGAGAACACAACAGGATGTTTGCACATTTTATAGGTACGATACAGCCAAATGGTGCATTGTAGGTCAGGGTAAAAGTAGGAGGAGGGAAACTGATAACAAAAGTACAGAGGATTTACAATAAAGGCTTCTGGAAACCAAATTTGTCAACCATGGGCACCTGCTGACCACTTCACTTGTATCTGTATGTAGATGAAAAGAAATACCATACCATTATTATATTGCAAGAGTAATGGGGAAAAGGGGGCATGAAAAAAGCAAATACATTATAAAAACAAATTTACCAAAAGTGCAGAGGATAAGAAAAAGCTTAAAAATACCTTAAGAGGTTCGCATTAAGACCATCTTAAAGGAAATACTAAATAAATAAATAATAATAATAAAATAAAAAACAAAAAGAGCTAAGATGGCCAACCAGCCCCTAAAAGCAAACAAGAAGGGGCCCTCAATAGAAAATAGTAAAACCAAGTACAAAACAATAAAATCCAACCATAGCAAAGGATATATAAAAGCATACAATTAAGGGTACCACAATTGGCAATTGAAAAAACAGACATTGAGAGGCAACCAATGGGGATAGTGAATATCAGTGGGGACCGAACTTGAGGAAAACTGTCCATTTGAAACAATCCCAGAAGTAAAAAGGGGAGCACATATAAACATAAAGCATAAAAAAGAACTTGTGCCAACATATGAATGCCCCTGAGAGCAGCCACAAAAAAACATTACAGAGACCCAGCAACAACATTCAAGAAGCACTAGCAAATCTTATTAGGAGATTCCAAAGAAATTATAAAAGCATAAATCTGAATTGAATTAAAAAGAAGCAGTCGTTTATGCCCAAGGCCGCGCAGTTCCCGCGGCCGTCAGTAACCCGGGCCCGGGCCCTGGTGGCGGCCTCCTTCACGTGTGCTGGGGGTGTTCAGGTGGGGTGGGGGGAGGAGCAGTATGAGGGCGACTTTTGAAATCGCTCCGGTTCGCTGTCTGAGCGATTTCATTGGCTCAGGGGGGATCGGGGGCGGGGCTGGGATCGCCGAGGAGCCGCATGGTCAGTCTTTCAGTGCGGCTCCTCGGTGGGTGAAATGGCATTTGGCAGCTCTGCTCCTCCTCGGTGGTCCTTGTCGGGTCGGTGGAGGAGACTTTTGGCGGCTCTGCTCCTTTTCGGCGGGTCGAGAGGCTTGGCGGCTCTGCTCCTCCCTGGTTCACGGTTCCGTGGCGCTTCGCGGTTTGCGGCATCGGTTGAGTGTTGGCAGCACGGGGAGTTCACCTTGTCGCTTTGCTTGGGGGGGGTTTGTTCGGGCCCTGGGGGGCTGGTCTCCTGCGGTGTGGGTGAAGGTTTTCCATCCGCGGTTCACCTTTGAGACCATGGTGCGCTCTGCTAAAACGTCCAAGAGGCCTCGCCGGGGTGCGGGCTCTAGGGCCAATTCAGGGGGACCGGGTGGGCAGTCTTAGGTGGCCCGTTCAGCTGCTCGGGTTCCTATGGGGGGTCAGGGCCCGCGGCGTGCAAGTAGAGCCGGCAGGCAGCAGGCGAGGGGTAGGTCTGGGCAGATGCCTGTAGTGGGGGTTGAGTTAGGTTCTGGTGTGGTAAGGGGTGGGTCTGCAGAGCCTTTGGGGCTGGGGGATGGGGTGCATGGGTCGGTTTTGGGGGCTGCTAGGGGGGTGGCAGGGGGGCTGGGGGGGATACGGGTGATGAGCTGCCTCAGCCTGGTGGCAGTGGAGGGGTGCAGGATCTGGGCTTCAGCTCGCCAGGGAGCGCGGGTGCTGGCACGGCCTTCTCCTTTGGCCGAGGGTGGTCGGGGGGGTGGGGGGAGGGGTTTCTGGGTTGGTCTCCTGTGTCTGGACGGTCAGCCGGTTTGGGACCTTGGGGCGGTGCCTGGGGCGATTGGGCAGGGGCGGGTTATCCGGGTGGCTTTTGTCCACCTCCTTGGGGGGCGGCAGGTTGGGCTGCGGGGGGGGTGGGCACTTCGGGGTGGCCCCAGGGGGGGGGGCCGGGTTGGGGGGTGGGGCAGTATGGGACGGGTACTCCTGTTTCTGCTGCTTCTTTCCAGACGGCGAGTGGTGTTCCTGCATCCGTGGGATTGAGGGGCCCTCCATTGGCGATGGCGCAGAGCCTGGAGCAGTCTTCTCCGAGTATGGCGCCGACGGCGACTGCTGATCGAGCCCAGGAAGGTGAGTGTGCTGGTCCCATGTCTGGCGCTGGCGAGGTGATTTTGCCTGTGGGCGACGGGGGTTCGGGGGGGCGGAAAGCCACCTCAAAGCAGAAGCACCGGCGTCGTTGTCGACGTAGCGCATCGTCTTCCTCGTCGTTTTCTTCGTCTTCAGATAGTTCCTCCGATGTCTCAGTGGTGGGCGCTAAGTCGGGGGAGGGTGTCGGGTCTTCGGTGGTGCGTTGCGCCGAGTTGTGGGAAAGCGTTCCGCGTAAGTTGCAGCGGCGCGTCCTGAAGAGGCGTTATATTGATGTCTTTCGGCTCCTGGAGGGGCGGAAGCGGTCCGGGGAGAGTCGGCGTAAGCGTAAGGAGGATGAGAAAGCGGGTCGTGTGCGGAAGGTGTCGCGTAATACTTTAAATTGGACTCGGGCCTTTTTGCGTTTGGCGAGCGTGTGGGGGCATGCGGACCCGAGTTGTTATGGGGAGCTTTTGGCTTATGCTGATGCCATCTTGGCGGCGTCACAGGCACACGAGGGATGGGCCTGGCTCAATTACGACGAGGCGTTTCGTGATATGATGTAGGAGAACCGGCAATTATCTTGGGGGATGAAGGACATCAACGTTTGGCTGACGCAAATGTCTGCCAAAAGGGGCGGTGCCGTTGGCAGCGGCGGGGGCGGGCAAGTCAAGGCAGGGAACACCCCCTTCGGGAGCGAGTTCGCGTTCCTTTCGAGCACCTGGTTCCTTGCCAGACACACTCAAAGGGGCTCCTGGGGGGGACCTGTGTTGGCGCTTTAATAAGGCATCCTGTCCCTTCCCAGACTGTAAATTTAGGCACGCTTGCTCCCTCTGCGGTGCGTCCCACTCGGCTGCGAAGTGTAGCCGAAAAGGGGTCTCCGGAGCGCCAATGGGGGGTAAGTGAGGAAGGGAGAAGGGGGTTGGCGCCTACCCCCATTCGAATACAGGCGTTACGGCCGTGGTTAGACTGCTATAGGCGACATAGGCACGGCAAGGCAGGGGGGTTTCTATGGCGGGGATTTAGGGAGGGTTTTCGTATACCCTGTCGGGGTGTCGCGGTGCGCTCTGCCGCCCATAATGCTCGATCAGTGCGCATTCTGGCGGATGTGGCCTGGGACAAAATTGCTGCGGAATGCGCTTTGGGCAGGGTGGCGGGTCCTTTCGACCATCCCCCCTTTTCGCCGTTTATTATCTCACCGCTCGGTGTCATTCCTAAGAAGGAACCGGGTCATTACCGGTTGATCCACAACCTGTCCTGCCCTCCGGGAGGATCGGTGAACGATCAAATTCCAAGGGAGTTCTGCTCAGTACGCTATGCGTCGTTTGATGAGGCGTTGGAGCTCGTGCGTCGGTGTGGAAAAGGGGCGCTCCTGGCGAAGGTGGACATTGAATCAGCATTCAGGCTCTTACCGGTTCAGCCGTCCGCCTTTCCGTTGCTTGGCTTCCAGTTTGACGCTCAGTTCTATTACGACAAGTGTCTGCCGATGGGTTGCGCGATCTCTTGTGCCTACTTTGAGACCTTCAGTACTTTCTTACACTGGGTTTTAGAGCAGCGTTCGGGCTGCCAATCTATTGTGCATTACCTAGACGATTTTCTCTTCGTCGGGCCGGCTCAGACCGAGGTTTGTGTTTCCTTGCTTGGGTCCTTCCAGGAGATGGCAGCAGAATTTGGAATCCCTTTGGCAGCGGGTAAGACAATCGGCCCGGTGACGTGTCTTTCCTTTTTGGGGATCGAAATCAATGCAGGCGAGCTAGTGGTTGGTTTACCCAGTGATAAGATCGAGCGTTTGCGGACCTTGGTGGCGAGGGTGGGGTCGGCGACCAAGGTGACTCTGACGGAACTGCAGGTACTAGTTGGGCACTTGAATTTCGCTTGTTGTGTCCTCGCGATGGGGAGGCCATTTGTGCGCCGGCTTTCCTTGGCGATGGCGGGTGTGCGCTGTGGGCATCATCGCATTAGGGTGACGGCGGGGATGCGGGCGGATCTTCGGGTCTGGGATACTTTTCTGTCGCAGTTTAATGGTTGCTCGGTGTTACAATCGATGGAACTTACTTGCAGTTGTTTTCTGACGTGGCGAGCAGTTCGGGTATGGGTTTGTACTGTCAAGGTTCCTGGTGTGCGGCGGCGTGGCCGGCATTGTGGATTGAGAGTGGGTTGACGCGCAATGTGACATTCCTGGAGTTATTCCCGATAGTGGTGGCATTTTGGGTCTGGCCTGAGCGCTTGCGGAACAAAAACGTTGTCTTCTGGTGCGACAATGCGGGGGTGGTGCAAGTTATTAACAGACACTTGCCCAAGTGTCCACGTGTTGCGGCGCTTATGCGGGTGTTTGTGCTCGCATGCTTATGGCTTAATGTCACGGCCAGCGCACGGCATGTGCCGGGTTCGCAGAATGCCATTGCTGATGCTTTGTCTCGCTTTCAGTGGTCGCAGTTCCGGTTGTTGGCTCCGGGGGCGCAGGAGACATCAGTGCAGGTGCCGGAGCACCTTTGGAGCATTGGGATGCTGGAATGATGGAGTTGTTGCGGTCTTCCTTGGCGCCAGGTACGTGGGCATCATACAAGTGGGGTTATGTGCGGGTGCGCGACTTCTTATGGACGTGCGGTTGGTGGGGTGGTAGGGTCGTCAACGGGCAGCTCAGTTTGTTCATAGTTTGGGCCAAAGGGTGTGGTTGGTCCAGGTCGAGTGTGCGTGCGGCGCTGGCTGGTTTCTCTTTCTTTAGCAGGGTGTGGGGATGGGGCAGTCCCAGTGCATCGTTTGTGGTAAAGCGGCTCCTCGCAGGGTGGGCGAGAGCGCAGCCTCAGGTGCAGGACTGGCGTCGCCCCGTATCGCATGACTCGCTGTTGCAGATATGGGAGGTATTGCCAGCGGTGGCAGTGTCTAAGTTTGAGGCTACGCTGTTTTGTGCTTTGTTTGTCACGGCCTTTTTCGGGGCATTCCGGGTCAGTGAGCTAGTCCCGCGTTCCGGCAGGACGGGGATGAGTGGAGGGTTGGCAGGTCCCCATGTGAAGCGGGAGGGGTCTACCGTGCGGATTTACTTGGCACGCTCTAAGACGGACCAGCAAGGTGTTGGCCGCTGGGTTGTGTTGAGTGCGGTCCCGGGGGTGTGTTCCTGTCCGGTCCAGAATGTGGACTCTTATCGGCGCTTGCGACCAGTTAGTGCCAAAGCATTTTCTGCCATGCGGACGGGAGCCCTGTTACCCAGTTTCAGTTCACTGCGGTTTTGCGCCTGGTCTTGCGGCGTTTGGGTTTGGATGAGCGCCGTTATGCATCCCACTCCTTCAGGATTGGGGCTGCAACGAGTGCGGCTGCAGCCGGGTTGGGGAGTGAGGTGATTCAGAGAATTGGGAGATGGCGCTCAGGTGCTTATGCCGGCTATATTCGCCTGGAGTAACTGTGCTAGGCGGGGCTGGGGGGGTTGGCTGAGTGCTGGGGCGGGGGGGGGTTGCTTACTGCTGTTTTGTTTTTTTTGTTTTCTTTCAGGATTGCAGGATGGATGGTGCTCCCTGAGCGGGCATGGCAGTGTGCACCCAGCTGGAGTTTGGTGGATTCTAGGACACTCCTACGTGTACTGGGCGGAGCGTAGAGCCATGACGCGCCCGCTGGGGCAGCACCTGGGCCTGGCGGCCTGCAATGTTCGACTGCTGTGGATGGGGGAACGCGGCATGCGCTGGTGGCAGTTCCTCCCGACTCTTCGGTGCCTGGCGGAGCGATAGCAGCGACCTTGGGGAGTTTTGATCCATCTCGGCGGGAATGACTTGAGCAGTTGGACATGCAGACAGCTCATACGGGCGGTGCAGCAGGACCTTCGGGTGCTGCAGAAGGAGTGGCCTGGTGTTGTGTTTATCTGGTCGGACATTATCCCTCGGCCGGCCTGTCAGTCCCAGCGATGGTGGTCGCGAGGGTTGGTGAAAGTCAACCGGCAGATTGGACGCTGGTTGCTGCAGGTCGGGGGAGGGCAGATGCAGCATCCTTGGGCTGATCCGCGCTGTGCGGGGCTCTACCGTAATGATGGAGTGCACCTGTCTCCGGTTGGTCAGGACCTTTTGCTAAATGATTGGCAGGAAGCTTTTGAGAGTTGGGTTGGTCGCAGCTTTATGGTGGGGGGGGGCGGTGCGAGGATAATTGAAATTACCTCGCACTGGTGGCGGGGTAGAGAGCCAGCGCTCGCCAAGGCGGCGGGGGCTCTAAGTGATTTACGAGCAGTGGGGGGCAAAGGGCTCCCCGGGGTTGGATCGAGACAACCCGGTTGGGGGGGTCTCGGCCCGGTAGTGGGGGTGTGGAGGCCGGCCTTTGCTACTAGCATGGCGAGGCCGGCGGCGGGGTCCAGGGGAGGAGGATGCTCCGCATTGCTACTAACACGGCGGGTAGGGGCATTCTCCGGCAAGGGTGGGGGGCAAACGGGGGTTTATCTTTGATTGTTGATATGTTGGCCAAGTTGGGCCGGTATGTTACAGTTGTAAAATAAAGCTGCGACCAAATAATATATATTTGCACCAAGAGGTTGTTGTCAGTGTGTTTTGTGGCATGTAAAGGTACATGGGGTAGGGGTGGTGCGTGACGGAGGCGTGAAGGGCCTCTGGGTTACCCGGGTTAATGTAAATGATATCTAGAAGCCAAAATGCCGGCTGTCACACACAAGAATAAAACTACTCGGTGATCAGGGAAGCAAAGACTGTAACAACTAATACATTGGAAGCACTAAAGGTATAGAGTAACTTGAAAAATAAAATAGAAATGTATCAGCGTACCTTCATATGAATGCCAAATGGAATGAGTTGTGTCAAAACCAAGGACACCGCTAATACGAGTGGCACCTGCTACTCGCTAAAGCATGGCCAACTCTACAAAAAATCTTAAAGAACTGCCTCTTATGTGAAATCAAGCCAATTAAAAATAAAGAAATCTGCCAAACATTGAAAAAAATTAAAAAATTTGCCTTACAAGAACCCGTGTAACAGATGCAGCTTTAATCTAATGAAATGGAATAACGGCTCCATTAGATGCCATTTAAAGCACTACATTTTGTGCCAAGAGGAAATTTTAAGGACGTCCAACAAAAACAAACCAAATCAGACGCAAAAAAAGATGTGCTCCAAATCGGAATGTAAAATCAATAATTAAAGTCATACATGTTTATAAAATCATTCCCCAATGTAAAAAAACTGCTCTAAAAAAAGGATAAAAACAGTGATAAAAATCAAAATAGGAAACAAGGGATGGGCTTCACCTTAACCGGGATGGAACCAGGCTGCTGGCATTAACCTTTAAAAAGGAGATAGAGCAGCTTTTAAACTAGATAATAGGGGAAAGCTGACAGTCGCCCAAGAGCGGATGGTTCGGAAGAATGTATCCTTGAAGGATACTACCAAAAGCAGAGAGGTTCCAAAAAAGAGTAAAGTACCCCAAATGCCCTCGAGTATGGAGCAGACAGAGCTTAAAGATCCCAAATTACCCATGTCTACCAATAGCCAAATTAATATGAATAAAATACAGTCTCTAAAATGCTTATATGCAAATGCTAGAAGTCTAAAAAATAAGATGGGAGAGAGAATATATAGCACTAAATGAGAGGTTAGATATGATTGGAATATCAGAGACATGGTGGAAGGAGGACAACCAGTGGGACACTGTGATACCTGGGTACAAACTATATTGTAATGATAGAGCTGATCAAATTGGTGGAGGGGTTATGCTCTATGCTAGAGAGGGCATTGAGTCAGAAAGGATTAAAGTTTTGCAGGAAACAAAATTTGCTGTAGAATCTCTATGGATTGAAATTCCATGTAAAAAGGGGAAGGTGATGGCAGTGGGGGTGTACTATCGACCCCCTGGCCAGAATGAACAAATGGATGATGAAATGCTCAAAGAAATCAAGGAAGCTAACAAAAGTTACAGTGCAGTAATAATAATGGGTGATTTCAATTACTCCGGTATCGACTGGGTCAGTGTCACGGCAGGACATGCTAGGGAGATAAAGTTCCTAGATGGCATAAATGACTGCTTCTTGGAGCAGCTGGTTCATGAACCGACCAGAGGGGAAGCCATATTAGACCTAGTCCTTAGTGGAACACCAGATCTAGTGCAAGAGATAAGGGTGTTGGGGCCACTTGGCAGTAGTGATCATAGCATGATCGCCTTTGATTTAATTAGTGGAGGTGGGATAGTACGGAAATCCAAAGTACTAATTTTTTACTTTCGAAAGCGAGACTATGATAAAATGAGGAAAATAGTTAAGAAAAAACTAAAAGGAGCAGTTGCAAAGGTTAAAGACTTACATCAAGCTTGGGTGTTGTTGAAAAATACTATCTTGGCAGCCCAGACCAGCTGTATTCCACGCTTTAAGAAAAGTGGAAGGAAGTCCAAAAAACTACCAGCATGGTTTAAAGGTGAGGTCAGAGAGGCTGTTGTTGCCAAAAAAGCACCTTTCAGGAAATGGAAAAAAGAGCCAAACGATGAAACCTGGAAACAGCACAAGCACTGGCAAGTCAAATGCAAGGCATTGATAAAGCAGGCAAAGGGAGAATTTGAGAAGAAGCTTGCTGTGGAAGCAAAAACACGAAATAAAGATTTTTTCAAGTACATTCGTAGCAAAAAACCTGTGAGAGATTCAGTTGGTCCATTAGATGATAGAGGAGTTAAAGGGGCACTAAGAGGCGACAAGGTGATAGCGGAGAAACTGAATGAATTCTTTGCTTCGGTCTTTACTGAGGAAGATGTAGGGATGTTACCCATGACTGAAGTGGTATTTAAAGGTGTGGAAGAATTGAAGGAAATATCGATACATCGAGAAGATGTATTACAACTATTAGATAAACTAAAGAGTAGAAAATCACCTGGGCCAGATGGTATACATTCAAGGGTGTTGAAAGAACTGAAATATGAGATTGCAAACCTGCTATTAGTAATCTGTGAACTATCATTAAAATCATCTCTAATACCTGAAGATTGGAGGATCACAAATGTAACACCAATTTTTAAAAAGGGTTCCAGGGGTGATCCGGGAAACTACAGACCGGTGAGCCTCCCGTCAGTACCGGGAAACATGGTAGAAACCATCATAAAGAATAAAATTACTCAGCATGTAGATAGTCATGGCCTAATGGGAGACAGCCAACATGGCTTTAGACAAGGAAGATCTTGTCTTACTAATCTGTTGTGTTTTTTTGAAAGTGTGAATAAACAGGTGGACAAAGGTGAGTCGGTTGATATTGTGTATCTGGACTTTCAGAAAGCCTTTGACAAGGTCCCTCATCAGAGACTTTTGGCAAAACTAAAGGTCATGGGATAGGAGGCAGTGTACTACTGTTGATCAAGAACTGGTTAAGAGATAGAAAGCAGAGGGTTGGGCTAAATGGCCAATTTTCCCAATGGAGAAAGGTGAACAGTGGTGTACCCCAGGGATCTGTGCTGGGTCCGCTGCTTTTTGACATATTCATAAATGACCTGGAAAGTGGAATAACGAGTGAGGTTATCAAATTTGCAGATGACACAAAACTATTTAAAGTTGTTAAAACCCAAGAGGATTGTGGAAAATTGCAAGAGGATCTTGATAAATTAAAAGACTGGGCATCAAAATGGCAGATGAAATTTAATGTGGACAAGTGCAAAGTTATGCACCTAGGGAAGAACAACCCAAACTGTGGTTACACAATGCAAGGTTCCACATTAGGAACCACCACCCAGGAAAAAGATTTAGGCGTCATTGTGGATAACATGTTAAAACCCTCGGCCCAGTGTGCAGCGGCAGCCAAGAGAACAAATAGAATGCTAGGTATCATAAGGAAAGGAATGGAAAATAAAACAAACGATATTATAATGCCTCTATATCGTTCCATGGTGAGACCTTGAATATTGTGTGCAATTCTGGTCGCCGTATCTTAAAAAAGATATAGAGTTATTAGAAAAGGTTCAGAGAAGAGCCACCAAAATGGTAAAGGGGATGGAAGGATACTCCTATGAAGAAAGGCTAAAAAGGTTAGGGCTCTTTAACCTGGAAAAGGGACGGCTGAGGGGAGATATGATAGAAGTCTATAAATTAATGAACGGAGTGGAACGGGTAAACGTAGATTGATTGTTTACATTATCAGAATATAGAAAGACTAGGGGACATGCAATGAAGCTACAGGGTAAACTATTTAAGACTAATAAAAGAAAATATTTTTTCACTCAACGTGTAATCAAACTCTGGAATTTGTTACCGGAGGATATAGTAAAGGCTGTTAGTGTAGCTGGGTTTAAAAAAGGTTTGGACAGGTTCCTGGAGGAAAGGTCCATAAACCATTATTAAGAAGGGACCCAGGATATGAATGCTTGACCCAGTACAAGCATTGCGGAACCTGTGTCTTTTGGGGAAACTGCTAGGTACGTATGACCTAGATTGGCCACTGTTGGAAACAGGATACTGGGCTTGATGGACCTTGGTCTGACCCAGTATGGCATATCTTATGTTCTTATGTTCTTAAGTAAAAAGGAAAAAAAAACAGACCAGAGCTGTCAAGGAGTGCCAACCTAAATGGGAAGGGTGAGATATATTGTGCTCACCTCTATAAAAAGTATAGTGAAATTCTTTAAAGAGGTAATACCCAATTGGGATGGTTCCGAAATAGTTGGAGTCCCGACAATTTAAAATTAAATAGTTAAAAGAAGCCATCTAAAAGAGCATAAAATCAAAATTTTTCTAAAAAATTGCATAAAACAGTAAATAAGAACATAATATCACTAATACAATAAAATAAGAGTAAAAAAAAGTTAAAAGTATAAAAACAATCAAAACTGTAAAAAAATTAAAAGAAAAGAAAAAGGGCGGAAGGGGAGGGAGGGAGGAGGGGGAAGGGAAGGGGAAAGGAGAGGAAGGAGTGGGAGTGGGGAAAGGGGAAGGGAAGGAAAAAATAAGGAAAAGGAAGGAGGGTGGTATCCAGAGCCCGGTAGCTGAACTAAAGAAAACCTTAAAAGACAGAATGCTAAAGCCCATTAAAGAAATCATAAAAAGGGAACATAAAAAGAAATGGTAATAAGAAAACATTAAAATCTTGGTCTAAATTTAGACTGGAGGATGTCATGGTATCCAACTGAAAAATGTATCTTTGTTCCAACTGTAAAAGAACCCTATCAATGCCACCGCCTCTCCCCCTGTGGTCTCACATTCCTGATGACAAGAAATTTGAAATCAGAAATGTCATGTCCTGCCACAGTCCAAATGATTGCTTCTTTTTAATTCAGTTCAGATTTATGCATTTATAATTTCTTTTGCATATCCTAATAATATTACTAGTGTTCCTTGAATATTGGTGCAGGATCTCTGTAATGATTATTTTTGGCTGCTCTCTGGGGCATTCATGTGTTGGCGCAGGTTCCTTTTTATGCTTTATTTTTATATGAGCTCCCCTTGTAGATTGGACACTTATGCCCCCATATTTGTTTTTTAACTTCAATTTTTACTTTTGGGATTGTCTCAAATGGACAATTTTTCTTCAAGTTCAGTCTCCATTGATATTCGCTGCCCCCATTGATTGCCTCTCAATGACTCTTTTTTCAATTGCCAATTTCGGTACCCTTTATCGTACTATCCATTTTGCTAAGTCTGGGTTTTATTGCTTTATATTTGGTTTTACTATTTTCTATTGATGGCCCCTTCATGTTTGGTTGTTTTGTTTTGTTTTTTTAATTGATTTTCAAAATAACTTTACAAATAAAGAATAAATATAGGCAAATACAGGTCCAAAATTTTCAAAAGCAAATATCAAATAACTGTGGATAACTTATCTACATAAAGGAAATTACAACCTGAAAAACACAGACCACATCTCGAGGGAGCAAACCATAGATGGATGCAGAGAAATACAATATTATAGTCAGATTAACTTCTTCAACTGAAATTAAGTGCAAGAAAATACCAAGAAAAAGCCAGTTCAGGCCAGACCCTACTTGCCAACTAAAAGATTCTCCAGAAGCAAAGGATCAGTGTAAACATACTTTTTTCCTCTCAAACATTATCAGACATTTACAAGGAAAACAAAGGAAGAAGGTTACCCCTTTAGCCAAGACCTTAGGCTTCAGCTGCAGGAAGTACTTCCTCCTCTACTGAGTGTAACGTGAGACATCTGGAAAGGTAACAATCTTCTGACAGCAAAAAGGAGTCTCCCTCTTGAGAAAATAGGCTTTTAAAAAGAAAATTGTATCCACCTCGGAACGAAGCCAGAGTTATAACCAAAATGGCATGGGAAGATATTATATTGTCTGAAGATTCAAGGAAATTAGTCACATCCATTTCTGATACTTCCCCTTCACGAGCCACTCCGGTAGCCAAGGCCTCCGAAGGGAAAGAAAGGTAATACAAATGAGTAACCACAATCTTTTCTAGCTCAGGGAACAATAAGACTTCTTAACAATATTTATGAAATAGTATTAAGGGGGACAACAACTGACACAGCAGAAAATTCAACAATCTTATATTTTTTGCCCTCAGGGAATTTTCTAACATTTCTAAACGTTGATACAATATATACAAATCTTTTATACCCCGTGCCCCAGAAGATTGGAGCAAGCCCACTTGCCCATTTAGTCTATCGATACACTGGGCAGTCAAAACAGATTGTTCATCCATAGCCTGAATTTTAGCAACTGCTTCCTCAAAAAAATTAATAGTTTGTTCCATGAAACCTTGCAATAAAAAGTTAGTCTTTGATACCTCCTTCCAGATGTCCACCAATGAGCTATCCTAAACTCCAGCCTCTAAAAGTGTAGGGGGGTCCCCAAGGCAAATAATCACCCTGACTCCCTCTGAAGAACTAACAAGAGGAGTTTGCGGTGGATCCAACAACAAGGCCTGTTCCAGAGCCACACCAGGATCCACTAAGGGGGTTCCGCGTTCCCCATCCATTACTGCCATAACCAAAGTAGGATTAGGAGGAGGTGTCCAAGCAATAGAATTTAGAGAAGCCCCATATTACAAGGAGGGGGATCCAGCTGCAGTAAATCCTAGAGATACCGTCGGCCCAGAAAGCACAAATAAATGTGAGTCCAAGGGCCCGGAGACAACTTTAGGTGTCTTCTTCTTGGCCAGCTTGATTTTCCTCTCTCCCCCACCACGGAGTATTCCTATGGCATACTGGGGCCCTTGGGCCCCAAAGTGTCCCTGAAGGGACACCAAAGGGCGTACCCCTTTGGGCACGCGCCCGTGGGCCATAACCATGACTGCTAAAAACTGTGTGGTCTTTTGAAGCACTGTGGGGTTCTCAGAGATATCATCAGCAATAGGGCTGCCCCATCCCAGGAACCTTCTGCGCCAATTCCTGACCCGCTAGCACAGTGAGCTCCACAACCATCAAGATAAGCTCCCTGTCCATTGTAAGAACTGTGCGGTCTTTTGAACCACTGCAGGGCGCCCAGAGACATTGTCAGCAATAGGGCTGCTCCGTCCCAGGAACCTACTGCCTCTAATTCCTGTCCTACTAGCACAGTGAGCTCCACAACCAACAAGGTAAGCTCCCTCATGTTTGTTTTTAGAGGCCAGTTAGCCATCATAGCACTTTTTGGTTTTATTCATTATTATTCTCTTCAATAGATCCTGATACAGATACATTTTGCTTTTGCTTTTGGAGATGTGACTTTTATATGGTTCACTTATTATTTTTATTTGGATGCCTGTCTATAATATGAGATTTCACCACTATTGCTTTTCAGTTTGCGATATGTTTTTATTTATTTATTTATTTAATGGTATTTATATACCGCCTTATCATTCAATCAAGGCGGTTTCCACGGCAAACAATCAAGGGGAGGGCAAGTGTCTTCATGCAGTGTATAGTGTGGTGTGTAGGTGTTGGCGGGGAAATGATTAGAGTTGGTTTATCTACATAGTGCGCTATTATACATCATGAGCTATTATACATTCTTATATACAGTCTCGGGGTGGTGGGAGGGACTGATGTTCTGTCTTGTATGTTGGCTCAAGGGGTATGACCATAGTATTCGATGAACAGGGTTGTCTTCAGCTGTTTTCGGAAGTCCTTGATTTCTGTGGTTAATCTCAGTTCATCTGGGAGGGAGTTCCAGATGGATAGAGCAGCCAGGGAGAGTGCTCGTTCTGCGGTGTCTTTGCGGGTCTTGGTGAAGTCTTTTGGGGTGTTTACACGATTGGAGGTGCCTCTTCTTCTTGGCCGTGTGCTTGTGTCAGGTTGTATGAGTGTGTGTAGGCTTATGGCAGAGGAGTGTTGTTTGATCTTGTATATGTTTATGATAGTTTTGTATTTGATGCGTGAGATGATTGGGAGCCAGTGCAGTTCTTTCAGTATGGGTGTGCTGTGATCGTGTCTTGTAGTACCGGATATAATGCGGGCAGCTGTGTTTTGAGCCAGTTGTAGCGGTCTGAGGGTCTGCTTTGGTAGCCCAGTGTATATTGGATTGCAGAAGTCTAGTAGAGGGGTTATTAGTGCCTGGCAAACGGTGCGAAAGTGCTCTGTGTCGAGGAGGGGCTTGAGTCTTCTGATGAGTTGCATTCTGTGGTATGCGCTTTTGGTTGTTCTGCCTATATGTGCTTGGAGGTTAAGTTCTTTGTCCAAGGTGACTCTGAGGTACTTTACTTCTGGTTTTATAGGTATGAGTGTATCTTTTATCTTGATGTCGGGTGGGGGGATAAAGTCTGGGTTTCGCGTGATTTGTGAGATTTTTAACTCATGGCCCAATGAGCACTATCTTAGTTCCCTTATTTTGATTTTATTCATTGATGTGCATCACTTTATTGAAATTCTTGTATGTTTTTAGTTGTCTTGTATTTATAATTGACTATTTATTGTTTTTATTTATGGATGTACTCTACTCTCTCTTTTTGAATTTCCCCCTGACGAAGACATTTGCCAAAACACGACTGTGTTGGGGCTTCATCTAATAAAGGACTTCTTTTACACTTCACTCTTCATTGGTCTCGCTGTTGGTTTGCATGTGCTTCTTTGTGGATTGAAAGGTCATTTACTATGGCATGGGAGAGGGGAGATATAAGCCAAACAAATACTGTAAAGTAGCACTGTTTTAGATACTGAGAAGAAAATATGGAATGAGTAAATTTGTCCGTAGGTTTATGACAACAAAGCATCATTCCCCCACTCCTTCCAGAATCCCTGACCAACTGGTAAACCATATACTTGGATGGGCAGAGTTCATTTATTGTGAGTACATCAGATGGGGGTCAATCGAGTTAGTCACTAATCAATCAAAAAATGTACATGTTTTGTTCCTTACAAAATGAGCATTGACAAAATTCATATGCAAGTAGACATTTGTATTATCATTAGTCTTAACTGATGACTTTCCAGAATAATCCACATGAGGAGGGTCACTTATTAATCAAGCAGGGCTCTTCAGTTTAATTGCCCATATCTATCCTGCCCAGATAACACAAAAATCAACTAAACTACCGAGGAAGAATTATGCATTTGCACTAAATATTTACAAGGGATAATACATGGAGAGACAGAAAACTCAAAAACAATATTACGAATAAAGTACAATATGCTGCTCAAAGACCACACAAAGGGCTGTGCTCCTTTTGTTGTTCCTCTTCATTGGTGTATCTACTGTGGCATGCCACACTATCTGCCAAGATGCACTACTCAATAGCTTATAAATTGTTCCTCATACTATTTTCCACAGATCTCCACTTCCCTCTCCTACCTCTCCCTCTCTCTCTCTTCTCTAAGCTTATCACATGGATGAAAGCAGCAGCAGCATCAGTCAGCAGATGGCACCCTGATTAAGTGTGCTCTCACACACCACAGAGCTCTGTTTGGATTTGCATTTTAACAGGAAGCCCATACAAATGAAAGCATTAGAATCTGTGAATATTCACTGGCTCACAGGGCCTACATTTGACTGTCAATACTGGTCATAGGTTACAATGAAGGTCAAGTCACTCTGTTTCTGTGACTCCCATCTACTGATGATTCACTCCCATTGGGTGTCACAACCCACAATTTGGGACCACTGGATTTGAGTGTGGGCACCTGAGCTTTAGTAGAGCTCTGTCCTTCCCAATCAAATGGAAATTTATGGAAACCGGACAAAGGGAGATTAGTCTTTACAAACATTAGCTTTTCTACTAGCTCTGGGCTAGGCATGACTCATAATATCTCCTGCCATGGAGAAAATATGTTCATTGGTCAGGCTTGTTGGGGAGCATGAGATGGCCAGGTCTGACTTTGAACACAGTATGGCAAGGGGTCTGTGGCTATTCCCTTGATATACTCATCAACTGTGTGTAAGGGTCTCATTTGTGACATACCAGTCTTTGCCACTTATCACTTTATTTAGAGCTTCTGTCACCAAAGATTTTACTGTGCTGGAGCTCACTGGAGATATCTGTATAAAGATGGGGGCAGAGGGAGCTGGTGGCTATTTCTAAGAGGCTACTGCTTATGCTACCACTGTTGCTTGCAGGTGTGCCTAATCTTTCCTCTGATGTATCACTCCTGCTCCTCTACTGCTGGCACTTGCTTTCCTCCATCTTAATTGCAAGCTTCTCCTTCCAGTAAGTCATAATGTGTTGCACTGCAGAGCGATTATTACCTTCACCTGTGCATTACAGAGAGTAGCTAACATATAAGTATCATCCTTCATGAGAGGTTTCAACCTTTATACCACTTGACCATGCAATAACTCTAGCAGTCCCTCTGCTGTGAATCCCTGTCATTGCTGACAGCAATTTTTCTGTGGATTATTCACTATTGGGATGAGAGGGCTCAGGGTAGCCCTTCTAGAACTCAGTTGTCCCATAGTGTCTTTGAAGGACTTCAGGACTTCTATAATCTGATTGATAATTGTCCAACTATGAGGCTCCAGGGAGCTTTCAATACTGATCTCCAAGGACACTGAGATTGGCAATGAGGGTTTTACTAACCTCTCTAGCATCAAATACGTCAAACTCCACTTGGTGATAATATCGTTGTGATGTGGGCTATAGAATGTTACCCATCCCTCTCCAAAGAGATTATCAATAGTCCCTTTTTAAAAAGTCTGCAGCCTAGAGTTCAGGGCTGGGAGGGCATGACTCACTGGGAGAGGTTAAGAACATAGCAGGCTGAAGCAGAGAGAGAGGCCTGTGGAGCCAGAAGTCCTTTCAAGGCAAGCCGTGCAGAGGAGTTCTGAGGTAGGAACTTTACCTGAGCTAGAAGAAGGGAGAACCAGCTTAAGGAGTGACTAAAGAGTGGATAAGTGTCTTAGTAATGTATTCAGAAAGGAAGGGGTAAATTTTGATCATGTTATAAAGAAAGGACAGGTTTTAGCTATCAGTTAGATGTGTGTGGAGAAGGAGAAGAAGAAGTCAAAGATGACCCCAAGGTTGCAAGTCAAAGAAACAGGGAGGCTGCTTTTGGATCCTGGTCTGCTTAGTTTCCTGTGCCTCCTTACCTTTCCCTATTTGTAACCTTGTCCTCTGCTGTTGTATTGTCTGTCTTAACTAGATTGTAAGCTCTGATGATCAGGAGCCATCTTTTATATGTATCTGTACAGAGCTGTGCATGCCTTGTACAGGTAGGTGGAGCTCACTCTGAGGAGAGGGATGTTACCAGTGGTGTGCCCCAGGGATCTGTCCTTGGTCTAATTCTTTTTAATGTCTTTGTTAGTGATGTAGCGGAGGAGCTGTCGGGTAGGGTTTGCCTCTTTGCGGTCAATGCCAAGATCTGTAGTGGAGTGGACACCCAGGAGGGTGTAGATGACATGAAGAGGGATCTGGCTAGGCTTGAGGAATGGTCTAGAATTTGGCAGCTTGGATTTAATGTTAAAACATGTAAGGTCATGCATTTGGGCTGCAGCAATCCAAGGGAGCAATATAGTATAGAGGGTGAAGTAATTTTGTCCACTGGGGAGGAGCGGGACCTGGGCATGGTTGTGTCTGTTGATCTTGGGGTGGCTAAACAGGTAGAAAGGGCAACGGCAAAAGCTAGAAGGATGCTTGGATGCATACAGAGAGGAATGGCTAGCAGAAAGGGGTAGGTGATAGTGCCTCTGTGTGAGTCTTTGGTGCGACCTCATTTGGAGTATGGTGTGCGGTTCTGGGGACCGCATCTTCAAAGGGATGTGAATAGGTTGGAGTCGGTCCAGAGGGTGGCTACTAAAATGGTTAGTGGTCTTCATTATAAAGCATATGAGGACAGACTTAAGGATCGTAATATGTACACCTTAGAGGAAAGGCGGGAAATAGGTGATATAATTGAGATGTTTAAATACCTCCGTGACATAAATGTACAGGGGGAGGGCCTCTTTCAATTGAAAGTAAGCTTTGCTATGAGGGGACATGGGATGAGAGTGAAGGGGGATAGATTCAGGAGTGATATGCGGAAATATTTCTTTATGGAAAGAGTGGTGGATCCATGGAATAGTCTCCCAGTGGAGGTGGTAGAGATGAGGACAGTATCTGAATTCAAAAAAGCATGGGACAAACACAGAGGATCTCTAAAGGAAAAAAGGGGACTGTTGTAGTTGTTAATATGGAAGGACAGACTAGATAGGCCATGTGGTCTTTTTCTGTCATCATATTTCTATGTTTCTATATAAATGTTCCATAGTAGCAGCAGTAATTTAACAAGCAGGGTCAGAAGTAAAGCTGTTTTTGTTTTCCCTGAACTGCTGCCTGTCCTGGGTTTAACTTTTGGGAGATCTAACAAGTTGAGAAGTAAAGCTGCTTTTGTTTTCCTCAAACTGCTGTCTGGCCTGTGTAGTCCAGAATATCCCTTCCCACTGTACGCCACACTACCACAATCCTGATGAACTGGTGTGTGAATGCTCCTGCTGTTTCCTGCTTTTCACGGCTTATGTCCACCCTTCAAATTCCAATGAATTTACTTTGCTATTTTTTGGTACTTCTCTGTCAGTAGCTTCAGAAGAGTGCTCTTGCTTTCCTTGCCCCACAGGCCTAGGTAGTTTCTTCCAACCAGGTACAGTGAGCATTTAAAGCATCTGAAACCATGAAAGCCCCCTCCTTCACTGTCTCAATCATGCTTATCCCATCATCCATTACAAAAAAGTCAGCAAACACAGTGGATTGTCTGTGGTATAGCAGCCAAGCCCTGTGGTATTCCATTTATTTCTTCTTTTATATGAGCTCATGTACTGTATGACTATCATCCATCACCTGTGTATTGTAACACCGAAAATATGCCCTGTAACTTTAAGACACAAAAAGCTGAAGAGTACGGCACAGACACTGACAGAAAGGGAGAGAAAAAGCTTCCTAGTTGCTATAGGCAACCAGAGCAGGCTGAGGCACGAGACCTGAAGGCACGCCCAGCCAACAGACACTCCCCAAACACTGAGGGAAACACTCTGCACATGTGCAGGAAAACGCCCATAACTCTGCATAAGAAAGCAGGCAGGCAAACAGAGTTAGTTCGAGTGCAGGAGCAGGAACAGGCCAGAGCTTGGGAGCAGGCCAGAAAGGAGAATCCTTATTATGCTCGAGTCCAGGAGAGAGAGAATCCAGGAAGAGAGGCTGAATGTGATTCCTGTATGATTACTGACGAAGGTTTTGATGACACAGAAGCTGCAAGCGTTTGTGACACCTGGCAGGTCAGAGAGAACCTAAAACCCTTCAACAAAAGGTCAGAGTATTGTCAGCCTAACCCTGTGTATTCTGAGGCCTGGAATAAGAAGCCAAGAAGGGCTGGGAGACATAACAGGCAGTTATTCTCCAACAGTGAGTTTAACCATAGAAAAACCCTTTGCTAATGAAAGCCAGAAGCTTTTAAGGTATTCACATCCTTATAATAGAGATAGTGAACTGCTTCAGGATATTTGTATGAGAGCAGAGCCTGAATGTTTGTGTGAGAAGCCTGGCAGCAAACTGACAAGAGCAAGGTGTAACAGAAAAGCGGAAAAGCAATTGTATCAAGGGTCAGATAATTATCTCCCTGACCAGGAAGAGAGTTTTGAAGAGGGACCAGTCACTGACTGGAGGAGGTTACAAACTCTCTGCCAGAGGGAAGACGAGTCACTTGAGGAGCCCATGTGTACTGACCAGAATGAAGGTTTATCTTATGAGGAAAAGATGGACTGTTCTCTAGTGATGACTGAAGAGACCTCTCTGCGCTGAGAGCTAATAAGCCTGCTAGAGAGACAGGTCTGCACAGTGGAAACTGCCCAGGTGTTTACCTTGATGATATATTTTGTTTTGTCATTTGATTTGTGAAGCAAGAAGCTACTTTTCTTTATCCATTTGTTTATACCAGAAGTATGGTTATCTTTTGAGTTTGGAAATGTATTATTTTTGAAAGTCCAGCAAAACCCCGGGAGGGGAATAAATCCTTGTTTAAACCTGACCCTCGACTTGCAACTACACTTTCTTTTTATAGAAAGGTCAGGGCCAGTAGTGAACTAAGCTAAATAACTCTAGTTTAGCCTCTGCTGGTGACATATAAAATGGCGTAGCACGTTGGATTTTTGAAAAAAAAAAGAGCAATACTACTGTCCAAAGTTTTTTCAAAAGAAAAACAGAGTGGAAGAAGAAAAAAAAAAAAAAAAAAAAAAAAAAAAACTCACAGCAGCAAAGGAAATCCTGAGAGGAAGAAAATCCTGATACTGAGAGGATATCCACAAGCTGACCGGACGGAGGTGCAGAGAACCTTTCTCAAAATAAGATCCTTCACCGTGCTAAGGTACAAGTGGCTGGGCACGGGTGGTAAGGATTGTGGAGAAAGGGGGAGAGAGATATCTGGATAAAGGCAGATAGGGAGAAAGAACTTTATTGTGTGCCGCACTTGGTGGGCCCTCTGTTTTTTCTCGCCTATACAGGTATACCGCAAGCGCCAAGATGGATGCCAAAGAAATGATGAAATGGATGGAAGAGCAGTGGAAGGCACAAAGTGAGCTGGCACGACAGGCCCAGGACAGGACTATGGCAGCACTGGCTGCGCAACAAAAGCCCCTGTTGGACTTGGTGACCACGCTACTACAGCGGACATCCACTACTGCAGCTGAGGAGGAAAGTGTACCGGTACCAACGGTGGTAGGAGTACAACAATATGGTGCATTGGCACTAGGACCTTTACAAAAAAGTGATAACTTTGATGATTATTCGGACGCATTCGAGCGAATCGCTCAGGCGGCTAAGTGGCCCCTAGACCAATGGGCAGTCCGATTTGCCATGTCGTTAACTGGAGAGGCATTGGCGGCCTATAAGGCGATGCCCGCTGGCCTAGTGACCAGTTACCCAGATGTAAAACTGGCAGTTCAAGATAGGCTAGGTTTAACACCTACACATTATCGCCGACTTTTTAGGGAGGCAAGGCTCTTGCCCCAGGAGACACCTAAAGCTTTAATGCAGAGATTGAAAGGTTTAGCAGCAAAGTGGTTGGCTCCAGAAAGGGCCACGATAGAAACCTTAATGGATGCGGTGCTGCTAGAGCAGTATTTTGAAGCTGTACCCGCCGAAGTAAAAGCTTTCCTGCTGTTACAAAAATGTCAATCCACTAGAGAAGCAGCGGAAATGACCGAATGCTATTTTGAAGCTGCATTGGCCGGAGCTTCTAGAGATAGTAAGATGAGGGTAACAGGCATGGAAAAGATGCCTGGTATAAGGAAAGCTTATGCTTCTACGGTTCCAAAAGAAAATGTAAAAAGCTATAATAATGTGATCAGATGTTTTCACTTTGGAAAAAATGGTCATGTGCGTAGGGACTGCAAAGAACGTGTTGCCCTAATTGTAGCGGGAGAGAAGGACCCTGGGGGAGGATTTCTTATGGACGTCCGAGTAGAGGGTGTAAAGGCAGTCGCACTCCTGGATACAGGAGCCGACCAAAGTATGGTCTCCTCCAAGATGTGGCAGGCCATGTTGACTAATAATCCTTTGGTACTATGCCAAGTACCCCCTTCTGTGCGTATGAAAGGTATGGATGGAATCCCCTCCTATTATTCCTTGTATGATGTGGTGGTAGAAGGACTAGGTAGAAAAGAAAAGATGCCTGTAGTGGTGATCCCGAACCTTCCCAGGGAAGTGGTGCTAGGCAGGGATTGGCCCTCCTTTCAAAAAGCTCTTAAAGAAAAGTTAGATGAAAGGGTAGGTCTAGTTTCTACTAGGTCCCAACGTAAGGTCTCAGAGGCAGGGACAAGTCCCATAGCGGAGCCAGAGGAAGAGCCCCGAGATAAGGACGAAGTTCCAGAGCCAGAGCCCGACCAAGATGAGGAACCCCAGAATATACTCCCCTATAATGAAGAGTTAATTGACCTTCCCAAAAAGGTTAGGAAGGATAGGGCAAGACGAAGGCAGGAGAGAAGACAAAGGTCGCAGGGAAGAACCGACCTGGAGGCCGGGGAGGGTTTACCTTGGGTGCCAGCAGAGCTGGTAAGGAAATTCCCTTCCTTCCCCAAAGAACAGCAGGGGGATCCCACATTGAAAAGGGCATTCGAATATGCTCGGGAGGCCAGGACAATTTTGCCCAGGTTCTTTTTAGAAAGCGAAACTACTATACAGGGAAAGCGCGGATCCCAGGACGGGGACGGTGCGCAAGCAATTGGTGGTACCAACTACTTTTAAATCAGTAGTGTTAAGGTTGGCGCACGACCACCCTGTCGGCAGCCATAAAGGTGTCCAAGGGACATTGGACCAGGTGCTGGCTCGCTTTTACTGGCCGGGGGTGTTTAAGGAAACAACCCGGTATTGCGAGTCCTGTCCAGCATGCCAACGAGTTGCAGCTGCCAGGCCAAAGCCAGTACCAATGGTTACACCACCCACCATTGCAACCCCAGTGAGGAAGTTAGCCATGGATATTGTGGGCCCGTTAATACGAACCCCAAGGGGCTTCCAATATATCCTGGTGATCATGGATCACGCGACCAGGTTTCCGTGGGCAATACCCCTGCGAAATATTTCA
This sequence comes from Ichthyophis bannanicus, assembly GCA_033557465.1. Lineage (NCBI taxonomy): Eukaryota > Metazoa > Chordata > Amphibia > Gymnophiona > Ichthyophiidae > Ichthyophis > Ichthyophis bannanicus. The sequence continues at coordinate 1,310,669,343 of CM066031.1, forward strand.
GCACGGACAATCTCCATAGAGCTCATAAAGCTATTTTGTGAAATTGGCTTTCCTCAGGAGATCCTAACGGATCAAGGAACCAATTTCACCTCAAGACATTTAGCTATGCTTTGGGACGCCTTCGGGATAAAACATATCCGCACTTCGGCGTACCACCCCCAGTCTAACGGGTTGGTGGAACGCATGAACCAGTCCCTAAAGCAAATGTTAAGGCGGAGCTTAGGAGGTAATATGGTGGAATGGGACAATGTCCTCCCATTCGTCCTGTACGCCTGTAGGGAACGCGTGCAGACATCGTTGGGTGCATCACCCTACGAACTCCTATTTGGTAGGACCCCGAGAGGTATTTTAGATATCCTTCGGGAGCAGTGGGTTGCACCAGAGGAGACAGAAATTGGGGTACCACAATTTTTAAAAGACCTCAGGAACCGTCTAGAACGGACTTCCCGAGTGTCTATGGACAATCTGCAGGCCAGCCAACGCCGGCAGAAGAAATACTATGACCGGGGAACTAGAGCCAGGAAGTTATCCATAGGGGATAGAGTGGTAATCCAGGTAGCGAACGCTGGTCCAAAGTTCGAGGCCAGATGGAAAGGCCCGGCCAAAATAATTGATCAGGTAGGTCCTGTGTCCTACAGGGTGGAGCATGAAAATGGGCGCCACCAGACATACCATTTAAACCTGCTGAAACCTTGGAGGGAGAGTTCAGCAGATGTAAGACTAGTGCAGGTAGTGAGCGAAAGGTTCCGCTCGGATAGAATTACGCGCTGTCCGACGGGGACGTCAGCAGCTCGTAATGTCTTAAGAAGGGGGATGTGTAACACCGAAAATATGCCCTGTAACTTTAAGACACAAAAAGCTGAAGAGTACGGCACAGACACTGACAGAAAGGGAGAGAAAAAGCTTCCTAGTTGCTATAGGCAACCAGAGCAGGCTGAGGCACGAGACCTGAAGGCACGCCCAGCCAACAGACACTCCCCAAACACTGAGGGAAACACTCTGCACATGTGCAGGAAAACGCCCATAACTCTGCATAAGAAAGCAGGCAGGCAAACAGAGTTAGTTCGAGTGCAGGAGCAGGAACAGGCCAGAGCTTGGGAGCAGGCCAGAAAGGAGAATCCTTATTATGCTCGAGTCCAGGAGAGAGAGAATCCAGGAAGAGAGGCTGAATGTGATTCCTGTATGATTACTGACGAAGGTTTTGATGACACAGAAGCTGCAAGCGTTTGTGACACCTGGCAGGTCAGAGAGAACCTAAAACCCTTCAACAAAAGGTCAGAGTATTGTCAGCCTAACCCTGTGTATTCTGAGGCCTGGAATAAGAAGCCAAGAAGGGCTGGGAGACATAACAGGCAGTTATTCTCCAACAGTGAGTTTAACCATAGAAAACCCTTTGCTAATGAAAGCCAGAAGCTTTTAAGGTATTCACATCCTTATAATAGAGATAGTGAACTGCTTCAGGATATTTGTATGAGAGCAGAGCCTGAATGTTTGTGTGAGAAGCCTGGCAGCAAACTGACAAGAGCAAGGTGTAACAGAAAAGCGGAAAAGCAATTGTATCAAGGGTCAGATAATTATCTCCCTGACCAGGAAGAGAGTTTTGAAGAGGGACCAGTCACTGACTGGAGGAGGTTACAAACTCTCTGCCAGAGGGAAGACGAGTCACTTGAGGAGCCCATGTGTACTGACCAGAATGAAGGTTTATCTTATGAGGAAAAGATGGACTGTTCTCTAGTGATGACTGAAGAGACCTCTCTGCGCTGAGAGCTAATAAGCCTGCTAGAGAGACAGGTCTGCACAGTGGAAACTGCCCAGGTGTTTACCTTGATGATATATTTTGTTTTGTCATTTGATTTGTGAAGCAAGAAGCTACTTTTCTTTATCCATTTGTTTATACCAGAAGTATGGTTATCTTTTGAGTTTGGAAATGTATTATTTTTGAAAGTCCAGCAAAACCCCGGGAGGGGAATAAATCCTTGTTTAAACCTGACCCTCGACTTGCAACTACACTTTCTTTTTATAGAAAGGTCAGGGCCAGTAGTGAACTAAGCTAAATAACTCTAGTTTAGCCTCTGCTGGTGACAGTATGCAGGACATTTCATCAGTGCCCTCCTCCTAGTGCATCCTCCGACACTATGGGGATTATTAGCAGTAAACAAAAATAAGTTATGCTCCATTTTGTCCAGGGGAAATTATCTGTTAGATCCCTACCCAAGGTTTAGTGAGAATGCTGGCAATGAGCCACAAAAAGAGCCTCGTTTGTATTTATTATTGGTAACAAGGTAAAATATACAGACTGATTAGTAACCAAAGGGCACCACTTAACTCTGCACTTGGAAGGATTATGTCTTAAGATCACTGCATCGACAATCTCACAAACTCTGTAGGTCTTTAGCAGTTGTCACTTTGGAATCTTCTTTGGGAGTTCATGCCTAACTTCCCTCCCTAGACTCCTTCCTAAAAATCTATCTTTACTATCTAAAAAAAAATGTCTGCCAGCTTACACGTGGTCTTCTTAAGTGTACATTAACCTCCCTAGCCCATCATATCTCCAAGTCCAGCACTCTTCTTCATCTTTGCTTACTTACATCCACTCCTCCTTTTTCTCTTACTATTGTTGCACTCTCATTCACTATTCCCAGTCTCTGTCTTGACAGACAAGTTCTCACCTCTCAATCTCCATCACTTATCTTCATTTAAACATAGGTACACCCTTAACCTCCCATTATTAAACTGTATTGTCCTACTGGTCTATCTTTCCCTTTAATGCTATAGGCACCTCTCCTTTCTTCTAGACTGAGGTCCTTTACCATCAGCCCTAACCTTTGTTCCCCTTGAAATGGAAAAAAATTAAAACCCTCAGCGATTCCCTCTAAACTCTATTCCTCCTCATTAATCCATCTCTCTCTCTCTCTCTCTCTCTCTAAACCCTTTGGGACTGATTTTCATCTAGGCAGGTTATACACTGCATCAGCACATAGCCTGCCTACCAACCCCCTTAACCTGGATTTTCACTTCCACAGTGACAAAAGTGAAAATCCAGATTTGGCTGGACATGCCTGGAGCCTCTAAGGCTAAATGGGTAGCAGCGATTTTCGATGCTACCCGCTTAGCCCCCACGCCTTAAAGATAGGCGAAGAAAAGCTTACCCATTTAGCCCTTTCCTCTGCCCCCACTCTGCCCTGGAACACCCCCAACAAGCCCCAATGCCAACCACATAACATCTGGTTGCGTTAGGAACTTATCTGGGATTTTCCAAAGGCAGTACCCATGTAGGTGCCTTTGGAAAATCCTGGATAAGGCATTTACATGGGTAGCTAGGGCAGTTACCCATGTAAATGCCTTCAAAAATGCCACCCTTTATCTTCTTCCTGTATCATTTACTCCCAAACATACCTCATTTTCACACAAAAACTTAAAAATCAATTAAAACCTCTCAACTTTAGTCAAACCTTTCATATCCTCACTCAAACCCTCAAATATTCCTCAAACATATACATAAAAACCCACTTATTCAGGCCCAAGACCTCAGTCACTCAAATACACATCCTCTCTCTTACTCATCCACTCACCTACTGATTGGTATATAGCCATACCTGGCTATAATCTATTCAGAAGAGACAGAGGAAATGGAAGAGGAGGAGGAGTAGCCTTGTATGTCAAAAGCAATATTAAAGCTACTGAAATGCAGGGGGCATGGGGAAAAGAAGAAGCGCTCTGGATTGTGTTGGAAAGAGGAGATGGCACTGTCATCCATACTGCTGTAGTCTACAGACCTCCGACACAAATTGAAGAGATAGATAACAAATTGATTATAGATATTGCCAAGATAGCCACAAAGGGGGAAGCGATCATATTGGATGACTTTAATCTACCTGATGTGGATTGGATTGCATTCTATTTGCTCTCTTGGCCGCCGCTGCACACTGGGCGGAGGGTTTTAACATGTTATTCACGATGACGCCTAATCTTTTTCCTGGGTGGTGGTTCTTAATGTGGAACCTTGCATTGTGTAACCGTAGTTTGGGTTTTTCCTTCTAGGTGCATAATTTCGAAGGTTAATGCAAACTGCTGGAAAAACACCATGTATAACATCCAAACAGCTTAAGGCTGATCTGAGCAATCTGGAGTAGTGGTTTCAACCCACACTTTATGTCATGCACTAAACAAAGGAGGACATCATGGGCGAAGGCCAAGGATGACCACTCTGCTCTAAGACAGACAAAAAAAGGCATGCCTGATCTTTGCCCAAATCCACTTGAGAAACCACAATCCTTCTGGAAAAATGTTCTGTGGACAGATGAAACTAAACTTGAGCTCTTTGGCAATGCAGACCAGACCATTTACAGGTAAAGAAATGAAGCTTATAAGGAAAAAAACAGCCTTCCTATAGTTAAATATGGTTGAGGTTCCTTAATGTTGTGGGCTTTCCTAACCAGGGCTCTACAGATCAACAAACAGTAAGGATTTGAGGGTTTGTTTGTTTTTATTATATTACATTGCTAGCTCTCTGGGAGCTCTTAAAAGGGTTTTTTGTATATTTTTTGAAGCAAGGTTACTTTATTTTTGGTGCTTTAGTGGAACTTTCCTTGAGCACAGTAGGTTGCTGAACTCTAGTAACCTCCTCAGGTTTAGAAACTGCTAACACCTAAACAGGTGTTAGTTCCCTCCCTACCCACCCCGACTCCCACCCACCCCTAGTGAGCAGTCTTGCTTTATAGGGCACCTCCCCCTTTAACAAATCACAGAGAATGGGACCAGCACATTTTGAATATAGTTAAAGAGATTTAACTGCTTTTTCTCTGAAAGGACAGCTGAGAAACCGGCTGGTACTTGGTAGATCTCTCTCTTTTGCTTTAACAGATACCTAAGCTCCACGAACAGAACAATGGCTGGGAAAAGTCGTATTGCTAAAGCTGTTGCCCCCATTACAGCTTCTGCCTCGGTCCAGACAGAGGTCCTAATGCCAGTTGAAGGACCAGTTCCATGTGCAGGGTGCCTGCATGCTGAAGCTCTGAGGAAACAAGTGGAGGAACTCAGAGAGGAGGTGGTGAGGCTGAGGAGCATTCAAGACAGTGAGAAATACATTGATGAGATTCTTCTTGCAGCAACCAAGCTCTCCAGCACAGGAGAAGATGGGTGCCAACAGAATGTTGATGGTTGGACACAAGTCACCAGGGCCTGCAAAATCACCAATCCAACTTCTCCAGCCCTTGAATTGAAGAACCATTATGCAGCCCTGGAAGTGGAGCAGGTGAAAGCATCCCTGGAAAGGGAAGAACCAGAGTTCAAGTACCCCAAAGTTGAAGAATCAGTGACCAGAAGGAAACGAAGGGTAGTGGTAGTTGGAGACTCTCTTCTGAGGGGTACTGAGGCGTCCATCTGCCGACCAGACTTGATGTCCAGAGAGGTATGCTGTCTGCCTGGTGCCAAAATCCAAGATGTTACGGAGAGTTTGCCGAGACTCATCAAGCCCACTGACTATTACCCAATGTTGCTAAACCATGTGGAGGAGTGACCTAGTGGCTGGGGCAAGGTACTTCAGGCCGGAAGGTCGGGGGTTCAAATCCCACTAGAGGACAGCAACCTTGGGCCGGAGGGACTGGGGTTTCTAGTCCCACAGGTGCTCCTTGTGGTCTTGGGCAAGCCACTTAACCCTCCATAGCCCATGTTCCCTGTAAAATAGTTATCTCCAAGTTATAATGCCCTGTTCAATGTAATTTCAGTTTGTTCAATGTAAACCGCACTGATGCAGAATAGCTCGGTATATAAGATAAAATAAATAAATAAATAAATAAAATGTTGGAACAAATGATACTGCCAGGTATACCTCGGAATGTATCAAAATTGACTTCATGGCTCTGGGACAGAGGGTGAAGCAGTTAGGTGCACAGGTGGTGTTCTCTTCAATCCTCCCTGTTGAGGGTAAAGGACGAGGCATAGAGGCTCGCATCCTGGAGATGAATGCATAGCTGCGTGGATGGTGTCATTGAGAGCGTTTTGGTTTCCTAGATCATGGGATGCTGTTCCAAGGGTTGCAGAGCAGAGATGGCATCCATCTGTCCAAGAAAGGTCAACGCGTCTTCGGTAGTAGACTGGCTAATCTACTGAAGAGGGCTTTAAACTAGATTCGTTGGGGATGGGTGAAGAAAGCCCCCAGGTAAGTGAAAGGCCCCAGGTAGGTGATACATTAAATATCTTTATGGAAATGGGTGACAGGGGTAACATATGGAAAGCAGTGTGTATAAAGGCCCATAGCATGGGAAATAAGATCCCTGATGTTGATTCTTTGGTGGTAGTGGCTGACTTAGATTTAGTGGCAGTTACAGAAACATGGTTCACAGAAAACCATGATTGGGATGTAACTATACTTGGCTATACTTTATTCAGAAAGGACAGGGTAGGAAGAAGGGGAGGAGGAGTGGCACTATATGTAAAAACTACTATTAAAGCTTTGGAATTACAGAGATTAAAAGGGAGAGAGGAGGCATTGTGGGTTAAACTAGAAAGAGGGAAAGAGAAATCTATTTGCATTGGTGTGATATACAGACCTCCCTCACAAGAGGAAGAGGTGGACAGAGAGTTAATTGAAGACACACGCAGCATTGCTAGGAAAGGGGAAGTGCTACGGATAGGAGATTTCAATATGCCAGATGTTGATTGGCACATTCCTGCTGCAGTATCATCTAGAAGTAAGGAGATCCTGGATTCTCTACAGGGAGAACTATTCAGGCAATTGGTAACAGACCCCACACGTGAAGGGGCCATACTGGACTTGGTGCTTACCAATGGTGAAAGTGTTTCTGATGTTGTAGTGGGAGATCATTTTGCATCCAGTGATCACCAGATGGTGTGGTTCAGTATTAATACTAGGGCTGTTAGAATCCATTCAAAGGTGAGGATCTTAGACTTTAGGAAGACTAACTTTGCGAAGATGGGCCAATACCTCAGGGATCGTTAGTGGGATGGGAACAGCTGGGGGATGTAGAAAAACAGTGGGCAAAACTGAAAGGGGATATTTTAAGGGCAACCAACCTTTTTGTTAAAATGGTAAATAAATGCAAAAGGAAAAGGAGACCGCTATGGTTTTTGAAGGAAGTAGCTGAAAAAGTGAAGAAAAAGAGGGAGGCCTTCATGAAATACAAGAGATCACAGAGAGAGGAAGACAGGCATCTTTATTTGGAAAAACTTAGAGAAGCTAGCAAAGTAGTCAAGAAGGCAAAGATTCAAAAGGAGGAGGAAATAGCCAATGCAATAAAATAGGGGGATAAGACATTTTTCAGATATATTAGTGAGAAGAGGAAGGGCAAAAGTGGTATTGTCAGACTCAAGGGTGCAGGGGAGGAATATGTAGAAGCTGATAAGGATAAAGCGGAATTGCTTAACAAATATTTTTGTTCTGTGTTCACAGATGAAGAACCAGGAGCAGGACCTCAGAAAACACCCACAAATAGGACATCTTGAACAATTTTCAGAAGACTGTGTTCATGAGAAACTAGCTCAACTTAAAGTAGACAAAGCGATGGGACCGGATGGGATACACCCTAGAATACTGAGGGAACTTGGGGACGTTCTAGCAAATCCACTGACTGACCTTTTCAATGCCTCGTTGGAGTCGGGAGTGGTGCCAAAGGACTGGAGAGAGGCTCATGTGGTGCCTTTACACAAAAGCAGAAGTAAGGATGTGGTTGAAAACTATAGGCCAGTTAGTTTAACTTCGGTGGTGAGTAAATTATTGGAAACGCTGCTGAAAGAGAAAATAGTGAGGTTTCTGGAGTCCAGCGGATTACAGGATCCGAGGCAGCATGGATTCACCAGAGGCAGGTCTTGTCAGACAAATCTGATTGATTTCTTTGACTGGGTGACCAGGGAGTTGGACCGAGGGAGAGCTCTAGATGTGGTGTATTTAGATTTCAGTAAAGCCTTTGACACTGTTCCTCACAGGCGACTTATAAACAAACTGAGCACCCTAGGGATGGACCCTAAAGTTACTGCTTGGGTTAGAAATTGGTTGGGTGGGAGGCGACAAAGAGTACAAGTAAATGGAGCTCACTCTGAGGAGAAGGATGTTACCAGTGGTGTGCCCCAGGGATCTGTCCTTGGTCCGATTCTTTTTAACATCTTTGTTAGTGATATAGCGGAAGGGCTGTCGGGTAAGTTCTGCCTCTTTGTGGATGATACTAAAATCTGCAATAGAGTAGACACCCAGGAAGGTGTAGATAACATGAGGAGGGATCTAGCTAAGCTTGAAGAATGGTCTAGAATTTGGCAGCTGGGATTTAATGTTAAAAAATGTAAGGTCATGCATTTGGGCTGCAGCAATCCAAGGGAGCAATACAGTATAGGAGGTGAAGTACTTTTGCCCACTAAAGAAGAGCGGGACCTAGGCGTGGTTGTGTCTGATGATCTTAAAGTAGCTAAACAGGTAGAAAAGGTGACGGCAAAAGCTAGAAGGATGCTTGGGTGCATACGGAGAGGAATGGCTAGCAGAAAAAAGGAGGTGATAATGCCTCTGTATAAGTCTTTGATGCGACCTCATTTGGAGTATAGTGTGCAATTCTGGAGACCGCACCTTCAAAAGGATGTGAACAAGATGGAGTCAGTGCAGAGGGTGGCTACTAAAATGATTAGTGGTCTTCATTATAAAGCATATGAGGACAGACTTAGGGATCGTAATATGTACACCTTAGAGGAAAGGCGGGATAGAGGTGATATGATTGAGATGTTTAAATACCTCCGTGACATAAATGTTCAGGGAGAGAGCCTCTTTCAATTGAAAGCAAGTTCTGCTACGAGGGGACATGGGATGAGGGTGAAGGGAGATAGATTCAGGAGTGATATGCGGAAATATTTCTTTACGGAAAGAGTAGTGGATCCATGGAATAGTCTCTCAGTGGATATGGTAGAGATGAGGACAGTAACTGAATTCAAAAAAGCATGGGACCAACACAGAGGATCTCTAAAGGTAAAAAATTGGACTGTTGTAGTTGTTGATATGGAAGGACAGACTAGATAGGCCATGTGGTCTTTTTCTGTCATCATGTTTCTGTTTCTATGTGGGGCTGTTTTGTTGCCTCAGGAACTGGAGGCCTGGAATGTAGTAAAGGAATCATGAAGTCAGAGGACTACCAAGGTATTTGGGAGCAAAATGTGCTACTTAGTGTCAGAAAGCTAGTGTGTCAAAGGTCATGGGTCCTCGAAAAGGACAATGACCCAAAATATGTATCCAAAAGTACATTGGTTAAAAAGGAACAAATGGACTGTTTTAAACTGGCCAGCAATGAGTCATGTTCTCATTCCAATTGAGAACCTTAGGAAAGAGTGAAATCTATCACTGTTACTATTACTAATGATTTGTATGTATTTATTTATCTATTGATCTGTATTTATATACTGTCTTTCCCTGGGTCAAGGCGGTTTACATAGAATATATGTGGTGATACAATAAACAGCATCATGGTAACTATTTACAACCATGCAACAGTAACAGGGATTGTAACTATATACAATTAGGAGGTATATATAACAGTGGGAAATTAGTCAGTAAAAATGTAAGGTACAGTCAGTGGCGCGATTCGATGTGACTAGGAACCAGTTCTGATCAATCCTGCCATTGAAGGAGCCGAGCGGGTGGCAGCACAGTACATGTTAGCATTGTCGGCACTGCACACTCAGCCTGTTGGCAGCCATCACAGGGCAGACACTCCCTGGTGGCCCAGCAACCCGATCCCCCCACCTGCCAGCGGTTTGATGGCTTTGGGGACTTCCCCCGCTGCCGCGGTCCCCCAATGTCATCAATTCATTGGAGGGTGGGGGGATTCCCACCAATGTAGCACCGGCTTTGGGATGCTGTTTTCGGCCCAGTTTGGCGAACGAAGCCCATGGCGCGAACTGGGTCAAACCAGCTGGATCCCACCACTGGACACAGTCCCTGCTCATCAGAACTTACAATCTAATCAAGATGAAAAAAAAACATTGCAAAACTGGGGCTAGAGTATGGTAAGATAAATATAAGTAGTGAGAATGAGGGGCATCAGGATCCAAAAGCAGCTTCATAGAGGTGGGTTTTTAGCCTGGATTTGAGTATCTTTATCTTTATTTGCAAAACTTGATATACCGCCCTTGCCGAAGCGTCAGGGCGGTGTACAATACAACAAACTGTGGGCTACAAGAGATAGAAAGGAAAAAGGAACGCCATTAAAAGACAGTAAAGTAAGACGAAACAAAGTACAGGCTGGAGAGCAGCATAAGAGAAAGCAGAGATATGGAGCAACTAGAGAGCTGTGGGCAGATTAAACAGGAGGCAACTAAACTGAATTTGGGGAGGGGAGGCAGGACGAGGGGAGGACCGAGCCATCAGCGGGGGCAGGGAGGTTGTAGGCCTGATGAAAGAGGTGGGTTTTAAGGAGTGATTTGAACTGAGGGAAGGAGGATTCGGTGCGAAGGGAGTGGGGGAGAGAATTCCAGAGGGCGGGACTGAGGAAAAAGAAGGCAGAGTGACGGGTGAGCTCAAGGTGGGCCTGAGAGGGGGGAGGGAGAAAGAGCCGATTACTGTGAGCGGAACGGAGGAGACGGGGAGCTGATTGAAGGCGGATAAGATCGGCCAGGTAGGGCAGGAGAAGGAACCTGACACACTGACTCAGGTAGTTTGTCCCAGGCATATGGAGCAGCAAGGTGGGATGGACGAAGTCTGGAGTTGACAGTGACAGAGAAGGGCACAGATAAGAGGGATCTGCCAGAGGAGCGGAGTACCCGAAGAGGAGTGTAGAGCGAGATAAGAGAGGAAATGTAATGAGGAGCCACAGAATAAATGCACTTGTAGGTAAGTAGGAGAAGTTTGAACTGGATGCAGAAATGGATAGGGAGCCAGTGAAGTGACTTGAGAAGAGGGGTTACTTGAGCATAGCAGCACTGGCAGAAGATAAGCCGTGCAGCTGAGTGTTAAAAGGATTGAAGGGGATGGAGATGATTCAGAGGGAAACTAGTGAGGAGCAGGTTACAATAATTCAAGATGAGAGGTGACTAGTGAGTGGATGAGGGTCGTAGTAGTGTATGTAGAAAGGAAGGGACACATTTTGCTGATGTTACAGAGCAAGAAGAGACAGGTTTTAGCTATCTGTTGGATGTGTGCAGGGAGTAGAGTCAAAGATGATTCCAAGGTTGCAAGCTGAGGAAACAGGTAGAAGTGTAGTGTTATCCACAGAAACAGAGACGAGAGGAAGGGAGGGGGAAGGTTTAGGGAGAAAGATAAGGAGCTCAGTTTTGGCCATGTTCAGTTTCAGACAGCAGTGAGACATCCAAGCAGCAATGTCAGATAAGCAGGCAGAGATCTGGACTTGAATTATTGGAGAGATTTCAGGCACAGAAAGGTAGATCTGAGGGTTGTCAGTATAAACATAGTACTGAAAACCTTGGGCAGAAATAAGGGCACCAAGAGACTGAGTGTAGAGAGAGAAAAGGAGTGGTCCCAAGACAGAGCCCTGAGGTACACCAACTGAAAGCAGGATGGCAGGAGGAGGATCCACCAGAACATAAACTAAAAGTGTGATGGGAGAGATAAGAAGAAAACCAGGACTGAACAGAACCCCTAAATCCAAGCAAGGGTAGGGTATCAAAGAAAAACTGGTGATCAACAGTGTCAAAGGCAGCAGAAAGGTCGAGAAGGGTGAGAATCAAGTAGAGACCTTTGGATTTGGTGAGGAACAAGTCACTGGAGACTTTGGCAAGAGCCATGTTGAGAACAAAAGCCAGATTGCAGTAGTAAAAGTTATCCTGGAAACATTCATGAGATGGAACAAATCGCAGTTGGAGAGTGGGAACAACTACCAATAAATAGATGTATGAAACTTATAGATGGCTACAAGAAACATTTGGAGGCTCTTATCTCTGCCAAGGGTTGTGCAACCAAATATTAGTGAAGGGCCATTAATCCTGTCCAGATCATATTTTGTTTTTTTCTCAGAAATTGCTGCATTTAATTAGCATGGACTTTTTTTGTATACTTTTGAATATACTATTAAAATATTACAATGACATACAATTGGAATATTTCCAATTATTTCTTAAGATATTGTACATAACATAAGTAAAATGCAAGAGTGCCAATAATGTTGACCACAACTGTAAAAACCTATGGGGTGAACTACTTCAATTTTCAAAAGAAGAGCAGGACTTGGGGTTATCATATTGAATGATCTTAAAGTGGCCAAAAGCCAGAAGGATGATTGGGTGCATAGGGAGAGGAATGGCCATTAGGAAAAAGAAAGTGATAGTGCCTTTATATAAGTCTCTAGTGAGACCTCATTTGAAGTACCATGTACAATTTTGGAGACCATATCTTCTGAAGGATACAAATAGGACAGAGTAGGCCCAGAGGGCGGTAAATCAAATGGTCAGTGGTTTTCATTATAAAGTATATGTTTGATAGACTTAAAGATCTCAATACATATACTTTGGAGGAAAGGTGGGAGGGATGATATGATGGACATTTAATTATCTCAATGGTATTAATACACAGGAGGTTGTCCTTTTCCAGGTGAAAGAATGAGAGGTCATAGAATGAAGGGGAAAGGGAATAGAATCAGAAGTAATATGAGGAAATATTTCTTTGCTGACCTTGAAGACCTTGATGTATGACTGAAAGAGCTGGAACCTATGATGTGATTTTATTCAATACATCCCATTTTGGCCTCTGCTTTTTGTTTTATAGTATCTTCCAATAGGCCTTTGCATTCTTAGTCCACAATGTTATTTATATATATTTTATTTATTTATAATATTTATGGACCGCCTAATCACAAAGTTCAAAGTGGTACAAAAACATATACAGGGTGGCCCAAAAAAAGTGAGAACATCTTGTAAATTAAAAGCTTAAATAGTTTACTTATTTACCTTTTTTAGCTATAAAACGTCTTTATTTCGACAATTTCCGGTCACTATCTTTTTTTAAAAATTTTGTCAATCGTTTACATCTGTCTTTTTGAATTTTTAAATAACTTATATGCTACGAGATGTTCTCACTTTTTTTGGGCCATCCTGTATAATAATAACAAACATATTTGACACTATCAGACATGCAATTAAACAAATCAAATTGAATCATTACTATAAATATACATGATTACATTTCACTACCAGACGTTATCCTAAATAAATGAGCTTTTAACATTCTACAAATGTTTAATAAATCACAGTGAGCTCTCAGAACATCTGGCAAACAGTTCCACAAGCTTCGTGCATAAAACATAAAAGCTCTAGAATGGGTTACCTTCACACTACCAAAATCCAGAGGACGAACAACAAAAGTATTTTGTGCCCAACCATGAACACACCATGTTAAGAAATACGATTTAAAGAATGAATTTAGACACATTGCAGACATAACCAATTTAATTTTTAAAATCACACACAATTTTAAAATGAATGTGCTGTTCAACTGGCAACCAGTGTTAAAAATGAAAAATGATATAAAATGATCCACTCTCGATTTACGTAAGAAACACTCTTGCAGCTGCATTTTGTATGAGCTGCAGGACATTTAAAGTTAATATTGGAAGTCCCATTAAGACCATATTGGCATAATTAAAACCAGAAATCAATGATGCCTGAAATACAGTGCGGAAATCATAATCTGATCAATAAGGACGGAGATGCCTCAGCATCTTTATCTGAATACGCTAGAGGAGGGACAGGGGAGATATGATACAGCCTTTAAATACTTAAAGAGTATTAATGAATAAACAAACCTCTTTCAAAGACGGGGAAGCTGTAAAACTAGAGGGCATAATATGAAGCTGCAAGGGGGTAAACTAAAAGGCAACGTCAGGAAATACTTTTTCACTGAAAGGGTGGTAGATGCTTGGAATGCCCTGCCGATAGAATAAATATAGTGACAGAATTGAAAATGTCATGGGACAGACACAGTGAATCTCTTAACCGAGGTAGCTTGGACACGGTGCTCCGGGCCCCTTCAACCATCCACCCTTGCCCCCTCCCCCATTTTAGCCCCCCCCCCACCCACCTTTCCCAAAGAATCCACACATACACCACTCTTGGGAAAAGCACCGGTCGCAGCTTTATTAATTTATAACATACCGAACATTACAGTTCAATAATAATCCTCATAACAATCCAAACATCGGAGTAATGCCTCACCAGCCATGCTATTAGCAAGGTGACCCGCAACGGAGCAATGCCTCACCAGCCATGCTATTAGCAAGGTGACCCTGCCTCCGCTTCTGCCGCGGTCATGCCAACCGCAATCATCCTAATCCCCTTTCCCCGAACTCGCCATGTAATTAGCAAAAGTCAGCCAGGGGATGTCCGGGTCGGGGGCACCCCGCCCCCGGCCCAAGTATAGCCTAAGGCTCCGGACCCTGGAAACCTCCGGGATCCCGCCCCCCCCAGCTGCGACACCCCTTCAGCCCCCAACCCACATCCCTAACATAGGGAGGGAGGGAGGGAAGCCGGCCTCGTCCCCGAGGAGGAGCAGGAGCTTCGGCAACCGTTGCCAACTCCTGGCTCCTCCCCATCCAGGCCACGTGCCTCCCGCCTCCCAGACTCCACCGCGCTCCCACGCGCGGCTGGAGCCAATCAATGGCACCGTCGCCCTCCACGTCATCGTGCTCCCGCCCCTTCCGCCGATGACATCCGTGGGCCAGGGTCCCCGCACCGGCCGAGCACCCGGTTACCAACGGCCGCCGGGACCCTGCCCCGCGGCCTATGCATTAACCAAGGTAGCTCGGACACGGTGCTCCGGGCCCCTTCAACCATCCACCCTTGCCCCCTCCCCCATTTTAGCCCCCCCCCACCTTTCCCAAAGAATCCACACATACACCACTCTTGGGAAAAGCACCGGTCGCAGCTTTATTAATTTATAACATACCGAACATTACAGTTCAATAATAATCCCCATAACAATCCAGACATCGGAGTAATGCCTCACCAGCCATGCTATTAGCAAGGTGACCCTGCCTCCGCTTCTTCCGCGGTCATGCCAACCGCAATCTTCCTAATCCCCTTTCCCCGACCTCGCCATGTAATTAGCAAAAGTCAGCCAGGGGATGTCCGGGTCGGGGGCACCCCGCCCCCGGCCCAAGTATAGCCTAAGGCTCCAGACCCCGGAAACCTCCGGGATCCCGCCACCGGCACAGAGGACATTAATGTCAGGTCGAAGGCGCCCCGCCCCGGCCCCAGTGCGGCCTAGAGCTCCGGATCCCGGACACCTCCGAGATCCCTCCTCCAGCACTGGTGACATTAATGTCCCGAAGCCGCCCCCCCCAAACCAAGCTGCGACCAGGTGCACCCCCTGCCGAATCACACATACCCAACCCACCGGCCATTGGTGGCTAAGCACTCCGCCACCCCTATAGGAGAAAGACTTCCCTCCCCGGACAACCTTATGCTCGCACCTCAGGAATGCAGGATTATCCACCTGCCGGATACGCACTGCCGAGACCCTCCCCCCCCCCCGCCCGTTTTCTTCGGTTCTGGTGGTGACTGCCTAGATAACCTACCAGAGCCAAAGGCGGCGGCACGACCCCGGCAGCGCCCCCCAACACATAACCGGAGCCAAACCGGCCCACTCCCTATTTCCCCAGCAAAAGTACGGGCTGCATACAACTGCGACCACACTCCCCCGCCATAAACGATGTCCCCGCCGGATCAGGAGCGGAGGGGTCCACACCGACTCTCCCGAACCGTCGCCGACCCGAGGGAATGACCCATGGGCCAAAGGGTCTGAGGTTGTTTGTCCCGCCACCAGCAGACAGCGAAAATCACGTGACCCCGCCTCCCGGGAGGCTAAACCAGTCAGAAACCTTGGCACCCCGACCGCCATGGCCGAAAAAACTCCTTGCTCAGCAACCCCGCCACGACCCCCCACGAGTCGCCCCCCAAAATGCTGGAGGACCATGAGACCCGAGGGCGCCACGACCCCAACCCGTCTGCCCCACCAAGACTGCGGTCCACCCCAACCCCACGCCCATGAGCCAAGCCCCTACTGGAGCACAAGGCATCCTAGTCCCTTAGTCATAGCCATCATTAATATAGCTGGTTTGTGTGTTTTTTTATTTATTTTTATTTTTTTTATTTTTTTAGCCATCGACCCCCCAGACACCTGGAGCACCATCAGAAACGAGAGCCCCTGGTCTCCCAGGCACCGAGCAGCCGCTCGACCACTAGGCTAGCCCTCCCTCTTGATCGGCCCAGGGCACTACAGCCAGTCCCCCGACGAACTGGCAATCCACCCCGGGAAGCTGGGAACCCCTTGTCCCGACCCCCCCCCCTCGCATTGCGCACCGCCACAGCAGCCGCTGCCACACCCCGTCCACCTCCAAAGCCCCCCCCCCCTGCCCACCGCAACCAGTGAACACACCTCCACCTCCCGGTGAACCCCCTCAGCTCCCAAGCCCATGCCGCTCCCCATGATGCGCCAAGACAAACTCTCCGCTGAGCACGCCAGCCAGGGACGTCCATCCCACACTGCCAGCCCTCATGCCGAAAGGCAGAGGGCAAACATTTGAACCTTTAAAGCCGGCTCGGATTTTGGCATAGGCAACAGCCTAGGGAATCCAATACCCAGAGCAAAGAGAAGCCTGGCTCACTTACGTTAGATGTACCTGCATGCACTGGTGGGGTTACTATCTTCCGCCGGCTCTCCAGGATATGCTTTCTGGTCATACCTATGGCCGCAAAATCTTAAATCTCGCCCTACTTTAAAGTGGACCATACAACCTAGTCGATCACACTACTAATGGTAGGAGCCAGTGCTGGTATAATTGCAAAATTGAGGGAAGGGACTAACAAAATCTTATTAATATGTGGGTTACTATACTTAGTATCCAGACCACAGCAGTTTACATCCGTAAAATCAAGCACCTGTAGCTATAATAGGCCAAGAGCTACAAAACTAACCCACACTACCAGACAGTCTGCATTCTAAAACTCCGAGGACCCTCTCAACCCCCCGCAGCAACACAGCCAGAGGAAAAATTCCAAATGATCCCTCCCCCCTTTGCGATCGGGTCTCTCTAAGTGTACCGCCTCTCCAGTAATGTGCCACAGGCACAAGGGACCTACCCCGCGCTGTCACTAGGGAGTAGCGCGTACTAGAGTTGTGAATGTAAAATAAAGGAGCAGCAAGAAGGGCACCCTCAGAATCAGAGCGGGGATGCCCACCGAGCTAAGGAACAAACCGTCCTTCAATTAAACCCCATAAAGCGGGTACACCCACAACAGCTACGGCGCTTGTCTGCTAGTGACACACGCTGCTTCTTCCCCTCCCCCCTCAGCGCTGGTGGCCTGGGACGGCAGCTGCAAAACCGGCCATTGTCCTGCAGGCAGAGGAAGCTGCACCCGAAGCCGGCCGCGAAGCTGAAGACACTCATTTGGCTGCAAACGCGGGAGGCTCTGCCAGTCAGAGCGCTCGAGGGGCAAAATGCTCGCGCCGACTTCGGGAGCCGTTCCGCCGCTGCCGGCGGCGGCCGCCATGAGGCGCGCGCCCTTCCTCGCTCACGCCTAAAGCTGCCGGGCTTCGCACACAGACGCCTCGAGGCTTTCTGCCAGGGATCCGCGACTCCAGCCTTCTGCAAAGCCCTCCAAACAGCGCCGCCGAGTGCCTTCAGGCTTCCGACGCCGCCCGAATTGGCACGCAAGTTTTTCCTTCGCGCAAGGATGAGGGGTACACAGGAGAAGCCGGCCTCGTCCCCGAGGAGAAGCAGGAGCTTCGGCAACCGTTGCCGACTCCTGGCTCCTCCCCATCCAGGCCACGCGCCTCCCGCCTCCCAGACTCCACTGCGCTCCCGCGCGCGGCTGGAGCTAATCAATGGCACCGTCGCCCTCCATGTCATCGCGCTCCTGCCCCTTCTGCCGATGACGTCCATGGGCCAGGGTCCCCGCACCGGCCGAGCACCCGGTTACCAACGGCCGCCGGGACCCTGCCCCGCGGCCTATGCTTTTATAGCAACAGGATAAAATCAAAATAAGCGTAACTATCACTTATATCTCAACAAATAGCCGTGACATGCATGGAGCAGTGGGTACACCCTTAAACAAAGGCATGTGGAGGGGTGACCTGCATGGAGCGGCAGGTGCACCTACTCTTGCCACCTTGCAGGGCAGTCTACATGGACCATGATGGTCTTTATCTGCCGTCATATTCTAGGGGTCCGATTCTGGGACACGGGATGCGGGGCTGTGCAGCCCTTCAAGCTGTCTGGGCCTGATTTCCCTTCTCCCCTCAAATGTCCTGAGCATCAGGACAGAGAGAGGTGGCAGGGGCGGAAGGGGACAGGATCGGGGAGAATGGGGGCAGGCCAGCCTAGCAGGACGTACAGGGGCATGTGGGCCATCCTCGTGCCCGAATCTGGTTACCGCGGGAACATTTGGTTCCTGTGGTCCAGAATCAGGTCCAAAGGGGCCCATCTTATTTGGGGCCATCTGGATGGTGCATACGTGCCCATACCTGAATCAGGCTCCACGTTACTATGAAAGAAAAAAAAAAACATTGAACATTTTATCTAGAATGAGCACATATGCTCAAATGTTGATCTAATATTATACCTAAATATGTAACTTCACTGCTCACTGTCACAGCTTCATTATTTAGCTTCACAAACAGGAGGTATGAATAATTTGTCATATGCCACAGAAAGAACTTCAGTCTTTCTATAATTAATTTTCAACCCTCTGATAACAATAATTTGACTGCTTAAAAGCAGTCAAAACTTGGCAATGTGTGAAATCAATTATGAATTTGTAATGTCATAAATTTATTTATTTTTATATACCACACTTTTAAGATCAGCGCGGTTTACATAGTAACAACTCGATACATTGAACAGTACAATTCTAGAATACATTGAACAGGTATAACTAACAATGGTATGATTACATTAAATAACAGATGTTATAATGAAGGAACTATATACAAACTGGATAAATAACAGAAGTCTTAATTATATAGCTATGCAACAATATACAATCTGAATAAATAGCAGAGATCTTAAATTAGTTAGATATGTATAAGCTGGGAGAGGGCTGTGCATTATAGTGGGGCCGTGAGCAGCTATGGTACATGGTCGAAAGCGAGTTGGAAAAATGTGTCTTAATTGCCTTGCTGAAAGTTGACAGGTCAGTGATAAAATCTTCAGCATATATGTGATGTTACCCCACAGTCTTTCATAGAGGCATACACTGGAGACGCATTCAAACTGAATAAAATAACAGACAGGGCTGAGCCCTGTGGAATTCTCTGGGTTTTATTTATTTATTTATTTAAACGTATTTCTATACCGCCTTATCCTGCAATCAAGGCAGTCTGAACAGCAGCAAACAATCAGTAAGATACAGTGTATAGTGTGCACATGCAGTGAGTAATGTATGCGTGTGAGTGTGTCTGGACGTTGATTCTTGTGATGCTATTTACAGCGTGTGCTATTTACAATGCTATGGGTATCAGTTCCTTGCTTAATTACAATTATAGTGACATGTGGGGGGAATTGAGGTGTCTGTTGCATGGTTTAAGTAATGTCACCGTAGTGTTCTATGAAGAAGGTTGCCTTCAGTAGTTTCTTGAACTCCTTAAGGTCTGTTGTTGAACGCAGTTCGTCGGGGAGGGCGTTCCAGATTGTTGGTGCCGCCTTTGATAAGGCTCGTTTTTCGGTGTCCTTGCGTACCCTGTTGATATCTTTAGGTGTGTTGACATGGTTGGATGTGCCTCTTCTTCTCGGTCTTGTGCTATTGTCTGGTTGTATGAGTGGGTGTAGGCTGAAAGCTGATGATTGATGTTTGATTTTGAAAATGTTTATGATTGTCTTGTATCTAATGCGGGCACTGATAGGCAGCCAGTGGAGCTCTTTTAGGGTGGGTGTGATGTGTTCTTGTCTTATGGTGCCAGCAATTATGCGTGCTGCAGTGTTTTGTGCCAGTTGCAATGGTCTTAGTGTCTGTTTTGTTAGACCTAGGTAGATTGGGTTGCAGAAGTCTAGGATGGGGGTTATTAGTTCTTGACAAACTGTGCGGACGTGTTCCTGAGTGAGGAGGGGCTTGAGGCGTCATACTAGTCTCATCCTGTGGTATGCATTTTTTGTGGTTCTGCTGATGTGGGACTGAAGGTTAAGTTCTTTGTCCATTGTCACTCCGAGGTATTTCACTTCTGATTGTATGGGTATGGTTGTGGTGCCTATCTTGATGTCGCGGGGGGGGATGAAGTCGGAGTTTCGTGTGATGATTAGCGCCTCGGTCTTGCTGTAGTTTATGGTCATGTTGTTGTCTTGAAACCAGGTGTTCATATGTGTGAGACAGTCTGTTATCTTGGTGTGGTCTGGGTTGTCGAGGGTGATTGGTGTATATATCATTATGTCGTCTGCATAGATTGTGTATTTTATCCCGTGCTCTTTTATGATGTTGCATATTGGTTGGATGTAGATGTTGAATAAGAGAGCTGATAGTGCGGATCCTTGGGGTACGCCTTGCATGACTTTTATGGGTCGGGATGTGTTGGGCGCAATCTTGACCTGTATCTGTCTGTCCGTTAGGTAAGAGTGGAACCATCTCACTGTGGCTCCATGTAGTCCGATGTTCTGTAGTCTTGCTAGTAGTGTTCTGTGGTCAACTGTGTCAAACGCTGATGATAGGTCAATGAAGATCATGAGTATTCCATTCTTGCTGTTGTCTGTGAGGTGCAGTATGTCGTTAAAGAGATATAGCAGGAGTGTTTCAACTCCATGGTTGGGGCGGAAACCGTGTTGGTTGTGGTCGGGTTGTGCGTGGTTGTCGATGTGGTCTTGTACTTGATGTTGTACCACTTTCTCAATAATCTTGTAGGGGGATGCTTGAGATGGGTCTGTAGGCTGCTGGGTTGTTTTTGTCGAGTACTGATTTCTTCAGGATTGGTCTTATTGTGGCGAGTTTTAGCTGGTCTGGCATGATACCTTGTGTTAGAGAACTTTTCACCATGTTGTGTATGGTGTGGATGAAGTTTGACTTTGTCGTTTTGATCCATGTGACTGGGCATGGGTCTGTTGGGGCCATGCTTGTGTTGAGGGTGGTGATGATGTGTGAGAGCTGCTCTGTGGATGGGTTACTGAATTTGTCCCAAGTTTTTCTTGGGGTGGTGGTTGGTTTGGTGCTTGTGTTAGTATTCCTTCACATACAAACTGAATAAAATAACAGACAGGGCTGAGCCCTGTGGAATTCTCTGGGTTACTTGTAACCAATAGGATTTCTGAGACCCTATCCTAACTTGTTGATGACGACCACAGCACTGATCCCAAGATTCCTAAATTCTATAGTTTTTGTAACAACAACATATGGAGCCTGATTCACAAAGGGACACGTCCAGGCTATCCATACGGTCCTGAGCAAGACGTGCCCATTAGGATCTGATGCTGTACCATGGGAACAAAATGTTCCTGTGGCACACAGAATCAGGCCCGAGGACAGCACGGCGTGCCCCTGCCTGCCTGCGGGGACATCCTCCCTGAGGTGGCCCTGGCTACCACAGCTAAGACCCCCTGGTCCCTGCCACCTGATCCACGGCTGGCCAGCTGGAGCCTACATCAGTCAGTGGGGACCCCCCACACCCAGCCCCGGCTCCGCCGGTGCTGATTATTCCACCTTCAAGGTGAAATAATCATCACATCCCCTCTGACCCCACAGTACATTCAGGGCCTTGACCTGAATTGGCCCTATACATCCTGCTGGCTTGGCCCACCCTCACTCCACTCAGACACCAACCCTCACCATATCTCCCCATCCTGTGGCTCTAGTCATGAGGGGAGAGCAGGAGGGGGAATAGGATCAGGATGACTTTTGGGTCTGCACAGCCCCGCAATCTGTGTCTCTCAGAATCGGACCATAGCTAACTGAATCAAATGCTAAAAATACATCCAAAAATGTAATCATCATTGTATTACCTGCATGATCCAAACTATACCACAGAAAAAGGGATAATAATAATGTCTTAGCTCTATGATCTCATCTAAAATCATTCGAATGATCATCTATTAAATCATTCAACTTTACAAATTCTTGTAATTGTTCTTAATGAGATTTGCCATAAATGGAAGCTTACATATTGACCTATAGGATTCAGATGATATAGAGCCCGATTCAGCAAGGGGCACTTTCGGGCTATCTAGACGGCTGAGAAATGGACAGCCCCAAAAGGCATTCGATTCTGCACCGTGGAATCCAGATGTTTCCGTGGTTGCAGAATTGGGCACCTAGATGGACTAGCAGTTCCCCTATTCCCCACCACAAAACGTACATCCTGCACTCCATCCAACTCCCCCCCCCCCCATGCTCCTGCTGGGATGCTGGTGCCATGGCGTTCTATCATCATGACCCTGGGATGCCCAGCAGGAGCTTCGAAAGTCCACTGCCGTGCTAATGTGGCCTAAACCCACAGCCCGACCCTCGGCAAAGTCTTCTCAGGCCGAGATCGAGCAGAGGGGCCACATCTGCCATGACTCCTGCACTGGAGGGTGGCTGCTGGGCCCAGTCGCTGCTCACCATTGCTTATTCCATCTCTGTGGTGGATTAAGTAAAATGGCTAGCTTTCTGACGCAGGACATAAAGGGCCGTGACCTGAATCATCCCTGTACGTCCCAGCACATAGCCCCTCCCTCATCCCGCCTCTGTCCCACCCCCTCCTGCTCCTGTCCAGTGCTTTCCTACCCAGAGGCCCTGTACATGCAGGGAGCCTGGTTAGCAGCATACAGGCTGTGCTTTTCGCATACCAGAATGACCTTCATAATGTCCAAGCCATCTTTTTAAATAAGTGGTCAAAAAGAAGCTTTTTGTAGTTCAAATGGCATGTCTCCTAAGTGCAGGGATGAATTCACAATATGTCCTATGGGCCTGATCTTTAAAGGGATTAATACGGTTAGCAGGCCTTCTAACTGAATTAACCACCATGGCTAGGATATTCAACTACTAGTATTGGGGCATTCTGCAAGCGGAGAAGAGGTGGCACCAGTGATAACTGGGCAGCAGCAATATTGAGTCGCTGCGTGGTTATTGCAATGCAGCAAAAGTTAAGCTATCAAAAGGCTGGCCTAAATTTCAACATGGAAGCTAACCGCATAGCAGTTGAATATCGCTGCTGCCTGGTTAGCTTCATCGCTATCTGGCTGACCCGGATATTCAATGATTGTGGCTGGATATGGTCCGGGCACTGAATATCAAGGTCTTAGCTTTAACTGCAATGGCTAGCCATGGCCATGAATATCAAGTCCTAAATATGTAACAATGTCACTCCGAACCACCTTCACCCAACTAACAGGGCAAGGATCAAGAGGTGACGTTGTAGTATTTACTGTTGCAAAAATGGAATTTATCTCTTCATTTACAAGTGCTCTAAATTCATTCCATCTCTGTGTAACATTGAGCTGTGATACATCTATTAGCATGTAAGCTATAGCTTGATTATCTCCACCATGTGTTTGGGTATTATAGGACTCAGCACCTCTGTTGTAACATGAGCCTCAAGAGTTCTTCTGAGGCTTCTCGGGGGCAATTTCTCCAAATGGTTAGTTTTGCACATACCATGACAGTCATGAATCTAAGCCAGGGTATATGGAATTCTAATTCTAACTTGTACTTCTATACCACTACAGTCCCAAGCTGTGTGGCTCAGTGAGGTTTACATCAAGAAAAAATCATATTAGAAACTGAGCAGGAACAAAAAAAAACAATACTAAGAAGTATGTTTACTAAACCGTCTTAACATCGCAGCAGTGGTATTATCGCGCAATAACGCAGCAGCGGCGTTTAGGCACACTAACACTGTGAAATCTGGGTCTGAAGGGTGGAGTTAGGCTTCCCAGAGGGCGGAGAGAAGGGGTCAATGGGCAGAGAGTGGGTGGGGAGAGGCTTCAGGCACACTAACGCTGTGAAATCTGGGTCTGAACACTAACGCCAGTGAAACCCTCGCGTTAGGCACATTTACTGGAAAGAGAAACCATTTAAGTCAGCAATGTGCAGCAAAGGCAGGGAAACCCTGAAAAAGTGATAGTTGTGTTACAGGTGCAGGAACCAAAAAGGCAAATAAACATATAAAATGACCAAAACCACATTTAAAATCCCCAAAACCAAGCTGGCCAATAGTGATATTAATGATAAACATAAATCAACACTACTGGCAAAGCATAAAAGTTAAGGTATCATGTTTGGAAGGGTCTATGCTCCGTCCCCCTACAAAGTGAATGATCCCACATTGAAATAGCGCTGATCAGGGTTTCTGTCATTTAGATTGGGCAGGTTTGTTATGGCGTGCACATGTGCAGCAACAGCAGAGTGGGCACATAGGAAAGGGAAACTGTACTGATGCTGTAAATGGGATAAAGGGGGCTGCAGGCGGCAGATGCTATGGTCCAGCTGGGGCACAGTGCGGATTAGGCAGATGCCTAGGTGGCACATAGGAATGCCAAAACTGTAAATCAGCAAAACAGCAACTGATGAGAGTCCAACATGGGCACGAGTGTGCGCCCCACAGTGTCACAGGGGATATTACTCAGCAGGTACCCACAAGGGCACATAATATTGGTAGGCGGTGCCGGGGGGAAGTGCGCATTTCCATGTAGGCACCCCTACCCGAGAACCCACACCATAGGCAGCTGCCTACTGGCACACTGGATGGCCTGGGACTGCGCAACACCAGCAACACTGGCATAAGGGCATGTCAGCATGGTGGCGGAGGGGTGCTGGTGGCGGAGGGGGCAGTGGCATCTGCCCCCAGCAGACCATGGCCAAGACCCATTTAGGTGGGTGCCACGCACTGCAACAGGCAGGGTCTGTCTGACGAACAGTCATGGTAACCCCAGGGAATGATCTATCTCTGTGGCAACAGTGTGGTGCAGTACATACAGCCAGTGTATTCAGGAGCACGAAGGTCACAAGTTCAAGTCCCAGCAGTGGCTCCTGCCAACCCTGTCCCCATATTTTACCCAGTACTAAACCGAGGTAATAAAGAAGGAACCTTTATTGCAGATAAAATAAACATGCCTGAAATGCCTATATTTTACCCTACAGAGCACAGACACCATAAACATGTGCAATCCCTAGAGCAGAGTTTCCCAACTGCAGTCCTGGAAGGCCAAACACCATTCAGGTTTCATGCTGTCCCTAATAAATATGCCGGTGCTGCATTTGTATGCGCCACCCCCATTGTATGCAAATATATCTCATGCATATTCATTAGGGACAGTATGAAAACCTGAACAGTGTTTGGCCCACCAGGACTGGAGTTGGGAACCTCTGCCCTAGAGCAGCGGCCAACAGGGGCATAACACCCACACCCACAGGCTCCACTATCCAAATCCTCATGGAGAGTCAGGCTGTTGGGCCCTGCGCAGAGCAGCATATCCCAATACTGGTACCTGAATACCTTAGCAATGCTGTCCTAAACTTGGGAACACGTTCCACATATATCAAAAGAACATAAGAACATAAGATATGCCATACTGGGTCAGACCAAGGTGGCCAATCTAGGTCATATGTACCTAGCAGTTTCCCCAAAAGACAAAGGCATTGATATCCTGGGTCCCTTCTTAATAATGGTTTATGGATCTTTCTTCCAGGAACTTGTCCAAACCTTTTTTTAAACCCAGCTACACTAACAGCCTTTACTACATCCTCCGGTAACAAATTCCAGACTTTGATTACACGTTGAGTGAAAAAAAACATTTTTTTTTATTAGTCTTAAATAGTTTACCCTGTAGCTTCATTGCATGTCCCCTAGTCTTTCTATATTCTGATAATGTAAGCAATCGATCTACGTTTACCCGTTCCTCTCCGTTCATTAAGTTATAGATTTCTATCATATCTCCCCTCAGCCGTCTCTTTTCCAGGTTAAAGAGCCCTAACCTTTTTAGCCTTTCTTCAAAGGAGTATCCTTCCATCCCCTTTACCATTTTGGTGGCTCTTCTCTGAACATTTTCTAATAACGCTATATCCTTTTTAAGATACGGCGACCAGAATTGCACACAATATTCAAGGTGCGGTCTCACCATGGAACGATATAGAGGCTTTATAATATCTTTTGTTTTATTTTCTATTCCTTTCCTTATGATACCTAGCATTCTATTTGCTCTCTTGGCCACCGCTGCACACTGGGCCGAGGGTTTTAACATGTTATCCACAATGACGCCTAAATCTTTTTCCTGGGTGGTGGTTCCTAATGTGGAACCTTGCATTGTGTAACCACAGTTTGGGTTGTTCTTCCCTAGGTGCATAACTTTGCACTTGTCCACATTAAATTTCATCTGGCATTTTGATGCCCAGTCTTCTAATTTATCAAGATCCTCTTGCAATTTTCCACAATCCCCTTGGGTTTTAACAACTTTAAACAGTTTTGTGTCATCTGCAAATTTGATAACCTCACTCGTTATTCCACTTTCCAGGTCATTTATGAATATGTCAAAAAGCAGCGGACCCAGCACAGATCCCTGGGGTACACCACTATTCACCTTTCTCCATTGGGAAAATTGGCCATTTAGCCTTACCCTTTGCTTTCTAGCTTTTAACCAGTTTCTGATCCACAGTAGTACACTGCCTCCTATCCCATGACACTTTAATTTTGCCAAAAGTCTCTGATGAGGGACCTTGTCAAAGGCTTTCTGAAAGTCCAGATACACTATATCAACCGACACACCTTTGTCCACCTGTTTATTCACACCTTCAAAAAAACATAACAGATTAGTAAGACAAAATCTTCCTTGTCTAAAGCCATGTTGGCCGTCTCCCATTAGGCCATGACTATCTAAATGCTGAGTAATTTTATTCTTTATGATGGTTTCTACCATTTTTCCCAGTACTGACGTCAGGCTCACCGGTCTGTAGTTTCCCAGATCACCCCTGGAACCCTTTTTAAAAATTGGTGTTACATTGGCGATCATCCAATCTTCAGGTATTAGAGATGATTTTAATGATAGTTCACAGATTACTAATAGCAGGTCTGCAATCTCATATTTCAGTTCTTTCAACACCCTTGGATGTATACCATCCAGCCCAGGTGATTTTCTACTCTTCAGCTTATCTAATAGTTATAATACATCTTCCCGATGTATTGATATTTCCTTCAATTCTTCCGCACCTTTAAATACCACTTCAGTCTTGGGTAACATCCCTACATCTTCCTCAGTAAAGACCAAAGCAAAGAATTCATTCAGTCTCTCCGCTATTGCCTTGTTGCCTCTTAGTGCCCCTTTAACCCCTCTATCATCTAATGGACCAACTGACTCTCTCACAGGTTTTTTGCTACAAATGTACTTGAAAAAGTCTTTATTTCACGTTTTTGCTTCCGCAGCAAGCTTCTTTTCAAATTCTCCCTTTGTCTGCCTTATCAATGCCTTGCATTTGACTTGCCAGTGCTTGTGCTGTTTCCAGGTTTCGTCGTTTGGCTCTTTTTTCCATTTCCTGAAAGATGCTTTTTTGGCAACAACAGCCTCTCTGACCTCACCTTTAAAGGTTGCTATGATTAATGTCAGCTAACAAATCCTAAGTTAAACACAATTTGTTGATAGAGATTCATCATAGCAACTTTCTGATATCTGTGGAGTGTGTTTCAGTTATTGATTCTGACAGTGTTTACCACCCCAAGGAGTGACCCTAACAGTATTGAGTACCATAGCAATGCCTGCACTGTGCCCAGGACTGGTGTGGCGGCCAGGGCTGCCACAAACCTCTATATTTGCATAATGCTGGCATAGGTGTGGAAGTGTGTATCTGTCTATCCAGTGTGTTGTGGCTGCCTACACCTTACTGAGCCCACATTGCTTGCACTGTTTCCAGTGTTAGCCTGCCAATGTGCATAATGAGGAGCAAGGTACTGTGGGTATGGCCCGGACAGGGTGGCATGGGCAGGATGCATTTGCACAGGGTATAGGGCAATGGCTTGGACATTGTAGTGCCTGACCACCACCTGCATGGACAGGGTGGCCACAGCATGTCATGCTGGGAGGTTGCTCTCACCCTGACTGAGCAGTGACCATGGCATGGCTAGGTTCCTCCCTAGTGCTATATACTGTTTTTCTCAAGTGATATTTATGGGTTCTTTTTTTTCTGAGGCCTAATCACTGACATGCCTGTGTGGTGTGTGTGCTGACATCCCAGTTTTGGGTGCACACAGTTTCTCCAGGAACATGTGCTATGTGCTAGCTAACAGACTGTTTGTAGTTAGCATCTGTATGGCTGCACCACCTTGCAGGGTGCAACAGGTGCACACTGACTGCTCTCTGCTGGTGAATGTTAGATTGTAGTGGGTGGCAGCTGAGCTGACTGGGCTCACTACCTATCTGCCAGTGGCCCTGTCCCAAGTGCAGACCTTCAGCAGATTTCTGTTCGCCACCAGGATTGGGATTGCTGGTCCCACAGCCTGTCCTCATGTACCTCCACTGCCCCCCTTGAAAAGGGTGAGAGTGTGGGTCTGTTGGGGGCAGATCATGTCCCCCACCCTGACCCAGAGAGGATGGCTTGCTAAGTACATTGTTGCCATATGAGTCCTGACACACCCCTGCTCTCTAAACAGGTGACCATAGCAAGCACAGTGGATATGCACTATGTTGTGTGCATCATCGTCCACAAGGGCCAGACATAACTAGCAATTACAAATGGACATAGAGACCTCCTAAAAGTGTCTGCAACAAATACCTATCACACACTAGCACTGATGGATACCTGCAGTACAGCCCACCTCAACCAACCCAGGTACTGCGGGCCTGGTGCTGGCCACTCCACCTCACCCTCAGGGTGAGCATAGAACATGCACACTGGCATGGCCTGTGGGTACTCTGTGCCAGTAACATGCACGGTCATTCCCCCTACTAAGCTGACATGCTGTAGAGGTGCATACCCCATCTGGTGAGCAGATGTAGACTGCTGTTCTGCATGTGAATTGCATTATGGGTACTATTGGTTCTATCCTATCCTGGTAGCCACAGCAGACAGTTTTATGGTGACGTGCACTCTTTCTGTAGCCAGCCATTGATGTGATAAGTTCTATAGTGTTGTAGCTCAATGGTTAATGCAATGACTTCAGTAGCAGAGGTCATGGGTTCAATTCCTCTCTGTTTCCCTTTTTTTTGACTGTCCTACACAACTACTTTTCATTCGTGTAACAGTCATATCTGCGCAGATCTGTGCTGCCGCCACATTATACCCTCATCACTGTTGCCATCCATCCTTCTGTCCGTCTATGTGTGTGTGCCAGCCGTGTGGTGTCCTGCCCCAATGTGCAGGCTGCTACCTCATGTCCTGCACTGGCACACTTTTCTGCATTGCGGCTCTTCATGCTTGCCTCTCCTGTGTCTGCTCTGCATGGCATTGCTCTCCTCTGTCCTCCTGTCATTGCACTTATCCTGCCACCTCTACCTCCTCTGGTGGACACATATCCCCATCATCTGCCACACACTGTCATTGTTGCACTGTACATTACCATCACCCTGTACATCGGTACAGCTGCCCCCAATATGTTTGTCCACTTTACCTGCTGCCACATGGGCTGCACGCAGATTTGGCTGGTCCATGAGCTCCGTCATCTACTTCCTTCCATCACTTGTTCATTGCCTTTCCTTGGTGCTCTGTGCAGTGTTATGGTTACATCTGTGTTTGAGCCATACATTTCATGCTTGTGACTTTTGGGCACCTTTGTGCCCCTGGGCACCATCTCCTTTGTCACCTTTGCATCCCTAGGGCATCTTTCGCGGCACCTTAGGTTTGGCCAGCTTATGGGGCACCTTATATGCTGCCTTGGAGGGTGCCAACCTTTCCTGCCGCCCTCTGGGGCACATTATGACCTGCCTTGGATGACGTGGTGCTTTATGATGTGCCTTATGGTGCACCCTAAAAGGTGCATTAGGTTGCAGAACTGGGGTGAGACGTTTTTGGCTGGCAGTGCAAATTGTTGGGATGTGTCTGATTGTTACAGGCAGGAAAAGGGATTGCCTCAGACAGTCTTTTAACTGAGCCCACTGGGGATCAAACTCATGACCACTGTATCAGCAGTCAATGTATTAACCAGTGTGCGACACCTCTGTTGCTGTGCTTGCAGGTCAGCATGCCTAATTAAGGCTAACGCGCATTAATGTGCCAGGGCTCCCTCTATTGCGCGATAAAGGACTTTATCACGCGATAACCCGAAATGCTACCTTAAGACCGGAACGCCCACTACCTCTTATGGCATTCGTCACTGTAAGACTGCAACTAACGCCGGTAACATTAAGACAGTTTAGTAAACATACACCTAAGTGTTGATTAAGAATCAAATAACCAGGACTTCAAGTTCTTTCAGAATTGTAAAACAAATGAGGAACCCTTAATCCTCATTGGTAGTTTAGACCAGAATTTCACCACCTTATAATGAATGGTAACACCTCTACATGGAGGGACAAGAAGAGCACAAAAGGACTGCAAACATTTTGATTTAACTGCTAAAAGAGGAAGCAATATTGAAGAATATGATCTCAGTCTCTTGAATTTGCTGCTAACGCTCGCTGTACTATAGTACTTGCATTGTGCCAAAGAGAACTTCCTTCTGGAGTTCATAAGATGTAACATGTATGGGTAATTTGTCAAGGTGTGATTGGAAATTCCGTTTAATCAGGCCTGTAGTCGACTCCTCATACAATGGGAAATATTTCTGTATCTTTCTGCTACATTTTCTTGGTCTCTGACTACATTACTTGATACTTCAGGATCTTCTCCCTCTCCATGTGATTCACATAATAATCACTTGGAACCAACACCTCTATTAACAATGCCATTCTGGTGTTTTTCTCCATTACCACTATTTCAGGTTTCCTTGAATCCAGTTTCTTATCAATCAAAATGGGAATGTCTCAAGCTATCAAAACTTCTGCATTCCCCTTAATTCTCTCTGAGTCAACAACCCAGTGCTTTTCTGATACAGCAGTTAAAGTGCTACAGATTTTCCGCTGGATAAGTCATGCCACCTTGTTATATCTTTCTGTATAGAACTTCACAACCAGCTACAAGTTGAATAACCATTTCCAGTTGTGTCTTACAGAATCTGCATATGTTTGTTTTACTAGTCTTTTCTATGCTCCCTGTGAACGATCTCATCCATAACCTACTGTCCTCCACTATAATATCAATCTCTCATCCTTAGGTGTCAGTTTACCTCTCCTTAACCACTCCTTGTTTGAACAATAAATGGCTTCTGGAGTAATGCTTTATATTTCCCAATGTATTTATGCATTTCTCACTTGTTCCTCGTTTGCTGATCTAATTTTTTGAAGAGCTTTTTCTGTTGTTTTGCAAATTCCCTTGCTTCTTTCCCTGTGTGTAGTGGTGGATTCTCATCCATTTTTTTTACTCATTGGAATGCCTGTCCTAGTTTGATAATGGAGATGGATTCTGGCCTTTTACATTCATATTGCCTCACTTGGTTCATGGCTTGTCGTGTTATGAGGGCTTGTGTGCATCAGTGAGGCTGAGAGCTAAGCTATTAGCAGCTACACTACTGGCAGGATCACCCAAGATGGACAGGTTTCAGCTGAGTTCCCATATTAAGACAGACCACTCATCTGGGCAGCAATAGAATGGGACTGTGTTGGCAGTGGAGGATCACATTTCTGTGACAATGGCAACAAAACGGCCCAAAATGGCCCAAAACGTAACAGCCAGGATCATAATGGGAACAAGCATTGCTGAACACATTACCCCCATTTTAATAGAGCTAAATTGGCTTCCAATTGCAGCTAGGATACAATACAAGATATTAGTGACCACCTTCAAACTAATAAACAACGTATCCCCATCATTCCTATCCTCACTGATCAGCATGCAACCTACAAATAGGGACAGAAGAACCATCAACTCGGGAACCCTGCAAGTCCCCACCAACATCAGAACAGTGAAAACAAGTACGAGTCGTAGAGCTTTCTCATTTTCTGCGCCAACTATCTGGAATCAACTCCCGTGTGAGCTGCGCCTAACCAAGGACATCACCAAATTCAGGAAAGAGCTAAAAACTCACCTATTCCGATATCATTACAATCAACTATGACCAACTGCGAGAGAATTTTAAAACTGCTATATGTATAAATATGTAAATATGTATATATAAATGTAAGAATGTATGATTCATCCCCGAAGACGCTAACCATGTGTGCTGTGACCTCAGATCTATGTATATACCACCCCCCCCCCCCAAGTCTTGATTGACAATCCCCCAAAGATGAATCAAACCGCTGCTGATCGCTGGAAGTAGCGGTATATAAGTGTGTAGTAAATAAATAAATAAATAAATAACAACTCTAGCGTTACATGCGTGGAAGAAAGGCCTGTCCATCTACTTCCATATCTTGCCATGAAAAACCAGTAGATAGTCACAACAAAACAAATTGTGATATAGTACTGGAAGATGAGACCACCCAAGTCAGAAGACTCTCAACAGGCCACTGGGAATGAGCTGAAGACCTTTCAAAGTAAAGCCAAAATTTATGATGTTGTTGTATCAAAGCCCTCAAGACTTCTGACTGTTGATGTAGCTGCACATGAAATGACAGTCAGAAGCAGCAAAGATGTCATATATATTAGAACACGGAAAGTATGAAGCACAAATCAAGGGAGGTTGGAAATAGTCGAGAATGAAATGGAGTGTGTACAACTCAATCTGTTGAATGTCAGAACTGTAATGAAATACAACACAATCAGTGAATGCTTAATTTCTATTCATCTACAGGGAATGCCCATAAACACAACTATTATTCAAGTATATGCACCAACAACAGCTGCAGAAGAGGAAGAAGTGGATGAGTTCTAAGAACAAGTACAAGCTGAAACTGACAAAAAATGCAAACAGGATATACTGATAGTCATGAGTGACTGGAATGCAAAGGCTGGCAACAAAGAAGAAGGCAAAGTAGTTGGAAAATATCAGCTGAGCAACAGAAACAAAGCTGGAGAAAGACTGATAGAATTCTGAAAGACCAACAATCTATTCATCTAAAACACCTTCTAGCAACACAAGCAGTGACTGTACACATGGACTTCATTCAATGGATTGTACAAAAATCAAATTGACGACATCTCAATAACCAACAAAGACAAAACCTGGAGTTGACTGTGGTACAGATCACCAGCTATTACTATGCAAACTCAAGCTGAAGTTGAAAAAGAGTATGCTAATAATGAATGTAGAAAATATGATCCTGAAATTTACCACCAGAATTTAAAGACTGCCAGTGAAATAGATTCATCTCTTTGGATACAAATGACAGAGCACCAGAAGAGTTATGTGATGACATAAAGAAAGTTGTGCTCAAAGAAAGTGGGAAGTCTATACAAAAGGTAAAAAAGCAAAAGATTTTAATAATACTATTTATTTTTATTGTAAACCACTTTGATTGAAGGATAAGGTGGTATATAAATATAGGGAGGAGTAGCCTAGTGGTTGGGGCAAGGTACTTCAGGCTGGAAGGTCAGTGGTTCAAATTCCACTAGAGGACAGCAACCTTGGGCCGGAAGGACTGGGGTTTCTAGTCCCACAGATGCTCCTTGTGGTCTTGGGCAAGCCACTTAACCCTCCACTGCCCATGTTCCCTGTAAGTATTAGTGTATGTGTCTCATATCCCCGCATGTTAAATGTATCCCCCAATTGTGTTGTGACCACTTTGATTGAAGGATAAGGCGGTATACAAAACTGTCTAAATAAATAAAATAAATAAATAAATAAAAATGACCAAAATGGATGACCGAAGAAACTCTAAAAATTTTCCAGAAATGCAGAGAAGTGAAAGTCAGAAGAGAAAGAGAGGTAATCACAGAACTTAACAGTGATTTTCAATGTGCATGCAAGGAAATAGAATCAGTAACTATTAGAGAAAGAACAAGGTCAGCTTTCCTAAAGCTTGGAGAGTTAAAGAGAACATTTTAGCCTTGAATTAGAATGCTAAGATGCTCAAGGATCCATATTGAATGACGCTGAAAAGAAGAAAAGGATGAAAGAATACAGAGTCATTATTCCATAAAGACCAAGTGGAACCACAGCCATTTTGACCTTTACCTTATGATCAGGAACCATTGGTGATGAAAGAAGAAGTCGAAACAGCATTGAAAGCATTATCAAAGAACAAAACAACGGGCATCAATAGCATTTCCTTTGAGGTATTACAGCAATCAGATTCAGCTGTTACAATACTTACAAGGCTCGGAAAGGAAATTTGCAAGATATCATGGCTAATTAACTAGAAAAGATCTATGTTTATACCAATACTGAAGAAAGGTGATCCAACAGACTGTGGAAATTATTGCACAGGGCTGACTTTGGAATCAGCCCTGCATGTCTGGGGCCGCAGACCGCCCAGTGCCCACCCTAATTCCGCCCCTGCAATGCCCCTTTCCTGCCCCCATCTAACCTCCCCGTACAATGTATGAGGAAGTTAGTCGGGGTCGGCAGAAGGGCGGAATAGCGGGGATGGACGTCCCAAAGGAATGTCTATCCCCACTATTTGCGGCTTGGAATGACCTCCTTACTGCGTAGCCCCTTAATGTCCACTATCTCTTAAAGAAAGGTGGCCAATGAAATGGCTTTGGACTACATATGCACACATATTTGGCACATAAAAGAATCAAATAAAACAAGACTAATTAAAAAAGGAAATAGTTGGAAATAGTATAAAAATTGGGACATTGCCAGGACATGATTATTCAATAATAAAGTGAGACCTTGCTAAACCTAATATTATGACCTTACTGCTATCCAATGATTTTTTTTTATTGTTTGCCATGAAAGGATTCCCTTTCTTGTGGAAAACCTTCCATTTTAATCACTTGCTATGGCACGAAAGCCCCATAAAAGTAATCAAAAAGACAACGCAAAAAGCAAACCCTTGGATATACTTAACTATATGTTGAACGTCCGAATGCTGCTGCTTCAATCAAATGGCAAAATTGTTTTTCCAAACAGCATGTATTCCTCCAAACAGCGTCTGTCTTGAAAAATTCTCTCGATCACGGAGTTACAGCACTGAATGCATCCCTCCACCAAGTATTTATTTATTTAACAGGTTTTCTATACTGCCTCATCATAAATTCGAAGTGGTTTACATGGAACGAGTTCAGCAACAAGCTTTTACATAGAACAGGGAACTGAAACTTGGAAGATTATAAGGTTTAATAATACATTTAACAAATGCTGACTATATACATAAATGCCGCTGTGGGTTGATGGGATACTGGAGCAATCAGCATTTAACCGTTATATACAGTTGTTGTATTGCTATGTGGCATTATATTCTAGATGGGACCATAATAAAAGGTAAAAAGGGGACTGTTTTAGTTGTTGATATGGAAGGACAGACTAGATAGGCCATGTGGTCTTTTTCTGTCATCATATTTCTATGTTTCTATGTTTCTATAGTATTCAAGGAAGAGATGGGTCTTTATAGCTTTTCTGAAGTCCAGTAGATTTGTGATTGCATGTATTGAGGTGGATAGTTCATTCCATAATTGTGCAGCGTACAGAGAGAAGGCTCTACTGCAAGTGGACTGTTTTGCTATTTTGTAGCTTGGTGGAGTTTCCAGGATGTTGGGGTCTGCACCTCTTCTTGTTCTGGTTGGACGTGCTTTCTTGATCAATGGTTGAAGAGTCTTTGGAGATAGGTTGTTTAGTAGCTTGAAGATATTATGTTCTTGTATTTGGTATGGACAGTGACAGGGAGCCATTGTAGCTGGTGGAGTGTTGGGGTTATATGACTGTATTTTGCTGCTCCTGTAATAATTCTTGCAGAGGTGTTTTGTACTAGTTGCAAAGGAAGCATTGCTTTCTTAGGCAGGCCATGATAGATTATGTTGCAAATATCTATTATGGGCGTTACCATGGCTTGGCATACTGTTCTGAAGTCGTTGTCAGTGAGAAGAGGTTTAAATTTGTGTAAAGTTTGCAGCTTGTGGTATGCTGATCTAGTTGTTTTCTTTATGTGCAGTTGGAAGGTGAGTTAATGGTTGATGGTTACTCCAAGGTATTTGACCTCTTGTTTGTTGGTGAAGTCTAAGGTCCAGAGTGAGTCCGGAGGGGAGAATTTAGTGTTTCTGGTAATATGCATCAATTCAGATTTTTTCAAAGTTTATGGAAAGATTCTGTTCTTTGAGCCACTTTGATATTGATTCCAGGCATGCTGTGATTTGTGAGTAATCTGGGAGGTTGATGTTGATGTGTGTAAAAATCATAAAATCATTTGCATATATTCTGTAGCGGATGTTGTGTTGTCTTATAATGTTGCATATTGGTTGGATATATATATTGAATAACAGTGCAGAGAGGGCCAAGCCTTGTGGGTCCCCCTGGCATTAAATAAAAGGTTTAGACTGTTCTTTTTTGGTTCTCACTTGCTGGTTATGGTGAGACAAGTAGGAGATGAACCAGTCTAATATAGTATCATTAATTCCAGTATCTCGGAGCCTCTATAGTAGAGTGCTGTGGTTAACAGAGTCAAATGCAGTGGTGATATCCAAGAAGCATGAGACAAAGCCATGCAGTATATTGTCTATGCCTGTAACCAAGGTGTCCATAAGTGATGCGATCAGAGATTCTACACTGTGATTTTGTTTGAATCCATATTTGTGAGAATCTAACAATACCCTTTAACCTTTCCCAGCATTCGCGGCTTCACAGAAACAGCCGTCAGCGTGAAGGAAAAGGCTCTTCACGCTGGCGGCTGTACAGAGGGAGCCAGGGCCTCACGCGGGCTTCCCCAGCTCCCTCTAAAGCCTCAGACAGCCGCGGTGCTGGGGGGGGGGGGAGGGAGGCCAAGGACTGCATGGGCTGTGATGGGGGGAGGGGACCTGGACTGGAAAAGGGCTATGGGTGGGGGGGACTTGGACTGGAAAGAAATGGGCTGTGATGGGGGGGGGACCTGGACTTTAAAAGGGCTATGGGGGGGGGAGGGGACATGGACTGGAAATGGGTTGTGATGGGGGGGGACCAGGACTGTAAAAGGGCTATGGGGGGGGGAACATGCACAGGAAATAGGCTGTGATTAGGGGGGCTAGGACTGCAAATGGGCTATGATGGGGGGTGACCGGGACTGGAAAAGGGCTATGGGGGGGGGGACTTGGACT
Source organism: Ichthyophis bannanicus (assembly GCA_033557465.1). NCBI lineage: Eukaryota > Metazoa > Chordata > Amphibia > Gymnophiona > Ichthyophiidae > Ichthyophis > Ichthyophis bannanicus. Next base: position 1,310,706,429 of record CM066031.1, read on the forward strand.
GGAAAGGGGTTGTAAAGGTGGGGGGGGGACCTGGCCCGGAAAAGGGCTATGGGGGGGCATTGGACTGGAAAGACATGGGCTGTGATGGGGGGGGGACCTGGACTGTAATAGGGCTAGGGGGGGGGCACATGGACTGGAAATGGGTTGTGATGGGGAGGGGGACCTGGACTGGAAAAGGGCTATGGGGGGAGAATGGACTGGAAATGGGTTGTGATGGGGAGGAGGACCTGGACTGGAAAAGGGCTATGGGGGGGGGGACTTGGACTGGAAATGGGCTATGGTGGAGGGAGGGGGAACTTGGACTGGAAATAGGCTGTGATTAGGGGGGCTAGGACTGCAAATGGACTGTGATGGTGGGGGGGGCTAGGACTGCAAATGGGCTGTGATGGTGCGGGGGGACTCGGACTGCAAATGAGATGTGATGGTGGGGGGGCCTAGGACTGGAAATAGGCTGTGATGGGGGACTTGGACTGGAAATGGGCTGTGATTGGGGGGGGGGGCTAGGACTGGAAATGGTCGGTGATGTGAGGGCTAGCACTGGAAATGGGCTGATGAAGAGCTGGAATAGGACTGGAAATGGGCTGATGTGGGGCATGGGAGAATGGGACTAGAAGGGAGTGGATGCTGGGTGGGTCTGGAACTATAAGGGAACTGATTTTGGGGAGGACTGGGGATGAGGAATGAGAATGGAGAGGGGAAAAAATATTTTGTGTGGAAGAAAAGTCTATGATGGGCTGGGTATTGGGAGAGTAAGAGGGGCTTGAGAATGGAAGGGTGAAATTTAAATGAATGATAAAGGAATAAGGAAAGAATTGGGGGAAAGAGCAAAAGGGAAACAATCAGTATGTTAAAGCAGAAATAGAGAGAGAATGGAAAAGAGAAGAAAGGACAAATGGATAGCTCGCAGAAGACACAAAGAAACCAGAAGAAAGTGACTGGAGCAATTGCAACTGAAAAATAAAATGCCCAAACAGAAGGTAGAAAAATACTTTTTATTTTGAATTTATTAACTGGAATATGTCTGGTCTGGGAAGTGTGTATTGCTAACATCTTTGCGTTTTTCTTTAGTGCAAGAGGAAATGATTTTATAGTTTTATTTCTCCAGTATTGTACATTTCATGTTTCGATTTTGGGGTTCCCAGTTTAATTATTATCTGACCAAGGAAGTTAGCCTACACGTATCCTCGGTAATTTTTGTGGGTGGGGCTGGGGGCGGGGCAGGGGTGGGACTAGGGGGCGGAGAATAGGTGGAGCATGGCGAGCCACAGGTGTCGGGTTTTTCTCGGTGAAAAAGTTGGTAACCCTACCCTCCATTGCCTCAGAAGAAAGGCCTGGCAATCTACTCCCAGTGACACTGCCAAGAAAACCCAGGAGCTTCTGGGTCACCAGGAGTCAGGACTGACTCGAAGGCACACATTGCATTTTGCAATGCCCTTAACATTCAGTTAAACTATCTTAAAGGAGAACATACTGACAATATAGCTCAGATTGACAGTCAAATGTTGCAGAAACATACCAAATTGTAGCATTTAGTTTTACACTGTAGAATGACAACTTGAGCGCCCTCAGAGTGTTAGCTACACTTATAGCCCAAAGAAAAAAAACAACAACAGAAAGAGACATATTTTAGCTCCGGCCCCTGCATATGATCACTCACAATAATAACACATAATTCTGAAAAACATATCCCAAAACCACCTAAACCCGGGGGGGAGGGGGGGGCTGTATAACACACAAAACTTAGTGGGTGAGCCCACCAGGACAAGACAGACATGGAGGGCAAAATGACCTAGTACATCCGCACTTCTTTGCAACTCAAAATATCGCACTTTACCCACCTCCCACAATAAGAGTAAAGACAATGTACACAAAATCAAAAGAAAAAAAAAAACAGAGCTGCATGGCTGGGCAGCCTTCTTTGAATCAGTTTATGGCCTAAAAGACCCAGCCTAGTGAATAAGGGTCATTCCACTCCTCCAAGTCCCAAAACTCTCTTAACCACCATAGACATCACAAACAACATAAAACATAAAAGAAGAGAGACAGAGAGAACAAGAAAGACATTTTAACCAGGATAGTACCCTGGAGCTCCTTCAAAATACACAGTCAGAGAACGTGGTACAAAACCAAGGATAAGGGTATGTATCAAATTTTTATTAACATTGCCAACACATATTGCCAACCAGACACAGGCCGTGTTTCGTCAGAACTTCTTCAGGGGTAAAGGCAAACGGTAAAGCAATAAGCACCCTTCACTAGAATTACCAGCAGTGTTTTTAGCACCAAACAGTATAAGTGTTAAAAACTTCAAAAGTATCGTTGCTGAGGGAGAACTCTCAAACCGAAGAGAGCTGCCGGGTGCCACACCGCTATCACGCTGCAATGAAGGATCACCTCTTTGCAAAGGTGCTAAAAACACTGCTTTCATGCGGGCAGGATAGAGCAGCCCAAAATGGGCCTGCAGTTGTAACAATCATGGATGTAGTGACAGAAAACTCTTTCTCTGATCCACCGTCACCTTTGTGAAATCCGGGAAGAGCAGAAGTTTATGTCCCTGTTACTCCAAAGTTGAAAGTGCTCTAGCTGCTCCCATTATTTGCGATACTTGCTGAAAATGTAAAACTTTCAAGATGATTGGGCGTGGGCGCTTGCCCATGGCCATGGACTGAGTGGGCACTCTATGGGGCACTTTCGATCTCGAACAGCATAGCAAACTGCAACTTTAACACACCCGGAATCATGGCCTGCAAAAAGGACACCATATCAGGGCCCTGTGCTCCCTCAGGAACTCCTAGTATTCTTATGTTATTCCTCCGAGAGTGATTATTACCGCCTTCCACCTCTCTCTGTAATGAACGTATCAGCTTGGCCTGCTTCTCAACGGCCTCAAGCCTCTCCTCAAGTGAAGCCACCACATTTTCTACCTTCTCCAAACGAGCCATGGTTGACTCCAAAGAAGTTCGCAAAGCGTTGATATCTTCCGGCATTGCACATAGCGATTCTCCATTAGCTTTGACGAAGTCTTTGACTGCCCGAATCTCAGTCAGGATAACCTGTGAGGTCTCAGGACAATCTCAGATGACCGCCATCTTGTGAGGTGAGAGAGGATCCGTTTTGGTTCTCTTTGCGCTGGCATTTTGAGATACTTGGTAATCCAGCTGCGTCTGTTTGGGACCCAACATATCCGGGATCGAATGGTATCAAAGTAGGTAGGAACTATTTGATTAAAGATTGCAGAAGTCAGGATTCTTGTCTATTGCCCTCCGGAGCACAGCTCTTACACGTCCATCTTGACCAGAAACCAAGCTCCACCACACTGTATTATCTTTTTGAATATCTTGGTTATGAATGTGAGACTTGATATTGGATGTAAGGAGCTCGGGTCCTTTTTGTTGAGGTTATTGTTCTTTAGGATTGGTCTAATGGAGGCTTGCTTGAGTTGAGGGGGAGGTATCCTTGAGTGAGAGATAATTCAATGATCTTTTGTAGGAATGGTATTAAGTATTCTTTTATTTGTTTAATCCAGGTAACCGGACATGGATCGATAAGTGAGGTTGTTGTGTTGTTGTTAGTTATATGGAATCCAGCTGTTTTCTTGTTGGGATTTGAAGTGTTTCCCATGTAGCATCCATGGTGTGTTGTAGGTTGTATTAGCTTAGTTTTTCAAGTGGTGTCTAGGTATACTTCATCTGTATGAAGTCTGCCAAGTCTTGTGGGGATATTGAAATTGTAACATCTGGTTCCATTGGTTCCTTTATTAGACCTTCTACTATGGTGAAAAGCTCCCTAGATCTGTTGATGGATTTCATTATCAGGTTCAAGTGGTATTCCTTTTTGTAGTTATTTATTGTGTTATGGTATTGGGCTTGCATTTCATTGTATTTTTCTAGGTGTTGTTGTTTTTTTGTTCACTGCCAAAGCCTTTCTATTCTCCGTAGTTACTTCTTCTGTTCATTGATTTCGGTTGAGGACCAGGGGGCATCGTGTTTCCTCTTGTTGGTTTGGATTGGCTTGTCTGGCGCACTTGCAGCCTTTTGGAGAGTTTTGTGCCAGATACTGATGGTGGAGTCAAGGTCTGTTGTAATTTGGTCTAGTTCTGGTAGCACTTCTTCTAGGAATTTATCTCTGTTGAAGGTTCGGAATCTGTTTGCTTCTTGAGGATTGGCTTAGGTGTGTCATTCATTATTGGGGAGGTTATGGAGAAGTTGATTATGTGATGGTCAGACCATGGGATTGGGATGACTGAAATGTGTATTACAAGGTCTTTGGTGTGATATTGATTTGGTGTGAAGATAAGGTCAAGGGTTCTTCCCTTCCTGTGGGTTGGGGAATCTATTAATTGATTGTAATGGAGGTCTTTCATAGCATCTAAGAAGGTATTTCCTACTTGGGTGGACAGCGATGGGACTTTAAGGTCCCATTGGATAATAAGAGGTTGTCACTGGTTGGTATGGGAACAGACTTGTTCCAGAATGGTTGAGAGGTCTTCACCATTTGCACTTGGGGCCCTGTATATGAGGCAGAGTGCTAGCTGCTTATTTGATATAATTAATAAATTGCTTCCTTCAGATTGGAGGGAGGAGGTGTTGTTAAATCTTAGGTGTGACTTTGCAATGACTAATACACCTCCACCTTGTTGTGAGCATTAACCAAAGCACGATTGAGGGAAACATAGTGTAGTTTCTAGGCATAAGTTAATCCTTCATGGGTGGAAGGAGTGATATAGATTAATCTTTAAGGTCTGTTATGGTGACTTTGGTTAATGTTTATCTTGTAGGGAGGATATCTGCCTGATTGTATTATCGGTATCAGGTGTGTTGGAGAAGGGATGTTTGATGTACCAGCAGTTGTGTATCTGAACTTGAGGAGCAGGAGTAGAAAGAGAAGTATAAACATTATGTTGTTTTCCATAGTGAACTTTTGGTTGGTGAATTATAGGAGTTTGGGGAAGTTTATTCTATGCAATGAGTAGTAGTTTGAATCCTGTTCAGTTATGCAGACTGAATCAAGGTATACTTACATTTCCGTTGGCTTCTGAGGCTTATTTGCTGTGTAGATACATTATGTTCAGTTGGCTGGTGAGTTCCGATAGCTGTTTTCGGCAGTAACATGAACAGGCTGCTCATAGAGATTACAGTGCCCTTTCAAGTACCCCACTCAAGGGCGATGCCTAAGGGCCCTCTGGTGCTTCCTTTTGAATTTGGCGCATTGGGCCCTGATTGACCATGTGATGGAGAGCGGGAGGGGTTGTAGCCTCCCATTCTCTGTCCCGCCACCAATCTGGGCTCCGATGGAGGAGAGAGAGTCCTTTAAGCGCCTGCAGGTGCTTCCTTTTGAATTTGGCTCGTTGGGCCCCGATTGGCTGTGTCACGGTGAAAGTATAACTGAACAATCCTGTAACTTAGCCCTTGCATAAACTCCATCCATTCAAATGTTGAGTCTCCCAAGGTCAACGCTATTACTAACTGCTTCAAGGATAGCACAACTCCATATGTTTGGAAGTTGAATCTCTTAAGGTTAAAGCTGTTGTTAATTATGAAGGGGAGTGGTCTAATTCCAAGATGGCGTTCGAGAGGATCTGAGCTCATGCCGAAACGCAAGGGAAAGCCTAAAGCTCCCCCCGTGGAGTCGACGGCTGTTGCTGTGGGTCCAATGGACAAATTTGTTAAGCTCAGTGCGGATCAGATAGGGGAGATCAGAGCGGGCTTGGTTTCGCCGCATGAGGAAAGTATGGCGTCTTCCGCCCTTGATTTGTCTCTCTCCCAGATGGTCATTCTCCTCTGGTGGCTCCTGGATCTTCGGGGATCTCTCTAGTGCGTGGCCCTTCTCCTCTCCCGGTGCTGGATATGGTGAAGGACCAGAAGCAGGGCGCGCTGAGTAGAAGTTCCGAAGTGCAGCTGTCGGCTTCTGAGGCGGCTGTTTGTGTACCTAGAGCCACAACTTCTACCGAGGTGAGCAAGGAAGCTGGCCTGGTAAATGACGCTGTATCATCGCATGAAAGTTCCACCTCAACTGGGCTTCCATTTCTCTTTGTACTTGTTCGACCGACTGTGGTGACTTTGGATAACATTTGGGAAGCGATTAGTCAGCTCTCACAGGCTGTGTCTCAACAATTGACTTTCTCGTCTTCCACCGTTTCTAAACTTGAGGGGGATGTGCTTCTTCTGTCTAATGATCTTGTGGAAGTCAAGAATAATGCTGTTGTTACTGATCAGAAGCTCTTACAGGTTTCTGACCTAACCTTTTCCCTAATGAAGGATAATTTATTGTTGAAAACGAAGTTGGAGACTTTGGAGAATGCTACTAGGGCTCCTAATCTTAGGTTATTGAATTTTCCCATGGTTCCAGATGTGGCACCATTGGAATTATTCAAGAAGTATCTTCATGAAACCTTAATGGTCCCTACAGATTTAATTCCTCTTGTGCAGAGAGTTTTCTATTTACCTTTGGGTAAAAAAGAGGGCCAGACTGTACAAGGAATTGTGGATTTTGATTTTCTCAATGTCTCCGCCATGCTTAGTTCTCCTGGGGAGGGTGAAATTAGAACTTCCACATTGCTGGTATCTCTTGCCCTTTCGTCAGATAGGGATTGGCTCCTTAAATGGTTTTACAAGAAGAGAGTCAATTTGTTTATGGGGAAAAAGATATCTGTTTTCCCGGATGTTTCAAAGGAAACCCAGAAACGTCGTAAAGCTTTTCTTTTGTTAAAATCTGGGGTTACTCAGTTGGGGGCTTCATTCACGCTCAGGTTTCCATGTAAATGTATAATTCTCTTTAGGTCTCAGAAATATGTCTTTTTTCAGCCTGGAGATCTGTCGTCATTTATCAGTTCGCATATTACAACGTCTATGTCTTCTTAAGGGCTTACCATCTGTTGATAAGTACTGATCCTAATCTCTCATTACCATCTTAATTATTGAATTGTTATCTTTTTTAAACTGTGGGTTTTTTCCTGCCTTCAGTTATATATTCTTTAAACCCCCCCCCCCCCCCCCCCCATTTTGGGGACTAATGATGTCTCTTGCTATCTATTTTCAGTCAATGTGAATGTTTCTTTTGTATTTATTCACAAGAATTCATCTTTTCTGTAAACATTATTAATTGATGTTTAAATTTGTAAAATTGCATAAATAGAAAATAAAAAAAAAGCTGTTGTTAATTCATTCAGAGATAACGCAACATAACGCCGTGTTTCAAGCCATTCGAGAAAGAGCCCAGAAGATTCAGTGGCTTGAAACACGGCATCGTGTGGCATTATCTCTGAATGAATTAACAACAGCTTTAACCTTAAGAGATTCAACATCCAAACATATGGAGTTGTGTTATCCTTGAAGGAGTTAGTAACAGCGTTAACCATGGGAGACAACACTTGAATGGATGGAATTTATGTGAGTGCTAAATTACAATATAGTTCAGTTATACTTTCACCATGACAATACTTGGTGCAGGGAGGCTATCAGCATTGTAACTCCATGATCTAGAGAATTTTCCAAGGTAGATGCTGTTTGGAGGAATACATGCTGTTTGCAAAAACAATTTTGCCATTTGATTGAAGCAGCGGTGTTCGGAAGTTCAACATACAGCTAAGTATATCCCAGGGTTTGCTTTTTGCGTTATCCCTTTGATTACTTTTATGGGGCTTTAGTGCCTTAGCAAAAGATAAAAACGGAAGGTTTTCCATGAGAAAGGGAATCCTTTCATGGCAAACAGTCCAAAGAAAAATCTTTAGATAGCAGTAAGGTCATAATATTGAAAGGTTTAGTAAAGTCTCACTTTATTTATTTAATGTTAGATTTGTAGGGGACTAGGAAGGACATGATTATTGGCTCCCTTATAAACAATTAAGAACATAAGATATGCCATACTAGGTCAGACTAAGGTCCATCAAGCCCAGTATCCTATTTCCAACAGTGCTCAATCTAGATCACAAGTACCTAGCAGTTTCTCCAGAAGACACAGGTTCCACAATGCTTGTATTGGGTCAGGCAGTGGATATTCTGGGTCCCCTTTAATAGTGGTTTATAGACTTTTCCTCCAGGAACTTGTCCAAAACCTTTTTTTAAAACCCTGCTACACTAACAGCTTTTACTACTTCTTCCGGAAGCAAATTCCAGAATTTGATTACACATTGAGTGAAAAAATATTTTCTCATATTAGACTTAAATAGGTTACCCTGTAGCTTCATTGCAAATCAGTTTGAACAAAAGAACCACACTCCCATTGCAGTAAAATTAGAAGCACTTGTGTTCAATTGTCAGTACTCACATGACTTGAACCAAGCAATGAATGATGTTCTAATGTTTAAAACGTTCTCTCCCTGTTCCATTTTCACAATGATGAAGGCAAAAGAGCTGCCTGAGACCATCAGAAAAAGCCATTATCACCAACCATCAAACTTCAAAGGGGTACAAGAAGATCTTGGGATTCCTGTGTCTACAGTTCTCAATGTTATTAAGACGTTTTCTGCTAATGGAATTGTCAAGAACCTCCTAGGACATGGTGGGAAGAGGAAAATTAAGAAATCTTTAAAGGTTCATGGAAAGTGTGAAAAACACCCTGTACAACATCCAAAGTGCTTAAGGCTGACCTGGAGCAATTTGTAATGGTGGTTTCAACCCACACCATATGCTGTGCACTAAATCAAGAAGGACTTCAGGGGCGAAAGCCATGGAGGAACTGACTGCTTAAAGACAGACATAAAAAGGCATGCCTGATCTTTGCCCAAACCCACCTTGAGAAACCACAATCCTTCTGGGAAACTGTTCTATGGGCAGATGAAATCAAACTTGAGTTCTTTGTCAATGCAGACCAGTGATACATTTACAGGCAAAGAAATGAAGCTTATAAGGAAAAAAAACACCTTTCCTACAGATCTTGTCCTCCAGTCTTCTTTTGATCTTACTCTCATTAGGGAAACCTGGCTTAAGGATGGTGAAGATGCCATCCTTGCTCACTGTCTGCCTCCTGGGTTCTCCGCAGCCTCCGTCCCTCGTCTTGGGCGGTTAGGTGGTGGTGTTGCTGCTCTACTTCACCCGTCCCTCCCTTTCACTCAGGTTTCCTCTCCACTACTGCACTACCCAGAATCCCTTCTGCTTCGTCTCCACACTTCCCCTCCCACTTATATACTCCTTATTTATTCCCCCCCTGCTCTTCGCTCAGAGTTATGGGATGCTCTCTTGCTAACAATTACTGATGTATCTGTAGCTTTTCCCAAAATCCTTATCGCAGGAGATTTCAACCTTCACGTCAATGCTCCCACCTCTTCTAGGGAGCACGCTTTTCTCACTCTTCTCCATGACCTATCCCTTATACAGCATGTTACCCTTCCTATTCACCAGGCCGGTCACACTCTTGACCTACTCCTGACGTCCTCCTCCTCTTCTCTCTCACTCTCTAATATTACCGCTACGCCCTTTCCTTGGTCGGATCATGTGTGTCTTGCGGTCACTTGTTTCGGTTCCGGAGATTCTCTTTCCTCCTCTTCCTCTCCCGTGTCCCCGCCAGAACGGCTACAACGTGTCATTACCCCTCTCACACTTCAGCAGTTTTCTGCAGCGACTGATCTCCTGCCTTCAGACTTCTCCTCGCTTTCTCCCAACTCCCAGGCAGCCTTCTGGTCCTCTGCTCTTTCCACCGCTCTTGACCGTATAGCCCGTTTACGCTCCTGCCCTTCCCAGCACCGTCCCTCGCACCCATGGTACCACAGTGGTCTCCGGCTGCTCCTGACTCATCTTCGTAGAGCGGAACGGTTATGGCGTAAGTCCCCCTTTCCAACTACTTTAGCAATCTTTAACTCTCATCACTCCTTCTACCGTTCCAAAGTTCACTCTGCTAAGCGCTCTTATTTCTCTAATGCGATCTCTAATGCCCCGAACCAAACTAGGCATCTCTATTCTGTTTTCCAATCTCTTACTTCTTTACATGTTCCCCTATCCAATCCCTCGGCCCCTTCTCTTCCCTCCCTGTCGCAACTTGCTTCCTTTTTTGGCAACAAGGTTACGTCTCTGAGAGCATTTTTGCCCTCCTGTCCTGCTCCCATCGATTCTCCCCCCCCCCCTGCTCCCTCCCCTCCACCTACTTCCCGACTTTCTCATTTCTGGGCCTCCTTTGACCCCATCACTACCCCTGAACTTCTTCACCTTATATCCTCCTCTAAGAAAACCTCCTGCCCACTTGATCCCATTCCTTCCTCTTGGCTTCTTACCCCTTCCCTGGGCTTTCTTCCCTACATTCTCACTATGTTCAATTCAAGCCTTTCTTCAGGGACCTTTCCTAGACCCTGGAAACATGCTTTGATATGCCCCATTCTTAAGAACACTTCACTGGATCCTTTGGTTCCCGCTCACTATCGTCCTGTTTCTAATCTTCCTTTTCTGTCTAAACTCTTAGAGAAATTTGTCTTTGCACAGCTCTCCCATCACCTTGACTCTATTAACTTCCTTCACCCTCGTCAGTCTGGGTTTCGTTCGGGTCACAGTGTTGAAACCATTCTTTTAGCTTTCACAAATGCGTTGCACGTAGCACGTGATCGTGGTGACATCTTGGTGGCGGTTGCTTTAGATCTCTCAGCTGCGTTTGACTTGGTTGATCACTCCCTTCTCCTTCACTGTCTACGGGATGCAGGTCTCTGTAGTACAGTGCACAGTCGGTTCCATTCTTTTCTTTCTTCTCGGTCTTGTGCGGTTCTTTCCTCCTCTCCTTCCACCCCCCCCCCTCAGATCCACACCATCTCTCCTGTGGGGTTCCTCAGGGTTCTGTTTCTGCCCCCCTTCTTTTCAACCTCTTCTTAGCTCCCCTCGCCTCTCTAATACAACAGTTTGGCATATCCTCCTTTCTCTATGCGGATGACATTCTCTTACTTTATCATACTTCTCCTTCCTGCCCCGATCTCTCAGTATTGGACTCCTGCCTTGCAGCTGTAGCAAACTGGTTGACAACCAACTGCCTACACTTAAATCTACCTAAAACTATTGCCATCTGGTTTTCCCACGGCAGCCTTCCCCCTTCCATGGCCCCTTCTTTCTCCGGCTCTCCTGTACCCTTATTTTATTTTATTTATTTATTTATCTATTTCTTCTATACCGCCCCTTCCAGAGATCAGGGGCGGTTTACATGGAACAATTGTATACATTCGTATAACATTACATAGAACAAGAACTTTTTAACTTTTTACATATAACTTTTTAACTTTTTACATAAAACAGAACAGTAAGTTGTTAAAACTATTTACAGGGTGTATGCTTTTGTATACTACTGGATTTACAGGGAATGTCAGCAAGCTGACATTGCTATTTATAGTTGTTATTTACAAAAAGGTTAGGATACATGATTTACAAAAGGTTAGGATACATGATTTATGGTGGATAAAATTCACTATTCAAGTGTGTGTGTGTGAGTGTGTGTGTATGTGTGTGTGGGTGTGTGTGTGTGTGAGTGTGTGTGTGTGGTGGAATTTATTTCCATTTTTTCGTGGGTTGTTTGGGGTGTCTTTGGGGGCTGTTTGAAGAAGGGGTTGTGTGTGTTAATTGTGTGTCTGCAGGTTTTTTTGTTTGTGTGTCTGTGGACGCTGTGTGGCTGGACTTGGAGGGTAGGTTGGTCTCCACCTTTCGCTATCTTGGTGTGCACTTTGATTCCGACTTATCTTTTCACACTCACCTTTCCCACATTACTAAAACATCCTTTTTCTTTCTTCGCCAAATTCATTCCATTCGTCCTTTTCTTTCCCCTTCAGCCCTTGTCACGTTGATTCTTTCTTTAGTCATGTCCCGTGTGGACTTTGCCAACTCTCTTTTCATTGGTCTCCCAAAAAACCAACTAACCCGACTTCAACGAATTCAGAACACTGCTGCTCGCCTTGTCACACACTTCTCCCCCTGGGACCACATAACCCCTCTGCTATTTCATCTTCACTGGTTGCCTCTCCCTTTCCGTGCCACATTCAAATTACTGACTCTGGTTCACAAAGCCTTCCACACAAACACCCCGCAATATCTAACAGATCTCCTTTTTTTTCACTCTCCCAGACATACCCCTCTCTCTTTTCATCTTAACCGCCTTACCCTCCCCTCCCCTTCCCGTGCTCACCTGCAGTCCACCCGTTCCTCTGCCTTCTTTTTCGCTGGTCCCGCCCTCTGGAACGCCCTTCCCCCCTCCCTCCGTCTAGAACCTCAATACATTACATTCACACAGAATTTAAAAATGCACCTGTTCTCCCTAGCTTTTAATGTTCCCTCCCCTTTTGTGTGATCTACGCTTTCCCCCACCTCCTGTCTCTCCCTAGGCCTATTCTTTCCTACGTTTTGTCTTGGTTTTCTTAAATTCTTCTACTGTCCTGTAAGATATTGTACATTTCTTTTCCTTTTCGTTGGCTTTTAGCCTTCTTTTATTGAATTTTATTGTACACCGCCTTGGTTACTGTAGAAAGGTGTTTTTTATCAAGTAAAATAAACATAAACATAAATATTGTGTAGGTTCCATAATGTTGTGGGTCTGTTTTGCTGCCTCAGAACTGAAGGCCTGGAATGTATTAAAGTAATCATTTAAATCAGAGGACTACCAAAGTATTTTGGAGTGAAATGTGCTACCTAGTGTCAGAAAGCAAGGTCTGGATCAAAGGTCGTAGATCCTCCAGCAGGGCAATGACCCAAAACATACATCTAAAAGTACAAAAGAATGGTTATAAAGGAACAATTTTACTGTTTTAATCTGTCCAGCAATGAGTCCTGATCTCAATCCAATCAAGGACCTTGGAAAGAACTATAATCTGCTTCTGGTAAAAGGAATCCTGTAAACATTCATGAGTTGTAACAAATCACAGTTGATGAGTGAGAAAGACTATCAGCGGACAGATGTACGAAACTTATAGATGGCTACAAGAAACATTTGGAGGATGTCATCAGTGCCAAGGGTTGTGCACCCAAATATTAGTGAAGGGTGCCATTAATCCTGTCCAGGTCAAATTTTTTTTTTGTTTTTGTTTTGTTTTTCTCAGAAATTACTACATCTAAGTTGCACAGACATCTTTTTGTTGTTGTATACCTTAGAACATATTATTAAAATACTATGATGACATACCATTGGAATATTTCCAATTATTTCTCAAGATATTGTACTCAATGTAGCTAAAATACAAAGGTGCCATTAATGTTGACTGCAACTCTATCTCTGCATATAAAGATTTGACTTGTCCAAGCTATGGTGTTTTCAATACAATCATATGGATATGAAAGTTGGATAGTGAAGAAGAAAGATAGGAAGAAAATTAATGTCTTTGATTATGATGCTGGCGAAGACCTGCCTGAAGAACAGATCAGTCAGTATTAGAGAAGAAAAAAACTAAGCTTTCTTTAGAAGTTGAGATGACAAGACTTTGACTTTCCTACTTTGGACGCATCATGTAAAAAGAGAAATCATTTGAGAAAGACATTATGCTTGGCAAGGTTGAAGGTCAGCACAAAAGAGGAAGGCCAGCAACGTGATGGATAAATACAATGGCAGCTATAGATGCCACTCTATCAACAATTTGCCACCTGACCGAAGACTGGACACAGTTTAGGACAACTATCAAGGCAGTCACCACGACTTGACACCGACTCGACAGCAACAACAACTTTCATATTGGAAACCTTTCATGCATTATGACCTGTTAATGCTATTAAGTAGGCCTGGAGGCCTTTGATGGTTGCTCTATATTTATAATCAATTTCTATGAGGCCCATTCCTTCTTTGACTCTAAGGATGTACAGCCTTGGTGTACACTGATTCTTATAAATTGCCTCATAGACATGGAGGAATTTTCTTGTTCGTACATCTAATTTTTATAGATAGGAGTGGTCTAGTGGTTGGGGCAAGTTACCTCAGGCCAGAAGGCCAGGGGTTGAAATTCCGCTAGAGGACAGAAACCCTGTGCTGGAAGGACTGGGGTTTCTAGGCCTACAGGTACTCCTTGTGGCCTTGGGCAAGCCACATAACCCTCTAGTACAAAAACATAGATTGTGAGCCCTTGGGGGACAAGGGAAATATATATATACAGTACCTGAATGTACACTGCTTTGACTCATAGAAAAGCAATATATAAATCTAGCTAAATTAAAATAAATAATATCAAATGGCAGTCTACAATAACAAACCTATACAAGAGTGCAGGAAATGCAAGCTTCTCGCTATGTGAATCAATTCATGAGATTGATAAAGAGCAAGTGGAATACACTGAGTATAGTATTGCTTTTTCATATCCATTACATATAAATGATACTCATCTAAACGTTGTTGATAAATAATCTTCGTTCCTTCTAATTGATGCTTATTCCATTTGCTCTCTGCCCTGCGCAACAAGTGTTTTTTATCCTTCATGGGGCCACATGGTTCCTCCTATTAGTGCTTGCTTCAATATGCTTATGGGCAGTCTCAGCCATAGCTTTTTTCTAGTGACTAATTGCTCTATATCATCAGCAATATTGTCAGTAATTAAGGAATTAAGCTTCCAAAGCAAAAAATACCCTTATTAAACACACCAAATCGAAAGTGGAACTCAATAGTAGAGGGAGCTGACTTATTCAATCCCCTTCTATTATACTCTAAATTCAATGTCATTAACCTGTGGTCTGACCATGGTAGAGCTCTCAGATATTTGTAAACTGTGAAATTCCCTCTCTTCAAGACTTTCCTCTGTATTATATTTTGTTAAGAGGAAACTGATATTTTTCTGGCAGAAACTAGTATTGCTTGAAGCAAGACTGCAGTTGTCTTATGAGGAGATCGATGTTTTATGTCTACTTTTAAAACATTAGACATGTCCTGTTCTGCTTTCCACCATACTCTGTCTAGTCCAGTCTCTTCCTGTCTATTTCATAATATTCCTAAACTTTTGAGGTCAATTTAATAGTTCTTCTGGACCTAGTGTACTCATAGCCTTCTTGAGTCTGATCTGAATTCTAATGCACTGTGGATAAGTAATTTTTGGATTACCCTGCATATTTGCTTCAGTATTCGTATTCTTATCAGCCAGATTGCTTTCTACTACATTAAGGGGTATGTTTACTAAACCGTCTTAATGTTACCGGCGTTAGTTGCAGTCTTACTGTGACAAATGCCATATAAGGTAGTGGGCGTTCCGGTCTTAAGGTAGCATTTTGGGTTATCGCGCAATAAAGTCCGTTATCGCGCGATAGAGGGAGCCGTGGCATGTTAAACCGCATTAGCCTTACTTAGGCGCACTGACCTGCAAACACAGCAACAGAGGTGTAGCACACTGGTTAATACAATGACTGCTGAAACAGGGGTCATGAGTTTGATTCCCCAGTGGGCTTAATGCAGGGGTGTCCAACCCTGTCCTGGAGGGCTGCAAACCTGGCAGGTTTTTGGAATAGCCCTAATGAATATGCATGAGATATATATGCATTAGAGATATCCTTCCAACCTGACTGGTTTGTGGCCCTCCAGGACTGGATTTGGAGACCTCTGTCATTTAAGACTGTCCTAGACATCAAAAAGGGTAGATAGCATTTATCACATTCCTCCTCGCTTCTCACCACCACCAAAATGTTGTCTATTAGACAACGTTTTGGTGGTGGTGAGAATCGAGGAGTAATGTGACAAATTCTATCTACCCTTTTGATGTCTAGGACATCTGTACCTTGCCAACTCACAATCTTAAATGACAGAGGTGTAAGGCAGGGGTCTCCAAATCCAGTCCTGGAGGACCACAAACCAGTCAGGTTGGCAGGATATCTCTAATGCATATATATCTCATGCATATTCATTAGGGCTATCCCAAAGACCTGCCAGGATTGTGGCCCTCCAGGACAGGGTTGGACACCCCT
Organism: Ichthyophis bannanicus; assembly: GCA_033557465.1. Lineage (NCBI taxonomy): Eukaryota > Metazoa > Chordata > Amphibia > Gymnophiona > Ichthyophiidae > Ichthyophis > Ichthyophis bannanicus. The sequence continues at coordinate 1,310,722,250 of CM066031.1, forward strand.
GGCTTAATGAGTAAGGCTGTCTGAGGCATTATCCTTTACTTTAAATCAGTGCTGTCTGAGGCACTGGTGGGCCAAACACTGTTTGGATTTTCATGCTGTCCCTAATGAATATGCATGAGATACATTTGCATACCATGGGGCGGTGCATAAAATGCAGCACAGGCATATGTATTAGAGAAAGCATGACACCTGAATGGTGTTTGGCCCTCCAGGACTGCAGTTGAGAAACTCAGCTCTAGGTATTGCACATGTTTATGGTGTCTGTGCTCTGTAGGGTAAAATATAGGCGTTTCAGGCATGTTTATGTTATCTGCAATAAAGGTTCCGTCTTTATTACCATGGTTTAGTACTGGGTAAAATATGGGGAAAGGGTTGGCAGGAGCCACAACTGGAACTTGAACTTGTGACCTTCTGCTCCAGAACACACTGGCTGTGTGTACTGCACCACACTGTTGCCACAGGGACAGCTCATGCCCTGGGGATACCATGACTGTACATCAGACAGACCCTGTCTGTTGCAGTGCACAGCACCCACCTACATGGGGATAGGCCATTGTCTGCTGTTGGCAGATGCCACTGCCCCCTCTGCCATCAGCACTCCTCCGCCAACATGCTGCCATGTCATTATGCCGGTGGTACTGGTGGTGCGCAGTCCCAGGCCATCCAGTATGATGCCGGTAGGCAGCTGCCTATGGTGTGGGTTCTCGGGTAGGGGTGCCTACATGGACATGCGCGCTTCCTCCCCTCCCCCACACCGCCTGCCAATGTTATGTGCCCTTGGGGATACCTGCTGAATAATCTCCCCTGTGACACTGTGGAACACACACTCATGCCCATGTTGGACCCATGTCAGTTGCTGTCTTGCTGCTTTACAGTTTCGGCATCCCTATGTGCCACCTAGGCATCTGCCTAACACGCACTGTGCCCCAGCTGGACCACAGCATGTGCCACCTGCAGCCTTCTATATCCCATTTACAGCATCAGTACAGTTGCCCTTTCCTATGTGCCACTCTGCTGTTACTGCACATGTGCACGCATAACAAACCTGCCCAATATAGACGTGAATAAACCCTGATCAGCACTATTTCAATGTTGGATCATTCACTTTGTAGGGGGAGAGAGAATAGACCCTTCAAAACATGATATCTTATTTTTTGAGCTTTGTCAGCGGTGTTGCTTTATGTTTATCATTAATATCACTTTTGGCCAGCTTGGTTATTGGGATTTTAAATGTGGTTCAGGTCATTTTCTATGTTTATTTGCCTTTTTGTTCCGTGCACATGTATCACTACTATCACGTTTTTGGGTTTCCCTGGCTTTGCTGTATATTGCTGACTGAAATGGTTTCTCTTTCCTGCAAATGTGCCTTAACGCGAGGGTTTCACTGGCGTTAGTGTTCAGACCCTGATTTCACAGCGTTAGTATGCCTGGAGCCCCCCCCCCCCCCACTCTCCACCCATTGACCCCTTCTCTCCGTCCTCTGGGAAGCCTTACTCCACCCTTCAGAGCCGGATTTCACAGCGTGAGTATGCCTTAATGCCGCAGCCGCATTATCACGCGCTAAGTGATGTCATTGTGCGATAATACCACCGCTTCGACGTTAAGATGGTTTAGTAAACATACCCCTAAGAGTTGCTATTTCTTTAGGTTACCTCTATGAACTGACATTCTCTTTATTTATTTACTTAAAATTTGATAGCCCACTTTTGGGTTTAAAGAACATCAAGGCAATTTACAAAGATTAAATTCAAGGTAAAAAACTTCAAATCCATAAAATAAATAGTTAAAATAGTTAAAAATAGACAGTAGAATTTCAGATTATGCTAGCAAGAGGAGGAAGGGCTCCTTTGGCTCTTTGATCTGCAATTTGCTACAGCAATCAATTTGAAAAAGAACAAGTAGCTCTAATCCCAAAACTAGCTCCACATTTCTTCTGCTTTTAGTCTCTTGACCATTCTGCTTGCACTGTAATTTACTGAGAAGCTGCTATTCAAAGAATTTACACTTCTGACTTTGAGAGTTATATTTCTAAATTGACCTCTTTGAAAATTTACTAAGGTTGAGTGTCTAAATTGATACTCAAAATGTCAGTTAATTCCTAAATTTTAGAGCATAAAAAGTGGGTGGCAACAGAGATGAATTTAGGATGGGGGAAAACAGGAGCTGATTTTTAGCCCATAAACCTAGGCAAATGAATGGTAGTCCTAAATTTAGCTAAAACCCCAGGCTCCTATGTTTGACTGAAAATAGGTACAAATTTAGTTGCTTAACTTCGAGGCCTAAATTTTGGAGCTCAGTGTTTTTTGAATATCAGGCCCTGCATTTTTAACCGGCATGCTCTGGCAAACTCTTCTGAAGGAAGGCCTCTTGCTGCTTTTATTTTTCCTTTAAAGGTAGATGTTTTGAGAAAGGGTCCTTACATGACACTTGTAGAATCTGTGTTTGCTTTGCCCTTCTAGAATATTTACCTTTTTACTTTGGTTTTCGACTTTGCCCTTGTAGAATTTATGCCTTTTTACTATATTGTATTATTAACCAAGTTAAATTAGCTCAGCATAATTTCTATCTACACTAATTTGCATGTTTATTACAAATAAAAAACAAACAAACAACTTACTGTAGAAGAGTGCTGCAGAAATACTGGTTCAATACAAGCATAATGAGTCTTTCTGTTGCTAATTCAATTGAATATAGATAGTTGAATGAATGGATGATTGAACTGACTGATAGAAAGGCAATGTGATTTACAGAGCTAGAGAGCGGAAGAGAGGCTTACTTTCTATGTCCGAGATGAAGATTTGTTCTTTAGGGGAAGGAATGCAATAGATTATCTGTATGGATTAGGGCTCTCTAAAGATGACCAATAGGGTCAAAGTTATACTGTGTGCTACAGCATGAAACTAGAAAAGCCTCAATGAGCCTGGAGTGAATGGGTAGCATACAGCATTCAACCTATAAGAACAAACATTGCGTGTCCCGTGCCAGAAACTACTTTGCTTTATGCAGCACAGCTTACAGAAACATAACATAGGTATGCACATATGAGCTGTGTGGGCAGAACACTCCTCTCCCACCCTTCAATCCCATGCCAGAATGTTCTCTATCTCCCTCCCCAGACCAACCACAAAACTCCTCCCTTCTGCCCATTCCAACCCCAGCAGTTTCTCCAGATCCCCAGATAAGCACCAACATGATGTACCCCTGCCCCCAATTTGACTACACCACTTTTTTCCTACCTCTTGAACATCAGTGCCAGTATGTCCTCACCCTCCCACCTCCACAACTCTTTCCTCTCTCCAAGCTAAAACTCACCACACTTTTCCCCTGTTCTCCAACCCATATTCATCTTTCTCTCCTCCGCCATCATAAGCTAGCCCTGGAACACTGTCCTTCTGCCTTTCTCTATCCACCTTTATCAAATTCCCATTTTCCTCCTCCTACTGCCAGTGTTGCTTCCCTCCTCTATGGCTTGTGTCTGTGTCACATTCACAGCTGTTTTCCACATCTTTCAGTCTGTGTGGTCTAAGTCTTTTGTCCATGCCACTCCTCGTGGGCCACTTCCCCCTCTGTTGTCTTCGAGATTGGGAGCCACTTCCTGGGTCTCCTTTCAGTGTGCATGGGGAGAACTGAAGCAGGTCAGGAAGTCTTCACTTGTAATTCCCCTATCCACATCTTCCTAATTACGCAAAAGATACTTGACTTCTCTGAAATTCACATTCCTCCCACCACCAAAGCTCCCTCCTTTCCTCAGCATTTCAAATTGATGCATGTTTTCTCAGAGACAATTAAGTACAGTAAGAAATGTACTCTCTAGCTACCATAGCACTGTAGCTCTGAGTAACTGACATAACTACGGATGTGCATTTGCTAGTAGGCATTTGGTTCATTACCATGCCTTGAAAAATGTATTGCATGCAAAATTAATTCCACGCATTAACCTATGAATTCATGCACATACAATTTGTGCATATTAAGCAGTTCTAATGTACATCAGAAATATTTTAAGGAAACAAATGTGTGAAACAGACCAAAAATATCAACAAAATTAAGGTGAAGAAAGCCACATTTTCCAAAACAAAATGAATTTTGTTGCTTGTGCACGCACCTATACCTCACTTTCTGCAAGACTCAATTTGAATTTAGCAGCATCAGCCTATAATATGTGCGTGTGCTTGTTATTTAGTCGTTGAATAGCAATTGAGAAAAAAAATCACACTGAAATGTATTTATAATACTTGCTATGGCTTTTTAATTTCTGACATCTCGAGTTCTTAAAAGTCTGGAAAGGATGAAAACCACATACAGTCAATATAGATTAATTGGATACAGTGAGTGTGAGGCAGAGCTTACTGGCAGCGATCTGAATTTTGTTGTGTTGGGTAGATTGCTAAGGCAACCCATGATCAGCTCCATTAATTTAATGAGGCTACAGGGATTGCCCCAGCAACCTACAGCTTTTCTGTAGCATGGTCACAAATTACTGGTGAGTTTTCAGCAGCTGGCACAGTATCATCGCCTGGAAATTTAGAGAAATTAGGAAGGAGTTTCTTAAGGAACATAAAAAATAATGATGTATCAGAAAACATTAAAGTAATGTAAGGCCGATATTCCTTGGCAAAACAATATTTTCAAAGAACACACAACACACAGTAGATGTCGATTTCCTCCAGCGAAGGGCACTGCCTTAAAGTCCAACAATGCAGATCTACAGAAAATAGTGTTAAGCATAAAACTGAACATCTTGTATTAAAGAATACACATGGCTATTCAATATTGCACTATAATGCAACATGTAAAACACATTTTTAATTAAAAAAACAGATTAGCAAGCCATTTAAATAATATATGTATTTTTTATGATACTCTTTCTTTAAAAGAATAAACACCACTATAAAAAGCTGCACAAATAGCCCATTGTTTAGTTGTGTTTTGCTTCAAATGATGCTGCCTATTGTTGAGAGTCCATTCATCCGCCTGTCCATCCATCTACAGTATCTGTACAGATAAGATTGCATAAGAGCAAACAGTGCAAAAGATTGCATAGCCCCCATTTTGGTGCTAGACTGCTGTCTGCATCTTAGTGAGTTTAATGTTTTTGTGTTGCTAAGGAAGTAGGAATGCCCAGACTAATATAAATGCTTTTAGGATTATTTATTATATTTTATTCTATCATTTTATGCTTGCTTCCCAATGAACTACTAATAATCTGTTAAGGATTTACTAATAATTCAATCTTCCTGCTACTCGTAACACTGCATTTACTTTCTTATCCCCTCTGTCACTCATAACAGCTTTTTCACTCACTGATCTCTTACTGAGTGCATCCTCTGCCTCTCAGAATAACCTCCCCTCCAGTTATTCTCTTAGCCCCCCAGGCACGCATAGGCACTCTCATTCACTCAGTCAGCATCCCACCATTGATCACACCCACATCTACTCAGCCCCTCTATAATTAGCTTTCTCAGTCATGCTGCTCCCTCATAATCCCTCCATCCACTCATTAACTCATGCAGCCTCTCTTTATGTATGATCTTGCAAATAATAATGGAACCAATGCAGGAAAGCATCATATAGACCAATAGAACTAAGCTGAGATAACAGAAGAGTGATCTACCAAATGAAAAACCGCCGCCTAATCAAGGAAGACCAAAAGAACCTCATGGTTAGCATCTTGGGAAGAATGAACAAAATCAGTGGTAGCTAAGAGAGAGTGCTCAGTGGATAGATGAGAGCAATAGCCAATTTGAGCCAGATGAAGTATACCAATCCGAAGAAGATAGTCTTGAAGCTGCTGAGCTGCCAACCTCTCTACTACCTTAGAAAGAAAAGGCAGTAGAGAGGTCGGGCAGTAACTAGAAAGGATTAAGAGGATCAGATGAGCCAGGCTTGAGGATGGGAAGGATAATGACCTGTTTCCAGAAAGAAGGAAATACACCAGGAGAAAGACATAGATATGATGGAATATAACTGAGGAAGGGAATAACTGACCAACATAAAGAGATGATAAGGCATGGGGTCCTTGGGAGCAGTAGTGGATCGAAAGTTAGCAATGATATGCATAATCTCACTGTAGGTAGGAATTTTGAAATCTGAAAACTTTGAGGAAGGAATGCAGAGATGGGAAGAGGAGACAGAGACTGACAAAGAACAGGAGCAAGAAGAAGACAAAGTAGATTGGATATCCAGTATTTTCTGTTGAAAAGCTGAGGCAAAGTCCTGCGGTTGAAGAGGAGAACAATCTATAGAAGCTTCAGGGAGATCAGTAAGATGTCACAAGAGATGGAAAAGATGAGAGGAAGTAGTATCTCTATAGATCAGAGAATAGCTGCACAGTAATAGGAAGAGTTGAGAACCATTGATATAGAGGATTGAAAATGGCAATTATCGATAAGGAGCAAACTTACTGTAATTTTATCTTATCTCTTGTACAGAAAGTGAAAGCAATTGTGTTAATCATACTTCAAATTTCCTGTCATACCTCCCTAAAGTGTAATTACTCATCTGTAGCAGGTGATCTCTGGGAACAGCAGGAATAGGTCCTCACACATTGGTGACGTCACTGATGGAGCCCCACACGGGAATGCTCCCCAGCTTCCAAAGGAAGCCTTTGGGAGGTACACTGTGCATGTGTGCCTGCCTTTCTGCCTCCTGCAGCACCATCTTCTCCAGTCTAATAACATAGCAGAAGCTAGAAAGGCAACTCCCATGAAAGGTGAGGACTTATTCCTGCTTGTTCACAAAGAACATTTGCTACAGGCGAGTAACTACACTTTCTCCATGAACAAACAGGAAATAAGTCCTCATGTATGGGACTCCCAAGCTTCAGCCTACCAGAACCCAAGGAGATCAACAGTCCAATAGGGGCAACCAACTGGTGAAACCAGGAAGAACAGCAAAGTAGTCCCCCAAGGGACTCATCTGATTCAGCATCCTCGGTTGACATTGACCTCAGGGGATTTTGCAGGTAGCCTGGATGGACAGAAAGGCTTGTGGGCAGGAGTAGACTCTAAGACCCAGAGGTGCCAGAGTACAGTCTGGCTAAAATTGCTGTTCCATTAGGAATCCCGATGCAGACAGTGAAGGGCTGTGAAGGTACAGACCGAAGACCATGTGGCAGCCTTGCAGATTTCCTCTGTGGAAAAAGAATGGAGGTTGGCCATGGATGCAGCCATCACACTGATATTTTGGACCATGACATGACCCTCAAGGTGCATCCCAGCCTGGGAATAGGCATGAGCAATGCAATCCGCTAGCCAAAGGGTAGCACGTGCTTTGAGACAGCGATGTACAGCCTATTGGATTCAAAAGAAACAAACAGCTGGATGGACTGGCAGTGCACCTTCATTTGCTCCAGGTAGAACGCTAGAGCTTGTTTGCAGTCCAAGTCCAGTTAGCATGAGGCTGTGGGAAGAAAGTTGGAAAGACTATCAACTGGTTTATTTAACATTTCTTATATATCGCCTTTCAGTGGTATCAAGGTGGTTTACATCGAACAGAATAAGAGTTACATGGAAACATGGTACAACTAACTAGGTACAAGCAACTGGAATCACAATTAAATTTACATTTTAACTGATAGTAATGTGTTTACTGTCTGAACAGTGATATTATAACTATTTACATTAAGCAATATAGAATCCATACTTTTTGTATTTGTCATCTAGGTTTGTGCCAGGGTTTTGGATGTGAGTGAGTGATCTTGAAAGTCTGTCCCAAATATTTCTTGAATATGTGCATTTTAAGCATCTTCCTGAAGTCCTTTATGTCAGTAGTTGCTCTGAGATTAGCTGGAAGGGAGTTCCATAGAGTAGGTCCATATATGGAGAAGGTGCAATGGCATATTTCTTGTGTACTGGTTGTTTTCTGTCTGGGAATTTTAAGGAAGTTTGTGGTTTGGTCTCTTCTTGGTTTGTTGTCAGTAGGTATGAGTATGAGAGATTGTAGACAGGCAGTGGTTAGGTTATGTATACTTTTGAAGGTGTTCATGGTTGCTTTGTATTATATTTGAGCTTGGATGGACAGTGTAGTTCCCTGTGCTCTTGTCTAGGTGTCCTTGATATTAAGCGAGCTGCAGTGTTTTGTGCTATCTGGAGTGGAAGGAGTTTGCATTTTGGTAGGCACTGTAGTACTGAGTTGCAGTAGTCCCAGATTGAAGTAATGATTGCTTGGCAGACCGTGCAGAATAGGTTTTGGTCCAGCAATGGGCAGAAGTTGTGCAATGTTCTTATCCTTTGATATGTCGCTGCAGTTGTTTTCTTAATGTGTGCTTGGAAATTCAGTTTCCGGTCTAGTTTCTCACCTAGGTATTTGATTTCAGATTTGATGGGGATATCATGGTTGAGGTGGAATGCAGAAACCACCTTCGACAGAAAACAGGATTATGTGCAGAGAACCACCCTGTTCTGGTGAAATCCTGTGTATATCGGGTGAGCTACCAAGGCCTGGAGCTCATTGTTGCATCAGGCCGATGTCACCACCACCAGAAAGAGTATCTTCCAGGTCAGGAATTTTAGGAGACATGAGTCCAGCAGTTCAAATGGAGACAGTATCAGCTGGGTGAGTACCATGTTGATATCCCAAGTCACCATAGGGGGCTTGAGTGGGGACTTCGAGAGGAACAGACCCTGCATGAAGCAAGCCACAAGAAGCTGAACCGAAATGGATTTCCCCCCAGAGCCACAATAGTACTAGCCTATCATGCCGAGGTGGACTTGCATCAAATTGGATTTCAGGCCCAAGTCAGAAAAGAGCAGGAGGTATTCCAGCAGCTGGTCTGTGGTGCAAGAGAAGGGGTCTATTGCTCTGCCTGTGCACCAGGCAGCAAACCTCCATCACTTTAGCACGTAGGCCTTGTGTGTGGAATCCTTGTGGGATGCCAGAAGGATGTTGGTAGCACCTTTGGAAAGATTGAGCTCTGAGAGGACTACCAGCTCAGCATCCACATTGTGAGGGCCAACAAGCAGATATTGGGGTAAAGCAAGGTTCTGCCCTCCTGCAAGATAAGGTCTAGGGTGAAGCCCAGACCTTATCTTGCAGAGAAGCTCCATCTGTGAGAGCTGCAGCAGCAGTGGGAAGTCCAAGGCCAAGAAAGAGCGGTGAGGATCACAGAAAACTTGTCAGTCTGGAGCTTCAGGAGGGTTTTCGCCACAAGTGGTATCGGGGGGGGGGGGGGGATTGCATACAGCAAGCTTTCCCCACAGTGGAGGAGGAAGGCATCCAAGACCAGGCAGTTGCTGGCCATCCTCCGAGAGCAGAACCGGGCAACCTGGACATTGTGTCCAGTGGAAAAGAGATCCAACACAGGACTGCTCCACTCCTGCAAGATCTGGTTCACCACCATCCTCTTGAGTGTTCACTTGTGTGGCTGAAGCAGCTGAGCTGGTCATCTATGCTGTTGAGCTCACCAGGCAGATAAGTCACTGTGAGGTCCATGCCATAGAGCAGGGCAAACCTACAAAATGGAACAGTCTCCCAGCAGAGGAGGTACCAGCTTGTACCCCCCTGATTGTTCACATAGAAGAATACCAACTGGTTGTCCATTTGGATCAGGGCCACCTGATTGGTCAGGTGTGCTTGGAAGGTACAAAGCAAAAAAGAGGAATTCGTCCAAAACAACTTACTGGGAGTGACTTATAAGTATGTTTCTAAAGGCAGCTTAAAACGTTTTTCATTGATAATAATACCCAGTGTGAAAGGTCTCAGACTTTTGCTGACACTATTTTTCAGACTTACGTCTGGATATATGTTATGTGCCAAGTTGCATCAACACCTATTATTCACTGTTTTTTTCATTGATAGAGGTATATTAGTATATCTTCTACTTGTCAGTAAATTCAGAGAGGTGCAAATTTGCTGGCTCAATAGCATTTACATAGGCGAAACAGCTCTATATCTTTCACCTCCATATAAACTGATATCATTGTTACAAATTCTCATGTGTGCGATATACATGATAAGTTGCTTAACAAATACTTAGCTTCTGTTCCTTTTATCATCTATCATCTATCGCTGTAATCCAACTTTCTGCTTTCGCTGCTAGTTCACTCGATTTCCCACTGTTTAGGTCAGAGGACTGCAGCCACACCAGCTGGTGGGCATAAGAACATAAGAACATAAGATATGCCATACTGGGTCAGACCAAGGTCCATCAAGCCCAGTATCCTGTTTCTAACAGTGGCCAATCTAGGTCATACGTACCTAGCAGTTTCTCCAAAAGACACAGGTTCTGCAATGCTTGTACTAGGTCAAGCATTGATATCCTGGGTCCCTTCTTAATAATGGTTTATGGACCTTTCCTCCAGGAACTTGTCCAAACCTTTTTTAAACCCAGCTACACTAACAGCCTTTACTACATCCTCCGGTAACAAATTTCAGTGATGCCTACTGCCGCTACTTACCTGCAGACTCAAAAGCATCATAGGCACCACACACAATGAATTTAGAGAAGACCTTGCCATGGGTCACCAAGAACCAAAAGACCTTGCAGCAATCCTCAGGGATGTGGGCAGCAAATTCTGCAAGGTCCAGCATGATGTCTTTGAGGAACATGCTCATATAGGTCTGGTAGGTTGAGACCCTGGCAAACAGCATAGAACTCTGATAACTTTTTCTCCCAAAGCAGTCCAGGATTCAGGCCTCATGGTTCGGGGGTACCAAAGAATGAGTCTTAGTGCTTTTAACCCACTTCAAGGCTGACTCAACCACGATGGAATTGTGTGGTAATTGAGGCTTCTCAAAGCCCAGCACTTTCTGGACCTGGTACAGGGAATCGAGTCTCCAACTGACGACGGGAAGCATGAAGGGGGTTTTCTACAGCCACAACAGCAGCCATTGCAGGACATGGAACATCATCACTGCTTCCCTGGAAGCTGAAGGATACTGGAGGAACTCCAGCTCCTCTGCCCTCAGTTCCTCCTCCAATTCTAGGGAGAAGAGGATAGAATTGTCCATGTCCCTGGTGAAGCCCTAGAAGGACATAGGACATATCATCCGGAGGTGACTTACGCCACTCAGGATTTAGGTGGGAGGTCAGGGGACTGGAAGTCCAAGAGAGCCAATTCCTCCTTGATTTCCCATTCCAATTTGGATTCCAAGAGGAAGTCAAAGTAGTGTCAGGTCTCCTCCCTCTGCTGGCTCAACAACAGGGGAGAGGGTGGATGCTGGCAGGTCCCATACAGCTCTGCGTGCAGGCATCGATGCCCCTGGGCATAGGATTCTGACACACTGGAGAGGGAAATTCTGACCACCCACCCAATGCGCCTGCATCAGGGTGCAAGCATGGGTCTCCAGAAAGGGTTGGATGGAGTGTGGTGATGATGCCATCAGTGCTGAAAAGCCTGCATTTTGCAAGGCTAAAACCATCACCAAGTGAGCTTAGAGGGCTCAAAGGCATTCCTCCAGAACCGCCACCTGGAAGGGGGCTGATGCCACAGCAGTGGACGCTGGTGTCGACACCTTGGGCGGGGACTCCACAATGATTGATGCATTAGAAGATATCCGACTGCCCTCCTGGGCAATGTGTGTCAACTCCTCCATTCTGGGGTTGATTCTTCCCACCGGGGAAGCTTGGCCAGCCACTCCGGGCCCTCACTGTCCACCTCATGTCGAGAAGGTCTACGATAACAATGCACCCAGACATTCTTCTGGTGCTCACACTTTGACATTAACAGGATCTCATCAGAAAGTCTCCCCATTGGGGATGGGTGAAGAAAGCCCCCAGGTAAGTGAAAGTTCCAAGGTAAGTGAAACATTAAATATCTTTAAAGAAACAGGTGAACGAGGCAACATCTGGAAAACAGTGTCTATAAATGCCCGTAGCATGGGAAATAAGATCCCAGATGTTGAGGCTTTAATGGGAGAGGATGACTTGGATTTAGTGGCAGTTACAGAGACATGGTTCACGGACAACCATGACTGGGATATAACTATTCCAGGCTATAAATTATTCAGAAAGGACAGGGTAGAAATAAGAGGAGAAGGAGTGGCACCATATTTAAAAGATATTAAAGCTATGGAAATACAGGGCTTAAAAGGGAGAGAGGAGGCAATGTGGGTTAAACTAGAAAGATGGAAAGAGAAATCCATTTGCATTGGTGTGATATACAGATTTCCATCACAGGGAGAAGACTTGGACGGAGATTTAATAGGAGCATACGCAGGAAATGGGAAGTGCTATTGATAGGGGATTTCAATATGTCAGATGTTGATTGGTGCATCCCTGCTATGGTGTCATCTAGAAGCAAGGAGATCCTGGATTCTTTACTGAAAGAAGTATTCAGGAAACTGGAAACAGAACCCAAATGTGAAGGGGCCATACTGGACTTGGTGCTTACCAATGTGAAAGTGTTTCTGATGTTATAGTCTGAGATCATTTTGCATCCAGTGATCACCAGATGGTGTGGTTCAGTATTAGGACTAGGGCTGATAAAATCAATTCAAAAGCGAGGGTCTTAGACTTTAGGAAAACTGACCTTGCCAAGATGGGCCAATATCTCAAGGGGTTGTTAGCGGGAACAGCTGGGGAATGTAGAAAAACAGTGGGCAAAACTGAAAGGGGATATTTGTTAGATTGGTAAATAAAAGGAAAAGGAGGCCACTATGGTTCTCAAAAGAGATAGCTGAAAAGGTGAAGAAAAAGAGGCCTTCATGAAATACAAGAGATCATAGATAGAGGAATACAGGCATCTATATTTGGAAAAACTTAGAGAGACTGGCAAAGTAGTCAGGAAAGCAAAGGTACAAAAAGAAGAAGAAACAGCCAATGCAATAAAATGGGGGGATACAACATTTTTCAGATATGTTAGTGAGAGGAAGAAGGGCAAAAGTGGTATTGTCAGATTCAAGAGTGAATGGGGAGGAATATGTAGAAGCTGATGAGGACAAAGCAGAATTGCTTAACAAATATTTCTGTTCTGTGTTCACAGATGAAGGGCCAGGAGCAGGACCTCAGACAACACCCACAAACAGGAACAAAAGCAAGGGACATCTCAAATGTGAAGATCATCGCTGCCCTGACAGGCATTGAGCGGGGGAATGGGAAGATCAGCCCCTCCCTTCTCCCAGGCTCAAAGCCTATCAGGAAAGGACTTCCACCTCTACATTTAAAGTGCCTTTAGGCATGCCTGCAACTGGCAGGCCTGCACCTGAGGGCCTCGCCAGAGGGCCCTTTGGCATGGCCCTTAGGCATGGATCGAAGGCGAATTGAAACAGGAGCAATAGTCCCACACAACCAACTCTTCCATAATACTTACCCTCCAGACTATGGACTGACTCTATAAACTACAATATTGTAGTTTAAGCCTGATATTCTCTTTGTTAATCCTTATTGCAGTGGCTTCAGTAGCTATTTGATATAATAATCTATATCACTGAAACCTAGATTAGTACTCTATATTCTTTATAACTTATTGTTGGTACATTGTAACTCTCTCTTATTACATTGGAAGTTAAGTATTGCATCACTGATTACACTTGTTGCAACTTTCCATCTCCTGCTACTTAATTAACTGCAGCAAGATCCTTCACTTACATTGTATTATATACATCACTATATTTTTCCTTGCCAGCCACAGTTTCCTCTTTCCCCCTAACCTTGTCTAGCCTGAGAAGTTCCATCAGACAGCTCTACTTTTCGTATACTCTCCCCTTCTAACACAATGCCAGATCTAATCCCCTACATTATTTTTTTGTATGGCCTGGCCCTAGTCATCATACATGCCAGAGACATTTCTCACCAGCAAGGCCTAATTTCCACCATACATGGATACGGTTGAAATAGACATGAAAATGTTTTCAACTCGCTGAGTCCACCATGGCTATCGAGACATCAACACCTCATTCACATCGTATGCCAGTCCCCTGGAAAATTCCATACTCAGAATTCTACAGAGGAAAAAGCCCTGAAGTGTATGCTTATAAGTGCAAGATCTATCCGGAATAAATGGCCAATTATTGCTGACTATTGGATAATCATAAGCTAGACTTGATACTCATTACTGAATCATGGCTCACAGACACCGATGCAGTTCTTACCAATCAACTTAAGCTCCCCAACTATAATATTTTCAGCTGTCCGAGAACTAACAGAAGAGGAGGTGGCACCCTTATATTGGCTAGATCAGACCTACAATTCCAATACCTCAACTCCCACAACTCTTTCAGTCTTGACTCCATCATAATTGCTAATAAGCAACTAGCGATAGCACTTATCTATTGTGCTCCCTCCACTTGTGTGAATGACCTCTCTATACCCCTGGATGTAGTCTGTAATCACTCACCAAAGTCAAGACCTCTCTGGATCATGGGAGACTTCAATCTCCCGGTCTTATCAAAGAAGAACTCTACAGTTTTTATTGATGCAATGTCTGCTCTTAAGTATGATCAACTAATACATGCCCCTACCCACTCTAGAGGAAATACATTGGACCTTATCTTTGCACCCTCCCATATATATGGTTCAAATAACTCCTTCCAACCACAAATTCTTCCAGTGCCATGGTCAGACCATAAAGCTATCATATTCAACATTCCAGCTACCATTCCAGATTCCACTTCAGCTATTAATACTGCATTACCACCAGCTTGTCACTTCAAACCATTTATCAACAATGCATTCCTTGATGAAACATTGCCTAAACTTTAATCCTGCTCCTCTGATTTTTAGATAACATTATTCATTCTTGGAACTTGACCCTAAGCCAGGCTGCTGTACTCTCCCAACAGAGGTGTCCTTCGAAAATATCACATTCTGCTATATGGTTTACAGCTGACTCAACACAATTTCCTGCTGAATCTCAGGAAACTAGAGCGAAAATGGGCCATTTAAATACTACCCCAATAAATAAATAAATAAATATATATATATATATATATATATATATATATATATATATATATATATATATATATATATATATATATATATATGAAGGCCTTACAAGACCACCACATTGCTATTACAACAAGAAGGAAGGAATACCACACTAAAATACTAATGCGCTCCCTCAATAGGCCCGGTGACCTCTTTTGTTTGATCCACTCTCTCACTAAGGATGCACCGCTACATCAAACAGAAAACTTGCTTCACCCACAAGACCTTGCTATTATTCACTTTCATAATAAAACTAAAGTGATCGGCAATCATCCTGGAGATCCTTGCAGAGACAGCCCTTCGACTAAAAGCACCAGTATCCCTGTGCTGACCTCTTTCTACTCTTACTCCACTGAACAAATTGAAAGCATAATAAAAGGACTTAACTCCACCACCTCACCTGCTAATCCTTGCCCATCCCACTGTAACAAGTCGGCATGTTCTGAATTAAGCCCTCACATCTCCAGAATCATTCACCTTTCCTTCAACAAGGGTCCTCTGAAAACTGCTACCATCAAACCACTTCTAAAAAATCCCAAGTTAGATCCTCAGGACTTGAACTCCTATCGTCCCATATCTAGTCTTCCCTTCCTGACTAAGAAAATTGAGAAATTAGCACAACAACATATCCAAGACCACATTGATACTTACACTCCTCTGGATCCTCAGCAGCATGGCTTCTGCCAAAATCATGGCAGACTTTGCTCACCTCCCTATTTGATAATCTGATTAAAGGCATGAATAAACCAAAACAGGGCTTTATCCTTATCTTCTTGGTTATTGCTTTAGACTTCAATACAGTCTGTCACAGCCTCTTCGAAGTGGTGTATTCAACTTCAACTTAAAGGCATTCAGAGCTCAGCACTAGATTGGTGTTGCTCTTATCTATCAGATCACCAACAACAAGTTTGCATAGGTACACAAACATCAACTATGTTTCATCAAACCCATGGAGTACCACAGGACTCTTCCCTCTCAGCCCTGCTATTTAATATATATATTCAGCCATTATGCACAATCATTCAATTTTTGGCATTCTTTACCACATCTATGCAGATGATGTGCTACTTTAAGCCCTTTTCTCAATGGAGAACCCCAACGAGGTTGAGGCGGAGAATGCTGAATCTGATGAGCTGAAGAGGGACTCCTTTTGTTTTTCCCGACCCTTCATTCCCTGTCGTGTCATATGCATGGCACACATTGCAGGCAGAGGGCTGATGATCGGGTCCAAGGCATTGTAAGTACCAGTTGTGGTGGTCGGTGACTGAGATGGTCTTGCCACACTTTGTGCAGTTTTCTTAAGCCACTGACTGGCTTGGACATATCAAGAAATACCGCCATGGCCAAATTAAACTCAGTAATGCCGAGGCTGGAAAAATGCCCCAAAGGGTACAAAAAAACACTAAAAAGCGAGAAAAATGAGAGAAAAATTAACCTAAGTCATTAGACCGACTGAGTCAATAGGCAGCAAGGAAAGCTTACAAAACCTGGCCCACAAGGACCAAGAAGAAAATTTTTTTCTGGAATGCAGGAACACGTCCTAGGGCTCGGCAGAAAAAAGAAGACTGGAGAAGATGGCACCATGGCAGGCAGGAAGGCAGGCACGGATGCACCGTACACCTCCAAAGACTTCCTTTGGAAGCTGGGGAGCATTCCCATACAGGGCTCATTCATACGTGAGGAGTTATTTCCTGCTTGTTCAAGGAGAAAAAATAATAAGAAATACAGAAATAGGAGGCAGTTTAAATTAATCAGAACCAAATTTCCATGTATATTGGATGAACAAATGCAGGCTATCCTAAATTGGATACTTAAACTGAGATTAGTTCAAACATTTTCTTCTTTTGTGTTTCCTCCATTGAAGGCAATGTTATAGTGGATAAAACTGAGAGGATTGTTTACCAAGCTCTGTTAATTGTTTAATGTGGAACTTACAGTGTGCTAACGCATTAATGATGGTACATCCTAACACTTAATGAAACATAAGAACATAAGATATGCCACACTGGGTCAGACCAAGGTTCATCAAGCCCAGTAACCTGTTTCCAACAGTGGCCAATCTAGGTCATAAGTACCTAGCAGTCTCCCCAAAAGACATGTTAACTGTTAGAACATAGCAATTCCTGCATTAAACAGGTAATATCAAAAACGCCATTCTGAAGTGGAGAATAGGCAAGGACTGCACCTTATAGTTAGTGCAGAAGTTATTTCCACACATTAACTGTTAATTGCTATGCGCATTGTGGAGCATGTTTGCTAAAATATAGTAGTTACTTAGCAATTACTGCAAAACCTTACTGTTCCTTAGCAAATACAGCTCCACGAGGAAAATATCTGCTGGAGAACAAACGCTGGACTTGGTCCGCAAATGAGTGAAAAGCAATAGACTATATCCTAGGTCAATAAACCTAAAATCAAATTACAGAGAGAAAATAAGAGCTCTAAACAGTTAGCTATTTTGTGGCTATGGAGGTTCATAAATTATTTTTATTTTACTCACTGGATGTCTGTTCAAACTATTATCTTCTACAATGTGCACAACTGTCTCTCTAACACTTATTTCCATTAAATCCATGTTTTCTTCAAAAGTGTTGCTATCCCCATAAGATCATAGGTGACTTGTTCTCATCACTGTCTTCAATATAGCTCTTTCATGGCACTTGCTGACCTTACCTTTCTGCTTAATAAACTTTCCTGATATATCATGTAGAAAGCAGAGTATGACACCCCTGTCAGATTATATTATACCTACAAGAGGGTCTGAACATTAGTCAATAGGTTTTCATAAGATTCCTCTTTCTGTTTTGTAGGATATGAAACATAAAGTTCAAGTATAACCATCAGAATATAAAATAACAGTGTGTTATATTTTTACTTTAAACAAGAAACATAATTATCTTAAAATATAGTAACCCTGGTAGATCGGACCCGGCGCCCACCCCTCCAAATCCTCATCCTCCCCCCTTTTTTCCCCCACAAAATACACAAGGAACTTCTTAATGGGAAAACCAACTGGTCGCAGCTTTATTATATTTGTAACAATTGAACATTACAAACCAGAACAATCCTCTTAACAATCTTCCAACAGCAGAGCAATGCCTCACCAGCCATATAATTAGCAAAGTGACCTCGCATCCGCTTCGGCCGTGTCCTGCCCCCGGCCAACTTCCTACCGCCCTTTCCCTGACCTCGCCATGTGAATAGCAAAGGCCAGCCAGGGCTTATCCGGGTCGGGGGCACCCCGCCCCCGCCCACATATGTCCTAAAGGCTCCGGACCCCGGAGACCTCTGGGATCCCGCCAGCACCCCCCCCCCCCCCGCTGCGACACCCTTACAAAAACCCAAACCGCTCTCCCCTTTTTAACCAGGGGAGGGAGGGAGGGAAGCCGGTCTGCCGCTCGCCTGCCGCCCGGAAAGGAGCAACCGCCAGCCAACCCCCCTTCTTAAAGCTTCCGGCACCAAGGCTTTTTCTCATTGGCTCCGCTCCTCTCGCACCGCGGAGCCAATGAGTTCAAATGACGCAAAAGCGTCATCACTCCGCGTCCGATCAACCCGCTCCCCCCCCCCCCATCCAACCATACTCTGGCAGGGTCCCGGCACTGGGCCGATCACTCGGTTACCATCGTCCTCTGGGACCCTGCCCGCATCCTCTCTGTAACCCTGTTAGATCGGATCCGGCGCCCACCCCTCCAAATCCTCATCCCCCCCCCCTTTTTTCCCCCACAAAATACACAAGGAACTTCTTAATGGGAAAACCAACTGGTCGCAGCTTTATTATATTTGTAACAATTGAACATTACAAACCAGAACAACCCTCTTAACAATCTTCCAACAGCGGAGCAATGCCTCACCAGCCATATAATTAGCAAAGTGACCTCGCATCCGCTTCGGCCGTGTCCTGCCCCCGGCCAACTTCCTACCGCCCTTTCCCCTACCTCGCCATGTGAATAGCAAAGGCCAGCCAGGGCTTATCTGGGTCGGGGGCACCCCGCCCCCGCCCACATATGTCCTAAAGGCTCCGGACCCCGGAGACCTCCGGGATCCCGCCACCAGCACAGGTAACATTACCTTCCCTGTGCCGCCCCCCACATGCAAGCTGCAACCAGTCAACCCCCTGCTGTACCACACATTCCAAGGCCTCTTGCCAGTCATTTAAAAGCAAATCGACACCCACAGGGGACAGATGTACCCCATCCAGCCGGTACAACCCAGCACAAGTAACCTCCACCCAGGGGTGTAAAACCTGAAACCCACCCTGCTCACATATCCAGCGCCCAATTTGTCGATTTATTTTTGTAAGACCCCGCGACCAACGCCGCTGGGCCTTGCAAGCAGGCCTTGGAATAATATCGGACCAAATTACAACAACCCCCGGGAACATGCGCAGCACCATGGCCAAGTCCCTCTTTACTGCTTTGATGAGCTGCTTGCACGTCCACGCTGTCAGGTCATTGCCACCTAGATGTAACAGTACCAACTTCGGCCTGGGCTGTACTCGATCATGGTGCCGAAGCAAAGGCATGAGCTGTGGCCACCGCAGCCCATGCTCGCCCAGCCATAGTAGCGACACCTGAGCCGGATCAAGTCCCAAATTAGGCCCCAAAGGCCGCACAGCCGCTCGCCTACCAGCCCAGAAAACGAATGAATGCCCAATCATCCAAGAACTCTGAGCATTTCAGACCCCATCTGCAAAAGAAAATAAAAGTTTAACCCCACATTAAGTGCCCCCTGCCCAATTCTTCATAAGCGAACGTAACCCCGGAAAGCCTGAGACCGCCATCTCCCAATATTCTGTATTTCCTGCTGCGACAAACCCACAGCAGCGGCACTGGTGGCAGCACCTATGCAAAAGGAATGAGCAGCAAAGAAGTCCGAGCATTCACCCACAAACTTCAGCGCCATCCGCAGCACCGCTAACACTTGAAAACGAGTCAGCACCTGCTCATTCTCGTGGATGAACAACACCCCTTCCAATGCCGGGTGCACCCGTAAGTACTCTCGCATCGCGGCTATGGGGCAGGTGGGCAAACCCTCAATCCCGCTCAACCGCACCCACAACCCTTTCCCTTGCTGATCCGTCTTAGATTTAGCCAATAAAACTCGTAGCTGCCCCCCCTCGAAGCAAACATGCTGCCTCTGCACAATCCCAACCACCCCCGCCTTGCGTGAGTTCAGAACCAATTCCCCCATCCTAAAGGCACCAAAGAATGCCAAGCTAAAGACCGCCTGAAATAGTACGGCCTCATACGAGGACGCAGTCACCTAGGCAACGCCCCGCATAAACGCACCAACAACTCATACGTTATCGGCCTCTGCGCATCCGGAGGCATCGGCTCTGCCCGCCCCCACCCTTGCAGAAGCTTACGGGCAAGGAATCCATCCCCAGGGAAGTCCCAACCCACTGCTTTCACGAAACATGCAAAGCCCGCTAAGTGGCTGTGCACCGAAGTTCGAGCGAACCCACGCTCTTTCGCCCAAACTACATATTGGCCCAACCACTGAGTGTCCACCGCCCTACCCCGCCATCCAGAACTATCCAAAAAGGACACTACTTGTTCACAACTTCGCAGATATCCTGCTCACGTTCCAGGAGCGATCGATCTACGCAGCATAACCTTCATCAGGGGAGGCCAAGACTCCATAACTTCCAAGGGACTCCGCATCCTTTCGCTTCCGCTTCTGGCGCCAGTCTCCGAAATTGCTCCCACTTGAAACGGGAAAGAGCATCAGCAATCTCGTTAGAGTGCCCCGGTATATGTCTAGCCCTTATTAACACATTCAAACGTAAACATGCTAACACCACTTCCCGCATCAGGTTCACTACCTGAACACAACGCGGCGTGTAATGATTAACCACACTTACCACCGCTGCATTATTGCACCACCACATCACCCTTCTATTGAGAAATCTATCAGGCCACAACTCCAAAGCCACTAGCATGGGAAAGAGCTCCAAGAACGTTATGTTACTGGTGAGTCGCGACTCATGCCACGCCTGAGGCCACCGCTCCGTGCTCCACGACCCTCCGAAATAAATACCCAAACCTATGCCCCCTGCTGCATCCTTGTGCAATTGCAAATCCTCACTAGTAACCTCTGCCTCCATCATCACCATAGTCCCATTAAATTCCTCCAGAAAAAACGCCCATATCTTCAAATCCGCCTTGATCGCCTTCGAGACCCTAATATGGTGAAGCGACCGGTGAACCCCAGCAGTAGCAGCCGCTAACTGACGCAAAAATACCCTTCCCATAGGGATCACCCTACAAGCAAAATTTAACGAGCCGATCAACCCTTGCATCTCCTTTAAAGTTAATTTTGAGGACCTCAAAACATTAGCCACCAAGATCCGCAATCCCCTAACCTTGTCCTGTGGAAGACATGCTATCATGAGCTCGGAATCCAGCTCTATCCCTAGGAACGTGATCCTCGTAGTTGGGCCCTCCGACTTGCTTTCTGCCAACGGCACCCCCAATTCCTGCGACAACTCAAGAAAACCTTCCAGCAACTCGCGGCACTCCTCAGATTGCGCCGACCCCACAAACAGAAAGTCATCCAAATAGTGCACAACATTTGCATTACCCACCTTGCGCTCAAGCGCCCACTGTAGGAAGGAACTGAATTTCTCGAAGTAGGCGCAAGACACTGCACAGCCCATGGGCATGCATTTATCGAAATAAATGCCTTCCTCAAAACGAAAACCTAATAAATAAAAGGAGGCCGGGTGCACCGGTAACAGCCAAAATGCAGATTCAATATCCACCTTCGCCATCTCTGCCCGAGGACCTGCTTTCCTCACCAACTCAACAGCCTTATCGAATGACGCATATCGGACAGTACACAATTCCCGTGGGATGTGGTCATTGACTGACTCACCCAAAGGACAGGACAAGTTATGGATCAACTGAAATTTCCCAGGCTCTTTTTTAGGTATTATACCTAAAGGCGAAACCACCATCCTCGCGAATGACTGCACCGGAAATGGGCCCGCTACTCTCCCTAGCTGCAACTCTGCTGCTAACTTCTTTTGCACCATCGGCGCGAAGCGCCGAACCGAAAGGGAATTCCTCGTCCGCGCCCCCGCAACCTGCCCACAAACCGGAATCACAAAACCAAACTTAAAACCCGAGTACAAAACCTCCTTATCCCTTCTCCTGGGATAATGACTTAGCAACCCCTTTAACACCTCAACCTTAATTGGAGTGGGAGCAAGACCAAGTAGCTCCTCATTGCTTTGCAACAGGCACCGGGGCCAGAAAGACCTCTTTTTTAAGGCACTTTGTCGCTGGATGGGCCCCGCCACAGAAGGAGCACACGTGTCTAAATTTGCAGTCCGTAAATGGACACACGGTCTTGTTGAAACGCCAACAGACATCCCCTGCTCCGCTTCCGACCGCTCGCAGCTGTACGCTGTTTCCTCCCCCGCGAAAGGAATGACCCGCACCCGCATTACTACCCATTGCACTTTTTGCCTCACTCCCCCCGCCCACACTTACCTTGGCCGACATTTGGGTCAACCACAAGTTAATATCCTGCATACCCCAGGACACCGCTCTATTCTCTTCCATCTTGTCCCTGAATTTCTCGTCATAGTTTAACCATGCCCACCCTTCGTGCATCTGAGATGCTTCCAGAATTGAGCCAGCATACGACAACAACATCTCATACTGCTCCGGGTGATGCTGACCCCAAACACTCGCTAAACGCAAAAAAGCTCGGGTCCAGTTCACTACGTTCTGAGAAACTTTCTTGACGCGCCCAGCTTTCTCATCCTCCTTCCGCTTCTTCCTACTTTCCTCTGAGCACTTCCAGCCCTCTAAAAGCCTGAAAATATCAATATAATGACGCTTCTTAATTTTTTGCCACAACCTCTTCGGAACTCCCTTCCATAACTCTGAAATAGCCACCGCGGTAGGAGCATCCCTTGCTAACCTCCCACCCGATACACCCTTGCCAGTCCAGCCTGGATGCCTACCCTCCTCGGACGATGACAATGAAGATGACAACTCCGAGGGCGATGACGAAGATGCCGATGAGCTCGACCTACGATGCCTCCTACAGGAATGCCTACGCTTCTTACTGCGTTTTCCTTTCTGTTTCTCCTTCCCCTGAACCTTCTCCAACCCATCTACAGCAGCCTCCTGCAACTCACCTGCCGAGCTTGCAGCTGACGCTACCACCACAGCAGGACTCCCGACTGCCGTGCTAAGCTCTTCATGTTGCCGCACTCCATCTTCATCTCTGGACGTGATCCCCGCTGCCACCCCCCTCCGCGCTGCCACAGTATCCGGATCCGTGGGCACAGCTCTCATCTGTCCTCCTGCTTCATCATATCTTGCGGCTTCTTGCACAGCTGCCTGCGGATACATCAGTGAACCCTGTGGAGACATAATAGGAAAAGGAGGGGGGGGGGAAACAGCAGGGGGCCGTACTGGTTGCCAAGCTTCCAGCCATTCAGCTCTGGAGGAACCTTGACCACCACCCAGCCAATGCGCCCAGGATGGCTGTACACCCCACGTCCCGAAGCCGCCGTGTCCTGCTTGCCAACCCATGGGGGACGCCCTGCTTCTACCATCCAAATTGTGGGAACCCGCAAGCCCAGCCATAAGCACCATCCCTCCCTCACCACTGCACCAGCTATCAAAGTTAGCAGTGCCCTGCGCCTGTTCCACCCCCAGGTCCACAACTGAGTCTCTGCCTCCCATGACCGCCCCGAGCTCTGCTCCCATTGCAGGCTCCACCTCTATCCTGCCCCCCATACTACCAGCCCTCCACTGGCCTGGCCATCTTGACCCCCTACCTCTTGACCCGGAACCCCTTTTCTCAGGCACCGATGAAGGCATACCCCGCCCTCGAGGAGGCCCTTCTTCCCTCGCCCGACCCAAACGCGAAGGCTCCAGGCGCCCACACCCAACGCAAAGGCTCTCACTGTTTACCGTCACTCCTCCCACCCCTGATAGCCCCTCCGCTGCCATGCGGTCTTGCTCAGCCTGTCCCCCTCCGCCCCCCGTTTCTTGCCAGGCCCCCTGGCCCCTGCCTTCTCCTTTCCACGGGCCATAATCCCCCCCCCCCCCCCGAAGCTACCTACTTCCTGCAATAGACTGACCCCCACCACACAAAACACCAGTGCAACAGATGAAGAACAAGAACTCTGTTTGTTTGGTTTTTATGTATATAGATACCCCAGGCCCCAGCAAGGTTACGTGGCTTTAAAAAACTGAGTTCACCCGACTCTCCCAGCACACCGGCTTTAATCTGCCTGGGACACAGCGCAAAGCAACACCTGCTGCACCACTTCTGCTCTCCGCACCACCTCTGGACCTCACAGCAAAGACCGCCTCCGCTCCGCTGCTCACCGCCGATGTTCCTTGCTGTGCACGGCACTCTCCAACCCAGCAACATCGCCGAAAGCAAAGGCAAACTCACGAGCCGCACCAAGCTCAAGTGAGAAAAGCCGGTCCGCTGCTCGCCTGCCGCCCGGAATGGAGCAACCGCCAGCCAACCCCCCTTCTTAAAGCCTCCAGCGCCAAGGCTTTTTCTCATTGGCTCCGCTCCTCTCGCACCGTGGAGCCAATGAGTTCAAATGACGCAAAAGCATCATCACTCCGCGTCTGATCAACCCGCTCCCCCACCCCATCCAACCATACTCTGGCAGGGTCCCGGCACCGGGCCAATCACCCGGTTACCATTGTCCTCTGGGACCCTGCCCGTGTCCTCTCTGTTACTGAGGATAATACATGATGCTTTCAAACCCTGGTCATCTCAAATACGATAAATCAAGTCATTCAATAATCTGGAAACACTATTATTGCTAAGCTTTTATAATTTATGGGGGTTAAACCCCGTCAATCCTGATAGCTCCACCATCCAGGTAGTGCTGTGGAATATTTATTTTATTTATTTATTATGTTTTTTATACCACCCCTTCCAGAGATCAAGGGTGGTTCACAATCAACCAACAAAAATTACATCAAGCTCTTATTTATAACTTACATAATGTTTGAACCTAGTTTATACAAATTACCGTAAACTTCTTTTACATTATAATTAACTTATTTCAACATAAACATATTATACAATCAACTTATTTACAATGGGCATGAGCAATTGTGAAGTGTACTACCAAGATACTTTGGATTTGATTATGCTGGTAAAATATGAGGGATATCTTAAGGAGGGTCAGTGTCTATATTCAAGGATATTCATTTTATGTAGGGTATATTTTGTGTATCTCGGTTGCATGGCCAAAATGTTCTTTGAATAGGTAAGTTTTGATCTCTTTGCAGAAATCTTTAAGATCCATAGGGGTATGTTTACTAAACTGCGCTCAAGTGCGCGGCGCACAATAGCGTGCACTAAGATACCTTAGCGCATGCTAATGATGTGATTTTGTGCCCCGCACACGTGCGCGCCGCATTAACGGGCCCGCTCATGTGCGCGGCACGCTACTGTGCGATAGAGGCATGGAAAGGCTACGGGAGGGCGGAGGAAAGCTCCCCAGGGGCGGAGGGAAGGGGTCAATAGGTGGAGAGTGGGAGGGGAGAGGCTCCCCGCACACGAGCGTGGCTGAAATTCAAGCAAAAAAATACCGCGAGTGAAAACCTCGCGGTAGAGCCGATTTAAAGGGAAGAGAAACCATTTATGTCAGCAATGTACAGCAAAGTCAGGGAAACCTACAAAACAGTGATAAGTGTGATACATGTGCACGGTACAAAAATACAAATAAACATTGAAAAGGACCCCAACAAAATTTAAAAAAATTATAATCAAGCTGGGCAATAGTGATAGTAATGGGAAACATCAAAAAACACTCCCAAGAAAGCCCCAAAAAATAAATATGAATTTTAGAAGGGTCTACGCTCCGTCCCCCTACAAGGTGAATGATCCCACAGTGAAATTGTGCAGAGCAGGGTTTCTGACTCCTTTGGCCAGGTTTCCTATCTCCAGGGACTACACTGTTTCTGTGGCCACAGTGTGGTGCAGTGAACACAGACAGTATGTTCAGGAGCCAAAGATCACCAGTTCAAGTCCCAGCTGGGGCTCCTGCAAACCCAATCCCCACATTTTACCCACCACTAAACCATGATAGTAAAGTCCAACCTTTTTTGCAGATAACATAAGCATGGTCCAAACACCTCTATTTTACCCTACAGAGCACAGACACCAGAAACATGCGCATTACCTAGACCACAGTCCCCTCAATGCAGTCCTGGAGGGCCACATATCATTCAGCTGTGATGCTGTCTCCAATATAAGGCCATGTCAGCATGGTGGCAGAGGGGTACCGTTGGTGGAGGGGGCAGTGGCTGCTTCCCACAGCAGACGGTGGCCTAGCCCCCTTCACATGGGTGCAGTGCCCTCCAACAGACAGGCCCTGTCTGACAAACAGCCATGGACTCCCCAGGGAATGCACTGTTTTTGTGCTAAGACGGTGGTGCAGCAGACACAGCCAGTGCCTTTAGGACCAGAAGGTCACAGGTTCAAATCCCAGCTGGGGCACCTGCCAACCCAGTCCCCTTATTTTACCCATGAAGAAAACATGGTAGTAAAGATTGAACCATTATTGCTGAGAACATAAGCATGGGTCCAAAACCTCTATTTTACCCTACACAGCACAAACACCATAGAAATGTGCATTACCTACGGCAGAATCCCCCAAATGCAGTCCTGGCAGGCCACAAATCCATCAGGGTTTATGCTGTCTCCAATCTAAGGATGGAGCGGTACTGATGGTGGAGGTGGCAGCGGCTGGTGCCCACAGCAGACCATGGCCTAGCCCTGTCCAGGTGGGTGCCGTGCACTGCAACAAACAGGCCCTGTCGGATGTACAGTCATGGACTCCCAAGGGAATACAGCATATCTGTGGCAACACAGTGGTGCAGTGCACACAGACAGTGTGTGCAAGAACAAAAGGTCACAGGTTCAAAGCCCAGCTGGTGCTACTTCCAATCCAGTCCACATTTAAACTGATTGGCTCGGCTTGCGGGGATGATCATGATGGAGCCAATCAGGGGGAAGGAAAGACATGTGCTCAGGCATGTGAGCAGTTGCCAGAGCACATGCAACTGGAGGTCCCAGGATTTGTGTCCTACCCACCCACCCAATACATGGAAGGGCAATGTGGGAGGTTTGGGTTGTCGCAGCAGGGTTGGAGGCAGTGGGATCCCAGAGGTTTCCAGGGTCCAGAGTCTTAGGCTACTTGGGGAGTGGGCAGGGTGCCCACAACCCAGATAACCCCTGGCAGACTTTTGCTATTGATATGGCAAAGTCGGGCAGGGGTGGTAGGATCTTTGCCAGTGGCTTGACCGCGGCAGGAACGGAGGCGAGGTCACCTTGCTAGTTGCATGGCGGGTGACGCATTGCTACGTTGGGTGGGTTATGTTTATTCTGCTTGTTATGTTCAATATGTTAAATTGGCAATAAAGCTGCGACCAGTTGTTTCCAAGAGCAAGTGGCTGTGGAGTTTGTGGGTGCAGGTGGGGGAAGGGTCACTGAATGTGAGTTGGCATGGGAAGGTGAGAGGGTGAGCGCCGGGTCCGACTACCCGGTTATTGTCCTGTATATAATACGGGCAGCTTCATTTTGGGCTACTTGAAGGTGATTAATGCTCTGTTTTGGTAGACCTTGTAGAATACCATTTGTGAAGTCAAAATGTGGAAGAATACTAGCTTGTAGTACTGATCAAAAATCAGAATTATCAAGATATGGTCTAAGATGATGCATCATACATGATTTGTAGAAGATGATTTGGTAATTTGTTTTATATGGGACGACATGGAGAATGCTTGATACAGGATCACGCCCAGGTATCTTACTTCTGTCTTTACATCTAGATCTACATTTTGGATATGTATCTTTATGGGTGGGGTGAAGTTTATGTTCCTTGTGATGAATAGGACTTCAGTTTTATTAAAATTTATATTCAGGTTATGTAGTTTTAGCCATTTTGTCACTTTGGTGCTACCTGCCTTTAACTGATGATAATTAGGGTTTATTGTGTCTATAGGGGGATATACTATTATATTATCAGCATAGGTATGATATCCTAATTTGAAGTTCTTAAATATGTTACATATGGGCTGTAGGTAAATGTTAAACAATAACGCTGAGAGCGCGGAACCCTGAGAGAAACCTTGTTCTTGGCTGTAAGGTTGTGATCTCTGGAGACCAACTCATACCTTTGGGTATACTCTGTAAGGTATGATTGGAACCACTTTAAGACATTTCTGTAAATCCCTGTCTGGCAAAGTCTTGTGAGTAGTATGCATTCCAGTGTGGATAGCCTCTGGAATGATGTGGCTCTCATAACTCACTTCACTGAGATTGTCTCTCTTTTTAACTCTCATCCCCTTGATTAGAATTTCTGAGCGAAGTGGAGGGGGCAGAGGGGGAGGAGGGATTGTCTGGAGAGGGGTTTATTTTGTTCCATTCACTGGGGTAATCACAGAAGTACTATTATCTACTTGAGTAGGGATTCTCTATACTCCTGTGGGAGGTAGATATCTTTCCAATCCGTATTTCAAAATGAAGATACAAGGATATACTATTTTGTAACTCTTTATATTGCATGCTCCAGCTTTGTTGAGTTGTAAAATATCCTATTTGCTCAATAAAATGTATACACAAAAAAAATATATACTGTATATATATATATATATATACACATATACAGTATATATACATATGCATGATAAACCACAACAAGCACAGGATGAGTTAAAGGAAAACAAAAATAAAATAAAAGAACTTCTTAAACCCTTCTAGGCAATAAAGGCAGTCTTCAAAAAGACAAAAGCAGCTAGAACGCGTATTACTGTGAGTCCCCTACAGGATCCTAAGCTCCCTCTCTAGCAACAACAAATCTCAATCAACTGACTGGGATTTAAAAAAAAAAATTTACCCCAACAGATACAATATATTTGCGAGGAAATTTTAAAGCAAACCCAATCCCAAAAGCCACAACCCTCGGCTTCAAAGTCATGAAGGCTCTTCTGCAGGCTTGCGTGGAGCAACAAAAATCAGGAAATATATGTACATTATAATCCAGATAGCTGGCATGCATATTACGAGAATACAATTTCAAAACACAGTCTCTGTCTGCCTCAAGCACATAAGTGTCCAGTAAGGTAGTACATTCAGTGACCACTTCCATGGAGAATTCCAAGAAGCGAGTCAAATTCAACTGCTATCTTCTTGATCTTCCAAAGGAGAAGGCTTGCTACTCTCAGCAGAGAAATGTAATAAGTCTTAACCAAAAGCAGGAAATTATCCAGGGGAAACTTCAACACCACCCTCAAATACTTCCTGATCATGTCCAAAGGGGCAATCAATGGATAAGTTTAAAAAACGCACATTCTTCTTCCTGTATTGACATGATGGCGTGAACTTTCCCTTATAAAATTATCTTTACAGTATGCTTTAAAAATCCAAAATGCTCACTTGTGATAACCTCCCCCCCCCCCCAAAAAAAAGCGAAACATTTGTTGCAACCAGAAACATGAATCAGCAGGTTAGATTCTTGCATATGACACACTACTATTTAAAATGATCAACGAGTTGATCCACATGAACAATATAACAAAACAAACACAGTATCAACTCCAGCTTCTAGAAACTAGAGTTGATATTTGTTTTGTTATATTGTTCTTGCATATGACACAAACATCCTCATCTTTCAGCTGTCAGTTGGATGAATGATGCATACTGCCTCCATTTATTCCCCACAAGAAGCTACATAAATTCTCAGGTCCTCATGGGGCCTCATCCAACCAGAAGTGAGCTTTTTTTGCTCCACATATATATATATTTTTTTTAATATTAAGTTTAACAATTATAATACAGAATCATCTGAATAGGAATAACACACTTATACAAACATCACAAAACATTAGAAAGAAATCATACATATATGGATTAGACCACAAAATTCAAACCCCAATTAGGTTCCAATAAGGAAATAAAAAAAGAAAGGGGAAAAAAAGGGAGTAACCCCTCACTAATACAGAGGACCCCCCCCCCCCTTACATATCATCATATGAGCATAGATTATCAATATGGCAGCCGGTACAGGAATCAAACCCGCCCATCACCCTCCTTGCCCTGAAAAAATTGCACCAATTACTGGGGTTCAAAAAGCAGAAATTGCTTAGATTGAAATAATACTAAACATTTACATGGATACCTTAATCTAAAATGCGCACCCCCTAGAAAGATCAGGAAAAACAGAATTTTTTGACCCCATAAATTGAGAAACAGACATTTTCCGAAAATATAATCTAAGGACCAAGTTCCAGTCAGACTCAAATGCAAAGCAGACCAATAGAGTAGCACAACTGGTCACCACTTCCAGGGAGCTCTCAAGAAACTCCGTCAGGTCCAACTGAGCAGGCCCAGCAGCACCCTCAGGGCCCAAATCCATACCCGCTTCACCAGATGAAACTGCCATGTACTGGGCTCTCACAATAGGAGGCAGAGATTCAGCAGGCATCAGTAGGACCTCTGATAAGTACTTACGGACCAATCCCAAAGGATCCATTAGAAGAGATCTCGGAAAATTAAAAACCTCAAATTGTTCCGTCGTAACTGATTATCCATGAACTCCAAACGCCGTACAGAAATTGATCGTTCCCTAGATTGGGCTCCTCCCAAGGCCTGTAGGTCTTCCACCTGGGCCTCCAGCTGGGCCACTCTAGCAGCCTGCCCCGCCAAATTTGTCTCCACCGTAGAACACTGGCCTCTGAGAACATTCAATTCCTGGGAAAAAACACCCACAATAGGAAGCAGGGACCTTTGCAGTGATGAAATGGCCTCCCATAAGCTCTCTAAAGTCACCTGTGCCGGTTTTTCTAACATGCTTATCACCCGGGACGCCAATGTATCCGGGGAGCTGGTCTTCAACTGCTCCGAGCCAAAACTAGCTCCTAGGGAGGCAACTGAATCTCTGCCCCCCACCGAAGCAGCTGATACACTCGGCGTCGGCTTCGAGGAGGTGCCCCCCGCTGTGACTATGTCCTCCCGACCTGGAGGCACTCCTTCACACAGCCCCTCCTCTGAACTCCTTCCGGGCTGCGGCGGCAATGCCTGAACACGGCTCAAATCAACCCCATTGCTCAGATCTGCCGAACTAGTCGGCAGATCCACCGAAGCCATAACTGACGCCATCGGTGAGCAGAAAGGAGCAATGGACAACTGGATCAAGCCGCCTCCAGGGGATAAGGTACTGGGGGGCTTAGCTGACCGTTGCTTCCTTTTTTTCCCCATCAGCTCTGACCCGACTCCAAACTTCTCCAGACTCCTCACACGGCGTCCTACTCCACCGCCATCTTGGAACCCCCTGCTCCACATATTTTGAACTTTGCAGGGATGAAATATTAGTAAAGAATATTGGAATAACTTCTCATCTTGAGCAGAAAATTGCAGCTGCCCTGTTAGTCCACTTGGAGATGTGCAAATAAATATCAACAAACAAGTTGTAGGTGATACATTCTTATTGGTCTACACAATATATTTATGACAAGCTCTCAAGAGTTATACTGTCATCATTAGGTCTATAAGAAATAATGTACTACTACTAATCATTTGTATAGCGCTACAAAGTATACGCAGTGCTATACAGACACATGTAAAAGATAGTCCCTGCTCATCAGAGCTTACAGACAACACAACAGCTGAGGTCAAGGATATATCTAAGGGAATGGTAAGGAGACACATAGGATCAGGATCCAAAAGCAGCCTCAAAGAGGTGAGTTTGCAGCCTGGATTTGAAAAGGGCCAGAAATAAAGCCTGATGCACAGACTCAGGCAGTTTGTTCCAGGCATAAGGAGCAGCAAGGTGGAAGGATTGAAGTCTGGAGTTTTCAGTACAAGAGCAGAGTTTCCAAGGAGGGGTGTAGGGAGAGATAAGAGAGGAAAGGTAGTGAGGAGCAGCAGAATGAGTGCACTTATAGGTCAGTAAAAGTTTGAATTGGATACAGAAACAGATAGGGAGCCAATGCAGTGACTTGAGGGCGTATGTGAGCATATCGAGGCTAGTGGAAGATTTATTTATTTATTTATTTTATTTATTACATTTGCTTATATACCACACTATTCGGTATCAGCGCGGTTTACAATATAACAAAACGACCAATACAACATTCTGTTTGGTTTTACAAGGAACAGGAGTACCAACTTGGCTAACAGGGTTGAACTATATACAGAGATAATAATTACAACAACAGGGTTGTACTATATACAAGAGATAATAAATTGCAACAACAGGGTTGAGGTGAATGAATGAAATTACGTGGATCCAAATGAAATCCAGTGATCACTTTATGACGGTATGCGCCTGATCTGCAGGAAGGAGGCTGGAATATACGAACACTAGGGAAGGATTGTTTTCTTAGGTAGGGTTACTTAGACTCAGTTGTTGGCTGGGTAGTATTGGAGGAAGAGGTGAAATTTGATTGCCTTCCTGAATTGAGATAGGTCTACAATAGCTCGAATGTCTGGTGGTAGAGCATTCCAGTATTTGGGGACGTAGAGACTGAAAGCCCTATTTGCCATTGTGTTGTTGCATTTAGTTAAGGACTTCGGGGTTATTAGTAGATTTAGGGTTGTGGACCTTCTGGATCTGTTGGGGGGCACTGTGTGGATAAGCTCAGTAAGTGCCATAGAAGAGAGGCAATTGATAACCTTGAATGAGAGGAGTAAGGTCTTGAATATAATCCTTCCGTGTATGGGTAGCCAATGAAGCTGCTTTAGAATAGGAGTCACATGGTCACTTCTGGAGGCACCGTGGAGGACCCTTGCTGCGGCATTCATGGCCAGTTGTAACGGGTTCAGTGTAGATTGAGGGAGACCTTGTAAAATGGAATTGGCAAAGTCAAAATGAGGCAGGATCAGAGCTTGGAATATTGTCCGGAAATCATCTGGGTCCAGTAGGGAGCGCAGGTGTCTGAGTGAACGGATTTTGAAATACACAGCTTTGACTATGTTGCTTATGTGAGATTTCATGTCCAGATGTTGGTCTAGGGTGACCCCAAGGTATTTTATTGTTTCTTTGGTATGCAATTCTGCTTCCTTGACTCTTACATGAGATGGTGGAATAAAGTCAGGGTCTCTTGAAATGAACAGTACCTCCGTTTTTTTGTGCTGGATGCGGAGGTTTTGTGATTGTAGCCAATCTGATACCGCATTGAAGCACTCTACAAGTGGTGTAAGGTCCATTTGAACTGTTGAGAATGGCATGTATAAGAGAATGTCATCTGCATATATCAGACTGCTCACGTTAAATGATCTGATGATATTGCAAATAGGTTGCATATATATATTGAACAGTAGAGATGACAGGGAGGAACCTTGAGGCACACCTTGTGTTTGATGGAATTGTTTTGATTCTCCTGATCCAGATTTTACATATTGCCATCGACCATCTAGATAGGACTTGCACCATTCTAGCGCAGTATTGTGGATTCCCTTCTCTTTCAGTCGGCCGAGGAGGAGCTCATGATGTACCGAATCAAAGGCCGCTGCAATATCTAGAAAGATGAGCACAAAACCTTGTCGGATGTTATCGATGCCTGTAACTATATTGTTGAAAAGGAAGGTGAGAAGGGTCTTGACTCCATGATACTCTCTGAACCTGTGTTGGCAGTGATCCAGGGGAGCTGTGGAGTCTATATGATCCTGAATTTACCTTTGAACCTCTTTCTCAATTATCTTTGCTAAGAGTGGAATACTGGCTATTGGTCTGTAAGAATCGACCCTTTGGTGGTCAAGTTTGGGGTTCTTCAATAAGGGCCTAATAGAGGTTTGTTTGAGTGCTGTGGGGAAGGAACCAGTAGTGAAGGAAAGGTTTACCAGATTTGTGATGAATGGACTGAACTCCCTGCGTAGTTCCTTTACCCAAAATGCTGGGCAAGGATCAGTTTGCACTGTTGATTTGCCACACAGCTGAGTTTTGAACAGACTGAAGGAGAGAGAGACGATTCAAAGGGAGACCAGCAAGGAGGAGATTGCATTAGTCTAGACAGGAGGTGACTAAAGAGTGAATGAGTGCCTTAGTAGTGTGTGTAGAAAGGAAGGAACACTGAGCTTAAATACTGCAACCTCATCTAAGCTCTGAGCTCTCAGTATTTCAAAGCAAGGTGTGGGATACAATGACAAATTACATCATACAGTTCTTGTCTCATCTTAGGTTTTCTGCATCTGTCCTTAAGTTCCAATGACAGACATTGGTGATGAAAAAGTAACCCTTTGCATTTCAATGGGTAATGGATCAGAAAGCCAATGTCTCTATTCAATCCTTTTTTGTTAGTGTCAAAATAGTTGATCATTTTAATTTCAAATGCCTCCTTCCAAGAATGTTCCTGAACGTTTATTTCAAGAACTTGATTGCAAGGTTATTAAAGGAGTGATTAGGCTAATAGTCTGTTTTTCTCTGTAACAATTTATGGTGTATCTGCTACATTGGAGAAACAAGCCAGAAACTGAGGACATGTATCTACCTTAAAGTACGTACCTGTCCTCCGTTTCTGGCTTGTTTCGCCAATATAGTACTCTTCTTCACAGATACACCGTAAACTGCTACAGAGAAAAACAGAATATTTTCCCAAAGGCTTGTGAAAAATATATTGTTAGTCCATTCCAAAGTTATTGCCTACAACTTGTTTGTTGACCTTGATTTGGAGTAAAGTCACAAATACTTAATTGTGATCTGCATGTGTAATTTAAGGAATAATATGGGTAGACTTACTAAATCTGTTTATGTGGATTTCCAACAAGCTGAAAGTATTCACAGCTTTTCAAAATATATGTACATATCATTCACATAAAATATAGTGTTTTTGAGCCATGTTTTGAAGCACAGGCTTATATTTGCTTGAAAATTATACACATCTACTGTATTAGTTATGAAACTAATGCACTAACTTTATACCACTGTGTAATACCATTGTAGTACAAACACATAGCTGTATCCTCATGTGAAATGTATACTCAAGCAGAATGTATACAGGTGCTTCTGACTGAAAATTAGCTGACATCATAAAAGGCTGAATAGTATGCTTGAACATTGCCATTTAAAGGGGTTAATTACTAAACTGTGGTAAAATAAAGCGTAATTACTCGTCTAACAGGCGATCTCCAAGAACAGCAGGAATGAGTCATCACATATAGTGATGTTCCTCAACGAAGCCTGCATGGGAGCACTTCGCAGCATCCAATAGAAAGCATTTGGGGGCAACCTTCCACGCATGCATGCATGCCTTTCTGCCTTCCCAGCTATTCTCCTCAGGGAATCAAGCCGTCAGACATAGTGCATAGACATTGGGATGCAACAGTGTCCCCTGATCCTGCAAGATCAGGCCTGGTGCACATCCCAGATGAAGAGGTTGACGCTGAGCTAGACGAAGAAGCAGAGGAAACCACAGCTGTTGGGGCCAGAATGGTGCTACTAGGATCATGGCGCTCCTGTTGGCCAGTAACTTGAACAGCATTTTGGCTATGAGCGGAATGAGCAGGTAAGCATATAGGATACCCGTTCCCCAGTGGAGGAGGAAAGCATCCAGGGCTTGTCATTGCAGAGACGACACCTTGGCGCAGAAGTGAGGGATTGTATGTTCAATGGGGTGGCAAACAGGTCGATCTGCAGGACTCCTCAGACCTGTGAGATGCGATTGACTGCTGTGCAATGAAGTATTCATTCATGAGGACGAAGGACCTGACTGAGACATTCTGCTCTCCCAGCAGGTAAACAGCTCAGAGAAGCATTCCATGAGCAAAGAGTAAAGTCCACAAGTGGACTGCTTCTTTGCAAAGGAGACAAGAACCCATGCCTCCCTGATTGCTAACGCAAAACATAGCTGCCTGGTTGTCTGTCTGAACCAGGATTGATTGATGTGATAGGTGAAAGGCAAATACCTGAAGAGCATCGGCTATCGCTCTCAACTCCAAGAAGTTGATCTGATGGGAGACTTCCTGCTGAGGCCAGAGGCCCTGAGTGCCTAGGCCCTCCAGATAAGCTCCAGGCTCTCTTTGGATGCATCGGTCGTAAGCATCTGTTGAGGTGGTAGCATCTGAAAAAGTGATCCTATGAGAAAATTTTGAAGGGATAGCCACCACTGCAGGGAGTCCGCCAGAAGAAGGGTGACTACCGCTCTGTCTCAAAGATAGCCATTCGCTTGTTTCTATTGTGAGCAGAGAGTCCACTGCATTTGGCACATATGGAGATGAGCGTGGGGGACCACATGGACCATGGAGACCATGTGACCCAACAGACAAAGCATGCCTCCTGCCATGGTGTGACGACTGCACTGAATGATGCCTGCCAGTTCAGTGAGGCTCTTAAAGCAGTCCTTAGGTAGGAAGGCTCAAGCCTGAGTGGTGTAGAAAAGAGTACCTATGAATTCTAATCTCTGAGTGGGAGAAAGGTGCAATTTGGAAAGTTTATGACAAATCCGAGATGTCTGAGCACCAAGACGGTGCATTGAACAGACAGATGTACCATCTATGGTGACTTGCCCCTGATGAGCCAGTCATCTATGTAGGGGAAGACAAAGATGCCCAGGGTGTGGAAATAGGCTGCAACCACCACTAGACATTTCGGGAACACCCTCTGGGTGGATGTTAAACTGAAGGGTAGGACTTAGTATTGGTAATTCCCGCCCGGGACCATGAAGCGAAGGTACTATCGGTGAGATGGGTGAATGAGGATATGTGTATACCCATCTTTTAGATCTAAGGAACAGAATCAATTGTTTCTATGAAAGTAGGGCCGTTGGATTCCTAGAGAAACCATCTTGAACTTTTCTCGTACTAGGAACTTGTTGAGGTTCCAGAGGTCTAGGATGGAATGGAATCCCCTGTTCTTCTGAGAAGAAGGAAATATCAGGAGTAAAACCCCTGTTTCCCTGTCTTTCTTGTGCACAGGGAACAAGTTCTATTGCACCCTCCTTTAGAAGGGTAGTGACTTCCTGCTCTAACAGGGACCAATAGAGGGGCTCAAGAGGATACTCCCTTGGAAAGAAGGGAGGAGGTATCTGGGCAAAATGTAGCAGGTAGCCCCTGAGGATGACCTGCAGGGTCCAGAGATCTGATGTTATAAGGGCCCACCTGTGAGTAAATTGAACCAGCCTACCCACCATTGCTCAAGGTCTGAAGACTGCAACCAATCCAGCCTTCTGGCCCCAATGCCGACTGCTGCAACTCTGCTGGTAGACTCAAAGGCATCAAAAGATGCCCTGGTATAGAACTTGGAACAAAACTGGTCATGCTTAACTAAGGCCCTATAGGAATCCAGCTTCTGTAGAAGGAGTACAGAGGAGAATGTTCAAGGTCCTTCATGATGTCTTTAAAAAACATGCCCTTGTACAGCATGTAAGAATTAATGCAGCAAGCCAACAGTGATGCCTGGAAGCATCGGCATCCAAAGGTATCAAGAGTATGGGATTCCCATCCAAGAAGAATCGAAGAGTGGTGCATGGCTGATTCAACCATCATAGAATGGAGAGGGGGCTGAGGTTTCTGGAAACTGGGGGAATCGGGAACCCTGTACATGGTATCTAGACTTTTACTGACAGTGGGAACTGAGAGAGAGGTCTCCCACATTGAAAACATGAGGTCCTGTAGAATACAATGTACTGAAAGAGTGGCAGCTTGCTTTGGAGTCAAAATATACTGTAGTATCTCCAACTCTTCAGCCCTTGGTTCTGCCTAGGTGCCCACAGAGACCGAGAGCTATGGACATATCTTGGATAAAGTCCTGAAAGGACATGTCCTCCAGTGGAGATTGACACCATTCATAAGGCAGTGAGGGGTCTGAGGGCACATCACAGTTCCTCTGTAAAACAGGGGACTCAGTTTCCAATTCCCAGACATCGTAAACAAAATCAGAGAGAAAGTCAAAATATCATCGGTCACCATCGGGTCTCTGCTGCTGATCCAATATTGATGGATGATCATGATGCCAATGCCCTGAGGCATCAAAACCATAGAAGCTCAAAGCCTATACCTCCTGCTGCTGAGTGGCTGGTTCCAGGCTTGACATGGACACCGAGGGTCCAGATATCAGTGGCTCCAGGCTCAGCATCAAGACCTGAACCTTTGAGGGCTTTGTGCCCAATTCCAGGCTTGACATCAAGATATGGACTCCCGAGGGCTTTGAACTCACTGGCATGGATGTTGCCAGGAGTGCAGCCAAACTCCTCTCGATGGTCAGCATACACTGCTCGAGGGGGGGTGGAGGATGTCTGGGTGGACTCTAGTGCAGGACTTTGGACCACTTTTCCAGAAAATGGAACCAGAGGCTGTCCAGAGGTCGAAGCCTCAGTAGCACTCTGGAGCCCCTCATGCTTTGGAGGTGGATTCCCCCCCCCCTTCGGGCTTAGCTCACCACTCTTGGTTCTCAGCATTGGAATCCCACCGAGGGGAGTCTCCAATGCTGATGTCTGCGGGATTGATCCCTGGAATCAGCATCGGTTCTCAACATTAAAAGTTGAGATGCCGAGGTAGTATCAGTGGGTGACTGTTTCTTGCCATGGCCTCTGAGTTCTGAGGGATGAACAGGATCCCCTAGAGAGCATCAGTGTTGCGGAAGTGTGTACTGAGGCTATCAAGTCAGATACAAACAGACTCTCATGTTCTTTTCCCAGTTCTTTAACACTTCCCTTGTCATTTGCTGACACAAATTATAAGAGTCCGGGTCATGGTCAGGCCCCAAGCACTGTAAGCACCAATTGCGCTTGTTGGTAGCCAAAATAGTGTGGTTATAATTAATACATTTTTTTAAAATGCTGGCTGGCTTCTCTATGTCAGGATACACAAAGCCTTTGCCAAGTCAAAAGACTCAATGGTGCAGTGTACCGACGGAAAACAGTACAAGGGAACCACGAGGTAAAAAAGACAAAATAAAACTTGGTTAAAATGTCAAAAGAAAGCACCAATGTCGATGGGTGCCGGTACCAAAGTAGACGGAAAGCAAAAAAATGAAAAAATATACACCCTGAAGGGCATGGAGAAAAGGTTTTAACTGCGGTGACAGTATTTATGTCCATAGGGCTCCTGGGAAAGATAAGACTGAGGAGAATGGCTGGAAAGGCATGCATGCATACACAGAGGGATGCTCCCAAACGTTTCCTATTGTATGCGGGGAGTGTTCCCACGCAGGCTCCATCAGGGGACGTCACCCATATGTGAAGCCTGCATTCCTGCTTGTTTCTAGAGGTTACAATTTACTGTAATAATATTTATTATGGAAGTCACTAACCTGCAGTAATTCATTACCATGGTGTGACAGGTTATATAGGAAGTTTCCCATCCCTCTCCAAAGGGATTATCAGTGTCCACCTTAAAAGGGTCTACAGCTCAGAACCCAGGGCTGGGAAGGCGTGACTCAGACAGAGGGATTAAGAAGCCAGCTGTGTGCACAAGGGAGAAGAGAGGCTCATGGAGACAGAAAGCTCCTTCCAAGCAGGGCAAGGTTGGTGATTCAGGAGGTGGGAGTCATATTTAGAGACACTGAAGCCCAAATGACTGACTGGACTGTGCTGAACTGAATGCTGTGCTTTAAACTGTAGGGCGAGGGAAGGGCACTGAGAACCAGCCTTGTGAAGATAACAAGCTGGGAGTGACTGCTAGACCACTGAAGGGAAATAAAAGTGTTTTTTGTTTGGCCCTAAACTACTGTGTGCCTAATATCTTAAAAGCCCCCTTGCTGCCACATGCCATTCTTTAGCACACACAGGTTAGTGGCTTTTCCAGTAAACAGAAATTCCTGGCTGCAGTAACGTAGATAGTGGGCACCAACCTGGGCCCTCTTTCTCAAAAAGAGGGTCAGTGATGGGATGCATTAGCTAGCACAACATTGCCAAAAGCAAATCTCCCCATCTCTGACACTCAAATAACACATCCTCTTAACCTTTTCACATTCAATGGGGTAACCCCTGCCTTTCTGAAACCACAGACAATCAAAGGCACACCCTTCTTGGGGTTTCCCTGGTGGCTAGGGGAGGAGGCATGAGCGATCCCCAGTTACTACTACACTTTTGGTTGCTGAGTTTGAAATGGTATTGGCCAACCCCTAATAGCAGCCTTGCTGTCCTATTGCTGGGAGTTGAGCAAACCAAATAAGGGCTCACAGTACCACAGGTTAGTAATTATTTTCTTATTTTTATTTTATATTTATCAAATTGTATAATCTTAAACCAAGCCAAACTTGGCAGTAGGAAAAAACATTCAGTCAACACAATAGTACAAAGGAAATTTCATAAAGGAGAAAAAAAACAAACCCCCTAAAGGGCTACAAAGACCAAATATAATAGACCACAATTTAGAGAGATCCAAGGATCACAATCCAGAGGAGCAGGAAAAAAAAAGGAATATGAAACCCAAAATAAACAAAACAGTACGGCAAAGCATATATATAAAAAGACCCCAATGAAACCCCCTATCTTGACTCAACCCTGCAATTTCTTAACATCCAAAAATAAATGCAATTGAGAAGGCTCAAAGAAATAATATACAGATTTTTGATAATGAATTATACATCTACAAGGGAATCTAAGTTGTAACTTTGCACCCAGTGCAACCACTTCAGTGCGCAGCTCCAAAAACGTCTTCCTTCGGACTTGTGTCCAACGGGACACATCCAGAAAAATCTGAATCTTACCCCCCATAAAGGCAATATCAGTTTTTTAAAGAAACAAATGTAATAAAGCATCTCTATCTTGAAGGAAAACAAAAGAAACTAATAATATCACTCTAGACTCTACTCTTTCAGATGACTGTTCCAATAATGCAGACAAGTTCCCAAGGTCAAGAGAATCCAATGAAACATCAGCTTTAGGAGCAGGAACTGAAGCAGAGGAGTCCTTAGTAAGTCCAGATGGTAAATAATAAATCTTCTGTGAAGGAGGAAAGCCGGCCTCAGGATATCCAAAAACATTCCTGGCCGGAGAGCCAAATACTCGAGGGAAATTCAGAATCCTAAGGTTCAAAGACCTGTAGGTGTTCTCCAGATTTTCAGTCTTCTTCTGGAACAACAATCTATCCTGCGAGAACACTGCCTGATGGTCTTGAACTCATTGGATTTTCTCATCAAGCACAGTAATCAACCCTTGCTGGGCTTCCAAACTTTTCTCCACGCTCTCCAATTGATTTGGGAGCGGAGTCAGGGCTTGGAACGCCACAGCATGCACTTGGTGCACCGACTGCAGGGCAGACAAGATTGAATCCAACGTTACTTCTTGTGGACAGCATAAGGGAGGAAAAACAAGTTGAAAGTCAGCACCGAAATCACGGGGCACTAAACTCCCCTGGTCAGCAGCACCTGCCTGTGGACCCACACTCCCAGAAGAGAGGACGTCTCCGCTTACCCACACTGCAGTGTCATTCACACTAGGCGCAGGAGGAGTGGAGGGGCCTTTGGGGATCAATGAAACATTGCTGCCCAAACCGAGGCTGTCCTCTGCCGCAGCCAATGGGACACCCAATTCCTTTGCCGCTGTATAGGTCTCCATGGTGCGCTGCCTCACAGGTAATCCTCCCTTACCCTTTGCCTTCCCCTTGGCATAGGGCAATTAGGAAACAATCCCAAGAAAAGAAAAGAGGTAAAGATTAACGGAGCAGCTCAGACCGCATCCTGTTAAGGCGCCATCTTGGATCTGTCATCAGGTTAGTAATTCTTGCAATAAATAGTGTCAAGCCCCAGCCCTCCACCTAGGGCTCAGAGGGTTGGGGTTGCCCTTATATGCTCCTTGCAGAAGGTGAGATAAAACCTTTTGCTCCCGCTATGCCTGCTGGAAGTGGTAGTTCTTTTGCCCTCTGATAAGGAAATAGTTGTGAGACCAGTGGTAAGGCAAAATGACAAGAATTTATTCCCCAACAAAAAGATTCAGTGCAGATTAAATCAGGATACTCTTCAGGTGTTTGCTTGAGGATATTTACAGAACTTAAACTGATTGAGCTTCACACTCTTTGCTCACAAAATGTGCAATGCATATCACATGTAACAGATAGAAAACATAACAGCTTCTTCTCACAAAGAAAAATATCTTCTTTCCCTTTGTTCACACTCAGATCCCTCATACACCTTTAGCAAAGGGATTCTATATCATCTGCCAAACACAGTGTACAGTCCATAGGCAATTCTGCTGAGTCATTCTCATTAAAGTCCTGTTGCATATCTTCAAACTCTGAAACTATGGAGTTTGGCTTTAAGCTGTTATTATACGGCTTAGGATAATTTCCC
Source organism: Ichthyophis bannanicus (assembly GCA_033557465.1). Classification (NCBI taxonomy): domain Eukaryota; kingdom Metazoa; phylum Chordata; class Amphibia; order Gymnophiona; family Ichthyophiidae; genus Ichthyophis; species Ichthyophis bannanicus. The sequence continues at coordinate 1,310,764,348 of CM066031.1, forward strand.
CCTAAGACCTCCGGTACTTCCTTTGGGCACAGTTCTATATGGTAAGGATTGGAAATACCTGAGGTTGTGGAGATTCCTCTCAGGCTTTGTTCAGCTATCTTTTTCCAGCTGTAGGGAAACGCTCTCTGATTCCCTGTTTGGAGTTCTTGTCTGGAGCACTGCTCTGGTTCCCAGTCCCAAACTGAGCTTTGCAAACTCCTGGGTTTAGTGCTAGGTTCCCACCTGTGAGCTCCTTGAAGCTTTTTATCTGGCAATGAGGTCTGAAGGTCTCTCTGCTCTCTCCCTCTAGGCAGGTTTCTGACAGCAGTCTGTCCCTTCTCTCCTTCTGCTCTGCCTGCTTCAATTCCAGAACTGCAGCTGGGTTTCCTCAAAGGTCTCCTCCCAGCTCTTCTCCAACCGTCTCTCCAACCACCTCTCCAGTCAATGCTCTCATCAACACTCTTACTGGCTCTCTCAGTGAGACTCCAATCACCAACTCCTCCTCTTCTTCTTTTGCTTTCTCCTAGCCCGGGTTTATATTCCTGTTCCCTGAGCCTTGGGTCTGCCTTCCTGAACAGGTGTGTGTAATTAGGTTCCAGGTTTGCAGTTACGCCAGAGCTTGGGTGTGTCAGCCTAGCTCCTGTTTCCCTATGCTTGCCTCTCTCTTGCAAACGCTGAAACATGTGTGCAGCCTGACTGTCAGTTTGTTTAAAGGTAAAATCACCCTTTTCTTCTACTTCCATATGTTCAGTATGGGCTTCTTCATCACAATAGAAAATGTGCATTGCTGCAGCCAGGAACATTGTACATTCTTTGCTACACTTGCACAAATAGTATGCCATAAGAACATAAGAACATAAGATATGCCATACTGGGTCAGACCAAGGTCCATCAAGCCCAGTATTCTGTTTCCAACAGTGGGCAATCTAGGTCATATGTACCTAGCAGTTTCCCCAAGAGACACAAGTTCCACAATGCTTGTACTGGGTCAAGCATTGATATCTTCGGTCACTTCTTAATAATGGTTTATGGACCTTTCCTCCAGGAACTTGTCCAAACCTTTTTTAAACCCAGCTACACTAACAGCCTTTACTACATCCTCCGGTAATAAATTCCAGCTAGTGCCCAAAGTTAGTGAGATGTATTTCCCTCCTCGACATCCTTGATGCCAAATCATCCCATTCCCCAGACCTCAAACACACAAAATCACATCTCCCTCAACCCCTGAATCTTCTAATAAACAAAAGCACACCCACATCTCCCAAATTCCCAATACTCAAAGTTGCTCCCTTCACCTCCCACTTCACCTACTGGAGGTTTCTTGGTGACTAGAAGATAAGGAAAAGTCATTCCCAGTTGCTCCTACTCCATTGGTTGTTGGGTTTAAAATGGTGTTGAATGACCCCTATCAGTAGTCTTATGATACTGGCACTAGAGCAGTTAGTGGAGAGGGGAGGAGTGATCCTTAGTCACTCCTACCCTGTTGGTCGCTGAGCTCAAAATGGTTCCTGTCAACCCCTAGTGATAGCCTCATTGTATTAGCACTAAGGACCAAGTTGCCAAAGAAGTGTGCATAACCTTTATTTGTCAGCTTGACTTCTAGCGGCATGATACTCCTCTGGAAGAAAAAGAACAACAGCTCAATACTGGCTTATTTCTCCAGGAATAATGCAACTTGTGCAGTTCAATGCAAACTACGTTATTCAATTTGCATAATAACGAGGTGATTTGCATGCATATGCATGCTTTGCATCACATTATTATGTAGCTTGTGCTGTGGTAAACTAATGTATGTTAATGCTGCTATTTAACCTGTTAAGTGGCAAAAATCCCGTGTTATCCTCTTAACACATATAACTATCTCTTAGTACCTCATTGAAAATTTATCTTAAGCTGTCTAATGTTATCAGTGGTTTTACTTTTGTTTCTATCCCTCATTTTTCTCCAGAAACCATTTTAATTTTACCATCCCCCTCTTCTCCCCATCATCATAACATCCTTCAAACAGTTGCCTGAGCAATGGCACCGCTTTCTGCTGAATAAAAGCTGGAAAGAAAGCCTCTTCCAAAGTTGGCATTTATACTGCTAATTATGAGCCAACAGGGTCTAATTTGGAGCACACCACCTCAGAGTTTTATGCATATCATTTGGCACAAAGAAAATCAATACAATTCTATGCACATTATTTTTAAAATCCGGCTTGTTTTATAATTGTTAAAATAACACAACATTGATCAATGTATTTGAGTGATTTAAAATGCAATATAGAAAATATTATTCAAAGATACAAATTTTTTTTTATGAGCCAAATTCCCCCAAGAGTAGATTATAATAAAGCTGTCTCTTCTGTTCTTCCTCTTTCCTCTATGAAGACTAGGGGGTATGTTTACTAAACTGCATTAGTGCGATTCGCATTAGTAGCCGCGGTAGAGACAGAAATCCCAAATAAGGACATGGGCGGTACATCGTTACCGATAACACGCGTTACCAGGCGCCATAAATGAATGAGCGCTACAGGGCACGTTACCGCGCATTAATCTTAAGAAGGCGCGCAGGCATACAAAGACAGCAACAGAGCTGTAGCACAATGGTTACAACACTGACTGCTGGTATAGGGGTCATGGGTTTGATTCCCCAGTGGGCCTAATGTATAAGGCTGGCTGAGGCAGTACCCTTTACATTTAAGTAGTGATTGTTGAGGCATTTGACGTGTATTTTAATTAGTGTTGCCAGCAAACACACCCTCACGGTGGCATAACCTAAGGTGCCGCATAAGGCACCCCATAACGCACTCCATAGGGCACATTATAAAGTGTACTGTCCGACAAGGCACCCTATAATGTCCCCTATAGGACACCTTATAAGGCTGTGAACAAAGCCCTGGCTGGCTGCAGAAGGACTGCACATGACCACACAAACTGTCTGCTGTGGTTACCAGGATAGGGTTAACCCACCCGTACCCATGATGCACTGCACATGCACATCAGCAGTCGAGAGATGGGTACAAGATTGGGTATGCACCCCCACAGCACCTCGGCCTGGTAGGGGGAACAGAACGTGTGTGGCACTGCCACAGAGTAGCCACAGACAGTCACATTGTGCGGGTACTGTGCCCACCCTGAGGTTGCAGTGGGGCGCCCAGCACCAGGTCCACAGCACCTTTCATGGCTGGAATACGCCATGCTGCAGGTCCCCAGCGGTGTGTGATAGGTAGTTCTGTTAAACACACCTAGGATACATCTGTGTCCTGCTGTATGTCTCGGTCATGTCTAGTCCATATGGGCGATGATGCACCCAGAATAGTGCATATCCTGTGTTGGTGCCATGGTTACCTTCTGTAGGTGAAAGGGGGGGGGTTGTATGGACCCATAGGCAGATCATGTACCACCACACAACCCACCCTCTGGGGCTCAGAGTGAGAAACAGGATCACCCACCAATAGATCCACAGTCCACCTCCCTGCAATGGTAGCAGTAGAGGGGACCATCAACCCCAGTCCTGCTGGGGAACAGACAGAGCGGTACACATGCATAACACAATAGCAGACAGACAGCAGGCCTGGAAATGCTCAGCTGCCCCCCCCCCCACCATTATCTGACATTCTCCAGCAGCAAGCCTCCAGCTGCTGCACCCTGCAAAGTGTTCCAGCAAGACACATACTAGCTGCAGACAGTCTGCCAGCTAGTCCATAGTAAATGGTCCTGGAGGAGATGCATGTACCCAGAACGGGGATGTCAGCATACACACCAAGCAGATAAGTCAGTGATTGGGTCCCAAAAGAAAACCCAAATAAATCACATGAGAGAAATGCTATATAGCACTATGGGGGAACCTAGCCATGCCATGGTTACTGCTCAGTCAGGGTGAGAGTGACCTCCCAGCAGGACATGCTATGGCCACCCTGTCCGTGCAGGTGGTGGCCAGGCACTACAATGTCCAAGCCATTGCCCTATGCTGTGTGCAGATGCATCCAGGCCAGGCCACCCTATCCAGGTTATTCCCACAGTACCTTGCTCCTCATTATGCACATTGGCAGGCCAATACTGGCAACAGTGCTAGCAGTGTGGGCTGTGGAGGGTGTTGGCAGCCACCACACACTGGATAGACAGACACACACTCCCCACACCTATGCCAGCATTGTGCAACTATAGAGGTGTTGGGCAGCCCAGGCCACCACACCAGTCCTGGGCACAGTGCAGGCATAGCTATGGTACGCAATACTGTAGGAGTCACTCCCCAGGTTGGTGAACACTGTCAGACACAATACCTGTAGCACACTCCACAGACATCAGAAAGGTTGCTATGATGCAGCTCACTCAGGAAATTGTACCTAACCTAGGAATTGCTATCTGCCAGTAATCATAGCAACCTTTTGATAGATGTGTACCATATTCCCAGGTTTAGGGTGGCATTACTATGGTATGCAAGTGCTAGTATTGGGAGATGCACGCAGAGCCCAAAGTCCTGCCTCTCCAGGAGGCTTTGGATAATGGGGCCTGTGGGCGCAGGTGTGTCTGCCCCTGTTGGCTGCTGCTTTACGGCAGAGGTTCCCAACTCCAGTCCTGTGGTGCCAAACACTGTTCAGGTTTTCATGCTGTCCCTCATGAATATGCATGAGATACATCTGCATACCATGGGGGTGGTGCATAGAAATGCAGCACAGGCATCATTATCAGAGGCAGCATGGAACCGGAATGGTGTTTGGCCCTCCAGGACTGCATTTGGGTGACTCTGCTCTAGGTAATGTGCATGTTTATGGTGTCTGTGCTCCGTAGGGTAAAATGTAGGTGTCTTGGGCATGTTTACGTCATCTGCAATAAAGGTGCTGTCTGTATTAGCATGTTGTAGTAGTGGGTAAAGTATGGGGACTGGGTTGGCAGGAACCACAGCTGGGACTTGAACCTGTGATCAGGGCTGGATTTACCTATACGCCAACTATGCCATGGCGTAGGGCCCACACCTGGCAAGGGCCCACAATAATTGAACAAATTGTTAGCTTTTTTAAAATTAAATTTAAAAAAAAAACGCTGGCTGCTGCCGCAGCAGCATGGACTGTCCCGCGGGGCCCCCTCTGCTGCCATGGCAGCATGGACTGTCCCGCGGGGCCCCCTCTGCCTGGCTGAGCCCCTCCGTGCCGGCTTTGAGAGGCGCGAAGGGAGAGTGTCTCCCTCGCGTCTCTGTTAAGCCCGCCGGCACGGAGGGGCTCAGCCGGGCAGAGGGGGCCCCGCGGGACAGTCCATGCTGCTGCGGCGGCAGCGGCAGCGGCCAGCATTTTATTTTTTTTTTATTAACGTTTACTTGAGCCGATGGGGGGGGGGCTGGGACTGGAAATGGGCTGGGGGGGTTAAGACTGGAGTTGGGCTGACACGAAGAAACCAGAAGAAAGTGGCTGGAGCAATTGCAGCTGAAAAAAAATGCACAAAAGGTAGAAAAATATCTCTTTATTTTGAATTTATTAATTGGAATATGTCAGCTCTGGTAAATGTGCATCATTAACGTCTGCACTTTGTTTAGTACAAGAGCAAATTAATGTATAGTTTTATTTCTACAGTGTTGTACATTCCAGGTTTGGCTTTTGGGATTCCCAGTTTAATTATGACGTCAGGGCCAACAGCGCGCAGCTGATCCGGCATGCTCGTTTTTATCTTTTCTGGGGGCCCACAATTTTTGTTGGCGTAGGGCCTCACTCAAGGTAAATCCTGCCCTGCCTGTGATCCTCTGCTTCTGACTACACTGGTTTTGTGCACTGCACCACCTTGTTGTCACAGAGTCAGTACATTCCTTGGTGATACCATGACTGTTCGTCAGACAGGGCCCATCTGTTGCAGTACACGTCACCCACCTACACAGGGCTAGGCCACGGTCTGCTCTGGGCAGCTGCCACTGCCCCCTCCACCACCAGTATCCCTCAGCCACCATGCTGACATGTCCTTCTGCTGGTGGTGCTGGTGGTGCGCAGTCTCAGGCCATCCAGTGTGCAAGTAGGCGGCTGCCTATGGTGCGGGTTCTGGGGTAGGGATGCCTGCATAGACGTCCACGCTCCCCCCAGCCCCGCCTGCCAATGTTCCGTGCCCTTGGGGGTAGCTGTTGGGTACTATCCCCTGTGACACTGTGGGAAATACACTCGTGCCCATGTTGGCCCTTCAGCAGTTGCTGTCTGGCTGCTCTGCTGTTTCAGCATTCATATGGGCCACCTAGGCATCACCCTAGTCCGCACTGTGGCCCAGCTCCACCACAGCATGTGCCGCCTGCGGCCCTCTGTATCCCCTTCTCCGGCATCTGTCCAGTTGCCGTTCCGACATGCCCGCCCTGATGTTGCGGGACATGTGCATGCCATAGGAACCCTGTCCGATGGTGGGGGAAACCCTGAGCAGCGCTATTTCACTGTGGGCTCATTCACCTTGTATGGGGACGGAGTATAGACCCTTCCACGATTTATATCTTTTCTATGGAGCTTACTCGGAGGGGGTGGGGTTGATGTTTCTCATTGCTACCACTATTGGCCAGCTTGGTTATGGATTTTTTCCAGTTTGTTGGGGTCATTTTCAGTGTTTTCTGTGCCCTTTTGTTCTGTGCACATGTATCACACCTATCACTTTTTTAAGGTTTCCCTGCCTGGGCTGTACATTGCTGACACTGAAATGGTTTCTCTCCCCTGTAATGTGCATTTAACGGCAGGTTTTCAATCGCGTTTGGATTCAGCTCTTCAGATCAGCGCATTAGTGTGAAGGGAGCCTCTCCCCGCCCACTCTCCGCTCACTGACCCCTTCTCTCCGCCCTCTCTCCACCTTCTGCGGTGTTTTACCGCGCCGCGGAGCTTTACGATCGTTAATGTTAGTTAACGCGCGTTATGTAACATTAACGATCGTAAGCGCATCATAACGCGTGTTATGATGCGCTTACGATCGTTAACGTTACATAACGCGCGTTATGTACCGTTACCGCAGTTTAGTAAACATACCCCTAGGTCTACATTTTCTCACCCTGCTCCAACCTCCCTTCCACTCTTTTTTCTCTTTTCTTATAACATGGTTGGACCTCTGTCATATGTGAACAAAAGTTGAAAAGCTTTTTTAATATACTTACTCTAGATAAGATGTAATGTCCCTTTAAGAGCCAGATATGACTGTAGGAGGCAGTCACTGAAGCATTAGCTGAGTGCAATATTCGTATTTCATTTGTGAATGGTAGCAGGCAGCAGGGAGTATGAGCCAGCCCAACATCAGCACTTCAGATTGGGGACAATAGCAAGGTGTTCAATTGCACTGAAGCTGGGCCTTACAGCAGTTAATTCCATCGTATCAGCTGTTGAGTCCAGGGTGCTGAGAGCACCACTGCTGAGGTAAGAGAGTGTCTAATGTTGTGCAGCATCAGCTGCAGCACTGTAGGCAGTGGCTCTAAAGGTTTGATATGGTAGGAGCTACTAAAGTGAACGAGGATGGCAAGGACCTTAATTAAATATACAGTATAATAAAGAATCAGGACATACAGTAAATCAAATGTTGGGTGAGTTCAGTATATGATACAGTGGAGCAAGACCATAATGTTTTCCACCCTTCCTTCCAGTTATGTGACCAGATGGCAACTCTTCTTCCTTCCTGCACATATGGGCAACCGCTATTGCCCTCCTTCCAACTGGCAACCCCATGCTGAGATTGAAGCTGCATCACTTGGACTGTAGTTATGAGGTAAGATGCAGCAACTCCTACCTTTGTGGTCCACCCACTGAACTGCAATGTTTAATTCTGCATAGAATATGACAATTCTTGGTGCAATGTAAATTCTGTAGAAATTATGTTGCCCATTTGCATAAAATTCCCAAAGTAATAAAATCTCATAGACAAGACATTAGAATGTGAATCGTGTGTACTATACTGAATGGTATTAATTACTTAATACATGTGCAGGGCTTTTCTTCTAGCAAAATGGTGCTAGCACTCAGATAGAGGGGCATTTTTAAGAGGTAGGGTGGCCACTGAGAGACCAGTCCCCTACCCCCCACCCCCCCACAACTGGCCACGGAGTCTTTGAAAAGGGAGATCATTTTACATCCAGTGATCACCAGATGGTGTGGATCAATATTAGCACTAGGGCTGTTAGAATCAATTCAAAGGTGAGGATCTTAGACTTTAGGAAGACTAACTTTGCCAAGATGGTCCAATACCTCAGGGAGTCATTAGTGGGATGGGAACAGCTGGGGGATGTAGAAAAACAGTGGGCAAAACTGAAAGGGGATATTTAAGGGCAACCAATCTTTTTGTTAAAATGGGTAAATAAAGGTAAAAGGAAAAGGAGACCGCTATGGTTTTCAAAAGAAGTAGCTAAAAAAGTGAAGAATAGAGGGAGGCCTTCATGAAATACAAGAGATCACAGAGAGAGGAAGACAGGCATCTGTATTTAGAAAAACTTAGAGAAGCTAGCAAAGTAGTCAGGAAGGCAAAGATTCAAAAGGAGGAGGAAATAGCCAATGCAATAAAAGGGGGATAAGACATTTTTCAGATATATTAGTGAGAAGAGGAAGGGCAAAAGTGGTATTGTCAGACTCAAGAGTGCAGGGGAGGAATATGTAGAAGCTGATAAGGATAAAGCGGAATTGCTTAACAAATATTTCTGTTCTGTGTTCACAGATGAAGAACCAGGAGCAGGACCTCAGAAAACACCCACAAACAGGAACAGAAGTGAGGGACATCTTGAACAATTTTCAGAAGACTGTGTTTGTGAGAAACTAGCTCAACTTAAAGTAGACAAAGCGATGGGACCGGATGGGATACACCCTAGAATACTGAGGGAACTTGGGGACGTTCTAGCAGCTCCACTGACTGACCTTTTCAATGCCTCGTTGGAGTCGGGAGTGGTGCCAAAGGACTGGAGAGAGGCTCATGTGGTGCCTTTACACAAAAGTAGAAGTAAGGATGTGGTTGAAAATTACAAGCCGGTTAGTTTAACTTTGGTGGTGAGTAAATTATTGGAAACGCTGCTGAAAGAGAAAATAGTGAGGAATCTGGAGTCCAGCAAATTACAGGATCTGAGGCAGCATGGATTCACCAGAGGCAGGTCTTGTCAGACAAATCTGATTGATTTCTTTGACTGGGTGACCAGGGAGTTGGACCAAGGGAGAGCCCTTGATGTGGTGTATTTAGATTTCAGTAAAGCCTTTGACACTTCCTCACAGGAGACTTATAAACAAACTGAGCACCCTAGGGATGGACCCTAAAGTTACTGCTTGGGTTAGAAATTGGTTGTGTGGGAGGCAACAAAGAGTACAAGTAAATGGAGCTCACTCTGAGGAGAAGGATGTTACCAGTGGTGTGCCCCAGGGATCTGTCCTAGGTCCGATTCTTTTTAACATCTTTGTTAGTGATATAGCGGAAGGGCTGTCGGGTAAGGTTTGCCTTTTTGCAGATGATACCAAAATCTGCAATAGAGTAGACACCCAGGAAGGTGTAGATAACATGAGGAGTGATCTAGCTAAGCTTGAAGAATGGTCTAGAATTTGGCAGCTGGGATTTAATGTTAAAAAATGTAAGGTCATACATTTGGGCTGCAGCAATCCAAGGGAGCAATATAGTATAGGGGGTGAAGTACTTTTGTCCACTAAAGAGGAGCAGAACCTAGGCGTGGTTGTGTCTGATGATCTTAAAGTAGCTAAACAGATAGAAAGGGCGATGACAAAAGCTAGAAGGATGCTTGGGTGCATACGGAGAGGAATGGCTAGCAGAAAAAAGGAGGTGATAATGCCTCTGTATAAGTCTTTGGTGCAACCTCATTTGGAGCATAGTGTGCAATTCTGGAGACCGCACATTCAAAAGGATGAGAACAGGATGGAGTCGGTGCAGGGGGTGGCTACTAAAATGATTAGAGGTCTTCATTATAAAGCATATGAGGACAGACTTAAGGATCTTAATATGTACACCTTAGATGAAAGACGGAATAGAGGTGATATGATTGAGATGCTTAAATACCTCCATGGCATAAATGTTCAGGGAGAGAGCCTCTTTCAATTGAAAGCAAGTTCTGCTATGAGGGGACATGGGATGAGGGTGAAGGGAGATAGATTCAGGAGTGATATGCGGAAATATTTATTTACGGAAAGAGTAGTGGATCCGTGGAATAGTCTCCCAGTGGAGGTGGTAGAGATGAGGACAGTAACTGAATTCTAAAAAGCATGGGACAAATACAGAGGATCTCTAAAGGTAAAAAGGGGACTGTTGTAGTTGTTGATATGGAAGGACAGACTGATAGGCCATGTGGTCTTTTTCTGTCATCATATTTCTATGTTTCTAGGTAGCATTGCAAATATTACACCAATCTTTAAAATACACCGCTTGCTAAGAAAAGAGAAGCAAACTACTACAAATCCTTATACAAAAAGTACACAATATACCTCACCTTATTTATTTATTTTTTTAAAACATTTATATCCCGCCAAAGTGACCAAAAGCATTCTTGGACACATATGTAAAATTTGAATAGAGCCTCATCAGATTCAGTATAAATGACCACATAGTCTTATGAGAAATGCACGGACAAAAACTGAACTGGAAACTATGATGAGCTAGACTCTGCCTGCAGTATGACACCAGAGAATTAGAAACAGAAATGCATTTCTTCCTGTACTGTGCAAAATATGAAGATTTCAGAAATGCTGCACATGCAGATTCCCAAAGCTGCCATATTCAGATCACTCATCCAAACATTTTATTTTCTATCTTTATTATCTGGACTGTTCAGTCTCTATTGACCATGGGGTCTATTCTGTAACTATTTGTCTGCCTTTCCCATCCCCACCAAGTCTCCCTGTATGAACAAGGAGTTTGTACAGGGAGGTTAGATGGGGCAGGAAAGGGATGGTGCAGAGGTGGAGTTAGGGTGAGCAGTGGGCGGTCTGCGGCCCTGGACGTCCAGAGTGGATTCTGATGTCGGCCCTATATGTTCAGGGCTGCAGACTAGATGGGAAACTTATTCCACCTCTGAGGTGGAATAAGTTCCCCTAGACATTGGGGGACAGCAGGCCCAGGTGGCGGAAAAGGTAGGAGGGGGTGCAGGAGATTTCCTGCAGCCCGGCCCTGGCATGGGTGGCCAGATCGGGGGTCAGGCTGCAGAGAATGAAAGGAGTGGTCGGCAGCTGTGGTTTGTGTCTCCTGAATTGAGCCACGGTGCCATGGCACCGTGGCGCCATTCAGTAGCCTTGACTGAGTTAGCTGGGCAGAGGCCTGTACATGCAGGCCAACCGGAATCGGGTCCCGGCCTACATGTAGAGGCATAGATGGGATGCTTATTCCGCTGGGGATAGATGTAGCCTGCAGGATCAGAATCCCGTCTATCTCTTAGCACTCCGTTCCAACCGGATGCACAGAGGTCTGAGACGCACATCTTAGAATACGCCTCCATGTCTCCCATATCTTAAGAACATCAGAAGATAAGATATGCCATACTGGATCAGAGCAAGATCCATCAAGCCCAGTATCCTGTTTCCAACAGTGGCCAATCTAGGTCATACGTACCTAGCAGTTTCCCCAAAAGACACAGGTTCAGCAATGCTTTTACTGGGTCAAGCATTGATATCCTGGGTCCCTTCTTAATGATGGTTTATGGGCCTTTCCTCCAGGAACTTGTACAAACCTTTTTTAAACCCAGCTATACTAACAGCCTTTACTACATCCTCCGGTAACAAATTCCAGAGTTTGATTACAAGTTGAGTGAAAAAATATTTTCTTTTATTAGTCTTAAATAGTTTACCCTGTAGCTTCATTGCATGTCCCCTAGTCTTTCTATATTCTGATAACGTAAACAATCAATCTACGTTTACCCGTTCCACTCCGTTCATTAATTTATAGACTTCTATCAAATCTCCCCTCAGCTGTCTCTTTTCCAGGTTAAAGAGCCCTAACCTTTTTAGCCTTTCTTCATAGGAGTATCCTTCCATCCCCTTTACCATTTTGGTGGCTCTTCTCTGAACCTTTTCTAATAACGCTATATCCTTTTTAAGATACGGCAACCAGAATTGCACACAATATTCAAGGTGCGGTCTCACCATGGAACGGTATAGAGGCATTATAATATCTTTTGTTTTATTTTCCATTCCTTTCCTTATGATACCTAGCATTCTATTTGATCTCTTGGCTGCCGCTGCACACTGGGCTGAGGGTTTTAACATGTTATCCACAATGACGCCTAAATCTTTTTCCTGGGTGGTGGTCCCTAATGTGGAACCTTGCATCATGTAACCATAGTTTGGGTTGTTCTTCCCTAGGTGCATAACTTTGCACTTGTCCACATTAAATTTAATCTGCCATTTTGATGCCCAGTCTTCCAATTTATCAAGATCCTCTTGCAATTTTCCACAATCCTCTCGGGTTTTAACAACTTTAAATAGTTTTGTGTAATTTGCAAATTTGATAACCTCACTCGTTATTCCACTTTCCAGGTCATTTATGAATATGTCAAAAAGCAGCGGACCCAGCACAGATCCCTGGGGTACACCACTATTCACCTTTCTCCATTGGGAAAATTGGCCATTTAGCCCAACCCTCTGCTTTCTATCTTTTAACCAGTTCCTGATCCACAGTAGTACACTGCCTCCTATCCCATGGCTCTTTAGTTTTGCCAAAAGTCTCTGATGAGGGACCTTGTCAAAGGCTTTCTGAAAGTCCAGATACACTATATCAACCGACTCACCTTTGTCCTCCTGTTTATTCACACTTTCAAAAAAACATAACAGATTAGTAAGACAAGATCATCCTTGTCTAAAGCCATGTTGGCTGTCTCCCATTAGGCCATGACTATGTACATGCTGAGTCATTTTTTTCTTTATGATGGTTTCTACCATTTTTCCTGATACTGACGTGAGGCTCACTGGTCTGTAGTTTCCCGGATCACCCCAGGAACCCTTATTAAAAATTGGTGTTACATTGGCGATCCTACAATCTTCAGTTATTAGAGATGATTTTTTTTTAATTGATTTCCAGATTGCATTTAAGCAATACAAACAAGGTCAATCCAGAACAAACTACCACATTAGAAGTACAAGCATCAAAGAAAGAAAAATAACTCAGATATAGCCCACATTAAGAAACTTGGCTGAGTATTAACTAAAAGACCATCAATAAGTAATAAGAAAATAAGACACAAGGCCCATAGAAAGGAGGCTACATTACTCATGGATGCCCTGATCTTCTACCAATGCTTTCCGCTTCTCTATCAAAAAACTTTCCAAGTGAGTAACATCAGTGAAAACATAAGAGACACCCTTTAAAGTAATAATACATTTACACGGAAAATGATTAGAGATGATTTTAATGATAGTTCACAGATTACTTATAGCAGGTCTGCAATCTCATATTTCAGTTCTTTCAACACCCTTGGATGTATACCATCCGGCCAAGGTGATTTGCTACTCTTCAGTTTATCTAATAGTTGTAATACATCTTCCCGATGTATTGATATTTCCTTCAATTCTTCCACACCTTTAAATAGCGCTTCAGTCATGGGTAACATCCCTACATCTTCCTCTGTAAAGACCGAAGCAAAGAATTCATTCAGTCTCTCCGCTATCACCTTGTCGCCTCTTAGTGCCCCTTTAACTCCTCTATCATCTAATGGACCAACTGAATCTCTCACAGGTTTTTTGCTACGAATGTACTTGAAAAAATCTTTATTTCACGTTTTTGCTTCCGCAGCAAGCTTCTTCTCAAATCTCCCTTTGCCTGATTTATCAATACCTTGCATTTGACCTGCCAGTGCTTGTGCTGTTTCCAGGTTTCGTCGTTTGGCTCTTTTTTCCATTTCCTGAAAGATGCTTTTTTGGCAAAAACAGCCTCTCTGACCTCACCTTTAAACCATACTGTCAGTTTTTTGGACTTCCTTCCACTTTTCTTAAAGCGTGGAATACAGCTGGTCTGGCTTTCCAAGACAGTATTTTTCAACAACACCCAAGCATGATGTAAGTCTTTAACCTTTGCAACTGCTCCTTTTAGTTTTTTCTTAACTATTTCCTCATTTTATCATAGTCTCCCTTTCGAATGTTAAAAGGTAGTACTGTGGATTTCCTTACTATCCCTCCTTCACTAATTAAATCAAAGGCGATCATGCTATGATCACTATTGCCAAGTAGCCCCAACACCCTTATCTCTTGCACTAGATCTGGTGTTCCACTAAGGACTATGTCTAATATGGCTTCCCCTCTGGTCGGTTCATGAACCAGCTGCTCCAAGAAGCAGTCATTTATGTCATCTAGGAACTTTATCTCCCTAGCATGTCCTGCCATGACACTGACCCAGTCGATACCGGGGTAATTGAAATCACCCATTATTTTTACCACGCTGTAACTTTTGTTAGCTTCCTTGATTTCTTTGAGCATTTCATCATCTATTTGTTCATTCTGGCCAGGCAATCGATAGTATACCCCCACTGCCATCGCCTTCCCCTTTTTACATGGAATTTCAATCCATAGAGATTCTACAGCAAATTTTGTTTCCTGCAAAACTTTAATCCTTTCTGACTCAATTCCCTCTCTAACATAGAGCGCAACCCCTCCACCAATTTGATCAGCTCTATCATTACGATATAGTTTGTACCCAGGTATCACAGTGTCCCACTGGTTGTCCTCCTTCCACCATGTCTCTGATATTCCAATCATATCTAACCTCTCATTTAGTGCTATATATTCTAACTCTCCCATCTTATTTTTTAGACTTCTAGCATTTGCATACAAGCATTTTAGAGAATTATTTTATTCATATTAATTTGGCTATTGGTAGACATGGGTAATTTAGGATCTTCAAGCTCTGTCTGCCCCATACTCGAGGGCATTTGGGCTACTTTACTCTTTTTTGGAACCTCTCTGCTTTTGGTAGTATCCTTCAAGGATACATTCTTCCGAACCATCCGCTCTTGGGTGACTGTCGGCTTTCCCCTATTATCTACTTTAAAAGCTGCTCTATCTCCTTTTTAAAGGTTAATGCCAGCAGCCTGGTTCCATCCTGGTTAAGGTGAAGCCCATCCCTTCGGAAGAACCCCTCCTTTCCTCAGAATGTTCCCCAGTTCCTTTCAAATCCAAAACCCTCATCTCTGCACCATTGTCTCATCCACGCATTGAGACTCCGGAGCTCTGCTTGCCTTTTGGACCCTGCACGTGGAACTGGAAGCATTTCAGAGAATGCTACCCTGGAAGTTCTGGATTTCAACTTCCTACCTAAAAGTCTAAATTTAGCCTCCAGAACCTCCCTACCACATTTTCCTATGTCATTGGTACCGACATGTACCAAGACAGCAGACTCCTCCCCAGCACTATCTAAGACCTTATTTAGGTGGCGCGTGAAGTCCGCTACCTTCGCACCAGGCAGGCATGTTACCAGGCGATCTTCACGTCCACCAGCCACCCAGCTATCTACATGCCTAATGATCGAATCACCAATTATAACGACTGTCCTAACCCTTCCCTCATGGGCACATGGCCCTGGAGAAACTTCCTCGGTGCGAGAGGGTTTTACATCACCTGGAGGACAGGTCCTAGTTACAGGATCACTTCCTGCCACACCAGGGTGATATTCTCCTGTCACCTGACCTCTCTCCTCCATGGCAACAGGGATGCTGCCAGACTGGAGGTGGGACTTCAGGACTATATCCCTGTAGGTCTCGTCTATGTACCTCTCTGTCTTTCTTATGTTTTCCAAGTCTGCTACTCTAGCCTCTAGAGAACGGACTTGTTCCCTGAGAGCAAAGAGCTCCTTGCACCTAGTGCACACGTAGGACCTCTCACCAACTGGGAGAAAATCATACATGTGACACTCAATGCAAAAGACTGGAAAGCCCCCATCTTACTGCTGGACTGCTGTCTGCATCTTAGTTTTAAATTTGTGTTTAGATCTTTAAGTTCTTTACTTACTAAGGGTTGCTATGGATATTTATACTAATAAAACTGTACCTAATACGTTTAATATACCTTGTTCACCTGAAGCTTAATTGATCTCAAGTCCTTAGTGTATGACTGATTTGGGTAATAAGCTTCACCTGAGAACAACTCCTGTCTTTTAAGATGTGTAATTACCTATAAAGCTACAATTATCCCAGGGGTGGGTGGGTGTGGGGAGGGAGGGAGGGAAATAGCACTTATTAAAAGAGGGCTGCTACACAGTACCCTGTCCTGTGCTGCTTAGGTAAGCTATATTCTTATTTGATTTAAATTATAGCTCTTTGCTGCTGCTAGGCTCTAACTTATTATGAAATTTAAACTACAAGCTCTCTGCTGGGTTCTAAATTTAACCAGAAAGCGCTCTTCTGTGTTTTAAATTTAAACTAAAACTACTTTGCTGATACTAGGCCCTGAGTGACTATTAAATTAAAACTACAAGCTCTCTGCTGGGTATGAAATGTAACCAGAAAGTTCTCTTCTGTGTTTTAAATTTAAACTTAAACTACTGCTACTAGGCCCTGACTGATTTAACAAAAAATAGTGGGTTCACAGATTAAATAGCTTTAATAGAAAGTATTCATTTCAGAAAATTCCCAGAGGTATATACTCACAGTTGCAGATCTCTCTCCAGAAGTAACAGTCCCCTTTTATAGTCCTTCAAGACTGAGGATCACAGAGCTCTGGTTGAGCTATTTATGCCTGTGCTGCTGAGGTAAGCTGTGACCAACTTCCTGGATGATTAACAGTCCTTACTTGGATAGAAGGAGTCTTTCAAAATGGCCTTTTGAACTGCCACCTGGTGTTAACATCTATTGAAAAAGTTTCACAGGTCTCTTGCCCCCTAGGTAGAAGGCCTCTTTGTAAAGGTCTCTAGAAGACTTTATTTGCTGCTCAAAGAGTACTTATCCTGTTTTGCCTTTTGTGTTAATCTATATTCTTATTTGATTTAAATTATAGCTCTTTGCTGCTGCTAGGCTCTAACTTATTATTAAATTTAAACCACAAGCTCTCTACTGGGTTCTAAATTTAACCATAAAGCTCTCTTCTGTGTTTTAAATTTAAACTAAAAGTACTTTGCTGATGCTAGGCCCTGAGTGACTATTAAATTTAAACTACAGCTCTCTGCTGGGTTCCAAATTTAACCAGAAAGCTCTCTTCTGTGTTTTAAATTTAAACTAAAAGTACTTTGCTGATACTAGGCCCTGAGTGACTATTAAATTAAAACTACAAGCTCTCTGCTGGGTATGTAATGTAACCAGAAAGTTCTCTTCTGTGTTTTAAATTTAAACTTAAGCTGCTGCTACTAGGCCCTGACTGATTTAACAAAAAATAGTGGGTTCACAGATTAGATAGCTTTAACAGAAAGTATTCCTTTCAGAAAATTCCCAGAAGTATATACTCACAATTGCAGATCTCTCTCCAGAAGTAACAGTCCCCTTTTATAGTCCTTCAAGACTGAGGATCACAGAGCTCTGGTTGAGCTATTTATGCCTGTGCAGAGGCTGAGATACTGTACCTCCACATTCTCCCATGAGCCTGAGGGGGATGGCTGAAGACATTGCTTCTCCAGACAGTTTCTCCAAATGAGTTACGTTTTGTGCATACCATGACAGTCATGAACCTTGCTTCTAAGCCAGGGTATGTGGGACATGATCTCAGTCTTTCAAATTTACTGCTATTGCTTGGCGTAGTAGTTGAATCATGCCAAAGAGAACTTCCATCTGGAGTTTGTAAAATGTAACATGATTATTTTGTCAAGATGTGCTTGGAAATTCTTCATTATCAAGCCTGTAGATCCTAATATGATGGGAAGTATTTCTGTATCTTTCTGCCACATTTATTTCTGACTGCTTTTCTCGGTACTTCAGGATCCTCTGCCTCTCTATATGAGTCACAGAATAATCACTTGGAAATGACAGGTCTATTATCAATACCATTCTGATGTTTTCCTCCTTCCCTATGGTGGGTTTCCTTGTATCTGGCTTCTTATCCATTGGAATGGGAATGCCCCATGCTTCTCCAAAAGGGACCCCAAGGGATATGTTTATTAAAGGGTGGTGAGGGAGCAAGTTCACCTTTCAAGGGCATTCTTGGTGCCCGTGAGTGGTTAATGCCTCAAAGCACCGATAATGCCAGAGTAATGTGTGGAAGCGGTGCTGGCAGAGTTACGGTACAAGGGGGTAGACAGTGGCCATTAATGGGGCAGAGACTTGGTGGGGATAGCATCTGCTCCCTTAATGCCAGGCTGTCTGAGTGATCATTTGAGCTCTCATCGCTGGGACCCTTACACCAGTATAAAGCTCATGGTAAGGTCTCTTCCTGAGGGGAGAGAGCCTATTTCATAGAATGCAATATGCTTCTTCCATCAGAGCACCCAAAACTGTGATAGTAGTTCTCCTGATTAATAAAGGGCATAATGCCATTGGTGCCAAATTGATAATAGCAGCGACACGTGTTTGAGGCAGTGGGGCTGCCAGGCCCCACTAGGCCATCAAGTTAGCTGCCTAGGGCATACATCTGTGATGGCTGGTCCGACTCTGACAGTGGCAACACACCCATATGCTGCCACAGGCAAAAGATGATGCACCATCCTCACTGCCACCTTGATGCCATGTTGGCACAGTGTGAGGGCAGGAGTGGCGGTCACAGCAGCTGCAACCTGATACAAACAATAATTGTGTCCCGGCCCTGTGTTTCAATGGCAATGCACTTGACACTGTGAGTGGAATGCAAATGTGGCAGCAGCAAGTGCAGCAGAGCACAGATCACCCATCCCCACCAAGGTTGGAGACAGCAGCATGCATGCCCACTGCTCTCAGTGGAAGGGGCAGGAGGAGCAAGGCATGCAAAGCTGCATGTGTACATCAAGGAAGCTGCCTACAGTACTGCAGTGGTGCTTGTGCCACGATGGCAGGGAGGGAGGGAACGGCCGACATGTTGTTCATCCTAAGCATTGGACCATGGCACCCAGCCAATTGGCCTTGTGGATGCGCTGGCCCTGGGATCAGGATGCCCCCCATCCACACCTTTGAAGTGAATATGTGCAGATGGGGAGAAAAAGATGCCACTGAGGCTGGAAGAGTAGGCAAAGCAGTGCACCCCAACCTAGAGGAAAGTTACCACACTGCTGTCACAGTTGCCAAACGATGACAAGGACTTGTCTATGAACCAGTGGCCTTCTCATGAACAAGCACTTATTAAGTGTCACTGCCATCAGCACCACATGGGAGCCCAAACTGCTCAGTTTGGCCTGCCAGCCATAGGAGCATACCAGCAGTGTCCCACAAGCAGGCATCATGAAATGGTAACGTTGGCCACTCTGCTAGGTCTGGCAGGGTCTTGCATGTGTGAGTTTTCATGTAGCATGCCCTGCTCCAATGGCAGGACAGATCCCATATGTAAGACATGAATGTCATTCTATCAGCAGCATATCAATGCAAGTCCACTCACTTACCTGACAAGATGTCCCACTCCCACAGCACCTTGCCAAACCTGGTCAGACAAGTATGGCAGAGAGATTGCAGAAATCCAAGCAGACACAGTCATACCCAGACCCCTGCTCTCATGCATCCAGACACTGACCACAGATATACCAATGGATTAATGGACCCACATGGCTACCCTGTGGCTCCAAATGCAAGGTCAGTATATACATGAAAGAAGGGTGACAGGTTCAAGTTCAACCTGTGGATTAGGAATGGCATGCCCAGGTATGCTAACTTTATCCAACACCCTAAGAAATGAACATAAGAACATAAGAACATAAGATATGCCATACTGGGTCAGACCAAGGTCCATCAAGCCCAGTATTCTGTTTCCAACAGTGGCCAATCTAGGTCATACGTACCTAGCAGTTTCCCCAAGGGACACAGGTTCCACAATGCTTGTATTGGTTCAAGCATTGATATCCTGGGTCCCTTCTTAATAATGGTTTATGGACCTTTCCTCCAGGAACTTGTCCAAACCTTTTTTAAACCCAGCTACACTAACAGCCTTTACTACATCCTCCGGTAACAAATTCCAGAGTTTGATTACACGTTGAGTGAAAAAATATTTTCTTTTATTAGTCTTAAATAGTTTACCCTGTAGCTTCATTGCATGTCCCCTAGTCTTTCTATATTCTGATAAGGTAAACAATCGATCTACGTTTACCCGTTCCACTCCGTTCATTAATTTATAGACTTCTATCATATCTCCCCTCAGCCGTCTCTTTTCCAGGTTAAAGAGCCCCAACCTTTTTAGCCTTTCTTCATAGGAGTAGCCTTCCATCCCCTTTACCATTTTGGTGGCTCTTCTCTGAACCTTTTCTAAAATCGCTATATCCTTTTTAAGATACGGCGACCAGAATTGCACACAATATTCAAGGTGCGGTCTCACCATGGAACGATATAGAGGCATTATAATATCTTTTGTTTTATTTTCCATTCCTTTCCTTATCATACCTAGCATTCTATTTGCTCTCTTGGCCGCCGCTGCACACTGGGCCGAGGGTTTTAACATGGTATCCACAAGGACGCCTAAATCTTTTTCTTGGGTGGTGGTTCCTAATGTGGAACCTTGCATCGTGTAACCATAGTTTGGGTTGTTCTTCCCTAGGTGCATAACCTTGCACTTCTCCACATTAAATTTCATCTGCCATTTTGATGCCCAGTCTTCCAATTTATCAAGATCCTCTTGCAATTTTCCACAATCCTCCTGGGTTTTAACAACTTTAAATAGTTTTGTGTCATCAGCAAATTTGATAACCTCACTCGTTATTCCACTTTCCAGGTCATTTATGAATATGTCAAAAAGCAGCGGACCCAGCACAGATCCCTGGGGTACACCACTATTCACCTTTCTCCATTGGGAAAATTGGCCATTTAGCCCTACTCTCTGCTTTCTATCTTTTAACCAGTTCCTGATCCACAGTAGTACACTGCCTCCTATCCCATGACTCTTTAGTTTTGCCAAAAGTCTCTCATGAGGGACCTTGTCAAATGCATCAGAATGTGCAACCCTCAGCATTCCATTCCATCCAGAAAGAGTCTACACACTCAGAAGCTGAAGCTGCACCACCCATGACTGGATAGCAGAGAACTCTGATAGCACTAGCACACTAAATGGTCATTGATAGTGCACAAGCATAGCAGAGTATGCTGATAGTGCCTGCATACTGGAGTAGTCATTGACAATGGTGGAGCAGCAAAGGAGCCCTACGGGGCAGGTTGGAATGCCTAGCTGCACCACTTTTGGTCAGCTGGGTTGTATGTGTGTCACCAGGGTTGTATGACCCTTAGTAATGCACTGTGCATGTATGTTGTTGCCAAGCTTGATCAGCTATTCAGCAACCCCACATAATGTGTGTCACACCAGTTGTTAGCAGAAGGTTATATAGCAGTAAGTAGTTCAGCTTGTGCTGGTGACACTATAATGCAGTCCTAGTTATCCCTCGACAAGGCCCCATACCACATCATTCCCCTACATTTACCTCCTAACATGACACTATTCTGCAGCTCCCAGTACATCTGTTAGTTTGATTGGAGGAGGTGGGGGGGGGCATGTATGTGTGTGTTGCATCCCTGACACAGCCTCCAGGCCTCAGGACACACCAAGGAGCACATGTGAGAGGCCAGATGAATGTCAGCTGCCATAACACGTGTATCTGTGGCACCTGGTATAGCTGCAGCCTATAGGGAATGAGGTTCAGGGAAAGGGCTCAGCTCTATGACTGACCAATCCACTCACTCAGCTGGTGACACAGGTAGAACTCGGTGATACAACTGCATGCACGTTGCTCTTGGCTCATGCTGAATTTACAGACTGCATGCCAGGGGCCCCTTTCCTCTTGTAGTGTATGCACATACAGGGAGGTATGCATCAGGCAAAGTCATATACCAGAACCACCACCTCAGCACTGTCTACTGATCAGTGGCAACAGCATCCAGCAGTACATCACCTATGACCCCAGATGGGATTCTAAATGCACCTGTGAGCCTGCTTGGGACATAGGGATACATACCTCTTAATGGTGCGTGCTCACTTCTAGCTGCCAAAATGTGCCACAGGATTTTCATGGTGGTCTCTGCATCCTCCGCCACTATATGGGAAGACAGTTCCTAGAGGTGAATGTTGGGGTGACAGTGGGGGTAGGGGTGCGGGGAACAGTACCATACATCACATGGCCAGAACTTATGCGGGCCTACCTAGTGTCTGCATGGGTTACAGCAGAAGGCCTGCTTGACAGCCTCACTGGCTCCCTATGGGCACTGAGTTTGGCAGTGACAGGGGTAGTGTTGGCATACAAAGAGCCAAGGTATGGTGGGGTATGTGTCACTAGCAACTATGCCAACAACCAAACCCATGTCCACCCTGCCATGAATCCATGTGCCCTGGGGAGGGCCACTGCATCTGTCACATGGGAGAATGCATGAGCCGCACTCACCATTTTTTGGAGAGTTCATGGCTAGAGACATGATATTCTATGTGCTTACAAGCATGGAACTAGGTGCATTGCTCACTGCCAAGAGCTGTGTAGGGGGACACTCTGGGCCAGCATGCACTCTAAGCCTGTCCCTGGGTCACTTCCCACCATGCCACACATTGCATGAGCTGTCCCCAGATCCAAGAGATGAGGGTACAAAATGAGGAGCAGAAGATTCTGGGTATAGCCTAGGACAGAGCTGTCTGCAGAGGATGTGGATGTGTCAGAGGTTAGGTCAATGGCTATGACATCTAAGCATGGCTCTGCCATGGGCATGGTCTGGGTTCACACTCCTGTTTATGCTGAGACGTGACTCTCACTCTGACTGTTCTGTGACCCTTCACAGCCATGTATGCAAATGGTGCTGAATAAGATCAATCTATAGTGATATTTGGGCTGCTAGGTTGAGGGTGGTCCAGTCACTAGCTAGGCTGTTGTATGCCCATGCTGATTGCACAAAGGCAATGTGCTCCTGTTGGCTAGTTGCAAAGATGGTATGTGTGTGGCTAGTTGTAGACATTGTTGCCCAAGATGCACTGCATGCCTGTGAATGCTCTGGTTCATTGAACTACCCATAGAGTAAGACTGTCAGCAGCTCTTGGGCTGTTGACAACCAGCTGATAATTATGGTCTGGGCAGGCACACATGCTTTGTGTCACATTCCCCCTCCCTGCCTAAACAACACTCATTTCTTTCAGGTTCCTTGGAAACAGCTGCCATAACCTTAGGAGCTGGCATGAGATGTGATGAGGGAGTCTTCTGCCAATAGGGGCAGATCCCAGGACCCTAGATAGAAAAGATCCACTCAAGCATGCTGCATTTGGTCAGGTATCAACTGAATAGCATCACACACTGTAGCTTACTAGCATTCACGGAGATCTACTCCAGGAACTGGAGAGCCTATTAATTGCAGGTTTGCTCTGGGGACCAGGTTATGTATGCCCTCCCTCACGATCAGGGTGACTGCATAAATGGGTCATTTGTACATATTGCAGCTGTCACATGATGGTGGCACACAATGACCCTGCAGATTACAGAGCTGACATGATGGATCATGTCATTCTACAGGTTGGCATCAGTTTCATATATCTACTCAGATTGTGCAGTGCATCGTGGGTAATAATGGGACTGATCAATACTGGCACCCAGAGCCCCATTTGTAGCCATAATGGCAACTGAGGCCACTGGAGCATTGCCTGGTACCTGCTGGTTCTCTATGATTGTGGGAGACATGTGCATGGCCCCCTCAGGGGACAGGATGGTCTGTGATGGACCGCATAGGACATGAATGTGTTTTGAGTTTGGTCTATGTGCAGGGGTACCTATCTTGCAGTTTATAGCAGGTAAGGAGGGATCACACGCCCTGCATATCTGCTGCCCCAGAGGTTAGTGTCTCACTGTGGTGCAGCGGACCGCTGCATGCATCTGTTGTTTGCTATTGCAGGGTACAGTGCAGGGACAGTCATTCATATGTGGCTTGGCCTTTGGACAAAACATTTTGTGTGGCTGAGTGTTCTGCAGCTACTGTGTGTGCAGTGCGTACTACTTGTATGCCACTGTTCGCAGGACCTCGGTGTGGTTTCACACTGTCTCTGACTACACCACCCACGTTGTTTCATGCCCTGGGTTTTGGCCATTGCTGCTGAGGACATGAAGTCTCTTTGGTTCTGAACAGTTCTGTGCTGAAAGGTGTGTTGGTGTAGCCTAATGGTTAGAGCACTGATGCAGTAAATGGCAGACCAGGGTTGAATCCTATGTTCTCTTGGTGGCTGTGGGAAACTCACTTCATTATATTGCCAGGGTCAAGTGGTGGCACATTCATGATCTTTTTTTTTAATGTGTTACAATGGCACTTTGCACTCATGCCCATATGACAGCATGGCTTTCTGGCCTCTGCTGTAGCCCATTGCAAGGGGTCATACATGTTCACCCTGCAGATGTCTGACACATGTGTTATCTATGATTGGAATATTTCATCATAACTGACTGGATGTCGTTGCCTCTATCACATATATGCAGTACATGCAGGCACAATCCATGCCTGGGATGGCCACCTGCGGGTATCATCATATGTCCTTACTTGCTCCATATGGCCAATATGACAGACTCTTGATCAGTTGTTCTGTGCACATGCGTCAGGACGATTGCATGCTGGTTGGAGATGCTGCAGCAGCTGTCGTACCCTCCTTGCTGACACTGGGGCTTCACTGTGGCACAGCTATTTTTTCACTCACGCTACAACTGCATTGGTGTGGCCACATCAGGTACATCGGGGCAGCATGGCCGTACTGCACTCCCCTCTACCGCCATCTGTCCCTCAGCCCATCCATCTGCATATGCCCATCATGTACAGTCAAATATTCCCCTGCCAGCTGCTGCATTGTGGGCTCCAAAGGTACATTGTAATCTTTAGGACATATCATTCCTGTGGATGATCTGCACATCACCACTCCTGCTCAGTCATCCTTTTGATGTCCACATCGTGGCCATGCAGGATCCACCAGAAGAACACTTGTTCATAATCCCATGTAACCCACTGACATAGCAGATTTTGCAGGCACCCCTCACTGCTAAGTCTGGATGCCTCTGATGTGTTCCTCCTACTTACTGGCTACCAAATAGAATACATATGGCTCTGTCTTGTAACATAGTAACATAGTAAATGACGGCAGATAAAGACCAGTATGGTCCATCTAGTCTGCCCAGTAAGATGGCAAGAGTAGGTGCACCTGCCACTCTGTGCAGGCCACCCCTCCCCATGTCTTTGTTTAGGGGTGAACACACCGCTCCATGTAGGGCACCCCTATTTGTTGAGAAATTAGATGGTTCAGTTTATTTTGATTTTATCCTGTTGCTGTTGGTTTTACATTCACTTTTGGGAATATTCTGACTGCCTACATTCCTTGTGTAGCCCTTAAAACAGATATCTAAGTGTGCCCTCAGCTGTACATTGGCAGTTGCCTTTCCTTCCATCCATCAACTGCAATGTGGCTTTCACAAGGGCTCTCTTAACCTGCATTCAGGTGACTGCTGTTTTAGAGCATTAAGGTGCACACTTGGTACCTTAATGACTGATGTCCTGTTAGCACCTGCTACATGCGGCAACACACCCTTACAGTTTGAATGACTACTCCCTGCCCTGGCCTTTATCACACGCAAACACCCTTACTGCTGCTGTTACCACTTATTATCCATGGCTTCCTTACCGCCCTTTAGTAAACATACCACTATGCTTCGTGTGTCTTTCGAGTTTTCTGAACCTAGGCTCTTTTGTTAATACTTGGGACCATGGATCAGTTTTGCAAGGCAATGGAAAAGGCATATGTATAAATTACCACCAAGTACCTCCTGAAAAAATGTCCTGGTTGAAAGACCATTCAAAGTAGAGAACAAGATTAATCATTAAACCATAAGTCAACAATCCCCCAAAAATAATTAATAAAAAAGGAACCACAATAGTAATCGCTAATGTTTGTTCTAATCATAAATTATAAAAATTAAAAAACAGTCTACAAATTTAATCACAGTATAATGATTTTGTGCTTTCTACAGCCTTTTCTCATTATAAAATCTTGTGTTATGCACTACAAAGAAAAGACATGAGCACACTGTGCTCTTCCCATTACTGCAGATTAGGAAAACGAGAAAATTATTTTTATTCAACAATATGTGTCTCATTTTGAGCAAAAATTGAAGCCAACCAGAACCAAAGGGAAAAACAAGATTTAGCTTTTTTAATTCACTTCAAATGGAATTCCCTTATACTTTTCTATTAATAATTATTAAAATTACAGTAATCATGACCATTTGCAGAACAGTGGGGTCATTAATTAATCTAAGAACGCAGGCAATAGAAAGCATGTCTTATTCCTGTCACAAGATTTTTTTTTTCTTGAAAAAAGTTATCTTCAGGAAAGAAGGGCTTTAAACTCTTTTTTTTTTCAAAATATACCAATAACAGATGACTTAAAGTGGACACCTAAAATAGCTCAAAGTATTCATTCACATTTGTGCACCTGTACTTTGTGGCTAACATCTCTCTTTGCAAACTACCTGTAAGTACACATGCACAAACAGCATGGATATTAAAGGATTTTGACTAACACACAATAACTCCATCCCACATGCATACAATCACTTATTTCAATGTTCCACACATGTAGATAGTTTTCCCTGGTTAGCCAAGTTGATGCTCCTGTTCTTTGTAATGACCTGACTCTTGTTTTTTGTCGGAAACTGTTAGTTCTATGTAAACCGCGCTGATCGCAAATAGTGCGGTATAGAAGAAATGTAAATAAATAAATAAATAAATAAATAAATAAATAAAAATAAATATTATTCACCTGTTTTTTTCTGAAAATGAATTTTTGGAGGTAAAACAGCATGGGTACATTTGAAAATGAAATGTACAATGATGTTTTCCTCCTCTGACCTCAACACACCCCTGGAAATGCCTCTTTTTAACTTAGGAAAAGCAGGGGAATTGTGAAAGCCTACACAGGCTTTTGTCATTCACATGGAGATATAGGGATATAATTACTAAATGGCGCTAAGGGAGTAACTGGCCACTATCGGCACTTGGTAGCAGTTAGCGTGGCGGAAAGTGTTGATACCACAGCCATAACAGGTACAAAAGTGCTGCCATCCACTAAGGTGAACAGGGGCAGAGAAGGGGCATGGAGTGGGCGGAGGCAGGTAATGCATTATAATGCCAGATCCAAATAGTGGGCGTTAGAGGCGCAGCTGTGGGGAACCTTAATGCTAGCTCATAACTTGCCAGTTCTTGTGCTGTTTCTAGTTTTCGTCATTTGGCTCTTTTTTTCCATTTCCTGAATGATGATTTTTTGGCAACCACAGCCTCTCTGACCTCACCTTTAAACCATGTTTTTTCTTATGTATGTACTAGGTGCAAGGAGATATTTACCCTCACGGAATGAGTCTGATCGCTGGATGCTAGAATATCAGACCTGGAGGAGATAAGGAAGACAGAGAGGTACATAGATGAGACCTATAGGGACATAGTACTTAAGTCCCACCTCCTATCTGGCAGCCTCTCAGTTGCCATGGAGGAGTGAGATCATATGAAAGAACAGCATTACTTTCCTCCAGGAGATGTAAAATGACCTCTCTCACCAAGGAGGTTTCTCTAGGCCATGTTTCCATGAGGGAAGAGTTAGGACAGCTGTTGTAGTTGGCAATTCAATCATTAGGCATGTAGTAGCTAGGTGGCTGGTGGACATGAGGGCCACCTGGTAACATGCCTTCCTTTTGTGAAGGTAGTGGACCTCACATGCCACCTAGATAATTTTTTACATTGTGCTAGGGAGGGGTCTTCTGTCTTGGTACATGTTGGCACCAACAAATAGGAACATGTGGAAGGGAGGGTTCTGGAGGCCAAATATAGGCTTTTAGGTAGTAGACTGAAATCCAGAACTTCCAGTGTAGCATTCTCTGAAATGCTTCCCGTTCCACAAGCAGGACCAAAAAAGCAGGCAGAGCTCCAGAGTCTCAATGCTTGGATGAGACAATAGGTCAAAGAAGAGAATTTTGGATTTGTTAGTAACTGGGCAACATCCTGGGGACAGGAGGGGCACTTCCAAAGGGATGGGCTCCACTTTAACTGGGATAGAATGAAGTTGCTGGCATTAATCATTAAAAAGGAGATAGAACAGTTTTTAAACTAGAAAGTAGGTGAAAGCCGACAGTCGCCCAGGAGTGCATAGTTTGGAAGGATGTATCCTTGAAGGATACTTGCAAAACAGGAAAGTTAGGGCATCCTAAAAGTAACCCAGATGTACTTCAGTACAGAGTCAAAAGAGTCCAAATTATACCTATCAACTTATAGCCCGATTAATATGAATAAAATACAACCTCTGTGCATGTATGCAAATGCTAGAAGTCTAAGAAAATACTGTAGCATGGGAAAGCTACAATATATAGCACTAAATGAAAGGTTAGATATGATTTGCATCTCAGAGACTTGATGGAAGGAGGACAACCAATGGGATACTGTGCAAACTATATTGTAATGATAGAGTAAATCAAAATGGAGGAGGGATTTGTGTTGTATGCTAGAGAGGGCATTGAGTCATAAACATAGAAACAATAAAAACATGATGACAGAAAAAGACCACATGGACTATCTAGTCTGCCCTTCCATATCAACCACTACAACAGTCCTCTTTTTTCCTTTAGAGATCCTCTGTGTCTGTCCCATGCTTCTTTGAATTCAAATAGTGTCCTCATCTCTACCACCTCCACTGGGAGACTATTCCACAGATCCACCACTCTTTCCATAAAGAAATATTTCCACATATCACTCCTGAATCTATCCCCTTTCACCCTCATCCCATGTCCCCTCGTAGCAGAACTTGCTTTCAATCGAAAGAGGCTCTCCCCCTGTGCATTTATGCCACGGAGGTATTTAAATGTCTCAATCATATCACCTCTATCCCGCCTTTCCTCTAAGGTGTATGTATTAAGATCCTTAAGTCTGTCCTCATATGCTTTGTAATGAAGACCACTAAGCTGTAAAGATGTGTTATATATTGGGACATGGAATGTATAAAGCATGAACCAAGGGAAGTTGGAGGTGGTCAAGAATGAAATGGAACGTGTACAACTTGATCAGTTGAGTGTCAGCGAACTGAAATGGACTGGCATCGGGCACTTTGTATCAGATGAGCACATGGTCTACTATACTGGAAATGAAAGACAAAGAACAAACAGTGTTGCATTTATAATAAAGAAGAAACTTGCAAGAACTGTAATGAAATACAATGCAGTCAGTGAATGCTTAATCTCTGTTCATCTATGATGAATGCCTATCAAACTATAATTCAAGTATATGCCCCAACGACAGTGGCAGATGATAATGAAATTGATGAGTTCTATTAACAAGTAAAAGCTGAAATTGACAGAACTTGCAAACAGGATATCCTGATAGTCATGGGTGACTGGAATGCAAAAGTTGGCAACAAAGAAGAAGGCAAAGTGGTTGGAAAATATGGACTTGGCAACAGAAATGAAGCTGGAGAAAGTCTGATAGAATTCTGCAAGACCAACAATCTATTCATCTCAAACACCTTCTTCCAGCAACACAAGCGGCAACTGTACACATGGACTTCACCCAATGGATTATACAAAAATCAAATTGACTACATCTGTGGAAGTCAACGATGGAAAAGCTCTATAGCATCAACAAAGACAAACCTGTAGCTGACTGTGGTACAGATCACTAACTACTAGTAAATAAACTCAAGCTAAAGTTGAAAAAGAGCAAGTCATTCATAAATGTAGCAAAATATGACCTTGAGAATATACCACTGGAATTTAAAGACTGCCTGCAATCTCGATTTGCTGCTATAGATACAAATGATAGAGCTCCACAAGAGTTATGAAATGAAATTAAGAAGTTTGTGTTGGAAGAAAGCAAGAAGTCTCTACAAATAGTGAAAAAGCAAAAACGGCCAAAATGATTGACGGAAGAAACTCTAAAAATTGCCCAGAAATGCAAAGAAGCTAAAGCCAGAGGAGAAAGAAAGACAATCACATAACTTAACAGAGATTTTCAATGTGCAGCAAGACAGGGCAAGGAAAAGTACTACAGTGACACATGCAAGGAAAATAAAGCAGAAACTATTAGAGGAAGAACGAGATCGGCTTTCCTAAAGCTACAAGAGTTAAAGAAAATATTCCAGCCTCAAATTGGAATGTTACAAGATGTTTAAGGTTCTATGTTGAATGATGCTGATAATATCAAGAAAAGGTGGAAAGAATATACAGAGTTTTTATATGATAAAGATCAAGTGGACCAACAGTCATTTCAACCTGTCCCTTATGATCCAGAACCATTGGTGATGAAAGAAGAAGTCGAAGCAGCATTGAAAGTCTTATCAAAGAACAAAGCACCAGGCATTGATGTCATTCCCAAAGAAGTATTAAAGCAATCTGATGCATCTGAAACCATACTTACAAGGCTCTGCCAAGAAATTTGGAAGACAGCATCATGGCCAACTGACTGGAAAAGATCTGTGTTTATACCAATACTAAAGAAAGATGATCCAACTGACTGTGGAAATTATTGCACAATCGCTCTAATCCCACGTGCCAGTAAGATTCTACTGAGGATTATTCAACACATACTATAAACATACCTGGAATAAGAACTACCTGAAGTGCAAGCAGGGTTCAGGAAAGGGCACAGAACGAGAGACATCATCACGGATGTGAGATAGATCCTTGAAAAGACTAAAGAATACCAAAAGGATATCTATTTGTGCTTTATCGACTACAGCAAGGCTTTAGACTCTGTAAATCATGATAAACTCTGGGCCACATTAAGAAGCATAGGTATACCAGAACACCTGATCATTCCCTGGCACAATCTGTACATTGATCAAGAAGCAACAGTTCAAACGGAACAAGGAGAAACGGAATGGTTTAAAATAAGCAAAGGTGTACAACAAGGCTGCATACTTTCCCCCTACCTGTTTAATTTATATGCAGAACAAGTAATCAGAGAAGCAGGATTGTATGAAGACAACAAAGGTGTGAAGATTGGTGGAAGACTCATCAACAATCTTCACTATGCTGATGATACCACATTACTGGCTGAAAGTGAAGATGATCTGAAACATTTGCTTCTCACGATCACAGAACATAGTCTCAAAATGGGCCTGCACCTTAATGTAAAGAAGACAAAGATCATGGCAACTGGCATAATCAACAGGTTCATCATTGAAGGAGAAGAAATTGAAATCATGAAAACTTTAACCTACTTGGATCAACTATCAATAAAGAAGCAACAAGCAGTCATGAAATCTGATGATGCATTGCTCTTGGCAGAATGGTTATGAAAGACTGAGACAAGATTCTCAAGAGCAGAGATGTCTCTCTCCATACAAAGATTTGACTTGTTCAAGCCATGGTATTTTCAATAACATCATATGGATGTGAAAGCTGGACAGTGAAAAAGATAGACAAGAAGAAAATTGATACCTTTGAATTATGGTGCTGGTGGTGAATACTACACCTGGAGAGTCATGGTCACCTCCTCTGTTGTGACAGTGTTCAGGTGCACTCTTCCATATCTCATTTTTCTAGTGCTTATCTGATTAAGAAAATAAATACTAATTAAACGGAGCTTGATGTTCATTTATCCATAATAAGGACTAGGACTGGGGTTTCTAGTCCCACAGGCACTCCTTGTGGTCTTGGGCAAGCCAATTTAACCCTCCATTGCCCATGTTTCCTGTAATATAGTTATCTCCAAGTTATAATGCCCTGTTCAATGTAATTTCAGTTTGTTCAATGTAAACCGCCTTGATATAATGAAAGGCGGTATATAAGAAATGTTAAATAAATAAATACCATGGACTGCCCCAAGAACAAACCAGTTGGTACTAGAGGAGAACAAACCTAAGCTTTCTTTAGAAGCTCAGATGACAGGACTTCGACTTTCATACTTTGGACACATCATGAGAAGAGAGAGATCATTATAGAAAGACATCATGCTTGGCAAGATAGAAGGTTAACGCAAAAGAGGAAGGCCAGCAATGAGATAGATCGATACAATAACAGCAGCTACGGGTACCAGTCTGTCAGCAATGAGCTGCCCGACTGAAGACCGAACACAATTTAGGACAGCTATCCAGAGGGTAGCCATGAGCCGACTCCGACTTGACGGCACTTAACAACAACAACAGAGGGTAATTCCATAAGCTTTGCATAGTTAACACATATTTTTATGCATGTTAATCACACTTATCTTATAAAATCAAACATCTGCAGGTATTAGAATTTACAGAATACTAACTTACAGCACTTACACCAGCTCTAGAGTTGGTATAAATGACAGTGCATATCTTTCATGCACATGTTCCTATTCTATTAATTCCGTGCACTCCACCAACACTCAACACAAGCTCCACCCATGTGCACATCCAAGTGAAAGAACACATAAGGTTTAAGGTTTAATAATTTGATAAAAACCGCCTTTCAAAAACAGTCAAGGCGGTGTACAATAATAAAATACATAAAAAGTCATAAAATACATAAATCACACGATGCATAAAACAATACATAAAAACTGTGGCCAAGGCCAGAAAAGAAAAAGAAATGTACATATTTTAAAAAGGACAGAAGGATAAGTGCAGGGAACACAGGACAAGATACAAAAGGCAAATAGATATAATAGAAAAGGACTCATACAAATGGGGAGGGAACATTAAAGGCTATGGAGAACAGGTGGGTTTTGAGATTTTGTTTGAAGACAGTGAACTGTGATTCCAGACGGAGAGAAGAAGGGAGGGAATTCCAGTGAGCGGGGCCAGCAAAGTAGAATGCAGAGAGGCGTGTGAATTGGAAGTGGGCATGAGAGGGGGAGGGAAGGGCAAGACGGTTGAGGTGGAAAGAACGGGGTGTGTATCGGGGAGAATGGAAAGATAGAAGGTCAGACAAGTAGGATGGAGTACCAGTGTGATAAACCTTGTGAAGAAGGGTCAATAGCTTAAACTGTGAACGAAAAGAAACAGGCAACCAGTGAAGATCGAAAAGCAAGGGGGTAACGTGATCTCGAAGAGCAGAGTAAGTGACAAGACGTGCCGCAGTGTTCTGTATCCTTTGAAGCCTTACCACCTGATTCTTAGGAAGACCGAGAAACAGTGCATTGGAAAAGTCCACCCGTGACATAACTAAGGATAACACCAGTGTAGACAGAGCAGAAGGAGAAAGAAAAGGACGAATTGAACGAATTTGCCGCAGAAAGAAAAAAGAAGTTTTGGTGATATGGGAGATATGGGAACGAAAGGAAAGATCAGAATCGAAGTGAACACCTAGATAAATGTAGAGACCAATGGGACTGGAGAGTTGGAGAAAGAGGGGGCCAAAGTGGGGGGGGGGGGGAGCACCATAAGTGAACCAGATGGCAAGAGTCTTAGTAAGATTAAGATGGAGACAGTTAGTAGTAAGCCAGCTTGCAACAGAGGAAAGACAGGAATTCAAAGGAGTGAGGTCAGGACAGGAAGGGGAGGTATGATGGAGTAAGAGAATATCATGATGGGCTCCATGTGCATACTTATAGAATTGCAACCACATAATGTATCTATGTAAGTGCTCACTAGCACATGCAAATAATTAAAATACCATGATTTATATGCATAAATGGTGATTAAATTTCCAAGGCTTATCATAGAATTACCTTTGTAGTGTCCAGGGCAAGAGTGATCCACCTCTTTGCATGTCCCGTAGTTGCTAGATTCAAAATGTCAGCTATTCCCCCTAGTGGTAGTACCTCAGTAATGCCATTAGGGGGTCATAGTTACTATTTTGAACTCAGGTGGCAATGGGACAGAAGCAGAGGTGAATCGCTCCTGCCTTGAACACTTTGAAGCACATTTTATAATGGGCGTCCAAGTGCAATCTGGGACATCAAAGCCAGAACATCTGAAAGAAAAAGCAGGCACATGCAAGTTTAGGAATGATTTTGGAAACGTGGGCATGCCCAACATGCACATTTATTAAGCCAGAACATCTGAAAAAAAATCAGGTATGTGCAAGTTCAGGCAAGATTCCGTAAATATGGATGATTCCGATATGCATGTATAGCAAACAGCTATATAGGATAGCATTTAAGAACTAAGGTATCTAATAGTATAATGGTTAGAACAGTAGCTGAAAAGCAGGGTGGCTAGTTACATTTTGAGCTAAGGCTAGTTACTTAATTATTCATCTTCTCTACACTCTGGATGTTTTAAAGTGAAAAGAAGCACTTTCCTGATGCCTATTTGTGCCTGGGCAGCTATAAACATTGACATGCTTGCAGATGTCTCTGACATTTCTAAGATCAAACAGGGATGTTCAAGTCCATTGCTCCTCCCCAGACAGCCCTTTGCCACACCCCCATGTCTACTTGGACATCCCTGCACTGGAGATGTCTGCGAATGTCATTTGTGGAATGGCTACCAAGATGCTTCTGTAATTTCGACCTGCACATCTTCAAATCACGACTAAACATTTTTAAATGACCCTCTATACCAACAAAGATAACCCAGTAAGTGCTAGGGTGATCAGAGAGTGCGAAGAGTAATGCACTTTGGAGAGTTGGCCTTTGATCGGAGGGAGGGGGGGTCAATTCTTTGATTGGTGCATATGTTTTTTATGGGCAGGTTGGTGATGGCAACAACAGTGTTGAGACTTGCATCAGAGGGATAATGGTGGCATCAGGGGGTTGGGAGGCTTTGCTGTGATCCAGTTTTATTAATTTTTTAGCACTGGGTCCCACGTTAAATGCTTTGGTAGACAGCGCCATTGTATTGGCACTATCTGCCACTGCATCTAGTGTGGGCCCATGTGGTAGGCTAATGTCCTGTGTACTGATCCCAGGGCATTCGCTGACTATGCCTCTATTGTATCTGTTAGTACACAGACTCTGTACTTGCCATGCATTAATTTTTGCACCTAATGTACAATAAATACTTCAGTAAACATCCCTTGTACTAAAGGTTAATGTGTGTTAATGAAGTAAACATGCGTTAAATACTATAGTGCCCATAGAAATAAAAGGACTGTGGACACTTAACTGCATGTTAACTTTATTAACGCATGTTAAAACCATAAGTAAAAGGACACTGGAGATAATAGCCATGGATGTATAGTCCTTTTCAGTTTGTCCTGTTCATATTTTATATTTTAATTACGCAAATTGTTTCAAATACATATCTCATACGTTAACCTCAAGCATATACACACACTGTTTAAATGAATACACCACACAAAGATAGATTGCTTATTGTTTTCATTATCTAATTTTATTTTACAAATTAAACCTTTGACTAATATTACCCAAGCAATGACTTACACACAAAATAACATCCCGTATTTTGTGCTTGAAAATTCTGGATAAACTGGTTCCACAAAATTGTCCATTTTGAGAAATCTACAAGATCTGCTCCTAACTGATGCATATCAGTGGAAGTTTTATTAGATGTTATAAATGTGCTGAATGTTTAAGTGACAAGGCTACATGGGTCATTTAACTTCAATAGCATTGTCCATGAATAGACAGAAAACCTACTGCATAGTATCTCTGGGACTTTGTGCATTGTCAGAGATTTAAACAAATTGTTGCTATAAGGCAATTTAATAAATATCTTCTTTGCTTTGATATTCTTTTAGTTCTATATAGGGAACCATGAATCACTGGATAACTTATTTGGTGTGCCTATATATATTTAATAATATATTACATATATTTAATAATATATTATATATAATATAATGTCAGGATTAAGATTTAGTGCATAATGTAACATGATAATAATCAGAAGTGACCTAACTGAACATCTCAGAAGGGCATCACAGGATATAGTCAGTGGTGATTCAAACCAAGAGGACCATCAATTCCTATAGTAGAATGATGCTTAGCCAATCTCAACAAATGACTGCCACATGACAAGAAAAATTACTTCTGAAAAAAAGACATGCATATTTTGATTCTCATTGATGCAAACAATGAACACATTTCTGACTTGTGCCTGTCAGGACAAGCATTGTGTAAAACAGTTAAGTCCTCGTCTCTTTGTTTCATAACAATTTAATTTGGTAGCAGACGAAGGGAGCAAAACATGATTAGAATATGCCACATTACTGAGAAATTACGATGTGACAAAGAACAAAAAAATTCAGAGGAACATATGAAGCTATAGAAACTTGAGACATTATTCACTGTTTTTTGCTTTTGGTGGATTATTTAGATTTGTAGAGATCTATATCAAGCTGACTTGAAATGCAGATTGGTCTTAGGCCACAGAGATGGTCTTAGGGGCATGTTTACTAAACTGCGGTAATGCCATTCGCATTAGGTTCTGCAGAAAAGGCACAGATGCCCATATTAAGGTGTGGGCGGGGCATCATTAAGGCAAGCCGTGTCAGGTAACGCGCGTTATAAGGCACCTTATTAGGCACAGTACAAGGCACATGCCTTAACGTGCCTTGTACTGTGCCTAATAAGGTGCCTTGTAACGTGCCTTATAACGTGCCTTGTACTGTGCCTAATAAGGTGCCTAATTAGGAGCCTTATAATTCCTTATAAGGATTGCTGGCAACTGTGGTGAGGGTACTATGGGCTGGCAACATGGATCTGCAAAGATATGACGGTCACAGGTAAGCAAAATATCTGCCTTGGATACGAGGGGATAATGAGGAATTGTACCCATGACCTCCACCTAGAATGTCAGTGTACTAACCAGTAGGCTATACCTCTATGGCTTGTTGCATAGCAATGGCTGGGTAAAGAAGAACTGCAGGTCACTGTACAAACCATCTGCTCTGTGTGCCAGGATAGGAAAACCCCACCAGCACCCATGATGCATTGCACATGCAGGGCAGAGGCCTACAGCTGACTACCAAATGGGGTCTGCACCTCTACGGTACTGCAGCATGGTAAGACAAACTGACAGTGCGTGATATTGGCACAGAGTAGCTACAGACCATGCCATTGTGAAGGTTCCGTGTTCACCCTGAGAGAAAGGATGGGCGCCCAGCACTAGGTCCACAGTACAGGTGGTACTAGAGATAGGTCTGTCTGCACATCCCTAGCACTACCAGTGTGTGACAGGTGTTTCCAGCAGTGCAAGAAAAGGTACATGTGTCCCTGTGGGACCAGACACCACCTAGATTAGTGTGTACCCGGTGTTAAGGTCTGGCTGCCATGGGTACCTGTTATAAGGCCAGTGGTGTGTCTAGACTTGCATGAGGGCGATGGAGCACTGCCCCTATGGGTCTAAGTGGTATGTGCTTATATACCCCAAAGGGGCCTCAATCACCCCTTTTGTAGATGAAGGTGTAAACAGGTGCCTGCACCCTGCAGCATGGCTGTAGTATCACCAACACTGTCCTGCTGGTGGATGAGAGTGTCATACCTGTGACCATTGCAGACCAGCAATGATGCTTGGGGTAGGCAGGGAAAGGCTCAACTGCCCCACGCCACACTCAGACTGCACCTGCAGCATCCTACAAAGTGTTCCCACCATGCACAGATAAACTGCAGACAGCCCACTAACCAATCCACAGTGCATGCTCACAGGGGAACCCTGTGCACCCAGAGGTGGGAGGCACCACACAGACACCAAAGAGATATCACCATGATTAAGCCCCAAAACTGGGAACACACAGGTATCACTGGAAACAAATAATGTGTGGCACTATGTGGGAACATAGACATTCCATGGTCACTGCTCGGTCAGAGTGACAGTGACCCCCCCCCCCCATGGTGACATGGTGTGACCACCCTGTCCATACAGGTGGTGGTTGAGCACTACAGTGTCCCAGCCATTGCCCTCCACCCTGTGCAGATGCATCCTGGCCAATCCAGCCTGTCTGAGCCATACCCAGAATACCTTGCTCCTCATTATGCACATTTTCAGGCTAACGCTGGAAGCAGTGTGAGCTATGTGGGTTCAGTGAGGTGTTGGTAGACACAAAACAATGGAGAGGCATACGCACACTCCCACACCTATCTCAGCATTGTGCAGAGATGGATGTCGGGAGTTCAAATCCCACTAGAGGACAGCGACCTTGGGCCGGAAGGACTGGGGTTTCTAGTCCCACAGGTGCTCCTTGTGGTCTTGGGCAAGCCACTTAACCCTCCATAGCCCATGTTCCCTGTAAAATAGTTATCTCCAAGTTATAATTCCCTGTTCAATGTAATTTCAGTTTGTTCAATGTAAACCGCACTGATGCAGAATAGCAGGTATATAAGAGAATATAAATAAATAAATAAACCCTACCTGCTGCACTGGTCCTGATCACAGTGCCGACATTGCTAATCTGTGCAGGGGGTAGTAGTAGTGCTCTGGTGATAACTGCAGCTCTGGCTGGGGCTAACAGCCTGACACTCCATGAAGCTGTGGATAGTGGAGCCCTTGTGAGTGGGTGTCCGTACCCCTGTGCACCACTGCATTGAGGTTTGCCCATGTTGTTGTTGTGGCTGCATTGTGGGCTAAAACTATGGGGAGATGCTCTGCAGGATCCACAGATAGGACCTGAACCTCTGACTCTCTGCTCTTGGACATGCTGGCTGAGTGTACTGCACCAAACTATTGCCACAGCAGCATAGTGGTCCCTGGGGTTACCCTTACGTCCCTTGGCCAGACCTCTTCTGTTGCACTGCACACCACGTACTGGTACAGGGCATGGCCTAGGCTCACTGCAGGCGGGTGCCACTGCTCCCACCAGCACAATCACTCACCCCCTCTGCCGTGCCACCATGACCATATGCTGTCAGTGCTGGTGGTGCGCTATCCTAGGCCATCAAGGGGGGCAGGTAGGCGGCTGCCTAAGGTGTAGATTCTGGGGTAGGGGTGCCTACATAAATGTCCACTCATCCCCCGGCACTGCCTGTCAATGTTATGTGCCCCTTGGGATGCCTGCTGGGTAATGTCTCCTGGATGGGACACTGTGGGACACAGACTCATGGGCATGTCTGACCCTGGTCAGTTGCTGTCTTGCTGGTTTCCATTTTCTGCATTCCTATGTGCCACCTCAGCAACCGCCTAGTCCACCCTGTACCCCAGTAGCCCCCACTGCATGTCCCGCCTGCAGCCCCCATGCCCCATTTGCGCCATCACCATAGTGGCCATACCACAGTTTACTAAACATGCCCCTGCCCATAAACATGTTTACTAAACCGCGGTAACATAGCAGCAGCTACATTAAGGCGCGTTATGTAACGTTAAGGCACGTTAACATGCCCCTGCCCACAAACATGTTTACTAAACTGCGGTAACATAGCAGCGGCTACGTTAAGGCACGTTATGTAACGTTAAGGCGTGTTACCATGCCCCTGTTCATAAACATGTTTACTAAACTGCATGGACAGGGTGGCCACAGCATGTCACACTGGGGGATCACTCTCACTCTGACCGAGCAGTGACCATGGCATGTCTATGTTCCAACATAGTGCCACACATTATTTGTTTCCAGTGATACCTGTTTGTTCCTGGTTTTGGGGCCCAATCACGGAGATCCCATCTCTGGGTGCACAGGGTTCTCCTGTGAGCATGCACTATGGACTGGTTAGTGGGCTGTCTGCAGTTCACCTGTGCATGGTGGGAACACCTTGTAGGATGCTGCAGGTGCAGTCTGACTGTGCTGTCTGTTGATGAATGGCAGACTGTGGCGTGGGGAAGTTGAGCCTTCCCCTGCCTACCCCAAGCATCATTGCTGGTCTGCAATGGTCACAGGTATGGCACTGGCCCAGCAGTCCTGGAGGGCTGTCATCCGCCAGCAGGACTGTGGTTGCTGGTACTGCAGCCAAGCTGCAGGCACCTGTCCCACCACACCCTCATCTACAAAAGGGGTGATTGATGCCCTTTGGAGTATTTAGCACATACCACTTAGACCCATAGGGGCAGTACTACATAGCTCTCATGCGAGTCTAGACACCCCACTGCCCTGTCCTAATAACATGTACCCATGACAGCCAGAACGTAACACTGGGTATGCACTAATCTAGGTGGTTTCTGGTCCCACAGGGCCATATGTACCTTTGGCTGCACTGCTGGGAACACCTGCCACACACTGGCAGTGCTGGGGATGTGCAGAAGGCTCTATCTCTAACACCACATGTACTGTGGACCTAATGCTGTGTGCCCATCCTATCCCTCAGGGTGAACACGGAACCTGCACAATGGCATGGTCTGTAGCTACTCTGTGCCAGTATCACGCACTGTCAGTCCGTCTTACCACGCTGCAGTACCAGAGAGGTGCAGACCCCATTTGGTGGTCAGCTGTAGGCCGCTGTTCTGCACTTGCAATGCATCATGGGTGCTGGTGGGGTTACCCTATCCTGGCACACAGAGCAGACGGGTTGTGCAGTGACCTGCATTCCTTCTGTACCCAGCCATTGCTGTGCAGCAAGCCATAGAGGTATATCTTACTGGTTAGTACACTGACATTCTAGGTGGAGGTCATGGGTTAAATTCCTCATTGTCCCCTCCTATCCAAGGCAGATATTTTGCTTGCCTGTGACAGTCATATCTTTGCAGATCCATGCTGCCAGCCCATAGTACCCTCACCACAGTTGCCAGCAATCCTTATAAGGCGTTATAAGGCTCCTAATTAGGCACAGTACAAGGCACGTTACAAGGCACCTTATTAGGCACAGTACAAGGCACGTTACAAGGCACGTTATAAGGCACCTTATTAAGCACAGTAGAAGGCATGTTATAAGCCACGTTACAAGGCACCTTATTAGGCACTGTACAAGGCACGTTAAGGCATGTGCCTTGTACTGTGCCTAATAAGGTGCCTTATAACGCGCGTTACCTGACACGGCTTGCCATAATGATGCCCTGCCCACGCCTTTATATGGGCATCCATGCCTTTACCACAGAACCTAATGCAAATGACATTACCGCAATTTAGTAAACATGCCCCTTAGAGTTGGCTCAAGGTGTTGGTGCTCTAGGCAAACCTTAAGCATTATGCTCCCCCGCCCCCTCTGGCTGTCAGAATCTATTGTTTAGCTTTGAATGCCTTGCTCTTTGCTCTCGCCCTACCAACAGACGTTTCCACCCTAGCTTGCCTGGTGGTTGGGCCAGCCCTGATAGAGTCACTCTCTTGTTGTTCAGGATGTTGAAGCACACCTATCCATCCCATTGGCTGTTTTCTTCCATAAAGTTAAAAAAAGCCTCATTTATCTATTGGCCCAGATTTGTTATACCACTCTTTGTTAAAAGCTTCAAGGTGGTTCACAATAAAAAGTATTATGATAGCATAGAAAACAAACAAAAAGGATGAGACAAATTACAACAGAGGTCAGAAACTAAAAACAGAAGGCAGAGAAGCAATTGCACAACATAATCTGTTCCCTGTAAAATGACTAGGACATGATTAACCATGTACCTTGAATTTTCTCTGTTCATTGTAAACCGCACTTGATACTTGGGAAAGAGCGGTATATAAATGTGTGCTAAATAAATAAATAAAATAATACCAGGTTTACACAGGAGAAAAACTCTCTTTATTCAGGAAACATAAGGAGGGGGAAAAAAGTCCAGGGCAATGAATCAGTAGGACGAGATCGGGAAGTTAGAAACAGTTGAAGTCCTGGAGAAAAAGCCAGGTCTTTAATGCAGTTTCAAATTTTTTGAAGGAGGGTTCCTAAACACAGAATTTCCCAATTGAGGACCAAGAAAACTGAAAGTCATGGAGCAATAGGTTTCAAGACAAATCAAATGTATGGTAGGAACAACAAGGAGGTCAGTGTTAGATGAGCGCAGAGTGCAGGAGGGGCAATAAGGAATGAGATATGAGTTAAGGTAGACAAGCCTATCGAAATAATAAACTCAGTACATTAGTGTTAGGGTTTTGAATTTTATTTGAAAGGCAACAGGGAGCCAATGCTGTTCAAGGAGGAGAGGAGTGACATAATCATGTCATTTGGCCTTATTGATGAGTTTTACCACCATATTTTGTATTATTTGAAACCATTTTAATTGGGACTGAGTAGTACCTGCAAGTAAGGAGTTGCAGTAATCTATTTGATTGATGACTAAGGAGTGGAAGACAATCTTTAAGGCCTTCATGTCTAGGTAGAGGTTTATGACTGATTTTTCTAAGAGCAAAGAAGCAACTTTGAACAGTTTTTGAGATAAAAGGCTTGAAGAAAGATGGTCATCAAGTAAGGCACCAACGGAGCCAATCAAATTTTTATTGAGATCGGTGTGGAAAAGATTAATATAGGGAGGAGTGGCCTAGTGGTTGGGGCAAGGTACCACAGGCCGGAAGGTCGGTGGTTCAAATCCCAGTAGAGGACAGCAACCTTGGGCCGGAAGGACTGGGGTTTCTAGTCCCACAGGTGCTCCTAAGTGTCTTGGGCAAGCCACTTAACCCTCCGTTGCCCATGTTCCCTGTAAGTATTAGTGTATGTGTCTCAAAATCCTCTCGTGTTAAATGTATCCCCCAACCACTTTGACCCGGTGAAAAGCGGGATATAAATGCAGCTAAATAAATAAATAAAAAAATAAAATAAATAAATATAGAAATATTGAAACATAGAAACATAGAAACATGATGACAGAAAAAGACCACATGGCCTATCTAGTCTGTCCTTCCATATCAACAACTACAACAGTCCAATGAGGTTGCACCAAAGACTTATACAGAGGCATTATCACCTCCTTTTTTCTGCTAGCCTTTCCTCTCCGTATGCACCCAAGCATCCTTCTAGCTTTTGCCGTCGCCTTTTCTACCTGTTTAGCTACTTTAAGATCATCAGACACAACCACTAACACCTGATTAGGTGTTAGCAGTTTCTAAACCTGAGGAGGTTACTAGAGTTCAGCAACCTATTGTGCTCAAGGAAAGTTCCCCTAAAGCACCAACAAGAAAGTAACCTTGCTTTAAAAAAATATACAAAAAACCCTTTTAAGAGCTCCCAGTCAGAGAGCTAGCAATGTAATATAATAAAAACAAACAAACAAACCCTCAAATCCTTACTGTTTGTTGATCTGTAGAGCCCTGGTTAGGATAGTGTATGAGGAAGGGGCAGTCATTGTGTGATAACAGAGCACTTCAGTTTTTAAGGAATTTAAGATCATTTTATGGGATTGTAGCCAGTCTGCAATCTTTTGGAGTTTTAGCATCGAGTTCCTATAGAAATTAAGCATCCCAAGTATTGTGGGCTACTATAAGCTGAATATCATCACTGTAGAGGAAAAAGCTTACATTGAGATCCTGGATAAGAAGAGCAAAAGGAGAGTTAAAGAGATTAAAAAGAATGGGAGCAAAAATTGAATCTTGGGGCACATCATGGGACTGAGGGAAGTAACAAGATAGATTGCCATCTATGGAAACTTGAAACATTGATCAAATTAAGGTTTGTCAGGGAAAATGATCAGACGAAGTTTTGAGTAGCTTATGGGGAATTGCATCAGCAGAAGAATTTAATGGATTAAGGGAGCCCATAAGCCTTTGTAGATGTGAGGAGGAGAGAGGGACAAAAGAATGCAGAGAACTTGGATGGATTCCTGGAGGACTGTGAGGAGAAGATGCAGTGGTGGGAAGGGAGGGGGGGGGGGAGTTGGCAGTAGCTTTCTGCTCATTGCGGTAGCCTAAAATCTTAGTGATCAGAGAGGAACCAAGCTGGTCTGGGGAGATAGGGATGGGGTTGGTTGTGGCAGGACGTTTTGGACAAGTTTACAAAAGAGTTGTTTAGGAATATTTTCATGCTTACAAATCAAATTGCTATAGTAATTAGTTTTAGCCAGAGAAATGAGGCTCACTGGAGCAACAGGGGGTCATATTTTCAATATTTGGCACTTTGTGCCATATGCGTTCAGGCCTTCTAACTTTCTTCTTAAAGTCTTTAAGTTTTAGTGTGAGCCAAGGATTAGATCTTAAAGTGCAGTTAGATTGTTTAAGGGGAGCATGAGAATCAAGAAAATTCTTTAGCAAAGAATCAAAGGTGGCGATCTTGTCATCAGGTGAGGAAATTGCAAATCTGGGGGGAAAGCAAGACAGTCAGCTGCGAATGACTCCATATCAAGATTCTTGGTGCTTCAGAATGTGAAAGGGGTTTGACAAATTTTATTAAAGGCTGTGGGAATAGAAAGACTAAAAAGAACCAAGTGATGGTCAGACCAAGAGTTAGGGATAATATTGCAGGAGCTAGGAGGAGGATTGAAATCACAGAATAAAACCAGATCGAGACAGTGACCTGACGAATAAGTGGGATTCTGGGGCAGGATTGAGAAGCCAAGATCAGTGATAAAAGAAATAAAATCAAGGCTAAGGGGTATGTTTACTAAACTGCGGTAATGTCACTCGCATTAGGTTCCACGGTAAAGATACAGATGCACATATAAAGGCGTGGGCGGTGCATCGTCACAGCAAGCCGTATCAGTTAACACATGTTACAACTAACACGCGTTACAAGGCGCCTCATAAGGCACCATACAAGG
This sequence comes from Ichthyophis bannanicus, assembly GCA_033557465.1. NCBI lineage: Eukaryota > Metazoa > Chordata > Amphibia > Gymnophiona > Ichthyophiidae > Ichthyophis > Ichthyophis bannanicus. The sequence continues at coordinate 1,310,808,668 of CM066031.1, forward strand.
CACATAAGAAGGCGCACTGTAAGGTGCCTCATAAGGCACCCTATAGGGCTCCTTAGGCTAAGCACCGTAGTAGGCACCCCTGAACAACGCACTCTAGAAGGCACCCTGGGTTATTGAACCATAGGTTAAGGTGGTCTAACAAGGTTACGGTGCCCAAGGCTAGTGTGGCCTAAGGGTTGCAAGGTGCCGCAGGATGACATGCATGACCTGTGAGGAACAGAGACAGATGTAGCCCCAACACTAGATAGAGCACTCAGGAAAGGCAATGAACAGGAGAGTGAAGGAGGGAGAGCTGGGATCCGCTGGACCCACCATATCTGCGGGCAGCCTATATGTCTGCCAGTACTGATGACAAACATGGTGAGGGCAACTGTACCACAGCACAGGGTGTTGGCAATGTAAAGTACTGGAAAGACATTTGGTGGCAGACGATGGGAATACATGTCCCCCAGTGGAGGCGGAGGTGGCAGTATAGTTACAATGATGGGTGGACAGAGGAGTGGTGGTGCCATGCAGATCAGGCACAGGTGAGGCAAGCATGATGAGGCACAATGCAGGAAAGGGTAGCAGTGCAGGACATGGGGTGACATCCTGCACAGGCAGACAGGACTCTACACAGCTGACAGATGCAGATAGACGGACAAAGGGAATGTTGGCAATTGTGGCGAGGGTATTATGGGCTGGCAGCACAGATCTGCAGAAATATGACTGTTACAGGCATGCACACTATTTAAGTAAGACAGGTATAAGAGGAGGGAACAATGAGGAATGGAACCCATGAACACTGCCGAGAATGGCATTGTATTAACCAGTAGGCTATACCTCCGTGGTGTATGTCACAGCAATGGCTGAGTACAGAAGGACTGCAGGTCACCGCACAAACGTCTGCTATGAGTGCCAGGATAGGGTAACCCCACCAGTACCCATGATGCAATGCACATGCTGAATAGCTGTCTACAGCTGATCACCAAATGGGGTCTGCACCTCTCCGGTACCTCAGCTTGGAAAGACAAACTGACAGCGCGTGATACTGGCAGTGTAGCTACAGACCATGCCATTGTGCAGGTTCTGTGTTCACCCTGAGGGATAGGATGGATGTCCAGCATTAGGTCTGAAGTACATGCAGTGCTATAGATAGGTCCTGCTGTACATCCCCATTACTACCAGTGTGTGACAGGTGTTCCTTGCAGTGCAGCTGAAGGTAATTTGGTATCCATCTGTATCCTGTAGTAACATGTGGTTCTCTGCAACCAGACAGTGTGTACCCTGTGTTAGGGTCTGGTTGACATGGGCAACTGTTATCAGGGCAGAAGGGTTTCTAGACCTGCATGAGGTGTGTGTAGCAGTTACTTTATAAGATCAAAGTGGTATACACTACATACCCCAAAGGGCAAATATCACCCTTTTTGTAGGTAAGGGACAGATGCCCCAGCACCAGTGAAGCAATCTCCATCCTGCTGGTATAAGACAGACCTCCAGGTTTGGTGGTCCAGAGCCATACCTGTACCTGGGACAGTGGCATACCAGCAGCAATGTTGGGGGTTAGGTCTGGAATACCCCAACTACTGCACAACACTGTCTTCCAGTCACCAGCAAACAGCACAGTCAGACTGCATTTTATAGGTGTTCCAATCATACACAGTCTAACTGCAGACAGTCCACTAGCCAGTCCATAGTACATACTTACAGAAGAATTATGTGCACCAAACAGGCATCTCAGCAATTGGGGCCCCAGCACTGGGAACACAAAAGTATCACTGAAGACAGATAGTGTAGAGCGCTATGTGGGAACCTAGACATGCCATGGTCACTGCTTGGTTAGAGTGAGTGCCCTCCCAGCATGACATACCTTGGCCACCCTGTCCATGCAGGCAGTGTTTGGGCACTACAGTGTCCCAGCCATTGCCCCACACCCTGTGAAGATGCATCCTGGCCAATCCACCCTGTCCGGGCCATACCCACAACACCTTGCTCCTCATTATGCACATGTTCAGGCTAACGCTGGTAACAGTGGGACATTTTGGGCCCAGAGAGGGGTGGGCAGCCACAGAACAATGGACAGACATACACATACATACACACACATACACACTCCTATTGCAGCATTGTGCAAAGATAGGGGTGGTTGGCAACCCTGCCCGCCACACTGATCCTGATCACAGTGCCGACATTGCAAAACTGTGCAGGAGGTAGTAGTAGTAGTGCTCTGGTGATAACTGCAGCTCAATGCTGGGGCCAACAGCCTGACTCTCCATGCAGCTTTGGATTGTGGAGCCTGTGTGAGTGGGTGTTTGTACCCCTGTTCGCCGCTGCTTTGGGCTTTGCACGTGTTGCTGTTGTATCTGCATTGTAGGGTAAAATATAGGGACATGCTCTGCAGGAACCACAGCTGGGACTTGAACCTGTGATTCTCTGCTTCTAGACACAGTTGCTGGGTGTACTGCACCACACATTCATGGTAATCCCTGGGGCTACCTGTACTTTTCCTCAGCCAGAACCTTTTATGTTGCACTGCACACCATGTAATGGTACAGGGCATGGCCTAGGTCCACTGCAGGCAGGTGCCACTGCCACCTCCAGCATGGGCACACTCACCCCTGCCATTCTGACATGAGCATATGCTGTCGGTGCTAGTAGTGATCAGTCCCAGGCCATCCATTGTGTGGGTAGGTGGTCGCCTAGGGAGCGGGGTCTGGGGCAGGGGGCATACATGAGCATCCTCACAACCCCCCCATCACCGCCTACCAATAGTGTGTCCCTTCTGCTTGGGGGAGGGTTGGCTGGGGGGATGTTAGGTCAGTGCTCTGGCAACTGTTAGCTCGGGTGGCCCAGGTAGATGTAGGTGGATTGTGTTTGGCCATTTTCTGCTGATGTCATTCTGATTTCCGGTTTCTATGTTCCTATGTGCCACCTCAGCGCCCGCCTAGTCCACCCTGTGCCCCAGCTGCCCCCGCTACATGTCTCACCTGCAGCCCCCTATGCCCCACTTGCACCATCGCCATAGTGGGCTTTCATACTTGGGCACTATGCTGTTGATGGAAATGGAGCACTACTATCACGTTTCTTTGGCTCCCTGTCTATGCTGTACATTGCTGACACTGAAATTGTTTCTCTCTCCTAAAAATGTGCATCTAACGGCAGGTTTTCATTCGCGGTAGGATTCAGCCCTTCATTTCAGTGCGCCCACTCCACACTCATTGACCCCTTCTCTCCACCCTCTCTCCACCCTCTGCGGTGTTTACTGCGGCCGGGAATGTTAACGATCGTTAGGTAACGTTAACACGCAACACCTAACAATCGTTATTGTTACCTAACGCGCAGTCTGTAATATTACCGCAGTTTAGTAAACATCCCCCTAAGAGAAGAATTGAAAATGAGAAGGGTGCCAGGGAGAATTACAAAGTCAGATAGTAGCTGTTGAAGGGCACTATAAGTTATGGGGGAAACTGGAGAAGCGAGGTATAGCAAGAGGCAGTGAAATGGTACTGATGTTTTAAAAAAAAAGAATATGGTTATGGTTTAGGCACTTGATATACCGCCCTTTACTTGAGCATCTGAGCGGTTTACATGTGTACTAACGGGTACTTTTTATTCCCTTGTCCCCAAAAGGCTCACAATCTAAGTGCACCTGAGGCAATGGAGGGTTAAGTGGCTTGCCCAAGGCCACAAGGAGTGGCCATGAGACTAGAGACCCAAGTCCCTCCAGCCTGAGGTTGTTTGTCTACATGCAAGAATTGAACCCTCAGTCCTCTAGCAACCTGCGATAACCTATCCCAATCACTGAGCCACTCCTCTAATTGCAGAGAGGGAGAGTTTGAGATTTCTTTAGAGTGCCACAAGGAGGAGGCAAGGGGGCTATACCTCCTCCTCATCTGAAAGGACGATTACAGAAGAAATAATCTGGGAGGATTTGCATTAGATAGATGGTGTCACCATACTGAAGCGAGGTCTCACAGACAGCCAGCATCTGCAGGAGATATGTGCTAAAGAGATCACATATCAAGAAGGATTTGTTTTTGATACTGCATGCATTTATAAGTCTGACCTGAAAAACAGGGCTAGGAGAACAGAGGTTATGGGGGCAGCTACGAGGAACAGAGACAAGGACTCATGGTTACGGAGAGACAGCCAGTGAGAGGGAACTTACTGTTATATGTGGCTGCTACCAGCACCGGTGAATGAGAACAGAGTTGAAGGGAACAACACATCATAGGGCTAGATGTGGTAAAAACCAGGAGACAGTAAACAGCAAGAAAAGCAAAAAGTGGCATTTCTTGCATTATATTCAAAATTATATTTTCTTTTATCAGTTCCACTCACAGTCCTTCTGGTTTTGCTTCAGCCCTCTGCATTAATTCCTTTAAGTAATGACCTCATTATTTTAACTTAAAGCTTTTTATTTGATTTTGTCAATAAGACCAGTGATATTACGGACAGAATGTGGAGCTGATATTCCATACCTACTTTATATTATATGAGACATGGTTAATGGGGGACAATTTAACATAGTCAGAATTATCTTTATAGCATCTCCAGACCCCAGATAATAAATGATATTCAGTTAATAGCTGCCTTTCCTCAGTTTAATCCCACCTATTTTAAATCTTCTCAATCACGGCTTTGCAGTTTTTTTCCTAGTGTATCCTGACTGTCTCTCTTGACTAGATTGTAAGGGCCCGATATCGATGTGGGCAGGCTATGCGCCCCTGCGGCGTATAGCCCTGTCTGCTGATCCTTTACCTCAGATATTCAATGCCAGAGTCATATGTGGCCCCAGCATTGAATATCCGGGGATCAATGCAAAAGCCAGAAGCCACAGAAGCTGAGGCGCAGATCATTAATCGAGTAGCAATATCGCTGCTGCCCGGTTAGCGCTTGCCACCACCCCAGAATGTCCCTGTAGGAGAGTTAGGAGGGGATATTCAACGGCACTAACCATGTAAGTGCCATTGAACATTCCCATTTACAAAAAACAGGAACTATCCATTAAGAGGAAAATTTAATATAGGTTAGGAAGGTAAATATGTACATCAGAAGAATGGCTGCTTAAAATTGCAACTGTATTTTGCCCATACAGTTTATAAGATGCAGTATGTGTATCTTATGCGCATACCTACCAGAAGTGCATCCATAAATGTTCATGCATACATTTGGGCGTGGACATTTCAGAAACAGTGTAGCACAAGCAATAGCCACAGATTTCTGCCACTTCAGTGTGCTCTGACAATGCAATTATGGTCCAGTGGCCCGTCACCTGAAAAAACTTACAACATTCCCCTTCTTCATATTACTCAAGATCAGACAATGGAAGAAAGTCAAACAGCATCAAGGTATCGCACAAGAATGAGCAGAACAGCCAGGCCTCAGCCTTCACTGTCACCTCTACCCAAGTACTGCTGAGATAGCATGAGGATAACCCAATATTTATTTTTGGAGTGCAACCGCACAGGATTTGATAACCATAGTGAAAACACTGCTTATAGACTTATATGCCCATCTGATAAGACATATGTCAAAGTTATTGCTCTGGCCTGTGCTTGCCCCATACTATGCAGGCAGATGCACTCTTCACTTGATAAGACAATGGTAAAGTCAGTCAGAACTATCAGTCCCAGCATGCAATTGGGTCAAGCCAGCATTGAAGAAAACAAGTCTGAGAGACTGCAGGCTATAGGTCAAGCATCCACCTGAATAGATGCAGGTGGAGCTGCTTATGGCATCAGGCACCAAACAAACAACATGCAGGATACAGATGTAGTTTAGGGTTCCACCATGTAGATACTGAACATTTTGCACATAACACTAGTGCTAAAACAAAGACAGGATTGGAGGAGTAGCTTAGTTTAGTGGTTAGAGCAACAGCCTAACATCAAAGAGATCCAGATTCAGTTCCCACTGGCACTCCTTGTGACCTTGGGCAAGTTGCTTTACCCTCCATTGCCTCGGAAGACAAGGCCTGACAATCTACTTCTGGTCATATCTTGCCAAGAAAACCCAGGGGCTGATGAGTTGCTAGGAGTCAGCATTAACTTGAAAGCACTTAAAAAAAAAAGACTAAGGGGTATGTTTACTAAACAGTCTTAACGTGTGCCTGGCGATAGTGTGCAAGCTGCCATAAAAGGAGTGGGCGTTTCGGTCTTAACATAGCAAAACTGAATTATCGTGCGATAACGTGCACTGCACACATTATCAGGTGAGATGCCACTAAGCACGTTAACGTGCAGTAATCTTAAGTAGGCGTGCTGACATCTAAATACAGAAACAGAGATGTATCACAATGGTTAATACACTGACTGATAGTACTGGGGACATGAGTTTGATCCCCCAGTGTGCCTAATGAACAAGGCTGGCTGAGGTATCTCCCTTTATGTTTAAGTAGTGCTTTTTGAGGCATTATAGTTTTATTTTAATTAGTGCTGCCAGCAAACACACCCTCACAGTGGTGTAACCTAAGGTGCCGCATAAGGCACCCTATAAGGCACTCCAGAGGGCACATTATAAAGTGCACTGTCTGCCAAGGCACCCTACAATGTCCCCTATAGGACACCTTATAAGGCGCTTTATAGGGCGCCTTATAAGGCGCTCTATAAGGCGCCTTATAGGATTCCTTATAAGGTGCCTTATGGGGCACCTTAAGGTTGCAGTACTCTGAGGGTGTTTTTTTCTGGCAGCACTAATGTACATTAAAAATAGACAATGCCTCAGACAGCCCTAACCAATAACCTCACTGTGGGCTAGAACCCATGACTTCTGGCTCCGCAGGCAGTAAAGTAACCAATGGGCTACAGCTGCTAACAAACCCCTAGCTGGCTACAGAAGGACTGCACATCACCACACAAACAGTCTGCTGTGGCTACCAGGATAGGGGCAACCCACCTGTACCCATGATGCACAGCACATGCATATCAGCAGTCTACAGATGATCACAAGATGGGGTATGCACCCCACAGCACCTCAGCCTGGTAGGGGGTGCCGATGGTGTGTGTTAGTGGCACAGAGTAGCTACAGACTGTCACATTGTGTAGGTATTGTGCTCACTCTGAGGGGGAGGTGGGGCTGCACCTTCAATGGCTGAAATAGGCCATGTTGCAGGTACCCATTAGTGCCAGTGTGTGTGTGTGTGATAGGTAGTTCCTGCAAACACACCTAGGATACATTAGTGTCTCTCTGAAGTTCTCAATCAAGTCTGGCCCATGATGCACCCAGAATAGTGCATATTCTGTCTTGGTGCCATGGTAACATGGTGTTTGGACCCATAAGCAGATTATGTATCACCACCCAACCCACCCTCTGTGGCTCAGGGTGGGAGACAGGATTACCCCACCAACAGATCCACATTCTACCTCCCTGCAACAGTGGCAGTAGAAGGGGCCTATCAACCCGTCATGCTGAGGAACATACACCCTACAGGGAAGCCAATGCAGAGCTGTACACATCCCTAAGGCAATGGCAGGAAGACAGTAGGACTGGAAATGCTCAGCTGCCCACCAACAGCAGCTGACATTCTCCAGAAGCAAGCACAGTGAGTCACCAGCCACTGTACCCTGCAAGGTGTTCCAGCCATACACATACAACTGCAGATAGTCTGCTAGGCTAGTCTACAGTGCATGATCCTGTAGAAGATGTGTGCACCCAAAAGCTGGGATGTGAACACACCCACCAAGCAAATAAGTCAGGGATTAAGCCCCAGAGAAGAGAACCTATACATTTCACTAAAGAAAAACACTATAGAGCACTATGGGGGAACCTAGCCATACCATGGTCACTGCTCAGTAAGAGTGAGAGTGACTTCCCAGCAGGACATGCTGTGGCCACCCTGTCGGTGCAGGTCGTGGCCAGGCACAACAATGTCTGAGCCATTGCCCTATGCCCTGTGCTGATGCATCCAGGCCAGGTCACCCTGTCCAGGCTATACCCACAGTACCTTGCTCCTCATTATGCACATTGGCAACAGTGCTAGCAGTGTGGGCTGAGGAAGGTGTTAGTAGCCACCACACACTGGATAGACAGACACACGCTCCCCACACCTATGCCAGCATTGTGTACCTATAGAGGTGTTTGGCAGCCCTGGCCACCACACCAGTCCTGGGCACAGTGCAGGCATGTCTATGGTACGCAATACTGTTTGGGTCACTCCCCAGGGTGGTAAACACTGTCAGACACAAGACCTGAAGCAGACTCCACAGACATCAGAAAGGTTGCTATGATGCAGCTCAATCAGCCAATTGTGCTTAACTTAGGAATTGCTATCTGCCAGTAATCATAGCAACCTTTTGATAGCTGTGTACTGTATTCCCAGGTTTAGGGTGGCATTGCTAAAGTATGCAACTGCTAGTATTGGGAGATGCACGCAGGGCCCAACATCCTGCCTCTCCAGGAGGCATTGGATAATGGAGCCTGTGGGTGTGGGTGTGTCTGCCCCTGTTGGCCGCTGCTTTAGGGCAGAGGTTCCCAACTCCAGTCCTGGTGGGCCAAACACCGTTCGGGTATTCATTCTGTCCCTAATGAATATGCATGAGATGCATCTGCATACCATGGGGGCGGCGCATAGAAATGCAGCACAGGCATCTTTATTAGAGGCAGCATGGAACCTGAATGGTGTTTGACCCTCCAGGACTGCATTTGGGAGACTCTGCTCTAGGTAATGCACATGTTTATGGTGTCTGTGCTCTGTAGGGTAAAATGTAGGTGTTTTGGGCATGTTTACGTCATCTGCAATAAAGGTTCTGTCTGTATTAGCAGTGGGTAAAATATGGGGACTGGGTTGGCAGGAACCACATCTGTGACTTGAACCTGTGACCTTCTGAACACACTGGCTGTGTGCACTGCACCACTGTGTTGCCACAGAGACAGTGAATTCCCTGGTGATACCATGACTGTTCGTCAGACAGGGCCTGTCTGTTGCAGTGCATGGCACCCACCTACACAGGGCTAGGCCATGGTCTGCTCTGGGCAGCTGCCACTGCCCCCTCCACCACCAGTATCCCTCTGCCACCATGCTGACATGCCCTTCTGCTGGTGGTGCTGGTGGTGCGCAGTCTCAGGCCATCCAGTGTGCAGGTAGGTGGCTGCCTATGGTATGGGTTCTGGGGTAGGGGTGCCTGCATAGCAGTCCACGCTCCCCCCTAGCACCGCCTGCCAATGTTCTGTGCCCTTGGGGGTACCTGCTGGGTACTATCCCCTGTGACACTGTGGGAAGCACACTCGTGCCCATGTTGGGCCCTCATCAGTTGCTGTCTGTCTGCTCTACTGTTTCAGCATTCCTATGGGCCACCTAGGCATCACCCTAGTCCGCACTGTGGCCCAGCTGCACCACAGCATGTGCCGCCTGCAGCCCTCTGTGTCCCCTTTTCCAGCATCTGTCCAGTTGCCCGTTCCGACATGCCTGCCCTGCTGTTGCGGAACATGTCCACGCCATAGGAAACCTGTCCAATGGAGAGGGAAAACCCTGATCAGCGCAATTTCACTGTGGGCTCATTCACCTTGTATGGGGACGGAGCATAGACCCTTCCAAAATTCATATCTTTTTTTTTGGAGCTTTCTCGGGAGTGTTTTTTGATGTTTCCCATTAATATCACTATTGCCCAGCTTGGTTGTGCTTTATTTTTATATTTTCTTCTGGCCATTTTCACTGTTTATTTGCCCTTTTGTTCTGTGCTCATGTATCACACATCACTTTTTGTAGGTTTCCCTGGTTTTGCTGTACATTGCTGATGTAAATAGTTTCTTTTTCCTTTAAATCTGCTCTAACGCTAGGGTTTCACTGGCGTTAGGTTTCAGCCCCGGATTCCACGGTGTTAGTGTGCAGGGAGCCTCTCCCCTCCCACTCTCTGCCCATTGACCCTCTCTCTGCCACTGGGGAGCCTTCCTCTGCCATCCGGGAGCCTTTCTCCACCCTCGGCGCTCATTTGCGCTGCTGCGCCCGTTATCGCGCGCTAAGGTACCTTATCGCCCGGTAACACACCTTCATCAGGCGATAAGGTACCTTATCGCCCGATAACATCGTCCGGCGCACATTAAGACGGTTTAGTAAACATACCGCTAAGACATAAAAAAACATCCACACTGTTTTCACACATATACATCCTGAGAGCTATTTGAGGAAGTGACCGAAAATTCTATGGGGTATGTTTACTAAACCGTTTTAACGTGCGCCTGGCGATAGTGTGCAAGCTGCCATAAAAAGAGTGGGCGTTTCAGACTTAAAGTAGCAAAACGGGATTATCGTGCGATAATGCATGCTGCTGAGCACATTATCGGGTGAAGCACCGCTAAGCGCATTAATGCGGGGTAGTTTTAAGTAGGTGCCCAGACATACAAACATAGAAACAGAGGTGTAGCACAATGGTTAATACACTGACTGATGATACAGGGGTCATGAGTTTCATCCCCCAGTGTGCCTAATGCATAAGGCTGGTTGAGGCATCAGCTTTGACATGTAAGTATTGTTTCTTGAGGCATTTCATTTGTATTTTAATTATTGCTGCCCTCACATGCCGTAACCTAAGGTGCCGCATAAGGCACCCTATAAGGCACTCCATAGGGCACATTATAAAGTGCACTGTCCGCCACAGCACCCTATAAGGCGCTCCATAGGACACCTTATATGGACTGCAACCATAAGGTGCCTCAGAAGGCGCTTTATAGGGCGCCCTCTGAGGCACCTTATGGTTACAGCACTCTGAGGGTGTTTTTGCTGGCAGCACTAATGTACATTAAAAAGAGACAATGCTTTGGACAGCCCTATCAAATAACCCCACTGTGGGTTTGAAACCATGATCTCTGGCTCTACAGGCAGTGAAATAACCAGTGGGCTATAGCTCTATAGCTGCAAACAAGCCCCTGGCTGGCTGCAGAAGGACTGCACATCACCACACAAACAGTCTACTGTGATCACAAGGAAAGGGTTAACCCACTCGTACCCATGATGCACTGCACATGCAAATCAGCAGTCTGCAGTTGATCACAAGATGGGGTATGCACCCCCACAGCACCTTGGCCTGGTAGGGGGAACTGACCGTGTGTGTTACTGGCACAGAGTAGCTACACACCGTCACATTGTGCGGGTACTGTGGGGCGCCCAGCACTAGGTCCACAGCAACTTCCATGACAGAAATAGACCATGCTGCAGGTCCCCAGCAGTGCTAGTGTGTGAGATAGGTAGTTCCTTCAGACACCCCTTGGATACATCTGTATTTCTCAGTCAGGTTTAGCCCTTATGGACCCATAGGCGGATTATGTACCACCACCCAACCCACCCTCTGGGGCTGGGGCTGAGGGTGGAAAACAGGATCTCCCATCAACAGATCTACATTCTACTTCCCTGCAATGGTGGCAGTAGAAGGGACCATCAACCCCAGTCCTGCTGGAGAACAGACACCCTACAGGGCAGTCAATGCAGCTCTGTACACATCCATAAAGCAATAGCAGACAGACATTAGGCCTGGAAATGCTCAGCTGCACCCCTCCACTATCTGATATTCTCCTGCAGCCATCCCCCAGCTGCTGCACTCTGCAAGGTGTTCCAGCAAGACACATACTAGCTGCAGACAGGCTGCTAGCTAGGCCATGTTCCTGGAGGAGATGCATGCACCCAGAACTGGGATGTCAGCATACACACCAAGCATATAAGTCAGTGATTAGACCCCAAAAGGGAACCCATAAATATCACATGAGAAAAGTACTGTAAAGCACTATGGGGGAACCTAGCCATGCTGTGGTCACTGCTCAGTCAGGGTAAGAGTGATCTCCCAGCAGGACATGCTGTGGCCACCCTGTCTTTGCAGGTGGTGGCCGGGCACTACAATGTCCCAGCCATTGCCCTATGCCCTGTGCAGATGCATCCTGGCCAGGCCACCCTGTCCAGGCTATACACATGGTACCTTGCTCCACATTATGCACATTGGCAGGCCAATACTGGCAACAGTGCTGGCAATGTGGGCTGTGGAGGGTGTTTGCAGCTACCACACACTGGATAGACAGACACACACTCCCACACCTATGCCAGCATTGTACAACTATAGAGGTGTTTGGCAGCCCTGGCCAACGCTCCAGTCCTGGGCACAGTGCAGGCATGGCTATGGTACGCAATACTGTTGGGGTCACTCCCCAGGATGGTAAACACTGTCAGACACAAGACCTGTAGCACACTCCACAGACTTAACTTCTGAATTGCTATCTGCCAGTAATTATAGCAACCTTTTGATAACTGTGTACCGTATTCCCAGGTTTAGGGTGGCATTGCTAAGGTATGCAAGTGCTAGTATTCGGAGATGCACGCAGGGCCCAATGTCCTGCCTCTACAGGAGGCATTGGATAATGGAGCCTGTGGGTGCGGGTGTGTCTGCCCCTGTTGGCTGCTCCTTCACGGGAGAGGTTCCCAACTCCAGTCCTGTTGTGGCAAACACTGTTCGGGTTTTCATGCTGTCCCTCATGAATATGCATGAGATACATTTGCATACCATGGGGGCGGCGCATAGAAATGCAGCACAGGCATCTTTATTAGAGGCAGCATGGAACCTGAGTGGTTTGGCCTTCCAGGACTGCATTTGGGAGACTCTGCTCTAGGTAATGCACATGTTTATGGTGTCTGTGCTCTGTACGGTAAAATGTAGGTGTTTTGGGCATGTTTACGTCATCTGCAATAAAGGTTCTGTCTGTATTAGTGTGGCAGGTGCAGGCCTGTGACCCACAGTGTCCGAACATAAGCAGGCCAGCATGGCTAGCTTGACCTGTAAATGAGGCCTGTGGAGAGGCATATAGGATTGCACATCCCCCAATATGCTGCTATTGTAAGATAGAACTCAGTAGAAGTATTGAATTAGCTTAGGTAAGCAGAACTGCAGTATTGAAAGATGGGAAAAATACAGAAAAACATGTTTAAAAGTTACTGATAAGAAAAAGTACATCTGCAAAGAAATAATTGGGAGTGCTGACAGATGAGTTGCAGAGCCCAGCTCCTCTGCACGTACAAATTGGTTCTATAACCTTGAAAGTGTGAAAGTAACAAGTTGATGAACTGACCATTGTAATTGGGACTAGAAGGGGGGTATGCAGGTGTCATGCCCACTGGAGGGACATAACTGGATAAACTTATCAGTACCGGGACCAATAGAAGAGGTACGGGAGGTACGGGAGGTTACCGGGACCAATGAAATGTTTTTCTATACCTAGAATGGAACAGAAGTCTATAAAAGTTGTTGTAATGCTTGAAAACTTTGCTCAGCCATTTTGAAATTGATTGGTTCGAGACTTGTGCACAAATAAATGATTTGGACCTTCTGAACAGACTCCTGGTATCATTGGTTTGTCTGCGCTTTGCTGCTACATATTCCTTGGTGCGTTGGCCGGGAAGTTGTGGAATCAAAGTGTATATAGGGCAATATACCACGACTTTCCGCCTCTATAGGCTTGGTCCTGCCGGGATCGCGCCCTTCCGACGAGGGCTGCTCCCTGGCGCCACCGGTCCCTTGTATCGGAGGGAGCTGGTCGGACCTCGGCGGGTGACGAGCCCGGCTGGAGTCAACGCCTCGAACCCGAGTGAGGGGAGTCCGAGGTCCAACTCATGCGCCTGCTTGGGAAGTTTGAGGACCGGATCCGGTGAGTATAGTTTTGATTTTGGGTCTAGACAGAAATAGAAAGCGCAGTACTGCCATTGGAACTTGGAACTTTGGAATTTGTAATCTCGAGATATTGGGAATTGGTAAGAGAGCATGATCACCTCTCAAGGAAGGGCCGAGTAACCCCGCATGGGAATTCGCCGGGTGAAACCCCCATCCTTTTTGTAATTGGGAAATTGGAAAAGACTAGTCAGAATAGATAGAAACGAATGCATTCTGGGATACGTTGCTAGCATGATTGTGTGAACGAAGTGTGAATGAGAGGTCTGGCAACACGGACCAAGTGAAGGCGGACCCCTGATTAGCGCATTTCCTGACCGGGCGACCGCGTTCAGGTCGCGAAAAGGGGGAAGCGATTGTCGTCTTGTCTTGTTATTTGTATTTCCTATACGTTTCCAGGGCCGTGAGGACCCCTTACCCACGGTCCGCCCTCCTTTTCCCTTCTGTCTGTTGTTGCGCGCACACATCGAAATGGGAGGGGCGGGGTCTACTAGAAACACTCCATTAGAATGTATGATAGCCCATTTTAAAGAGGGATATTCAGGAGATTATGGTATTAAAATGACAGCAGCCCGTTTGCAGATTTTGTGTACTAGGGAGTGGCCCGATCTAGACCCCATCTGGCCCCGAGAGGGAACTTTCAAAGTAGAGATTATTCAGTCAATACACCGTAGAGTGCGGATAGCGCACCCCGACCAGTACCCCTATATAGATTCCTGGTTAAGTATTTGTGAAGATCCGCCCCCCTGGGCGCAGCGCTGTTATGAGGAACAGTGCAGAATAATGTTAGCTAAAGCAGATTCTAGACAGAAAACGGAACAGCCTAGAATGAAAGAGCAGGATAAGAAAGCCAGAAAGAAGCCCATCCTGGCAGATCCTGATTCCCCAGAAATAATTCTTAGGCAGCCCCGAACCCCAGGTCCAGTAAGAGTAGCCCGGCGTCCTGCCCCAGAACCCCAGAGACGGCCAGAGCCGAGGCGGGACCCAACCCCTGACCCCCCTCCTCCTGGAGAAGAGAAAGAGGAAGAATTAGCGGGAAATGAAGAGGAGGACCTAAAAAGCGAGTCAGAAGTGGAGACTGAAGAAGGAGAAAGAGAGAATCCCCCAGATGAGGAGGAAAGTGTACAAATAATTGAGAAAGCCAGCACTAGCACTAGCACGCCAGTGAAAGAGAAACCCAAAGTAAAACCTGTTGAGAAAAAGAAAGTGATTCCTGCAAAGGCAACGACAATAACCCTTAGATCCCAAAAGACACCCATGGCAGCTAAACTGTTTCCCTTACGGCAAGTCCCGGGAGTGCCCGTAAAGAATGATAATGATGAAGTGGTAGCGGGACCCCTAACTTATGTATATCCCTTTCTCTACAACTGATTTATTAAATTGGAGGTCGCATTATGCCTCCTATACTAGTAAGCCCCAGGAGCTGACAGAATTAGTAACTAGTATTATGGAAACTCACCAACCCACTTGGCCAGATTGCCGTCAGCTCCTGACCACCCTATTCACTACAGAAGAACGAGCAAGAATTAGAAAAGCAGCTATTGAATGGATGGCAGAAAACCCTGCAGCTCCGGCACAGGGGCAGAATATAATAGACCGTAGGGAAGCAGCTCAGAGAGAATTCCCGAATGAAGACCCCCAATGGGATCCAAATACAGATGAAGGATCCACAGCCCTAGCCCGTTTTCGCCAAGGCTTTTTACAAGGCCTGAGAAGGGGGGGCCAGAAAGCTATGAACCTTTCCAAAGTTACAGGAGTTATCCAAGGGATAGATGAGAGCCCAGCAGATTTTTATGAAAGATTAACTGAAGCATACAGAATGTATACTCCCTATGATCCCGAGGCACCAGGAAGTTTATGTATGGTGAATTCTGCTTTTGTAAACCAGTCTCAACCAGACATTAGACGCAAATTACAGAAGTTAGAAGGGTTTGCGGGCATGAATGCAACACAGTTATTGGAAGTCGCTCATAAAGTGTATGTGAATCGTGATACTGAAAGACAGAGAGAATGTGATAGAAAGATGAAGAAGAAAGCTGATTTTTTGGCTGCGGCCATAGTGGAACAGAAAAGGGGAGGTGTCCCTAGTCGAAGGAGCAGAGGAAGAGGGCGGGGTCAAGGCGGAGGCCGGACCCAGAGACTAGGCGTGAACCAATGCGCCTATTGCAGAGAGGAAGGACATTGGAGAGATACGTGCCCGCAACTCGAAGACGCCCAGCATGATGACGACAGCAGCCATCAGTGGCGAGAAGAAAGACGAAGCTATCCCAAAAGCCGTGGAGGAGCCAATCGAGAACAATTCCAGCGAGAGAGAGGAGGAACCATTCAAGCATTGGCCACACCAGCCCATGATGAGAATGACGTGGATTAGGACAGACCGGGCTCCAAGTTTGCTTTAGGTCTCCAGGAGCCTATGGTCGGAATACAAATAGGAGACCAAATTATGGACTTTATGGTTGATACTGGAGCACAACATTCAGTAATAGACAAAAAGATAGCCCCATTCACTACAAAAGCAGTCACTATCATAGGAGCAACTGGTGCCAAGGCCACAAAGTCTTTTCTTCAAAACCGAATATGCAGTCTGGGAGGACAGCAAGTAACTCATCAATTCCTTTACATGCCCAAATGTCCAGTACCACTACTGGGACGAGATATGTTAGCCAAGCTTCAAGCACAAATATCTTTCTCTGAGCAAGGAGAAATGCAAATGACAGTAAATCCCCAAACCAAACCAGCAGGAGTGATGATGCTGCTGACAGTTCCCCGAGAAGAAGAATGGAGATACTACATTGATGATTCGATACAAGATACCTATTTTGAACAAACTTTGAAAAGTATTAATGCACCACCTGGAGTATGGGCAGAAGGCAGCCCCCCAGGCCTAGCCAAACATATAGCTCCAGTGATTGTAACCCTCAAGCCTAGTGCTACACCAGTGCACGTCAAACAGTACCCTCTCCCAAGAGCCGCAATTGAAGGCATTCATCGCCACCTACAAAGATTGCTTGAGTATGGCCTACTAAAAGTATGCCAATCCCCATGGAACACTCCACTTTTGCCAGTAAAGAAGCCTGGGACAGATGATTATCGCCCAGTGCAAGATTTGAGAAGAGTAAATGATGCAGCTGAGACCATACATCCAGTCGTACCCAATCCTTACACCCTCCTAGGACTGATACCTGCTGAAGCTACCCATTTCACTGTACTGGATTTGAAAGATGCATTCTTTTGCATAAGATTAGCCCCTGTAAGCCAAATATTGTTTGCATTCGAATGGCAGGACCCCATCTCTGGAAGAGGGGGCCAACTTACCTGGACAAGATTGCCCCAAGGATTCAAGAATTCGCCTACCATCTTTAGTGCCGCACTGAATCAAGATCTTTCAAGCTATCCAGTAGCCCCGGGGAAGAGAGTGCTTCTCCAATACGTGGACGATCTGTTGATAGCTGCCGTATCAGAAAGTGAATGTATACTAGCCACCAAAGATCTCTTGCAGTTACTAGAGGAAGCTGGATACAAAGTTTCCAGAGCCAAAGCACAGTTATGCCAAAAAGAAGTGAAATACTTGGGTTTTCGTATCACCCAAGGAAGCAGGAGATTAGGCAGAGAAAGAAAAGAAGCAGTATGCAGAATTCCAACTCCAACAACCAGAAAGCAAGTCAGAGCCTTTCTGGGAGCGGCAGGATATTGCCGAATCTGGATACCCAACTTTGCCCAAATTGCCAAACCACTGTATGAACCCACAAAAGGAGAAGAGAGAAGTCACCACTGGAGTGGGGACTTGAGCAGGACACAGCCTTCCAGAAGTTAAAAGAAGAATTGATGTCATCACCAGCACTTGGACTACCAGATGTCCACAAACCTTTTCACTTGTTTGTACATGAAGCACAGGGAAATGCCCTAGGCATGTTGACTCAGAAATTAGGAAATTGGGAGCGACCTGTAGCCTACCTATCGAAACAATTGGACCCTGTGGCCAAAGGATGGCCACCTTGCTTGAGAGCAGTTGCAGCTACAGCACTACTAGTGAGTGAAGCAGACAAACTCACACTAGGACAGAACATACGAGTCACTGTGCCACATGCAGTCCTTGCCCTTATGGAACAAAAAGCAAATTATTGGCTCACCAATTCCCGAATGTTGAAGTACCAGAGCATGTTATGTGAAAACCCACAGATACGACTTGAAGTGAGCCATGCCCTGAATCCAGCCACCTTGATACCCATCAGTGAAGAACTCCCAGAACATGACTGTATCGAAGTCATGGAGACTGTGTTCTCCAGCCGACCCGACTTGACAGATGTGCCCATAGACAATCCTGACCAAACCTATTATGTTGATGGGAGCAGTCTCATCCTTGATGGACGACGCTGTGCCGGATATGCAGTCGTCACTCAACACGAAGTAGTTGAATCATCAGCCCTAGCCTCAGGCACATCAGCCCAGAAAGCCGAATTGATAGCACTCACCAGAGCATTGTTGTTAGGAGAAAAACTTATACTGAATGTATATACAGATTCCAAATATGCCTTCACTACCCTGCATGCCCATGAAGCTCTCTATAAAGAAAGAGGACTCATCACATCCGGAGGAAAATCAGTCAAATATGGTCCCGAAATATTGATGTTACTTGATGCCGTTTGGGCCCCAACACGTGTAGCTGTCATGCATTGCAGAGGACATCAAGCAGGAAAAGGAGAAGTTGCCCGAGGAAATAGATTTGCAGATGCCTCAGCACGACAAGCAGCTATGACAGGACAAATTGCCCCACAAGCTATGCCAATGCAAGCAGCGTTGTTTCCAGTACCTTTGAATCTATGGACCCCACGATATACCACCAAAGAATTGGATTACTATTGTGACAAAGAAAATGGAGTATTGAAAGACGGATGGATTGAGCTGCCACCAGAAGAGGGCAGTCAACCTCCAGGACGAATAGTAATTCCTGAACTGTTAGGACCATCCTTTGTCAAAGCTTTCCACGAAGCCACCCACTATGGGAAGAGTGCTATGGAAAAAGCACTCAGACACATTTCTACATCCCTCTGATGACAACCATATCAGCTTCAGTAGCACGACAATGTCAAACTTGTGCCAAGAATAATGCCAAGCAAGGCCTTATTACAGCACCCCGAGTTCAGTCAAGAGGTGTGACCCCCATGCACAACCTCCAAGTTGATTTCACCGAAATGCCAAAAGCCAATGGGTACCATTACCTATTAGTATTAGTTTGTACTTTCTCTGGGTGGGTAGAAGCATTCCCAACCAGAACTGAGAAAGCCCGAGAAGTTACCAAAGTCTTAATGAGAGAGATTGTCCCCAGATTCGGAATTCCAGCAGCAATAGGGTCAGATAATGGACCCTCATTTGTCTCCCAAGTTACTCAGCAGTTAGCAAAAGCTTTGCAGATACAATGGAAACTCCACACTGCATACAGACCCCAGAGTTCAGGGAAAGTTGAGCGCATGAATCGTACCTTGAAAGCCCAAATGTCTAAGCTTTGTCAGGAGACACAATTGAAGTGGCCCCAAGTGCTCCCCATAGCTTTATTCAGAATACGCTCAGCTCCTGTAAAGTCAACAGGATTTTCCCCTTTTGAAGTTTTGTATGGTAAACCCCCACCAATAGTGCAGGGAATCAAAGGAAGTCTAGCCCAAATTGGTTCGGAAATAACCAGACAAGAACTTCTAGCTCTTAGTTTTGTTCTGCAGACTCTCCATACGTGGATCCAAGACCAGTTGCCTATCAACTTGACGGAACCCTTGCATCCCTACCAGCCTGGTACTTCGGTGTGGATCAAAGATTGGAAGAAGACACCGTTGGAACCCCATTGGAAGGGACCGTACACCGTCATCCTGTCTACCCCAACTGCAGTAAAGGTAGCCGAGATCGACGCCTGGATCCACCACAGCAGAGTCAAGCCCGCCGCCGATCCTGAACCAGAGCAGTGGAGAGCAGAACAGCACCCTGATGTACCCTTGCGAGTTACTCTGAGACGGCAACCAGCAGCATAGACACTTCATCACAAGTGCTTTGCAGTAGCCAAGTCTTTCGAAGAGGATTGCTGTTTTCCATGCAGCAACAGTTTTGTTTCAACGAACCCAATTTGTGTGTGATTTGACACACTACTTTGAGACTACACTGACTAAGCCAGACTCCACAAGCCAACTGAATTGCTAAGTTGGTTAATGTGTACTGGACAACTTGAGGATCTTCAATCAACACTCAGCACCCGTTAAATTGCTTCATTAGCAAACGGGACGAAGAATAATAGATCGTCGTGATCAAGATCAGCAAGCTGAGGATTCAGAAGAACTCCAATCAACATCGACATGCATCTTTACTTTTGCTTTACTTTGGTTGCCTTCTTTGGAGGTTTTGAACAGACTTATGCTTTACCTCCATGCACTGCCTGCATTACTTCTACTAGAATTGGACTGAAAGTAACTCAGACTTTGCTTTATCATTCTTACTATACCTGCAAGGGAACAGTAACTCAGTGTATCTATAACACCACTGAACTAAATGTTTGCACTCATGGAAAAATTAAAACATGCTATAATCCGCATCAGAATCCATCCTATTACACGATGGAAATAAGATGGAAGGATGCAGATGGACCTATATTAGCTGCAACGCCACCACTTAAGGACATTACTAAACCTGCTGTTTTGAATTTTGATGCATGCAATGCTATTAATAGAGATAGTTATTCCACCTGTGGTACATGGGAGAAAGCGTATCGAAATGACCATAAGTACATGTGTCCAGAAGGTGCCACAGGTTGGAGAAAGTGTACAGGGAAAAAGGAACCAGGCTATAGTACTGCCCCAGCAGCAGACTACTATTGCCCGTATTGGGGATGTGTTTTTTATGCTACCTGGAACACTGGTATAACTGATGAGAAAATAGATAAACGAATGGCTACTTTAACCAAGCCAACCACAAATGATAAATGTCAGAAAGATGCTTGTAACCCCTTACACTTACGTATACACAATCCCCATGCATGGAAACAAGGATATAAGTTTGGTTTACGTATTGCTGGAGGAGCAATAGATCCAGGGACCATTGTGTATATCAGATTGAATACCCAAGCCCACAAGTCATCTAAATATCATCTTCATAATACTTTTTATGAAGCCATGCATGTAAATAAGTTTGAGATCCCTCACCACTCACAGAATTTATTTCTAGAATTAGCCGGAGCAGTAGTATGTAGTCTTAAAATCACAGATTGTTATTTCTGTGGCGGAACCCAAATGGGAGATCAGTGGCCATGGGAAGCCCAAGAATTGAATTATTCCATGATTTACAATCAGACTGAATTACACAAGACTACCAGTGAATGGGTGTTAGCGCACTCAATCGTTGGACGTCTTTGCTATGCCAGAACTGGACCCCAGTTCACCCAAAAGGTAGGACAGCTGGTCTGTCTTAGCCAGAAATACTATAATGCCACGACCAAAAAGACAGCATGGTGGTCAGGAATTGGACATCCTGAACCTCCTAACCCATTAGCCAGATTTCCTGAACTTGCAGGTCTATGGATTAACCTTGCTAAAGTCCAAGCCTGGCAGGCCCCACCTGGCCTATATTGGATCTGTGGAAACCGAGCATATGCACAACTCCCGCCACACTGGGGAGGAGCATGTGTCTTAGGAACCATCAGACCTTCTTTCTTTCTTTTAAACACTGAACATGGAGAACAATTAGGATACCCAGTATACACTACCCACCGACACAAAAGAGCACTAAGACAAAAGAGAGAGGCCTTACAGATAGGCAAGTTGGAGAGATGGCAAGGTGATGATTGGCCACCAGAAAGAATCATTGAATATTATGGACCCGCCACTTGGAATGATGATGGTATGTATGGTTATCGTACCCCAATTTATATGATTAATCGTATTATTCGCTTACAAGCAGTAGTTGAAATAATAACTAACGAAACTAGTCATGCTCTTACACTTTTAGCTAGACAAAGTACACAGATGCGCACTGCCATATACCAGAATCGCTTAGCACTTGATTATTTGCTGGCAGCTGAAGGAGGAGTATGTGGTAAGCTGAATTTAACTAATTGCTGTTTGAAAATAGATGATAAAGGTCAAGTAGTTGAAGAAATTGCTAAAGATATGCAAAGAAATGCTTATGTGCCAGTACAGACGTGGCACTCATTGCAGTTTCCTAATTGGTTTGCTAACCTCTTTTCATGGGTGGGAGGATTTAAGACTTTCATCGTATTGGTACTAATCCTTATTGCTGTTATCTTCTTATTACCATGTTTAATCCCATGTTGTATGCGTTCCATTCATAACACTATTGATAGTACAGTAGAGCGGAAGACCGCAACAAAAATCATGGCTTTATATACAGCCAGTCCTGGTAGAAATCCTTTAGCCAGGATGTGATTCTTCAGAAAGTGATTTAATTCTCACACCTTATTAAGTAATAGGGTGAGATTAATCAAAGGGGGGAATGTGGCAGGTGCAGGCCTGTGACCCACAGTGTCCGAACATAAGCAGGCCAGCATGGCTAGCTTGACCTGTAAATGAGGCCTGTGGAGAGGCATATAGGATTGCACATCCCCCAATATGCTGCTATTGTAAGATAGAACTCAGTAGAAGTATTGAATTAGCTTAGGTAAGCAGAACTGCAGTATTGAAAGATGGGAAAAAATACAGAAAAACATGTTTAAAAGTTACTGATAAGAAAAAGTACATCTGCAAAGAAATAATTGGGAGTGCTGACAGATGAGTTGCAGAGCCCAGCTCCTCTGCACGTACAAATTGGTTCTATAACCTTGAAAGTGTGAAAGTAACAAGTTGATGAACTGACCATTGTAATTGGGACTAGAAGGGGGGTATGCAGGTGTCATGCCCACTGGAGGGACATAACTGGATAAACTTATCAGTACCGGGACCAATAGAAGAGGTACCGGGACCAATGAAATGTTTTTCTATACCTAGAATGGAACAGAAGTCTATAAAAGTTGTTGTAATGCTTGAAAACTTTGCTCAGCCATTTTGAAATTGATTGGTTCGAGACTTGTGCACAAATAAATGATTTGGACCTTCTGAACAGACTCCTGGTATCATTGGTTTGTCTGCGCTTTGCTGCTACATTAGCACGTTTTAGTAGTGGGTAAAATATGTGGACTGGGTTGGCAGGAACCACATCTGGGACTTGAACCTGTGACTTTCTGCTCCTGAACACACTGGCTGTGTGCACTGCACCACTGTGTTGCCACAGAGACAGTGCATTCCCTGGTGATACCATGACTGTTCATCTGGCAGGGCCTGTCTGTTGCAGTGAATGGCACCCACCTACACAGGGCTAGGCCATGGTCTGCTCTGGGCAGCTAACTCTGCCCCCCCCCCCTCCACCACCAGTACCCCTATGCCACCATGCTGACATGCCCTTCTGCTGGTGGTGCTGGTGGTGCGCAGTCTCAGGCCATTCAGTGTGCAGTTAGGCGGCTGCCTATGGTGCATGTTCTGGGGTAGGGGTGCCTGCATAGACGTCCACGCTCCCCCCTAGCACCGCCTGCCAATGTTCTGTGCCCTTGGGGGTACCTGCTGGGTACTATCCCCTGTGACACTGTGGGAAGCACACTCGTGCCCATGTTGGGCCCTCATCAGTTGCTGTCTGTCTGCTCTACTGTTTCAGCATTCCTATGGGCCACCTAGGCATCACCCTAGTCCGCACTGTGGCCCAGCTGCACCACAGCATGTGCCGCCTGC
This sequence comes from Ichthyophis bannanicus, assembly GCA_033557465.1. NCBI lineage: Eukaryota > Metazoa > Chordata > Amphibia > Gymnophiona > Ichthyophiidae > Ichthyophis > Ichthyophis bannanicus. The sequence continues at coordinate 1,310,832,036 of CM066031.1, forward strand.
AGCCCTCTGTGTCCCCTTTTCCAGCATCTGTCCAGTTGCCCGTTCCGACATGCCTGCCCTGCTGTTGCGGAACATGTCCACGCCATAGGAAACCAGTCCAATGGAGAGGGAAAACCCTGATCAGCGCAATTTCACTGTGGGCTCATTCACCTTGTATGGGGACGGAGCATAGACCCTTCCAAAATTCATATCTTTTTTTTTGGAGCTTTCTCGGGAGTGTTTTTTGATGTTTCCCATTAATATCACTATTGCCCAGCTTGGTTATGCTTTATTTTTATATTTTCTTCTGGTCATTTTCACTGTTTATTTGCCCTTTTGTTCTGTGCTCATGTATCACACATCACTTTTTGTAGGTTTCCCTGGTTTTGCTGTACATTGCTGATGTAAATAGTTTCTTTTCCCTTTAAATCTGCTCTAACGCTAGGGTTTCACTGGCGTTAGGTTTCAGCCCCGGATTCCACGGTGTTAGTGTGCAGGGAGCCTCTCCCCTCCCACTCTCTGCCCATTGACCCTCTCTCTGCCGCTGGGGAGCCTTCCTCTGCCATCCGGGAGCCTTTCTCCACCCTCGGCGCTCATTTGCGCTGCTGCGCCCGTTATCGCGCGCTAAGGTACCTTATCGCCCGGTAACACGCCTTCATCAGGCGATAAGGTACCTTATCGCCCGATAACATCGTCCGGCGCACATTAAGACGGTTTAGTAAACATACCGCTAAGACATAAAAAAACATCCACACTGTTTTCACACATATACATCCTGAGAGCTATTTGAGGAAGTGACCGAAAATTCTATGGGGTATGTTTACTAAACCGTTTTAACGTGCGCCTGGCGATAGTGTGCAAGCTGCCATAAAAAGAGTGGGCGTTTCAGACTTAAAGTAGCAAAACGGGATTATCGTGCGATAATGCATGCTGCTGAGCACATTATCGGGCGAAGCACCGCTAAGCGCATTAATGCGGGGTAGTTTTAAGTAGGTGCCCAGACATACAAACATAGAAACAGAGGTGTAGCACAATGGTTAATACACTGACTGATGATACAGGGGTCATGAGTTTCATCCCCCAGTGTGCCTAATGCATAAGGCTGGTTGAGGCATCAGCTTTGACATGTAAGTATTGTTTCTTGAGGCATTTCATTTGTATTTTAATTATTGCTGCCCTCACATGCCGTAACCTAAGGTGCCGCACAAGGCACCCTATAAGGCACTCCATAGGGCACATTATAAAGTGCACTGTCCGCCACAGCACCCTATAAGGCGCTCCATAGGACACCTTATATGGACTGCAACCATAAGGTGCCTCAGAAGGCGCTTTATAGGGCGCCCTCTGAGGCACCTTATGGTTACAGCACTCTGAGGGTGTTTTTGCTGGCAGCACTAATGTACATTAAAAAGAGACAATGCTTTGGACAGCCCTATCAAATAACCCCACTGTGGGTTTGAAACCATGACCTCTGGCTCTACTGGCAGTGAAATAACCAGTGGGCTATAGCTCTATAGCTGCAAACAAGCCCCTGGCTGGCTGCAGAAGGACTGCACATCACCACACAAACACTGCCCCCCCCCTCCACCACCAGTACCCCTATGCCACCATGCTGACATGCCCTTCTGCTGGTGGTGCTGGTGGTGCGCAGTCTCAGGCCATTCAGTGTGCAGTTAGGCGGCTGCCTATGGTGCATGTTCTGGGGTAGGGGTGCCTGCATAGACGTCCACGCTCCCCCCCAACACCACCTGCCAATGTTCTGTGCCCTTGGAGGTACCTGCTGGGTACTATCCCATGTGACACTGTGATAAACACACTCGTGCCCATGTTGGGCCCTCATCAGTTGCTGTCTGCCTGCTGTACAGTTTCAGCATTCCTAAATGCCACCTAGGCATCTGCCTAGTCCGCACTGTGCCCCAGCTGCACCACAGCATATGCCGCCTGCAGCCCTCTGTATCCCATTTTCAAGCATCTGTCCAGTTGGCCATTCCGACATGCCTGCCCTGCTGTTGCCGCACATGTGCACGCCATAGGAAACCTGTCCGATGCAGAGGAAAACCCTGCACAGCGCAATTTCACTGTGGGCTCATTCACCTTGTATGGGGACGGAGCATGGACCCTTCCAGAATTCATATCCTTTTTTTAGTGCTTTCTTGGGAGTGTTTTTTTATGTTTTTCATTGAGATCACTATTGCCCAGCTTGGTTATTTTATTTTTCCATTTTCTTCTGTTCATTTTCATTGTTTATTTGTCCTTTTGTTCCGTGCATATGTATCACACTTATCACTTTTTTGCAGGTTTCCCTGGTTTTGCTGTACATTGCTGACAGAAATGGTTTCTCTTCCCTTTAAATCAGCTCTAATGCCAGGGTTTCACTGGCATTAGTTTTCAGCCTCGGATTTCACAGCGTTAGTGTGCGGGGAGCCTCTCCCCTCCCACTCTCCACCCATTGACCCCTTCTCTCCGCCCCTGGGGAGCCTTCCTCCGCCCTCCAGGAGCCTTTCTCCGCCTTCAGTGCTCATTTGCACTGCTGCGCGCGTTATCGCGCTCTAAGGTACCTCTGCGCCCGATAAAGCACCATTATTGCGCGATAAGGTGCCTTACCGCGTGATAACATCACAGAGCGCACATTAAGACAGTTTAGTAAACATACCCCTATGTCTCAAGGATACCAGTTTGCTATGTTTTACATGAAAAACAGATTAGAACTAAAGATCCAGCTTGCTTCTATCCTGAATCTTCAGTCACCATTGCTCACCTATAGCTCTCTGAAGACATCATTAATAAAGAAAGGAGAGAGAGGCCCAAAAGGCTCATCCTGAAGGAGCATCTATTTATCTGGAGTGTTAGAGCATCTTGACATTTGGATCCAATCTAGTATCCAGAGGTTTTAATTTTTGGCCACAACTTTTTATACTGGTGGCTAAATAATGCATCACGCCACCGTTGCCAGCACTGAACATTAAGAACATTGTGGTGCTAGTTAAAGGAAAGGAAAAAACAGCAAAACTCAGCTACTAGCATGACTCCATAGTAACTATAATGAGGCTGCAATACAGGCATCTAGCTCAGAGGCTACAGTAATGCAAAGCAGCAGAGAAGAACTAGTAAAGAAGCAAAGAAATGCCCACAGACGTCCCACTCCAAAGTGGACAACCCCTCTCCAAAAGATAGGAAGCTTGTAACATAGAAACATAGAAACATGATGAGAGAAAAAGACCACATGGCCTATCCAGTCTGTCCTTCCATAACAACAACTACAACAGTCCACTTTTTACCTTTAGAGATTCTCTGTGTTGGTCCCATGCTTTTTTTGAATTCAGTTACTGTCCTCATCTCTACCACCTCCACTGGGAGACTATTCCATGGATCCACTACTCTTTCTGTAAAGAAATATTTCCGCATATCACTCCTGAATCTATCTCCCTTCACCCTCATCCCATGTCCCCTCGTAGCAGAACTTGCTTTCAATTGAAAGAGGCTCTCTCCCTGAACATTTATGCCACGGAGGTATTTAAACATCTCAATCATATCACCTCTATCCCGCCTTTCCTCTAAGGTGTACATATTAAGATCCTTAAGTCTGTCCTCATATGCTTTATAATGAAGCCCATTAATCATTTTAGTAGCAACGATCTGCACCGACTCCATTCTGTTCACATCCTTTTGAAGGTGCGGTCTCCAGAATTGCACACCATACTCCAAATGAGGTCGCACCAAAAACTTATACAGAGGTATTATCACCTCCTTTTTTCTGCTAGCCATTCCTCTCCGTATGCACCCAAGCATCCTTCTAGCTTTTGCCGTCGCCTTTTCTACCTGTTTAGCTACTTTAAGATCATCAGACACAACCACGCCTAGGTCCCGCTCCTCTTTAGTGGACAAAAGTACTTCACCTCCTATACTGTATTGCTCCCTTGGATTGCTGCAGCCCAAATGCATGACCTTACATTTTTTTAACATTAAATCCCAGCTGCCAAATTCTAGACCATTCTTCAAGCTTAGCTAGATCCCTCCTCATGTTATCTACACCTTCCTGGGTGTCTACTCTATTGCAGATTTTGGTATCATCTGCAAAGAGGCAAACCTTACCCGACAGCCCTTCCGCTCCCTTGTAGAGCTCCAAAAAATGGTGCAGTTGGCTAAGACAATTAGGGTGGATTACAAGTACTTGGAACACAGCATGCAATTAGGAACCAGACTGGCTAGTGTCCCCCCTTCTTTACTTCCACCTATTTTTTTGGAGTCAAACATCTCCCCCCCCCCCTCCCCTTTCAGATTTTCCCCCATTAGTACCTAGTAGTCGCCAGTGCAATGTTCTTCTCTAAGAACATAAGAACCTAAGATATGCTGTACAGGGTCAGACTGAGGGCCATTAAGCCTAGTACCCTGTTTCTGACAGTGACCAATCTAGGTCACAAGTACCTGGCAGGTTCCCAAAAACGAAGGTGCAAAGGGAGAGCAATTGTCACCCGCAGCAGAGTAGGCAAAGAGACAAAAGAACTGGTGCACAAAGTGGCAGTCAACAGACTTTATTGGAACCCTAACACGTTTCAGCCATCTAGGCCTTCCTCAGGGGGTACAAGCCACAAAACAGTAAAAATAAAAGTAAATTGTACAGTAAATAAATAAATAAATAAACTATACATAAAAGCAAAACATTTCAATTTAAAAACACAAAATTAAAATTGAATGAAAACACATATAAATAATCAATATTAAAACCTAAAAGCTGACAAACATTGTCATATCTTATTCTTGGTAATGTTAATTATGAAACTAATGAATAAATTCAATAAAATGCAGAGATAAATAATTAAAAGAGAGACCTTCACAAAGTCAACCAAAGATGGGAGTGTCGGTGAGGAATGACGAGGACATAAGAAATGTACAGAGCAAGAATGGTACATCTACTGACACCACACAAAGGGTATACATTGAATAGCCAATTACACTATTGCTTAATGTGGCCTGAAAGAGTGTGCAGTATACCATGCAGTGGAGAGAGGAAACAGTTTAATGGGCAAAAATACCTGTTTTCAAATACCATGTTCAAAGCGCTAAAATCAAACGTACGAAATACTCAATAGCATTTCTATAAATGCTAATGTTTATGTGTAGGAAGGGGAATACTCACATATCTATACGCTGCTCCTACTCAGTACTCTAATTATATGCTATTAGACATCCCTATTCAGAAATACCATTTTGGAGATGTCTATGTAGATGTCTCCTTAGATGTCTAGATTGGGCATGTCTATGTTTGTAAAATGATGCCTGAACTTGAACACACCTGCTTTTTTTTCAGACATTCTGGCTTTGATGTCCCACATTGTACTTGGATGTTTGTAAAATGTGCCTTTATGTTACTTTGTTACTGTGTAAATGGATTTGGGCAATGCTTATTTTGGTCCCTGGAGTAAACAGAGCAGGGAAGACAAGAAATCCTACACTCACAGAAGTCTGTCAGTTCTGATTTTGTTACTATAGTGAGAAGAAAAGGCAGAAATTGCACAAAGTGCTTGCGCATGTGGGCCAAGGGTTCTCTGTAAAGGAAGACCAGAGAGATGTAAAAAGAAGTAACTGAGGGTACTGTTGAAAAAACAGTAGGTAAAACAGCCTAGAGAAAACAAGCTTCAAAGGCATTTCTGTCAATAAAACATTAGTTTGTGCTTTAAAATGGGGCTTTTGAAAACAGTCTGCCACTTGCACATGAACAGTTATGCGCATATAAAGTGATATTTTGCAAAGGGCATCCAAGTGCAATCTGGGACATCCAGGGCAGAACGTGCAGAAAAATGCCACGGATGTCTGTGTTTCAGCCTCTGCCATGGACGCTTGCACCAGCCTCCATATAGACGTCCCCACTATGAAACCATGGGGCAGGGATGTTCTCCTCATGCGAGTTTGCATATGGGGATGTTCAGAAGGGTGAAAAAAATTGAAAACATGAGCCCCCATTTCCCATCGGTGATCATTGTCAAATTGTAAAATAAAGGGGATATGAATGCACCTCCTTCCCAACACCATCCACACATTTGCCAGACAGAGAGAGAGAACTTTTCAGATGCGTATTCGTTTCTGGAGCAGGTATAACTTTTCGTGGACAGCAGTAGGAAGAAAACCCAGTAAGAAGACGCTATTGGCTTTTTTATACAATAAAGTTTTCTTCCTACTGCTGTCCACGTCTTCTTACTGGGTAATAACTAGCACGTGGACTCGTGCGCTTGGTTGGTACCTGGCAGGTATAACTTTTGACATGGCTCAAGACATCCAGGAACTTTCTAAAATCAGGTGAGGTTGTCGAAGTTCTTGGGAACACACTAGCTACACTTCCACCACACCCCTGTTCTGACTTAGACATTCTCACACTGAAAACATCCACAGACCTGGCTTCTAAAATGGCTCTGAGACTCCTCCATGCTTTGGATGTCTCTGTGCCTGTTTTCAGATGTCTAAAGCATGAATAGGGTTTCCAAAACAACCCCCACAGTCAATATGCTTATAATTGTACGCATGGATTGCAGAAGTGTTCCTTGAGGCAGGGGTCGAGCAGTGCTCACTTTATGTGCATAAGTTACATGGGAAAAGCCAAATCTATACACATATGCCTCACAAAGAAAGTTTCAGTGTAAAGCCTATAGGAAAAAAAACATTCACAGTCTTTACACAAATACAAACAGATTAAGGTTGCCTGACAATTGACTTTTATGGCATACGTAAAATATGAGGATTAAAGAAGAGGGAGAGGGGAGATTTTGATGGAGTCCATTCTAACCGGAAACAAGAGAACCTGCACTCCTCCCTAGAGCTATTTCGCACAGAAGTGTGTTCTTACGTAGAGACTTTTGCTTTTAGGAGCAAGAATGTTGCGCTCTCTGATCTTTACTGATTGCTTTCCAGTTTGCTACCTGAATGCTTAATCTACCTCCTGCTGATACTGTTTGTTTTGTAAAAAAAAAAAATGTTATTTTAAAAAAGCACTTCTGAATCTGAAAGCAAAGTGAGTCATTCTTTTTACTTCCTCTGTTCGTTTTTTCTGTGCAGTTTGGAACTACCAAAAGTGGTCAAAGATTCCTAGTATCACCTTTATAAGAGGGCACTTCTCATGGTTCCAATTCACAGCTTTTAGTAGTTTCCAGGAAGTAGTGGTAGCCTCCAATGAATGTTAGCCAGGTAGGGGTGTTGGAGAAGTAAGATGTAAACGTATACTGCTGTATAGTGATTTTATAATGCAATATTATTGTTTTATGGGTTGTGATGTGTTTGCATGCCTATTTTAATGCAAGTCATTTTAAGACCTTTATTGGTCATGAGCAGGATATCCAGAACTATTCAATTAACATAGTAACGTAGTAACATACATTGGTCCTGATATTCCGTGACATAGCTAGCACTTCTAAAGCGCATAGCCGTTGTCACTGAACCTTAACCCCGGATAGTCATTGCTGGGGCCACTAGCATTGACTATCCAGGTCTAGCATTGACTATCCAGGTCTAGCATTGAATATCCAGCATTGAATATCCAGGTCTAGCATTGAATATCCAGGTCTGGCATTGAATATCCAGGTCTAGCATTGAATATCCAGCATTGAATATCCAGGTCTAGCATTGAATATCCAGCATTGAATATCTAGGTCTAGCATTGAATATCCAGCATTGAATATCCAGGTCTAGCATTGAATATCCAGCATTGAATATCCAGGTCTAGCATTGAATATCCAGCATTGAATATCCAGCATTGAATATCCAGGACCAGCATTGAATATCCAGGTCTAGCATTGACTATCCAGGTCTTTTGCACAAGTTAACCAGGCAGCGACGATATTGAGCAGCTGTCCAGTTAGCTCCCATGGCTAAAGATAGGCCAGCTCTTCCCATGAGAGCTCAGACAGCTGCTCAATATCGCCGCTGCCCGGTAAGTGTCAGGTGCTGCCCGTGCTCTGCCCCACAATGCCCACAATAAGCCGTGATGCTACGCAGTTAGCATCGGAGTGTGTAGCAGTAGAACCCGCAAATATTCAGTGACTCTAACCATGTTAGTGCCGCCGAATATCCTTCTAAGGTAAATGCCTTTGAATATCGGCCCATTTAGTTTATCAGCAGAATAGGGAATCAAGTGATCTAGGGGAATGACTTCAGATCCCTCCTTTGCCAGTACTGTCTTTGTAACCTGCGAGCAGTGACAGCGCAGGGAGGGGCTTTTCAGTAGCTTTTTCACTGTTGCTGTGCTGCATGTCCATTAAATTATAAGGTTAAAAATCTGGTGTGTGATGTGCTATACATAGTTAAACAAATGGTATTGTTGTTTCAGAACAAGCATACAGTAAACCAAGCAGACAAACAAAATCAGTACAATAAAGAGAAAAAGATAATGACAGAGGGCCATCATCTAAATGATAACACATATGTTTTGGCAATACATACCAACACCCAATTGTCAATAGATGTGCTGGAGGAGGAAAAAAAAATAAAATAAAATAAAATAGAGAGAGGCCCTTAAGGTGAAAAAAACATGAGAGGTCCAAGATGCCCAGATGATGACAGTTTTTGTTGGATCTTTCTCTAGTTTTCACAAATAACTACTGAAGAGAAAGGATTTTTCTGTCACTACTACAGGAGACTCCCATCAGATGTCACTTCTTCCTTTCCTTGTGAGGAAGGAAGACTCTGGGGAGCTAGCTTGTCAGAGAAATCTCCTTTCAAGATTCCATCCCCCAGCCCAAATTATGGGGCATGTTTACTAAACTGTGGTAACATTACAGACCACGCATTAGGTAATCTTAACAATCATTAGGTAATGTTAATGCGCAGTATGTAACGTTAACGCGCGGTATGTAACATTAACGTGCGTTAACGTTACGTAACAATCGTTAATGCCCCGGCCGCAGTAAACACTACAAAGGGTGGAGAGAGGGCGGGGGAAGGGGTCAATGGGCAGGGAGTGGACGGGGAGAGGCTCCCTGCACACTAACATGCTGAACTAAAGGGCTGAATCCTACTGCAAATGAAAACCTGCTGTTAGATGCACATTTGCAGGAGAGAGAAACAATTTCAGTGTCAGCAATGTACAGCATAGACAGGGAGCCCAAGAAACGTGCTAGTAGTGCTCCATTTCCAGCAACAGCATAGTGCCCAAGTATGAAAGCCCACTATGGCAATGGTGCAAGTGGGGTATAGGGGGCTGCAGGTGGGACATGTAGCAGTGGCAACTGGGTCACAGAGTGGACTAGGTGGGTGCTGAGGTGGCACATAGGAACATAGAAACTGGAAATCAGCATGACAGCAGCTGACAATGGCCAAACACAATCCACCTATATCTACCTGGTCCACCCGAGCTAACAGTTGCCAGGGCACTGACCTGACATCCTCCCAGCCAACCCCCCCCCCCTATTGGTAGGCGGTGATGGTGGGGGATGTGAGGATGCTCACGTATGCCCCATGCACCAGATCCCGCTCACTAGGTGACCACCTACCCGCACAGTGGATGGCCTGGGACTGCGCACTACCAGCACCGACAGCATATGGCCATGGGGGGGGGGTGCCCATGCTGGAGGGGGCAGTGGCACCTGCCTGCAGTGGACCTAGGCCATGCCCTGTACCAGTACATGGTGTGCAGTGCAACATAAAAAGTCTGGCTGAGGAAATGTACAGGTAGCCCCAAGAACCAACATGCATGTGTGGTGCAGTACACCCAGCCAGTGTGTCCAGAAGCAGAGGGTCACAGGTTCAAGCCCCAGCTGTGGTTCCTGCAGAACATGTCCCTATATTTTACCCTACAATGCAGATACAACAGCAACATGTGCAAAGCCCAAAGCAGTGGAGAGTCAGGCTGCATGGAGAGTCAGGCTGTTGTCCCCAGCATTGAGCTGCAGTTATCACCAGAGCACTACTACTACCTCCTGCACAGTTTAACAATGTCGGCACTGATCAGGACCAGTGGGGCAGGCAGGGTTGCCAACCACCCCTAGCATTGCACAATGCTGCAATAGAAGTGTGTGTGTGAATGTCTATCCATTGTTTTGTGACTGCCCACCCCTCTCTGGGCCCACAATGTCCAACTGTTACCAGCATTAGCCTGAATATGTGCATAATTAGAAGCAAGGTGTTGTGGGTATGGCCCGGACAGGCGGATTGGCCAGGATGCATCTTCACAGGGTGTGGGGCAATGGCTGGGACACTGTAGTGCCCGAACACTGCCTGCATGGACAGGGTGACCACAGCACGGCATGCTGGAAGGGCACTCACTCTGACCGAGCAGTGGCATGTCTAGGTTCCCACATAGCGCTCTACATTCTCTGCTTCCAGTGATGCTTTTGTGTTTCCAGTGCTGGGGTCCCAATCACTGAGATGCCTGCTTGGTGTGCATAGTTCCTCTGTGAGCATGCACTATGGACTGGCTAGACTGTCTGCAGTTAAACTGTGCGTGGTCGGAACACCTATATGGTGCAGTCTGACAGTGCTGTCTGCTGGTAACTGGCAGACAGTGGGGTGAGGCAGTTGGAGTTTTTCAGAGCTAACCCCATCATTGCTACTGGTTTGCCACTGCCCCAGCCACAGGTAATGTTCTCGCCCACCAAGCCTGGAGGGCTGTTGTATACCAGCAGGAAGGAGGTTGCTTCACGGGGGCAGGGGAACCTGTTCCTTACCTACAAAAAGCGGGATGTGAGCCCTTTTGCGTATGTAGTATATATCACTTTGACCTATAAAAGCGCTGCTACACAAACCTCATGCAAGTCTGGAAACCTCTCTGCCCTGATGACAGATGCCCATATCAGCCAGACCCTAACACAGGGTACACACTAATATGGGTGATGTCTGGTCCCAGAGGGCCACATGTGACTGCAGGATAAAGATGGACACCGAATTACCTTCAGCTGCACTGCAAGGAACACCTGTCACACACTGGTAGCGATGGGGATGTACAGCAGGACCTATCTCTAGCACCACATATACTGTGGACCTAGTGCTGGGCACCCATCCTATCCCTCAGGGAGAACACATGGCATGGTCTGTAGCTACACTGTGCCAGTATCACGCACTGTCATTTCGTCTTTCCAAGCTGAGGTACCGGAGAGGTGAAGACCCCATTTGCTTATCAGCTGTAGACAGCTATTCAGCATGTGCATTGCATCATGGGTACTGGTGGGGTTACCCTATCCTGGCACTCAGAGCAGACAGTTTGTGTGGTGACCTGCAGTCCTTATGTACCCAGCCATTGCTATGACATACACCACGGAGGTATAGCCTACTGGTTAATACAATGCCATTCTTGGCAGTGTTCATGGATTCAATTCCTCATTGTTCCCTCCTCTCATGCCTGTCCTACTCAAATAGTGTGCATGCCTGTAACAGGCAGATTTGTGCTGCCAGCCCATAATACCCTCGCCAATATTCCCTCGGTCCATCTATCTGCGTCTGTCAGCTGTGTAGAGTCCTTTCTGCCTGAGCAGGCTGTCATCCCATGTCCTGCACTGCTACCCTTTCCTGCATTGCACCTCTTCATGCTTGCCTCACCTGTGCCTGATCTGCATGTCACGACCACTCCTCTGTCCATTCATCATTGTAACTATCCTGCCACCTCCGCCTCCACTGGGGGACACGTATTCCCATCGTCTGCCACCAACTGTCTTTCCAATACTTTACATTTCCAACACCCTGTGCTGTGTTACTTTTGCCCCCAGCATATTTGTCATCAGTACTGGCAGCCACATGGGATGCCCGCAGATATGACAGGTCCAGCAGCTCCCAGCTCTCCCTCCTTCACTCACCTGTTCATTGCCTTTCCTGAGTGCTCTATCTACTGTTAGGGCTACATCTGTCTCTGTTCCTTACAGGTCATGCATGTCATCCTGAAGCACCTTTCAGACTTTAGGCCACACTAACCTAGGGCACCATAACCTTGTTAGGCAACCTTAACCTATGGTTCTGTAACCCAGGGTGCCTTCTAAGTTGCCTTGTCCAGGGGTGCCTAATATGGCGCTTAGCCTAAGGAGCTCTACTGTATAGGGCACCTTACAAAGCGACTTATGAGGCACCTTACAAGGAACCTTATAAGGTACCTTATAGGGCACTTCACAAGGCACCTTATAAGGAAGCTTACTTATAAGGCACCTTACAAGGCGCTCTACAAGGCACCTTACAAGGCGCCTTGTAAGGTGCCTTATAAGGTGCCTTATGAGGCGCCTTGTAGCACGCGTTAGTTTGTAACATGTGTTAGCTGATAAGGCTTGCTGTAATGATGCACCGCCCATGCCTTTATATGGGCATCTGTACCTTGTCAGACGGCTGCCTAGGGTGAGAACTTACACAATCTTGACGATGCATATATTCATATGATTCTTGCAAGGTATTGTGGGTATTGTAGTTCATTCACTCCCAAACACAGCTGAAGACAATAATTGAGTTGTGAAACCAGTGGTAAGGCCAATAAAATACTTCTTTTATTGATGGGGTTTAATTCACCCAGCACAAATATGCTTGGTAGCAATATAAATGAGGTTACTTGCTTGCAGTGTTTAAATGGATAACATAAAGTCACAAAGCAAACCAGAAAACAACCTTCAACTTGTCAGGCAATTAGCTAATGTTTTCTTAGCAAATAATTACCAAATAAAAAGGCACAAAGAAATAAATGAACTTTGCTTGTTAGGTTAACTTCTGCTTATTTTCCACGCAGATCCCAGCAGTGATTCTCCCTTGCTCACACACACAATCAGGTGCAGCTTTAATTACTATCAATTGACCAGCTGAAACCCTTTAGCTGGCTGGCTGCTACTGTGTGAACCCAAATCCTGCTTTAAGAGCTGTTTGTAGTGAAAATAAGAACAAAGTTAGGTTTCTTTGTGATGGCTGATGTGTTTGCTCACAGAAAGCTAGCAATAGCATTTAGATAGAGAACAGTCCATGTAATTAATAGTTTCATCTGCTGTATCTCCCCCTTCATCAATCAGCATAGGGTCACTATCATACATTGGCACAGACGAGTCTTTCCTTAAGGCACTATCATGAGAATGCTTATTCCCTTGCTGCCATTCACTATTATAGATAGGGTCTGGATCAGTGTTCATATCTGAGCCTCTCCTGCTATCATAATTCCTCTCTGTATAGCCTGGCCAGTATGTAATCCAGTTCTGATGTGCAGCCTTCCAATCTTGATCCCTGGACACTGGATCTTTCCTCACATACCTTCTGGCATAGGTCTGAAAGTCCTTTCCACGTGCAGTCTTCTCTCTTCCAGGTAGCCACTGGTGATTCCTATCTCTGCCAATCCATTCCTCTGGCTGACTCCAGTCCAATGGACTCTGCTGGCACTTGGAATACCTCCCAGTATAGGTACTGCCTTGGAATCTCCCAGACCTTCCAATGGCCTTTCTTCTCTTCCTTCCAGAGAGTTTCCTTCTCTCTCTATCCGCTTGGCTTGGCTTCTGTTTCTCCAGGTGATGCTGGTGCTTGAGCTTGAAGCTGTTGCTGTATCTGTGTCTGAAGCTGTTATCTGAAGAATAAGCTCTATTCTTATTCTGTTCTAATGTGTGCTCCTCCCTAACACAGCGCAGCTGTGTTGAATCAGGCCCTGCCCTTTGAGATGAGTGCTTAGGGATTACCTCATAGCTCTCTTGATTGCACACACGTTTTCTCACTTCAGCCCCTCTCATGGCTGCTGGAAACCCGGTGCATTCTGGGACTGGTAGTCTTTTATGTGAAAACTCTGTTTTCTTACTTCTACCAAAACTGACAGGTTGCTTGTTCAGAGTCACATCATCTTTTCTATAGCTCCTACCTGAGCTATGATAAGCTTCCTTATCACATACCCCCCTGCTTAAGTTATTACGGACTGGTTTTACTGGTGAAACTTCTTCTCTACAGTCCGTAATACGGGAAAGTGCATCCGCATTCTTGTGTAACTTCCCGGCACGATGTTCAACCTGAAAATCAAACGCCTGTAAGGCCATGTACCAGCGTGTCAACCTGGCATTGTGGTTCTTCATTTGCTGCAACCACTTAAGTGGGGCATGGTCCGTGACCAACTGGAACTTTCTCCCTGTAAGGTAAAACCTTAATGCCTCCACTGACCACTTGATAGCCAAACACTCTTTTTCTATCGTGGAATACTTTTGTTCAGCCGGTGACAACTTCCTGCTCAGGTACATCACAGGATGCTCCTCCCCATCATGGCACTGGGATAGGACCGCTTCTAGCCCCACATCCGATGCATCGGTTTGAACCAGAAAGGGTCTCTTGAAGTCTACTCCTTTCAATACCGGTCCTGTACACAATTTTTCTTTTAAGACTAAAAACGCTTTTTCAGCTTCTGGTATCCACTTTATCTGGTTTGGACAATTCTTTCGCAGCATATCCGTGAAAATGGCACTTTTCTCTGCGAATTGCGGTATAAACCGGCGGTAGTATCCAATAAGTCCTAAGAAACTTCTTAGTTGTTTCTTGGTTGTTGGAGGAGAAAAATTCCTGATGCTATCTATTTTGCTTAATAGAGGTTTAATTTTTCTTCTTCCCACTAGGTGGCCTAGGTATTTTACCTCCCTATTTGCAAAGGCACACTTCTTCGGGTTTAAAGTGATTCCCGCTTGCTTCATAGAGCACAAGACTGCCCTGATCCTCTTCAAATGCTCCGCCCAGGTGTTACTATGGATTATGACATCATCCATGTATGCAAAAGCATAATTTTGGTGGGGTCGAAGTACCTGATCCACTAACCTTTGGCAGGTAGCCGCTGCTCCATGCAGTCCGAAAGGCATCCTCTTGAACTGGAAAAGGCCAACGGGGGTGCTGAACGCAGTCTTCGGCTTCGACTCCCTGGTGAGAGGGATTTGCCAATATCCTTTTGTCATATCAAGGGTGGTTAAGTATTGAGCCTGTCCCAGCTGGTCCAACAGCTCCTCAATTCTTGGCATTGGATATGCATCAAAAACTGATATGGCGTTTACCTGCCGGAAGTCAATACAAAATCTTAAGGATCCATCAGGCTTCGGCACCAGGACTATGGGGCTATTCCAGGGACTCTTTGACTCCTCTATTACCCCCATATCCAACATCTCCTGGACTTGTGCCACTACCTCCTGTCTTTTGGCTTCAGGCAAGCGGTATGGCCTTTGACGAACCAATTTCCCAGGTGGAGTTATTATTTCATGGGCCACCAAATGGGTCTCCCCAGGTATGGGTGTCAACACATCTGGGAATTCCTTAAGCAACTTCCTAATTTCTTCCTGTTGTACCATTGTCAGGTCCTCACCTATTTGGGGCTCTGATTTTTCTTTACAATCAGATACCTGGGGTCCCAAATCTTCCTCTTCACTCACCTCCCTCTCTCGGGCACAGGTGGCAGCTAAGCTTTTAACCCCTTTGACATCAGTAGAACCAAAGCCTTTGGCTCCACGTTCAGAACTCTCTAGGGATGTGACCTCCTCCACAGGTGGAAAACCCAGCCTCTCACAGATCAATTGGGCAATTTTGTCTCCTGTCTTCACATGATACTCATTCTGTCCAAAGTTAAACAACAGAAATTTAATATTGCCCCTGTAATCGGGATCAATTACTCCCGCACCCACATCGATGAAATATTTAAGGGCTAATCCGGACCTTGGGGCTATTCTCCCATAACATCCAATTGGTATTTCCACTTGGAGACCGGTGTCAACCAGGGCTCTCCCTTGGCTAGGTACAGTCACATTTTCTATGCTGCACAGGTCAAACCCAGCAGATTGAGGGGTTGCCTGCTTAGGAGCTTGGGCCTTCTCTGAGACCTTGTGGTACTTTAGGAAGAACATCTGCTTTGGGGTAGCTTGGTCTTCTGGACGCTTAACCATCTTTTTAGCTGGGGTCTGAGGACTTCCAAATAAAGGCCCGGGAGCTACTACCATTAAACCTTCCCCCTCCTTTTTTCCTAGTCCTTCCACTAGACCCTGCTTAAATCTTGGCCAGTCTCTTCCTAGAACCAAATCAAAGGGTAGCCTAGGCACCACTGCTAACAGGACTTCCTCTTGTTTCCCTAGGCACTTAACCTTTAGCCTATAGGTGGGATATGATGATGCAGCACCATGAATGCATCTGATGTGAACTTGGCTTTCAGGGGTTCTAGGCACAAATATTTCTTGGGCCTCTATCCTCTTCCAAAGCCTTTTTGACATCATACTCTGGTCTGCCCCAGAGTCTAATAAAGCATTTGTGGTAATTCCCTGCACATCAACCATCAAAAGAAATCCTTCCTTGGGCTGTTTTAAATCCAGACCCATTAAACTAGTGTGTGTCTGGCATCTCTTCTCTAAGTGTCCCACTTTTCCACACTTGAAACATTTCTTTCTATTCCACTGTGTCATCTGGTTTGATACAGTACATTCATTTTCAGAAACATTCTTAATTATTCTCTTTTCTGATACAGCACATCTAGCCTCAGCATCCATCTTTAGAGGGCCACCCATTCTATGGCAAGCCTGCGTGGCTTCCAAGAATCTCTCTGCCAGCATGGTTGCCTCTCCAAGATTTTGGCAATTTTGCTGTATAAGAAAAACATTCAAATCTTTAGGTACCCCAAGCATAAATTGTTCCAGCATTATAATATCTAATAACATTTCTACTGTCTTTTGCTCAGGCTCCAACCATTTTACAGCTAAACTTCTGATTCTCTGACTCAGAGCCCTGGGTGTCTCACCCACTTTCAATGTAACAGCTCTAAACATTCGCCTATACTCTGAAATAGACAACCCTAGGCGATCTCTAATAGCTGCCTTTACATCCTTATAAATCAAAGCCTGGGCTGCTGGCATTGCTCTGTAAGCTGCAAGTGCCTCTCCAGTTAATGAGGCTGCCAGCCTTACTGCCCACTGGGTCTCTGGCCATGCTAAAGCCTGTGCGACTCTTTCAAAAGACTCTAGAAAATCATCAACATTATCATCTGGAGTTAATTTCCCAAAATTAAATGCCCCAATCCGTTGATTGAGTCCCACACTGTCCACATGTGGTGTACCAGTACTAACTGCTGGTCTTGCATCTGTTCCACTTTGGCTCTGCAGCTGAACTAGAGCTTGCACCAGATCAAGCACTGGTTTCTGCTGTTCCATTAAGGCCTTCATAGCAGTGTCCTGGGCCTGCTGTGATAGCTCCTGCTGCTTGCTAAATTGGGCTGCCATCCACTGAGCAACCTCCCTCGGATCCATCTTGACCCCTGCAAGAAATAAAGAGAAAAAAAACCAAAGTGCAGCACCTTCCAACCAGGTGTGTTTTTTTTTCAACTTTTTTTTTTTTTTCAATTACCCCCTGTGCTTACACACATCCACCACTAGACATGCCCAGGTACATATTACCTTGTCTCAGTGATGAATCCAGCTTTGCACAGGGTCTTTTCATCTGGGACAGCTTCCTGGAACAACCACTTCTCCTCCAAAGTGCAGATGAGGGAAAAAAATCTTCTTTCAGCTTCAAACTTGAATTTTATTTGTAATCCACAGCAAATAAATCCTCTTGGTGCAAAAGCAATCCGAAAAACTACGCCATTTGTCAGATGGCTGCCTAGGGTGAGAACTTACACAATCTTGACGATGCATATATTCATATGATTCTTGCAAGGTATTGTGGGTATTGTAGTTCATTCACTCCCAAACACAGCTGAAGACAATAATTGAGTTGTGAAACCAGTGGTAAGGCCAATAAAATACTTCTTTTATTGATGGGGTTTAATTCACCCAGCACAAATATGCTTGGTAGCAATATAAATGAGGTTACTTGCTTGCAGTGTTTAAATGGATAACATAAAGTCACAAAGCAAACCAGAAAACAACCTTCAACTTGTCAGGCAATTAGCTAATGTTTTCTTAGCAAATAATTACCAAATAAAAAGGCACAAAGAAATAAATGAACTTTGCTTGTTAGGTTAACTTCTGCTTATTTTCCACGCAGATCCCAGCAGTGATTCTCCCTTGCTCACACACACAATCAGGTGCAGCTTTAATTACTATCAATTGACCAGCTGAAACCCTTTAGCTGGCTGGCTGCTACTGTGTGAACCCAAATCCTGCTTTAAGAGCTGTTTGTAGTGAAAATAAGAACAAAGTTAGGTTTCTTTGTGATGGCTGATGTGTTTGCTCACAGAAAGCTAGCAATAGCATTTAGATAGAGAACAGCCCATGTAATTAATAGTTTCATCTGCTGTATCTCCCCCTTCATCAATCATCATAGGGTCACTATCATACATTGGCACAGACGAGTCTTTCCTTAAGGCACTATCATGAGAATGCTTATTCCCTTGCTGCCATTCACTATTATAGATAGGGTCTGGATCAGTGTTCATACCTGAGCCTCTCCTGCTATCATAATTCCTCTCTGTATAGCCTGGCCAGTATGTAATCCAGTTCTGATGTCCAGCCTTCCAATCTTGATCCCTGGACACTGGATCTTTCCTCACATACCTTCTGGCATAGGTCTGAAAGTCCTTTCCACGTGCAGTCTTCTCTCTTCCAGGTAGCCACTGGTGATTCCTATCTCTGCCAATCCATTCCTCTGGCTGACTCCAGTCCAATGGACTCTGCTGGCACTTGGAATACCTCCCAGTATAGGTACTGCCTTGGAATCTCCCAGACCTTCCAATGGCCTTTCTTCTCTTCCTTCCAGAGAGTTTCCTTCTCTCTCTATCCGCTTGGCTTGGCTTCTGTTTCTCCAGGTGATGCTGGTGCTTGAGCTTGAAGCTGTTGCTGTATCTGTGTCTGAAGCTGTTATCTGAAGAATAAGCTCTATTCTTATTCTGTTCTAATGTGTGCTCCTCCCTAACACAGCGCAGCTGTGTTGAATCAGGCCCTGCCCTTTGAGATGAGTGCTTAGGGATTACCTCATAGCTCTCTTGATTGCACACACGTTTTCTCACTTCAGCCCCTCTCATGGCTGCTGGAAACCCGGTGCATTCTGGGACTGGTAGTCTTTTATGTGAAAACTCTGTTTTCTTACTTCTACCAAAACTGACAGGTTGCTTGTTCAGAGTCACATCATCTTTTCTATAGCTCCTACCTGAGCTATGATAAGCTTCCTTATCACAACCTTTACCGCGGAACCTAACGTGAGTGACATTACCACAGTTTAGTAAACATACCCCTATGTGCAAGCATCCAAGCTTCCCTTTAGTCCTTTCCAAAATCGCTATTTCCATATGAATGCCATTTCTAAATGTAAATATTTCCTATTTTTCTTTTTGACAGATGGTATAAATATGTATGTATGTATGCATATAAAATACAGAAAAGCTCATGTATCTAATTATACATCTGCACATACATGTGCCAGGTTGAGGGCATATAAATGAGCATGTAAGGCCATGTCAGTTTTTTGCAGACAATAACATAGATTAATTAATGTTTATCTCCTTCCTCAGAAATATTAAAGAAGTAGAGGGAGCGGAAGTGGATGTTTGCATGGCCAGTCACATAGATGTCTCCAGTAGGGTTGCATGGATCAAAGACATCCTGCTCAGGCAACCTAGCGAACGAGGACATCCAGCCGCAGAGCACATTAACAACATGAACCCCATTCTCTGTTGGTTAACCCTTTAAACCTTTGAAACATGTGCACGTTTCTTTATATCGAGGGGTATTAGCTAATGCTTTCATTTACATGGGATATAAATAGCAGTGCAGTAATGTGAGCGTGCATACGTATGTGCACATTGTTGTGCACCAAAGTCCTTCTTTTATTACAGCAGATTAAATGTGACTAATTTCCTCCATCACTGGGAAACTGAGAAAATGTCACTATGGGAGCAAATTTTGAAACCTCAAGGGGGTTGGTGTTGCAGTGTACAGGCACATGGTATCCGTGGGACTGCAAACATATTTCCAAAGGAAACCCCTTGCAAAAATTGGTTCATACATTTGAAGTCGAAATATCCAGGGCTATCACCAGCTAACTGCTATTTGAATCCAACTCTCGATGCAACAGGTTTTCATGCTCAGTCCATGCTGAAATCCTGATTACCAGAAGCGAAAATATAAGACTGAGCTAGATGGTCATGAACTTGCCTAGAAATGTTGCCTCCAAAATTTTACTCAGCACTGAGCTATTAGCTATAGGTCTATGAGAACTTGACAGGATTACATCCGAAATGGATTTTTTCAAACAAGGCTGAACAATAGACCGCTTTAAACAGTGAGGAGGTCATTTTATAAGGCTTAGTGGTATATTTACTAAACTGCGTTAAGGGAGCATGTGTGCCGTTAACATCCATCATTGGCAGAAAATGCCAGAAAAACGTTGCTTTAAGGGGAGTTAAAGGCACCAGCAGCATTAAGGGTACAGGGAGCAGAAAGTGAGGGTTAATGGGGTAGGGAGTGGGCATTAACAGCATGTGTTCTCTTACCAATAATTCTGGGAACCTGATCACCAAGTAAAACCTCACGGAAAGAGTGTTTGTACAGGGGAGAGAGACAATTAAGCATGAGCAATGTGATGCACTGACACGTGAGTCCAAGAATGCTGAAATGGGGCACAGGGGGTGGCATGGTAGGCACACAGTAGGTGGTGCTCGTGGACAGGGCAGACTACGCAGCTGCTCAGGTGGCACAGAAGAGCATAAGAACATAAGTTCTGAATATATGTCATACTGTGTCAGACCAAGGTCCTTCAAGCCCACTATCCTCTGTCCAATAGTGGCCAATCTAGGGTTCAAGTACCTAGCTGGGTCCCTAAAAGACACCCATTGTCAAAGAGGCCTGTATTGGGCCAAGCAGCTGATCCCAAATAAAGGTATAATGACCTTTCCTCCAGGACCCTGACCAGACTCTCTCTAAGCTCAGCTACACGAGGAGCTTTCACAACATACACCACCACTGCATGCCAGTGTTTCCCAATGCAGTAGCTGCCATCCCCTCTGAGACATATTGGTGGCAGGTGGTGAAGGGGTCCCTGCATAGGCAGCTGTTGGGGGGGGGGGTTGTGTGGCTGTCCATGTGTGCCTCTGCACCCCCATCTGGCCCTTGCACCCAAGGTGCCCACTCAACCTGCCTGTTTAACATTCTGGGACTGCGCACCACCAGCACTGACAGCATGTGGGCATGTCTACATGGTATGGTGGTGGTGGTGGTGGTGGCATGGGCAGTTGCACCAGCCTGCAGCAGACAGAATCTTTGCCTTGATCCTGTGTGCCATGTGCATTGCAGCATGTGCCAAAGGCCAGCCAAGGGAAGCATGCCAGCAACAGGGGCTGTTATCACCATATGGTATACTGTGGTGCAAACACATGATTGGTGTATATATGTGCAGAGGGTGACAGATTCAAGTCTCTGCTGGGTTTTCTGTATTGCATGTTTCTGTGGCCAAGATTTATCCTGCAGTGCAAGTAAGCACCATCAAGTGCAACCCCCAAGGAAGCAGCAAGCAAGGGTGGAAATGCTCACCGGTAGCACAGACAGGCTCCACTATCCATAGCTGGTTGGAGGCTAATAACACACTGTTTGGTTGCTAATAACGTGTGTTGAGGCCAATGCATACTAATAGTGCCTGCACAAGGAGCACATGTTATCAATCCTTGAGCTGACATGGAGACAGGAATGTCAACCATCCTCTCTTTTGCACAGTGCACCAATGAGAGAGAGTGAGTGAGTGTGTGTGGGGGGGGGGGGGCTCCCCTTTGTCCTGTGGCTTGTGGCACGTCACATTGGCCAAACTGTTCCCAGCCTTTGTCTGCGAATGTGCATAATGAGAAGCAGAGGATTGCAGGTATGGCCTGAAACAGGGTGGATTGGCCAGGACGTGTCTTCCTTGGAGGTAGGGTCAATGGCTGAGACTTTGTTGCATCCATCTGCCATGTGCATGGTCTGGGTGGCCACAGAAGGTCATGATGAGGGGACAATCTCACTCTGGACAAGCAGTGCACATGGAACGGCTATGTATCCACATAGTGCTATGTAATGTCTGGCTCTAGTAACATGGATGCAATCTCTGTGTGGGGATCCCACTCACTGAGCCAAGTGTCTGATAGCATCCTTGACACCAGAATGCTTCCACCACATCCAGCACCCTTTCTGCACTGAAACCCCTTATCATTACCCTTAGCGCTTGCTAAAAGATTCATCTTAGCACCTTTTAGTGCATTGCAACATGTGCCAGGGTCTGTCTGATGTGAAGCATATCAGCCCCTATGGCAGCACTGTGGCTCAACACACAGGGACAGTATGTATATGAGCAAAGAGTCCCAGATTCAAGTCTGGGCTGAAGCTCAGGTATTGCAAGTCCCCTGTGGCTAAACTTTAGCCTACAATTCAGGTGCCCACAGTAGACCCCAACTTAGACAGCCAGTAATACACTTTACTTTTTGTTGGAACATTGGTCGTAAGAAAATCCTTCCTCTAATAACCAATTTTCCTATTTAAGGTTTGCATAAAAACATCGGTGCATTTAAGGTTTGCATAAAAACATCGGTGAACCATTCCTAACCAAGTGTGTCCACACAACCTTGTGTGACTCACCACAATCTACAGTCTTATTGAACTTTCATATAAGTAAAAAAACAAACACATGTCAGATGAGGAAACAATAAATGACTAGTCAGCTTCAAAAACATGGTAGACGTGCTATAGCATTCTGTCAGCCCACCCCGCAAGATTACCACATCTGTTTCCAACTTAAGATGCCACAAAGTATTTTGCTTGGATTTCAGACTTACGTCAGTGGCTACTCACGCAACCCAATGTCTCAGTGGTATTTCATTCTCCTCTTAATGCTATCACTGCTATCACTCAACTTGCCATCTGCATAGTTCTCCATTCTCTGTCATTTCTGTGAACACTCAAAATAAGATATACAGGAAGACAAATCATATATGGAATGAATATTTTTGTCGGGTGTACTGGCACAGGAGTGGTGATGGATTTCACTCTCACCACTGCAGTAAACCCTTTTAATAATTTATTGAATGAAACAAATTCATTTATCTGAGGTTGCAAGCAATAATCCTTTGGTAAAATAACAAGACCGTCCCAAGTGCGATGTGGCACATTTCTATGAACACAGCACTACGTTTAGAGCTGCTATTCTTTCTGCTCTGTATCAATGCTCCAATGATAAGAACTCTAAAACGGCCATGTATAACACAGGTACACTAAAAAAAATTTTTTTAAACTGCCTCTAATGTTTCGATTGATTTTTACGTTTTTTGGTGCGCTGAATCCAAATCTGGTAACCAATTTGCTCCATCACGTACAGATTTTTTGCTACATTGGGTTAGCAGTTTGAGGTGAACGTTTCAGATTGAGTGCGATCGAGATAAAAGTTTCTTGGATGAATTCTTTATACTAATTGTTTAGTAGTTATTCAAATAAGAATAAAGAAAATTGTAACAAGGCAGCACATAAGAATAGAGTAATGTCAACAAAACACACTGTGATGGTAGCAAAATTGTCTGCACTTAAAACAGCCACATACATGTGCACAAACATTGAGCATATAAGAGCGAGGTTAGACACAAAGCAAAGCAAAGAAATGTGCAAAAAATGTTGTATAGGTATGTATGTAAGACTAGAAAACGCAAACCGCACCATTGCAATACATGAAGACAAACACCCGATGGTGTGAAAATAAAATTCTAATAAATGAGATCCGACACTGTGGTAATAACTAGCAAATTTTTATTTCAAAGTTTAGTAAAAACACGATATTTGTCAACACAGTTTAGATTTTAAAGTCATTCTTGGGTCAATCAATCTCCTGGTGGGCCCGTTTCTTCTTCCCCCGAATGCTTCTCTTGGTGCGCTGCTTGGCGTATTTTTCATCTGGGGTTTCCCGCAGCAGCAACCAGCAGAAATCAGCCATCATAGTGGTGTTCCATCTTCCTTGGTACCTTCTCTCTGCGTCCTTGATGTCCTGGTGAAACCTTTCACCTTGTTCTTCACTGTACGCCCCCAAGTTTTCGGGAAAGTAGTTCACATGGGAGTGCAAGAAATGGACTTTCAGGCTCATGTTACAGCCTTGTTCTTTGAAGGCATTGAGCATCCTGGCAACAATATCCTTATAGTTCTCATCCCGCCTGTTCCCCAAGAATTTGAGAACAACATCCTTGAAGGAATCCCAGGCTTCTTTTTCCTTCTCAGACATCGTTTCAGCGAATGCTCCATCTGAAATGAGTTTCCTTATATCAGGGCCAACAAACACTCCTTCCTTTAGCTTTGCTTCAGAAAGTCGGGGGAACTTTGAGCAAAGGTACCGAAAGCACTCAGCATCTTTTGGAAGGGACTTGATGAATTGCTTAATGAGACCCAACTTAATGTGGAGAGGTGGTAATAGAATTTTATCACGAGGTACCAAGCTCTCATGAAGAACATTTTTCTCACTGGGTCTCAAATACTCCCGAATTGGCCAGTCTTTTTTCCCCCAGTGTAGGTCGCGGGCCCGGCTATCCCACAAGCAAAGGAAGCAGGGATATTTGGTGAAACCGGATTGCTGCCCTAATAGCATGGATAGAATTTTAAAGTCTCCACAAATCATCCACTTATGCTCATCATAACGAATCTTCTGAAGAATCAGGGCCAAATTCTCGTATTTTTCTTGGAGAATAACAGAGTGAGCAATAGGAACTGAAGCGAATGTGTTGCCATTATGAAGAAAAACACCTTTTATGCTGTCTTTTGACGAATTAATGAACAGCCGCCATTCAGCAGGATCATACTTGAGTTTAAACTTTTCCATCACTCCGTATATATCGTTGCAAAATACCAAATCTTCCTCTTTGCTGAAATACTTTAAAAATTGTGTCTCGCGGTTGCGGTACCAATAAAAAGTTGTTCCTGGTGACAATAGATTTTTCTGTTTAAGCCGAGAACCTAGCAGTTGGGCAGCATCTTTTGGGAGTCCTAAATCCCGGACTAAATCATTCAATTCAGCTTGAGAGAAAAGTTCAGGTTTCGGATCTGGTTCAGTTTCAGACTCGGAAGTACTGGACTCATCGGGAAAAGCCATCTGATGAGTCTCATCATGATCAGAACCGTCCACACAAATATGATCCAAAGATTTTGGTGGTTCAGGCACAGGTACTTCGTTGTTATGAGGCATAGGCCTAATTGCTGAGGGAAGGTTGGGGTAACTTATTATGTTCTTATTTTTTAAGTTGTATCCCTTCACAATGCAAGAGCAAAAATAGCAGTCACTGCTGTGGTCTCTTTGTTCATGCCACATCATAGGTATTCCGAAACGAAATGCTTGTTTTTTACCTTTCATCCATAAGCGTAGATCTTCCTCACATGTCTTGCACACTTTGTGAGGAGCCCACGGTTTGTCTTGATCGCCTAACTTCAAACCGAAATAGGCGAAATATACTTTTTTAATAAATGCAGAAATGTTCCTCTGCCGCTTTTTCACGGTATATTCCCCACAAATAAAACAAAAACTGTCCGGAGAGTTGACGCAACCTCTGGCTCTGTGAGCCATCACAAATACACAGCACTGCAAACTACAACTGTAGTGAACCACTTCGGAATAAAGCTGGATTACGACTGAGCAAACAAAAGGTAATAATGAACTTGCAAGAAACTGAAATTTGACAGGAACGTTCATGTCGCAACTACCGTGTTTGAGCGAGCGAGCGAACGAGGCGAGGTGAACAGGAAAGAACATGCGCCAGCGCGAGTACTGGATTTAGCCCCCCGCCTCCCAATTGTCCTGTTAATGTATAAAATGAATACAAAACACTCTAAAATATCATGAGGGAGTGTTTCTAGTTAGTTAACCATTACAACCTCTATTTTGGGCCAAGAAAATAAACTGCAGTCGGCTAAAAAGAAATTATGTGAACATTCCTTATATGGGTAAGAAATCTAATTTTGCAAGAAAACGTGACGTGATGGAACATTTTGGCTATTTTTCCTGGATTCAGCACCCCAAAATCTATAGGAATCAGTTGCAAAACTGGAGGCAGTTGTTTGGTAGTGTACCTGTGTAATTGATGATTCACAACTGGAATGGTTCTACTCTAACCCAGCTGCTTAAATACATGGCAAAATTCTGGTTGGCTAGACGAACTACCAATCGGCAAACTTGATACGTCATAGTAGGCTTGCCCAATCAAGCATTTGATTCAAACCTGTTGGGAACACCGTGGCCAATTTAAAGATCCATGATTGCTCTAACAATTGGAGCTTATGTTCTCTATTACCACCTCAAGGATCAAGTGGCACAAAGTCCATAACTCTCCAATGAAAATCTTTAAATTCATGATGATGAAGTATGCAATGTTCAACTATTGGTGTGCTCAAAACGTTATTATTTAATCTAGACTGATGTTCTCCAAGATGGCATTTCACCAAGCGAATAGTCCATCCAATGTATTTTTGTTGACAAGGACAAATCAACATATAGATCACAAACTCTGTGGTACAAGTGGAATGCCATCTGGACATATATCTGATGTTCATGTTAGGGTCCATCCACTCAGCTCCCACCAAAACTTGTTCACATCCATAATGGGCCACCATAACATAATCTCCACAAATGCTAAACAAAGTATTGGGGAGCAGAAATTTGTGGGAGTGCTTCCTTATATGAATTTATCGCATCAGGTGATAAAATTATTGAAGAAACGCTGGGCAATTTTGGGTCTCCATGATTGCTTTCAGAAGCGGTTACAAATTGCTTATACTAGGGGGCCAATATACAGGATAATGTCATGTCTACAACATCTCCTATAGATGACCATAATATAGTATACCTTTGGATGTTATATAGCACTATATATGTGTGTGCAATCTCTGTCTAGGGAACCCACTTGCTGAGTTAGTGCTGGGTGTCCATGCGGTTTATCCCAAGCCAGGGTGCACATGGTCGCTCTGTGCGCATACATTGTGTGTGAACCAGTGGTCCAGCTGCAGTTGGTATGTGCATGACTGAAACATCCTAGTGGTGGGCAGCAGGTGCAGTCTGATTGAGCTTGTTGGTGTGGATTGTTAGTCCTTGATGGCTAGGACGGCAGCTGTTCCTGATCTACTCACAGTGACCATAGCAGGACAGTAGCAGTGTTCCATATAATCCTAGAAACCCCCACTGCATTTGATTGCCATAGCAGGGGCTTTATAACACTGAGCATTGGGCATGCACTGTTCTAAAAGGATCCCTGTCCAACAGGGCCCAGTTAAAACTAGCACCTACAGCATGCTAGAATTGTTCAGGCGACAAAGTAACTAGCAGTGATGTGGATCAGCAGCAGAGACCATCTTTAGCAATACAATATCTGGGGATCAGGTACTGTGCGCTCATCCTCACTCTCAAGGTGATTGCTAAAACTGCTCAGTAACACAGTTTGTAGCTGTTAAGTGATTGAAGCACAAACTGTCCGTGCACCATACTGAGCTGATGTGATAGATAAGTCCATTCTTCATTTGGTGATCAGCTGTAGACTGCTGGTCTGCGTATACGGTTCACCATGGGTACTGGAGGAGCTAACCTATATTGGCACATGCAGCAGACAGTTTAGGCAGAGACCTGAAGGCTCTTTGACTCCAGACATTGCAGGTTAGAGAGGCATGGAGATGTAGCATACTAGTTAGTACAATGTTCCCCCCCCCCCCCCACACACACACACACATAAGCAGGGGACAAGGGTTTGATTCCCACTTGTTCACTTTGTGCTTTTGTATTACTCAGGTCATATCCCTGCCTGTAACAGTTCAGGCTCTGCAGTGACTTGCAGACACTCATCCTTCTACAGTACTTTGTTACGCGTTCTGGCCACACTTTGGATCAGCAAACATGCTATTCCCCATCATGCTCCTCTGAGAGCATGGCTCTCTTGGCTCTGCTCCAGCCCATTAAAGGAGGTCAGATATGTTCACCCTGCAGATGTCAGGTCTCAACTCATGTCCATACGTACCCCATGTGCCCAGTATGGATAACACTCGTGCAGTTGTTATCAGCACATTTGTCTGAGGTGTTGTCTGGTGGCTGTGTGGCTGTGTGGCTAGGACAGGTGTGAGTCCAGCATGTATGGTATCAGGCCTTCCAGGTGGCAATGCCACACATGTTCATGCACAATACAGATACGCTGGGGATGGCATCTACAGCACTCTCCCCTCCATCGCCATCCGTCCTTCAGCCAATCCATCCACCTCTGTCAGCTGGGTGCAGTCCTGTCTTCTCATGCAGGCTGTCATACAACGGCTTACACTGGTACTTTATCCCACAATTTGGGACTGCATACCCACCTCTCCTGTGCCTGATCTGCCTGTCAGCACTCCTACTCTGTCCTTCTGTCACTGCACATATCCTGCCACTTCCGACTCCAATCGGAGACATGTGTTCCACATCCCATGCCACACATTGACATTGCACCATGTTACACTGACACCCCCTTTTCAGCCATAACCCAGCTTCCTACATGCTCATCCATTTGACTGGCTGTCACATAGGGTGCCCACTGGTCTAGTAGATCCATCATCTTCCACCTGTCCTT
The DNA here is from genome assembly GCA_033557465.1 of Ichthyophis bannanicus. Lineage (NCBI taxonomy): Eukaryota > Metazoa > Chordata > Amphibia > Gymnophiona > Ichthyophiidae > Ichthyophis > Ichthyophis bannanicus. The sequence goes on from CM066031.1 coordinate 1,310,860,441, forward strand.
CCATCCAGCACCTTCAGGTTGTCTTCCCTTGCTGCTCCTTTATCCAGCATTAGGGTTACAGCCATTTTCATACTTTAAGGCGCCAGCTTGACACCTTAGTGCCCAATGTCCCATTTCTGCACATTAAATAGCCCATAGTGCCCTTAATGTTGGAACGTCTCCTACATGCCCAGAGCCTTTTTAACATGCAAACCCCTTTTTGCTGCCTTTAATGCTCAGAAATGCAAGTTCTCTTACCGCCATTTAGTAAACATATCCCTAGGAGTTAAAAATGCATAGTAAATGCAAAAGCTGTGCAGTAATTGTCAGGGGCATGGTCAGGTCAGCATACCTCCTACATTTACCACACTGAAAAGTTCCTTACTGTGCATTAGGTTCATTCACAATTAGAGTGGGTGTACTTAATTGCTGCTCTTGAAATGGCTACAAGTGAGGCTGCACTAGCTGCAAAAGTGACAGCACAGGCTGATTGTTATGCACTAACTGAAATGTGCAGTCCACACCCATTCCCCACCATAATCTGCCCAGTCCCCACCCCTCATGGGAATTAGCACACACATTAACAATCAATGTGGACTTGCACTAACCATTGGCCTGTGCTAATTTCTAAATTAATTGCTTAGTGCAGTTTAGTAAAAGATCCCCATAATACAAAATGCTTGTTAGGGTATGAATAAATGATTACTAGGATTGAATAAATGTGAACACATTACTCCTACATTGATTAAGCTTTATTGGTTGCATATTAAACTAGAAGCCCCAAAGTGTGTCAATTGACACAAATGCATCTTTGAAGTTGTATACCAGCACCACTGCTAGAACCATGTCAGTTATGTTCCATGACTTTGTTAGCGAGGTCAAGATGTTCAAATATGTGCATCGAAAATTAATGACAGATGCGCCACTTAGCGGGAAAATGACTGTATAACTAGAAGCCCCAAAGTACGGCAATTGACGCAACCAAGAAAATTGATTGGTTTTCACAAGTTTCATACAACGACTAACATAAGAACAGTGTTAACTAAATGTAAAAGTAACTGCAAATTCAAAAGTAACTGCATAGTCCATGTCAGTTAATGAACGAACAGGATAAGCATGAACGCCTTATAGGTCAATGTTTGAATCTGATTTTGCACCAGCACATCTAGGCACTGCTGTCTTCTTATGAGGTCTCGGCATTCTATAAATAGAATCGTAGAAAAAAAATGAATAAAATTTCAGGGAGGAAGCGATATGCTAAAAGTTCTGGAGTGTCGGCCTGTTCTAGAGCGTGTTTGAAAGTCACGACATTGTACATACTTGTGTGACAGAGTAAATTTTGGTTTTAAATCAATCACTGTTTACAGTTTTACTCCGACATTACAAAACAATAAACACACAATGATGTCATGTAATGATGTCACATACTTCACATATTTAACAAATAAATAACTTCAAATTAATTCACATCTGTATTTCATGCTAAATGCAATCGTCGTGATAATGCGTCAATTGACGCACTTTGGGGTTTCTAGGTAAAATGCCTTTTGGGGCTTCTAGTGTTAAATAAGGTATCACATTTAAAAAAATTATGATGGTTTTCAAATCATTGTCTGCAATTTAATCTCTGCCACTAACTGCCTTGGCACCACAAACCCTTTCAGATGCTTCACTCTCAGTCTCAATGGCTACTGGAGATTCATTCTCTCATTTCTGGTCGAACAAGAGATTCTTTCAATTTTGACTCATAATAGATCACTTTCCTTTTCAGATCCCAAGCTATAGATCAATAATCCTCTAGACTTACTTTTTTCGAGACAGATGTCTTAAAAGTTTCATTAACATTTAAAATAATTTCTTTTTACTGCTACATTTAATTAAATAATGTATATTTTTTATGGGGAATACAATATTGTTAGGATTGGCTTGAACTGTTATTGAGTGTAGTTTACTTTGTATTTTACTAAGTGCGCACGTGAAGGTAGCATTTTAGTTGTTTATGTGCATAAGTGGCTACTTTTATGCATAAGGGGGTCATTTTCAAAGTCTTTGTCATGATTTGGATGTCCAAGTAGACAAGGGGCATGGTGGAGGCACGTCTGGGGAGGTGCAATAAACTTAGACATCCCTGTTCAATTTCAGAAACTCTTCAGGCATGTCTATATTTAGATCTGCTCCAGGCACGAACAGGCATCAGGAAGGTGCTTGCTGTGGCCTTAAAACATCCAAAGGGTGTAGAAAAGATGAGGAATGAGCTGACTAGCCTTAGAATACAAAGGCCCACACTAGGAATTGAACTCTGACCACACTGCTTCTAACCCACCAGGCTATAAGATGTTCCTGTTTGGAAGTACTCTTCTGGGGATGTCTATGTAGACATCATCATAGATATCTATATCAGGCATGTCCACATTTCTGGAATCTTTCCTGAACTTTCATGTGCCTGCTTTTTTTTCCCTGATGTTCTGGCTTTAATGTTCCAGATTGCACTTGGACGTCCTTTGCAACATGTGCCTTATAAATGACCTCTTATAAAATAAGGAGTAGTATGAAAACATGCGTTGATTGCATCACATTACTTTCACTGTTGATGTGAATATGGGCAGAGTTTGTGTGGAGCATGGATGGTATGAGCAAGTACGCATGTACATTATACAGTTCCTTAATTTGTATGTGTACTCGCTGAAATTAAGTACAGTAATTGCACCAGCTCTAGGGCTGTTGTAAGAAATCTCACCTTAATGTTCATGCCTACTTTCACATGCCATAATATGTGCTTACTTGAATTTACGTGCATTAATTAGACATGGCTTTACAAAATTGCCCTCTTATTGTCTATGGGGTATGTTTACTAAAACCCCGTTAGGAGTGGGCGTGTCAGTTTGAAAAAAGCAAACTGGGATTAATCATGCGCTAATGTGCGCTGTGCCCTAATGTGCGCCGCGCACATTAGCGCATGAGCAACGTGCGCGGGAAGCATAAGTGGCGCGCTGATGTGCAAGCACAGGAGCAGAGCCACAGTACAATGGTTAAGACATTGACCGACGGTGCAGGGATCATGGGTTCAATCCCCCATTGTGTCCAATGAATAAGGCTGGCTGAGGCACTACCTGTTATGTGTAATATTGCAGTCTGAGGCATATTAATTTTATTTTAATTACTGCTACTAGCAAACGCACTCTGAAAGCACTGTAACATAAGGCGCCCATTAAGGTACCCCAGAGGGCACATTTTAAAGTGCACTGACCACCACGGCACCCTACAATGTTGCATAAAGGGTGGCATATAGGGCACCATATAGGGTGCCCTATGAGGCACAGCAAGGTCAGAGCACTGTTTTTGATGGCAGCACTGTGCATTTAAACGCATGGAAACATAAGTAGGTGCGCTGAAATACAAGGAGGAACAGCAGTGAAGCACAATGGTTAAGGCACTGACTGATGATACAGGGGTCATGAGTTCCATCCCCAGTGTGCCCGATACGTAAGGCTGGCTGAGGCATCAGCTTTGACATGTAAGTATTGTATCCTGAGGCATTTTATTGGTAATTTAATTATTGCTGTCAGCAAACACACCCTCACGTGCCGTAACCTAAGGTGCAGCATAAGGCACTCTATAAGGCACTCCATAGGGCACATTATAAAGTGCACTGTCCGCCACGGCACTCTATAATGTCCCCTATAGGGCACCCTATAATGCGCTCCATAGGATACCTTATAAGGCACCTTATATGGACGGTAACCATAAGGTGCCCTATAGGGCACCCTTTGAGGCACCTTATGGGTACAGTACGCTGAGGGTGTTTTTGCTGGCAGCAATAATGTACATTAAAAAGAGATAATGTTTTGGGGAGCCCTATCAAATAACCCCACTGTGGGTTTGAACCCAAGACCTCTGGCTCCACAGGCAGTGAGGTAACCAGTGGGCTACAGCTCTATAGCTGCTAGCAAGCCCCTGGCTGGCTGCAGAGGGACTGCACGTCACCACACAGACAGTCTGCTGTGGTCACCAGGATAGGGTTAGCCCACCCGTACCCATGATGCACTGCACATGCAAATCAGCAGTTTACAGATGATCACAAGATGGGGTATGCACCCCCACAGCACCTCGGCCTGGTAGGGGGAACTGACCATGTGCACCCCCACAGCACCTTGGCCTGGTAGGGGGTACTGACCGTGTGTGTTACTGGCACAGAGTAGCTACACACCGTCACATTGTGCGGGTACTGTGATCACCCTGAGGGTGCGGTGAGGCGCCCAGCACCAGGTCCACAGCACCTTCCATGGCAGAAATAGGCCATGCTGCAGGTCCCCAGCAGTGCTAATGTGTGAGATAGGTAGTTTATGCAGACACACCTTGGATATATCTGTATGTCTCAGTCAGGTGTAGCCCCTATGGACCCCTAGGAGGATTATGTACCACCACCCTCCTCCTCCTCCTCCTCCTCCTCCGCCTCCAGGGCTGAGGGTGGTAAGCAGGGTCTCCCATCAACAGATCCACATTCTACCTCCCTGCAATGGTGGCAGTAGAGGGGACCATCAACCCCGGTCCTGGTGGGGAACAGACACCTACAGGGCAGTCAATGCAGCTCTGTACACATCCATAACGCAATAGCAGACAGACGTTAGGCCATGATATGCTAAGCTGCACCCCACCACTATCTGATATTCTCCTGCAGCAAGCCTTCAGCCGCTGCACCCTGCAAGGCGCTCCATCAAGACACATACCAGCTGCAAACAGTCTGCTAGCTAGTCCATAGTGCATGTTCCTGGTGGAAATGCATGCACCCAGAACTGGGATGTCAGCATACACACCAAGCAGATAAGTCAGTGACTGGGCCCCAAAAGGAAACCCATAAATATCACATAAGAGAAATACTATACAGCACTATGGGGGTGCCTAGCCATACTGTGGTCACATGCTGTGGCCACCCTGTCTGTTCAGGTGGTGGCCGGGCACTACAATGTCAAGGCCAGTGCCCTATGCCCTGTGCAGATGCATCCTGGCCAGGCCACCCTGTCCGGGCTATACCCATGGTACCTTGCTCCTCATTATGCACATTGGCAGGCCAATACTGGCAACAGTGCTGGCAGTGTGGGCTGTGGAGGGTGTTTGCAGCCACCACACACTGGATAGACAGACACACACTCCCACACCTATGCCAGCATTGTGCTACTCTAGAGGAGTTTAGCAGCCCTGGCCACCACACCAGTCCTGGGCACAGTGCAGGCATGGATATGGTACGCAATACTGTTGGGGGTCACTCCCCAGGGTGGTAAACACTGTCAGAGACCAGACCTGAAGCACACCCCACAGACAGCAGAAAGGTTGCTATGATGGAGCTCAATCAGCAAACTGTGCTTAACGTAGGAATTGGTATCTGCCAGTAATCATAGCAAACGTTTGATAGCTGTGTACCATATTCCCAGGTGTAGGGTGGCATTGCTAGGGTATGCAAGGGCTAGTATTGGGAGATGCACGCAGGGCCCAATGTCCTGCCTCTCCAGGAGGCATTGGCTAATGGAGCCTGTGGGTATGGGTGTGGGTGTGTCTGCCCCTGTTGGCTGCTGCTTTATGGCAGAGGTTCCCAACTCCAGTCCTGGTGTGCCAAACATTGTTCGGGTTTTCATGCTGTCCCTCATGAATATGCATGTGATACATCTGCATACCATGGGAGCGGTGCATAGATATGCAGCACAGGCATCTTTATTAGAGGCAGCATGGAACCTGAATGGTATTTGGCCCTCCAGGACTGCATTTGGGAGACTCTGCTCTAGGTAATGCGCCTATTTATGGTGTCTTTGCTCTATAGGGTAAAATGTAGGTGTTTTGGGCATGTTTACATCATCTGCAATAAAGGTTCTGTCTGTATTAGCACATTGTAGTAGTGGGTAAAATATGGGGACTGGGTTGGCAGGCACCATAGCTGGGACTTGAACCTGTGACCTTCTGCCTCCAAACACACTCGTTGTGTGCACTGCACCACCGTGTTGCCACAGAGACAGTGCATTCCCTGGTGATACCATGACTGTTTGACCAGCAGGGCCTGTCTGTTGCTGTGCATGGCACCCACCTACACAGGGCTAGGCCATGGTCTGCTCTGGGCAGCTGCCATTGTCCGCTCCACCAACAGTACCCCTCTGCCACCATGCTGACATGGCCTTATATTGGAGACAGCATAAATCTTGAATGATTTGCGGCCCTCCAGGACTGAATTTGGGGGACTCTGCTCCAGGTAATGCACATGTTTCTGGTGTCTGTGCTCGGTGGGGTAAAATATAGGCGTTTGAACCATGCGTATGTTCTCTGCAATAAAGGTTTGTCCTTACTATCACGGTTTGGTAGCAGGTAAAATATGGGGACTGGATTGGCAGTAGCCCCAGCTGGGACTTGAACTTTTGACCTTCTGCTCCTGAACACACTGGCTGGGCTCACTGCACCACACTGTGCTCACAGAGACAGTGCACTACCTGGAGATACCATGACTGTTTGTCAGACAGAGCCTGTCTGTTGCAGTGCATGGCACCCACCTACACAGGGCTAGGCCTTGGTCAGCTCTGGGCAGCTGCCACTGCCCCCCTCCACCACCAGTACCCCTCTGCCATCATTCTGACATGCCCTTCTGCTGGTGGTGCTGGTGGTGTGCAGTCTCAAGCCATCCAGTGTGCAGGTAGGTGGCTGCCTATGGTGCGTGTTCTGGGGTAGGGGTGCCTGCATAGGCGTCCACGCTTCCCCCCAACACCGCCTGCCAATGTTCTGTGCCCTTGGGGGTACCTGCTGGGTACTATCCCCTGTGACACTGTGATAAACAAACTCGTGCCCATGTTGGGCCCTCATCAGTTGCTGTCTGGCTGCTGTTCAGTTTCAGCATTCCTAAGTGCCACCTAGGCATCTGCCTAGTCCGCACTGTGCCCCAGCTGCACCACAGCATGTGCCGCCTGCAGCCCTCTGTATCCCCTTTCCCAGCATCTGTCCAGTTGCCCATTCCGTAATGCCCGCCCTGCTGTTGTGGAACATGTGCATGCCATAGGAAACCTTTCTAATGGAGAGGGAAACCCTGATCAGTGCTATTTCACTGTGGGATCATTCACCTTGTATGGGGACGGAGCGTAGACCCTTCCAAAATTCATATTTATTTTTTGGGGCTTTCTTGGGAGTGTTTTTTGATGTTTCCCATTACTATCACTATTGCCCAGCTTGATTATAATTTTTTTATATTTTGTTGGGGTCCTTTTCAATATTTATTTGCCCTTTTGTTCTGTGCACATGTATCACACTTATCACTTTTTGTAGGTTTCCCTGGGTTTGCTGTACATTGCTGACAGAAATGGTTTCTCTTCCCTTTAAATCAGCTCTAACGCGAGGTTTTCACTTGCGGTATTTTTTCCATCGGATTTCAGCCTCGCTCATGTGCGGGGAGCCTCTCCCCTCCCACTCTCCACCCATTGACCCCTTCTCTCCGCCCCTGGGGAGCCTTCCTCCGCCCTCTGGGAGCCTTTCCACGCCTTCATCGCACATTGGCGCGCCGCGCACATGAGCGCCGCACACATGAGCATGAATATTTGGGCCCCGTACGCGACATTGGCGTGCGCTAAGGTACTTTAGCGTACGCTCAAGTGCGCAGCGCACATTAGCGCAGTTTAGTAAACATACCCCTATATGTCTATAGATTCTGTGTTTTATATTCCAAAAAATTTTGGAGCACCTGATTCTTCTATACAGTGACTACATATTTTCAGAATGTAAGATCTGAATTTTTGAGGATGAAAAATGGCCAATCAATTTATGAAAAACATATCCCTCCTAGACCTGCATGTCACCAAAGCATCTGTAATCATTTTTGTATCTTTAACATTATTGCAGAGCATCTTTCACAGTAAGGGTGATGAAACTCTGAAATACTTCACCATTAGAGTCAACTGAGACATCTTTGAAAGTGGCTTTGAATGGAACCTGAACCTATTTTTAGCTATTGAAACATTAGTGGGTTCAATAGATTGAGCAACCGAAAACAGACATGAGACAGCAGTAAGGTCAATTCTATTTTCAAGCATTGTGCATATTGATCTTTACTGTAGCATACAGCAAGTTGTGAATGGGAAACTTCTGTTTCTGAAAATGTACAAAGATATAGCTCTATTCTAACTCAGTTCATACGATTGTATTAGTACATTTCAAGTATGCACATATAGCTTGCATATTGGGGTGGGGGTGGGAGAAGTTTCTAGCAATGCTTCTGTTAAGCTGCCCACGTTGCTGCCAGTGGAAGGTGATGCTCATAATAGATTTCACATTGTAATCTCGAGGAGCAGGCAGAGCTGATTGAAAGTACTGTACGATATGGCGGCATCACTTCCCCACTGGCAGCAACGTAGACAGAGGACTTCCATTCATCTTAGTGGGAATGTTGGCATGTTTATAACACACATGCATATATATGTAAATTAACCTGGGAAATTTGTTCCAGAGTGCAGAAGTGTAAATGCATTTATGTATGCATACATTCATTTTGAAAATGTACTAGTACCTGCACGGCGTATACTTTTTAAACGTTTCTGTTTAATTCATAAAATTTAACATGTGGATTTTGAGACTGAATTAACTACATTGTTGGCTACCTATATTCCAGCAAGAGTGCTTTGTTCAAGTCAATAGGCATTATTGCAAGTGCCCTCGGTAACTCTGGTTCAGAAAGTTCAAATTTAAACATGGGGGGTGGGGAGGTTTGGTTGCTAGTTCTGAGCCATGGAATACTATTCCAATAACAATTTGCCAAACACAAGGCTATTTAGCTTTGAAGTGAAATATCTTGGAATCATCCTTGATCAGAACCTCTCCTTCTCTGATCACATAAAGAGAACCACCAATACAGTATACGCAAAGCTACGAACTCTCCAGAACCTCAAACCTCACTTAAGCCCTGACTCCTTTCATACTGTCAGGCCCTCACAACCCCTTCACTTGTCTACTGTAATCTGATCTATCATGGCCTCCCCAAGAACACCATCCAACCACTCCAACTAGCCCAGAATACGTTAGCGCGGCTCATAACCAACAATGCCAGACGATCTCATATTACACCAGTCCTCTATGATCTCCACTGGCTCCCAATTCAACACCGAGCTAAATTCAAGGTTCTTACTCTTATACACAAAATTATCTCAAAGGAGTCAGCGCCATGCCTCTCCCCACTCCTTGCCTTCTCCAACAACACAAGAACACACTGTTCCTTTACCAAAAACCTACTGACCATAACAACAACTAAAAGGCACTGTAAACAATCTACTAGCAACAGGGCCTTCTCCCTCTATGCTCCATCCCTATGGAATACCCTTCCTCATGAGCTGCATAGTTCCAAAAGAAGTTAAAAACCCACCTCTTCCTTGAACATTTTTCCCTACCACCCTAGTACCTAACCCTCTACATCTACCTCCCCGCCCATGCTCCCTCAAATCCTATAATATAACCATCTGTAGCTCTATATATACATATGTAAATAGTTGATCATTGATCATTGCAATTAGTTCATAAATTAGTTCATATTGTTCAACTATGTATCCTTGTTACTTTGTTCTTTGTAAACAGTTGAAACACACTGCCTTGAAACGTTCTATGTAAACCGTCTTGATTTGTAGAAAGACGGTATATAAAAAATGTTAAATAAATAAATAAATACATATTTAACCTTTAGGAAATAGTTATCTTTTTTCCTTCAGGTGATGTGTTATACTTTATAATTATGGAGGGTGGACAGCGGGTTTTATATGTAACTGGTTTGTTGCTGTTTTATCTGTTGCATTTATTATCAGTATTTTATTTTTGTAACTCACTCAGTGATACATTTGATGGGCATGTAATAAGTATTAATAAACATAAACCTAGGGATGTGTATTTGGCTTGTCAATATGCCTTAAAGAATTTACCTAAATCAATTTAAAATGCGTTAACCTACAAATTAATTAGTATGCATAAAATATTTGAAATGTGCATTAAAATATTTCATATTAAAGCAAAAGAGTAAAACAAACAAAAAAATCCAAAAATTGGTAGACAAGGCCAAACAAACCAAAAATGAACTGAAAATGTTTGTCCTGTCCATATCCTTGCTGCACAGGGAAAACCTATGTGCATATTGGGGGTAACTTTCAGTAACAGTGGTGGGTGGCTTCATTTTAATACCAGTGTTTAACTGAATACATATATCCAGCACTGCTATACATACAGAGAATAATTTTATAAATGTGTATTATAGTTAACCTGTATCTATTGCACTTGTTTTATAAAGTTAAATACGTGTGTACGTAACATAATAAATAGGGTGTAATTGTTGGGATATATGAAGCAAATCTCAGCACAATCAGTTACACCAACCTTAAGGCTGGTGTAAACGCCCACACCAAGGGCTATGTTTTCTAAATGGCGTTAATGTATCATCTGTAATGTTAAATCATGTTAATGTTACATTAGAGGGTATGTTTACTAAGGTGCGGTAATGTTACCGGAGGTAAGTGCAGTGCTAATGTTACGGATGCCATATAAGGAAGTGGGCGGTGCGGCATTAAGGTAAGCATGGTCCAGTAACATGCAGTACAGGGCACCCTGGCCATTTAACGTGCGGTATAGGGCACCTTTGTGGATATCAGTGAAACCATCTGTGGGCAGGAATGCAGCAGCACAATGCTGGATACACCTCGCACATCCTGTGTATGATAAAACACCCACTCTGGTCAATGAAATAGTGTGCAGTGAAAACAGCACACAGAAGAGTAAACAAATTAAACTGAAAGGGTGTCAGGGGCCGGTCTGAAGGGCCAGCCGTGTGGATGGTGTGTGTACAAGGGCAAAATGGGATGAGATCCAAAAAGGAGTATATGAGAATTGAACCAGTACACTGATAAGTCCAAACACAGCTTACCAACACCAATACCAAACCACTGAGCCAACTGCCCACCCAGACAGCCCAAAGAAAGGGACCATATGTAACAGCTAATGTGTGACAGGTTACATGGCGGGCACACTGTAGTGCACAGGGAAGAGAAGGAAGGTTGTGTGGAGAAGTGACGAAGCTGTAGCCATTGTATGATAAGGTTAGCAGAACACAAGAAAAGAAAAGCAAAGGAACATGTGGACAACAAACCCGCAACCTATGGTGGTTCAGCACACATCTGTAACCACTATCCCGAACAACCACAACAAGTGTGATGCAAATGTGTTCCACTAAAGGGAATGTACGTATGGAAACCCGTAGCTCCCCGTGAGGTGGCAAGTGGATGGCACACAGACAGCTTCCACCATTCAAGGATGTGAGCACAGGTGGGCCATGTACATCAGCAGTATACCACTAAATACATTGGTCAGTGCAGTGATGCAGCAGCAGAGACAAATGTGTGCCCAACATGTCACACAAAAGTCACTGGCCCATCCACAGATGATCATCAGGACAGATCATGTCCAGGAGCTGCATGGTGTGTACTGCTCAGTAGCCCCCCAAATGCAGCTGCATGCTCTAAATGCTGTAGTCACATATGCATGCATGTAGACAGTAGGTGGTGCATGTTGAGGACCTAACACACATCAGTCATGAAATGTCCACAAAAACATACCTGCCCAGCAATACAGGACACACAAACCTGAAAAAGCATACACAGTAAAATGTCAGCAGGTGTACAGACATATATAACTAGTTATGTAACTAGTTATGTAACAGCTGCCCGATACTGCTTTATTATATCAATCAAAGCGGTGTACATTTTATTTATTTATTTATTTTATTTATTTATAGTTTTTTCTATACCATACTATTTACCATCAGCGCGGTTCACAGGTAACAAAACTTGTGCAATGGGGAGATCCACATTGCACTTACATTAAACAGTGAGTTGAACATGGAACACAGGCGAACTGTATACATAATGGAACTATATACATAATGGAACTATATACAGGTTGATAACTGTAAGAAAAACATCAACTAAGCTCTATTCATCGCGAACACGGCATGAGAAACAGCTAGCATTGTAACATAAACCTGGTAATGTACATTAAAGAGGGACATTGAAAACCTGGATCCTGTCTGAGCAATGGAGGGTAAGTGACCTGCCAAAGGCCACATGGAGTGCTAGTGGGAACTGAACCCTGGTCCCCAAGCCAGTGTGCAAACCATTATGCCACGCCTCCACACCATGACATGAATAGTTCTGCCGTCAATGATGTGTAGACAAGGAGGCAGGCGCATCTTTAATCTGCTCCACCGCCACTGTCAGCACCAGTGCCAATGAGCACAATGCCAGCTATGTCCCTGATATACCTCCCAGGTGGGCATGTACTGGCACCAACCTGACCATGCATGTGGTCAAGTAGTAGAAATTCCCACCCAAAAGAAGCCACAATGGTCAAAATGAGCTAACATGCAACAGGCCAGGCACATGGGAGTGAAGAATGTAGCTGTGTTAAAACGTAATACCTATGTGGATATCAGTGAAACCATCTGTGGGCAGGAATGCAACCGCACAACGTTGTACACCTCACACATCCTCTGTATGATAAAACACCTACACTGGTCAATGATCTCAAAGGTGGTCTGGGGTTATTGTGCTGTGAGTGATCCAGATGGCATCGAAGTATGTTGTCTGCATCATCACTGCAATAGCAAGAGAACACATGGTGCATGGCTGACGTTCCAACATACCTGGCTGGAATGTCTGCACATGTATAGCTGTCAGTGTCAAACACCTGTGCAAGAGTCATTGTAAGATGGACAGGACAAAGTGATCGTAACGTGTCCAATGTCCACCAACTGTACCATGGCCATGTGAGTGCACTGATAGGTGGGTCAGCCATGAAATATGTATCGGGCCACACAACTGACAGGGAGCACAGTCCAGGCAGGTACACCAAGCTGACCCCACAACCAAAAGGCGATAAGGAAGGAAAGGAAGATACAGAGGTGTAATGCCATGCTGCCATGCAGAGATGTGGATTTGCAGTGCACAGGCAAATGCACAAACATGACAATGATGTCATGTCCCAATGCCCCAGCACAACCCCTCAGCTGTGTAGACCATATGTGTGTGTATCAGTGGGTCATACAGCAGTGTAGATGACCAGAAAACAGTATGCGATGTGCCGAGAAAGAGAAGAAATCAGGTACCCAAGCAAATACACACCTTTAATGCACAAATGGGTCAAAAAACAGTGATGCAATGCAAAATGAGGACATTGTAACAGGCACAAGAGGCACATGTTGCCAAAGAACAAACAAATCAGAACCTCACAGACATGCAGATATAGCACTATTCAGAAGGCCTGCTGCAATGGGTGCTATGGATACAGGATCATCACATATATGTCAAGGTAAATGGAATGCACAAATGCAGTTAGAAAATGGACACACCTACTGCCACACTGCAAAGTTACCAGTGCAGTGTGAGTGGTGCAATGTCATGCGATAAATAGGACTGTGCAGACATGCAATGATTTGTTTGTAAGTCAATGTAGAGCACCACATCTGTACAGTAACCAAACACAATGACATGTACGTGGAGGTAGAAAGAAAGGTCAACAATGGTGCACTAACCCACATAAAATCCACATCGGCACATGCACTGGTGTACCAATATATTCAGTCACATGCACATGCACTGTGTACATTGAATCATGACAGAGTGCTGCCCCAGATGCACTGTAACACCCCTGGTGAGGGTAAAACAGCAATCCAAGATGTTGGTGCGCATTACAGTGGTGTGGTGGCAAACAGCGTGTCATGTCCAATTGTAAGGTAGCAAGACAAATAAAAGAGGACCTACACAATGTTCCTCTTGTGCCACACACATGGCTGTATGCTCTTGTTGATCCAAACATATAAAGATATCCTGCGATGCAAGTCACACACATGGACCACACACACAAACACAATGTCAGATGGATTTACAACATACAGCGAGTATGTGAATCCCTGCTACACATGTCCACAGTGCAAATGGTGTCTGCAACCCTACATGTCCTGTTAAGACTGTCCCTGAATCCCTGTGCATGCATAGTTATGTGTGACATCTCAATATGCCACAGTATGTCAAAAGTGACGTGTGTCTCTTGCGATGAACATGACACCGAGCCAGAGCACAGCAGCAATGGTGTGTTGGTCATCCTTGTGATGCTCAAAATACCAGTCCAACAATAATGTCCATCATAGGCATATGTCCCACTCGCATAGGTCCATCACCATATGGCACCATCTCCCAGGGATCATTGCATGGTGTTGCTGTGTCCACCAACAAGTGGGTGATGGTGAATGCAAATGCAGTGTAGTAGATGTGCTCTGTGTGTTGCCTGTGCCCTGTGGTAAAAGGAAGAGAAGCACCGTTATGGTATGCGTCACACAACATTAGGTCACATTGCAGCGCGTGAACTATCAAAAGATACATAATAAACATACAAGCAAACAGTACATGATCACAACACAGAGCACATTGCATGTCGACGACATTAGGAAATGGTACTGCAGACCAGGTTATCATCTCGACATGGTCATGGCTATGCCCATGTCCCACATGCATCTCAGAGGTCCACTCATGTCCATCAGTGTTGGTGCACATAGATCCAACAAAAAAGCACAACGAAACAAACAGCTAAACACAAACACGTAAAAGTTGATGTCAGTCACAAATGATCCAAGGTACAACCTAACATCTTTGTGCAGCAGGTGTCTGATAGCGACAGTCAGAAGCAGTCAAAGTATACAAGACGTCATAGTAAAGGCAGAATATGTCACTCAAATGTGTTGAATGACCATTTCTGCATGTGCAGCCATCATTGCCACATGTCCAAAGTATGGTGACATGTGTGAAACTGAAATGTTGATGCGTAGTGGTCTGTCAGCACACAAGAGATAGGTCACTCAACAACACAGAACACATGCGCACAATGTTCACAAGGTCAACTTCAGAAAGGTATAAATAGCACATTGATCACCATTCCACAGGTGCCAGACAAATCCCATTCCAAGATAATGCAATATGGCTGCACAGTGTATCGTCACATGGACACACCCAAAACACACACACACACACACACAGTATGACAAGGTGAACATGCCTCCAGTAGCATACGGCCCGTCTGTCCACAATCCGAGCTCAGTGGAGATAATTATAACAGTCCATGCTATGATACACTGATGTTGGTTAATGCAACAATGTCAGGGAAGGGTGTACATGCCATTCACTGCCACAACACCTAAGTCCTGTAGATACACCCAGCTTGGTTGGATGGGTCCCAAATACAGTGTTGAAACAAATGAACTGGTGAGGAATACATGGGCATATGTATGCCGACATGAACATATGGGGTATGTGGGCACATGTCAAAGAGGTGTACAACAACATATATGCAGTGGACAGATAACATCATACATGTGCTATGCTGCACTGTCCCTACAGTACCTGATTGTTGACCTACCCCAGTCTCCTGCAAGTTGAATGACATACATACAGTTTTCACTGCACCACAGCACCAGGCATGTCCAACAGCAAATTCTGTGAAGTCACAAACACAAGTGAAACATACATACATATGTCATGATGTACTGTTGGAACACACATGACAGCATGTACATGTATACCCATATGCATTTCCCCACATATGTAGGACTTACATGAGAAGAGCTCATTAATCAGATGTTGCCTGATTGCCGTGCCCTCACGTGTGTCACCATAGGCACATACAGGATGGCACGTAGGATCATCTTCCAGATCCGGATTAATTTTGACTGGGATATTGTGCCTGAGAGCAATGTTGTGCAGGCTGCAACAGGGCAGAATGATCTGTGCCACAGTCATGGGTCGGTATTGTAAAGCCCCCTGGTCTTATCCAGACACCTGAAGCGACTCTTCAAAACACCAAAGGTGCACTCGATGACTGAGCAGCTGGAAGCACGGGGCCTCATTGTACCTCATCTCTGCATATGTCCGTGGAAGATGCACAGGGGTTAGCAACCAGGCATGACACCCATATCCAGTATCACCTGCAGAAAGAAATGTGGAAAGGTCAATCAGGAACCGATGTTCACACACATGCACATGAGCATGTAGGTGCAAACCAACAACAGTTAGAAGAATGACACAAATATATGACGGCACATGATGGCACACAACAGCTATGCGCCAGTGTCTGGAGGTTTGAGATACACAACACCGGGGAAGGGTAATGAGGGCAATACACATCAACTGTGTCCACACCTAACACATAACCAACCGCCTGTACCCAAAAGGTATTAGCGACAGTTGTGAACACATCAGGCAGACACACGCCAATGCACCCTGGACAAGGGTAGAGATGCACACGTGTGCAAGCATGTGACAGCCATGATACTGTTCACACACATCAGGTGTTCAGTAACATATACCTGAGGAGTCCAGTCAAGATGGCAGAAACAACAAAACACTGTTGATATACATGAAGCATATATGTGTGTTGTAACGTGTCAACACAAATATAACAATGTAAAATGGTCGAAATGGTCAAAGGTGAATGGGCTCCCAACACACAGTACCTCAGGAAACAAATCAGAAGGCAAATCTATCCCCACACCCCCACGTTATCACACACACACACAACTAGAGACACACCCCAAAGACAGACATGTGCATATATGGTTAGTCTGAGGCTGAGAGCCGTAGTTGTCACCTGAAAGGTGTTGCACATCACCATATAAGGAACACACCATATGTGCCCATAAGTTCCCTGTCTAAAAGGCCCATGCAACAGAGCAGCAGTACCAAACGCCAATGGAAACCACATGTGTGCAGAGACACCCAGAAGAGCCATGACACACATATGGTAGACATATGTCTTTGTAGAAACCCACGAAGGTATGAGAACACGTCCCCAGAGACAGTGACATTGTGTGATAGTGGGCACACCTCCATACAAGGTCAGAGCTCCACCACCACAACACAAAGCAAGGGATGTAGAGGTCATAATTGCCAATGGGACCAAGTAAATCACACACTGGCTGGGCAGTGATATGCCACTGTCTGATGGCCAGTGTCCTGAATGTTCCCAAAAAATACGTCAAATCTGCATCAGGGCATGTCATGTGTGTCACAGGGGATAACAGCAAGGTCAGAAAGGTCTAACAGCAAACCACAGGTGACCTTGGCCCACCTGTGAGAGTTGACATGCACCCCAAGACAGAGGGACACCATGTGCATGTTAGAGATGAGAAATACCCACCCAGCAGGACACAGTCCTCATATTGTCCACTCTCAAATTGGTCGAATAGTGCCGAGTGCTGCAGGATGTAGGAGTCATGGGTAGACCCTGGAAACCTAGGAACCACATTTAGAATACACATATTTGCATTACATACAACCTGCACATTCAGGGAATGGTAGTGTTTGTGGTTGCAGAACACTGCCTCCCTGTCTCTGGGCGGGGCTAGGGCAACATGTGTGCAATCAATAGCTCCCATCACATGTGGTATCCCTGCAATTTGCTCAAAGCCCAGGTTCAGGGTCCCCCACTGTTGCCTATTGTTAGGAATTGCAATGTAATTCCTTACCCGGCTGACCATGGCCTGTAGTACCTAGTGGAGACAGCGTGACGAAGGTGGGCCGGCTCATCCCACCCACTGTGACCACCGATGACTGGAAACAGCCAGAGGCAAAGAAATGTAGGGTACCCAGGAGCTTTACCAAACCCGGTATGGCATGTGACCAGCCAGTCTAGGGCTCGAGGTCAGGTCTTAGATCCTCAAAGAGCTCCCTAATAGCCCCTGTGCTCAGATGGTAGAGGGAGATGACCTGGTCCTCAAGCATGCCAGGGAGGAGGGAGGAGTGGTTCAGTGGTTGGGACAGGTTACCTCAGGCTGGAAGACCGGGGGTTCAATTCCCACATGGGGACAAGCAACTTCAGGCCAGAGGGACTGGGGTCTCTAGTCCCATGGCCACTCCTTGTGGCTTTGGGCAAAGCCACTTAACCCTCCATTGCCTCAGGTACACTTAGATTGTGAGCCCTTCGGGGACAAGGGAATAAAAAGTACCTCTTAGTATACATGTAAACTGCACTGATTCAAAATAGCGCAGTATAAAAAAGAAATAAATAAAATGCCCTGGAGCATGGCCCTGAGCCTGTAGAGGCGAGGCTGGTGAGGGCCCACCTCGGCACACCTATGGTGCCGTGCTAGCACAACCCCAGCATGTGGAGCCTCCACAGCTGCAGGTCTGTGTTGCAGCAGGACTGCACCCATGCCCTGTGCTACACCCTCATGGACACCATCTCCCTCTTCAGGCAACCGCAGCTCCACCTCACCATCCAATGCCTGGATCACACAACCAGCAAAGACAATGTGAGCCATCATGGACATCAGATAGAGCAAAGACACAAGCTAAATATGGTGTGGGGAATGGCAACCAACCAGAATAAACACAACACACCTATACATGCAGCGGCGCACACCAGCAACGGCATATTAAACCGTTCCATGCCCTGTGTGCGTAACATGCCTTATGTAAGCATAGCACACGTAGCGCATGTATAGTCACACGGGGGCATAATGTTAACCATGCCTCTTAGACATGCACGATTCTCATTGCACATGTGCAACGCTTGGTTTCTTGCGCATTCTGCATGCGCGGGGCATGTTCTTGCGCACCGTGCACATGCACAAGGTGTGTTCTTGTGTGCAGTGCACATGTGCACAGTGTGTTTTTGCGTGCAGTATGCATGCGCATGACATGGTCTTATGCACCATGTGCATGCGCACCATGAGAGGAACCATGTCTTGCACATGCGCACCACATGCAAAAACGTGCCATGCACATGCGGAAGGCACACAGAACCAAGCATTGAGCATGCAGACACATGGACGTGCACGCAATACGCATGCACACTGCATGCAAGACTGCACCCTGCACAT
Source organism: Ichthyophis bannanicus (assembly GCA_033557465.1). Lineage (NCBI taxonomy): Eukaryota > Metazoa > Chordata > Amphibia > Gymnophiona > Ichthyophiidae > Ichthyophis > Ichthyophis bannanicus. Next base: position 1,310,879,333 of record CM066031.1, read on the forward strand.
GCATAAAGCACGTCGCACATGCGCAGAAGGCTGAGGGTGTATAGTAGGCAAGATAGGAGTAGGAGGACGGAGCAACGTGCGACAGGCAAGGAGAGGATAGTGAGAGTAGGAATATGCAGCATGAGGCGACAACTGGAGGGGAAGGTGGGGGAACACCTAGCCAGCAGTCTCCAGAGGCGGGAGGGATGCGTGAGCCAGAGGTGGAGGTGGCAGAGCCATCGGGGGCGTCCCAGCCTACACAGGAACAGCCTGAGAGGCCACCAGGTGGGAAGCGAAAACAGAAACCGGTGCCTGCGGAGGCAAGGAAAAGGGCCCTGAGATTCAGCCAGCAGGAAAACGATATCCTGCTGGCCAGTGTGCTGGAGCATTATGAGGTTCTGTATGGGCGGCTCAGTAGCAGAACACCAATGAGTACACGGACCATAGTGAGGGAGGAGGTCCGGGAGGCTGTGGCCAAGGCTGGTGGGCCACACAGGGACCTGGACAGCCTCCGCAAATGCTTTAACAACATAAAGTGTGGAGTCCGTGCCCACATGACTGTGGAGAGACGGCATGCTATGGGCAATGGTGGGGGTGGACCAATTGTACCTGGTCTGACACCCTGGAGCAGCAGCTGGCAGAACGACTTGGCCCAATATACCTGCATGGACTGTCCCCAGCGCTAGACACAGCACATCCACTGGCAGGTATGTCTGAGATATATATTCCAGGAAAAGCTAACAAGCCAGCACATGCAAGGGTAGCCTCACGGGGGTGTGGGGCCATGTCCTGAGACCCAGTGTGGGGCAACATATCCACAAGAGGCCACAGATGCATCAACAATTGCATAATGGGTATGGAAAAGGTTTGGACAGGTTCCTGGGGAAAAGGTCCATACACCATTATTAGAAAGGGACCCAGGATATCAATGCTTGACCCAATACAAGCAATGTGGAACCTGTGTCATCTGCGGAAACCGCAAGGTACGTAGGACATAGACTGACCACTGTTAGAAACAGGATATTGGGCCTGATGGACTGTCATCTGATCCAGTATGGCATATCTCATGTTCATATGTATGTTCTCTTGTAATGTTAGCATACACCAACTGATGTTAAACATGCCTCTTAATGAGTGCATGGACAAGGTATGAGTACCAGATATCTACAATACCATAATCCAGTGCCAGCTGGCATCCACATTAGGAAGAACTGCAGACACTGCCCATCTAGAACTTCTAGCAAACCTGCCGTAATGTGACAGTGCTACCAGTACCCACAATGCACTACACCACACATATCACAAGGCAGCAGTGCAAATATCAAACCTATAAATTGCAGCGACTATAACATAGATAACCTACTGGGACAGAGAACAAGTGGCAATTTGAACTACAATACGCAGAAATATGATACATTAGCTCATTTACACATGCTGAACACAGACCATCGCCAAACAAAGATCAAGGAAGCACAATGTAGACATAAGGAGTCAAATAGATAACTGGTAATGCCAAAAGCATCACATGGAATGTACACCACCACTGTAGGGAATGAACTACACAGTAACATCCACTTGTACAACAAATAGCGCATACGTTCATGATGCACATATCCCAGAGCTGACATATTCCAACTATGCAGATCAATAGATAGGGATAGCTCCCCACCCTCATGCATTTGTATTCTCAGTTGCAATTGCATCGGCCACGTTCCTGTTTCATCTGTGAACACTCCACCATCTGCTTTGTGGTTGTCCTGTCTTCTCTCCCCTAAATTCCATTCATCCTCACACATCTGCCATAATATACGAACCTTTCTCCCCATGCCCTTTCTGCCAGCATAAGTCATTCTCCAGTCAGCCAATCACAGTGTACCCCACCATCCACAATCCCCCCCCAAACACACCCAATACCTGGTCTAATGTAGAGTTACCCTCCCTCGCACACAGAGAACCTCCCCCCATGCCATGTCAATTCCCCATCTCCATCCCAGATGAACCCTCCCCCAACAGCAGCTACCTTCCAGTTCCAGCCCCACCCAGGGTCGGCTCCCATCCAGCCACCGCAGTGGCACATATCCAGTCCCAGGATCCTCTCCCACAATCCAACGTCATTCAAAGCATCCTCCTCCCACACCCTTCCAGAAGAGGGCCATGACTAGCTAACAGGGAGCTGGAGAGGTCCCTGCTCCCCCCCCCCCCCACAGCTGCCACAGGGAAGGTAGAAGATGCCCCCCACCACTGCAGCTGGGCGAGGGAGCTGGTGTATCCCCGGCCCCCTCTGAGGCCGCCCGGCCTGTGGATATGCAGACAAGGATGTTGTCTGTGCGTGGCCACCTGAAATGCGGGGCCCTGTGCAGATAACAACCCTGCCAGATGGACATTCCAGCCCTGAACACATGGACATGCTGGGACCACTAATAAATGATGCATGGCGTTTACACCTCCACACACGTATCTGCAAACACATGACAGTGCACAGAGTAGTGCCAAACAGACACCCGTGTCACACCACACACATACCTGGTGTGATGGCCCCCAGTACAGCCATATCAGAGGGACAGCTACAGCAAACATTGGAGGACCTATCTGACCCACTACCAGGGCCCCCAATACTCAGTCGGTATTGGCCGTACAGGAAAGGATCACATATCCATGTATCTCTTGCCCCCATTGCCCCCCCTATCCACCACCACCCCACCCAACCTCCCTCCCCCCTCAACCCCACACTACTGGACATCCACTCCCCATAGCAGTGGCCAACACCTACCCGTGTAGTCATACACCCTTCGTTACACACATGCCACTCACCCACACTATGACCAGCTCCAGTCACAATGCTGGATCCCTCGCAACCCCCTGTAAGCATGTAACTCTGTGCCCAATCCCCAGGACCCCCTCCCATGGCACACCTACAGTAGGCTCATCACTCACCACCCCGTCCTCACAAACATACCTGACAATGTGGCACATCCCCAAATGCACCAACATGTGGTGATACCCTCCCTGTCTGGTCCATCCCATTGGACTGTGATGTTGGACCGCATTGTAACAGCATTGACATCGGTTTCAGGTGGTGCATACATTGCGGTAGGTAACAACGTAACATAGAGCTATACATACATGTGCAGGACCACCACATTTAAACTGTGTACCATGTTCCTCCCCAGGCAACACACAGGCCATGGAAGCCGAGGATACAGAGGATGGCCTGGAGACAGGGACAAGGGCCCTGGCCGAGGTGTCAGCCATGCCATGGACATTGCAGACAGCGCTGATGTGGAGGCCCCAGGGGGTGATTTGGTGCAGGAGGAGGAGGGAGCAGTGATGGTTCACCCCCCCCCCCCCCATCGGAGAGCAGTAGCAGCAGCACAGTGGTCGATGAGGGGGCCCAGACACGGTGTTAAATATCTCTCTGGTGGCATCCTCTACACGGTGGACAGGAGTTCTTCAGGTTTTTTAATCCTTTGGTTTTGGTTTTTATTGTATAGTATTTAATCATACTAACCCTTTTAAAGAGGCCCCAAGGTGTATTTGAGGGCACTACAGTGACTTATAACATTGCGGTGTTAGCAAATGTTTTTATACACACGTGCAAGTGAGCCATAATACCCCTGGGGAAGTATTACAAGAAACATGGTCAGTGTCGGGTTTATTGGCAAACTCATACTTAATAAGGATTAATAAAGGTTTCCTTTGCCCCTCGCTGCCACATTTCTGGACTGGTTTGTGTTGCTGCTTTCATGGCAGCTTGCTGTTTGTTTGGTGGACAATCATCTGTCACAGTCCATGCACAGCTGTGTGCAGCGGGATGTGGCACATGCTGTACGCTGTCTATCCAGTATTGACTGTCTGCTTTGTGGTCCACATGTGTGCAGGGGGGCACTGGGTGGCACAGATGTCTGGCAGGGGGGAGGTGCATGTATGGCTCCCTGCAGCATGCCATGGAGCAGTGGAACGTGCCCCAAATGGTTTGGCGGTACCAACAGGGGGTGAACAGTGCAGGCCCGGGTGGTGGGATGTGTGCGGTACCAACATTGTACAGTGCAATGGCTTGTCCAGACATCTACGCTGGGGACATTGTGTGTACCACACCTGCACACATGTGCAGACGCACCTACAGTAGCACCAGGATTGATCACAGACCCCTGTCAATAGGACTGGGGCCTCCTGGGAGTAGGGCTGACCTGCACAGATATGCAGCCGCAACTACAGTAACACCAGAATTGACCACAGACCCCTGTCAATAGGCCTGGGACCTCCTGGGAGTGAGGCTGACCTGCACAGATATGCAGCCACACCTACAGTAGCACCAGGATTGACCAGAGACCCCTATCAATAGGCCTGGGGCCTCCTGGGAGTAGGGATGACCTACACAGATATGCAGGCGCACCTACAATAGCACCAGGTTTAGCCGCAAACCCCTGTCTATAGCCCTGCGGCCACCTGTGAGTGGGGACGACCAGCACACATAAGTAGGCGCACTTACATTAACAGCAGGATTAACCACAAACACCTGCCGGTGGGCCTGAGGCCTCCTGGGAGTAGGGCAGACCTGCACAGATCTGCAGGCTCACCTACAATAGCACCAGGTTTAGCCACAGATCCCTGTTAATAGGCCTGAGGCCTCCTGGGAGTAGGGCAGACATGCACACATGAGTAGGCGCACCTACAATAGCACCAGGATCAACCAAAGACCCCTGTCTATAGCTCTGAGGCACCATGGGGGCGGGGGCGACCAGCACACATGAGCAGGCGCACCTATATTAACAACAGGATTAACATCTGTCAATAGGCCAGTGGCCTCCTAGGGGTAGGGCAGACCTGCACACATGAGCAGGCACACCTAAAATAGCACCATGATGTTTAAATATTGACTCTAGAAAAATCATTCAAAAATCAAGACAGAGCTCTGAGAGGGAGGGGGACAGCATTCTTTTTGTCCCAGTGGCAGAGAACCTTTTAAAGCCTGTCAAAACAAAGAGACTGCACCATCAGAAAGAAATAGCAGAGCTCTGAAAGAGAGACAGCAATACTGTTTCTGTCTCAGTCGCAGAAACAAATGAATTTTAAAAATATCTCAAGATCTCTGCTCCAGAGTCAGATAGACAGCATGGATATCAGGGAGAAAAAGAACCTAAAGAGAACATAGACAGGCACATGGGCAAAGGCAAACAGTTGGTCTTCTACTACAACTACAACTCATGATTCATACAGCATTAACTGTACAGATATATAAAGGACAAACAGTCCCTACTTAATAGAAATTACAAGCTAGTCTGATTGAATTGCAATACTGTAAAGGGATAGGTGCTGAAATGGTGATGGAAGCAGAAGCTGTTGCCCCCAAGAGAACTAAGGCCTGCAGCAGCACTAGTGGAGAGGAACAGAAGATGGTCTCTAATCCCCTGTCTATCAACCAAGCTAAAGACAGATTTTTTAAAGAACAGATTACCAAAAGCTACAGCTTCCACTGTAAAAGTGAAATACGAGTTGTGTGCTCTCATCTCCGCCAAGGGGCCAAAGAAGGAAGAGTGAGTGCTGGGTAGAGGTCAGCAACAGATAAAGCCATTGCCAACAGAGCAGGGTGGCAATCTTACCCTGCCGAGAAGTGTATGGAGCAGGTTTTAGCAGATAGAGGCACTGATAACTCTCATGTGAGGGAAATCCATCAGAATCATCATATTTTTAACATTTCATAGCTGAGGAGAGCCTATAAAGGTTAGATGATAGGGTGCTAAGTAGTGAGGAGATAGAAAGTAATCCTGCCAGAGCCATTATGAACCCAGAGGTACAGTAGGTAGTAGATCATGCGAGAGATGCCTCTAGTTTTCTATCTTTTGCTCTGTGCTTAGTCCTGTGTCCAGCAACAGCAGAAATAGCAGCAGCAGTAGCGGCAGCCCTCAAAGAAGCTAAGAAGAGATCCTATAATAATATTTATTTATTTTATATATTTATTTATTTAAACGTATTTATATCCCGCTTTATCCTTGAATCAAAGCAGTTTTCCCTGCAAACCAATCAAGTAGGGTAGGGCGGCGGTGTCGGCATGCAGTGGTTGTGAATGTAGTGTTCGTGAGTGTGTGGATAGGTAATTCTTAATTTGGGGTGCAATATATACAGGTTGAGCTATCTATACAGGTTGAGCTATCTACATTGGGCTATATACATTTATTGAGAGTAATAGGATGTTTTAATGTTTATGTCATGTCTTGGGTAACTCGTTTTGTGGGGTGGTTAGGGTGTGTTGGTGGTCTTCATTGAATTGTTCAATGAATAGGGTGGTTTTCAGTAGCTTTCAGAAATCTTTTATATCTGTTGTTGATTTTAGATTATCTGGGAGGACATTCCAGATAGCAGGGGCAGCAAGAAAGAAGGCTCGCATAGATGTGGATTTGTTTGTTTTTGTGAATAGAATAGGTGTTGGTATATTGTTTTTGGTGCTGTTTCTGTCTGGTCTTTTGTTTGTTTTAGTTCCAATGAGTTCCTGTAGTATTCCTGCTGAGATGTTGTTTTTAATTTTGAAGATGGTGAGTGCTGATTTATATTTTGCCTGTGAGGAGATTGGTAGCCAGTGTAGATCTTGTAGTATTGGAGTTGTATGGTCTTGTATTGAAGCGCTAGTAATAATGCGGGCAGCAGTGTTCTGGACTATTTGTAGGAGGCAGATGGTTTGTTTAAGCAGACCTTGGAATAGTATATTACAGTAGTCCAGTATAGGTGTAATGATGGCCTGGCATACTGTACGAAAATGTTCTTTATTTCGGAGAGGTTTTAGTCTCCGGAGCGTTGCGAGTTTAAAGAAGGCTGTTCTTGATATCTTATTGATATGCAGTTGGAGGGTGAGTTGCTTGTCTAGAATCACTCCAAGGTATCTGACTTCATCTTTTATTGTAATCGGTGTATTGGATATGTTGATAGCAGTAGGAGGACTGAATGTGGAGTTTCTAGTAATGATAATTGCTTCAGGGGGGGTTTTGTTGATGTTTAAATTGTTGTTATTTAACCATGTTGTTATTTCTTGAATGCAGGTTGATACAGTGATATAGTCTGGGAAGTCCAGTTGAATAGGGGTATTTGCCATGATGTCGTCAGCATATGGCATATTGCATCTTGTGTTTGTTAAATATTTTGTATATGGGCTGAATGTAGATGTTGAAGAGGAGAGCTGATGATGATGAGCCTTGGGGAACTCCTTGAGTAGTCTTGAAGGGTTTTGAGGTGAGGTTCCCAGATTTTACTCTCTGCTGTCTATCTTCAAGGTTTGATTGGAACCATTTAATTGTGGTATCTTGTAGTCCAATCTCCGTTAGGTGCTTCAGTAGGATGTGATGGGCAACTGTGTCGAATGCCGATGATATATCAATAAATATTAGTAGGAAGTCCTGTTTTAGCTTGTCTATTCCTTTGATTATGTTATTGAATAGATGTATGAGTAGTGTCTCAACACCATGGTTTGGATGGAAACCGTGCTGGTGGGGATCTAGTGGGCAAATTTGTCAATGTGATCTTGGAGCTGTCTCTGTACTATTTTTTTCAGTTATTTTGGCCAGGAATGGGAGGCTGGATATTGGGTGGTAGGTTGAAGGGTCGGTACTGTTGGATGATGTAGATTTAGGGATGGGGTGAATAGTAGATTTCTTGAGGGCTTTCAGCATGTAGCCCTGGGTGAGAGAGGTGCTCACTATCTTTTGGATGAATGTGTTGAGTTCTTCTTTGGTGGATTTAATCCAAGTTACCGGGCAGGGGTCCGATGGAGAGGTGGTGGTGTTTAGAGCAGTGATGGTTTGTTCTGTTTGTTTTTTTGATGGAATGCTGAAGTTCTTCTGTTAATTGGTAGTTGTAGAGCCATCTGTTGCTGGTGTGTCCATAAGGGGGATGTTCTTATGGTGTGTGTTGGTGCTGTTCTTGGCTATTAGGTAATCATCAAAGGTTTGTGGGTGCATTTTGCTTTCATCTTTCATTGTTGAGTCATTCGTTAGGGTGCAAACGATGTTGAAGAGCTCTTTAGGTTTATTACAGGCTTTTTGTACAAGGTTTGTGTGGTATTGTTGTTTATGTTTGTTTATTAGGTTATTATAATCTTTTTGCATCTCCTGGTATTGTTTCAGTGTAGTTTCTGATTTGTTGCATCTCCAGTGATGTTCCAGTTGCCTTAGTTTTCTTTTGGATTGTCTTATTGTGTTAGATTACCATGGTGTATATCTGGTCCTTTTTTTGTTGCGGTGTTAATTTATATGGGGTGTTAGTTGAGATGCAGCAAATATGGTGGTATTCCATGAGTTGATGGCTTCGTCCAGGTCAGTGAAATCCTGGGGTAGTGACTGCATGGTATCTTTGAGGAATTGTTCTTTGTTAAAAGCTTTGAAGTGTCTTGTTGGCTGTTCCATTTTCCAAGCCGCCTGTTCGGTATTGAGGTGGAGTTCAAATGATATGGCATGGTGATCTGATCATGGTATTGGTGTAGTTTTAGGTGGTGTTATGAGACCTTTATCTAGGGTGTTGGATGGAACGAATATGTGGTCTGGTGTAGAGCCAGAGTGATGGGATGGGTCCGATAAGATTTGCTTGAGTTGAATGGATTCCATTGCTTTGTGAAAAGCAAATTCAGTTGTTGTTGAGGCAGATATGAGGTTTAGGTCTCCTAGTACAATGAGAGTCTTGTGTGTTGAGTTAGCTGTGTATATCATGTCCAGGATGTTGGATGTGTCCTCTGTTGGGGCATTGGGGGGTCGGTACATTAAGCAGATGGATAGATGTTTGTTTTCAGTGTTGATGAATTCACAGCATTCTGAACTTTTGGAGGATGATGTCTTGAGCCTTAATTCTGATTGGGCAAGGATTAATACTCCGCCTCCTCATTTGTGGGTTATGGGGCAGTTGTAAACTGTGAATGCAGGTGGTGTTATTTGGTTCAGTATTACCTGGTCTGTGCTCTTGAGCCATGATTCAGTAATGCATAGGAAGATGTCAAAGTTGTTTTCATAGATGTAGTCGGTAATAGTGTTTGTTTTGTTGCATATTGATCTTGCATTTATCAGGCCTATAGTTAAGCGGGTGGTATGTGGAGAGTGCGATTGAGGTACGTATGTTTGTGATGATGGTTCTTTTTGAATATATTTAGTAATATGATGGGTGGAAGCATTTTTATAAGCTTGAAGATCTGCACAATGCTGAATGCACATATTGTGAGAAAGCCACCCATAGGAGAAAGCTATTGGGCCATCTTTCAAACAGAAGCATGCTACATTATTTGCTGAAATAACACTCTTTTGAGCCAGGGCTGGATTTAAGATGTTGGTGTCCATAGGCGAAACCAGTAACCGGGTAAGGCGGACCGGGTGCTCCTGTCCACGCCCCCCCCCCCCCCCCCCCGCTTACAAATAACCACAACACACTCATTGGGAATCAAACTGGTCGCAGCTTTATTAACCCTACAACATTTTCTTTCAACCACAACCAACAGCAAACCTTCATTAACTGACTTCCGGCCGCAAAACGAATCCCCACCAGCCGTGTGAATAGCAAAGTGAGTTCCGCCCGCTTCCACCGTAAACTGGCCACAGGCCATTCCGTCACCCCTCTTCCGGCTTCGCCATATTATTAGCAAAAGCCCCGAGGGTTTCACCGGGCTGGGGGTACCCCACCCGCGTCCTGCATCTTGCCACCGGCTCCGGACACCGGACAACTCCGGGATCCCGCCTACCCCCTCCAGCTGCAACACCCCCTCCCCCAAACAAGCCCAACCTGAGGGATGGGAGGGTGGGACGCCAGCCACCTTCACGCTCCCCCGGTGACTGACGCTCCTGCCGGCTCACTCGGCCCTGGCCCCACCTCCCACCAGGTCTAGACAATCCCCCATTGGCTCCCGCGCCCGCACTCACAATCGGGAGCCAATGGGGTCCAGAAAACCACGCCAATGCGGACCTCCTCCAGATGCCTCGTGGGGGCCGGGTCATGCACGCGCCGCCCCCCCCCGGTTATCGGCGGCTAGCGGGCACGAGGCCCGCGGCCTTTCTGTAACCGGGTAAGGCAGACCGGGTGCTCCTGTCCCCGCCCCCCCCATTGCACCCCCCCCCCCCCCCGCTTACAAATAACCACAACACACTCATTGGGAATCAAACTGGTCGCAGCTTTAATAACCGTACAACATTTTCTTTCAACCACAACCAACAGCAAACCTTCATTAACTGAATTCCGGCCGCGGAACGAATCCCCACCAGCCGTGTGAGTAGCAAAGTGAGTTCTGCCCGCTTCCGCCGTAAACCGGCCACAGGCCATTCCGTCGCCCCTCTTCCAGCTTCGCCATATTATTAGCAAAAGCCCCGAGGGTTTCACTGGGCCGGGGGTACCCCACCCCCGCCCTGCATCTTGCCACAGGCTCTGGACCCTGGACACCTCCGGGATCCCGCCACAGGTTCAGGGACCACCGTCGCTGAGCCACCCCCCACGGCAAGCTGCGACCAGTCGCCCTCCCCTGCGCCACATATTCCAAAGCCTCTCGCCAGCCATTGAGAAACAAAGCCACCCCCCACCGGGGATAGACGCATCCCACCCTGCCACCATAAACCGGCACACTCCACCTCTAGTCAGGATGCAAAATCAGCCATCCACCCTGCGGACACACCCAACGGCCAACCAGCCGGTTAATGTCTAATCAACCCACGAGACCACCACTAGTGGACCCAGCAAGCAGGCCTTGGAATTATGTCTGACCACTCCCAAAACCACATTGCCCCACATGAACAGCACCTCATCCCCATCACCACTTACCCATCCTGGCCGCTCAATCACTGCCGCCCGACTTGAGCAACAGCAACTCCGGCACACCCGTCTCGCAGCCCTGGTGCCGAAGCAAAGGCAGCAGCGGCCCCTCCGGAGACGGCGCTTGCCCAGCCATGAGACTGTCACCTCAGCGGTGGGCAACCCCATCGTCGACTCCGATGGCCTTGGCGCTGCCCAGGAATCGAAGAGCCGATCATCCAGCAGCAACCTGGAGTCTGGCCGACATCTAAAAGAAATAACAGTTAGCACCCGCTAAGCCCCCCCCCCACCCCCCCATAAGCACCAACCCCGGAAAGGCTCTCGACTGCCAGCAGCCCATCTGCTGACTCCAGGAGCAAAGTGGGCCGGAGCCAGCCCCAACTGGCAAAGCAGCATCAGCAAAAATGCGGTAACACACATTAGCGCTCGGGCATCTGCCTGCCCAAAGAGGAACCCCCCCAGATCCTGCATGCCGATAGGCCTCCAAGGCGGCAACCTGACATGTAGAGGAAGCACGTACTGCCCTCCGAAGTACCCCCACCCCTCTACCCCTCGAAACGGCCGGGGATCCAGCCCAAGCAAGCCACACTCCCCAGAGGCAATTGCACCCACAGAACCAGTACAGGCACCACCCGCTTCCTCCCACTGGTTGCCGCCACCAGCCCCCCTCCCGGAAAACCTTAAAAGAAGGCCAGACAAGACACAGCCGTACACAACTTGAACTCCATGCCGTGCCGCTGACACCGAGGGGAACGTGGCCAACCACCCTCCCAGTAGCTTAAGCGGGACCGGCAGCCGCTGGTCACCCAGTGCAGGATGCGCACTCTCCCCACCCCTCAGCAGCCTAAGAACCAGCAACCCCCCCCCCCAGAGGCCCCCAACCCACTGCCTCCGGGAAAATGCAAAAAACCCCGCTACATGCGCCCGTCCTGCTGACTGTGTCGCTCCCCGACGTACGGGCCCAAAAGATGGCCCTACCCCGGACCCTGCTGCCAACCCTACGATACCAGCAATGCAATTACGCCGTCACCGCCCCGCCAATACCCCCTCCATTGCGCTGCCGACACTGTACATCTGCCCCTGAAGCCAAAACCCAACCTTGCCCCTGGAGCCAAAACCCAACCAGCAGCAACTTGATTAGTCAGCCCTCAGACAGCCAAGCGGCAGCCCTATGGCAGCTCGGAGTGAAGCGGTTGATCACACAAACCGCCTCTGCACCGTCGCACCACCCAAACAACCTGCGATTACCCCACCCGTCGAGCCGCCGATGCGACGCCACCAGTCATGTCATCGAATATAACCGCCGCCCGCACCGCTGGCAGCCTGGACCCTGCGCCCCAGAATCCCCAAAATACCCATACAACCCCCCGCTGCCTACCGCACATCCCCTGCGTAAATGTCATCCTCCAGTCAAACTGAAACCCGTTGAAACCTCCTAGGAACTGATCCCCTACACCCAAATCAGCCCCCAAACCCCGCGACACCCAGTGGTGTTGTAAGGACGCCCGATGCCGCCTGTTACAACCGACACCAGAACACCCCCCCAGCGGAAGTACCTGCCACGTGACGGTCAAAGCCTATTCGGGCCTGCAAATACCGCAACGGTCTTGTAGAAGCTCCAATCATGTTTGCAAGCAGAACCCGCAGCCGAACCACCACCCCTATTGGCCATCACTCCACCGTGTACACAGTGTCTTGCTCCACCCCCAACAGCGATACAGTGGTGGATCAGTCTGTACTACCCCAGCTCCCTTCTCGGCACTCTCCCGCTGCCCTGCCCCAAGCCACCTCCATTACCAGCTAACCCCTCCAATCTGAGCACAGTGCCCCACCGAAGTGAGTTCCATCCCCCGTCCGGTCCAACCCTCCCCTAAACGAAATAGCGAGCTCAGACCGACATCCCCCCTCGAGCCCCCCTCCATCCCGTCCATGGCCCAAGCTCCTCAATCCGAAGAGGTGTTGAAGCCCGGTCCCATGGCTCCATACCGCTTGGGGGCGGGAAGAGAACCAACTGTAGCCCCTTCTGGACACATGCGAGGGAGAAACGCCCCCTCCCACCACAAACGGAACAGCTAGGCCGACACTTACAATCCAGAAAAGAGAAGGGGGCTTGCCATCTGCCAGCATAAGGCCCCAGCTCCCCCCAACCGCTCTCTTCCCCCCCGAAAGGGCCGAGCCGTACCACTCAGCACCACCGCTCCCCCTTTCCGTTCCCCCACCACCACCCGCGCCCCCCCTGTCCGCCAACTGCGGCAGCCAGAGGCTGCTACCCTGCGGTCCCCGCGCGACTGACCTATGCACCACCCTCTTGTCCCGAAACTGCCCATCCTAGCTGAGCTGAGCTCTCATACGTCAGGGCCGCTTCCAAGCTAACATCTGAATAGGCGACCAGCACCCACACTGCCCAGGGATGGGCGTCCCCATACCCAAGCGTACTTCAGGAGGCCCGTGTCCAGCTACACGCAACCTTTGACCCCCCTCCAGCACACGCACCCACCCTGCGCTGCCGCTAGTATCGCCGGACCTCTGCCTACCCCCCAGCCTAAAATGCCTATAGACTGCCTCCCCCAGATCCTGGTCCATAACATCCGCGGCACCCCCCCTCAGAGTCCAGAAATCTAAGCAAGCGTGGGCCACACCCCACCCCCATAGCTCCCGTACGCCACAGCCACCCTCCGCTCGCACCCCCTCTCCACACCCCGCGACAAGGACGATGCCCCTCAAGACGCAGACAACAAGGACCCAGACCCATGGCGCAGACTACAGGAGTGTTGCCGCTACTGCTTTCGCCTCAACCCCCACCCCCTTAGCTGCCCCCCAAACTGGCGACTCACCTGCCCCCACAGCCAGGGGCCTGGGCACCTGCGCACCACCAGCCTGATCCACCTGCCCGCTGTCCAACCGCCACACGTCCTCCGGATCCCCGGCGTCACCATAGCCGCTCACTCCTGGCACCATCCGCCTCACACTCACCAAACCACGATGCACCAGCAATCCTCCAGGCAGCATCTGTAAAGAGAAAACAGAACACACCACGGGGGAGCAGCTAAAACCCACGGAGAGCGCACCCTCCCAACCACACAGCCCAGAAGATCCCTGTCTCCAGCCCCACCCCTGATCCCCAGGCTGCCGGATAACAGCCCCCGGAATAACCGCTAGCCCCACTGGCCCCATTAAACCTCGCCCAACCTGACCGTCCTGACCGCTTCACTGCCACCCCGATGTAGGAATTGTTCGAGCTGTTTCTGTAAGAGTATACACAGTATTAAAGTAGTTCAGTAAGCACGTCACAACTATACCTCAACTCAGCTGTACCCTGTAGCAACAGCGTCGCAACATATATCACCCCCCCCCCCTCCCCTTACATACTGGTACTTTTTCCTGAAATAAACTTAAAATTTTATGCTAAAAAGCACTTTGTCAACCAACTTTATTACCTGGGCACAAAGTTTAGCCACTATGAACACTCGGAAACTGTGCATGATTTCGCTTTAGAAATCACTAAAATTATGACCTGTAAACCCATGAAAGCTAAATAAAACTACTGTACCAGGTGCCCGGCCTCAGCAGCACATCTGCTGTACCACACAGAATTATCCAACTTTGAAGATAATAAATGCTATAACTGGGTCAAGGCTCCTCCCCCCAAGAACAAACATCATACCCGTAAAGCAAGGTAGATTCCCTACCCTCAACTCACCCCCGAATAATCACTAGGGGCTCCGGAAATCCCACCAACTCCTTCAAATCTCTCCAAACTGGCTCAGATTTAATTTTTTAAATTCAGCTATGTGTGACCATTGAAGGGGCACTCCAGCCCGGAAAGAACAGCTCCGCCCCCTCCTGGAGGTCCCCTAAGCACCTTGTCTCCTACTCTAGTCTTCCTTCCCTTCAGTCCCGATTCCCCGGGGCACTTCCAAGAACCCCGTACCTTTCCCTGGACCTCCTGGACCCAAAAGCCTCCTGACTCTCTACGATCCCCTCAGTCCAGTGGCCTCCCACAATCATTAGGCACCGCAGCGGGTCTGCAGGCCTGCCTCGGGGACAGTTGCGACACTCGCAGCTCCCCCAGATGCTACCCCGCCATTCTACCCAGCAACCGGGGACGTTCGCGGCCCTCAGGGCTCCCTACTTATCAAGTCCCGACATTGGCAGGACCCAAACGAGCACGCGGGTCAACTGCCGTGGCAGGCGCGGGAGCATGGCTCACTGCAAGCCCGCTTCTGCCGCCTTTTCTTTCAGTTGTGTTGTTGGGTTTTTTTTGTTGTTTTTTTAATGCAGCTGCCGGCTTGTCACCCGGGGAGCTCCCCCAGCCTTCCTACCCCCTTCCAAATGAAACCCGACAACGCCCTCCGGCTGCTCCAGAAGCCCAGGAACTAACGAAAAAATCCCAGCCAAAGAAGGCAACCACGCCAGCCACCTTCACGCTCCCCCGGTGACTGACGCTCCTGCCGGCTCACTCGGCCCTGGCCCCACCTCCCAACAGGTCTAGACAATCCCCCATTGGCTCCCGCGCCCGCACTCACAATCAGGAGCCAATGGGGTCCAGCAAACCACGCCGACGTGGACCTCCTCCAGACGCCTCGTGGGGGCCGGGTCACGCACGCGCCGCCCCCCCGGTTATCGGCGGCTAACGGGCACGAGGCCCGCGGCCTTTCTGAAAGTAGTGGGAAGGAGAAGTTTCTTCCCTAGAAATTTAAAGTAAGTGGAATCAAGTTCCTGTTTAGCCCAGGTATTTGGTGCATTCAGAATGTGTCATGCTAAGCAGTTGCCTAAGTTTGCTATGCCTAAATTCAGGTCTGTTTTGGGGTAGGTTAAACAGAGGGCATTGATATTAGACTGAAGATTCATCCTGCGCTGTAAGTAGCAGCAGATGGAAAGCTACAGAGAAGAGAAAATCCATTTCTCAAGCTGTGCCCCCGAGGCTTTTCCCCTAGTGAGATAGCAAGCGAGCAATCCCAATGCCTATTTTAACAAGTCACCATGGAGGACGTGGTGATCTCAGAACTAAATCGGGGAACCTAGTCTACCGGGCAGTGTACAAGTCAGCAAGCTAATGTCTTTTGACTCCAGTTTAGTGTGCACTCTAAGCTTTTATTGCATAGGTCCCATGCTAGATGTATACTTACTAATGTTTAGTTTTGCTGATGTTTGAAAATGTCTTCTGATTTCAAGCAACAGCTTTTGACCTTCCAGATTCAACAGCTAAGGCAGTTAATGTGATCGAGACTGCCAGTATAAAGTTTCATACTCTGTTCTTTATTAGACATATATATGGTTATAAATTACTCTGGCTTTTACCTTTAATAGCTCCCTCAGTGTACTAATCTTTATAACATCAAGTAAGTTGTCCTTCTATTATACATGGATGTAAGAATACAGTCTTACTATCAAGATCCATGCTGATACCTTTCCCATTACCTATGATAACTGCTTTCCAACTAGCAATTTTAAAGAGCTATTTACAAAACTAAAGTGCCTATCAAGCTATGACAA
Source organism: Ichthyophis bannanicus (assembly GCA_033557465.1). NCBI lineage: Eukaryota > Metazoa > Chordata > Amphibia > Gymnophiona > Ichthyophiidae > Ichthyophis > Ichthyophis bannanicus. The sequence continues at coordinate 1,310,895,572 of CM066031.1, forward strand.
ATCTTTATGTTCTGGGAAACACAAAGCAAGTAAATGTCACTGGCCAGGTTAAACTGAAGCACTGTTTATTTAATATCCTAAGCTTAGCACTGAGTTGTGCCCTCTAGGAATCAAAACTTCTTTTCACTACCATCTCTTCCTCAACTTTGGAAAAGTACTGTGCTATATAAAACACCTAGCCATCTAACCGAGATATTCTTTATGTCTGGCGTTAGGCTATTCTCCTCCAATACTAGCAGCATGACTCAGAAGAGCATAGTATTCAAAAGCATTTATATTTTTGGTTCCGTGCCGAAAATGTGTGCTTTTTTAAAAGATTTGGTGGCATTCTATATATAATTCCAGATATTCTATAAGTGCATGTAAACAGTTATGCACTAGAAGCACGCCTAAGTCCCTCTTCTCAAGGACTTAAGGATGTACTGTAAATGGGAACTTACAGGTATTCTCTGGGCAGTCACCATTCAACAAGCATACATACTACGTCTCATCTTGCATATTTTCCATATGGGTATGTATGAGGGTAAAACTTAAATGGGGGGACCTGAATTCACACATGCATTATAACATATGTTTATTTCTTGCCAAGCTAGTCATGTACAGTTACCACAACTGAGTTCAGGCATACTACTATGCCCCTATTCTATACAGTACTTTATAGAATTGGCCCCTAATATACACATGACAACACATGGACACTACATGGATGTTTATAAAATTATAATGCATGAGGCGCCTGATTCTGACCAGCAATAATGGGTCTGTATGTCATGGTTTGATGTCCAGCCCCGCTAAATGCCAGAACCTTATGCCACTCAAGTTCTCCCCACAAACACAGAGCCATTGTGCGTGTTGTGTGGGAAGCACTGGATGGGGCGGGACAGAGGTGGAGAATGGGCAGAGCGGGGGCATGCCAAGGCACTTGGATGTAGAGGGTCAATTCAAGGTATGGCCCTGTACGTCCACCAGCGGCAGGGTAGACATGGGGTTTATACCACTTCGGAGTTTGTATAAGCCCCAGATGAGGCAGCGGATGGGCCAGGCAGTCCCACCAAATAGCTAGAGGGACTGCGGATGAGTCCCCACCACACGATCCCAGCCCTGGCTGCCTCCGCTGAGGGTTGAGCAGCGGGAAAAAGACATTTCTCTCCTTGGTGGGCTTTCAGCACTCCTGCTGGGCACCGGCACACCAGCAGGAGCATAGGGTGGCTGGATGGGGTACTGGGTGGATGTCTCATGCCTGGGAATTGGGGCAGCACCGGGCCATCTAGGTACTCAATTCTGCAGCTGCAGGAACATAAAGCTCCCACAGTTGCCAAATCAGATAGATTTGGGGGTCGTCCATTTTTCGGCTGTCCAGACGGCCTGGACATGCCTCTCACTGAATCAGGCTCTATATGTCCAGAATTATACACAGAAGGTAGGAGGAATTCTGAAAATGGCACTAACTATCAGCATAAGCCACTGAACTTTAGATCCAGGTATTGAATGCCAGGGCACTGAATATCTAGGTTGCCCGGAATGTCATGAAGCTTAATTGGGCAGTAATGATATTCAGCCACTGCCCAGTTAGTTTCAGTGGCAAATGTTAGGCCAACCTCTACTGCGTCTGACTTTCATCATGTTGCAATAACTGGGCAGCAGATCAATATTGCTGCTGCCCAGTTATTGCCAGGTTCCGCCCCAGAGCACCACAGGAGTGCAGCGGCAGCACCCATGGATATCCAGCAGCACTATCCATCTTATTGCCGCTACATATCTCGGCCAAGGAAATTAATCTGGTTAACAGGTCTGCTAACCACGCTAATCCCTTTAAATATCTGCCCTTTGGACTATACATCTTGCTGTGTTACCCAAAAGACAGGTATAACTTGGACAGCATGATGAAAGAAGATATTTTAAAAGCCTTATTCATGTTTTGCATGTATATGTATCAGCCCATGAATATGCAAGCTACAACCTTTCCAAACAGCTATTTTAGGAAGGTCCACATGCAATCACATCAATCACATCCACACCATCAAGAAAATTACGATTACTACATTACGATTCTATTATATAATATATCTTAAATAATCTATAAGCTCCTTTGTTTGAACTGTGTATAGTTACCCTGTTATTTCCAAGTCACAATCCCTGTTATAATGTGAGCAAAAGATCTTGTTCTAATGCAAATGTTGTTACAATGTAAACCACACTGATTCTAAATAGCGCGGTATATAAGAATTTGTAATAAATAAATAATAAATAAATAAATAAAATAAATAAATAAATCTAAATTGAACAGGCGTATGCTGGAGGCATGGTCTGAGCAAAAGAAAAACTATACATGCATTCCCCATTTCATACAGAGTATGCATGTGAAAAATGCTTTTACACCCTGTGTCTGTCTGTATGCCCTGGACACATCTAGCCCTGGTGGACTATGACTCACCCAGAATATTACCAAACCAGTGTTACAATGCGGCTGCCATGGCCACCTATTACCAGGGCAGAGGGATGTCTAGACTCACAGGAGGTTCATGTAGCAATGCCTATATACTGCCTTCTCCAGGCCAAAGCGGTGTACAGTATATGCCCCTTGTCCCCAAAGGACCCTCATGCTACATTTTGTAACTGAGGTGGCAACGAGAGATGTGACATGCCCTGGCATGTTTAGTTTTTTTTTTTAAGTGTTTGTTTCAGCAAGCTTTGTATAGGAGGAATTAAGGGGATATCCTCCTGAATCCCCCAATGTTTTTACCCCTCCATATTTTAATTGGGTAAACATAGGGGTATGTTCAGTAAACCGCGGTAAAGTTAGCAGTGGTAAGTTCAGTTTTAAGGTACCTGAAGCCATGTAAGACAGTGGGCAGGTAGGGGGCATTCCAGTGTAAAGGGAGCAATGGGCTGTTTAACGAGCGTTAAAGGGTGCCTTGGCTGTTTGGAATAAAAAGAGAACAAAAGGGAAGTAAACCCATGACCCCTGCCTAGGGAGCTATTGTACTAACCAGTAGGCTACACCTCCACAGCTCTCTGAACAGCAATGGCTGGATATAGAAAGACTGCAGGTCACTGCACAAAATGTCTGCTGTGTGTGCCGGGATAGGGTAGCCCCACCAGTACCCATGATGCAGTGCACATGCAGAACAGCAGTCAATAGCTGATCAGCAAATGGAGAATGCACCCCTCCAGCACCTCAGCTCGGTAAGAAGAACTAACAGGGCGCATGAGCTACGCCGGCCCTGCTATTACCTGGTTTACCCTCCTGCTTGTCCTACTGGTCACTTCTGGGCTTTTCGGATACCCTGCCCCTCTTATCTCGGTCTGTTCCTTATTCCTACCTGCCGGCTTGCTATTTGGTCCGCTCCAGGTGAGTCTCCTCGCCTCTCACGTTTTTGCTACTTCTTTGGCTGCTTCCGCTCCCTCCCTCCCGATGGCCCATATACCCGTTATCTGGGGGCGCCGTCCTGCTTTGCCCACACTCACACACTTGCGATGCCTGAACCATCTCCTTCCCTGTCATACTACCACCAACACCTCCCACATCTCATCTCCCGTTCTCCCTTCACCCCCTCTGCAGTTGGGGCTCCTCAATTGCAGATCACTTAGGAACAAGACTCTCCTTATCCAGGACCTTATTGTGCAATCTTCCCTAGATCTTCTTTTTCTCACCGAGACCTGGGTGAAGGACGGGGAGGATGCCCTCCTTGCCCGTTGCCTTCCTCCCGGCTTCTCCGCGGTTTCAGTTTCTCGACACGGCCGCTCCGGAGGCGGCATGGCCGCCATTCTGCACCCTGCTCTTTCTTTCACGCAAGTTTTCTCCCCATTAATTCACTACCCTGAAGCTCTACTTCTTCGCCTCCACTCGTCTTCCCCGCTGCACATCCTTCTTGTCTATTCCCCACCGGCCCTGTGCTCTGACCTTTGGGACTCCCTACTTCTTACTGTCTCTGACCTGACCCTTGCTTTTCCCCAGCTGCTCATTGCAGGAGACTTCAATCTACATCTGGACTCTCCTATCTCTTCAAGGGATCAGGCTTTTGTTTCTCTCCTTGATGATCTCTCCCTCTTTCAACATGTCTCTTTCCCTACCCACACGGCTGGTCACACTCTTGACCTCCTTCTAACCCCTCTCTCCTCCTCTTTACGTTTGTCTGACCTCTCCTCATTCCCCCTTCCTTGGTCAGACCACCACTGTCTGCTCTTCTCTTGCTTGCTCCCCAAACCTCCCTCTCATTCGTCCGTCTCAATACCATCTTCTCAGCATCTTTCTCGTCACATCACCCCTTCTACCATTCAGCAATTTCCCCCTGCTCCTTCTCTCTTCCCTACCGACTTTTCCTCTCATTCCCCTGACTCCCAAGCCACCCTCTGGTTCTCTACCCTGTCCGATGCACTTAACAACCTGGCTCCTCTTCAACCCCATCCCCCAAGGTCTCGCCCTTCTCAACCCTGGTACCATCCTGGCCTCAGACTGCTCCACACTCAGCTCCGTAGAGCCGAACGCCTATGGCGCAAGACTCCCTCTCCAACCACGCTCATCACTCCCACTACCGCTCTCAGGTGCACTCAGCCAAAAGGAATTACTTCTCCACTGCTATCTCGACTGCTCCTAATCAGACCCGACACCTCTATAACACACTCCGCTCCCTCTCTTCCCTTCTTCCCCTTGCCTCTGCCTCCCCCGTTCACTTATCTCCCCCTCCTTCACTTCTAGCTACATTCTTTAGCGACAAAATTTCCAACCTTAGGTCCTCCCTTCCCTCTTGTCCTCCCCCCATCCCCCCTCCCCCTCCCATCGCTTCTCCCCCTCCATCCCCTGGCCATTCTCACACCTGGTCTTCTTTTCCCCTCATGACTTCAGCTGAACTTCATCAACTCATCTCCTCTTCTAACAAGACCTTCTGTTCTCTTGACCCCATCCCTTCCTCCTGGCTATTAGATTCATCACTAGCACTCCTTCCTCCCCTTCTTTCTATGCTCAATTCCAGTCTCTCCTCCGGTATCTTTCCTCACCCCTGGAAACATGCTCTTATCCGTCCCATTCTCAAGAAGCCCTCCCTTGACCCCATGGTTCCCTCTCACTATCGCCCAGTATCCAATCTTCCCTTTATCTCTAAACTTCTGGAAAAATTTGTATTTGCCCAACTCTCTCACTACTTAGATGATATCAACTTTCTTCACCCACGGCAATCTGGTTTTCGTCAGGGTCACAGTGTGGAAACTGTTCTTCTTGCTTTCACTAATGCTCTTCACGTTGCTCACGATCGCGGTGATATCTCGGTGGCGGTAGCCCTTGACCTGTCCGCTGCCTTTGACCTCGTTGATCACTCCCTCCTTCTCACCCGTCTCCGAGAGGCGGGTCTTCGCAGCACGGTGCTTCACTGGTTTCACTCTTTTCTATCTTCACGGTCCTGCTCAGTCCTCTCCTCCTCCCCTTCTGTTCCTTCCTCTGACCCTTTTCCTCTGATATGTGGTGTTCCCCAGGGTTCAGTACTTGCACCTCTTCTCTTTAACCTTTTCTTGGCCCCTCTCACCCTTCAGATTCAACAAACTGGGATTAGTGCTTTCTATTATGCAGATGATATCGTTCTCCTACACCACACCTCTCCTTCTCATCCCGATCTTTCCCCACTTAACTCCTGTCTCTCTACTGTCGCCGATTGGCTGTCACAAAACTGTCTTCACCTTAATCTTACAAAGACTATTGCTATCTGGTTCTCCCGTGGTGGTCCTTCCCCTTCCCTGGCCCCATCTTTCTCAGGCTCCCCCATTCCACTAGTTTCTTCTTTCCGTTACTTTGGTGTTCTTTTTGATTCTAATCTGTCTTTTCACGATCACATTTCTCATGTTACTAAGACTTCTTTCTTTTTCTTGCGTCAAATCCGTGCTATTCGTCCCTTCCTCACCCCTTCAGCACTCGCTACCTTACTCCTATCTTTGGTCATGTCTCGTGTTGACTTTGCTAATTCTCTTTTTCTTGGTATTTCAAAATCTCAGCTTTATCGACTTCAGCGCATCCAGTACACCGCTGCCCGTATTGCTACCCACTCCGCTGCCCGCGATCACGTTTCACCTCTCCTCTCCCGCCTCCACTGGTTGCCTCTACCCTTCCGCTCCCAATACAAACTACTCACACTGGTACATCGGTTCTTTCACACCAGCACGCCGCAATATCTAGCTGACCTTCTCACCTATCACACCCCAAGGCATACACCTCGTTCATTTCATCTCAACCGTCTCACTCTCCCTCCACCCTCCCTTGCTCACCTTCAGTCCACCCGCTCCTCTGCTTTTTTCTTCGCAGCTCCCGCCCTCTGGAACTCTCTTCCCCCCTCCCTCCGCCTTGAGCCCCACTTCCTCACTTTTAAGTGTAATCTAAAAACCCACCTTTTCTCCCTTGCTTTTGACCTTCCCTCCCCTTTCGCTTAACTCCATTCACTTTGGTCTATGTTGTGGTCTTTTCTTTTCTCCCTCTTTCCTGTCCAGACAATGTAACTTCATTTTCTTTTCTTCTAGCTATTATTTTACTATTGTTTTTTTAAGGTTGTTTTTATGATTGTTTTTATACTGTAAACCGCTCTGGTCCCCCTAAATGGGCGGTATATCAAGCTGAATAAAACATAAACATAAACAGCGTGTGATATGGCACAGAGCAGCTATGACGCAGGTTCTGTGGTCACCCTGAGGGTGAGGGTGGGCACCCAGCACCATGTCTGCGGTACCGGTGGTGCTAGAGGTGGGCTTTGCTGCAGATCCCCATCATTACTAGGGTGTGGAAGGTTCTCCCTTAGGGTTGCCAACTAGCTCCAGATGCGCCCAACAGGCTTGCTCCAGTCCTGGGTTTACCCCACTGCATGCAGTTACTTGTAGTTTTCCTTTTCTTATGGTGTGCAATGGAGACATCAGAACTACATATCCCTGCATGCAAAAGGTAAACCCAGGGCTGGATCAAACCTGTCGGGCACATCTGGAGCCAGTTGGCAACCCTATTCTCCCTGCAGTGGAACCTAAAGTCACCCTGTGTTTATCTGTATGCCCTAGTCATATCTAGCCCTGGTGGACTGTGACTCATCCAGAATATTACCAAACCAGTGTTACAATGCAGAGGGATGTCTAGACTCGCAGAATGTTCATGTAGCAATGCCTATATACTGCCCTCTCAAGGTCAAAGTGGTGTACAGTATGTGCCCCTTGTCCCCAAAGACCTGCACGCTACAGTTTGTAACTGAGGTGTGTAAACGGGGAAGCTTGTTGTGAAAGTTCCACAATCTTGGCAAGGACATGAATTTACTTGACCTGCAAAGGATTGTGGGTCTTGTAGTTCCTTCACACAAAAACTAGCCGTTTAATAAGAATAAAGAATTGTAGTTGCTCGAGTGTAAAGCAGAAAACAGATTTTATTTATGGGTTGTTATTCCCTCGCACAGATATGCTTGGTAACATCAACAGGATAATTTTCTCCAGGAGTTTTATTCAGGAAACAAAACAAATAAGGCAACTGAATTACTTATGCAACAACTTAGTAAAGACCTTGATGGAACAGAAAAAGGTCTTTCTTCTAGCCCCTGCTAATAAACTTTCTTAGCAGTGCTGGAATGAAAAATAAACCCAAAAGGAAAATTCTCTTTCAAAAACACAGCTTTCTTCCTTTCACACAGAGAAGAAGCTTTTTCAAAGTCCCACGTGCACTTGTGCCTTGCTCTAATCACAGGTGCTTAACCAGCTGCAAACCATTGCTGGTCCACTCTCCACGTGGCTCCAACTTTCCCCAAAGCTTTCTCTCAAAGAAACCTTTCTGGGAAGCTAAAAATCAGTACAGTTCCTTTTGGTGTTTGATCCTTAACTGAGGATTACTTTAGAACAGCAGCTTAGAAAGAGAACAATCCATGCATTCAACTTCCTCATCTGATATTTCCCCTTGCTCTTAAAATATCATAGGATCACTTTCATACACTGGCTCAGAGGATTTCTCTAACTGATCTCTACCAGGATAGAAACTGTTTCCCTGCTGTCTTCCTTGTGCAAAGCTAGGGAACAGATCAGAGTTCATACCTGAGATCACGTTGTCATTAGGTTTCCTCTCTGGGTATTTTGGCCAGTAGGTAGCAAAACTTCTGTGCCCAGCTCTCCAGTCAGAATCTCTGGACTTCAGGTCTCTTTTCCCATACCTCCTTAAATAGGTATTAGAGCTCCTTCTTTCTGTAGATGCAGCCGTCTCCTTTACAGGTGCTGTCTGAGGGTTCCTGGCTGTATATTTCCAAGCCTCTGGCTTCTTCCAGTCCAATGAAGAATGCTTGCCCCAGGAATCTCTCCCAGCATACGTACTGCCTTGGGCTCCTTTCTTAGACCTTCTGGACGTCTTGCTGTTCTTCCTTCTGTTCACGATCAGTCTCTCCTTCTCCAGCCCCTGTTGCTGTCCTTCCTCTCCTTGATGTCCTTCCTCTTGCTGTCTGTATGATGAATTCCTTCTAGCTTTAAAGTGCCTAGATGGCCGCTCCACCCTAGCACACTGCAGGTGTTCTGAATTAAGCCCTGCCCTAGGAGATGTGTGATTAGGGATTGCATCATTGCTTCTCTGATTAGGCACACGTTTCCCTACTTCAGCTCTCCTAGAGGCTTTCTGTAAACCAGTGCATTCTGGGTCTGGTAGTCTTTTAGGTAAACACCCTGTTTTAGTGCTTTTACCAGCCAGCACAGGTTGCTTATTCAGAGCCAATTCACCTCTTGTATTATCTCTTCCTGAACTATGATAAGCTTCCTTATCACAGGTGGTGGTGGGAAATGTGACATACCCATGGCCATGTGGAGTGGCTGTGGGACCAGAATCTCCAATCCTTCTGGTCTGAGGTTGCTGTCCTCCAGGGGGGGGGGACCAGTGTGGCAGGCAGGGTTGGCAACCATCCCTATCTTTGCACAGTGCTGCAATATGAGTGTGTGTGTGTGTGTGTGTGTGTGTGTGTTTGTGTATGTTTATCCATTGTTTTGTGCCTTTCTACTCCTCACTGGGCCTCACAATTCCCACACTGTTTCCAGCGTTAGCCTGCAAATGTGCATACTGCAGAGCAAGGTATTGTGGGTTTGGGCTGGACAGGGCAGATTGGGCAGGCAGCATCTGCTTCGGGGGTAGGGCAATGGCTTGGACGTCATAGTTCTTGACCGCCACCTGCATAGTCCTGGTGGTTACAGCATGTCCTGAGGGGAGGACCATGGCACAGCTATGTTCCCACATAGTGCTATATAGTATCTGTCTGTAGTGATACTTGTGTGCTCCCTGTTCTGGGGGACCAATCACTGAACCAACCGCTGGTTGCACATAGTCCTTCTGCAAACATGCAATGTGGACTGTTAGCATGTGCATGGCTGGAACACCCAGTGGGGAGCAGCAGGTGCAGTCTGACTGTGCCTTCTGCTGGTGAATGCTAGACCTTGGTGGTTGGCAGCTGAGGTTTTCCAGGCCTACTCCCAGTATTACTACCATTCTGCCAATGCCCTAGTAACAGGTACCGATATGGCCTATTGCTAGGAGGCATACATTCTGCTCTGGTAGTCTTAATATTCAAAGCTACCAAATCAAGGGCTTCCAAGAATAGTAGAGTCAACTGGGATTAAAAATTGGATATCATCGGCGTAAATCCAAAAAGTAAGATTCAAGCTGGCAAACACTTTACTAATGCAAGCAATATAAAAGTTAAATAGCAATGCTGATAATGTGGAACCTTGAGGAGCACTAGTCAGTAGCGAATGCCAAGATGATAATTTACCAGCAGACCGAACTTAACATTTCCACTTACATAAAAAAGATTTAAAACAATCATACACAACTCCAGCAATCTCAGTCTCAGAAAGTGTAAATAACAGCAAAGAATGGTCTACAGTATCAAATAACACCACAAAGAAAGACTTCCCCTTATCAAAACCATGCAAAAAGTCATCAATGATAGTTAAAAGCAAAGGGGTATGTCTACTAAACCGGGCTAATGGTTAAACCGGGCTATCTACTCCTAGATCCCAGTGAATAACATGGGATCTAGGTGCAGATAGCTCGGGTTAACTGTTAACCTAGCTTAGTAGACACCCCCCCAAAGTCTCCATTCCATGATGTTTTCTAAAACCAAATTGAAAAGGACTCAATGCTTGTTCACAAAATATTGCAATTGATTCAAAACAACTTGCTTTAATACCTTAGCTAAAAAAGGCAACGAGGAAACAGACCTATAATTAAAAGGATCTCTGGCCTTCAGAGATGATTGTTTCAACAGAGGGAAAACGGAAGCTTCTTTGAAGCTAACAGGAAGAACACAGCAAGCTAAAGATTTATTATATTTATTATAATGTTTGCGTCTTCCTAAAAATCTAAATCTGGGCATTTATGCATTTATGACAGCCAACTAGTTTGTGGCACATTTTTACTTCCCTATTTTATAAAATGTGCGCATACTTCACTTTATAAAATATGCTCCAAATATGCCTCTGTCTGAAATAAAGTTGTAGGTCAATATTCAAAAATGTACTGTGTGTGACATTTAAACATCTAAAAAGGCATTTAGCCTGCTGACCACATTAAATTGATTTTCAGTTGTTTGCCAGTTGTACGAATGTCACTGCTGATCTCTGGCAGATGAAAAGTATAAATCCAGAGGAATATTGATGAATTCAAGGGGCATAGCCCACATCTCTTTCTATAAGTCAAATTTTCAGCACCATGGAGGTGGCAAGCAGATGACATAGTAACATAGTAAATGATGGCAGATAAAGACCAGTATGGTCCATCTAGTCTGCCCAGCAAGGTGGCAAGAGTAGGTGCACCTGAAACAGCAGAGGAAAAAGAGGTACTGACCAGAGGGAGTCTTGTGGCCCAGAATTAATATTATGACCCTCACTAAAGAATAGATATTCACTAGATATAGATTTAAGGACAAAAAATCATTTTGCAGCTGTGTGAAAGCAATACCCATAACAGCCACATTTTAATTGTACATATAAAAGTCACTACTATCTTGACTTTTTTTTAAACAAAAATAGTTTTATTACCTCTGTGCTTGACACACCTGAAATAGCCGAATATGAGGCCATTTTATCGACCAATTATAACACTGTTCTACAGCCAAAATGCTTCCAAAATAATTCAGTCACATTTTACTGGATTGCTGAGAACAAAAATTATGCTTAAAATAGTTTATTGGCTCTAGCTTTCAATTAACACTACTGGGTCAGTACATAAGACCTCGACTTCAGAAGTGCTAAAGACATGCGAGTTATCTTGGGAAGAGATCTTAATTTATAGCATAAATTGCTAAAATATATACACATCTTCACTGGATTTGTGATAAATCTATGTTTTTGTTTGGAAAATTCTTGCTTTTCAGGCAAAACATTTAGGAGAAAATTCTGATCCCAAAATATTCGGAATGTACATTCGGTTAGATGTGCAGACCCCGCTATTCACAAGGACTGCATTCAGCTTACCAGGCTCCCCGCACGTACAGGGCTGCTGTGCAAGGAGCACTGGAAAGGGGCCTGAGGGGGCAGGATAGAGGCAGAGTGAGGGAGTGGCTATGTGGCTGGACATACAGGGCCTATTCAGGTTAGGGCCCTGAATGTCCACTGGCTGCCAACTGGATAACCCACTTATTCCACCTTGGAGGAATAAGTGGGGCATCCTTGGAGGTGGAATAAGGGCTGGGCAGGAGGCGATCGGGGCCTGCAGTACCCCCAATGGATTTGCACCGCTGTGGGATGTATCCTGCTGCCCAAACCTGGTGCTACCAGACCCTGCTGAGGGTTGGGAAGTGGGGAAAGGGGACCTGAGGTGCAGTCAGTCATTGAGTGCTTCGGCTGGACATGCCAGTGTCATGACAATAGGATACCATGGCACCAGCACACCAGTCAGCACATTGAGTGGTGGGTATGGGCAATTCTCCGGATGTCTCCCTTGACGGAATAGGATAAACACCGGGCCATCCAGGTGCCCTGATTCTTCAACCACAGGAACATATAGCTCCTGCAGTTGAAAAATTGAGAACAAATTTGCCCCGTCCTTTTTCTGGATGTCTGGACAGCCCAGATGTGCAGCTCTTTGAATCGGCCTCTTAATGAATGGTACAATTTTCATCATAGATGCATCATAAATGATATGAATTGCATATTTTTAATCCTAGAAGTCATAGATAGTGCAATCCTAACTCAGCTTAATTAAATCACTCTGCAAAACAAATTGTGCAGCAATTGTTTTAGTTAACATGAGGTGTCAGTTGTATTTTGGCTGTAGACCACAGTCTTCGCTGTTTTTTATTTCTTCCATTTAGCCAAAGTGAGAGATGTCTCGTAATAGTTTGAACAATGCAGCTACATTTGTGTTCAAGTGACTTTTGCATCACAAAACACAGTATAGCCACTTTGATAAAGGAAGCCTACCACTTCTATTTTGGTTGCAAAATTAGATATCAGGACAAGAGCTGGGCCATGCATTTGTGCAACACTTGTGCAACAAATCTTTACTAGTGGTTGAACCATGCATTTTGCAGTGCCATTGATTTAGACGGCGTTCTCAACCCTGTCCTTGGGACCCACCTAGCCAGTCGGGTTTTCAGGATAACCACAATGAATATGTATGAGAGAGATTTGCAGACACTGCCTCCATTATATGGAAATCTCTCCCATGGATATTCATTGTGATTATCCTGAAAACCCGACTGGCTAGGTGGGTCCCGAGGACAGAGTTGAGAACCCCTGATAGAGAGAGCCGACAGATCTTATAAAAAGTTGTTACTTCTGCATGGTGCCTCCTGTTGTGAAAGGTTTGTCAAAGAAGAAAAGGTAGACTGTGCAGTATCCAAATATTCTATCAGCAATAAGCCAGTACCCCACAGAGAAGGACTACTGGTTCCTGACACTTCAGAATCATTCACACTTGAGTCAGACGAGGAAGAGGAAGGGAATGAAACTTCTGGTCCCGAACCATCAATATTACATGACCCAGATTTTCTCCCATCCTCCTCCCCTGAACCACACCTCATAGCACAAGGTGAACTGAATAATCTTGACAGGAATTAGGAACTACCTAAGAGTAAGACAGAGCTGTTGAGCACCAGACTTCAGCAACTGAATCGTCTGTCAGGTGATATTAGGGTTTTCAGGTTCCATTAACGTCAAAAGGATCTTGTTACAGTCTTCTTTATGGAAGGTGATCTTGTAGCCTGCAACAACATTGATGGTCTGACAGCAGCCCTCAACATCATTCATCATCCAGATGAGTGGAGACTATTCATCGATTCATTGAAGATGAGCCTGGAAGCTGTTTTGCTGCATAATGGCAATGTATTTGCCGTTTATTCCAATTGGTTATGCAGTCTATATGATGGAAACCTATGACAATATAAAACAGCTGTTGAAACGCACAAACTATGACTAACGTCAGTGGCAGCTTTGTGGTGATTTTAAAAATTGTTGCTCTGTTGTTCGGTCTGCAGGCTGGATACAAAAAGTACTGCTGTTTTCTATGTGAACGCGAAAGATTCCCACAACATCAAGAGAGATTAGCCACTCTGACAGTCACTGGAGCTTGGAAACAAAAGTGTCCAGCATCCACCACTTGTTAATCAAGGAACATTTTGATACCACCCTTACACATTAAGCTGAGTCAAATGAAAAATTTTGTCAAGGCCATGGATAAAACTTATCCAAACCTTTTTTAAATCCAGCTACACTAATAGCTTTTATTATATTTTTCAGTAATGAATTCCAGTGTTTGATTACGCGTTGAGTGAAAAAATATTTTCTGTTATTAGTCTTAAATGGGTTACACCACAGCTTCATTGCATGTCCCCCTAGTCTTTCTACCTTTTAATGGAATAAACAATTGATTTACGTTTACCAGTTCCATTTCATTCATTAATTTATAGATCTCTATCATTTCTCCCCTCAACCGTCTCTATTCCATGTTGAAGAGTCCTAACCTTTTAAGTCGCTCCTCATAGGGGTATTCTTCCATCTCCTTTACCATTTTGGTGGCTCTTCTCTGTACCTTTTCTAATTCTGCTATATTCTTTTTAATATATGGCGACCAGAATTGCACACAATATTCAAGGTGCGGCCGCATCATGGAACAATACAGAGGCATTATAATATCCTTGGTTTTATTCTCGTTTCCTTTCCTTATGATTCCTAGGTTTGTGCATGGCCTTGACAAAATTTTTCATATGACTCCTAGCATTCTATTTGCCTTCTTTGCCACTGCTGTTCATGGGGCGAAAATTTTCAATGTGTTATCCATGATGATGCCTAAATCGTTTTCCGGGGTTGTGTTTCCTAATGTGGAACCTTGCATCGTGTAACCATAGTTTGGGTTCTTTCCTAGGTGTATAACTTTGCACTTGTCCACATTAAATTCAGTCTCTCATTTGAACATCCAGTCTTACAATTTATCAAGGTCTTCTTGCAATTTTTCACAATCCTCTTGGGTTTTAACAACTTTGAATAATTTTGTGTCATCTGCAAATTTGACTACCTCACTCATTATTCTCTTTTCCAGGTCATTTATGAATATATTAAAAAGCAGAGGAGCCAGCACAGATAACTAGGGAACTCCAGCATTCACTTTTTTTCCATTGGGAAAATTGGCCATTTAGCCCTACTCTCTGCTTTCTATCTTTTAACCAGTTCCTGATCCACATGATTTTCCTATCCCATGATCTTTTAATTTTGCCAAGAGTCTCTCATGAGGGACCTTGTCAAAGGCTTTCTGAAAACCCAGATACATTATTTTGAATGGCTCACCTTGGTCTACATATTTATTCACACCTTCAAAAAATATAACAGATTAGTAAGACAAGACCTTCCTTGGCTAAAGCCATGTTGCCTTTCTCCCATTAAACCATGACTATCTACATGTTCAGTAATTTTGTTCTTTATAAAGGTTTCTACCATTTTGCCCAGTACTGATGTCAGGCTCATCAGTCTGTAGTTTCCTGGATAACCCCTGGAATCCTTATTAAAAATTGTTCACAGATTACTAATACTGTAGTAGGTCTGTAATCTCATATTTCAGTTCTTTCAGCACTCTTGGATGTATATCATCTGGTCCAGATGATTTACTACTCTCTAGTTTATCAAATAGTTGTAATACATCTTCATGGTTTATCAATATTTATTTCAGTTCTTCCTGTGTATCACCTTTAAATACCATTTCAGTCATGGGTAACTTCCCTACGTCTTCTTCAATAAATATTGAAGCAAAGAATTCATTCAGTCTCTCCGCTATGGCCTTGTCCCCTCTTGGTGCTCCTTTTACCCCTCTATCATCTAATAGTCCAACTGACTCGCTCACAGGTTTTTTTGCTATGAATGTACTTGAAAAATTCTTTATTATGCATTTTTGCTTCAACAACAAACTTTTTTTTTCAAATTCTCTCTTTGTCTGCCTTATCAATGCCTTGCATCTAACTTGCCAGTGTTTATGTTGTTTCCAATTTTCGTCATTTGGCTCTTTCTTTTCCATTTCCTGAAAGGTGCTTTTCTGGCTACAACAGCCTCTCTGACCTCACCTTTAAGCCATGCTGTCAGTTTTTTGGACTTCCTTCCACTTTTCTTAAAGTATGGAATACAGCTGGTCTGGGCTTCCAAAATAGTATTTTTAAACAACAGCCATGCTCGATGTTAATCTTTAACCTTTGCAGCTGCTCCTCTTAGCTTTTTCTTAACTATTTTCCTCATTTCATAGTCTCCTTTTTGAGAGTTAAAAGGTGGATTTTCTTGACACCTTTCCTCCATTTATTAAATCAAACATGATCATGCTATGATCACTATTGCCAAGCGGCTTCAACACACTTATCTCTTGCACCAGATCTGGTGTTCCACTAAGGACTAGGTCCAAAATGTCTTCCCCTCTTGTCAGTTTATGAACCAGCTGCTCCAAGAAGCAGTCATTTATTTCATCTAGAAACTTTATCTCCCTAGCATGTCTTTCCATAGCACTGACCAGTCAATACCGGGGTAATTGAAATCACCCCTTATTATTACTGAGTTGTAACTTTTGCTAGCTTCCCTGATTTATTATAGCATTTTATCATCCATTTGTTCATTTTGGCCAAGCAGTTGGTAGTACACCCCCACTGTCATCGTCTTCTCCTTTTTACATGGAATTTCAATCCATAAAGATTCTACAGTGTATTTTGTTTCCTGCAAAACTTTAATCCTCAATGCCCTCTCAAACATAGAGTGCAACCCCTCCACCAATTTTATCAGCTCTGTCATTACGATATAGTTTGTACCCAGGTATCACAGTGTCCCACTGGTTGTCCTCCTTCCACCATGTCTCTGAGATACCAATCATATCTAACCTCTATTTAGTGCTATATATTCTAACTCTCCCATCTTAGTTTTAGACTTCTGGCAGGCAAATCTACCTCTTGCATATTCATTGTGGATATCCTGAAAACCAGACTGGCTGGGAAGCCCCTAGGACAGGTTTGGAAACTACTGTTCTAGGCTATTCATTATTGGGATGATAAGATCCAGGGAGACCCTTCTTGAATTCAGTTCCTCCATGGCCTCCTTGAAGGGCTTCAGGATTTCTATGACCAGAGTCATATTTATTCAGTTCTGATGACCAGGGACTTCCAATACCAATCTCAGTCTCCAGTGACATCTCATCAAAGTATGTCTGTTGCTCTTCTAATTTCTCCAACATCAGATAGGTAGAATTCCAACTGGTACCAACATTTTGAAGGAGCTGGTAAAGAACTACTGTATCTTGCCTGCAGCCAGGAACAGAACTGATAATCAGGCTAGGGATAAATCTGCATAGTAAAATTTTTCACGGCGGGCACGTGGCAATTAGGGGGATAAGAGATGCAATAGTCACTTCTTAACCACCTTCTAGAGCAGGTCATCCAGGACAGTCATTTCTCTGATGGACCCTGTCACCGCCTTTGATACCAAATCCACCTATCTCTTCCATGGCTGCTTACTTCTATGGACTTTGGAGTTGCTCACCTGCCAGCTCACTATGGGAATAGCCTGGGGACTCATCTTGGGAAATGGATTTCCTCTTGTCTGTACCTTTCATGCCATTGTTATTTGTAGAGCTAGATGGAGTCCTCAGTCTACTACTGATCCCCCCCCCCCTTTGAATCTATCTCAAAAGGGTAATGTTTCTGCAAATTGCAGCGAATGGCTGTTCAAAAATGATCCCTTAGCTTTCCTCTGCTAAAGGCCTTGTGCAGTATATGCATTCTGCATTACATAAATGCCTCCACACCTCTGATGTTTTATAAGACTTTGGGCTCCTCTTACTAAAGAAATATCAGAGAAAGAGGAAGAAGCGATCCTCCATAACAATCAAGACCAGGAAATGAAGAAACAAACCAGAGGAAAACAAAGGCCATGAACACAAAAATAATTTTCAGTAGAAGTTTATTGAAAGGACTCAACTCAGCCAAGTTTAAGCAAACACTAAGCCAGAGAAGTAGAACCACTACTACTACTACTACAACTGATCATTTGTATAACGCTACAAGGCATATGCAACACTATGCAGACACATGTAAAAGACACTCCTTGCTCATCAGAGCTTACAATCTAGCCAAGACAGACAGCACAACAACTGAGGACAAGGATAAATCTAGGGGAATGGTAAGGAGACACATAGGAGACTAAACAGATCAGGATCCAGAAGCAGCCTCAAAAAGGTGAGTTTAAAGCCTGGATCTGAAAAGGGCCAGAGATGAAGCCTGATGGACAGACTCAGGTAGTTATTTCCAGACATAAGAAGCAGCAAGGTGGAATGATCGAAGTCTGGAGTTGGCAGTAGAAGAGAAGAGTACAAATAGAAGAGATCTGCCAGAAGAGGGTGTTCCTGAGGAAAGAGGAAAGGTAGTGAAGAGCATCAGAATAAGAAGTTTGAACTGAATACAGAAGCAGATAGGGAGACTTGAGAAGAGGGGTTATATGAGCATATCAAGGCTGGCAGAAGATTAGTTGTGCAGCCAAATTGATTGAAGGGGAGAGAGATGATTCAGAGGGAGACCAGCAAGGAGGAGGTTGCAATAATCTAGAAGGGAGGTGACTTAAGAGTGGATAAGTGTCTTAGTAGTGTGTTTTGAGAGGAAGGGGGAAATTTTGCTGATGTTATAGAGAAAGAGGCAAAACGTTTATGAAAGACAGGATGGAGACCCCCACTATAACTCTTAAGAACAGTCTTGAAATGTACTAATTATTGGTTGGGAAGTGGGTTGACACAAAAAGAATTTGATTTTTTTTTCTGTGACTCATCCAGTGATTCCTACCATCTATGTCATACTGAAAATACACAAGCCACTGGTGGACCCTCCTGGCCATGCAATAAAATCTGCAATTGGATCTCTGTTTGAACCAAACTCCACATTTTTAGATATGTTTCTTAGGCCCTTTGTGGCCAGGGCACCATCGTATGTCAGAGACTCATCAACATGATACACATTTTGAATGGATTCACCAGATACCATGATCAGCTTATCTTAGTGACCATGGATATTGTCGTACTGCATACAAATGTTCCACAAAAATTAGTCCTGGACATTTTAACCGATGTTCTTTTGGAAAGGCCTAGACCGGTTTGTATACCCACCATTTACATGATATATTTGGCCTCTTTAGCATTAACAGAGAACTATTCTGCTGCAGGGGTCTGTTTTAAAAACAGATTAAGGGTGTTGCCATGGGGTCCTCCATAGCTCCTGATGTTGCCAACCTTTATACTGAAAATTTTGAAGGCAAATTTTTAACTCATCACCTATTCACTGATAATATCACTGAGGGATGCTCGACAAATGACTGCTTTCCAATTTAGCAACATTTGTTTCAATTCCTCTGATATATCACTTTTGAATATCATTTCTGGCATGGGTAAGTTTCTTACATCTTCTTCAGTAAAGATTGAAACAAAGAATTAATTTCCGTTATGGCCTTGTCCTCTCTTAGTGCCCCTTTTATCCCTCTATTATCTAATGGTCCAATTGGCTTTCAAACAGGTATTTTTCTATGAATGTGCTTGACAAGGTTTTTATTATGTGTTTTTTCTTCTATGGCAAGCTTCTTTTCAAATTCTCTCTTTACCTATCAATGCCTTACACTTAACATGTCAATACTTATGTTGTTTCCTGTTTTCATCATTTGGCTTTTTTTTCCATTTTCTGAAGGATTTTCTTTTAGCTATAACAGCCTCTTTGAACTCACCTTTAAGCCATGCTGGCGGTCATTTGGACTTCCTTTCACCTTTCTTAAAGCGTGGAATACTGTATATCTGGTCTGGGCTTTAAATAATGCCCTGTCCTGATGCAAACTCTTAACCTTTGCAGTTGCTCCTTTTAGTTTTTTCTTCAACATTTTCCTCATTTTATCATAGTCTTCTTTTTGAAAGTTAAATGCTAGCACAGTGAATTTCCTTGTTATCCTCCCTCCATTTAATAAATCAAAGGTGATCATGTTATGATTGCTATTGCCAAGCAGCCCCCAACACTGTTACGTCTTGCACTACATAGTAACATAGTATATGATGGCAGATAAAAACCAGCATGGTCCATCTAGTCTGCCCAGCAAGGCAGCGAGAGTAGGTGCACTTGCCACTCTGTGCAGGTCACCTCTCCCCATGCCTTTGTTTAGGGATGTACCCACTGCTCCATTTAGGTCACCCCTATTTGTTCATATATAAGAGATAGTTATGCTTATTGTGATTTTATCCTATTGCTATAAAGGGATCTGCTATGTCTGTCCCATGCCATTTTGAATTCTGTCACTGTGTTTGCCCCCACTACTTCCATCAGGAGGGCATTCCAAGTATCCACCACCCTTTCAGTGAAAAAGCACTTGTTCCTGCATTCCACTAAGAACTAGATCTAAAATAGCTTCCCCTTGAGTTGGTTTCTGAACCAGCAACTCCATGAAGTAGTCATTTATTTAATCTAGAAACTTTATCTCCCTAGCATGGCCTGATGTAACATTGACCCAGTCAATGCCAGGGGAATTGAAATCTCCAATTATTACTGTGTTGTATACCTTGCAGGTTCCCTAATTTCTTTTAGCATTTCATCATCTGTCTATTTATTCTGGCCTGGCGGGTGGTAATACACCCCCACTGCCATTCCCTTCCCCTTTTTACATGGAATTTCTATCTATAAATATTCTACAGTGTATTTTATTTCCTGCATAGCCTTTATCCTGTTTGACTCAATGCCCTCTTTAATACGAGTTACATAACCCCTCCACCAATGGATCTATCCTATTGTCTGCAATATAGTTTGCAGCCTGGTATCCCATTGGTTGTCCTCCTTCCACCAAGTTTCTGAGATGCCAATTATACAGTATCTACCCTTTCATTCAGTGCTATATATTCTAACTCGCCCATCTTATTTCTTAGACTTCTAGAATTTGCATATAGTCATTTCAAAGTTTGCTCTTTGTTTATATTAACAGTCTGGATATCGTATGGCAGGAATAATTTGGAATCTATCAACTCGGTCTGATTTTTACTTAAAGGCACCCGAGTTACTTTTATCTTTATTGGAACCTCTCTATCAGGATTCCCTAACTTCCCTGTTTTGCTAGTATCCTTCAAAGATATATCATTCCGAACCATGCACTCTTGGGCGAATGTCGGATTTCCCCATTTTCTAGTTTAAAAGCTGTTCTATCTCCTTTTTAAAGGTAATACCAGCAGCCTAGTTCTACCTTGGTTAAGGTGGAGCCCATCCTTTTGGAAAAGCCTCCCCCTTCCCCAGAATGTTGCCAAGTTCCTAACAAATCCCAAACCCTCTTGCTTGCACCATTGCCTCATCCTTACAATGAGACTCCACAGCTCTGCCTGCCTCTTGGATCCTGCACATGGAACATGAAGCATTTTTGAGAATGCTACCCTGGAAGTCCTGGATTTCAACTTTCTACCTACAAGCCTAAATGTAGCTTCCAGAACCTCTCTCCCCCACTTTCTTATGACATTGGTACCTATATAAATCAAAACAGCAGGCTCCTCCACAGCACCATCTAAAATCTTCTCTATGTGGCTCATGATGTCAACTACCTTCATACCATGTAAGCATGTTACCAAGCAAACCTCATGTCCACTAGCCACCTAGTTATCTGCATGCTTAATGATCAAATCACCAACTAAAATGGCCATCCTAACCCTTCCCCAAGGCCAGGCCAAGGGTTTATGCTGCACCAGGCAGAAACCTCAGCCATGCCACCTCCCCATCACACCAAGCTTCCGCCTGCTGCTGCAGATTTTGTCTTGGAAGGGGAAGTGGGCAGAGGTGGCCATAGCAGCAGTATTTCAAAAGTGGTGGCTTTGTGCTGCCACTTTGTTGCCTGCGTCAGGCCATGTGCTTCAGCACAAATGGCCTGCTGCTTCTGACCCCCCTCCAACAGTACGTTGTATCAGAGGGGGATCAGAAGTGGCAGGTCATGTGTGTGAAGCATATGGCCCTAGAGACACGTTCTCGGTGCAAGAGGGTATTACATCACTTGGAGGATAGGTCTTAGCTATAGGATCACTTCCTGTCACACCAAGATGATGCTGTCCTTCCACATGACCTTTCTCCTCTATGGCAGCAGAATGGCTGTCAGATTGGAAGTGGGACTTCTCTACTACATCCCTGAAGGTCTCATCTAAATACCTCTCTGTCTGTCTCAGCTGTTCCAAGTCTGCTACTCTTATCTTCCAGAGATTGGACTCGTTCCCTAAGAGCAAAGATCTCTTTGCACCTAGTGCACACATAAGACCTTTTACCAACTGGAAGAAAATCATACAACACTCGATGCAAAAGACTTGATAGTCCCCATCTCTCTGTTGGACTGCTGGCTGCATCATAAGATTTACTACTGGCTGCATAATAAGATTTAAAGATTTTCTTTATCTATTTAAACTTGTTCAGTTGTTTAAAGTTGCTAGGGGAATAGGGATACTTGAAGTAATACAATTATACCTAATGGGCCCGATTCTGTCCCATGAATAATGGGGATGGACATCCCAAAATGACGTCCATCCCTGCTATTCATGCCCTCTCCGCCGGCATCTAACTTCCCCGCCGGTTGTACAGGGAAGTTAGATGGGGGTGCAGAAGGGGCAGATCAGGGGTGGAGTTAGGGCGGGCGGTGGTCAGTCACTGGCCCTGGATGTACAGGGCCGATTCTAATGTTGACCCTGTACATCAAGGTCTGGTGACTTGTGCTGGGAAGTTATTCCATCTCTGAGGTGGAATAACTTAACTGGGTGGTTTTCTTCGGTGGGCCCGAGTTGCGAATGGGGAAGGGGGGGCCTTTGTTAAGCTGGCAGCCGGGATCACAGCTTTACATTGGAGCCGCGGTGCCATGGCAACCAGACGCCATGGTGAGGTGGTTCCATTGTAAAGCCATGACTGAGTTAGTCGGACTTTTCCTGTATGTGCAGACCGGGCTGAATCGCAATACGTTGAAACTGAATGTACAGAGGGGCTGTACGTCTGGGATGGAATGAGCCTGAATGAGTATAAGGGACTTTTCGTTTTCACCTTAAGGTAAAATGCAAGGACTTAATTAATCTATTACTAAGTCCTAATAACCTGCTTATTAAGATAATCAGTTAAATCTGAAAGTGAGTGAAATCACTCCCTTCACCTTAACTGGTTTAAGAGGCTATAAATCAAGGATTATGCCTGGGGCGGGTGGGAGCTGGGGTGGGTAGCAGGGAAAGAAACACTAACTGAAAGCTGGCTTGTAATAGTAAGCCCTAATTGCCTTTAATATAAATGAAAGCAGGCTTGTTTTAGTGTATTCTAACTGACCTAACAAAAACACTGAATTTTAAAATGCACAGATTCTATCAGCCTTAACCCAAAAAATTCCCTTTTCCATTTTCCCCAAGATTTAGAGAATTTCTCTTTTATTACTCTATTTTTTTCTGTGTTTTTAATTGCCAAAGAGTAGTATATTAAGATTATTTAATAAAACCAAACTAAAATTGCCTCAGTTTTCACAAAAACATCTTATATCACAGGCACTTAATTAGCTTATGCCCCCCCCCCCCTTGTTTGCCAACGCTTGGTACCCTAACCCATGCTTCATCCCCACTTTGAGCAGGAATTGCAGTATCTGAATTCTGGCCATCTGGCCCAGTCATCAATGGCAAGCAGACACTGTCACCCTATTAGCCATATGAGCCTTCTCTATCACAGATGTGGCATCAGGCGCTTAACCATTTCTGGCTTGGCATAAACACTCCAGAATCGGCAAGATTGACGAAGTCCCAGATACCCTCTGTATCACTTCACCAGCTTGAGCACTTCTCCCCTTTACTTTAGAAACTCTTAAAGCACTCTTAGTACTTCTGAAATCTTGCTTCATGAGATCATAAGACTTCTTGGACACCTATTTTCCTGGTGTTCTCTATGGTTGGCTTACCATTCCCTTGCCCCCATGACCTTTTTTGGAAACCAATGATCCATGGAACCACTGAAAGAGAAAACATACCAAAATCCCACCTCACTAACAAACTACAAAAAACTGCAACACCAACACACACACACACTTGGCACACCTCAATTTACCATGAATACCCACCTTACCACATACATTTGCAGCTAACACCCCAAAACAAACATTCTGGCAGTCACCTCAAAAGCACTCCCTATGATATTCAATAAACCCACCTCTTTACAGTCAATTCAGTTGCCAGTCTGACATGCTGTAGTATAGCAGGGAGACTGGTAATAGAAAACCACTGCCAGTCACAATCTCTACTGTGATGGATTTCCTTGGCAGTCGTCTGCTCTACCCAAAATGCTGCTTCTGCTTAGATGGAACCTGATGCCTCAAAATCTCCACTCTGGGCTGTGAAATAAAAACTTCCACAATGCACAGCCAGCGACAGAGTCACGAACAGAATGAAACGCCCAGCAAGTATCAAACCCCAACAATGGACAATGCAGCAACCTTCTCTCTCCACTGATCTCCCAGAATGGATTTAGTGCAACAGGATGGAGTCAGTGCAGAGGGTGGCTACTAAAATGGTCAGGGATCTACCTTATAAACCATATGGGGACAGACTTAAAGATCTTCATATGTACATGTTAGAGGAAAGGCAGGATAGAGGAGATATGATAGAGACGTTTAAATAACTCTGGCATAAAGGCTCTGGAACTCATTCCCCCCCCCCCCCCTCCATTTAGAATTGTCATCCAAGACCTTCAAGATAAAATTAAAAACCCACCTTTGCTGTCTCGCATTTGACCTTCCCCTTCCATCCTCACCTCTCTCCCTCCCTCCTCGTTGATGCACAGATCACGTGTTCTCTGTGCCTCTTTTCTTTTCCTCATTCTATCCTTTTCTAATTTTAAATGGCGTTCCTTTTCTGTTTCCTTGCAGCCATGGCATTTTTATGATTGTAAACGGCTCAGAAGCATATGTTATGGGTGGTATAATAAGTTTTAATTAAACATAAACATAAACAAAGATAAGCAAACACAGGAGGAGAGCCTCTTCAATTGAAAGCAAGTTCTGAAACAAGGGGGCATAGGATGAGGATGAAAGGGAATAGACTCAGGAATAATTTGCAGAAGTATTTCTTTACGGAAAGAGTGGTAGAAGTGTGGAACAGCCTCCCAGTGAAGGTAGTAGAGACAAGGACAGTATCTGAATTCAAGAAACAAAGAAGGGCAGGCTTGATAGGCCATATGGTCATTTTCTGCTGACATATTTCTGTTTCTAAAAACCACAAATGCCTGACACTAACTTGACAGAATCAATAATGCAACAGCCTACTACCCCCTATCCTCCCATTCCCTCATTGCTTCTCCCCAGGATAACTCAAGTACGTCACTCATTCCTGCTCACTCTACCTCTTCCTCTTTGACCTTCCCCTCTGTTTCCTAGTCCTTTTCAACCTATCACCCCAGTGGGAGGGGGAGAGGCTCATCCATGCTAAGTGCCCCCCGTAATTCCCTGTATGGAGGGCTTTACTTACTCATCTACTAGAGCCCTCACCACCCTAAAAATTTACTACTGCTCAGAACAAAACTAAATCCATACAGTATTTCTTGATGAAATATCTCCTGTTGTTTCCTATGAAAGCAAAAATCAATTTTTGTTCTCCTTTCCTGAAATGGCCAGCAATGACAATCACTCACAAGAGACCTCAGAAAAAAAAACCAAGAGAAAGTCTGCCTCAATGTCATTACATTTGTCTTTTAAGGAAACAGTCTTGAGATCACTACAGCACACCAGGAGACTTGTCTCCTTCAGATTGGCAATTACTCACCCTACTTCCTGCATGAGCATCTGTAGACACTAGTCACACATGGCAGCTACCACACTTACCTCCCCCACTACCTCCCCACTTTCATAGCTCTTAAAATGTCAAACATTTCCTTAGTATACGAGTAATATCAAGTTCTTCTCTAACATAACAAATGCCAAAAGCCAGAGGTATTATTAAAAGAAATAAATGAAAATTAGTGCTTAACATTCCACTCATTCTTACACAATGTGGAATACATCACTGGTTATGAATAGTAAGACTTCTTGTGAATTCTTTGATTAAGATGTAAAAATTGTATTGTACGCAAAGACATGATGATGTTTTAAAGAAAGCTTATGCCCAAATGGTAGCAGTTTGTTGCAAAACAGGAACTTACATTTGTATTTTATTGGCCATAAATTTAAAAGTGATTTTTGCAGTACTGATGCAAATAAAAATTTCCCTTTTCCATTTAGGGGGTAATTTTATCAGAGGGGACCTATGTGAAAATTCCAAAGAGGCACCTAATTTATAAGACAGCATAGACGCTCATGTATCTGTACAAATTAGGGAGTCAACACTACTCCCAATAGCATGCAAATACACACATAGAAATGTACATCTCTTCCAAAAGTGTAAAGATGAGTGAGTACCCTATGTATGTCCCCATATATGCTATAAAACGTGCAAGTGCATTACAACTCTGCCTCTTCTCTTCCTAAACTATGCCCCCACAAATACCTACATGCAGTATGAGGCCAATTCCATTCATGCACGTCCAGTCCCCTATAGGGTCGGGCAGAATCGGGCATGCAAAGTTAGACCCAATTCTGATCCCGCAGTCCCCACAGGATAAGAATTGGGTCTAGTACCTGGACATGCAGGTCTGGACCTGATTCTGTCCGGTGGTACATCCCAGCAATTACCCGGCTAACTGAGCTGGCCCCGTGAATGGAGCCGTGGTGCCATGGCATCCCGCTGCATGGCACTGCGACTCCATTCATGAGCTGCAATCCTAGCCCGCCAAACCCGGATACCTGTTTCCCACTGCTCCACCCCCAGTCCAGCCTTCCAAGACTTGGGTCGGGCTGCAGGGAACCCCCTGTGCCCCCTCACCTGTGTCCCCTGGTCCCGTGCCATCCAGGGGGACTTATTCCACCTTCAAGGATTCGAGGCTCCGTACGTACAGGACTGACCTCTGAATCGGCCCATCCATGCCCCGCCGTCGATCCGCCTCGGGAACGCCCCCTCCCGCCCCCATCTAGGCCTCCCCATACAAACCTGCTGTATGTACAGGGAGGGTATTGATAGTGCCAGCAGGTGAACAAATAGCAGGGATGGACGTTCTGATGCGACATCCATCCCCGCGATTCGCAGGACAGAATGGCTCCCTATACATCTAAATATGTGCTGAGGACTGTGGACTGGAAAAGTATGAATGTTTTCAAATAAGTAAATAAATAAAAAGAGCAATCCTTTAGGTGTGCTTATTTATATATGTATATTCAGCCACATCATTTTATAAATGTTTAGGGTTAAGCTTAGTAAATACTTTCTATACTGCCTTCCATAAAACATATCAAATGGTTTGCAATTTAATAAAAATATAATAAAACTATAAAAAGAATAAGAACCAGGAAAAAAAGAGGGAGGGAAAGAAGGAAGAGGTTATAGCATTATATTATGATGTAATTTTAGTTATCAGATTGGAGGAGTGACTTAGTGGTTAGAGCAGCAGCCTGGTGACCAAGAAACCAGGGATGGATTCCCACTGGAAAGCCTTGTGACCAAGGGTTGCCAACTTTTTGAAAGAGAAAAACCTGCCACATGTCACACCTATGCCCTGCCCCTTGCCCCACCCTCCAAAATAACTGCAGTGATGGCAGCAGTGCAAGCTTCAGCACTTGTTGGCCACATTGGGGTGGGGGGTGGGGAATATAAGATGTCAGACTATTCAACCTCCACTAAATCGCAGTCCTCTTGTCTTACTAAGCTGTTATATTTTTTTGAAGGTGTGAATACACATGTAGACAAAGATGGATCGGTAACACTTTGAAACCCTCTGCCTAGTGTGCAGCGGCGGCCAAGAAAGCAATAGAATGCTAGGAATTATAAGAAAGGAATGTTGAATAAAACAAAAGGTATTATAATGCCTCTATATCGTTCCATGGTACAACCGCACCTCGAACATTGTGCAATTCTGGTCACCGTATCTTAAAAAGGATATAGCAGAATTAGAAAAGGTACAGAGAAGAACCACTAAAATGGTAAATGGGATGGAAGGATACTTCTTTGAGGAGAGGCTAAAAAGGTTAGGGCTCTTCAACCTGGAAAAGAGACGGCTGAGGGGAGATATGATACATGTCTATAAAATAATGAATGGAGTGGAACAGGTAAATGTAGATCAATTGTTTATGCCATCAAAATGTAGAAAGACTAGTGAACATGCAATGAAACTATAGGGTAACCCATATAAGACTAATAAGAGAAAATATTTTTTCACCCAATGTGTAATCAAACAGAGGAAAGCAGGGACAGAACAGATATGAAACAGACCTTTAAACACTTGAAAGGTATTAAAGAATAAGAAACATTTTACAAAGACACAGAAACTATAAAACTAAAGGATATGAAATGAAGCTACTTAAAAGCCAGGAAGTCTGTTTTCAGAGAAAGGGTGTTGGGTGCTTGCAATACCTTCCCAGTGAAGGTGGTGGGAAGAAAAACAGAGAATTCAAAAAAGCCTGTAGATAAACAGAGAAAATCCATATATAGCAAGAGGAGCATCCCTGCTCAAATGAAAACTTCACTTCAAAAAAGGCACATTTAAGCTGCATGGAGTTGTCATTACCACATAAATTAAAAGCACAGAGCAGGGATAATGTGCATGGAGCAACAATTACAACTCAAAGAAAAAGCATAGTGGACAGACTGGATGCACCGTACTGGTCTATATTTGCCATTTACTAGGCTACTCTGCATATTACTTCTGGTCAGAATTAACAGACAAATGATGAAATGCTAACAGAATTGAACAAATTTGTCAATACAATAATAAAGGGTGGTTTTAGTTACCCCAATAGTGACTGGATAAATGTCACAACAGGACATGATAGGGGAGTAAAGTTCCTAGATGAAATAAATGACTGCTTCATTTAGCAGCTGGACTTTAAAAACATTGACTTCAGTAAAATGGGAAAGTACCTGAAGGAGAAGTTGGCAGTGTAGAAGGAGATAAGGGAAGTGGAATTGCAATGGGCTAAATTAAAAGAGGCAATAAAAGGAGCAACAGATATATATGTAAGGAAAGTAAATGAAAACAAGATGAAGAGGAAACCTATCTGGTTCACCAAAGAAATGGCTGCATAAATAAAGTTAAAAAAATACAGCTTTCACAAAATTTATAAGATCACAAAAGAGGTACATAAAAAATAATACAAGATAAATCTAAAAGAGACAAAGAGAGAAATAAGGATAGTAAAATCAAAGGCAGGAGAAAAGATGGCTAAAGATCTAAAGCGTGGTGATAAAACTTTTTTTCAGGTATATGCGGGAGAAGAGGACAGTAAAAGCAAAGGCAGAAGAAAAGATGGCTAAAGATGTGAAGCGTGGAGACAAAACGTTTTTCAGATATATTCAGAAGAGGAAGATCAGAGGTGGAATTGCAAGACTCAAAAGTGCCAAGGACAAATTTGTGGAAGGCGACATTGAAAAAGCAAAAATGCTAAACAAATACTTCTGTTCTGTATTCACTAAAGAAAATCCCCTGGATAAGGACCATGTATGATTGACAAATATACAAATGGGTATGGAGTAGATACCACACCATTCACAGAAGATAATGTTTTTGAACAGCTTGCAAAATTGAAAGCAGACAAGGCCATGGGACCAGATGGGATACATCCCAGGATACTGAAAGAGCTCAGAGAGGTTCTGGCAGGGCCTTTAATGGACATTTTTAATAGTAACATAGTATATGACAGCAGATAAAGACCAGAATTGTCCATCTAGCCTGCACAGCAAGGTGGCAAGAGCAGGTGTGCCTGCCGCTCCGTGCAGGCACCCCGCCCCATGCCTTTGTTTAGGGGTGTACCCACCGCTCAGTGCAGGTCACCTTGACTTGTTAAGATATCATATTTAGGTCTTGGAGTCTCTTTTCATATGGCTCCAAATCATTTTGGTCACCTTCCTTTGAACTGTTTCCAGTATTTTT
Organism: Ichthyophis bannanicus; assembly: GCA_033557465.1. NCBI lineage: Eukaryota > Metazoa > Chordata > Amphibia > Gymnophiona > Ichthyophiidae > Ichthyophis > Ichthyophis bannanicus. The sequence continues at coordinate 1,310,925,013 of CM066031.1, forward strand.
ATATCCTTTGTGAGATATGGTCTCCAAAACTGAACACAATATTCCAAATGAGGCCGCACCAGTGACTTGTACAGTGGCATTAGTACCTCTTTCTTTTTACTGGTAATTCCTCTTTGTATGCAACCCAGCATCTTTCTGGCTTTGGCCACTACCTTGTCACACTGTTTTGCCACTTTGAGATCCTCAGAAACAATCACTCCGAGGTCCTTCTCCTGATCTGTGCACACTAACCTATTGCCCCCTATCTCATACAATTCCCTTGGATTTCTGCATCCCAAGTGCATGATACTGCACTTCACATTAAATCTTAACTGCCAAGCATTAGACCATTCTTCCAGCTTTTGCAGATCTTGCCTCATGTTATCCACTCCCTCAGGGGAGTCCACACTGTTGCAGATGTTTGTGTCATCTGCAAAAGGACAGACTTTTCCATTCAGTCCTTCTGCAATATCACTCACAAATACATTGAACAGTACCAGCCCCAGGATCGATCTATGGGACACGCCACTAATCACCTTTCTTTCATCCAAGTGATTTCCATTTACCAACACCTTCTGTTGTTTGTCAGTCAACCAATTTCTGTTCCAGTTTACCACCTTGGGGCACATCCCCAGGCTGGTCAGTTTATTGATAAGCCTCCTATGAGGAACAGTATTAAAGGCTTTGCTGAAATCTAGGTAGATCACATCCATCGCATGCCCTTGATTTAGTTCTCTTGTCACCCAGTCAAAGACCTCAATCAGTTCTTTGTTGTTTGGCATGATCGTCCTTTGGTAAAACCATGTTGCCTCGGATCATGCAGCCTATTGGTTTCGAGAAAGTCCACTATTCTCTCTTTCAGGAATGCCTCCATTACTTTTCCCACCATCAAGGTAAGGCTTACTGGCCTGTAATTTACCACTTCTTCCCTACTACCACTTTTGTGAAGAGGTACCACATTGGCCTTTTTTCCAGTCCTGCGGAACTTCTCCTGTATTCAAGGATCTATTAAAAACATCCTTTAAAGGCCCTGCAAGAACTTCTCTGAGCTCTTTCAGAATCCTGGGATGTATCCCATCTGGTCCCCATGGCTTTGTCCACTTTCAGTTTTGCAAGCTGTTTAAACACATCATCTATGAGTGGTGTAGTATCTACTCCATTTCCATTTGTATATTTGTCAATCACAGGTGATCCTTCTTCAGGATTTTCTTTAGTAAAAACAAGTACTTGTTTAGCATTTTCACTTTTTCAACATCTCACTTTCCACGAATCCGTTCTCAGCACTTTTGAGTCTTGCAATTTAACCTCTGATCTTCCTCTTCTCCCGAATATGCCTGAAAAAAGTTTTATCACCACACTTTAGATCTTTAGCCACTTTTTTTTCTGCCTTTGATTTTGATATATTTTTTCTCTTTTTGTCTCTTTTAGCTTTATCCTGTATTCTTTTTGGTGTTCCTCTGTTTATGAACGTCTGAATTTTGTAAAAGCTTTGGTTTTTGCCTTTATTTGTGCAGTCACTCCTTTAGAAAACCAAATAGGTTTCCTTTTCCTCTTGTTTTTATTTACTTTCCTTACATATGTATCTGTTGCTCCTTTTATTGCCTCCTTTAATTTAGTCCACTGCAATTCAACTTCCCTTACCTCCTCAGGCACTGGGCCATCTTCCTGAAGTCAGCATTTTTGAAGTCTAGGACTTTGAGCTTGCTGTGAGGGGACCCTGCCTAGGCTTTTATCTCAAACCACACTGTGTGATGATTGCTACTACTCACATGGGCATCCACCCAGGCATTCGACACACTTTCTCCGTTGGTAAGTATTAAATCCATCATCAAACTTTCCCTAGTCAGTTCCATCACCATTTGTCTAAGTAATGCATCTTGGAAGGTATCCACAACTTTTTTTACTTCTTTTCAGATTTGTAGAAGGAATACTCGAATCCACATTGGGTAGATCAAAGTCACTCAATATGATTACATCCCCCTTCATGGCTACTTTGCAATATCAGTAATCAAGTCTTTATCCATTTCTTTGGTTTGAGTTGGAGGCTTGTAGGCTATACCAGCATGGATGATAGTGCCATCTCCTCTTTCCAACACAATCCACAATGCTTCTTATTTTCCCCACATCCCCTGCATTTCAGCAGCTTTAATATTGCTTTTAGCATATAGGGCTGCTCCTCCTCCTTTTCTGCCTTCTCAATAAATCATAGCCAACTATGGCTGTATCCCATTCATGTGACTCATTAAACCATGTTTCTGTAATGGCCACAATGACCAAGTCCATTTCCACCATTAGGGCTTCCAGATCAGGAACTTCGTTGGCTAGGCTTTGAGTATTTGTGCTTATTGCTTTCCAGCATTTGTTGACTGGCTTGCCTGTTTGTTGCATGGATTTTGTTCTATACACCTTTTCCCACTTGCCCGTCCCCTTGAAGATGGGAGAGGTTTTGCAGGATTGAAGAAGGGCTGATATGGTACCTCTTCTCAAAAGTGGTAATAAGGAAGAGGTGACAAACTGGATACATTGCAATCTGGCTTTCATCCTCTACATTCTACTGAAACAGCTCTTGCCAAAGTCTCTGGTTACTTGCAAACTTCAAGAGCCTTTACTCAATCCTCATCCTTCTTGACCTTTCTGCTGCTTTTTTGACACTGTTGAGTACCACCTTCTCCTCAATACCTTGTCCTCTCTTGGTTTTAAGGGCTTTGTGCTATCTTGGTTCTCATCTTATCTCTACAACTGCACTTTCAGCATTTGTTCTGGTGGATCTTCCTCTATTGCTATCCTGCTGTCAGTTGGTGTGCCCCAAGGGTTTGTCTTGGGTCCACTCCTTTCTCTCTATATACCCAATCCCTTGATGCACTCATCTCCTCCCATGGCTTTCGGTACCACCTTTATGCTGATGACTCTACAGGTTTACCTCCCTACAGTTTTGTATCTCTGCCTACCTATCGGACATTGCTTCTTGGATGTCTCACTGCCATTTGAAATTGAACATGGCCAAAACAGAACTTCATATTTTTCTCCCTAAACCCACCTCTCCCATTCCACCTTTTTCAGTCTCTATGTGTAATGCTGTACTCATTCCTGTTTCCTCAGCTCACAAACTTAGGGTTTCTTTGACTCTTCCCTCTTCTTCTCCACACATACCCAACTGATAAAGAAAGAAATGGCAGGTTTTTAACTATGTGTCCACAAGCAATCACAACTCCTCACAAAGATGCAAACAGGACAAAGCAGAGCAATGTGTGAAAAGCATAAGTTCTTTTATCGATTAAAGCACCCCAACACGGCCATGTTTTGGCATACTTCCTTCTTCAAGGGAAACCTCAAAAAATAAAACCATACATAAATGAGATACCAATAATCATGCAAATGTAAAGTAAAAACAATATACAAATCATAAACTAATAAACAAAGATAAAACTGGATAAAAAAGGGATAGAAATTGGTAAACATACAAATGCTCATTAGATCATCAAACAAACATATATTACAAGCGAAAAAGTAAGGATACACATATCCATACCATACATCAAAACTATAAAATTACTGTAACAGAATAGTAGAGTGTTATGAGGGAGACATAATATGGGATAGGACAAGTAGTGTGCAAATGGTCATGGTGAGAACCCACAGAATCCATTCTGAACTGATAGATCAGTAAACCAATAGTGTGGAAAGGGAAGGGGTGAGGGGTGAGGGGGAATGAAAAGAAGGGAAAAGGCTCAAATTACTTACTAAATATCAAGTAAAGGCTTAGGGGTATGTTTACTAATCGTCGGTAGCGGCTTCCGTGCAATATCGAAGCAGCTGACCCATTGAATTCAATGGGGCCTTGGCTCCACTATTGCACAGAAGCTGCTACCGCCAATTAGTAAACATACCTCTTAGAATGGTAAAGGGCTTGAAAAACAAACACAGATGATAATATGTTTATACACATAAAACGGGAGATAAAACAAGAAATGCATAAATCAAACCTGCAGGGAGGGGCATAAAAACAACACTAAAAAGACAGATGAAACCATAAGGGAGGTTTGAGAGATGCCAAAAATCTTGTCAATCTATAAAAGCGAAAAACATTAAAAAAAAATAGATAGACCTTCATGCAATTTAGATCGGTTCGCCTTACAGGAAACCAAAGCATAAAAACTTTTAAGACCATTAAAAAAACTGATAAGCTTGAATTAAATAAAACCCATGGATAGGAACAATTAAAGTGTATAGCAAATGTATATTGCAGCAGAATAAATAAAATGCATCAAACTTCCTTGCAAAGTTTAAAGGAATGGTGACAACGACATATTGAAAAGAAGAACAAGGATGCATCAGACAGTATGCAAAAATGAGAATACATTCTGTGGAACATGATTAATGAAACATGATTAATGAAATGAGCAGAGTAAAACTCAGAACGTTATTAATATCAAATGTTATACAGGCTAGCCTGTCGTGTAAGGTACTCCCAAATTAATAATAAAAGAAGGTGAGGGGGAGAAGAACTTGGAATACTGTGTTCAGTTTTGGAGACCGTATCTTGCAAAGGATGTAAAAAGACTGGAAACTGTTCAGAGGAAGGCAACAAAAATGATTTGGAGCCTTTGTCAGAAGCCTTATGAGAAGAGACTTGAAGGCCTAAATATGTACACTCTGGAGGAGAGGAGGGATAGAGGAGATATGATTCAGACCTTTAAATACTTAAAGAGAAATAATGAACAAACAAACCTCTTCCAAAGACGGGGAAGCTGTAAAACTAGAGGGCATAACATGAAGCTGCAAGGGGGTAAATTGAAAGGCAATGTCAGGAAATACTTTTTCACTGAAAGGGTGGTGGATGCTTGGAACACCCTCCCGATGGAAGTGGTGAGGGCAAACACGGTGACAGAATTCAAAATGGCATGGGACAGACACAGTGGATCCCTTTACAGCAAAATGATACAATCAAATAAGTGTTGATAAGGTGCAGGCTGTCCAAAGAGCAGCCTACAAACAGATGGCATGAAAATTTGCAACAGAGTGGATTCCCCTGAGGGAGTGGATAACATGAGGAAAGATCTACAAAAGCTGAAAGAATGATCTAATTATTGGTAGTTAAGATTTAATGTGATGTGCAGTGTCATGCACTTGGGATGCAGAAAGCCAAGGAAATTGTATGCGATAGGGGGCGAGAGGTTGGAGAAGGACCTCAGAGTGACTGTTTCTGAGGATCTCAAGATGGAGAAATAGTGTGACAAGGTGGTGACCAAAGCCAGAAGGATGCTGGGTTGCATACAGAAGAATTATACCAGCAGAAAGGAGGAAATACTAATGCCACTGTACAAGTCACTGTTAAGGCCTCACTTGGAATATTGTGTTCAGTTTTGGAGACCATATCTTGAAAAGGATATAAAAAGACTGAAAATGATTCAGAGGAAAGCGAACAAAATGATTTGGTGCCTGCACCAGAAGACCTATTAGAAGAGACTTGAAGATCTAAATATGTATATTGTGATGCTGTACACCGTGGAGGATTCCCTTGGAGCTCCTCCGGTCTCCTCAAGCGCACCAACATGACAATCGAGGCGCCAAGTTCAATTCATAGTTTTTATAAAGAAAACACAAAAAAGTTGCCTTCCACATGTTTCATCAGTACTTCTCATTAGGAGGTAGTTCCCAATTCACCATGCTCCTGGCAGCAGCAGTGCCAGGTGGGGCCTACCATTTTCAAAACACAGCAAAGCTTCCAAGAATCAGTACAAATTTGTCAAGGCAGTCCCATGCACATAGTGCATCAAAATCCACAGTCTTCTCTTTTACAATTCACAGTGGTTGCTCAGCTACACAAGTTAACTGACGGTGCAGCTTCCCTTCCCTTTCCCCCTTCAGGTTCCATATGAGATTGTTGAACCTGCCCAGGGCTAAAGCATTCACTGTCCTGGAAACAGCACTTCCATGGGTTCCAGGTAATGATCCTCCTCATACTCTTGAGCTTCCATGGGTTCCTCCTGCATGAGTTCACTGCCTTATTTATTTATAGGGTGTGGCCTGCTCCGCCCTCTCCCTTCCAGCCTCCCTTGGGTTCCAAGGAGCATTACTGAGTGGGCCAGGGAAACTGAGCCAGCTCAGGATCCTGCGGCGGCTCGGTGGACTGGTTTTGTTCATTCCTAGCAGTGGCCATTGGGTAAAACCTCCTCCCCTCTGGAGGACAAGCCTGGGTTTTTCTAGAGTGATAGGTTCTAGGCTTTCCTTAGGGCTCTAAGGGAGCCTGTATAATCCCAAAGGTATCTTCCTCTGGTTTGTTATCTTGCGGATCACCACATATATCCCCCCCCCCCCTTTAAGCGATTACGACTCACCGGAGGATCACAGACAGCCTCCGAAGGGTCAGTAATCCTGCATAGGGCATTGGCATTTCCCTGCAACTTCTCAGCTCTATGTTCCACTCAGAAATTATATCCCTGTAAAGTTAGGTACCACCTTGTCAGTCTAGTATTGTTAGTTTGCATTTAATTTAACCACTTCAAAGAGGCATGATCCGTAACAAGGGTGAATGTCCTCCCCATTAGATAATACTTTAATGCTTTGATGGCCCCTTTAATTTATTTATTTATTTATTTATTTATTTAACATTTCTTATATACCGCGCTATTAAGATCAGTGCGGTGTACATTGAACAAAATATACAACAATGTATGCAAGTAACATTGAGTTTACATAGAACATGGGAATATATAACATGGATTAACAGGTAAAACTATGTACAGTCAACATCATATATGTATATGTTTTTACTAAATAAATAAATATGTTAGCTCAAGTGGATATTATCTGCGTAATTTATGTAGGAGGTGGGAATCAACAGAGGATGTGGAGCTATCGTGGAGCTTAACCATTTTCTGGTTGAATTAAGGTAATATGGTGTTTAGTGCACGTTGGAGGTCTGTTAATGGCCAAGCATTCTTTTTCTATAGTGGCATAGTTATTTTCCGAGGGTGTCAGCTTTCTCCTCAAATATAAAATGAGGTGTTCCTCCACTTCATGTTCCTGGGATAGAACAGCTCCTAAGCCTATGTCGGATATATCTGTTTGTAACGTAAAGGGCTTGGTGAAGTTGACCCCTTTGAGTATGGGTTCTTTACCCAAAGTCTTCCATAGATTGTTGAAGGTGATCTCCTTGCTATCTTTCTTTAGCATGTCTGTGAGGCAGCCAAACACTTTGGCAAACCTAGGGATGAAACGTCAATAGTATTCCATTAGACCCAGGAAACCTCTCCACTGTTTCTTTGTTGTCAGTTGGGGAAATTCCTGGATGCTTTTTACCTTGTCAAGCATGGGTTTTAACCTATCCTGTCCCACTAGATACCCAAGATACTTCACCTCCCATTAGGCGAATGTGCACTTACGTGGGTTTATGGTAAGGCCCACCTTACGTAATCGATTCTAAAACAGCCCTTATTCTAGGGATGTGTGTCTGCCAATTCGGGGTAAAGATAATGATGTCATCCATATAGGCAGCAGCAAACTCCTCATGGCTTTGGAGGACCTGATTGACAAGCCTTTGGCAGGTAGCCGAAGCCCCGTTAAGTCCGAAGGGCATTCAGTTAAATTGGTATAAACCGAATGGAGTACTAAAGGCTATCTTAGGTCAGGACTCCTTAGACAGAGGGATCTGCAAATAGCCCTTTGTGAGATCTAGAATGGTTAAATACTGAGCCTGACCTAATCTTTCATGGATCATTCACCCTCAACATGGGATAAGCATCATAAGTGGAGAGGGCGTTTACCTGGTGAAAATCTATACAAAAGCGTTGTGTCCCATCTGGCTTTGGCACTAGTATAATAGGGCTAGACCACGGACTTCGGGACTCATCCACAACCCCAAACCTTTCCATTTCCCTAAAATAGTCGATTATCTCCCTTCTCTTGGCCTCAGGTAATCTATAAGGCCATTGCCTTTAAATCTTCCCCAGTACTGTCTGTATAACGTGGGTGCTGAGATGGGTTTCTCCAGGCGGTGGATGTTAGTACATCCTGAAAGGCATCTAACAATTCTGACAGGTTGGCTTTCTGATTAAGACTTAGTCAGAAAGCCGACCTGGGGTTTTTCTTTACTATAAAAATCATTGACTTGGGGGCCCAAGTTCTCTCCTTCCTTCTCTTTTACTGGTGCAGTCAAGGCCTGATGCTCACGCCACAGCTTAAGTACATTAATACGGTACATTTGCCTCCGACCCTATTGTTTACTAACTTATACATGTAGGATCCCACCCATCTAACTACGGTCATGGGGCCCTTCCACTTGGATGTAAACTTGTGGGGACTATCAGAGATCATTACCAAGACCTTATTCCCCTCCTTCAAAGTTCTGGACTAAGTCCCACGATCATAGTATGCTTCTTGTCACTCTTGGTTCTGCTTCAAACTCTCCTGAGCGTGTTTGGAGATCCTTAACAACTTCTCCTTAAGGTCTTTCAGAAAGGCTGGTACAGCTTGTGGGTCCTTGTCAGGTTCTACCCACTGTTCTTTTAATATATCGAGGACACCTCTAGGAGGCTGCCCATATAACAACTCAAAGGGGGAGACCCCCAATTAGGCCTAAATAGCCTCTCTGCAAGCATAGACGGCAAAGGGCAACAACTGATCCCATTCTACATTGTCACCATTCAATCCTCTTCTTAACATAGCCTTCAGAGTTCTGTTAAATTGCTTTACTAACCCATCCATTTGGGAGTGATATGCAGAGGTTTTGAGATGAGTTATCTCAAACGCCTCCCACAATTTCCGGATCCGGTTAGACATAAAATTGGTCCCCCTATCTGACAGGACTTCCATCGTGAAGCCAATCTCACAGAATAGTGGAATAAGCTCACTTGCTATGACCTTGACTGAAGTACTTCGTATGGGTACCACTCAAGCGAACCGAATGGCTTGACTCATAATAACCAGTATATATGAAAAATCTCAAGGGGTTTTAATAAGGGGGCCTACAGTGTCCATGGCCAGCCTGATCACTGGCTCCTTAATAATCGGCAAGGGCTGGAGTGGTACTGGGGCTGGGCGAGAAGTGAATACCTACTGACACTGAGGGCAGGCAGCGCAGTACTGTGCTACCTCTCTGTTAACTCTGGGCCAATAAAATCTTTGTAGATGCCCCTTTTTCCCACACTGGAAGCATTTATACTCCTCTTTTTTCCTCTCCTGCGTAGGGGTTCTTTTTTTCTCCCCTTCCACCCGGGGCCTACTCCCCAGAGGGCCAGATGGCTTTACCTGCAGAGTGGTCCATGGGGGAACTCCCAAACCAGACTGGGCGAGTTGGGCCTCAAAATACAGCTCTGCCACCCTAGTGGCTTCTTCCACAGATTGACAACCCTGCTTTATAAGCCACCTTCTCAGTTCCTTAGGGAGAGCAAAAAGAAATTATTCCAACACTATATCTTCCAGTACTTGGGCCACTTTCCTACCCTCAGGTTCTAGCCATTTAATGGCCAAGTCCTCAGCCTCTGAGCGAGAGCCCTGAGCCTCTCATCTTTGGCTAGGTGGCTCTTCTATAAGAGTCCTTTGTTAGTCCGTACTTATTCCTAATTGCTGCTTTAACGGCCTGCATTGGGGGGGGGGGTAGAGTTCTGTAAGCTGCCAAGGCTTCCCCATTGAGAGATTCAGCCAACCTGACAGCTCATTGTTCAGGAGGCCAATGCATCGCTGTGGCTACCTTTTCAAAAGTCTTCAAAGCAATCATTGATATCATCAGAGTCCCCCAGTTTCCCAAAAGAAAAGTGTCTATACTGTTGGGGTCTTACCCTGATACCAGATGCAATCGAAGACTCCTGCGCCATGGGAGATCCACCTTCGCATGCTCTGCTCATAGCATTGAGGTGGTACAAAATTACAAAAGTCCAAATGGGGGCGCTGTTGCTCCTGCATAGTGATCAAGGCTGCTGGCTAGGACCTCAGAGATTCTTCCTTCTGCTTCTGGAATTGGGCAGCCATCCACTGAAATACTTCCTTGTGATCCATCAGGGCAACCTGTAACACAAAACAAATACAAGAAAAACCAAATACGGTCACACTAGGCATCCATCTAGTGCCTTGCCCTGCTGACTCTTTCACCTCTACTTGGCAGTATCCCCTCCTCTACCCATCACAGCTATCAGCCCTGCCCACCCTAAATACCCTTTGCCTTGGGTAAGGAGTTTAAAGTCTGTCTTGCTTCTGAGTTCCCACAGCTGCGACTCGGATGGTGAATTCCCAGCCAATGCGCCACTGTGACACCGTACGCTGTGCAGGACTCCCTTGGAGCTCCTCTGGTCACCTCAAGCGCACCAACAACATGACAACACAAGCGCCAAGTTCAATTCAGAGTTTTTATAATGAACACAAAAAGTTGCTTTTCACATGTTACATTAGTACAAGGAGTAGTACTGCTACTCTTACTTCTCATTAGGAGGTAGCCCCCAATACACTGTGCTCCTGTCTGCAGGAGTGCTGGGTGGGGCCTCCACTTTTTGAAACACAGCAAAGCTCCCAAGAATTAGTACAAAATAGTCATAGGCAGTCCCATGCACACAGTGTACCTAAACTCAGTCTTCTCTTTTACAATCCACTGTGGTTGCTCAGCTACACAGGTTAACTAGCTGTGCAGCCACCCTTCCCTTCCCCCCTTCAAGTTCTGTATGAGATTGTTGAACCCACCCCAGGGCTAAAGCCTTCACTGTCCTGGAAACAGTACCTTCATGGGTTCCAGGTGATCGTCCTCCTCATACTCTTGAGCTTCCATGGGTTCCTCCTGCATGAGTTCACAGGGACAGAGAAGATATGATACAGACCTTTAAATACGTAAAGGGTATTAATGAACAAACAAACCTTTTTCAAAGATGGGGAAGTTGCAAAGCTAGAGGACATTACATGAAGCTGCAAGGGGGTAAACTGAAAGGCAACATCAGGAAATACGTTTTCACTGAAAGGGTGGTGAATGCTTGGAATGCCCTCCCAATGGAAGTGGTGGTGGCAAATACAGCGACAGAATTCAAAATGGCATGGAACAGACACAGTGGATCCCTTTATACCAAAAGGATAAAATCAAAATAACCTTAACTGTCTCTGCTATCTCAACAAATAGGGGTGACCTGCACTGAGCAGTGGGTATACTCCTAAACAAAGGCATGGGGAGGGGTGACCTGCACAAAGCGGCAGGTGCACTTACTCTTGCCACCTTGCTGGGCAGACTAGATGGACCATGATGGTCTTTATCTGCTATCATATACTTTTTTACTATGTTACTATGTTACAGAAGCAGTATAATACTGGTATGCCATCACACTGAGATAATGATTAAAAACCATGGTGCAAGAATGAAAGATTTAAAAATGAGATGGAGTACTAAAAGCCAGACTGTACTTATCAACATAGCACAAGCTGTTTGGAGAGCCATCGGCAAAGCAAAAATCAGTAATATAGCACTGATATAGGACCCGATTTTGAGTCATGACTTGTGGGGCTGTATGTCCCAGTGGGATATGCAGCCCTGCAAGCCGTCCTGCCCCTATTCCCCTCCGACTCTACGTGCACGTCTAGAACAGTAGGATGGGGAGAGCCGGTGGGGGCAGGATGGGCAGAGTTTAGGCGGAGTGGGGGCAGGCCGAGGCGGCAGGACGTACAGGGCCAATTCCGGTGGGCGGCCCTGTATGTCATGTGGGATCAGGGGAAATCTGCTGATTATTCCACCTTGAAGGTGGAATAATCAGCACAAAATGGGCGATCAGGGCAAGACATCCCCCAGGAGTCAGGTCTGGGTGCAGGGAGGTCCTTGCTGTCCAATCCAGATCCCGGCTGGACAGCTGTGTCGGGCAGAGGGGAAGAAGAGGATTGATGCCATGGGAGCCAGAGTAGCCTGTGGGGAGGACATCCCCATAGGCATGTAGGGGCATGCCGGGCTGTCCTTGAGCCTGATTCTGTATGCCACGGGAATGCTTGCTCCCACGGTACAGAATTGGATCCTAACAGGCCCATCCTGCTTGGGGCCATTCAGACGGCCCAGATGTGCCTCTTTCAGAATTGGACTCATATTGTCAGAGTGAATCAAGTTGAATCAATGATAACAGTGCAGAAAAGAAAGGATCTAAAAATATAGTGAGACTGAAAAAAACACAATGTACTTGCCACAAGTATTGCTAATAGGCACGTTCCATTCTCTGTTCGCACAGCATTTACTGGCGATTGGTAAAAGATGCTATTTAAAGTAACCAGTCTTGGTGCCAAAACTTGCTTAAGATTGTTCTGGAGGAAATAAATAAAAGCTCAGCAAAATTATAAAATAATAAGATACAAAGACTAGATTTAAATGCATGCGAATAATACAACAAATTAAAAAAAGAAGAGGTAAAATGGCACTTAAAAGAGAAAATTGGATTGAGTAAAAGTCAATCAAAAATCACTAAAAGACAGATCGAGGCTTGCCATCGATGTGCCAACAGTAACAGAGGCATATTGAGGATGTATAAAATACATGTGAGTGAAATTAAAAATGAATAAAATACAGTAGTGTGCAAAAGTCTGGAATCACTTGTAAATTTGACATTTTTTCAACTTTAATTTCTTTTTCCTCCCAGTGTTTTTTTCTGTGTATCTCATGATAAATGATAGATTTGGCTATTAGAGCCAACTTTTAGTATTGGTTTGGCCCTTATTTTCTGAGTTTGTTCCGCATAGTTGTCCTGTTGATAGATTTTCTGTGAAAATCGCGTAATGTACATCGTTGGCCAACGATATATTATTGTAAGTATGCTTTAAAATATTATGGATGCACGCCAGGTTTCCTTCAAATTAATGGATGTGGCCTTGAAAAAGGCCGTTTTTATGTGTCAGTGATGGCTCAGTATTTGATGGGCCCCCCTTTGTTCTTGATCACCTGACTACACCTTGTCGGCATTGAATGAACCAGTCTGACAAGGTGATCGTTGGTGACAACGCGGTTCCAAGCTGCAATGAGTAACTCAATCAGCTCACGCTTTGATGTTGGATGCCTCTTGGATATTTCCAAGGCCACCTTGTGCTACAGGTTCTCGATTGGATTCAGATCTGGAGACTGGGCAGGCCAGTCCATTCACTTGATGTTGTTCTGCTGCTTCCAGCTGATCACCTGTCTGGAGCGATGGCAGGGTGCATAGTCATCTTGGAACAGGAACTGGCCAGGAAACAGCTGGTGTGCTGATGGCACCATGCACTTTTGCAGTATGGTGATGTACTTGGACCCATTGACCTCACTCTTGTCTGACTACTCTTGAAGTAGCTGAGGAGAAGTCAACTTGCGACTAGTCAGTGAAATGCGTCGTAGTGCGTGGTCCTGGTGTGATGTTTATGCACGTGGATGACCTGAACGAGTCTTGTCCACCACTGAACCTGTTTCTTTCTTCTTCTGTACAATCTTAACAGCGCTCTGACTGTAGCCAACTTTCCTGGCTATCTGATGACTTGAAAATCCTTCCTTTTTTGTTGCTGTTACTGCTGTGTGCTGCCCCACTATTTGCTGTTTTTGTTGCTCCTATGCTTATTGTCCTATTGTACTGTCTCCTCCAGGTCTCTCTGCTTGTTGCTGTGACTTTTGCTGCTTGCTCCGCCCACTTGTAAGTGACGCGGCCGCGTGAAGGCAGCCGCGGACCCCCAGGTAGTCATCTGACCTTCACTACCTACTTAAAGACGCAGCCGGCGGCGTTCCTTAGGTGCGCTCCTTGGGTCTGCTCTTGGGGCCCTGTACCTCTCATTTCGACTCTGACGTATGTTCTGCTGGGCCTTGTGTTTCTCCTTTGCATCTTCTTGCCACTGGTTCTCTGTTTGACAGGCTCAACTCTGGTAAGTCCATATTTTCTTTGGTTTTCTCTGCCCCACTTCGCTCCTCTTATATCTTCCTCCTCTCTGACATCTGAAGCTGTGAACTTCTCTCTCTGCCCCATGTCTGCTATCTCGGTTGTCTGGGGGAACCGGCCTCCCTGTTCTCACCGGGTCTCCCCTACCCTCGTACTCTCCTCCCGCAATCCCTCCAATCTCCGCTACTGCACTTCTTTGTCTGCATCGGAGGTCTCGGGCTCTTCTCTGCCGCCATTGCTCTGTTTACTACAAATAGGTACGCTAAACTGTCGGTCACTGCGTTCCAAAACACTTTTGATCCAGGACCTTATCATCCAAGAGTCACTTAATCTGCTATGCCTCACTGAAACCTGGATCAAGGATGGAGAGCAGTCTCTTGTTTTCAGTAGTCTTCTGCCTAATTTCTCTTCCATTTCTGTTCCCCGGATTGGCCGGAATGGCGGTGGGCTTGCGTTGCTCTACAGCTCCTCTCTCACCATTGCTCAGGTTTTCTCTCCTCTCCTACAATATCTGGAGGCCCTTCTTTTTCGTCTTTAATCTTTCCCCCCATACACATTCTTCTCCTCTATGCTCCTCCTTCTCTTCCAACCCACCTCTGGGAAGCACTTACTTCTACCATAGCTGACATCTCTTTGCAGTTTTCACATTTAATCATTGTTGGTGACTTAAATGTCCACTTTGATTCCCCTTCCTCAAGCAAGGACCTTTCCTTTATCACTCTCCTTCAGGATCTCTCTCTTCAGCAACTTGTTCTCCTTCCAACTCATTCTGCTGGTCACATTCTTGATCCTGTCATTATCCCCCTGTCACCTTCCTTCCTCATTTCACAACTCAAGGTTCAACCGCTCCCTTGGACTGATCACTTTTGTGTGACTTTCTCGCTGGAATTTTCTTCTTCACTTTCTGGTTCCTCATCTGCTCCTTCATCCTCTACTTCCCTCCGCCGTCGGATCTCTTCTCGGACTCTTCAACTCTTTCCCCCAACTACTCAGCTTCTTCCTGCTGACTTGTCTACTCTTTCTCCCAGTACCCAGGTATCTGTCTTCAATTCTGCACTTTCAGCAACCTTCGACAATCTGGCCCCACTTCAGCCCATGCGCCCAAAGCGATCCTCTGCCTGTCACCCTTGGTTCCACACAGGTCTTCGTCTGTTGCATACTCAGCTCCGCAGATCCGAGCGTGTCTGGCGGAAGAGCCGCTCACTACCTGCTCTTACCCAATTCCGTGAACTTCATCAATTCTATCGCTCTTCTGTACGCCAAGCCAAGCTTTCCTTTTTTTCTGACTCCATTACCTCCGCCACTAACCCATCTCGACAGCTTTTTTCCATCCTTCGTTCACTCACTTCTACTCATTCCGGTCCTGCTCCTGCTCCTCCTCCTCCCATGCCTTCCCCTACTCGGCTTGCCCTTCACTTCCCTACTAAGATTCAAGATCTCCGGGCTTGTCTTCCTTCCTGCCCACCCCCTTTGTCTTCCCCACCGCCACTTTCCCTTCTCTCCACCCCTAACTCTCCTCCCTCTCTCACTCATACATGGTCCACTTTTTATCCCATCACTACCTCTGAATTAATCCCCTCTCTTTCCTCTGTTTGGAAAACTACCTGCCCACTAGATCCTATCCCCTCCAGCTGGTTCCTGGAACCCTCTCTATCTTTAATTCCCTATATCTGTACATTGATTAACTCCAGTCTATCTAGTGGTTCTTTCCCCTCCCCCTGGAAGCACTCCCTGGTACGTCCCCTCCTCAAAAAACCTCTCCTTGATCCCCTAGTTCCTGCCCATTACCGCCCAGTTTCCAATCTCTCCTTTCTTTCCAAAGTCTTAGAAAAATTCATTTTCGATCAACTATCACAGCACCTTCACTCTGTCAATTATCTGCACCCTAGGCAATCTGGTTTCCATCAAGGGCACAGTGTAAAAACAACTTTGACTGCTCTTCTCAATGAACTTCACACTTCATATGATCGGGGTGATATCTCGGTGGTGGTCTCCCTCGATCTTTCCTCTGCTTTTGATCTTGTTGATCACTCTCTTCTCCTTTCTCGGCTGTGGGATGCAGGCCTCCGCGGTGCTGTACTTCGCTGGTTTCACTCCTATCTTTCTTCTCGTTCCTTCTCTATAGTTTCTGCTACAGCTTCGCATCCTCCAACAACTGCCTTTCCCCTTCCCTGTGGTGTTCCCCAAGGCTCAGTTCTTGCCCCTCTCCTGTTTAATCTTTTCCTCACACCACTGGCACTTTGTATTCAGCAGACTGGCCTGTCTGCTTTTTATTATGCTGATGACATAATTATCATTCATCACACTAATCCACTTTCTCCAGATCTTTCACCCCTGAACGCCTGTCTTTCCCTCGTCTCTAATTGGTTGTCCTCCAACTGTCTCAATCTCAATGTCACCAAGACTTCAGCTATCTGGTTCACATTTGGAAGCCCTTGTCCCTCTCTCGCCCCAGTCCTAGACCACTCTACCATTCCTATCGCTTCTTCTTTCAAATACCTTGGGGTTTTCCTTGACTCAAACCTCACTTTCAAAGAACACATATCACACCTGGCTAAGACATCTTATTTTTTTCTTCAGCAAATTCGATCTATTCGTCCCTTTCTCTCCCCTTCAACCCTGACTACTCTTACACTGGCTACAGTCTTATCACGGATAGATTATTGCAACTCAGTCTTTGCTGGTATCACTAAGGTTCAACTCCATCGATTACAACTTATACAAAACACTGCAGCCAGACTTATTTGCCATTCCTCTCGCTTTGATCACGTTACCCCCCTATTGCTTCAGCTTCATTGGCTCCCCATTGTCCATCGTATCAAATTTAAGATATTGACTCTCGTTTACCGCGCCCTATACACATGTACACCCCAATATCTTACCGATCTTCTCCATTTTACCATTCCCACATGTAGTCTTCGATCCCTGCATATTAACCGGCTTCATCTCCCTTCACCGTCTCGTGCACATTTACAATCCACCCGCCATTCTGCCTTCTTTTCTATGGTCCAGCTCTGTGGAATTCGCTACCTACTCCTCTTCGTCTGGAAGAAAATTCTTTGTCTCTGCTTTTAATCTCCCAGCCGCAGCCAGCTGACCTGGTTTATACATGTTTGCCTGTGTCTCCCCCTCTGTTTCGGCCTTCCTATGTATTCTCTTTTTCTTTCCTCTTTCCTGTCCAGTTATGTATTTCTTTTCTTGCAATGAGGGCTTGTGCCCACCACTGTAATATTTTGTAAACCGCTCTGGCGTAATGAAGAGCAGTATATCAAGTTAAATAAACATAAAAATAAACATAAAGGACACACGAGCACGCTCCTCCAACGTCAGGGTTCGAGTCATCTTCATGGTCGATCCAGAAAGCGTATGAAATTCAAAAATTCTGCGCGTTTTTATAGCTGCACTGTTGGCTAGATATCTTCATTGTGATTGGTTAGTGAAACCAGCCTCCTGGTTGGTCAGAAATAACATGTGCATATTGGATAATCTCGATCCAGTTTTGACGCAGGATCCACAAAAAATCATAGTAACTATCTCCCAGTGTCTGTAAAGTATTTAAATTGGAAGCAAGGAATACAAAAAAGTCAACTCTAATAGCCAAATGTATCCCTTTTAACATGGTAGAAAGATGAATATGCTGGGCTAACGCAAAATTTAAAAAAAAAACGTTAGAAAGTATGAAACACCCAAAATTCACAAGTGATTCCAGACTTTTGCACACCACTGTACATAACTGGAAACATTGGAGTATGTTTACTAAACGGCACTAACATCGCAGCTGTGACATTATCGCACGATATGTGATCATATCACTTGATAATGGAGCATTACCGTGCGAGAACGTCACGTATTGCAAGATAACGTATCCTGCGGCATTAAGGTGCACAGAGGGTGGAGTACGGCTCCCCAGAGGGTGGAGTAAGGCTCCCTAGGGGTGGAGATAAGGGGGTCAATGGGCAGAGAGTGGGCGGGGAGAGGCCCCATGCACACTAATGCTGTGAAATGAAGGTCTGAAAATTAGCGCCAGTGAAAAGCTCACGCTAGAGGCATATTTGCAGGGGAGAGAGACCATTTCAGTCAGCAATGTGCAGCAAAGGCAGGGAAACCAAGAAAAGTGATAGTAGTGATACATGTGCAGCAACATCATAGTGCCCAAGTACGATAGGGCACTACGCTGAGGCTGCAAATGGGGTACAGGGGGCTGCAGGCGGGACATCTGTCAAGCACTGATAACCCCACTACTGGACTTCTGCAATCCGATATACCTCGGCCTACCGAAACAAGCCCTCAAACCTCTACAACTAGCACAAAACACTGCTGCACGAATCATAACAGGAACGGCAAGACAGGAGCACACCACACCCACCTTAAAGGACTTACACTGGCTTCCAATCGGTGCACGCATCAAATACAAAACTATCATAAACATATTCAAGATCAAACACAACACATCAGCCAACAGCCTACACACACTCATACAATCAGACACCAGTACGCGTCCCAGAAGAAAACAAACCCACAACAGAGTCAGCACCCCCAGTGAATACAAACACACACGAAAGGACACAACAGACAGAGCACTCTCAATGGCCGCTCCAACAATATGGAACAAACTCCCGGACGACTTGAGGGCCGCTACAGACCTAAAAGACTTCAGAAAACAGCTAAAAACCATACTGTTCATAGAACACTATGGACACATCACATAACTTCAGAGAATGAACAACAGCACATGATCCCGCCTAACCAATGTATGCATGGAATTTGTTTTTGCACCACTGTATATAGCCCACTCTGTAAATAGCTCATACCAATCTAACACACAACACGACACACACTCAATTTCCCCCCACTGCATGTATAACACACTCACCTGACCTGATTGTTTGCCGTGATACCACCTTGATTATTAAGATAAGGTGGTTTAGAAATACTGTTAAATAAATAAATGCAGTGTGGCAGCTGGGGCACAGGGTGGGCTAGGCAGATATCTAGGTGACACATAGTAATGTGGAAGCGGAAAACCAGCAAGACAGCAACTGACCAAGGGCAAACATGGCCACAAGTGTGTGTCCCACAGTGCCCAGGGGACAGTACCCAGCAAGTACCCCAAAGGTCACATAACATTGGCAGGTGGTGCCGGGGAGAAGCGTGGATGTCTATGCAGGCACCCCTACACCATATCACACACCATAGGCAGCTGCCTACCGGCACACTGGATGGCCTGGGACCAGGGCCTGCCTGTCCATTGAGTGAGAATGTTTTTTGCACAGGGCCCCGCGTTTCAGGGGGTCCCGCACAAAAAACATTCTGATTTAAAAGTAAATTTTAAAATTTAAAAAAAAAAGCTGTCTGCTGCCGCGGCTGCCGCAGCAGAATCGAGTGTCCCGCGGGGCCCCCCTGCCCAGCAAAGCCTGCCCTCCCTTCATCAGCTCCCTCTCTGAAGTTGCACCGGCTTTCAGAACGCGAAGGGAGAGTTTCTCCCTCATGGCTCTGTTAAGCCCGCGGGCACTGATGGGAAAGTTCCCATCAGCCCCCGCGGGCTTAACAGAGCCGCAAAAGGGAAACTAGTCTCTCTAGCAGACAGCTTTTTTTTATTTTAAATTATCCCTGGGCTGGGGGGGGGGGCTTAGGACTGGAAATGGGCTAATGGGGTTAGGACTGGAAGTGGGCTGATGGGGGGTTAGGACTGGTAATGGGCTATGGGGGGGCTAAGTGGGGAAATGGGGTGATGGGGGTTTGGGACTGGTAATGAGCTATGGGGGGGCTAAGACTGGAAATGGGCTGATGGGGTTAGGACTGGAAGTTGGCTGATGGGGGGTTAGGATTGGTAATGGGCTATGGGGGGCTAAGACTGGAAATGGGCTGATGGGGTTAGGACTGGAAGTGGGCTGATGGGGGTTAGAACTGGTAATGGGCTATGGGGGGGCTTAATTGGGTGATAGGGGTTAGGACTGGAAATGGGCTGATGGGATTAGGACTGGGAGTGGGCTGATGGGGGGTTAGGACTGGTAATGGGCTATGAGGGGCTTAAACTAAAAATTGGGTGATGGGGTTAGGACTGGAAAAGGGCTGATGGGATTAGGACTGGGAGTGGGTTGATGGGGGATTAGGACTGGTAATAGGCTATGGGGGGCTAGGACTGGTAATGGGTTGGGGTTGCTAGGACTGGAAATGGGCTGAGTGGAGGGGGGGTTGAACTGCAAATAGCTGATGGGGACGGGGGCTTGGAATGGAAATGGGCTGAGGGGAAGGGGGGCTTGAACTGCAAATAGCTGATGGGGAGGGGGGCTTGGAATGGAAATGGGCTGAGGGGAAGGGGGGCTTGAACTGCAAATAGCTGATGGGGAGGGGGCTTGGAATGGAAATGGACTGTGAGGGGAGGGAGCTAGGACAGGAAATGGGCTGATGGAGGGGCTAGGATAGGACTGGGAATTGGGTGTTGGGGGAGCTAAGATTGGAAATGGTCTGTGGTGGGGGCTTGGATTGAAATGGACTCATGGAGGGGCTAGAACTGGAAGTAGGCTCATGGGGGGCTTGGATTGGAAATGGTCTGAGTGGAGGGGAGCTAGGATTTGACATGGGCTGATGGTGGGGCTAGGAAAGGACTAGAAATGGGCTGATGGGAGGCTGGTATTGGAAATGAGCTGATGAAGGGACTCGGATAGGACTGGAAATGGATGGGGGAGCTAGGACTGGAAATGGGCTGATGGGGGGCTAGGACTGGAAATGGGCTGATGCGGGGACTAGAAGGGAGCGGATACTGGGTGGGGCTGGAAATAGAAGGGAGCTGATGTTGGAGGAGATTAGAATGGGATGGGGATGGGGTTAGGAGAGTGAAATGGAGAGGGGAAAAATATTTTTTATGGGAGGGAAGAAAAATCTACAATTGGCCGGGTATTGGGAGAGTAAGTGGAGATTGAGGATGGAGTGATAAAATTTGAGTGGATGAAATAGGAATGAGGCAAGAGCAAAAGGAGAAAGATTAGTATGTTAAAGCAGATGTAGAGAGAGAATGGAAAAAAAACTAGAAGAGAGAAGAAAGAACAAATGGACAGCAGACGATGGAGAGTTAGCAGAAGAAACAAAGAAACCAGAAGAAAGTGGCTGGAACAATTGCAACTGAAAAAAATGCACAAAAGGTACAAAGAGATCTCTTTATTTTGAATTTATTAACTGGAATGTCAGCTCTGGGAAATGTGCATCATTAACGTCTGTGCTTTGTTTAGTACAAGAGGAAATTAATTTATAGTTTTATTTCTACATTGTTGGTGTACATTCCAAGTTTGGCTTTTAGGGCTCCCAGTTTAATTATTGTCATCCTGTTTCTAAATTGTGATTCCTTGTTTGGTGATGGCCTATGTTCTGCATGTGTAACTGAGCTGAGGTATTCTGTTTATGTAATTCCTATTTGACATTTCCACTTGTTCTCTTTCCCCAGTAGGTCATGTATTGTTATACTCTGAAATGTATTGGTTTAATATTTGCAGTGTTGCCTTTTGATAGCTAGGTTATGGTGCTTTGTGAGTCCTGGTAGTGCTGTTATGATATGGCGGGTTTGCTATGGGTTCTAAATGGGCAGTGTTTGTAGTAGTTCCTAATGTGCCTGGTGGTTGGCACTGGATTATAGTAATGTAGAAATCTTTTAGTCTTTCTTTATCCATACACTCATGAAGAGGCATGTTTACTAAAAGTTAGTGTATGGTAACATTATGCAAATATTTATGCAAATGAGTCCCTTATGCAAATGAGGTCCTGCACCGAGACTCCGCACATGGCCCCGCACCCCCCTTGGGCCACCCCTTCCTGGGACTGCGCACCACCAGCACCACCGGCAGAAGGGCATGTCAGCATAGTGGCGGAGGGGTGCAGGTAGCGGAGGGGGCAGTGGCATCTGCCCACAGCAGACCATGGCCAAGCCCCATTTAGGTGGGTGCTGTGCACTGCAACAGACAAGGTCTGTCTGATGAACAGTCATGGTATGCCCAGGGAGTGATCTGACCCTGTGGCAACAGTTTGGTACAGTACACACAACCAGTGTGTTCAGGGGCAGAAGGTCACATGTTCAAGTGCCAGCAGTGGCTCCTGAAAACCATGTCCCTATATTTTACCCAGTACTAAACCATGGTAATAAAGACGGATGCTTTATTGCAGATAAAATAAACATGCCAGAAACGCCTATATTTTACCCTATAGAGCACAGACACCATAAACATGTGCAATCCGTAAAGCAGAGTTTCCCAACTGCAGTCCTGGAGGGCCAAACACCATTCAGGTTTCATGCTTTCCCGAATAAATATGCCTGTACTGCATTTATATGCACCACCCCATTGTATGCAAATGTATCTCATGCATATTCATTAGGGACAGTATGAAAACCTGAACCATGTTTGGCCCACCAGGACCGGAGTTGGGAACCTCTGCCCTAGAGCAGCAGCCAATAGGGGCACAAACACCCACACCCACAGGCTCCACTATCCAAAGCCTCATGGAGAGTCAGGCTGTTGGGCCCTGTGCGGAGCAGCAGCTCCCAATACTAGTACCTGCATAACTTAGCAATGCCGTCCTAAACTTGGGAACACGTTCCACATATATCAAAAGGCTGCTATGATTAATGTCAGATAACACATCCTAAGTTAAACACAATTTGTTGACAGAGATTCATCATAGCAACCTTTCTGATATCTGTGGAGTGTGTTTCAGTGTTTGCTTCTGAGAGTGTTTACCACCCTGGGGAGTGACCCCAACAGTATTGCGTACCATAGCAATGCCCACACTGTGCCCAGGACTGGTGTGGCGGCAAGGGCTGCCAAAAACCTCTATATTTGCACAATGCTGGCATAGGTGTGGGAGTGTGTGTATGTCTATCCAGTGTATTGTGGCTGACTACACCTTACTGAGCCCACACGGCTTGCACTGTTTCCAGTGTTAGCCTGCCAATGTGCATAATGAGGAGCAAGGTACTGTGGGTATGGCCCGGAAAGGGCAGCCTGGGTAGGATGCATCTGCACAGGGCATAGGGCAATGGCTGGGACATTGTAGTGGCTGACCACTACCTGAACGGACAGGGTGGCCACAGCATGTCATGCTGGGGGGGGGGGTCACTCTCACCCTGACTGAGCAGTGACCATGGCATGGCTAGGTTCCCCCATAGTGCTATACAGTATTTCTCTCAAGTGATTTCATGGCTCTGGGACAGAGGGTGAAGCAGATAGGTGCACAGGTGGTGTTCTCTTCAATCCTCCCTGTTGAGGGTAAAGGCCAAGGCAGAGAAGCTCGCATCCTGGAGATGCATGCATGGCTGCGTGGATGGTGTCATGGAGAGCGTCTTGGTTTCCTAGAACATGGGATGCTGTTCGAAGGGTTGCAGAACAGAGATTGCATCCATCTGTCCAAGAAAGGTCAACGCATCTTCGGTAGTAGACTGGCTAATCTACTGAAAAGGGCTTTAAATTAGATTTGTTGGGGATGGGTGAAGAAAACCCCCAGGTAGGTGAAAGCCCCCAGGTAGATGATACATTAAATACCTTTATGGAAATGGGTAATAGGGGTAACATATGGAAAGCAGTGTGTATAAATGCCCGTAGCATGAGAAATAAGATCCCTGATGTTGAAGCTTTGGTGGGCGTGGCTGACTTGGATTTAGTGGCAGTTACAGAAACATGGTTCACAGAAAACCATGATTGGGATGTAACTATACCTGGCTATACTTTATTCAGAAAGGACAGGGTAGGAAGAAGGGGAGGAGGAGTGGCACTATATGTAAAAACTACTATTAAAGCTTTGGAATTACAGAGTTTAAAAGGGAGAGAGGAGGCATTGTTGGTTAAACTAGAAAGAGGGAAAGAAAAATCTATTTGCATTGGTGTGATATACAGACCTCCCTCACAAGAGGAAGAGGTGGATAGAGAGTTAATTGAAGACATACGCAGCATTGCTAGGAAAGGGGAAGTGCTACTGATAGGAGATTTCAATATGCCAGATGTTGATTGGCACATTCCTGCTGCAGTATCATCTAGAAGTAAGGAGATCCTGGATTCTCTACAGGGAGAACTATTCAGGCAATTGGTAACAGACCCCACACGTGAAGGGGCCATACTGGACTTGGTGCTTACCAATGGTGAAAGTGTTTCTGATGTTATAGTGGAAGATCATTTTGCATCCAGTGATCACAAGATGGTGTGGATCAGTATTAGGACTAGGGCTGTTAGAATTCATTCAAAGGCGAGGATCTTAGACTTTAGGAAGACTAACTTTGCGAAGATGGGCCAATACCTCAGGGAGTCGTTAGTGGGATAGGAATAGCTGGGGGATGTAGAAAAACAGTGGGCAAAACTGAAAGGGGGTATTTTAAAGGCAACCAACCTTTTTGTTAAAATGGTAAATAAAGGCAAAAAAAACAGGAGACCGCTATGGTTTTCGAAGGAAGTAGCTGAAAAAGTGAAGAAAAAGAGGGAGGCCTTCATGAAATACAAGAGATCACAGAGAGAGGAAGACAGGCATCTGTATTTGGAAAAACTTAGAGAAGCTAGCAAAGTAGTCAAGAAGGCAAAGATTCAAAAGTAGGAGGAAATAGCCAATCTAAATAAAATGGGGGAATAAGACATTTTTCAGATATATTAGTGAGAAGAGGAAGGGCAAAAGTGGTATTGTCAGACTCAAGGGTGCAGGGGAGGAATATGTAGAAGCTGATAAGGATAAAGCGGAATTGCTTAACAAATATTTTTGTTCTGTGTTCACAGATGAAGAACCAGGAGCAGGACCTCAAAAAACACCCACAAATAGGAAGAGAAGCGAGGGACATCTTGAACAATTTTCAGAAGACTGTGTTCGTGAGAAACTAGCTCAACTTAAAGTCGACAAAGCAATGGGACCGGATGGGATACACCCTAGAATACTGAGGGAACTTGGGGACGTTCTAGCAACTCCACTGACTGACCTTTTCAATGCCTCGTTGGAGTCGGGAGTGGTGCCAAAGAACTGGAGAGAGGCTCATGTGGTGCCTTTACACAAAAGCGGAAGTAAGGATGTGGTTGAAAACTACAGGCCGGTTAGTTTAACTTCAGTGGTGAGTAAATTATTGGAAACGCTGCTGAAAGAGAAAATAGTGAGGTTTCTGGAGTCCAGCGGATTACAGGATCCGAGGCAGCATGGATTCACTAGAGGCAGGTCTTGTCAGACAAATCTGATTGATTTCTTTGACTGGGTGACCAGGGAATTGGACCGAGGCAGAGCTCTAGATGTAGTGTATTAAGATTTCAGTAAAGCCTGTTCCTCACAGGTGACTTACAAACAAACTGAGCACCCTAGGGATAGACCCTAAAGTTACTGCTTGGGTTAGAAATTGGTTGGGTGGGTGGCGACAAAGAGTACAAGTAAATGGAGCTCACTCTGAGGAGAAGGATGTTACCAGTGGTGTGCCCCAGGGATCTGTCCTTGGTCCGATTCTTTTTAACATCTTTGTTAGTGATATAGCGGAAGGGCTGTCGGGTAAGGTTTGCCTCTTTGCAGATGATACCAATATCTGCAATAGAGTAGACACCCAGGAAGGTGTAGATAACATGAGGAGGGATCTAGCTAAGCTTGAAGAATGGTCTAGAATTTGGCAGCTGGGATTTAATGTTATAAAATTTAAGGTCATGCATTTGGGCTGCAGCAATCCAAGGGAGCAATATAGTATAGGGGGTGAAGTACTTTTGTCCACTAAAGAAGAGCGGGACCTAGGCGTGGTTGTGTCTGATGATCTTAAAGTAGCTAAACAGGTAGAAAAGGCGACGGCAAAAGCTAGAAGGATGCTTGTGTGCATATGGAGAGGAATGGCTAGCAGAAAAAAGGAGGTGATAATGCCTCTGTATAAGTCTTTGGTGCGACCTCATTTGGAGTATAGTGTGCAATTCTGGAGACCGCACCTTCAAAAGGATGTGAACAGGATGGAGTCGGTGCAGAGGGTGGCTACTAAAATGATTAGTGGTCTTCATTTAAAAGCATATGAGGACAGACTGAAGGATCTTAATATGTACACCTTAGAGGAAAGGCGGGATAGAGGTGATATGATTGAGATGTTTAAATACCTCCGTGGCATAAATGTTCAGGGAGAGAGCCTCTTTCAATTGAAAGCAAGTTCTGCTATGAGGGGACATGGGATGAGGGTGAAGGGAGATAGATTCATGAGTGATATGCAGAAATATTTCTTTACGGAAAGAGTAGTGGATCCGTGGAATAGTCTCCCAGTGGAGATGGTAGAGATGAGGACAGTAATTTAATTCAAAAAAGCATGGGACCAACACAGAGGATCTCTAAAGGTAAAAAGGGGACTGTTGTAGTTGTTATGGAAGGACAGACTAGATAGGCCATGTGGTCTTTTTCTATCGTCATATTTCTATGTTTCTATGTTTCTAAATCCCCCACCTTCTCCCACAATAACACTCTCCCTCCCTAGACCCTTACTAGCCAGCATCCACATTAACAACATAATATAAACAATTCAATTCTCTTTATCCCTTTAACCTCCTTATCTATTTATAAACATTTCCATGTTCATGCATACTTGAACAACTTCTTCCCACCACTTCCCTCCTTCCCCTCCCTTATAAACTACCCCAATACCTTTGGAACAACAGAAGTCCAGAACTATCCCAAAAGATCCCTTCCCTTTCACTCATCCATATAACCATGCACACTCTCATCTACATCCCCGTCTGCTCTCATAACACACACATTCTTCCACCCTATCCTTCACTTGTCCAATCCATTCTCCTCCTCATTTTGAGCTATTAAACCCTCTTCCGACCATTGAAACATACCCATATATATAATTACCATGTTTTACCAAGTTTATTTACCTTGTTCATTGTAAAAAAACCAATGCTGTTTGTACCATTGTGTTTATATTTGTTCATGTGTAAACCGCACTGATTTAAGAGCGCGGTATATAAGAAAAATAAATAAATAA
The DNA here is from genome assembly GCA_033557465.1 of Ichthyophis bannanicus. Classification (NCBI taxonomy): domain Eukaryota; kingdom Metazoa; phylum Chordata; class Amphibia; order Gymnophiona; family Ichthyophiidae; genus Ichthyophis; species Ichthyophis bannanicus. The sequence goes on from CM066031.1 coordinate 1,310,951,785, forward strand.
ATAAATAAATAAATAAAACCTCTTTAAAATGCTCAAGATGATCCCATCTCATAGCTGTAAGTTTGACCATCAAACATATCAAGCACATCTTTTCTATATATTCCCCCTATGATGGGGCTTCAACTTGTTTTCATGCCCTTGTAATCACCAACTTTGCAGCCACTACTCCCACTCATCTCCATTTTCCTTCTCCCACCTTCAACCCCCCACTGGTCCATTCAAAAGAGCAATGTTCCTATGCAGTTGAAAAGATCATTCCAACACTTCCATCATAAACTCCAAGACCTTACCCCAAAATGCCTTAATCTTAGATCATTGCCACCAGATATGCATAAAGGTTCCCATTCCCCTGCACTGTCACCAGCATTGCTGGGATCCCCTTCTATATAGGTGCCATAGCATTGCTGGAGTATAATACCATGGCTATAGTATTTTAAAGCTTAATCATGTTACTTGCTACACTCCCTCCTCCTTTCACCATCCTGCTGTATACTTGCTCCCACTCTATCTCCCCATTGCATACCCAAATCCTTTTCCCATTTTATCTGGAAGCTCATTTTTCCCCTACTTTACCTTCATCAGGCAATAAATTGTAGTTATCCCACCCCTCACAGTGCTACTACTAAAAACTATCTCAATTGGCACCATCTCAGTATTGTTATTGTATTCACTAACCTCTGGTATCCTCTGATTCAAACACTATTTCTTCTTGTTTGATTTTCTAAGTCTTTATACCAGAGGTCAGAATGTTCCACTCTTGCTAATCACACTCAAGGATTCGGTATGCTCCTCGATCCTCTGCTCCGTGGCTTTCAAGCATGACCCTAGCTCTGTGTTTTCAGATTTTATTTCTTTTACCACATCCTTAATCCTCCCATTCACAGAGGATATTTCCTTCTAACTCAGTCATCCAGTGCAGCATATCAGCCTTAGTGAGCACATTTTCCTCCATGTCAAGTGCTGTTGAAATCTCTTCCAATTCCTCTCCCAACATGTAAGCAGACAAGTGGAAGGCTGAGCTCTGTGAGCTGTTTACCACCATCTTTCCCGCAGCTTGCCCGCTAGACCGCTTCTTAGTGACTTTTTCCCAGACCACCTTCTGCTGCTCCTTGATTTATACCACATAGTCTTGGCAAAGAGAACCTGCCACAATGGCAAAAGCAAGCTTATATTCAGGGACCGTGCTTTCTGACCTGGAGCTAACAATTCAGGGTAATCTCTCAGAGTGATATCACCGGAAGTTCAGGTCTCCTAACAATTTGTGGTTTATTATCCTGGTAGTGGGCTGAATATCACTACTATCCAGATAGCAGTGCCATTCATCACAGTATCCAGATCTTCTGTGCCAACCACTCTCCGGATAGCAGTGCGGAATATCCAGATTTTATTTTACCATGTTGACTGCCACAGTTCAATATTGTCTCATCTATTACTATTCTTGAAATTGTTTGGCAGTCTCAATAATTTATGTGCTATAAACCCCTGTGTTGGTTTCATTGAAGATATTATTCTATTCTTTCTCACTTTTACATACTGTGATAAAACATGTCCACTTTTATTATTTTCTGCATGCTAATGAGTTTACAGAAGAAACTGTGTTACTAGCTTGTTGCCTACAAAATGAGTTATATTTGTATTTTAACTGTTATAATTTTGCCAATAAATTATTGTCTTTTCTATGAAAATGTAAATGTTCTCAGCACTGAATTTTGTTTTCCATCTGTTCCAGTTGTTGCTTCCTTAATTTGTTTTTCCTAGTATTATAATTTATTATCACACTTCTCAGGATTGCTGCTTAACTGCCATGGATACTGTACATGGGTCATTAGACTGAAAATATACTTCTATTGCTTTCTTCAATCTAAGTGTAACCCCTACCGATCTGGTGACCCTCTATTTGGCTATTTTCTGCTATGCGGCATACAGGGAGCACAACTTCAGGCAGGTAATAAGGGGCCCAGCTCAGGGGCAGCCCAAGGAGGGTGCGGGCCATGTGCGAAGATTAATTGCGGGGCCTCATTTGCATAAATATTTACATAATGTTAACATGCATTTTTAGTAAACATGCTTCTTAATGAGTGTCTGGATAAAGAAAGACTAACAGATTTCTATGTTACTATATTCCAGTGCCAACCACCAAGCCCATTAGGAAGTACTATAAACACTGACCATTTAGAACTCATAGCAAATCCACCTTATCATAACAGCTCTGCCAGGACTCACAAAGCACCAAACACTACCTATCAAAAGGCAACACTGCAGATATTAAACCAATACATCTTAGAGAATACCAATGCATCTCCTACTGGGGAAAGATAACAAGTGACACGGTCAAATAGAAACTACATGAACAGAATACCTCAGATTGGTTAAAATGCAGAACATAGACCGTCACCAAAGAACAAGGGATCACAATTTAGAAATAGGAAGACAATGATTAAACTGGGAACCTCAAAAGACAAACTTGGGATGTACAACAACACTGGAGAAATAAAACTATAAATTAATTTCCTCTTGTACTAAACAAAACACAAAAGACGTTAACGATGCACATTTCCCAGAGCTGATATATTCCATTTAATCAATTCAAAATTAAAAAGTATTTTTCTACCTTTTGTTGCTTGTGCATTTTCTTTTTCAGTTGCAATTGCTCCAGTCACTTTCTTCTGGTTTCTTTGTGTCTTCTGCGAGCAATCCATTTGTCCTTTCTTCTCTCTTAGATTTTTTTCCACATTTTTTCTCTATATCTGCTTTAACATACTGATCTTTCCCCTTTTGCTCTTTTCTCCATTTCTTGTTTTTCAACATATGTGTTTTATTTAGGATTGCTTTTTTCCTTTGCTTTGTTCGGTGCATTGCGGGTGGATGAGTTGGTTGCAGCATGCAAGACCTCTCTGGGTGATCGAGGTCTTTTGAGTGATGATGTGGTAGTATTAGAAACGGAGGTGTGTTTGCTTATTCGTTACAGTAAAACAGACCAGTTGGGGAGATGTGCTTTAAACGTTTTTATATATTGCCCCTTCCAGTGATCAGGGGCGGTTTACAATGAACAGAACTCGTTTACAAAGAGAATAGAACATATCAAACTATATTACAAGGTACTATTTACAAATCAGCTGTTCACATATACAGCAGAATAGCGGATGCTGAGGCAGAGCTATTTACAATGTAGGGTGGGGAAGGGAACGGGATAAGGGAGAAATATATTAAATGGAGGTTCATAAAGAGAAAGGTTTAGAGTGGGGGGAGAAGAGTAATTACCTAATTAAACTATATCAAGTTAGAAAGAGGTTTAGGAGGGTATGTATTTATTGTATTTGTATTTCTCCAGTACATAGCGGAGAGAAGTAGGGGGGATCATGGTGTTCGAGGGGGAGTAATAGAGGTGTTGAGGTGTTGAGGTTAAAGTGTTGAATGAAGAGGAACATTTTAAGCTCTTTTCTAAAAGTCTGTAGATCTTTTATTAGTCTTAGGTTGTCTGGGAGAGCGTTCCAGAGAGTAGGGGCTACAAACAAGAACGCTCTTGAACTTGTAGTTTTGATTGTGTTACGAAAATGGGCTGAAATTGAGAGGGTATTCTGGGTGCATGTTCTTCTGGATCTAATGGGGTCACTAGGAGTAATAAGAGAGGAAAGGCATCAGGGGCAATCTTATTGTATAGTTTGAAAGTTAACAGTAGATACTTATATTTGATACGTGCTTCTATGGGTAGCCAGTGGAGGGTCTGGAGTAGTGGCATGATGTGGTCATATCGGTGAGCGTTGTGAATTATATGAGCAGCAAGGTTCTGTGCCATTTGATGTTGATATGTGTATTTTTTGGGTAGGACTTGAAGTATGCTGTTACAATAATCGAGGTGAGGCATAATGAGGGCCTGTAGGACTGAACGGAAGTCACTATTATCCAGAATGTGTCTTAGTGGTTGAATTGTTTTTAGTTTAAAGTAAATTGTCTTAGTTATAGCTTTTATATATGAGGACATGGATAGTGACTGGTCGAGAATGATACCTAAGTATTTTATTTCCTGTTTTACTTCTATGGCAACTTCATTTACGTAAATTTTAGCGGATGATGAAAAGCTCTGGTCCTGGTTTATGTATAGAATTTCTGTTTTATTGAAATTGATACATAGGTTGTGTGCAGAGAGCCAATTGGTAATGTCCTTGAGAAGTTCTTGAATTTGGGGGCAAAGGGGGTTGGAGATATCTATTGGATGGTAGAACATATCATCTGATTTATAACACATGTACTTTAATTTTCCTGGGGATGTGGAAAATGGGTTGCATATAAAGGTTAAAAAGTAGGGCAGAGAGGGAGGAGCCTTGAGGATCACCTTGGGTTTGGTTGAAGATAGAGGAGGTTGCTGAACCAATCAGGACCTGTTGTGTGCAGTCTGTGAGATAAGATTTAAACCAATGAAAAACAGTACCTCGTAGGCCAATTTATTGAAGTCTGGAAATGAGAGATTTGTGGCAAACACTGTCAAAGACAGCAGCTATATTGAGAAACACAAGCATAACTACTTGTTTGCAGTTGTTAATGCCGCAGGTGAGTGTGTTCAAGAGAAACAGCATAAGGGTTTCATCACCGTGGTGTTGTCTAAAGCCATGCTGTTGGGTGTCCAAGGGGACATTTAAATTAAAAAAAGTCTTGTAATTGAATCTGCACTGCTTTTTTGATAATTTTTGTCAGCAGAGGAAGGCTAGAGATGGAGTGATAAGAATTTGGGAGAGATTTGTCAGTTACATTAAGTTTGAGGATAGGGCGAATGATTGCTTGTTTCAGCATTATTGGCATTTGGCTTGTCTCCAAGGATCTATTAACTATGTTAAGTATGATTGGGGAGAAATCATCTTTTGTGGACTTAATCCATCAAACAGGACATGGATCGGCAGGGGATGTGGTGGTATTAAGGTTAGCTATTATATTTTTAAATTGTTTGATGGTGATGGGATAGAATGAGGACCATGTAGCTTGGTTTAGGTGACTGATGTTATTTGACTCATGGTGGTTGGGGCTAGATGGGGGCTCGTAAGTGAGTGTGGGTATAGGTTTGCTCATATAATAGTCAGCTAGGCTTTGGGAATCAATTTGGGTAAGGTCCGAATCAGGGTTAAGGGTTTTAGTGAGTGATTTGACAATTGTGAAGAGCTTTCTAGGTCTGTTTAGTGTTCTTGTCAAGAGTTTAGAGTGATAATCTTTTTTCCTATTGTTTACTGCTTCCTTATAGGATTTGAGCATAGACAAGCCTGGTTGTCAGTTTGGGATCTTGTTGCTCGCCATTTGTGTTCCAGTTTTCTCAGAGCTTGCTTATACTTCTGGAGATCAGAGGTGTACCAATTTTTGGAGTTTTTAGGTTTGAAGTTTTGTGTTGTTGGGTTGTGTGCTGCCTTTAAGATGATGGTGTTCCAATTATTAATAACATCAAGATCAGTATCGGAGGAATATAAATGTGGTATGATGTCATTTAAAAATTTATCTTCATTATATGATTTGAACTTATTTTTAAATTGTATAATATTGTTAGTTCCACTAGGTGTAAGCATTACTAGGATAGGAAAGTCGATTGGTAGTGATCGGTTCAGGGTAAGGGGAGAAATTAGAAGGCGAGAGGAAGGGAGGAAGATTAAATCAAGAATATTACCTTTTCGACGAGTACGAGATTGAACAATTTGATGAAATCCGAGTTTAAGCATAGTGTTTATAAAGTGAGAGGAATGAGATTGATTCAATGATGGGAGATTAAAGTCACCAAGAATTATGTGGAGCTTATGCAGTGTTGAGGTGCAGGCAGCTTCCAGGAGTGTTGTGAGGCTGTCAGGGTTGGGTGATGGTGGTCTGTAAAAAAGGCTTATTTTAATATTCTTATTTTCAATAATTAGAAGATCAATATTATATGAACTCTCACTATGGTGGCGGTCTTTTGAGGTTAGAATAAGGATGCCTCCACCCCTCTTTCTGGACCTAGGGCTTTGCAAGATATTATAGTTGGATTCAGCCAGTTGGTTGAGTGAGATGGAGTCTATGGGAGTAAGTCATGTTTCAGTTAAGCACAATACATGTGGCTTACTGTCTTGGAGTTGGTCTATAATAGCAGGTATTTTGTTTCTGATTGATCTAGTGTTAAGGAGGACTACTTTTAAAGTGTGTTTAGTATTGATGGGGGAGTGATTCATGTGGGCATGTGCGGGAGAGAGATATATTAGTCTACAAGTGTGGTGTGTGCGTAGTATTGATGGGAATTTGTTGTGAGTAAAGGGATAGATATTTCTAGGATGAAATGTAATTATTGGAATATGGTGTGTATGGAATTGGGATTGGAGAGCAATGGATAATGGAGCAAAGAGTACAAGGAGGATCAGCATGAAAGTCAGCTTCATGGTTGTGCTTAGAGGTGGTTCTAAGTTCACAATACAGAGTATCTATACTTTTTACTGAGTATAATGGCAAGGTACAGAGGAAGATTTGGTAAGCACTACTTTTCAGAATTATTGCATGTGGAATAGTTAGTGCAGTGTATCAGGATATAAGATGATAGTTTGAGTAGCCTAATGGTGGGCTAAGCAACAAATCAGATAAAAATGGCTTAAGAGCAGGGAGATAGTGAAGGCTTTAAGGTAGAAGGGGAGCGATAAAACAAACTTATATTATAGAGAATAGAAAGAGGATTAAACTCATGGGGTTGACTTGCCTTTCAAGGCTACAGTATAATATAAGACAGAAGGTTCATGCAGGAGTCTTGAGTGAAGGAGGCGGTTAGTTTACTTATGTGAAGGAGGCAACGCCAAGCAGTAGACATGTGGGATTCAGCATTGTGTGTTCAAGGAGATCAGCTAATAATTATCGGGATTGTGTAGTAATTTCGGTGATGTCAACAGAAACCCAGAAACTTACAGCTTTGTAGTATTAGATGATGGGAATTTCATGGCCGATTGATTGTTGTTTTGTGAATAGAAGCTCTGCCCTCATTCCCCGCCTAAGAGCCACGCCAAAGAGCCTTCTGGCGAGGCCCTCAGGTGTGGGTCCACCAGGCATGGGCATGCCCGCAGCATGCTACTTTTTAAAGGCTCCTTTAGCAGCTGAGTGATGATGCATGTGAGGCGGAGCTGAGCAACCACATGCAGCAGCGGGGTTTCCCTTGAAGGAGAGGGCTCTTTAGTCCCCTGTAGTTGGCCCAGGCTGGTTTCCTACCCTGTGCTTTGTGCGCATGCATTCGTCCGTGCTCGACCGCAAGGTGGTCTTTTCTGGGTGTGTCATAGGGACTTGGATCCTTTGACCAGGATTCAGTTTGCTACCATTTGAAGCATAGTAACATAGTAAACGGCGGCAGATAAAGACCAGCATGGTCCATCTAGTCTGCCCAGCAAGATGGCAAGAGTAGGTGCACCTGTCGCTCTGTGCAGGCCACCCCTCCCCATGTCTTTGTTTGGGGTAAACCCACCACTCCATGTAGGACACCCCTATTTGTTGAGACGTTATATGGTTCAGAAGTTAGATGGTACCGTTTATCTTGTTTTTATCCTATTGCTGTAAAAGGGATCCACTGTGTTTGTCCCATGCCTTTTTGAATTCCGTCACCGTGTTTGCCCCCACCACTTCCATCGGGAGGGCATTCCAAGCATCCACCACCCTTTCAGTGAAAAAATATTTCCTGACATTGCCTTTCAATTTACCACCTTGCAGCTTCATGTTATGCCCTCTAGTTTTACAGCTTCCCCGTCTTTGGAAGAGGTTTGTTTGTTCATCATTTCTCTAAGTATTTAAAGGTCTGAATCATATCTCCTCTGTCCCTCCTCTCCTCCAAAATGTACATATTTAGGTCTTCAAGTCTCTTCTCATAAGGCTTCTGACGCAGGCTCCAAATCATTTTGGTCGCTTTCCTCTGAACAGATTCCAGTCTTTTACATCCTTTGCAAGATGGTCTCCAAAACTGAACACAGTATTCCAAGTGAGGCCTCACCAGTGACTTATACAGTGGCATAAGTACCTCTTCATTTCTGCTGGTAATCCTTCTTTGTATGCAGCCCAACATCCTCCTGGCTTTTGCCACTGCCTTATCGCACTGTTTTGCCACCTTGAGATCATCAGAGATAATCACACCAAGATCTTTCTCCTGAACCGTGCATACCATAGTTAATCCACAATGGGGGTTCACCCGGGATCCTTTCAGAACTCGTTCTTTTCATATTGGAGTGGCTATGTTTGCTGCAGCCCAGGTCCTTTCCATGCAGGCATTCCATCAGGTGGGACTCTGGCAGTCTAATGCTTACAAGCTTTATCTCCGCTAATTCTGCTTGTGTGTTGCCTCTTCTCTTCTTTCTCTTTTAGTTCCTTCTTCTGTACTGGCAAGGGGTGAATTCCTGGTTTGGATGTGTGGACATTCATTCATATTCTGGGCTCGGAAGAGATCAGCTGAGTCCAAGTGGGGCTTGAATGTTGGTCTAGCGGAGCATGGCGTTCAGATGCAGTGGATGGACCTGTGTGGGATGCATTGGTACCAACTTCTTCCCTTGCTTCTGGAAGCACGTCAATACAACATGCCTCACGTTATATTTGTTCACTGGGGGAAACAATCTGTGATGTGAAGGGAGTAGACCTCATCCGACAAATGAAGCATGATTTTTCTTCATGTGCTGGTATTTTTCTCTGACTATGCTCATCTGGTCCCAGATTGTGGTGGAGGGATGCAGTAAGGCATGTCAGACCGCAGCATTGTTGGGGGGAGCTGGAGACATGCAAAGGGTGGTCTCTGCTATTGGCAGAATATAGAGGTGGCTGACCTCCCCCTAGGGTTAATTCCTGCCCCCACCCCTCAAAAGGGTGGGGAAGAAGACAGGGATAGGAGCACTGGGAGGTTCCCACAGCATGGTTGTCAAAGCCACGTGCGGTCCCAGTTACATTAAGACTCCCAGATGGTGAAGCAAGTCTGAGCCTGGCATCACCGCAGGATGGAGAGTAGGGGGTAGGTTGGCGGAAGAGGAGAGTACGGGATTGTGGACTAGAGAGGGGCTAGGACGACACCATCTAGCGCGACACATTTGGTGGAAATTGATGTCAATTACTTTGAGATGTTATTGTTAAATATTTTGGATGTTGAATAAAAGCGTGGTCAATTGTTTGCCAAGCCCCTCTCCGGATAGTATTATTTCATGGTTTGCTAGTGGGTGAATGGATGGTGAGTGCAAATGCCTAGGTAATTGTTCTTCAGGTTTAACTCACTGGAAATTTTAGGCCTCTAGATCTGAATTGGTAAAAGCGGAAGGTCATTGGAACGCCACTCCTCATTTCACCGACTCTCAATGATTGGCTGTTATGAACTAGAGGGCCTGAGACTGATTTGTGATGGCTATGTGCTGCCTGACTGAAGACCGAACAGAATTTAGGACAACTATTCAGAGGGTCGCCATGAGTCGACACTGACTCAACGGCACTTAATAACAACAACAACAACAACATGTGCCTCTAAGATGCATAGCCATCACTGCCAAATTTTAACTCCGGATATTCATCCAGTGCCATATCTGGCCACTGGTATTGATTATCCAGGTTTACCATACAGCCACACATGGCACAGAAGCTAACGGGCGGTGGCAATATTCAGCCACTGCTCGGTTAGCTTCAGCGGCGAAAGTTAGGGAAACTTTTGTTGTGCCTACCTTTTGCCGCTGAGGGATAACCGGGCAGTGGCTGAATATTGCCGCTGCATGGTTATCCCTGGGTACCACCCCAGAATGCCCCTGACATGCGATTAACATCAGGGCATATAGCAGCATTACTCTGGGATATGCCACTGAATATTCCGCTTTGGGGCATTTACAGTTTACAGCTCTGTAAACAGTGTAAATGCCTTTGAATATCAGACCCTAAGAGTTTACTAAAAAAAATTCTTGAGGGTTCACTGGCAATAATGCTAAAAAATATAATGGCAGAATAAAAAGAGACAATCACAGTCACTTGAATCCATCAAGGATTCCCCTTGGCAATCATGGAAGCTCTCCTCTGCAGCTTCCTCCCCAGAGTACTTTGCAGAGCTGGATGCTGGCCTCAGATGTGCATGCAGATGCTGTACTGTGGTGAAGCCTGGCCCTCCTTGACACAGTTTCAGGGGACATCCTCTGTATCCTCTCCTTGCTTTCTAGGATCAGGGCTCCCTGCTATTCTATCAGTATCCAAGGCTCCTTTTTTTTCTGCTTTCTCCTTCACTTCCAGCGCATTAATGCTTAAAAATGCAGAGGCTCGAGATGCCCCTGTCACCGCTTAACAACCCACTGCCCCTTGTGATGTTAAGGCTTAGCCCTCCAGACTTCTGTTACTGTTATTTATGCCATTGCAGATTTACGTCCCAGAGAAGTCTTCTCCCAGCATTATGTTACTGGAGTTAGAAAATCCTCCCCTGTTCTGGAAAATTACAATGGCACAAAAAGGTCCAAAGTCACACCAAGCAATAATTGCACCCTGGGCAACTTGCAAACCTGGTGCCCCCCCCCCCCCCATTATATCAGACACTTGTCATTTGCTCTGTCTCTCCATGTCCCCCATCTCCCTATCTTATCTTCGTGTCTAGCCGGCTCCACCCTCCCCCCCCCCCCCCGAGTCCTGCCTGCCCTTGCCAGCCACTACTTTTCCTGTTCCCTTGGCGGCGGCAGACCTCCAATTAAAAAAAAATGTGGGTCTTTGCAACTCCACGCTTGCATGGCTGGTCTGATCCCTCCTTCCTCTGACATAGCTTGCATCACAAGAGGGAGGCGCCAGACCAGCAATGCAAGCACGGAGTTGCAAAAACCCACATTTCTATCTTAAATTGGAGGTCCACTGCCGCCACCACTACAAGAGGACAGCAAAAGCAGCAATGATGGAAGGCAGCATGGGGGTGAGCCGAGACCGGCTTTTGGCAACCCTAAATGCGCCCCTAAATTTGTGTGCCCTTTGCGGTTGCACCACTCACACAGGCCTAGGAATGGCACTGAAGGAGTCCCATCCTAATACACTAGTAAGACCATCAGAAGTTTCTGCCACATAAATAAGGCAGAATCCTAGAGGTCTCTACAAATGTAACACCCCAACCCCTTTCTCAAATTAAATCCCCATATGAAGTAACATGTATGATAAAATTTCTACCTAAATATTATTACAATTGTGGCATAACCTGATATTAATATTTACCTCCATCATGAAAACCACTGATATCAAGGACTTAGAAATTAATAAATCAGTTCTAGTGTATGTTGATTTGGGAGCCGGCTGCTTCATTAGAAGGGAAAACAGGTGTATTAGAATGACTTACTCTTCAATGGTAGCAATGATCAGATGATCTCGTTGAAAGATAGACACATATTACCCAAAGACCTTGAAACAGGGTCTGTAACCAAGTGCCTAAAAGCTGTTGCTTATTTTTTTACCTTTTTTAAAAAAAGTTTTTATTTATATTATTTATTGTATCTGTTATATGTACCAAAAAATGAAGGTACTGTAGTGTTGAGGGATGTGTGATATGTGTGCAGATTCTTGTATACTAGATCTCTAAATGTGCTTCCTAGCTCAATTTATTTATTTATAAAATCTTACATGCCACCCCCACTGTACAAACCAATCAAGGTGATTTACAGGTAATAATAATACAATAAAACAAAAATAAATGAAGGGTTTACATCTATGTAAAAAGTAGGAAGAGTGCACGTGTGAATTTTTGAGGTGTTTTCACTGTGTATGACTCAAAGGGAGGAAAACTGTTAATGGAAGGAAAAATGAATCTAGGATAACGATGATTAATTACCTTTGTGTCGACGGCGACCCTGGTGATCATAAGGGTAGATCATCTCCAGGGACTTCTATCCTTTGAGTGCATTTGAAAGTTGCTCAGAGATGCATTCATAGTTCCTGTGATATCACTGATCCATCTTGTTGTAGACCTTCCTCAATATCTTTTGCCTACGACCTTCCCAAGCATAATTGATTTCTCCAGTGAGTCTGGTCATCTCGTAATGTGCTCAACATATGATCATTTCAATCTGTTCATCTGGGATTCAAGTGAAAGTTTGGGCTTAATTTTGTTTAAAATCCATTTGTTTATATTCTTGGATGTCCATGGTATTCATGAAATGCCGCCAATACCTCATTTCAAATGCATCAATGTCCCCCTTATCCTGTTTCCTCAAGGTACAGCATTCATACCCATATAAAGGTGCATTTTAGAAAAGGCTTTTTAGGGAGTAGATGACACATGGAAGTGCAATGCTGGAAAATGCATGTCAGTTTAGGAAGAGAGGGTGCGTATGTGCATACCTCATCTAAAACTGACATAACTCCACCCCTCCCCCCAACATGGACAGGTTTAATAAACATGTGCAGCATTGATCTACACATGGATGCATCGTGAAATGGTAGAGTCCACATGTGCAAATAATCGGTAAGCAGCTGCTGTGTAAAATGTGAAATAATGAGCAAATCTGCTGGCATGGCAGCATAGATGTGGAAAATGTAAAGGGAGTTGGCTAGCTGCACATTCATGTGAATGTATTTTGGAAGTCATTACCATGCACATTCCACTTGCAAGTCCTATTCAGGGGCTAAATGCATATACCCCAATGACTGCACTGCACAGAAACCCTGCAGAGCCACATCAATGTATTTCCAAAAAGATATTAGTCCACACTAGCAGAGCACCAAACATGCCAACCACCTGACAGCTCAACTTTTCTTGAGTGGAGACTATGTGCCTGTACTGACTGGAAGATATCCTCAACTGGCCTGGTGGGCGTAGGACACCCCATGCAGCAGCAAGGAGGGACTAGGAGAGAATCTGCATGGCCATAGCCAGGAAAAAAAACTATTCTAGATTGTAAGCTCTACGAGTAGGGACCATCTTTTTTCTGTGTTTGTACAGCACTGCATATGCCTTGTAGCGCTATGTAAATGATAAATAGTAGTAGTAGTAATAGTAGTAGTAGTAGTAGTATTCTCACACCTCTACCAGCATCTCATAGGGAGCAACCTATCTACACACTCAAATCCATGGTGTAGGCATGGAAACATGGGAATCAGGGCTATCACAACCTGTAGGCTAGACTAGGTAGTTGCACAGGGAAACAGCTTTTGAAGCCCAGCAAAGAGCAGCAGTAGTTAAAGTGTAGAAAAAAAAGATCCTAATAACCATACACTTCCACAGAGCCATTAGCACAATCATACCTACAAGAAGAGAAAACACACACATACAGAAAAAGCAAATTGCATCATAGAAAAATAAGTTGGACAATGAAGCCTGATGTCAGGAACAATGCGGGAAGGATGGATCCCCAGTGATCATGACTTTAGATAATAATCACCAGACTCTCAGGGGAGGGTTGTAAGGATATGGAACATCTACGGTGTCCAATTCTAAGCACAGACTCTGATGGAAGTGCCATGATCAGTCATGCTGCCTGCTACACCCACACCCACACAGCGATAGCATGGCGAACCACTCTGTGATTATGCATCAGCTGGACAAGGCTGTCACATGACAAGAGGACAATAAATCCCAGGTGCAGCCACATGGAAATCTGTGGCAATGCCAAGGGTCATGGGTACATAATGGCAAGGCAATGCATGAAGGCAGGCATGAAGGCAGGCTGGGCACCTTTGCACCATAGATGACATATGCAGATGAGACAGATAACATAAGCGTAAGTCTTCTAGGAATGCAGAGCTGTAATTTAACTGTCCTAACCATAAAGGATCCATGTAGCACACACCCACAAAACACAGGCACTCAAATTGCACTGGGCAGTAGGACAAAGAAGGTGTGGGTGTGCTGTTGTGTTTGGAAGCTTTTATTATGATACCAATTATGCACATATGGCACAGCTCCCACTCACCTGGACAGTGTCAACCCTTAGATGACGGCCTTTCACACCACTAGTCTAACAGGGCACCAGTTGTGAGGAGTACTGGGGCATCATGAGCAAACTGTGTGGATCTCATATGGTGGTACAATCCTTGATATTGCCTTCTCTTGATTACTGAAACATTATTTATTCAGGTTTACTGAATCAAAATTCTGCAATTTGACTCATCTTCAGTTGGTGTAAGATGGATCATGTTTCTGTATATTTTGCTGTCACACTGGTTATAAGTCAACCAGCATATACTTTTTAAGTCTCTTAACATGGTTTATCAAATGTAGTATGGCAAATATTTTTACAGAATTGTCTACTTTGTTGACTTTTGATGTTTCATCACATGTTCTCTGCTCAAGTCAGCTTGCTTTATTGAATATTCCTTCAATGCAACTTGTATAGACTGTAACTGACAATCCGGCCTGGTCAGCTGGAATTTAATCCTGTTAGTTATTCAGTAACAAGATGTTTTTCTGCACTGTCGAAAGGCTTGGATGACCCATCCATTTATGTAAGGGGGAAATTCAAAGGCATTTGCACAGTTTGAAGACCTGGAAACCATGTAAATGCCACTAAGAGGGATATTCAGCAGCACTAATGTGGTTAGTGCCACTGGATATCTGCAAGTATCGCTGCTACATGACCCAATGCTATGCAGTTGCGACGGGGATTTCTGGGGGTGTTCCAGGGATAAACGAAGGTGCCACCCATCGCTAACCAGACAGCAGCAATATTGAGCCATTGCCTGGTTAATGACCTGTGGATAAAGTAAGGCGTGGCAAAGGCTGGCCTAACTTTACCCATGGAGGCTAAGCGGCCAGCAGCTCAATATCGCTGTAGCCCAGTTAGCTTCTTGGGTCTATGGCAATGCGGATATTTAATGCCAGTGGCTGTATATGTCCCCAGCATTGAATATCTGGGGTTATTTTTCAGCGGCAACAGCTAGCAGTGTTAACAGTGCTAACTGCTGCCGCTGAATATCCCCTACCATAAGTTTTATCATTGTACCGTTATTATGTAATTTTATGATTTCATGTTTTTATTGTATTGTTTCTTTAAACTGTAATTATTATTATAATTTGCTCAGTAATTTTATTGATGAGCAGGAGATAAGTATGAACGAATAAATCAAAATGAAATGTCATGAAACAAACTCTTTAATTGTGTGTGCCCCTCTATAGATGATTTTGAATAATGAGAGATATTAAAGCCTTTATGACACACTTCAAGGACATGCAGAGAAACCTGCCCTGCCTACTGCAGTGATTGAAACAGGAGCTGCACCAGCAAGAGGGTAAGTGACCATGTGAAGCATAAGTGAAATACACAAGGAAGGTCCCAGGGAAAGCCTTGTGTACCTCTCCAGGCCATGAAATGCATGCTGGCCATGCATCCACAGCACTGAGAGCCAAACTGGAGCATCAGATGATCCAGCACTCCATACAAGTGGGTAGGAGAAAATGAAAGCACTGGATAGAGAGGCATGAACAGTTGTTGGTCAAGGTCTATGAGATTCCCAGAGGCATTTACACCAGGACAATGGGAACCGTTAGCCATGTAATGGCAGCAAGAGAGGCTGAAAGCAAGGAACAGATATGCACAGCATGGGCCACATGAAAAGAAAGAGGAGGCTTGGGTGGGAATCTCCAGGTCAGAGTGCACAAATATAGTGTATGGTGAGGGCATAGCAATGAGAAATATAGGAGAATCACACATATGCCTCTATCTTCATCCAGCAACATTTCTAGTCCCCCACAATGGTGTAAACTCTGATTGCAGGTACCCACATCATCACTGGACATGGTATGTATAAGCTACAAATACATGCATTTGCCTGATGATGGAGGGTACATGGTGCAGCAGGCCTCCTAATCAGGGCATATATTCTACTAGGACATGATGATGTGTTCCATCCAAATAGTGGACAGCGGTACAGCACAAGTTCCAATCCATGGCAGAAAGTGCACATCAACTCCACATCTGGAAAGTACAATAACATAGTAAATTATGTAGCTGCTCAACATATATCTGAGTGATATGCAAGTAGTATACCCTTATGGGGAGCAATTTTTCCAAATGGGTTCATTTGCTTATACCATGACAGTCATGAACCTCACTTCTAAGTCAGAGTTTGTGGAATATGATCTCATTCTCTTAAATTTGCTGCTAATGCTGAGCATAGTACTTGCATCATGACAAAGAGAGCCTCATTCTAGAGTTCATGACTTGTAAAATGTATGCGTATTTGGGAATTGTCCTTAATCAAGACTGTGGCACCCAACACATTGTAAAATATCTTGGTACCTTTTGACATATTTTCTTGCTCTCTGATTACATTTATAAACACTTTAAGATCTTCTCCCTCTCAATGAAATTCACAAAATAATCACTTTGGACTGACACCTCTATGTCTTTCTGGTGTTCTTGTCCTTTACCACTATGTCTGGCTTCCTTGCCTCCAGCTTTTATCTGTTATGTGTGGCAAGATGTAATCCATTGATATGCATCAGAGCAATGAGCAAGACTTTTTTGTTTTGCATAAGCAGCAGTGCCAATGGTAGCCATGCCACCACTACCTGTAGCTCTACCAGGCTAAGATGCCCCTCCATAGGACACTACTACAGAGGGGATGAGCAGCAGCAGCAGCAGTGGTTCCTCATTGGAAGATCCCACCACTTTGAGGGCTGCCACAACAGAGGAGGAAGGAAGGAGAGGATGACCAGTATATGACCCTTTATCCCAGTGATGGAGGAGAGGCAGCAGGGACAGTGGACAGCCATGTGTTCCCATAAAGAACATCCCAGTGCACACGGTCCTCATCTTGTCTCAGAGAAGTTGAGACCATCTACTACTATCCCCATGAAGAAAGTGAGGCCTGGTCCTGAAGGTTGAGAAAATAGAGAGGTTGGAGTAGGAGGTACAGGGTGAAGAGCTTGAGGTTATGTAGTTGGAGGACATGTAGACTGGGGAAGTGGAAGGCATGAAGGCTATGGAGGTAGAGGGGATAGAGAGTAGAGAAGTGAAGGGTGTGGAAGCTGTGGCAGTTGAGGAAGTGGGGAGGGGGAGGGAGGAAAGATGGGGAATAGGCCATATGTTCTATATTAAAGGAGTTGGGGTTTTATACTACAATGGAAAAACATTTGTATAAAAATTATTTTTAAATTCAGGTAGATCAGGTGGTTCAAAAAAATAATACCTTATTGTTTCCAGTATGTGTTCTCTGATATTTAATGATGTGTACAACTTCACCACTTTAGCTATGCAGCTATTCACCATCCGATGCAGACCACATGTGCCATAGGGCCCTGGCCAGAGGAACGTGAGCTCCTGTGTGCCCATAATGGGAGCCCATCCACATCAGTCTGTATGCCTTCATGAAATTCTCAGTGGATATATGTGAGAGACACAACACTGACATAGGATCAATACCTGTGCAGATACAGATTTAACAGGAAGACAATAGTGCACATGTGCAATCAGCTGAAGGCAGATCTGGAGCCCTCAGAGTGGATAGCCCAAGACCTTCCAGTCCACTTGCAGGTTACAACAGCCCTTGCATTCCTCACCAAAGGTTAATGGGTGACACAACAGACTTCAACCAGCCCAACACTTTATGATGCCCAGTTTCTAGAAGCTTTTCAAAAGAAAAACATTGTAATCCCTGAGCAAGAGCAGCAGGAACACAACATAATGACAGCATTTTATGAGCTGATACACTTCTCTTCTGTGCTTGGGGCAATTGACTATAGGCACATAGAAGTCAGGCCACCTGCAGACAAAGAAACCATTTATCAGAACTGAAAGTCTATCATTCTCTCAACATCCAGGTGGTTTGCAATGCATCCCACATAATAACAGATGTGTGCATCTACTATCCAATTCTTGCCATGATGTCTACATACTTTCACAATCAGGCCTACATGAGTACTTTGAGAGTAGCCACATCATCAGCAGATGATTGCTAGGTGACCACAGATTACCCACCCAAACTCTCCTCTGACTAAGCCACTCCTTCCATCCCCACAGTTGACAGTCTGAGAGTGCACCCAACAGCTATAGAAGTGGCATTGCTGTGGCAAATCTCACATCCTAATGTTCATAGGTCCTCATAGTCTCCCATCTGACTGGGAGATCTTAAAAGGGTTTTTGTATATTTTTAAAGCAAGGCTACTTTCTTTTAGGTGCTTTAGTGGAAATGTCCTTGAGCAGTGTAGGTTGTTGAACTCTAGTAACCTCCTCTGCTTTGGGAACTGCTGACACCTAATCAGGAGTTAGTGGGCCTGATTACCTGAGAGCAGCTGAGGCCTGCATAAAAGGCTCCAGTGCCCTGCCCTGTTGAGGCTTTCCTAACAGGGGCTCTACAGGACAACCAACAGTAAGGATTTGAGGGTTTATTTTTATTAAATTGCTAGCTGTCTGACTGGGAGCTCTTAAAAGGGGTTATGTATATTTTTAAAGCAAGGCTACTTTCTTTAACCTTTTGAAGACAGCAAGGTTTCTAGATTGATGAGATGTATGAAAGTGACATGTTAGATTCAACAATACTTTTGAACAACAAATACAAAAATTTCAAACATGTGACACTGTGGGGGGTGGCGCTATAAAAAGGGGCATATTTGTCCCTATGGTCGTCAAGAGAATAATGGGACATATTTGTCCCATGTGTTAATTTACACATAACATCTCAGTTATATTAAAAAGTCATGTTTATATTTGTTTTTAATTAAGGGTAATCATGTAATTTTTCATATATTTCTGTTTATTAAGCAACTTGAGCAAAATTTATTTAGAAAATACAAGCGCAAAAACGTTAAGCATGCAAAACCTTAGTATAACAAGCTTCTCTCTTAGAGTGAGCATCAGCATGAAATCAAAAAGATTTATTATATTTGAAAATAGGCAATTATAGCACCAGGCATTGATAGCATTCCCATAGAAGTATTGCAGCAATCTGATGCAGCTGTTACCGTACTTACAAGGCTCTGCCAAGAAATATGGAAGACAACATCATGGCCAACTGACTGGAAAAGATCTGTGTTTATACCAATACTAAAGAAAGGTGATCCAACTGACTGTGGAAATTATCGCACAATCGCTCTGATCCCACATGCCAGCAAGATTCTACTGAAGATTATTCAAAAGAGACTACAGCCATACCTAGAACAAGAACTACCTGAAGTGCAAGCAGGGTTCAGGAAAGGGCGAGGAACGAGAGACATCATTGCGGATGTGAGATGGATCCTTGAAAAGACTAAAGAATACCAAAAGGATATCTATTTGTGCTTTATTGACTATAGCAAGGCTTTTGACTGTGTAAACCATGAGAAACTCTGGGCCACATTAAGAAGCATGGGTATACCAGAACACCTGATCGTTCTCTTGCGTAATCTGTACATTGATCAAGAAGCAACAGTTCGAACGGAACAAGGAGAAACAGAATGGTTTAAAATAAGCAAAGGTGTAAGACAAGGCTGCATACTTTCCCCCTACCTGTTTAATTTATATGCAGAACAAATCATCAGAGAAGCAGGACTGTATGAAGACAACAGAGGTGTGAAGATTGGTGGAAGACTCATCAACAACCTTCGCTATGCTGATGATACCACATTACTGGCTGAAAGTGAAGATGATCTGAAACATTTGCTTCTCACAATCAAAGAACATAGTCTCAAAATGGGCCTGCACCTTAATGTAAAGAAGACAAAGATCATGACAACTGGCATAATCAACAGGTTCATCGTTGAAGGAGAAGAAATTGAAATCGTGAACAACTTTAACCTACTTGGATCAACTATCAATAAAGAAGCAACAAGCAGTCAAGAAATCAGACGACGCATTGCTCTTGGCAGAATGGCTATGAAAGACCTAGATAAGATTCTCAAGAGCAGAGATGTCTCTCTCCATACAAAGATTCGACTTGTTCAAGCCATGGTATTTTCAATAACATCATATGGATGTGAAAGCTGGACAGTGAAAAAGACAGACAGGAAGAAAATTGATGCCTTTGAATTATGGTGCTGGCGGCGAATACTGTGTATACCATGGACTGCCCGAAGAACAAACCAGTCGGTACTAGAAGAGATCAAACCTAAGCTTTCTTTAGAAGCTCAGATGACAAGACTTCGACTTTCATACTTCGGACACATCATGCGAAGAGAGAGATCATTAGAGAAAGACATCATGCTTGGCAAGATAGAAGGTCAACGCAAAAGAGGAAGGCCAGCAATGAGATGGATTGCTACAATAACAGCAGCTACGGGTACCAGTCTGTCAACAATGAGCCGCCTGACTGAAGACCGAACACAATTTAGGATAGCTATCCAGAGGGTCGCCATGAGTCGACTCCGACTCGACGGCACTTAACAACAACATAGTAAATAGTAAGCAAAAGTCTAATTGTCTGACAAACAGTTCAGGCTATGATAATCAGCAAAGCAGTTACGTGTCTTAGTGTAGCACAAGTGAATGCTACATGTGTCACAGAAGCTGTCTGTGCAATTTTCAACTCCAGATTTGGCACACTGAACACATCATCTGCGTCGATCACTTCTTGTCAGGGAATGTTCTGGTTTTGGTGCTGGAAGAACACACCGTGAACCTCTAACTTGTGCTGATGGTGCATTTCTTTGACGATTGAAGTACCTTCCAATAAGACCCCTTGGTATCATCTGGTGATATTCCAGTGGTGTTATTGCCTTATAATCAGGGTCCCTCTCTTGTTGCAGTTGAACATAAATGCAATGACAATGCAGGAGAGTCAGCGATCCCGATGGGGGTGAGAGCGGGAGCTCCCCCTTCCTCCTCAGCCCAGCCAATTAGCCTGTTCCAACGGCTGTAAAACCGCCGCTGCAGGGGGCACGCAGGAGAGTCAGCGATCCAGATGGGGGTGAGAGCGGGAGCTCCCCCTTCCTCCTCAGCTCAGCCAATTATCCTGTTCCAACGGCTGTAAAACCGCCGCTGCAGGGGGCGCGCCCGCGCCTTGCGGGCCCGCGCCTGAGGGCCTCGCCAGAGGGCCCTTTGGCGTGGCCCTTAGGCATTGGACCGTGGCGATGCACATTGATATCATGAACTGGATCGTGGTAACTTGCTGTCTCTATTCTTCTCCTCCTCTTATCTGTTTACCTGTTTCTGTCTTCTATTCTGTCCTATCTTATAATGGCGTTCTTTTCCTATTTCCTCAAATGATATAGTATTGTAAACCGCTTTAATGCCTTCTGGTCTAAGCGGTATATCAAATGTAATAAACATAAACATAATGACTATTGTTGACAGCAATATAAAGAAGATCAAAGAAGATTTTCAAGTAATACCACAGGTACACTACCAAAAAACTGCCTCCAGTTTTGCAACTGATTCCTATAGATTTTGGGGTGCTGAATCCAGGAAAAATAGCCAAAATGTTCCATCACGTCACGTTTTCTTGCAAAATTAGATTTCTTACCCATATAAGGAATGTTCACATAATTTCTTTTTAGCCGACTGCAGTTTATTTTCTTGGCCCAAAATAGAGGTTGTAATGGTTAACTAACTAGAAACACTCCCTCATCATATTTTAGAGTGTTTTGTATTCATTTTATACATTAACAGGACAATTGGGAGGCGGGGGGCTAAATCCAGTACTCGCGCTGGCGCATGTTCTTTCCTGTTCGCCTCGCCTCGTTCGCGCTCGCTCAAACACGGTGGTTGCGACATGAACGTTCCTGTCAAATTTCAGTTTCTTGCAAGTTCATTATTACCTTTTGTTTGCTCAGTCGTAATCCAGCTTTATTCCGAAGTGGTTCACTACAGTTGTAGTTTGCAGTGCTGTGTATTTGTGATGGCTCACAGAGCCAGAGGTTGCGTCAACTCTCCGGACAGTTTTTGTTTTATTTGTGGGGAATATACCGTGAAAAAGCGGCAGAGGAACATTTCTGCATTTATTAAAAAAGTATATTTCGCCTATTTCGGTTTGAAGTTAGGCGATCAAGACAAACCGTGGGCTCCTCACAAAGTGTGCAAGACATGTGAGGAAGATCTACACTTATGGATGAAAGGTAAAAAACAAGCATTTCGTTTCGGAATACCTATGATGTGGCGTGAACAAAGAGACCACAGCAGTGACTGCTATTTTTGCTCTTGCATTGTGAAGGGATACAACTTAAAAAATAAGAACGTAATAAGTTACCCCAACCTTCCCTCAGCAATTAGGCCTATGCCTCATAGCAACGAAGTACCTGTGCCTGAACCACCAAAATCTTTGGATCATATTTGTGTGGACGGTTCTGATCATGATGAGAATCATCAGATGGCTTTTCCCGATGAGTCCAGTACTTCCGAGTTTGAAACTGAACCAGATCCGAAACCTGAACTTTTCTCTCAAGCTGAATTGAATGATTTAGTCCGGGATTTAGGACTCCCAAAAGATGCTGCCCAACTGCTAGGTTCTCGGCTTAAACAGAAAAATCTATTGTCACCAGGAACAACTTTTTATTGGTACCACAACCGCGAGACACAATTTTTGAAGTATTTCAGCAAAGAGGAAGATTTGGTATTTTGCAACGATATATACGGAGTGATGGAAAAGTTTAAACTCAAGTATGATCCTGCTGAATGGCGGCTGTTCATTGATTCGTCAAAAGACAGCATAAAAGGTGTTCTTCTTCATAATGGCAACACATTCGCTTCAGTTCCTATTGCTCACTCTGTTATTCTCCAAGAAAAATACGAGAATTTGGCCCTGATTCTTCAGAAGATTCGTTATGATGAGCATAAGTGGATGATTTGTGGAGACTTTAAAATTCTATCCATGCTATTAGGGCAGCAATCCGGTTTCACCAAATATCCCTGCTTCCTTTGCTTGTGGGATAGCCGGGCCCGCGACCTACACTTGGGGAAAAAAGACTGGCCAATTCGGGAGTATTTGAGACCCGGTGAGAAAAATGTTCTTCATGAGAGCTTGGTACCTCGTGATAAAATTCTATTACCACCTCTCCACATTAAGTTGGGTCTCATTAAGCAATTCGTCAAGTCCCTTCCAAAAGATGGTGCGTGCTTTCGGTACCTTTGCTCAAAGTTCCCCTGACTTTCTGAAGCAAAGCTAAAGGAAGGAGTGTTTGTTGGCCCTGATATAAGGAAACTCATTTCAGATGGAGCATTCGCTGAAACGATGTCTGAGAAAGAAAAAGAAGCCTGGGATTCCTTCAAGGATGTTGTTCTCAAATTCTTGGGGAACAGGCGGGATGAGAACTATAAGGATATTGTTGCCAGGATGCTCAATGCCTTCAAAGAACAAGGCTGTAACATGAGCCTGAAAGTCCATTTCTTGCACTCCCATGTGAACTACTTTCCCGAAAACTTGGGGGCGTACAGTGAAGAACAAGGTGAAAGGTTTCACCAGGACATCAAGGACGCAGAGAGAAGGTACCAAGGAAGATGGAACACCACTATGATGGCTGATTTCTGCTGGTTGCTGCTGCGGGAAACCCCAGATGAAAAATACGCCAAGCAGCGCACCAAGAGAAGCATTCGAGGGAAGAAGAAACAGGCCCACCAGGAGATTGATTGACCCAAGAATGACTTTAAAATCTAAACTGTGTTGACAAATATCGTGTTTTTACTAAACTTTGAAATAAAAATTTGCTAGTTATTACCACAGTGTCGGATCTCATTTATTAGAATTTTATTTTCACACCATCGGGTGTTTGTCTTCATGTATTGCAATGGTGCGGTTTGCGTTTTCTATTCTTACATACATACCTGTACAACATTTTTTGCACATTTCTTTGCTTTGCTTTGTGTCTAACCTCGCTCTTATATGCTCAATGTTTGTGCACATGTATGTGGCTGTTTTAAGTGCAGACAATTTTGCTACCATCACAGTGTGTTTTGTTGACATTACTCTATTCTTATGTGCTGCCTTGTTACAATTTTCTTTATTCTTATTTGAATAACTACTAAACAATTAGTATAAAGAATTCATCCAAGAAACTTTAATCTTGATCGCACTCAATCTGAAACGTTCACCTCAAACTGCTAACCCAATGTAGCAAAAAATCTGTACGTGATGGAGCAAATTGGTTACCAGATTTGGATTCAGCGCACCAAAAAACGTAAAAATCAATCGAAACATTAGAGGCAGTTTAAAAAAAATTTTTTTTAGTGTACCTGTGTACTTAATTTTTGACTTTCGGTCAGTCTCGTACGAAACCTTCTTTGGGCCATGTGGTCCACACCACCCATGTATTTGTTATAAGTTGTAACAATGGAAGTACATGAAACACTCAGCTTATCTGCAGATCCTGCTTGCCTTCTTAGCACATACATGACATCATCCTTTGAACATGGTAGGAAATTTGATAATAGAATCACTGACCTGTTGTCCAACCATTTCACACAAGTAACACCATTTGCTGTCATATAATCCGTGTCACCACGTTTCATTTCCTTATCTGATTTCAAGTTCTTTGGCATGTGCTTCCGGTCTACACAAACTGTGCCACATAGGTAAATCTTCTTTTGTAGCATCTGAAATTGCAACATTGGTGAGTTGAAGAAATTGTCAATAAAAACTTGGCAACATAGCAATGAATGGAACCTGCAGATCTGGTTGAGTAGACCAATAATCTCTAATTGTGGGCAGAACATGATAACCCATGACCAGACACATCCCAAGGAAGGCTCGGAGCTCATCTGCATCAGTGAGAAATGGAATGCCTCTTTTCTTCATAATATAGTTCACTCTGTTCTGTGATTAGTGAGACTAAGGAGTTGAAATCAGACACTTGTTCAAAAACAAACTGCACTGTTTTCAGAATCATCAAACTTCAGATTTACTTTTACATAATCGTAGTCAATTGTCTCAGAGTTGTCTTTCACCGGCTTCCTTCCCCATTTAAAGTGTACTGTAGTTTGCATTGACCTGCCACTTGCTCGTGATTTAGTCGTTGGGGGCAAGTCTTCATCCATTGGTTGTGTTGCTTGTTTTTGAATATCATCAGGATGATTGGCATCATTTGTCTTTTTTCGTTTGTGTGAATTCTTTCTAGAATTTGATGTAGTTGGCTGCAGCTGCATCGACTGTTCTTTTGCTCCAGAGACTACTGATGGAGATGGAGTCTTGATGGTACATTTACGTTTAGATTTACCGTAGAATGTCACAGATATGAATGTTGAAGCTCCACTGGCTAGATTTGTACTACTACTAGGATTAGTAATTTCAATTGTCAAAGAACCAGGATGTTCTATGACCACTTCCTCATCAACACTGTCGACATCTTCAAGCAATAAATTTTGATCTTCGTCATCAAGAAGCAAATCATCATCATCAGAATCGCTGCTCTCAGCAAACAAAAGTTGTTGTATATCTGCTTCACGTATTCTAAACAAACACTCACGCATCTTTTTTCAAAGTATGGTTTTCTACGAATTGACGAACGATAACTAATTGTTAGCATGTGACAAAAGTAGTACTGTATTTTTTCAGTTACAGATCACAGGGACAAACATGTCCCAGAGCAATAAAACTCACTAAAATTGATAAAAATAACTATTTCTCTAAAGAAAACTATTCAATTTTATCAAAGACATGCACGTAATTAAATATGAAAGTTCACATAGCATCCGGCTTCTTACATCATTTTCTATGGAACACCAAAAGAACACAAATTCCTATTTCGATATTGGTAAATTATGAAGCGCTTTATAGAAAATAAATGTTACATGAATTGGTCATTAAACAGAATCATTTGACAGAATAAGGTTTTATCTTGATGTGAACAGAAATTAAAATGGATTTTAAATAAAAATTGCATGTTTTATGAGTTTTAAAACTTAGGGGACAAATATGTCCCCTGGTCCTTAAAGGGTTAACAGATACCTAAGCTCCACGAACAGAACAATGGCTGGGAAAAATCATATCGCTAAAGCTGTTGCCCCCATTACAGCTTCTGCCTCGGTCCAGACTGAGGTCCTAATGCCAGTTGAAGGACCGGTTCCATGTGCAGGGTGCCTGCATGCAGAAGCTCTGAGGAAACAAGTGGAGGAACTCAGAGAGGAGGTGGCGAGGCTGAGGAGCAATCAAGACAGTGAGAAGTACATTGATGAGATGCTTCTTTGCAGCAACCAAGCTCTCCAGCAGAGGAGAAGATGGGTGCTAACAGAATGTTGATGGTTGGACACAAGTCACCAGGGCCTGCAAAATCACCAATCCAACTTCTCCAGCCCTTGAATTGAAGAACCATTATGCAGTCCTGGAAGTGGAGAAGGTGAAAGCATCCCTGGAAAGGGAAGAACCAGAGCTCAAGTACCCCAAAGTTGCAGAATCAGTGACAACAAGGAAACGAAGGGTAGTGGTGGTTGGAGACTCTCTTCTGAGGGGTACTGAGGCATCCATCTGCCAACCAGACTTGATGTCCAGAGAGGTATGCTGTCTGCCTGGTGCCAAAATCCAAGATGTTATGGAGAGTTTGCGGAAACTCATCAAGCCCACTGACTATTACCCAATGTTGCTAATCCATGTTGGAACAAATGATACTGCCAGGTATACCTCGGAACGTATCAAAAGTGACTTCATGGCTCTGGGACAGAGGGTGAAGCAGTTAGGTGCACAGGTGGTGTTCTCTTCAATCCTCCCTGTTGAGGGTAAAGGCCAAGGCAGAGAGGCTCGCATCCTGGAGATGAATGCATGGCTGCGTGGATGGTGTCATCGAGAGCGCTTTGGTTTCCTAGACCATAGGATGCTATTCCAAGGGTTGCAGAGCAAAGATGGTGTCCATCTGTCCAAGAAAGGTCAACACATCTTCAGTAGTAGACTGGCTAATCTACTGAAGAGGGCTTTAAACTAGATTCATTGGGGATGGGTGAAGAAAGCCCCCAGGTAGGTGATACATTAAATACCTTTATGGAAATGGGTAATAGGGGTAACATATCGAAAGCAGTGTGTATAAATGCCCGTAGCATGGGAAATAAGATCCCTGATGTTGAAGGTTTGGTGGGAGTGGCTGACTTGGATTTAGTGGCAGTTACAGAAACATGGTTCACAGAAAACCATGATTGGGATGTAACTATACCTGGCTATATTTTATTCAGAAAGGACAGGGTAGGAAGAAGGGGAGGAGGAGTGGCTCTATATGTAAAAACTACTATTAAAGATTTGGAATTACAGAGCTTAAAAGGGAGAGAGGAGGCATTGTGGGTTAAATTAGAAAGAGGGAAAGAGAAATCTGTTTGCATTGCTGTGATATACAGACCTCCCTCACAAGAAGAAGAGGTGGACAGAGAGTTAACTGGAGACATACGCAGCATTGCTAGGAAAGGGGAAGTGCTACTGATTTCAATATGCCAGATGTTGATTGGAACATTCCTGCTGCAGTATCATCTAGAAGTAAGGAGATCCTGGATTCTCTACAGGGACAACTATTCAGGCAATTGGTAACAGACCCCACATGTGAAGGGACCATACTGGACTTGGTGCTTACCAATGGTGAAAGTGTTTCTGATGTTGTAGTGGGAGATCATTTTGCATCTAGTGATCACCAGATGGTGTGGTTCAGTATTAGGACTAGGGCTGTTAGAATCCATTCAAAGGTGAGGATCTTAGACGTTAGGAAGACTAACTTTGCCAAGATGGGCCAATACCTCAGGGAGTCGTTAGTGGGATGGGAACAGCTTGGGGATGTAGAAAAACAGTGGGCAAAACTGAAAGTGGATATTTTAAGAACAACCAACCTTTTTGTTAAAATGGTAAATAAAAGGAAAAGGAGACCGCTATGGTTTTTGAAAGAAGTAGCTGAAAAAGTGAAGAAAAAGAGGGAGGCCTTCATGAAATACAAGAGATCACAGAGAGAGGAAGACAGGCATCTGTATTTGGAAAAACTTAGAGAAGCTAGCAAAGTAGTCAAGAAGACAAAGATTCAAAAGGAGGAGGAAATAGCCAATGCAATAAAAAGGGGGATAAGACATTTTTCAGATATATTAGTGAGAAGAGGAAGGGCAAAAGTGGTATTGTCAAACTCAAGGGTGCAGGGGAGGGATATGTAGAAGACGATAAAGATAAAGCAGAATTGTTTAACAAATATTTCTGTTCTGTGTTCACAGATGAAGAACCAGGAGCAGGACCTCAGAAAACACCCACAAACAGGAACAGAAGCGAGGGACATCTTGAACAATTTTCAGAAGACTGTGTTCGTGAGACACTAGCTCAACTTAAAATAGACAAAGCGATGGGACCGGATGGGATACACCCTAGAATACTGAGGGAACTTGGGGACATTCTAGCAGCTCGACTGACTGGCCTTTCCAATGCCTCGTTGGAGTCGGGAGTGGTGCCAAAGGACTGGAGAAAGGCTCATGTGGTGCCTTTACACAAAAGCGGAAGTAAGGATGTGGTTGGAACTACAGGCCAGTTAGTTTAACTTCGGTGGTGAGTAAATTATTCGAAACGCTGCTGAAAGAGAAAATAGTGAGGTTTCATGAGTCCAGCGGATTACAGGATCCAAGGCAGCATGGATTCACCAGAGGCAGGTCTTGTCAGACAAATCTGATTAATTTCTTTGACTGGGTGACCAAGGGAGTTGGACCGAGGGAGAGCCCTAGATGTGGGGTATTTAGATTTCAGTAAAGCCTTTTACACTGTTCCTCACAGGTGACTTATAAACAAACTGAGCACCCTAGGGATGGACCCTAAAGTTACTGTTTGGGTTAGAAATTGGTTGGGTGGGAGGTGACAAAGAGTACAAGTAAATGGAGCTCACTCTGAGGAGAAGGATGTTACCAGTGGTGTGCCCCAGGGATCTGTCCTTGGTCCGATTCTTTTTAACATCTTTGTTAGTGATATAGCGGAAGGGCTGTCGGGTAAGGTTTGCCTCTTTGTGGATGATACCAAAATCTGCAATAGAGTAGACACCCAGGAAGGTGTAGATATCCTGAGGAGGGATCTAGCTAAGCTTGAAGAATGATCTGGAATCTGGCAGCTGGGATTTAATGTTAAAAAATATAAGGTCATGGATTTGGGCTGCAGCAATCCAAGGGAGCAATATAGCATAGGGGGTAAAGTACTTTTGTCCACTAAAGAAGAGCGGGACCTAGGCGTGGTTGTGTCTGATGATCTTAAAGTAGCTAAACAGGTAGAAAAGGCAATGGCAAAAGCTAGAAGGATGCTTGGTTGCATACGGAGAGGAATGGCTAGCAGAAAAAAGGAGGTGATAATGCCTCTGTATAAGTCTTTGGTGTGACCTCATTTGTAGTATAGTGTGCAATTCTGGAGACCGCACCTTCAAAAGGATGCGAACAGGAAGGAGTCGGTTCAGAGACTAGCTACTAAAATGATTAGTGGTCTTCATTATAAAACATATGAGGACAGACTGAAGGATCTTAATATGTACACCTTAGAGGAAAGGCGGGATAGAGGTGATATGACTGAGATGTTTAAATACCTCTGTGCCATTAATGTTCAGGGAGAGAGCCTCTTTCAACTGAAAGCAAGTTCTGCTACGAGGGGACATGGGATGAGGGTGAAGGGAGATAGATTCAGGAGTGATATGCGGAAATATTTATTTACGGAAAGAGTAGTGGATCCGTGGAATTGTCTCCCAGTGGAGGTGGTAGAGATGAGGACAGTAACTGAATTCAAAAAAGCATGGGACAAACACAGAGGATCTCTAAAGGTAAAAAGGGGACTGTTGTAGTTGTTGATATGGAAGGACAGACAAGATAGGCCATGTGGTCTTTTTCTGTCATCATATTTCTATGTTTCTATCTGTTTCCCATGCATGTGATAGAAGCTACCCACTGAAGACATGGCTTATGACCCCCATAGTCCATTCTGAGTAGGCAGCAGAAGAGATAGAGAGGACATTTGACATATTGAAATTGTTCTTCTGTTGTCTGGACATGTCAGGGGGTCAATTGCTCTACATCCTCGGTAAAGCACGTGACTTTTCCTGATTTGCTACATGCTCCACAACTTCACCCTTACTCACAGGATTCCTGAACCAGAGACCTAGGAGAGAAAACGTTTTGATGTTTTTAAACAAAGGAAATACTAACTGGTGGCACACTGTCTTCTCAAGAATTGTTTTTTCATGTGAAACTACACTGAATGTTGAATGTCATTGAGGAGAAACTTCGAAAGTGCCTGACAGTTTTGTAATATATATACCGAATTGAAAAAAAAAAAAAAAGAAAATAAGAGAAAAGTAACAATAAAGTATATTTCTTACATATATGAGTTTTTTGGACGTATCAGTTTTTGATTAGTGTCTCATGCACATGTAGCAAGTTTATTTCACCCCGGTCCCTCAATGTCACAATTTCTTCTTGAGGTTCTCGATGATCCAATTGATTGTCGATATCATTAATCTTGTTGTAGATGCAACATCACAGGTTGTATTTTTGGTGTGAGCTGACTTGAATCCCTGCTGTGCCATACAGGATATTGTAGGGGAGCTTTATTTCCTTTACTAACAGACCCACTTCACCTGGGAATAAACTATCCTTATGAAAACAGCCATCTTTTTGCTGAGCCATTCTACAATGAACGGGGCAGAATCTACACATTCACACCTGTTTTGTATTGCTGTGCATAGAGTGGTACAAAGTATGCACACATGGGCTCAATTAGCAGGCATACAAATTTTAGGTACTTTGATTTGATTTAGAGAATTATTACCAAATGTTGGTGTCAAGGCTGTCAGCACCCATCCGGCACCTATGGAAAGCACCTATCTCCAGACAGTGCCTTCTTTAGAGTTGCATAGGTGGAGTATGCCCACCTGACACCTGTTTTCTCTCATCATGAGAACCTCTGCAGCAGCAGTGAGGAATGAAGACTTCTGATGTCCTAGGCAAGGGACTATGTGTACATGCATGATACCCTAGAGGCACAATATAGGACTAGCACATGTGTCTCAGCCTTCCAGTTATCTCTCATACTGTGCCTTACCTATCCCCCCTCCCTCCCCAGAGTATTTCCCTATGCAGTGCCATCATGCTCCTCTACATGTCCTTCACTGATACCTCCATCTTGGATTTTGCCTATGTGGTACTATCCCTGCACACCTGGGTGTCATTGGCAGTCATATGGATGTGTCTGGTCCCTTCATGGAACATGAGCAGTATCTTTTATGCATGTCTCCATCAAGGTGGCTTCTTTGCTCTGCCTTTCAGATATAGTCTCCAGCAGCACCCCTGTGCAACCTCATTGACTAGCACATGTCATGGCTGTTTCATGGAGGTGTTGGCCTATCCCTCATTACCACTCTTTTGTCTCCCTTTCTCACCCTCTGACCCTCAGAATCACTGCACATATTCATATCACTGCTTTTAAGGGAGGTCAATCTGGGAGGGGATGAACTCTCTCTTCCTGTTTGTATTTGATTGATTGTATTGTACACAGCTCTGACGCACACGCTTGGGCGGTATATCAAGTGATAAATAAAGATAAAGATAAAGAACTGTGTCTCCCTGGAGTAGGATCAGTGCACAGTACTCCTTCCTAGTAATTTGCTGTCTTCCCCCACTTGCTGCTATATGTGCTGTGACATTTCTGCTTGTTTTTGTTATTGCTGCACTGGGGAATTATGTTGAGCATTTCCTGCCCTTACCTCCTAAATTGGTGACCCCATATGGGACATGTCATTTCTAAAAGCAGTATGATATGTTGACTATCTATCTATACAAGTCATGTCTGCCACTCTTATTTGCTTCAACATATGGGAAATATTTACCTGCTCTGTCTCCCATAGTTCAATTGCTACCCCACAATTGATAGGTTGCAAATGTTTGCTATTTGAGGTTGTGGAGGTTGTATGTGTCCTAGTGGGTTTGGATTTGGTATTGCACATTGATGGAACACTGAGACTTTCATTGGGGTGCAGGGTTTTCTAGATTGGGTCTTCTACACATGCACACATGGGCCAAATAAGCAGGTGCACTTGGTTTTGAAGGATGTATCCTTGAAAGATACTAGCAAAAGAGGGAAGTTAGGGTATCCCGACAGAGAGGTTCCAATAAAGATAAAGGTAACCCAGATACCCTTAAGTACAGAGCTGAGAGATTCCAAATTGCCTCTATCAACTGATAAGCAGATTGATATAAATAAAATACAATCTCTATAATGCCTGAATGCAAATGCTAGATGTCTAAAAAAATAAGATGGGAGAGCTACAATATATAGCACTAAGGAAAGGTTAGATATGATTGGCATCTCAGAGACCTGGTGGAAGAAGAATAACAAATACTACACTGTGATACCTGGGTACAAACTATATCATGATGATGGGGTAGATCAAATTGGTGGAGGGGTTGTACTCTATGTTAGAGAGGACATGGAGTCACGTAGGATTAAAGTTTTGCAGGAAACAAAATACACCATAGAATCTCTATGGATAGAAGTGGAAGACGATGACAGTGGGGGTGTATGACTGCTAGGCCAGAATGAATAGATTGATGATGAAATGCTGAAAGAAATCAGGGAAGCTAACAAAAGTTACAACACAGTAATAATGGGCGATTTGAATGACCCCGGTATCGACTGAGTCAATCTCACTGCAGGACATGCTAGGGAGATAAAGTTTCTAGATGAAATAAATGACTGCTTCTTGGAACAGCTGTTTTCATGAACCAACAAGAAGGGAAGTTATTCTGGACCTAGTCCTTAGTGGAATACAGGATCTGGTGCAAGAGATAAGGGTGTTGGGGACACTTGTCCATAATGATCATAGCATGATCACATTTGATTTAATAAATGGAAGAAGGATGGCAAGGAAATCCTCAGTACTACCTTTTAACTTTCAAAAGGGAGACTATGATAAAAATGAAGAAAATAGTTAAGAAAAAACTAAGAGGACCAACTGCAAAGGTTAAAGATTTATATCAAGCATGAGTGTTGTTTAAAAAAACTATCTTAGAAGCCCAGACCAGATGTATTCCATTTTTTTTAAGAAAAGTGGAAGGAAGGTCAAAAAACTGCCAGCACGGTATAAGGGTGAGCTCAGAGAGGCTGTTGTAGCCAAAAAAGCATCTTTCAGGAAATGGAAAAAGGAGCCAAATGACAAAAATGGGAAACAACATAAGCACTGACAAGTTTGATGCAAGCCATTGATAAGGCAGCCAAAGAGAGAATTTGAAAACAAGCTTGCCGTGGAAGCAAGAATACATAATAAAAACTTTTTCAAGTACATTTGTAATTTAATTTAATTTAATTTAATTAACAGATTTTTTATATACCGCTCCTTCCATTGATCAGATGCGGTTCCCATAGAACAACTATAAACAGTGCAAGCTGTTTTTACATATAACAATTTGTAACTTAGATATTACAGTTAACAATTAACAATTAGTGAACTATGTACAGATGAAACAGGATTAAACTATATACAGAATTATTTGTCTTCAATACATTGTTTTAGTGGTACAGTACTTCATTCCTTTGTTGAACAATGTATTATCTGGTGAGGGAAGGAAATTCTTGTCTTACTAATCTTTCATATTGTTTTGAATAAACAGATAAATCAAGGTGAGCTAGTTGTAGCAATAAACCTGTGAGAGAGTCAGTTGACCATCAGATGATAGAAGGGTAAAAGGGGCAGTAAGGTAGTACAAGGCCATAGTGGAAAGTTTAAATGAATTCTTTGCTTTGGTCTTTACTGAAGAAGCTGTAGGGAAGTTACTCATACCTGAAATGTTATTTACAGGTGATACATCAGAAGAATTAAAAGGTATATCGATAAATTGGGAAGATGTATTACAAGTATTTGATAAACTAAAGAGTAATAAATCAGCTGGACTGGATGGTATGCATCCAAGGGTGTTGAAAGAACTGAAAGATGAGATTGCAGAGCTACTATTAGTAATCTGCAAACTATTATTAAAATCATCTGTAGTGCCTGAACATTGGAGAATGGAAATGTAACGCCAGTTTTTAAAAAGAGTTTTGCAGGGATCCGGGGAAACGATAGTCCAGTGAGCCTGACATCAGTTCTGGACAAAATGGTAGAAACCATTATAAAGAATAAAATTACTGAACATGTAGATAGTCATGGTTTAATGGGAGAAAGCTAACATGGTTTTAGCCAAGGAAATTCTTGTCTTACTAATCTTTCATATTGTTTTGAATAAACAGATAAATCAAGGTGAGCTAGTTGTACCTGGATTTTCAGAAAGTCTTTGGCAAGGTCCCTCATGAGAGACTTGGCAAAATTAAAAAGTCATGGGATTGGAGGCAGTATAGTATTGTGGATCCAGAATGGGTTAAAAGATAGAAAGCAGACAGTAGAGCCAAATGGACAATTTTCGTAATGGAGAAATGTGGATAGTGGAGTATCCCAGGGAACTGTGCTTGGCCCACTGCTTTTTAACATCTTCATAAATGACCTGGAAATGGGAATAATGAGTGAGGTGATCAGATCTGCAGATGACACAAAATTATTCAAAGTTGTTAAAACCCAAGAAGATTGTGAAAATTTTCAAGAGGACCTTGATAAAATGGAAGACTAAACATTCAAATGGCACATGAAATTTTATTTATTTTTATTTTATTTTATTTACAGTTTTTTATATACCACACTATTCGACATCAGCGCGGTTTACATGAAACAGAAAAATCAGAACGTGTACATAGTTCTGTGTTACAAATAACAGGTCAGAAAAACTTGGGTAACAGGGGAAACTATTTACATACTGGAGTCAAAGAGTAGCTATGACATGAGAAACTATGTACAGGACACCTAGCTAGGGGTGCTCCTTGGTCTAATAGGTGTGTTCGTATAGTTACAAGTATTCAGTGTATGTGATTCCGTGTTCTCTGGGAAGTATTTGAGGAAGAGGTAGTGTTTGAGGGCTTTTCTGAACTGAAGTAGGTTAGTGGTGGTTCTGATGCTTGAGGGTAAAGCGTTCCAGAGTCTAGGGGCACAGAATTTGAAAGCCCTATTTTATGTGTACAAATGCAAAGTTATGCACCTAGGAAAGAACAGCCCAAACTATGGTTACGTAATCCAAGGTTCCACATTAGGAATCACCACCCAGGAAAAAGATTTAGGCATCATCACGGATAATATATTGAAACCCTCCGTTCCTGTTTAGTGGCGGCCAAGAAAGGAAATAGAATGCTAGGAATCATAAGGAAAGGAATGGAGAATAAAACAAAAGATATTATATTGCCTCTGTATCGTTCCATGGTGTGACCGCACCATGAATATTGTGTGCAATTCTGGTCGCCATATCTTAAAAAGGATATTGCAGAATTAGAAAATATACAGAAAGAGCCACTAAAATGGTAAAGGGTATGGAAGATTACCCCCATGAGGAAAGGCTTAAAAGGTTAGGGTTTTTCAACTTGGAAAAGAGACAGCTGAGGGAAGATATGATATAGTGAATGGAATGGAACTTGTAAATGTAGATTATGCCATCAAAAAGCAGAAAACCTAGGGGGCATGCAATGAAGCTACAAAGTAACCCATTTACAACTAATAAGATAAAAAAAATGTTCACTTAACGTGAATCAAACTGTGGAATTCAATTTCACTCACTCAATCAAACTGTGGAATTCATTACTGGAGGATGTAGTAAAAGCTATTACTGTAGCTGGGTTTAAAAAAGTTTTGGACAAGTTCCTGGAGGAAAGGTTCATAAACTATTATTAAAGAGGACCTGGGACATCCACTGCTTGCCCCAGGATAAGCATTGTGGAACTTTTGTGCCTTTTGAGAACTTGTCAGGTTCTTGTGACCTGGATTGACCACTGTTGGAAAGAGCATACTGGGTTTGATGGACCTTGGTTTGACCCAGTATGGAATATCTTATGTTCTTACAATAACCATATGTTATTTGGAGATACACATAGCAGAGATGACTTCATATTAGCTTTGCTGTGATCCCTTTCACCATACCCATTTAGATCCTGCTTTTCATGCATGATGGCCTTCTCCTTAGTGGGACCTTGACATCTGTCTGCCTCACACTACTGTTGTACATGGCACATCTTACTGCTACAAATGATTGCCCCTACCCATGTCATCCAGTTATTGACACTTACCTCTGCAGCAGAATGCTTGATGATTAAACCACCTAGCCAGCTTTTACCAGGCCCTGCACATCTTAGCACTCTGGACAAGCAGAGGCAATAGCTTCTTCTCTCTCTCCCCAGCATCAGCCTAGCTAAGAGGAGGGTGTCTACCCTCCCTAAATTTAGTTTTCTGGCTCACATCACCACATATGCTGCATAGATCTATGCATGGCGTGCTAGTACATGCAGATTGCCATATGCACAAGCCTTACATATGCACCTGACTTCAGGCCCCCTTCTATGCCTTTTCCATGCCTAGATATGTACATTTTGTAGAATACCAGTTTAACTCAGGTCTTTGTCATCTTTATGCATGCTCATGCATTCATTTGCCCTATACAGACTCACACTGCTCATCTGGTTAAGAAGGAATATCTTTGTGGCAATGGGCATGGAAGTATGATTTCACAATGGGTAGATATGAGGCTTGTACAAAGTGAATGAGCCAAAAAAAACCCAAAATAAATGTAAGGAATCTTTCTTTATAATATTATTTTTAAAATATTAATATATTCTTCCAACAGAGTTATGAAGTTCAATGAAAACAAAGTAAGCGGCTCAAATTATTTTCATGGTACAGGCAATATGACTGTTATCACTTTTAACTCATCATCTCACCAGAATATTGCTGAATGGAAATATTCTATTCAAAGTACTTTTCATTTGCCAATATATATATTGTTCAAAACATGTTTTCTTTCTGATGTCACAATTCATCAAACATCACTTATCTTGAAGATGAGCAGTTAAAGTAACTATCCCACTGAAGTTGTCAACTTGTATTCAGTCGCCCCATGATGAAATAAATCATACCACCAATCACACCCCACATGGGGGCTTCATCAGCTGTTACTGTGATACATAGTGAATAAGTACATTTGATGTCCTCTCTGTAGGAGAAGCCACAGCTGGAGATTCACAGGAGGGTAACAGTGCTGATATGGGGGGGACAGACCCCTAGAGAGGGCCGCCAACACATTTCATGGCTGCCACAGAAAAGAGGCACCCAAGCTGAAATGGAGGACCAGGTGTCTAGAGCAGAGGAACATCAGAAGGTGGAGTATGAGGACCATGCTGATGTCCAGATGGAGGATGAAGAAGACATAGAGGGGTAGTGACATTCAGTTTTCACCTCCATCTCCCTTCGATAATGGCCAGGAATCTGGGGAGGGCACACTAGCAGTCGTGGGCCCAGATGTACCTAGCACCAGTCAGTAGAGTCATCAGCTGCTGCACTGTGGTGGACTTCTGCTGAAGCAGAATCAACAACTTCAGGTGTAGTGAGTGACCAAAATCAAGCTTCTGAGAAGATTACTGAGCATCGAGGAGTGCCATATTCACTTGGAAGGGAGACAGCTGGAAGTTTCACAGACCCTCATAGATGAGATCCAGAGGCTGCACAGAAACTTGCGCCACTTGATTAAGCAACATGTCATGGCCCCGCCATCAGCTCTGAAACTGCCACAGTGCCATCTGCACCCTGGGCTACCTTTCAATACATGGTACAAAGAAAAACAGGCCCTCCACCCTTCACTTCCACTACTACAGGCTCCGGTGCATCAGACCAACCCTAATTTTTGGAC
This sequence comes from Ichthyophis bannanicus, assembly GCA_033557465.1. Lineage (NCBI taxonomy): Eukaryota > Metazoa > Chordata > Amphibia > Gymnophiona > Ichthyophiidae > Ichthyophis > Ichthyophis bannanicus. The sequence goes on from CM066031.1 coordinate 1,310,989,281, forward strand.
ATGTGCCCCGTGGAAGGTGGGAGTCCCTTGGATTTTCCTCCTTCCAGGAGGCCTCCCATTGCTCTAGTGAACTGTATGATGTCTCTGAAAGCAGTGAAACATCATCCAGTGGAGGAGTGGCCTAGTGGTTGGGGCAAGGTACTTCAGGCCGGAAGGTCAGGGGTTCAAATCCCACTAGAGGACAGCAACCTTGGGCCGGAAGGACTGGGGTTTCTAGTCCCACAGGTGCTCCTTGTGGTCTTGGACAAGCCACTTAACTCTCCATAGCCCATGTTCCCTGTAAAATAGTTATCTCCAAGTTATAATGCCCTGTTCAATGTAATTTCAATTTGTTCAATGTAAACTGCACTAATGTAGAATAGTGCAGTATATAAGAGAATGTAAATAAATAAATAAATCCAGCAAACCATAATAACAACATATTAAGGGATGGGAGCATGGGGTGGGAGGGAAGTGGAAGAGGGGCAGAGGACAGAATAGGGATTGTGGTAAGAAATTACGTTCTCATCCTATGTGCATACTTAGAGCAGAAAAGGCAAAGAGTAGATGCTGTGGGGGTATGTAAAAGGATAGAGGGCTGCTTCTGGTGGATAGGTTGAGGTGGGGTAGAGGGTGATGTTGCAGAGAAGGAGTTTAGGGGTTGTGTGATTGGGCTATTGATGAAGGTGGTAGGGGGTATTATACAGGGCAGTGATGGAGTGGTGATGGTGATGAGGGTGGGGCCAGAGATGGTAATAGAAGGTGGATAGGGAGGTAACCAGGGATAGGAGGAGGACGTGGTGGATGGGGTATTCCTAGGTACATACCTTAATTTTTGAAAACCTATATTCACAAGAAATGCCTATGTATGAGCTTATCTCTTGTGGTCACACCTAGCTGGTATAGAAGGCCAGCACTCTCCTGCCTAGGACCTTTGGCATCTTATTCTATGTCTGGGTCTGCCATTTCCTATTCTTAGGGTAAGGATTGTTTCAGCCTTATTATCAGACTGCACGTAGCAAACCATAATTATCTCTCATATCTTGAATGTGTTATAAAGGAGTTCTTCCCCCAGATTAGCCAAGACAGTATAAATAGCTTTTGAGTTGGTCAAAGGTCCTTTCAGTGATGGAGCAGGTATGTCCATGTGCCCTTTTGTACTATTCTTTGCATATGTGTGTGGTGCGACAGTGAGGGAAAGGAACCATTTCCTTTGAGGTTAGCCTTTATCACCAGGGAGAGTGGAGAGAGAACAGACACATGGAGGCCAATTCTGACATGGGCATGTTTGGACCATCTGGATGTCCAAAAATGTACAAGCCCAATTTGTACCCAATTCTGCAAGAGCAGGAACTATACGTTCCTGCAGTTGCTGAATAAGGGCACTTAGATAAACTGGCATGCTCTCTATTCAGCTGCGGACGTACAGAGGTCTGACCTGAATGACCTCTGTACATTCCGGCGGTTCAGCCTGCCCCATCTCTGCCTCCATGCCGCCCCATTCAGCACTCCCTGCACAAACCCTCTGTACGTGTGGGAAGCGTTGGAGCAAAATAGTTAGCTGGGCCTAAAAGGGGTATAGATGTCTAACCCGGATGTACAATCCCGCTATTCCCTGATGAGAATGCCCCTCATATTGTATTCGGGTCTTGCATTAGGATATTTTTTACACAAGGTAGGCACTGCAACTATGGGCTCTGTTTGCTAATTGTTGCAAATACCATGGATTACTGGGAGCTCCTAGCCTGTGCATTTTTAGGTAATGGAGTGGGCTATTACAAGACTTACCTAGCAGCTACCTACCAGTTATTTCTTTGCTCTCAAATCTATCATAGATATCAGTGTGGGTCACGATGAATGACTAATGGAAGGAACCTGGAAACATGTAAATACATCAGTTTATCTACCCTTCTGCATTGCAGACAATCTGCATGTTGAGTGAGTGGAATGCCTTCCTGTTGTGATAGGGAGCCTCCCTCTCTCATGGGTGCATGATGGCTGTACGTGTGTAATTGATGACCCCCCAGTACAGATGGAAATTTCTCCAACCTATAGAACTGGGTCATGGTTAGCTGTCTCTGCTGCACTCTATGAGGTAAGGCTACATATGCTGTGGTGTGGGTTAGAGAGGCCCTCACGTACTATGAGATACACAGTAAGATGGCTGAATGGATAAGACCCACTGTGACTCACTGTGGCTAAGAAGGTGAGGGCCATGGTGACCTTGACATGGACAGACATGCCTTTGCCCCTCTGTTTGGTGGACCAGAAGAGTGGCTCTAGCTCCTTGCAGAGATGATGGATTGTGACCTTGTGAAAGTAAAACTTGGTGAGGCACTGCTTATCCATGAGGTTCAGGGAATTGGGTCCTGGGTCTGTAGACCTTCTAAGGATGCCTCCTACTGGCTCAGCTGTATTCCTTGTGGGCTTCATGCAGCATGACCAGTGAAAACCATGTGTTCATATCATTCATAGTCCCTGCCTTCTTATGTCACCAAATGATGCCTACATCAACAGCAAGAGCACATGCATCTGCACACACAAAAGGCTGGGACACACACACACACACAGAACACACAGGTAGCAGGGAACCATACAGAGACACAAAGGCTGCAGGGAACACTAAGGCACACATAGGCAGCCAGCAAGTAACCACACAGAGGCTGTAGAAAAAACTGAGGTTCACAAAGACAGGAGATACCATGCGAAAAGATCAGGAAGTGCGACTATATTGGGGTCTTGGAAAGGTGGTGGAAGATAGGTTTGAGAAGGAACAGGATATACTTCAGGGAAACAAAAGGTAGCTCATAACACACCTTTGTGGACACAGGTGACAATGAGGCCAAGAAATCACAAGCACAGCTCTTCCAATCACTAATGCCACATGTAGTCCCAAAAAAACAATAAATTCTGACCATTCATCATGATTTATAGCAGATATAAATTGGCATGTTCAAAAAATCTGTTCTGCATATTGTTGTCCTATGTGAAAAACATCATGGATGTGCAAGCACCGGCACTGCCCAAGCCACACCACAAAATGTCCCTGGAACACCTCCCAGAAAAATGTGCAGAAATTAATGTTCCCGACACAAACAAGTGGATCTTGTGGCATTTCTGAAATTGTGTTTTCATTGTGGATGAGGTTTCCATATTTTTCTGCCACTGCATCCATATTTATAATGTGATTACATCTTCTAAAATAGCCCCTACAGTGTGAAAGAAAAAGTATGGTCTGTACAATTTGAGACTTTGTCTGTAAAGACACATTGGTGCTGTTGAAAATCTTCTCTAAGCTCTTCATTCCGGTTGTGCCAAGTGCTAGTCTGTCTGTGTCTTATTTCTTGACTAATGGAGCCCTTCACATTCGTCACTGATCCCAGGAGGCAGAAACTATCTACAATTTTGATGTCTTCAATGACAGTTCCAAAATTGGTTGTTAGTCAAAATCCCCATTCTTTCACTTTCTTTTTTTATTTTGATCAGGAGGGCCATTAAATCTTTCTCACTTTCCACTATGAGTCTGGTATCACTGGCATATCAAAGGTTGTTGATGTTTCTTCCTCCGATTCTGAATCCACGTTCATTATCTTGCAATGCAGCTTCTCTCATGATTTATTTGTCTTAATTCTTTGTCAGTTGTGGACCAATCTCTTTCACCCTACTTTGTCTTGATTATTGCCTCTTGTCTTGATTTCACATTAGAACAATTAGATGTTCAGGGACACCCATTGGCGTAAGGATTTTCTACATTTTGAAGTGATTCACACAATCAATGTTCTATAAAGCATATATGAACTTTATTTTGTTATTCTGTGTCCTTTTCATGTATATACCGTGTATCAGCAATGATGTCTTCCCACGTATGGTTCCAAATTCCATCAAATAATCTTTATGATTGTTTATGATCTCATAACAAATATAAAACAAAGAAGGTGCATCAGACTGATAAAGATGAACATTAAAACAAAAGTAAAATAGATAAATAGATAAAACCACTAAGACAAAGTTATATACTAGGGAGGTGGAAAAGGAGGGGAGGAAGGGAGGCGAGGAAGGGGAAGGGGGAGCGTAAGGGGCTGAGACTCTAGGGGGAAATATAGTGGAAGTGAGACACAACCTTTTTCATATTATGAAGAAAAAATGCATATAAGTCCTAGTACATAATGTGCTTTTTTAGTTTTACACATTTTCTCTCCTCCCCCCTTCTCCCCACTCCTTCTTCCTTTCCTTTCCTTTTCTTCCCTCCCTCTCCTCCCTCCCTCTCCCCTTCCCTCCATCCCCCTCCCCTTCCCCCTCCCTCCCCCTCCCACTGTATCCCTCCTCCCTTTTCCCCCTTCCCCTCCTCCTTTTCCCTCCCCTCCCACCCTTTCCTTCCCCCTCCTTCCCTTCCCTTCCCCCTCCCTCCTTTCCTTCCCCTCCCCCTTCCCCTTCCTCCCTCTCGCAAACTTAAAATTACACACTTTTTTTCAGATAAACCTAATGGTCAGGCAGATCCATCAATTATGCATAGAAAGTCCCGGTGGGTGCCCCCTGGTCCCACCGATCCTGTAATTCAGACATTTATGGATTGTGTTCTTAGAGATGTTTGTCTACTTGAAAGTAACTCTAAATGTTGGTTCAATAATCTTTCACATATAGAAAGACAAGCCATGCAGTCTCTTTGACAATGGTCAGAAATTATTATTAAACCCGCAGAAAAGGGAGGTGGTATTGTCATTCTTGATCGCTCTTATTATATTAATGAACTTCAAAGTCAGCTTAATGATAATTATTTTTATCGTTCACACTCATGATCCCACATTTAGTATTAAAAAAGAAATTGATTCTCTTCTTTCTTTAGGTTTTACAGCTGTTTTTTTGACAGACCGTGAGATCTCGTTTCTGCAAGTGTCTCATCCTATAATACCTACCATATACACTATACCCAAGGTTCATAAATCACTCACCCATCTGCCTGGAAGACCCATAGTTTCTGGCATTGGATCTGTGCTTGAACTTATTTCTCACTTTTTAAATCAATACCTTTGTCCATTTGTTCCCCACATTACATTGTATGTTAGAGACTCAGCAGACATTATTAACTATCTCGATGCTTACAAAGGAGACCTCTCTGGGAGGAGGGAGGAGTAGCCTATTCATTAGGACACAGTACCTCAGGGCTGGGGGCTCAAGTCTCACCTGGGGACAGCAATCTCAGGTCAGGTCTCTAGTCCTATAGGTACCGGTATTCCTTGTGGCCTTGGGCAAGCCATTTAACCCTCCATTGCCTCAGGTACACAAAGATTGTGAGCCCTTTGGGGACAAGGGAATGTATCCAGTACCTGTTTGTAGTGATTATATAATGTAAACCACTTTGATTGAAGGATAAGGCAGTATAGAAAACTGAATGAATAAATATCTAGTCACTTTTGACATCAAATCGCTTTACACTAATATCCCTCAAGAAGATGCCTTGACAGTTATACATAAATATTTGAACGTACGTCCTGGTCCCTTACATATGCCTACTGAATTCCTAGTGGAATTAGCCCATATAGCACTCACAAAGAATTATTTCATCTTTAATGGGACATACTATCAGCAGATTAAAGGCATTGCAATAGGTGCTGCCATGGCACCCAACATAGCAAACTTGTATGTTCCATTCTCCACTCATGTAATATCATGCAAAAGATACATAGATGATATTCTCATCTTATGGAGAGGCAATATTGATCAGCTGATGTACTTCCATGATTGGCTTAATTCATTGGATTTGAACCTTAAATTCAAAATGCAGTATAATATGGATGAAATTCCATTTTTAGACATCCTTATTAAGAAATCAGCATATGGGTTTTTTACCACCATCTTCCAGAAACGTCTTAGGTGTGATTTGTTTCCATAGTAGTAACCTAAAGAAGAATTTACCTGTCTCGCAGTTTCTACGGTTACGTAGACTCTGTACAGATATTACAGAATACAACAGACAATCTTCTGATATGGCCAAGAGATTGACTGCACGTGAGTATCCTACTGAATGCACCAAGAAAGGTTTTAGTCAAGTTCAATCTGTCTCCAGACAAGAACTGCTTTTACCTAAAAAGAAAACTCCTAATAATAGGTTTGTTGGGGATCATTTGGTTTTCATATCTCTCCTCATGCATTCAAAAGATTATGAGAAAACACTGGCATATCTTGTAAACCCGTCCTTGTTTTTCTGACAAGCGACTAGTTATTGCTCTTAATAGAGAACGGAATTTGGCTGACACTTTGGTTTCTTCATTTATGCCCCAAGTACATAACACTTCACATCAGACTAATGGTCACTACAGATCTGGTAGTTGCTCTGTCTGTGGTTTTAGAAAACGTTTTTGAACATCCAAGCACCAAAAAGAAATATAAGTTATGACATTGGACAGATTGTAAATCTATGCATGTCATTTATGTAATTATCTGCCTGTGTCACCTGTAGGTAAAACAATTAGAAGGGTTAAGTAACATATCCAGGAACACAAAGGCTGTATTAAATGACAGGTTTTGACAGCACCACTTGTCGAACATTGGCTTAAAGAACATCATCTCCTTAGTGACATTAAGTTTTTTGTTCTTAAAAAGCTCCTCTCCTTGGGGTGGAGACATTGTGCATTAACCAAGGTGGAACAAAGACTTATTTTTGAGTTAGATACAATTTACCCTAAAGGACTTAACAAAGAGATTGATTTTCAGATCTTTCTGTAACTCCTTTTCTCTTTTTATGGCTCACATGCTACTTTTAATGTCTCAATATGCCTTTTTTTACATGTACCTTTCATCCTTTTTTATGTTTATTTTAAAATATCTTCTTTCTTTTTTAGCCCCCCCCCCCCTTTTGGTTCCTGTATTGTTTTTCTGGATAATAGGTTTCTTTGTGTATATAGTTTCTTCTCCCTCATGAGCGGTGGTCCTCCCGCAGTCAGTGGACCTTTCAGATTATAACTGTTTTCCTCTCACCGCTTGCTCATAGTAGGTAGTATAGCTTTTCATCCTAACACATTTGCTTTTCATATGTTGCCTGGCATGCCTCGTTGCCTCTTTGACTTGGTTTTGCATAATATATTCCCAGCATATGTTTTCACTCTTGATCTCCGCTGGATTTTTTTCACATTATTACTGCCCCCTTTACATATTTCTTAGTTTTAATTTGTTTATCTTGGATTTATGTATATTTTTATCATGGTGTTTTGGGTACCCCTCCCCCTGTTATCCTGCAGAGATATGCACCTGTTCTTGTTTTACAGTTCTTTTGCATAGTTGAATTTATTTTTCTTCTTCTAGTATTAGGCTTACATTCCTGACTGTGCAGAAACTGTTTCAATCATTCTCCGGCTCTTCAGCAATTTATTTATTTCCCTACCATTCACATGTCACTTCGATGTTTTACACTCCTTTCATCATATCATAGATTAGCTTTCATTTTCAAAGTTAAGTTCAAAATGTAGTATAATATTGTGTTTTCTATATGCTGTTATGTGTTCCTATGCTGACCAACTTCTAACGGCCAATATGTTAATCAGTGGGCAGAGTCTCCTCTATTATGTTAGTGGTTTTGCCCCTGCATGGTGTTTTCCTGCGTCTAGTGGACTCGCAAAGGTAATAGTCGTTTTTTCTTCATTTAAGTTATGGTCTTCACTGCTTGCTTTTAGATGGCAGTCTAGATGTATCTTTTACAGAAGGTCTCCCTTGTTTTTCATATGCTGCTATATGCTTTTATCCTTTTCCGGCTTGCCCTTTTTAATACACGCTACATGTCCAGCTTATTTCTTTACTGTTGTAATCTTTGCACCCTGTTCGTTTTTTATTTCTGTTCACATGCATGGTCTCCTGTCCCTTGCCTTGAGATTCTTGGAGTATACAGTTCCTGTTTTTGATAATAGTAGTATTGCACAATTTCATTTTACTCCTGTTTTTAAGTACAATTTTTAGCATCGGTTTTTATTCCCCATCTGTGCAATTATTGTTCTTTTAAATCATTCATTTAAATATTTCATTACAGCTTTTCTTGCCTTCTATACTTTCACTCAGATTAGTTTAATGCTTACCATAAATTAGTCCATCCCCTTGATGTTTATATGCAAACTTCCTTCATCTTCCTATAGATTCCCAGGCCAGGCTTGAAACCACCTCGTCTGCTGCCTTTTACTTTCTTGCACCTGCCACCTAGAACATACTCCTTTCTGCCCTCCATCTGGATCAGTCCTTTCCTAAATTTAAATCCTTACTGAAGACTCATCTCTTTAATATCGCCCGCAGACTCTCATCTACCTAGTTTACCCATGTTCCCTCCTCTCCTCCTTCTCCCCTCTCCTTGGCTTTTTCTCCCCCCCCCCCCCTTATTTGAAGTGTGATTGTTTTTAATGTTTCTGTTCTTTCCTGTTTATATTGGTATTCTTTTTACCCCGTAATTTTAAAAACTTGTTTTTAGATATTGTACACCGCTCTGCTGTTGCCTTGAAGTGCGTTCTATAAAGACCTAATAAACATATTGCTGTGAAGTGTTGTTGAGTCAATGTTGACTCATGGCAGCCCTATGAGTAGTTGTCCTAAATTGTATTTGGTCTTCAGTTAGGCAGCTAATTGTTGATAAATTGGCATCCATAGCTGTTGTTTTTGTATCAGTCCATTGCATTGCTGGTCTTCCTCTTTTGCTCGGATCTTCAACCTTGACAAACATGATGTCTTTCTCTAATGATCTTTCCCTTCTCATGATGTGTCCAAAGTATGAAAGTTGAAGCCTTGTCATTTGAGCTTCTAAGGAAATCTTAGGTTTGATCTTCTCTACTACCAACTGATTTTTCATCAGGAAGTGCATGATATGCACAGTATTCTTTGCCAGTACAATAAATTTGAAGGCATCATTTTTTCCTGTCTTTCTTCTCCACTGTCCAACTTTCATATCCATATGATGTTGTTGAAACTGAATATTATAGATGCTGAAAAGCAACACATTTAAAAAGTGAGTACGCCAATCCTAGAAGTGAAAAATAGCATTAACTCTTTAAATATGTATTTTGCATGGGAAAACTTTGAAAGATGGGTAAAATAGAAGTGTTTAAAAACATTTGAGCAGGAAATTTGACTGTAGTAAAATATGTTGCTTGATAGCATTTTTTTCTTTTTTTCTCTGAGGTAAATAATTTTTGTATCATGTCAAAATTGTTTCTATTGACAAATGCAGCAATAGAGTTACTCTTGCCTTGCTTAAAGGCTAATATATTCTGGTCTGAGGGTTCTTGGTGACAAATAAAAGGTACATACATTATGCATTTTGTAAATCAGTTGTGTCAGGGTATTAGTGAAGTGCATAAGCTTGTTCTTCTTCCTGCATGCTCCAAATAACATTTTTGATTGTCGTGAATAAATTTCATTTCTATTAATATCTGCCAAGTTACTGATGTTTTCTATCCATTGTTATTGGACATTTATTTAGGGTAAATCTAGCTCTCTATTATTTTTTAATAAAGTAAGCCATAAATATGAATTCTTGCTTTTTGTGCTCTATGAATTATCCTTGCAAATATGTTATCAAACTATATACAGCAATAAGAAATTCTCAGTTTCTCTTTCCATGACAAGAGGTGGCAAATTATGTGGGCAGATTTCTAAAGCTGTTTTTTTTTTAATCTTTGAGGCTATTTATGCTCTGGGCTACTTTTTGATACTTTTTGGATTCTCAGGATATAGGATCTCATAGCGTTCCTTTCCCTTTTGGAAAATAACATCATTTCTTGCTGGGGGGGTTTCTCACTGATTCAAAAGATTATTTTTTGTTTTATATGTTGTATGTTTCAAAGTTTTGCCATTCAAATGTATAGCAGAGATCCAGTCAGGTTTACAGCTTAAAGGGAAAGTTTGGTAACTGAGTACTTAAAAAATTGTTTGATTAGTGCACTTATTTTATTCTTGTTTTAAAAGGGAAATATATGCGCCTGTGTGATTTTATGAAATAAGCAACCAGAATGCAAACGCACAAATTCACTCTTGCTCCAGGGAAGGTGTAAATGGTAAATGTGAGGGTCAACACCCATGAGACTGGAGTCATTTTGAATGACAACTGAGATGGGGCAAGAGAGGAGGGGGATCGCTCTTGCCCTTTTCACCACTGGCCCATCAGGGAAGCACCTGTAAGGAGAGGAGCTTGTTGTGGGCCTTGGGAGAGGGAGCTCAGCCATCATTGGGACCTGGGGGCGGGCTTGGGGGGGGAATGGCCATCATCAAGACTTGGGGCCTTGGGGAGTGATCAGGCATCATTGGAGCTTGGGGGGGTTTGGGGATGATTAGAGCTCTCGGGGAGAAAGGGGGACTGCAAAGGGACCCAGTTCTGATGCTGCTGCCACAGTGAATGAGAAGGGGGAGGACATTGTAGCTACTGCCTCTTGTCCTTTTCCTTCTCCTTCACTCCAGTCCTGCGTTCCCTGCATCAGCATGTAACATGGGTGCTCCAGTGCTGGGAATGTAGGCCGCTGTGGTAATGGACTGATCTGTGTGGTATCTGCAGTGAAGATGCTGTCCATTCCTGCTATATTTACCGCACAGGTTTTGCACCTACCACATAGCATTTTGACATATGTTGTGTGATAGGTGCAAAACCATTACTGTACTTTAGTAAACAGATCCCTGTAAGTCTACACACATATTTTATAAAGCATGCATGTGCATCACTATTCCACCTCAACTCTGCCCCAGGAATACTTACACACAGCTTGCATACAGTAGAAACATTTCATTTCATTTGATTCTTCATTTAATATACTTATAACCCATCCATTATTACCCTGCTGAGCAAGTAACAGAGTAAAATTAAGCAACAAGAATGTAAACAAGAATTACAAGACATAAAAGATAGCTTTAACTAACATTGTATGCACATTTACGTCTGCTTGGAAGCAGGTGTAACTGTGCATAAAGTAAGCAGTTATGTGGGTATTTTACAAGATATGCATGCAAATTGTTCTGCCTCAACTCTGCTCCAGAACAAGCCTGCACCTAGGTCACATAAAAGCTCATAAGGTTTTCACACTATGCATAATCCTATATGCATAATCTCTGGGATAATTTCATAGTGGATGTTTAAGAACTTGGACTTACGTGCTCTTGCCTGGTCCTGTTGCTGTTTCTGGTCTGATATGTACAGTCAACCCCCCGGCATTTCCCAATGAGAATGGGAGGGGTCGCGGGTTGGTGATATCACCACTGGAATGCATTTAAGTGAGAGTAGGGGCTGAGGTGTTACGCCTCAGGCATCACACTGAAGTGGCATGCCTACTGGGCAGGGTGTGCTCCTTAGTGTGCCCCTTGGTGGGGTTCAGGGGTGAGGATCCTGTGATAGCAATTTGTTAGGAGTTGTAAGGGCGCGTGGTTGGCTAGTGGTTGTTTGGATGTATGATGGGTGAGGGAAGGTGTGGCTATAGTGGTGGCGATGGTATTTGCTGGGAACATGGTATGTTATGAGGTGGGGTATGCAGGGTGGTGAGCAAGGGGTAGATGAGGGAGTGGGGGAACAGATGTATCTGGGGAGAGAGAAGTATACTGAGGTATCTTGAGGAGTAGTTACAGGAGGGGAGATGGTGGGGTGGGGGTGCTTGGATCTTGACGGATGTGAAGGTTGATACCAAGAGTGCAATCGTTTTCGAGGCATGCTGCCCTATTGAATATCTGTTTGTTACTGCCAAAGTTGGATTTGGTGCATGACCTGCTAGAGGATCAACAGCTGGATTGTCTTTTCTTGATGAAAATTTTGGTGAAGGAGAGGCGGAGTCTAGTGGAGGGTTTCTTGGTGCAGTTGGACTATGTGGTAGTACAAATGGGTTGTCAGGGGTGAGGGGAGTGATGGTGCTGGTCCGGAGGGATTTGTGGATGCAGCGTGAAGATATGTGTTTACCAGAAGTGATGGAGGAGGTGTTTTTGAGGGTGGGGAAGGGAGGTGGAGGAGGTATATTCTTGGTTTACTGTTTCCCTGGAGTGAGTTGGGGAATCTGGGAGTCCTTGGTGGAGTGCGTTTTGGCTAAAACTATGGGTCATAGGGATTTGTTGGTAATGGGGAATTTCAATGCACACATGGATGTTCTTGGAGATGAGAAAGCATCCCTCTTGTGATCCATGGTGGTGGGGGGGCTTGACACAGGTGGTGAGTGACCTGAATCATCAAGGGCACATAGTCTGAACTTAGTGTTTAGTAATGATTCTGTGCTAACAGGGGGTGGGATCCGGGATGTTCGAGCCTATCCTGTTCCTTGGTCTGATCACTACCTGGTGTGTTTTCAGTGCCGTTGGAGGAGATAAAAATGGAAGAATTGGGTGCAGGTGGAGTGGAAAGGGGTGCTGGGGTGGTTGATGTGGAGCATTGGGGATCCTTGCTGGTGCAGGGACAATGATTTAGCTGATGTGCAGATAGAAAATTGGCATCAGTTAGTGGTAACTGCTTTGGATGAGATGGTGCTGATACGGTAGGTATGTGTGGGTAATGGATGGCAGCGACCATGGTATTCTCAGGTGTTGTGAGATGCTAAGCAGAAATTGCACCAGTTAGAATGCTACTGGTAATGAATGTGTTGGATTAAGAGCTGTCAGAAATGGCACCAGGCAGCTAATTCTTTCAAGCACTCTATCTGTGCTGCAAAAAAAATCTTTTTCTCTGAATGGATAAGCAGGGTGGGAAATCATGCTAGAATGGTCTTCCATGTGGGCTCTGAGTTCATGGGAGGGTTTCGGCCCCAAGGGGGTGGTGTGGAGCTTGATCTGGAGCTAATGTGGGCCATTTCTTGAGGAAGAGAGAACAGTTGAAGGGTGGGATTGGTCCCTGTCTGTTAGTGGTAGAGGTCTTAAGGGAAGCGTTGCACATGCCTTGTCTTGATACCTTCTCAGCTATAATGAGTGAACATCTGAGCCAGTTGCTCCCTGGTTTGCATGCAGTCTTTTCAGGCTTAGATCTAGTGCCCATTGGCCACTTTAAGATAGCCCGCAGGCTATGTTGGACTGGCTGTGGGATCTCATTAACGCCTCCCTGTTGCAAGGGACGGTTCTGGCCCAGTTGAAGGAGGCAGTAGTTATCCCAGTACCTAAGAAGGTCAAGGGAGAATTAGAGGACTATAGCAACTATCGCCCAATTTTCAACATGCCCATGTTGGCTAAGTTAATTGAGAAAGAAGTGGCATTTCAGGTAGGCAATTTTGTGGAGGACAACTCCTTGCTGGATTGTGATCAAGGTGGATTTTGGCCGGGTAGTGATGTGGGGCCGGGTAGTGATGTGGAAGACCTGTTGATGGCACTGTTCAATTAGGTGCATGGATAGTTTGCTCTTGTTTGCGAGGGTAGCTCCCTCTGTGTTCTTGTTCTTTCTAGTTGGACAGGGGATTCTTGGTGTTGCTGCTGTCTCTGAATTTATCTGCAGCTTTTGATTTAGTGGAACATCAGACACTGCTGTAGAGTTGTGGTAGATTAGATATTCATGGGAAGGTCTTGGAGTGGATTGACTCCTTCATGAGGACCAGTGGTTTTGTGTGCATGGGCTGAAGGAGTGCTCCAGGCTGTACAAGTGAGACTGGAGGGTGCTGTAGAGCTCGCCCCTCCCCATTATTTTTATTTATTTCTTTAACATTTTTATACCGCATTTTCCAAAGTTCAAGTGTGGTTTACATGAAACAGTCAGTTGAATTGTACAGGGGGTACATATTCATTACATGGAACAAGTAACTATATACATTGAACAGAGTAACATACAGTAGTAATCTTGTGAACATTGGTGCAAAAACAGGGAAACATGGTAACAGATGAACTATCATTTGTTACATGGTGGAGATTAATAACTATATACAAAACCTTGTTGCTTAGGAGAGGGCTTCTTGAGTGGTTATGTAGTTACAAGATTGTCTAGGTGGGGTCAAGGTCTGTGTTGTTGTTGTGTGTGGTGTAGGTGGGGGGAGTTGCTTCTTCATTTGTGCTTCCAAAGTGTAGGGTGAACAGGTGGGTTTTGATTGCTTTGCGGAAGGCAATGAGGTTGTCAATGGTTCTTACACTGTCTGGGAGATTTTCCAGTTTACTGGGGAGAAATGTGAAAAGGCTCTGTTGTTGGTTGCTTTTGTTGATTTTCTAAAATCAGAGGGGATGATAAGCTTGGGTTTTTTGCACTCACACTGGTTTGGAGTCTTGTTATCCTTGGTGATGAGGGTGGTAAGGTATGATGGGGCGATGTTTTTGATGATTTTGAAGGTGGTTATGAGAGTTTTGTATTGAATGTGGCTCTGAATCGGTAGCCAATGAAGGTCATGTAGTACTGGGGTGATATGTTCAGCTAGGTTGATGTTGGCCATGATTCTTGCTGCCACGTGCTGGGCAATCTGAAGCTGTCTAATATAGTACTTGGGTATTACATGCAGTATAGAATTACAAAAGTCAAAGTGGGGGGTGACTAGTGTATTGATGGCTGATTTAAAGTCGTGGGCGTGTAGAAGTGGGTGGAGTTGCTTGAGCATTTTTAGTTACATAGTAACATAGTAACATAGTAAATGACGGCAGATAAAGACCAGTATGGTGCATCTAGTCTGCCCAGTATGATGGCAAGAGTAGTTGCACCTGATGCTCCATGCAGGCCACCCCTCCCCATGTCTTTGTTTAGGGGTGAACCCACCACTCCATGTAGGACACCCTTATTTGTTGAGAATTTAGATGGTTCAGTTTATTTTGATTTTATCCTGTTGCTGTAAAGGGATCCACTGTGTCCATCCCAAGCCATTTTGAATTCCGTCACCATGTTTGCCCTCACCACTTCCATCGGGAGGGCGTTTCAAGCATCCACCACCCTTCCAGTGAAAAAGTATTTCCTGACATTGCCTTTCAATTTACCACCTTGCAGCTTCCTGTTATGCCCTCTCGTTTTACAGCTTCCCCGTCTTTGGAAGAGGTTTGTTTGTTCATTATTTCCCTTTAAGTATTTAAAGGTCTGAATCATATCTCCCCTGTCCCTCCTCTCTTCCAAAGTGTACATGTTTAGGTCTTCAAGTCTCTTCTCATAAGGCTTCTGATGCAGGCTCCAAATCATTTTGGTTGCCTTCCTCTGAACAGATTCCAGTCTTTTTACATCCTTTGCAAGATATGGTCTCCAAAACTGAACACAGTATTCCAAGTGAGGCCTCACCAGTGACTTGTACAGTGGCATAAGTACCTCTTCCTTTCTGCTGGTAATTCCTCTTTGTATGCAGCCCAACATCCTCCTGGCTTTTGCCACTGCCCTGTCGCACTGTTTTGCCATCTTGAGATCTTCACATTAGTTTGTAATAGATCTTTTTTGTGGTTTGTTTTATGTGAGATATCATACTCAGTGAGCTGTCTAGGATGACTCCAAGATATTTCACTTCGCTCTTTACTGCTATAGTTAGGTCGTTGCAGATGATGTGTTCTGGAGGGGGTGAAGTTTTGATTTCTAGTTATGTAAAGTGCTTCAGTTTTGTTGTAGTTTATTTTGAGGTTTTGAGAAGAGAGCCATTCTGCTGTTTCTGAGAGGCAGTTTGTGATTAATTGGGTTTGTTGTGTTTCAGGGTTAGAGGTGGTGAGTGGGATGTAAAGCATGATATCATCCACGTATATATGATAGTATACATGGAATTTCTTGAATATAGAGCAGATAGGCTGAAGGTAAATGTTAAATAAGAGTGCTGATAAGGCTGATCCTTGTGGGCAGCCTTGTTCCTGGGTGTAGGGTTGGGATAGATTGGTGCCTATGCGTACTTGTTGGGTTCTGTGGGTGACGTACGATGTGAACCATTGGAGTACTGTACCTTCAATACTGATCTGTTGTAGTCTGGTAAGCATGATTTGGTGGTTAATGCTGTCAAATGCAGCAGAGATATCAAGGAAGAGGAGTAGGAATGCTTGTTTTAAGTTGTCAATGCCACATGCAATGCGATCAATGAGGACTGTGAGTAGGGTCTCAATTCCGTGGTGGGGATGGAAGCCATATTGTTGCTCGTCAAGTGGGGCAAAGGTATCTATGCGGTCTTGGAGTTGTACCTGTACTACTTTTTTCGTGAGTTTCACCAGAAAGGGGATGCTGGATATGGGTCTATAGAATGTGGCAGTGAATTTGTCTAATGTGTTATTTTTTAGGATGGGCCATATTAGAGCATGTTTGAGAGAGGGGGTATGTATCCTTGCTTTAATTAGAGGTTTACCATTGGGAGGATGAATTGATAGAGTTCTGATTTTGTTGATTTTATCCATTGGATTGGGCAAGGGTCAAGGTAGGATGTAGTGGTGGTAATTTTGGAGATGAAGTTGATGAGGGCCACTTTTGATGATAGGGAGAAGTTGGACCATGAAGAGCCAGAGCTTGATTTTGGGTTATTCAAAGGTTTTAGTGCACAGGTTTGCTTTCTTAATTTATCTTTGTAATAGGTTGTGAGTGTCTGCGGGTTAATGCAGGGTTCATTTGAGTCTTTGCTTGTGGCATTATTGGTTAGTATTTTATCTATTTTAAATAGTTTCCTAGGTCGGTTTATGGACTTGGTGATGATGGAGGAGTAATGCTCTTTTTTTTGCAGAGTTAAGGGCCTTGCGGTAGCATTTTAGGTTGGAGGTATATAGTTGTTCGTGTTGTAAGGACTTTGTAGAATGCCATTTACGTTCAGATCTGCATAGTTCTGTTTTTAGATGTTTGAGGTTGGGTCTGAACCATGTGAATTTTGTTTTTTTTGGTGTTAGTTGGGTATCCCTGAAGGATATTTTTGTTATGGTATTATTCCAATTGGCGATTGCTTCATCAAGGATAGTAGGGTGTATAGATAGGAATTGATGAGTATGGTTCAGGAACATGTCCTTGTCGAATATGTTGAATTTTCTATGGGTTGGTAGTGGATTAGGATGGGTATGTTGGATCTCATGAGATGGTAACTGGCATTTTATGAGGTGCTGGTCTGACCATGGTACAGGTACTATCTCAATGGTGGATGGATTGAATTTGTTAAGTATAACTTTAGGTAGGAACACAAGGTCTAAGGTGTTCCCCTTAATGTGTGTTTTTTGGTTGATAATTTGGTGATGGTCCATGTTTTCTATCATGATTAGGAAGGTAAAGGCTTGATTATTGGGCAGAGATGCTAAATTAAAATCACCATGAGTATAAGGGAGTTCTGGTTGCTAGATGAACAAAGTATTTTGGTGATAATATCCAGGTTCTCTTGGCTAGGGGATGGGGGTCTGTATAGGGTGCAGATATGGAGATGACTTAATTTTATAGTAAGTATGTCAACGTTATTTACATTCTTGGAGGTGATCGAGGAGGCTCGTAGGTCTTCTTTTATGATTGCTAGGACTCCGCCACCCTTTTTTGTTGTTCTATGAGAATGGAAGATTTCGAATCCTGGTGGTTTCAACTGATTTATTAGGACTGTGTCTGGATCAGAGAGCCATGTCTCGGTTATGCATACAATGCCTGGGTTTGTATCGATGAGGAGGTCTTGAATGATTGGTATTTTACTCCAGATTGATCTTGCATTGATAAGATAACATTTCAACGGTCTTTGTTTAGGTGGGGTAATGGGTGGTTCTGGGTTGGGAAGTATTGTTCAACATTTACTTGCAGCCTTTGGGGGCATTGGTACATTCTTTCGGCCTGTGGTTCTACGCATATGCAGATGATCTGCAAATCCTTGCACCGTTCCAGGATGACCAGGTGCTTGCACTGACTAAACTCAATTTGTGCCTTGCATGTGTGCATTAATGGTTGGTAGAGAGTGGATTGATCTTGAACACCCAGAAGACTGCTTGCCTAAGGTTTGATGCTGTGGAGAGCATGGACTTGAGCACTCTGCCAAGTGTGGATGGGTTCACTGTCCCCTGGCAGGAAGAGCTTTGATCATTGAAGGTGGTGTTGGAGAGAAGGGAGGTTGGATATAAGCAAGTTGCCCAGGTGGTGAAATCAGCATGATTGAAATTATGGCTCGCCCGCCAATTGCATCCGTTCTTAGAAGATTCAGTGCTGCATTTGGTGGTTCAAGCCTTCATAGTAGGGATGAGCCTATTGTGGGGTTACCTGAGCATTTGATCCAGAAGCTTCAGGTGGTACAGAATGCCATGTCATGGCTGGTAGTGGAAGCAAGGTGGGGAGACAATGATGGTCTCTTGCTGGTCCAGTTGTATTGGCTCCCTATTAGCACATGTTGTACATTTAAATTGATGGTGATTGCATTTCAGGTACTGCATGAGACAAAACCGGGATATCTCAGGGCTCTCCTATGGTGGTACGATCCTCCTTGGTCATTGCAGTCCTTGCAAGGCCGGTTGTTAGATGTTCCTAGTCTGGAGGTAGTTCACTCAGTCTATTGGTGCTCTTGCGTGTTTAGAGTAGCAGTGGATGAGCAATGGAATATGCTGCCCTTAGAGCTCCATGCACTATCATCCCTGTTGGGTTTCCATAAACCAATGAAAATTGTTCTTTTTGCAGGGGGAGATGAAGGGAAAGGCTGTTGGGAGGGAAGGGCATATGGGGTCAACTATGTGTTTTTTTTTCTTTGACTGTTTTCCTGTTCACCACTGTTATGTACACCCTGGAGCTTGACCTCAGTCAGAATGGAGTATAAACTGTGCTAAATAAATAAATAAATATACTCATCTATAAAACTATCACCTATAGGGGAATTTTCAAAGTCATTTAAGTCTGTATAGAATAATTTATGTATGTAAGTCGACTTTATAAAATCTTCTTTTTCCTAATGCAGCTAAAAGACTGAAGGGGTTAGTTACTAAGATCTACTAAAATTTACCATTTTACTACAACTTAATTTATTACAGAAGTCACTAACCTGCAGAAACAGTTTTGCTAGGTTTTTCACTCATAGACAAGTTCCTGCCCTCCCAGAACTTGACATGGCTGCGGTCAAGCAGCCGCATTACAGAAGATTTGGGGTTGGAGCGGGGATGAGATGATGGCTATGCAGCAGTTCAAGCAATACGTTTTCAGCTAAGTTATGCTATTCACTCTCCTACGCTGATTTTGAAGAATTTGCCAAGAGAAATACTGTTATTACCTGTGTTAAAGGAGTTAGTGACAGCTACTTTATGGAGCAACATAATTCTTAAGGTCGTTGATGCAAGAAAGGGCTTTTACTGTGCTCTGTTGGTGAATATTGCCTTGAGTATACGGTTTGCCCGTTAAAGTCTGAGACCTTCTGTTGCTTCAAATATCTTTGCTTGAATTCTGCTTTTTCTACTTTCTAAGTGAATGCATAGTAGTTTTTTTGATTTCTACACAGTATACTTTCATGTGTTTTTATACAGAGTTTTCTTCCGGTTTGACATCATATCTTCACCAACAGTGGCGTTCAGCATTGTAGCGGTGTGTGCTATGGGTGTGCACTGAAGGAGCGTGACCAAGGAGCATGTCCTGCTCCTTGGGCGAGCTCCTTGGGGCAACTCTGGGGACACTGGGGAACCCCGGCTCTCTGTCCTGGACCATTGAGTCATACACAAGCTCATGGGATTTGGTTTGAGATTTAAGTTTACAGTGTTGTCTGTTTTCTATTTAATAGCCCTTAGGTCGGCCATTCCCTCAATATATGGGTATCATCCCTTGCTGTCTGGTTCATATATACCTCTCTTTGATGCTCTGTGTTACTATAATCTTATATGCTGTCCTGCAATTTCCTCAGGCCATAGCATGGTGTAATTTTCCTCTACAAGCCTACTTCAAGCAGCACTATTAAATTGTTGTTTGTTGCGAGCTAAAATGCTCCTTATTCAGGACCTTGTTGAATGCAATTCCTTAGATGCTCTTTTCTTAACTGAGACCTGGATGAAGGAGGGGGAGAATCCACTCATTCACCAATATCTTCCTCCCAGTCATGTGGCTTTCTTCACTGTTCACCTTGGCAGTTCTGTGGGCGGTGTGGCAGCACTGTTCTGCTTTTGCATTCCAGTTTCTGAGTTTTCATATCCTTCCCTGACATATCCTGAGTTTCTCTTACTTCATCATGGATCCCCTCCTTATTATTTTCTTCTTTTGTATGTCCTCTCTTCCCCTTGCCTTTATCTTTGGGACTCATTCTTGCATACCATTTCAGAGGCCTCCTTGCTTTTTCCTCATTTGATTGTATTAGAATTTAATATTCATTTTGATGCTCCCAGGTCTAAAGATACTGCCTTTATTCATTTCTTCTCCAATCTGTCCCTTCTTCAACATCTTTCTTTCCCTACGCATTCTGCTTGACACACTCTAGACTTTCTTTTGACTTCACCAGGGGTATCTACCTCCTTATCTGCCTTTTCCACTTGTCCAATTCCTTGGTCGGATCACTTGGCCATTTTCTTTCAGGTGAGTTATTTCTCCACTACCCCGGTAATTTACAGCTACCCATTAGGTTCCACTCAGTTTCGGCGAAATATGTCTTCTTCCACTCTAGTTCGCTTTCCATCAGGAAACACTATTTTCCCTTCTAACTTTTCTCTCCTTCCTGTAGAGGCTCAAACCGAGCTCTGGAATTCTGCTTTGTCTTCTCTAGGTCTTATTGCTCCTCCTCATCCCATCTGTCACTCGTCATGTTCCAAACATCCTTGGTATCACCAAGGACTTTTCATCACTTGTTGTGAACTTTGTTGTGCTAAGCAGTCTTGGAGGAAGCATTGGCCCTCTTCATCCCTTCATCGTTACAACAAATTGCACAAAGTATATCTCTCTCAAGTACACCTGGCCAAGAAGGATTATTACTCCCAGCAAATAATGACTGCTGCTAATTCCACCTGCAAATTGCATACTCTCCTGGATTCTTTGACTGGACCTGCCACAACCTATCAGGATTTATATCAGAATTCTTTACCATCTCCTTTGACTCTTGCCACTTTCTTTGTTAATAAAGTGCAAACTCTCCAGGCTCATTTTCCCAACTGCCCACTACCTCTTTCTTCTCCTAGCTCACCTCCTTCTGCCTCTATAGCTTCCTTCTCATACCCACCTTTATCTCTGTTGCATTCCTAGTCATTTTTTTCTCCAGTCTGTGCTGCAGAATTCCTTGAAACGCTTAATTCATCTTGCAAGGCTACTTCCTCTTTAGATCCTATCCCTTCTTCCTGTCTCTCTGCCCCATCCTTGGCACTTCAACCATTTATATTATCCATGATAAACAACAGTTTGTCTAGTGGGGTTTTCCCTCACTCCTGGAGACATACTACTGTTAGGCTTATATTGAAGAATACTTCTAGTGATATCTCCAATCCCTCTCAATGCTGTCTAGTTTCTACTCTGTCTTTTGTTTCTAAGCTCTTGGAAAGGTTTGTTTTTGCTCAACTTTCATCAAATGTAATATCTACTGTCACAAAGTAGGTTTATCAGAGCCCATGGAAATAGGCAAAGATGCAGGCAGTGAAACTGATTCTGACATTTCAGAGGAGCACATGTCAGGATGTTGCTATAGGCAACCCAAACAAATCAGGTCACGAGCTAGAGAAACACGCCCAAGCAGCAGAAAGGCTGAGGGATCAGTAACTGATGAAAGCCAGCTGGGAGTGGGTGGAGCTGACACACACGCAGATAAACTCAATGCACATGGAGTTAGAGGAAAAAGCAGAACAGAACCCGGAAGGAACACGGGAACAGGCAGTCGTGAGTGTTCAGAGAGCCAAGGACATGCTGGGAGAAGCTCAGGTTGGAATGAAGCCGGTGGAAGAGCTGTAAAAGCTAAAAAGTTTTATTCCAAGGGAGAGAGTGAGAACCCAGGTGCCTGTGGTGGAAGGCAGAGCACAGAAGCGTCAGAGCTCAGCAGAAGTTATCTAAAAGGTAACGGAGAGTTCAATTGGGAAGCTAGTTGGAGGAAGCCTGAGGAAACTATTTACCCTAGTAATTGGCACAGGAAAAGTAAAGCTTTTGTACCTGAAGATCATCTTGTATCTGGGAGAAGGACAAAAGGCAGGAGCCGTGGAAAGCTTCCACTTGATGTTACTCTGGTGTCTGCAGCAGCAGAGAGAAGCCTGAGTCAGAGACTGCCAAGAGGTAAACCAATTGTAGCTAATAGAGGGAAAGGTGAATGTTGTAATTTCCCCTTTGGTCCTCAGCATTTGAAAGGCTCTCAAATTAAGTACTCCAGTGAATGTGGTAGTAGCCTGTCACACATTCTCACAGAGAGAGAAAGAGAATCTCTGAATAACAAAGAGAGACTGTTTAATAATGTGCCGAACTGTGCAAAAGAAGAATTGTTAAATGCAGAAGAGGAGGATATGCAGTGTGAGGTACAGGGGGACACAACATGTAATGAATACATGGACTGTACGCTTACAATTTCTGATAATATATCTTCTTTGCGGTGAACAAGTTGTGATACTTGCCAAGCCTTAAAACTACAAAGAAAAGGGTTTTTGTGTGCTGAAAAAGGGCTGTTTAACTACTACTTTTGTTTGCATGTTAAAAGCTGAAGATAAGCATTTTTCTGTTCCCATTTTGTTCCTTTGTTTGTGCCCAAAGTGGGGCTGTTTACCTTTTTGTTTTGACCACTGAAAGAATCTTCCCGGAAGGGGAATAAAACCTGTTTAAGCCTTACCTCGTCTCCACAACTTATTCTTTTGACTGGCCTAAGAAAAACTACATATCCCAGAGTGCCAAGCAAGGTCTCTGGGCTGGTTAAACACAAGGCCTTGGCTTAATACCCCGCCTTAGCTTGAAGGGACAAGCAACGGCGTGACACTACCCATGCTTTCCATCTTAGACAGTCAGGATTTCACCCACATCACAGCAATGAAACTAGCATTCTTTCACTCACCAGCGTGCTTCATCAGTCTCTTGATCACAGTAATGTCTCAGTGTTGGTTTCTCTTGATCTTTCAGCTGCTTTTGACCTTGTGGATCACTCTACTTTCCTTTCTCGGCTTCATGATTTGTGTTTGTTTGGAGCTGTTCTTCGATGGGTTCATTCTTACCTTTATCATTGATCAGTCTCAGTAGTCACTAGGGCCTCTTTCACCATGCTTATAGTTTCTCCTGTTCTTTCCTTTCTATGTGGGGTCACTCAGGGTTCTATCTTGGCCCCCTTATTATTATTTTCCTGACTCCCCTGCTGCTTATAATTCAACAACATAGTATTTCTTTTCATTGCCATGCAGATGATATTCTTTTGGTCCACCATACCAATCATTCCTCTCTGGATCTTACCCCCTTTAATGACTGTTTAGCTAGCACTTCACAATGGCTTCTCAACAATTTTCTCTGTCTTACCCCTACTAAATCCTCGGCTCTCTGGGTGTCCTTAAGTCATCCAGCACCCTCCTTAATTTCATCTCTTCCTAGAGGACTGATTCCCTTAGTCTCATCAATGCATTACTTAAGTGTTATTCTAGATTCATCTCTGTCTTTTCATCTTCGTATTACTGCAGTAGTCCGCTGCTCCTTCTTTTTTCTTTGACATTTACATTCTGTCATCCTTTCTTTTTTCTCTCTTCATTAACCATTTTGTTACTCTCTTTGGAGATTTTAGATTGGGTTACTTTAATGTTATTTATCTTCTTCATTATAAAGCATATGAGGACAGTCTTAAGGATCTTAATATGTACACCTTAGAGGAAAGGAGGAATAAAGGTGATATGATTGAGATGTTTAAATTCCTCCATGGCATAAATGCAAAGGGGGAGAGCCTCTTTCAAATGAAAGCAAGTTCTGCTATAAGGGGACATGGGATGAGGGTGAAAAGGGATAGATTCAAGAGTGATATGTGGAAATATTTCTATATGGAAAGAGTGGTGGATCCATGGAATAGTCTCCCAGTGGAGGTGGTGGAGATGAGGACAGTATCTGAATTCAAAAAAATCATGGAACAAACACAGAGGATCTCTGAAGTGAAAAAGAACTGTTGTAGATATGGAAGGGCAGACTAGATATGCCATGTGGTCTTTTTATGTCGTCATTTCTCTCTATTTCTATGTTTCTATCTCACTCTCCCTCAGTTTCAGATACATAGATTACAGCTTATAAGAACACAGCAGTACGCATTATTTCTCATGTTTCTAGGTATGAGCATGTCCTCTCCTGCAGCAAAATCCTTGGTTCCCTGTCATCTTCCATGCATAGTTTAAACTTCTTACAATTGTTCATTACACACTTCATTTGGGGATTCCTCTGTATCTTTCAGATTTATTAATTCCATATTCTACCCGATATATCCTTTGGGATTCTCATACACACCAGCTACACCTACCATTACCTTCTCAGGCCAAATTAACCTCCACTTGCTCATCTGCATTTTATTTCCTGGCACTTGCATTATGAAACTCACTCCTCTCTGCTATTCTGTTGGCATCTTCATTTCCCTCCTTCAAGACCCTTCTGAAAACATATTTGTTTACTATTGCTTTTGACTTGCCTACTTGTTTATCTTGTATTTTCCTCTTCATTTTTATCTTTTATGTGGTTTGAATGACTCTCCTCTTTTCTGTTTTTATTGGAGTTCTTTTCAATTTTAATATTTTTAGACATTGTACACTGCTCTGCTGAGACCTCTTGAAGGACGGTATATCAAGTAATAAACCATAACCATAACCATACCACAAATGAGTGATTCTCATTGTGAATGAATAAAGCCACTTACAATCAACCTCACAAGCTGCATTAGTCTTCTCCCTGGGAGTTCTGGCCTGCTGACATATGGTCAGATGCTCCCAGTGACCTTTTTATTCAGGACTCCCCCCCCCCCCCCAGACTGCCAGGAAAGATCCCTTACCTCCATAAAGATACCCCATAGTCCCTTCCCCCTGAGGTCTCCCTCCTTGACCTATACCCCCTTATAGGTCCCCCAGGTCTACTTCTAGAAATCTCTGATCTAGGGTAGTGAGGCAGGAGAGATCCATAGCTGCTCCTGCTCTATCCAGCACCAGGTTCAAAATGGTGCTGGTTAACCCCTAGTGATATCCTCTTGGTACACCTGACACTACTACTACTACTACTGATCATTTGTCTAGCACTACAAGACAAATGTAACACTGTACAGACAAATGTAAATGATGGTCCCTGCTCATCAGAGTTTACAAGCTAGTCAAGACAGACAACACAACAGCTGAGGACAAGGATATATGTAGATGAATTGTAAGAAACACATAAGAGTCTAAGCAGATCAGGATCCAAAAGCAGCCTCGAAGCTAGGGGTCAAGCTACCATAAAAGAATTTGCAGTGGTAGCTTAACTCCTAGCAGTAGTACCATGAGGCTATTGCTAAGCGTCAATCAGCAATAAAAGGATTACAACTATAGGTCCTATATGGGGCCACATGAACTAAACTATATAGATCAAACTGACTTGGACTCTGTCCAAGACATTACAAAAATAAACTTTGTTCATTGTTCTCCTACTGTATATGTGCAAAAAGGCAGGAGCTCCAGAATTTTCAGTCCTGGGATCTGCTCTAGAGAAACATAGAAAAATGACGACAGAAAAAGACCACATGGCCTATCTAGTCTGTCCTTCCATATCAACAACTACAACAGTCCCCTTTTTACCTTTAGAGATCATCTGTGTTTGTCCCATGCTTTTTTTAATTCAGTTACTGTCCTCATCTCTACTACCTCCACTGGGAGACTATTTCTGCATATTACTCCTGAATCTATCCCCTTTCACCCTCATCCTATGTCCCCCAATAGCAGAGTTTGCTTTCAATTGAGTCTCTTCTCATGTGCATTTATGCTATGGAGGTATTTAAGCATCTCTATCATATCTCCTCTATCCCGCCTTTCCTCTAAAGTATACATATTAAGATCATTAAGTCTGTCCTCATATGCTTTATGGAAAAGACCACTAATCATTTTAGTAGCCACCCACTGCATTGTCTCCAACTTAAGAGAAATAAATGACCTGACTACATTCCTAAGGAGGCTCAAGGCATACCTATTTACAGAATATTACCAAAACTGAATCGATAACCTAAAGCTATACCCCACATAAGACCGGATTCACCCACAAGACTATACCTCCTTCCACTGTAATAACCATTAACACTGACCTATGCTATGTATATAGTTGACTTGTAAATAAGTTCATCCTAACCTTTCTTTAGGTGTAAGACTCATTTTGAGATGGTTGAAATGTTGAATCAGAATATGTTTACTGTAATAGTTCCTTGACTTCCTTGTAAACTGCCTTGATTTCAGGAGTAAAGTGGCATAGAAAACACATAAATAAATAAATATATATATCCTTTTGAAGGTACGGTCTCCAGAATTGCACACAATCCTCCAAATGAGTTTGCACCAAAGACTTATACAGAGGTACTATTGCCTCCTTTTTTTCTGCTGGCCATTCCTCTATGTATGCACCCAAGCATACTTCTAGCTTTTGCCATCACCTTTTCTACCTGTTTAGCTACTTTAAAATTGTCAGATCTTCAAGTTGCTGCAGTGTGGCAACTCCATGGACCTGTGCTGGAGAAACAAGATGTCATCCTCTGCACCTATCTCTTATCACTGGTGGCACCCTGACGTAGACTGCCACATGATAAAGGAATTGCTTCAGCTGCAGGTATCAGTAAGCTCTAGACCAGTTAATTGGGCTGGGGGGGGGGAGGGGGGATCCTGCCAACTTGAGAAACTGATAAGGACAGATAAGAGCTTCTGAAAAGTTTTCTGAAGGAAGGGGCAAGCGTTTGGGGTTTTATTCCCTCCTTTGTAGACCTGTGCATTGGTTTTGTGTCACAGACTGTTCATTGGCCATGAATCTTACATCCAAGCCCTAAGATTTGTTAGAGGCACTGTCAGAACTAAATGAGTCTTGTACTGGTCTATCCACTCGTAAGTCACCTGAATCTGAGCTCAGGTCTCATCCTGGCTCACACAACTGTTGGAGCCTGGTAAAATAACCTTTCCCTTCTTGCCTACAGAGAGCTCCAACTGTTTCTTTGGATTGGGAAATTATGTTCTCTTCATACCAACAGGTTAAATGGCTGTTATTCCTCTTTGGATGGGGGTCAGTCAGTGAAAATACTTTATTATAATAGCAAACTGCAAGGCAGACCTTGTAAAGACTGTTATTTAGGTTTCATTAGGGAACTGGTAGAAGTTATGACTTTATATTAAAATTGTACAATTATGTTAGTATAGGAGCTTTGCTTGTTGCATATACAGTGGAACCTCAATTTTCGTGATTAATCCGTTCGAAAAAGTCTGACTAAAACCGAATGTATGAAAACTGAAGCAATATTTCCCATAAGAAATAATGTAAATCCAATTAATCTGTTCCAGACACTCAAAAATATTAACAAAAAATACATTTTATAGATAATAACTATATTTTCACATACAGAAAACAATGAGAAATAAATATAAATGACTAATGAAATGGATAAATGAACATTTAACATCACTTTTACCTTTACTGAAGACTCTTGTTGGCATATGGAAGACAGTCAATCAGCAAGAGAATCAAAATAAAGAAAATCCCACTTCTGGCCACAAGATGGTGCTCCATTTTCAACTGAACGAAAACCGAGACAATGTACGAAAACTGGGACAAAATCTTGACAAAAAAAGTCAATGAAAACCGCGAGGCCACGGGCAGGGTCCCGGCGGCCGACTTTAACCGGGCACGCAGCCTGGCGCGGGGACCCTGCGCGTGGCCCGGGTCGGGCGCGTGGGTGCGTCATTTAAAGTGATTGGCTCCCGTCGGTCGTGGCCATACAGGAGCCAATCAGGGAGGCTATTCTTGCGAGGTGGGGGGGTGAATACCGGCCAGCAGCCTCCGCATGTCAGTTTGTGCAGAGGCTGCGTTCCGGGTGCCGGTGTCCCTCCCTCCCTCCCTGCCTTTGGGCGGCGGGGGGCTATGGGGTGTTGCAGCTTGGGGGGGTGCAGGATCCCGAAGGTTTCCGGGGTCTGGAGCAGCAGGTTACATTTGGGTGGGGGCGGGGTGCCCCTGACCCGGTCAAACCTCGGCCGACTTTTGCTAAGGGCATGGCGAAGTCGGGAGAGGGGCATGGCAACTTGCCAGGTGGCAAGTTATGGCATTAGCGGTGGCAGGCACTTTGCTAAGGTATGGCTGGTGCAGCCGGGTGCCGCTAATGGGGGATAGGAAGTTTAATGTTATCTTGTTCTAATTGCTGTTGATTAATAAAGCTGCGACCAGTTTGTGTTCCATGAAGTTATGGTGTTATGTCTTTTGTCGGGGTTGGGTGGGGTGGGGGTTGGGTCAGTGGGGGAGGAGTGGGGAAGGGTGGGGCCCGGAGCGCCGGGTCCGCATGCCTCGGTTACCGAATTGTATGAAAACTAGGGCTTACGAAAATCGAGGTTTGACTGTATAATTATTGCTAATATATAAGAGCTTGCTATATAAGAGCTCCCCCACTCCTCCCCCAAGAGCTTGCTACCTTCTTTTGTAAGTGTTGTCATGCTTATTTTTATAATAAAATTCACTAGGTACATACAACTGCATCAGTTCTGTCATTACTATGCTTGTATAGAACCAGTGAAGACAGATATGCAGCGTACTCCTAGACAGTATATCACCACAAACCTCTATAGGTAATTTGGGGCTTCATTCTTTGTGATACTGACAGTGCCCCTTATAGTGTCATTTGAAATCAAGCACCAGATGAAACAGGAGTGACTGTGTATCACGTCTGTTCCTAGACCACTGGTGATTTCTAGAGATAGCAGCCCACAGGGGTTGAGAGATCTTTAGGAGGTGACAGGGGTCTTCTTTGGGGGATTGAGGTAGGGGTATCTCCAGGGGAGAAAGGTCTTCAGGGTGTCTCTGAAGGGTGGGGACTAGTGTAGGGAGTGGTCTTCTTGGGGGGAGAGGGGGAATGAAAGCAAATTTACAAAGGCAACAGTCTATCTAAGATGATGCCTGGGAGCATCAGACCACATGTTGGTGCTCTGATGCTCCTGGGTAGGAAAGATAGCACCAGCTTTGAGATGGCATTATTTTTCCTGAATAATGCAGCTTCCAAAGTTTAACACAAAATGCGTTATTCAATTTGCATAATAATGAGCTGCAAATTTGCATCTCATAATTTGCTAATACAAGTTCTGGCAAGCTAGCATTTGTTACAGTAAAATAACACATGATTTTGCCATTTAATGCATGTTAAGAAGCAAAAATCATGTTATTCCCTTAATGCACATTTGTAACTAACTCCCTGAGTATTGTTCTGTAATGCACAGCATTTTAGCTGCATTTAGAGAAAGTATTTGTGGAGAAGGGATGAAGTGGAAGTTGGGGGGAGGAAATAGTAACACAATATGTAAGTGTAATCCTCTAGGATACCTTGTCTCCATGGGAACTTTTAAAGTGAATACATGCACATATTATCTCTTTGAAAATAGGTAAATGTACTTATGGACTTTATCCTGTTGTGAACAGTTTGAACATTGACTTCTAAGTTATTTCTTATTTTATTTTATTTATTTGTCATTTCTTATATACCGCCCCTTCCCGAGATGAGGGGCGGTTTACATTTTTAAACAACATTATTACATGGAACACAGTTTAACAGTTGGTGATTTCAACGAAGTACATACAGCTGTAGCTTGTGCTATATACAGGGGTGAGGTGCATCAAGATACATGATACAGTTTGTGGTAGTTATGAGGGAGGTTGGGTTTGGGATTGTTCTATGTATGGGAGGTTGTTACTGTTATTATCTCCATAATGCTGGACAAAGAGGAAGGTTTTAAGTTCCTTCCTAAATGTGTTCATGTCTTTGATGCAGCGGAGGGTGGCTGGGAGGGCATTCCATTGTAAAGGTGCCGCAAGGGAAAAGGCACAATTGCTCGTAAATTGTTTAGCCTTTTTGAATGTGTGGGGAATTATAAGTGTACTTTGAGATTGTTGTGTTCTAATTCTTGTATTTGGAGCATAAGTGATTAGGGTTGAGAGGAATGATGGAGCAAGGTTATTTGTGAGTTTGAAGATGGTCATGATCATTTTATATTTTACTCTGCTCATAATAGGTAGCCAATATAAATCACATAGCAGTGGCGGTATGTGATCTGTTAGGCGTGCTTTGCAGATAATTCTTGCAGTGACATTTTGTGCCATTTGTAAGCGATGTAAGTGTTTTTTAGAGTGGGCAGTGGATGGTCACAGGCTCCAGACGTACAGGGCTGATTCTAATGTCGGCACTGTACATCCGGGGCCGGCAACTTGCACAGGGAGCTTATTCCACCCCCAAGGTGGAATAAGTTCCCCTACTTGGCACAGGACTGTGGGCCTGGGGCATGCATGGGACAGGGGGGACTGAGGACATTCCCCAAAGCTCGATCCTGAACTTAGGAGGCCAGATCAGGGGTTGGGCTACGGGGAAAATCAATGCTGGAGCCAGCAGCTGGGGATCGCAGCTGTTCAATGGATTTGCGGCGCTATGGCAACCCAGACACCATGGTACTATGACTCCATTGAAGAGCCCTGACTGAACTAGCCGGGCAAGTCATCTATGTGCAGAACGGACAGAATCGAGGTCCCGGCCTGCACGTACAGGCCTGTTCATGATTCTGATCCTGCAGGGCTAGATGTTGCCACGCAAGATCAGAATTGCGACTCCCTCTGTGTATCCAGTTCCAGCAAGCATAAAGAAATATAAGAACATTTACATTCATAACTCACAACGTAACGTTTGTTACAGAAATAAGTCTTACAACATAACTTATCAGCAAACACGCTTTCACTTAGCCCACAATAAGGGGGAGATATTACAAAGAAAATTAGAATTAAAGAAAAAATAAGAGCAAGCTCTAAATACAAGACAGCATTTAATTATAGTTCCCAAACCCTCTCCTATTTATTACCATGCCCTTCTTTAACGTCCAAGAAAACCTCTAATTGGGATGGATCTAAGAAAACAAATTTAGAACCCTGAAATGTAATCAAACATTTACAGGGGTATCTAAGAAAAAATGTAGCTGGAAGGGTTACCACTCTAGGTTTCAGGGCCAAAAAGGCCTTTCTCCTAGATTGTGTAGCCCTGCAAACATCAGGAAACATTTGAACCTTAGCACCACAAAACAATGTCGACATATTTTTAAAGTAACTTCGAAATACAAGCAACTTGTCCTGGTCCGAGACAAAACTTACTACCAAAGTAGAACAAGACACAATGTTATCTTGAGAATCCTCCAGGAATTTAGTGAGCTCAAGGTCATCATGTCCCTGAACTACATCAAACTCCCCTGAAGGACTAGTAGAGAGCCCTCGACCGGACAAGTAATATAATTTTGAAATAGCAATGGAGTCGGCCGAAGCCAAACCCAAAACTTCCCTAAAATACTTTTGAAGCAAAATCTCAGCTGAAAGAAGATGACAAATAGGAAAATTCAGCAATCAAATATTCTTAGCACGAAACATATTGTCATACATTTCCTTCTTGTGATGAATAATTAAACTATCTTTAATATTAGAGGAACTAACTGCTTTAAGAGCAGAACACTGGCTTTCACAATTAGAAATTTGAGTAACCATATTCCCCAACCGCCCTTCCACCTCAGACAGTTTAGTAGTAACCTCCGAAGAGAAACTACACAACTGTGTAACTGTGGGTACCAAAGTTTTTTCAATACGAGTCACTACTTTCCAGATATCAGCCAGAGTAACCTGATCAGGTACCTCATTGGCCACACCTGGAAGAGACGTCCAGGCAACTGGTTTCAACATTCCTCCGATATCAGCCGGAGTACTCTGCTGAAACTGCACTTCCACAGAACGGGATGGAGGCGGAGAGCTATAGGTTGGTGGAGAGGGAGGAGAACGGTCCGGGGAGCTCAGGGAAGCTACAGATGAGCGCAGAACTAAAACGTCAGGGTCTAAGGAGACATCAGAGCCCACCATTACCTTAACATGTCTGTCCATAGGACCCACCGTTGTTTCTGCTGGAACCGCTGTTGTGGTTTTCTTTTTTCTCTTTAAAGGCAGAGCAGTGCGGGGCGGAGCCTGATGTCCAGCGGGATGGTCGCATAACGCTGAGGCTCCCGAGAGGCCTACTCAGAATCCTGAATTAACACCGTACATACTTGGAACTTCTACTCTGATCTTGCCGGGGCACATTGGTGAGATGGCGGGGACCAAACCCACGCGCTTGGAATTTGGATCTCCAGCGGCTTCTCACGGCAAACGTTCCAAAACTGAACCTCCGTCCCCGCAGAAGGGGCTGGCCTTGCGCGAGGGCCCCGAAATGCAGCAGGAAATCCTCGCAGAGATTAGAGGGGTCAAAAACCTCGTGCAGTCAAACGGTGAAGCACTCCGAGCGCTGCGGGAAGATTTTGGTGTGCTGCAAAGCAAGCTAGAAGGGCTTTCTTCGCGTCAGGACAAAATGGAGAGCATATTGGACTCCCATGCGGCCCGGTTGTCCAAACTCGACAAAGTTGAACGTCAGGTGCGGGCCTTGCAGAAAGAAGTGGAAGATGGCAATAATAGAGTGCGCCGCAACAACATACGACTCGTGGGCATACCGGAGGGAGCGGAATCGGGAGACATGAAAGAGTTTTTATGCAAAATCCTCCCTTCCCTGCTCCAAATCACCTTTACCAAAGATTTGGAGATCGATCGCGCTCATCGTGTACCCACAAACATAACGCTCAACAGGAAGACCCCGCGGCCTATCATTTTTCGACTTTTGAGATATCAACACGTTGAGCAAATTCTAAATGCCTCTCGGGCAAAGGGCCATATGGAGTTTGAGAGCCACAAGATCTCCTTCTATCCCGACTTGGCTAAACCCACGGTCAACCGCCGAAAGCGCTTTCTGGAATTCCGGCCGAGGCTTCAACAACTACAAGCACGCTATGGCCTGATGTACCCGGCCAAGCTCCGAGTCACGCTTCACAATCAGACAAGAACATTTGAGGACCCTGATCTACTAGCGGAGTTTTTGGATTCCAAAGAAGCCGACTTGATGCGCTGACTTCCAGAATATTCCTGCAAGTATTCTCATATCCGCTGTACCTGCCATATTGGATCTACCGCAGCCCAGCAAAGAGTCTGGCGAGGGCGGTTTGTTGCCTTACTTTCGATGATATCTGTGACCCGACTCCATCTACCCACAGTAGCCTCGATGAGTATCAGAGACAGTGTTAATTATGGACTCTGGTGTTTCTTTTCCTTTTTTTTCATGTCTTTCTATTTCCTCTCTAGGGCCTCCTCCCGCAGACATATGGTCGCCATATTCTTTGGGGGTTTTGCTTCTTCTCTAAGATACTTTGGTACATACTTTTCAATATGGGGTGTATTAGCCAGAATACTCGGTGATTATGTCATGGTTGCACAGATTCTGATTATGTTGTATGTTTTCAAGCGCCCTCACTTAAAATGTCTATTACTGATTGATGGCACCATGTAAGATTTTCTCATTGAACGTAAAAGGAATCAATAATCCGATAAAACGGAAGAAAATCCTAAGCTACCTAAGTCAGGAGGCTGCGGATCTGATTTTTCTCCAAGAAACGCATTTAAATTTGAAGGAAACTCTTAAACTCAATATTAAACCTTACATGGTGGCCGCCTATTCCCCAGCCGTTTCTAAGAAATGTGGGGTTGCCATACTGGTTAGGAAATCTTTGCATGCTACTATTATTGCGACTAGTTCAGATACAGAAGGTAGATGGTCCAGAGTTCACCTCAAGATAGGTAGCCTTGAAGTTACATGTATATGCCTTTACGCTCCTAATGTGGATGACCCTGCCTTTTTTGCTACCATTGCTCAGGTTGCGCAGGCCTCTGCTAATACTTCATTGATAATTGGGGGGGATTTCAATCTAGTCCTTGATCCCCTGATTGACAAACAGCCGCCTAGGACAAGTGGTCCCCCCAAGAGTCACACCACGCTTACCTCCCTGATCAAAGATCTTGCTTTAGTTGATCTATGGAGGTTACTACACCCCAATGAGCTTGAAGAAGGGTCGCTTTCTCCTTGATTTCATGCTGGGTATAGCCATATGCTTAATCACGAGGAATTGGAAGGATAGCTCTCGACTTACTGTCAATGAATGGTGGAACCTCGTCTGCTTATATAGTAAATATGAGCAGATACCTCGGAGAGCTATTCCCCATGCCCAACCTCACTCTCGCTTGTCTAACTGGCAGATGCTTAATGATTATGTACAATCCGCTCATTGCTCCAACATGCCTGTATAATGTGCACTCATCATGTTTCAGATCACCGTTAGGTTTTGTAACACAATAATGTAAGTACACGCCCGCTTCGGGAATGATTAGTTTTCTAGAGAAGAAGCAGGGGGAGGGGGGTGGCAGGGGTTTACTTTGGTGTATGTATTACACTTTATGTATCTGTCTTTTAGCTGTATGTCTTCCTTTTCCTTTGTTGCTATAAAACGAAAATAAAGAATTTAAAAAAAAAATAAATAAAGGCAGAGCAGTGCAGACGGAGCTTTGGGAGAGCCAGAGAGGACAGCCTACCAGTCCGGAGGTGACAGGCTCCTGTTCCAGCAGCCCCGACGTCAGCGGGGGCCTCTTTAAAAGCTCCGCCAATCAGGCGCAGCCGAGGCACTAGTCGGGGGCAGCGATCTAATGAGCTAGATACAAGGGGCGTGTTAGGCCCCTTGGGAGCCTCTTGGAGCATTGCAGGATACCAGGAGTAGGAGACATCAGTGAGTTTGTCTTGTAGCTCAGATGGGAAACTCTGGGCCACATTAAGAAGCATGGGTATAACAGAATATCTGATAGTTCTCTTGCACAACCTTTACATTGATCAAGAATCAACAGTTCAAATGGAACAAGGAGAAACAGAATGGTTTAAAATCAGCAAAGGTGCACAAGATTGCATACTTTCCCCCTACCTGTTTAAGTTATATATAGAACAAATCATCAGAGAAGTGGGACTGTATGAAGAAAATCAAGGTGTGAAGATTGGTGGAAGATTAATCAACAGCCTTTGGTATGCTGATGATACCACAATACTGGCTGAAAGTGAAGATAATCTGAAACATTTGTTTTTCAAGATCAAGGAGCATATTCTTAAAATGGGCCTGCACCTTAATGTAAAGAAGACAAAGATCCTGACAATTGGCAAAATTAATAAGTTCATTGTTGATGGAGAAGAAATAGAAATAGTGGACAACTTTAATCTACTTGGATCAATAATCAGTAGAGAAACAAATATTCAAGAAATCTGATGATGCGTTGCTCTTGGAAGAATGGCTATGAAAGCCTTAGACAAGATTCTCAAGAGCAGAGATATTTCTCTCTATACAAAGATTAGACTTGTCCAAGCAATGGTATTTTCAATAAAATTATATGGATGTGAAAATTGGACTATGAAAAAGATAGACAGGAAAAAAAAGTGATGTCTTTAGAGAAGAATACTGTGTTTACCATGGAGTGCCCAAAGTACAAGCCAGTCAGTACTAGAAGAGATCAGACCTAAGCTTTCTTTAGAAACA
Source organism: Ichthyophis bannanicus (assembly GCA_033557465.1). Lineage (NCBI taxonomy): Eukaryota > Metazoa > Chordata > Amphibia > Gymnophiona > Ichthyophiidae > Ichthyophis > Ichthyophis bannanicus. Next base: position 1,311,024,615 of record CM066031.1, read on the forward strand.
CAGATGACAAGACTTTGACTTTCATACTTTGGACACATCATGCAAAGGGAGGGATCATTAGAGAAAGACATTATACTTGGCAAGGTTGAAGGTCAACACGAAAGAGGAATAAAATCAATGAGATGGATAGATAGAATAACAGCATTGTTGCTGCTACTCTATCAACAATGAGCCACCTGACTAAGACAGAACACAGTTTAGTACAACTAGCCAGAGGGTTGCCATGACTCAATGGCACTTAACATGACAGGAGGAAGTGCAAAAGTGGTATTTTTTTTGTGCCATCAATTCAGTGACCAAGTTTCATAAGACATTCAATAGTATTGGAGTGGAGGAGTGGCCTAGTGGTTGGGGCAAGGTACTTCAGGCCAGAAGGCCAGGGGTTCAAATCCCACTAGAGGACAGCAACCTTGGGCCAGAAGGACTGGGGTTTCTAGTCCAACAGGTGCTCCTTGTTGTCTTGGGCAAGCCACTTAACCCTCCATAGCCCATGTTCCCTGTAAAATAGTTATTTCCATGTTATAACGTCCTGTTCAATGTAAACTGCACTGATGCAGAATAGCATGGTATATAAGAGAATATAAAAAAATAAAATGGTCTGATGGCTTGCTATCTGGTCTTTGAATACATCTTTATTACTACTACTGATCATTTGTATTGCATTACAAGGCATATGCAGCATTGTACAGGCACATGTAAAAGATGGTTCCTGCTCAACAGAGCTTACAATCTAGTTAAGACAACACAACAGTTGAGGAGAAGAATACATCTATGGATAAGGTAAGGAAGCACATAGGAGACTAAGATGATCAAGATCCAAAACAGCCTCGAAGAAGTGTGTTTTCAATCTGGATTTGAAAAGGTCCAGAGATGAGTCCTGATGTATAGACTCAGGTAGTTTGTTGCAGGAATAAAGAGCAGCAAGGTGAAAGGATCAAAGTCTGGAGTTGGCAGTGGAAGAGTAGGGCACAGACAGAAGAATTCTGCCAGAAGAGAAGATTTCCCAAGGAGGGGTGTAGGAAGAGATGAGAGGAAAGGTAGTGATGAGCTGTAGAATGAGTCCACTTATAGGTCAGAAGGAGAAGTTTGAATTAGATATGGAAATGAATAGGTAGCCAATGAAGTGACTTGAGAAGAGGGGTACTATGAGCATATTGAAACTGACAGAAGATAAGCCGCGCAGCCGAGTTTTAAACAGAATGAAGGCGAGAGAGATGATTTAGAGGGAGACCAGCAAGGAGGATGTTGCAATAGTCTAGATGGGAGGTGACTAAAGAGTGGATAAGTGTCTTATTGTAGTAGTGTGCTCAGAAAATAAGGGGCAAATTTTTCTGATGTTATAGAGTAGGCATGTCCAACTTTGAACAGGTCGTGATCTACTTTTTCCAGCCAAAGGTGCCGGTGATCTACCACCATGAAAATTAAGTTTCAAATTAGTTTCAAATTAAATTTTAACCCAATAAAGTTGGAGGATTCCCCTCCCCCCCCCCGCATTTTTAATGAACCTTCTGTCATTTACTTGGATGTGATCAGCTGTTAAGCAAATTAAGCAAGAACAAAACAGGGAGACGAAGATCCAGTAAGAACTGCGAGGGGAAATGGAAAGTACATTTTTTCTTAAACTTTTATTGAGTAATAACTTTCTTTAACTTTTATTGAGTAATTTGTGCTAAATTTAGGTTGAGTATTGATCCAGGCTGATCTTGCACAATCTTTAATATTTCGCTCTTGCTCATTAGTGAGACGTCTGAGCCTGCATTTCATCCACCAGCTTTTTGAAGTTGGGTGAATATTGCATGAGGGCCAGTCTCAGGGAATCCTGGAGATGTTCATCTGTTATGTTGGAATATTGTGTACTCTTTGTCATTTTCAGATGGGAAAACGCAGATTCACACAAATAAGTTGAACCAAAGCAGGAGTGTACAGCTTCACTGCATCTTCTCAAGTTGAGAAATTTGTCTCTAGGCACTAGCTTCCAAAATGATTCTTGCTCAGCACGGGTCTTGAGAAAAATGTCATTTTTAAGGGTTAATATTTCATTTTCAAGAGATGGCTTGTTCAATGAGTAATTTTTACTGATAACAGCTGCAGTTTCTTTAATGTCCACATCTACTTAGAATGGGTATGACAAGTGTTCCACAACTGTTCCAATTTTATGGAAGTCACAGAATCTATTTTCGAATTCCTGGATAATAGAACAGATTTCTGTCACATACTTCTCATTCTGAAAAACAAAATTTGGATATTGTCCCAGATGGTCCTGCTTATTAGGAAAATGATCAAAAGTGTTGTTTGCAAGGTCAGTCATCATTAGCCCAAATTTGCTCTTGAAGGATGAAACTGTACTCATCATCTCGCCAATGCATTTGTTTTTACCTTGTAGTTCAAGGTTCATATCACTTACTTCTCCTGTAAAGTCAGCGAGAAATGCCAGATCACATAATCACTCCTCATCTTCCAACTCTGCTTGGTCATCTCCCCTCTCCTTCAAAAAACTTCTTATTTCATTCAGCAAATCACAGAATCCTTGCAGAAATTTGTGCCTACTTAGCCATCTTACATCGATGTGCAAAATGATTTACGCTGCCCCTTCATCAAGAGTAAGATTGAAAAGCTGTCTTTGAAGTGATCTTCCACAAACTAAATTTACAATTTTGAAAGTGATGTCCATGACAGTCTTTTTGTATTGAGTCTCTTGCTTGTCAAAATTTGCTGGTGAATGATGCAATGGTAAGAAAGGAAATCTGGGAAGTTGTCATACTGTCTACAGAGGGTTATGAAACCACTAACCTCACCGGTCATTGCTCTTGCTCCATCAGTAGTGATGGAAACAAGTCTATGCAATGGAAGATTACACTTTGTCACAAAAGAATGGAATGAACTGAATATTTCCTGACCGGTAGTTTTCCCTTTAAAAGAAATCGTTCCAAGGAGTTCTTCTTTAACACTGAAGTCTTCAAAAACCATCTGGATAAACACTAGTAACTGGGCTATGTCTCTTATGTCTGTAGATTCATCCACTTGGAGTGAGAAAGCAACACAATTTGAAACATCCTCCAAACAATTGTTCAGTTTTGTCTCCACACATCTTTTCTTTTCTTGACAATTGTACATCTTGAATAGCAGCTATGATCTCTTTCTTATTTTTAAATCCTTCAAAAAGATTGTCAGATGCTTCAAGAAAACAATCATTTACAAATTCCCCTTCAGTGAAAGGTTTGCATTTCTTTGCGATCAGGTTGCTGACCTTGAAGGATGCTATGGTTGCACTGACCGAATGTGACCTTGACTTCGCCATCAACTGTTGCTGAGTAGTGTCGTCACCCTAGCCTGGGCCAAAGGCCTAAAGGCGCAGGGCTGCCAGTGTTAGTCCTTAAATAAAGAATTATACTATTCTTGTCCACAGCTTGGACTTCTGGGACTTGTAGTTTTTTCTCCTTATTTAAAGACAGTAGTGTGAAACCAATGGTTTTTTTTAAAGGCAAACAAGAAATTTATTTATCTTCCCCAAAAGCACTAAGGCTCAACACAAACATTAGGATTCTTCTCCAAGCAATAACATCAGGAAATTATACACAAACTAGAACTGAAACTGCTTCATAAGCCTTTTAACATGTGTAGCTGTTTTCATCAAACGTTTAGCAAACAAAACATAGCTTCTTCCTTCAAGACAAGCAATATGTCCATTTTTTTTGTCTTCTGCTTCTTTAGTAATTCAAATACAAATTATGCAAATATCCTTTCTTATTAGAAGCGGTTCTTAGCATTAACCCAGATAGGTTAACTCACCCTGTTTCTTCAGAGCTTTCTTGGTTAAAGACTTTTTATCAGAAAGTTTTCAATCTGCCTTCTGGCACAATGAACAGTCCATTGCTAATTCCTCAGTTATAGAATCCTGCTCAGGACAGTCTACCTGCATCTCCTCCTGCTCTACAGCACGTACATCTGACTCTGAGCTTTCAAGAACTGTTTCTGGCTTAATGCTCTGTAAGAGCTCCTAGACTTCTCTCCACAGGTGCTCTCCACAATAAGGAACGTTTGTACCTGGAATGTGAGGATTCCTTCTCTGGATCAACTGTCTCAGTTCTTCCAACTTGTTCAGCCCTGGTTCTTTCCAACAAGCTGGGTTCTGGTCACTTCTAGCTGTGAGTTTGTCCACCCACCTTTTGGCAGCCTGAACTCTTGAGCCGGTCCACGTACCATTTGAACTGCAGCCTGACCCTCGTCAGCAATTCTCCTAGCCACACCTCGGCTGGCTTCAGGACTAACAGCTCTCCTCCTGTAAGCTTGGCTTTCTTTATGGCTGCTACTTTCACTGCTGAGCTCCTCACCGAAATCTTCACCGTTCTCCTCCACGGTGATTTCCTTTCTGCTCCCCAGTGCTCGCTCCTTTCCTTTTCCTCCCCTGGGTTTATAAGGCTGTTTCTTAACCAGCGTACACTGGTTCCTACTCAGGTGTTTTTTATTACTCCCCAAGCCTGCACTTAGGTTAGCAGAGCTTGGGTGTGGCCTGACTTCAGTGACTGTGTGTTTTCTCCCTTTACCTGCACTCTGAAAGCTGTGAATTCCCTGCCTGTCTCTCTCCTTAAAGGTATATTTACAATTTTCCTCTATTTCCATGGGCTCAGCAGAGCTCTCCTCATCACATATCCCCCCCCCCCCCCTTAAGATATTACAGGCTGGTGCTATATTACCCGCACAGCTCGTAATTCTTGCTGGGATGTTAGTGCTTGTCTGCCACCTCTCTGCCCTACGTTCTACTGTGGCTAAATGAGCCAACACTATTCGTTCATGCCAAGGCCTCAATATGTTTATGTGGTAGACCTGCTGGCGGCCCCTCCTGTTTTCTACTGAGTAAGACACTGGACCCACCTGTTTGACTACCTTATCGGGTCCTTTCCATTGACTTTCAAACTTTGGACTGGCCCCTGCGACCATTATTACCACTTTCTCCCATACCATCAGTTGGCGAGGTTTTGTACGTCGATCATAGTAAATTTTCTGGTGCATCTGACTGGCCTTTAAATTTTCCTCCACCACTTGGGAAGTTCGGTGTAATCGTCCCCTAAGATCCTTCAAAAACTGGGGTACCCCCACTTCTTCTACCCCGGGCTCAACCCACTGCTCCCGCAGTATATCTAAAACACCCTGTGGTGCCCACCCATACATTAATTCGTAAGGTGAGGTGCCTAAAGATGCTTGTTTCCGCTCTCTACAGGCGTACAAGAAGAAAGGAAGCATCATATCCCACTCCAACATGTTACCCTCTAAACCCCTCCTCAACATTTTTTTTAATGTTTGGTTTTGTTTCTCCACCAGTCCATTTGACTGCGGATGGTAGGCAGCGGTTTTAACATGACAGATTCCGAATGCATCCCATACTTGGGCTAAATACTGGGACATGAAATTACTGCCTCTCTCTGTCAGGACCTCTCGTGGAAATCCTACTTCGCAGAATAACTTTATCACTTCTGAGGCTACTGTTTTGGCGGATATATTACGCAAGGGAATGGCCCATGGGAACCTTGTGGCTTGGTCCACTATGACCAACATGTATTGGAAACCTCGGGGTGTCCTTATCAGTGGTCCCATTATATCCATGGCCACTCTGTGAATGGGCTCAGATATCACGGGTATAGGAAGCAAGGGCACCTCTGGTGGACGAACCGAGGTGACTCACTGGCATGAAGGGCAAGACTCGAAAATCGTGAGGTCTCTTTAAAAATGCCCGGCCAGGGGGGTGGAGCCTGATGTCCAGCGGGTAGGACGCTTTGCGTTGAAGCTCCCGAGAGGCCTACTTAGAATCCTGACTTAATACCTATACAAATTTACTTTTTCGCTCCGAGCTGACCGGGGCACCTCGGGGGGGATGGCGGCCCATAAACCAGCGCGCTTAGACTTCGGGTCTCCTTCTTCTTCTCACGGAAAACGCTCCAAAACAGAGGTGTCCTCCCCACAGAAGATGGTCCCATTTCGTGAAAACCCCGAAATGCACCTGGAGATTTTGGAGGAAATACGCGGCGTGAAGGAATTGGTGCAGTCCAATGGAGAAGCGCTTCGAGCCATGCGAGAAGACTTTGGAGTGCTCCAGGACCGACTTGAAAGTCTTTCATTACGGCAGGACAACATGGCGGGGGTCCTCGACTCGCACGAGGTGCGCTTGGGCAAACTGGACAAGGCTGAGCGCCAGATACAGAATCTTCAAAAGGAGTTAGAAGATAGCAATAATCGAGCCCGTCGCAACAATGTGAGGCTCCTCGGAATACCGGAGGGGGTGGAAGCAGGAGATATAAGAGAATTCTTGCTCAAAACTCTTCCCTCCTTGCTGAAGATCACTTTTCACAGAGAACTGGAAATCGATCGAGCACACCGTGTTCCTGCCCACATGGCGCTCAACCGCACGACCCCCCGGCCTATTATCTTTAGCTTGCTACGATATCAACAAGTGGAACAAATTTTACATGTTGCCCGAGCGAATCATCATTTGGACTTTGAAGGTTGTAAGGTCTCCTTCTTTCCTGATTTGGCAAAGCCTACCGTTGACCGTCGGAAGAAACTCCTTGCTTTTCGCCCTCGACTTCAACAGCTACAGGCTCGCTTTGGCCTGTTGTATCCAGCGAAGCTCCGAGTGACTCTCCACAACCAAACCAGGACGTTCGAAGATCCTGATCTACTATCAACATTTTTAGACTCCAAAGAAGCAGAGCAGATGCGCTAATCCCAAATCTTGGACTCTTATCTGCCGGCTCTATCCGCCATTTTGAAGGGCCCGATGCGGCGGTCATAGCCAAGCACAGAAATAGCCTGGACTTTCTTTCTTTCTCTATATGACTTTTGTTTTTTGGTCTCCTATCCCTTCATGATGTGTGCCTCGGTCGGATTCGGAGCACGCACCGTCCTACAGGTTATGTGTTTTTTCAATTTCGGCCTTCTCTGGGGTTTCTCCCCGCAGACACATGGTCGCCAGTAATTTTGGGGTTTTGCTTCTCCTCTACCGTACTGCGGTTTTCTTTGTTAATGTGGGGCGCTTCATTGTATTATATTAGCTTATTTTTCCTATGTCATGTGTACAGCCAGATACAGTCAGCTTGAGGGACATAGTGAAATTATGTGTGCTATCATGCTCAGAATTTTTAACTTTTCTGAATGGCCTTATGTAAAATCTTATCATTCACCGTCAAAGGCATTAATGGTCCACTCAAAGGAAAGAAAATCCTTAGCTATTTTAGCCATGAGCATGTTGATTTAGTGTCTCTTCAGGAAACGCATTTAAACTCTGCTGAAACTCTGAAACTCAATGCTAAGCCTCACATGGTAGCTGCCTATTCTCCCACCGCTTCCAAATGGTACGGGATAACCATTCTGGTTACGAAGTCTTTGCACGCTACTGTACCTGATATTAGCGCTGGCAAGGAGGGTAGATGGGCCCGTGTACACCTTGAGGTTGGAGATAGTGAATTCACGTGTATTTGCATTATGCCCCGAATGTGGACAACCCTGCTTACTATGCAAATATTGCGCAGTTGGCCTCGGCCTCTGCCAATGCTCCATTAATACTTGGTGGCGATTTTACTCAGTGTTCCCTCAATCTTTTCTTCTCAAACACGGTGCTCGTTGGTTGGAAGATCCAGTACCGAGTAGACCTGTGTGGCTAGATATAGAAGCGGGCCTTTGCAAACCGATTCCTTTTACCTTTCTCCCTGGTATGACTCTCCCATCAGACTCCCACTATCCACCAATGCTTTTAGACACTTTAGGTGCCTTTAATACTCTCATGCAATTTTTAGACTCCCGACTCTGGTCAGTGCAACTTCAGCATCGCCTTCGGAGCACTAGAGTACTCCCGCCATCGGCATTCCTTACATAAGGTTGATTGGAGACTTTCCGATCTCTCGGTAGTTCACCGGGTGTAGCATCCAATTTTATTAAACCTTATGTAATGCTATAACTAGAGATACCCCTATAGCGCAGAAAGTATGGGAGAGAGAATTGCATGTGACTTTGACCTCGGAGCAATGGAGTCTTATCTGGAGTAGAGGGACACGGGTTCCCGATCCGCCTCACTCACTCAGACCCTCTTCTTTCTAGCCCACCGGTGTTTTTACACTTCTCACAGATTAGACAAATGGAACACTACTCAGGGCCATGGTTGCTGGACACGTCCTGCGGCCATTGGTTCATTGCCTCATGTTATGCATGAATATCCCGCACTACAGTATTACTGGCGTCGGGTCTGGGGTCGTATTTAGTCTATCTCGCACTCTCAGGAGCCCCTTTCTTGGAGGATAGTGGGACTTCGCCCAGTTGCGGGGATCCCCTCTCTCCCAAAAATGGCTTATCTCCTTTCGAACTTTATGCTTGGCATTGCTATTTCCCTAATTAAGTAATACTGGAAAATTAGCTCCCATCTGAGCCCCAATGAATGGTGGAATCATGCCTGTCTTTACAGTAAATATGAACAAATACCTCGTCTGTTCGCTTCCTCCGTTCAGACTCCTTCTCATTGGTCTCAATGGAAGATGCTCAATGACTATGTACATTTTGCTAAATGCTCTCATCTGACTGTCTAACTTTGTATATATCTCTGTCCCATGATCATGCTGTATTGTAGATACTTTTTTGATCGTTTGATGTATAATCACTGTTAATTGGAAGCGCTCACATGCTGATATAATCGGGTAGAGAAGAAGCATCGGGGTGGGGGGTAATGGGTTTACTTTTCCTTATTGTATACTTGTTTTGTCTCTTTTGGTGTGTTGTTTCTTTTGTTTGTTGCAAAATGAAAATAAAAGTTAAAAAAAAAAAAAAAAAAATGCCCGGCCAGTAAAAACGGGCTAATATCTGATCTAGTGTCCCTTGTACCCCTTTGTGACCTCCCAAGGGATGGTCATGAGCTAGTCTCAAAACTAAGGTTTTAAACGTTGTAGGGACTACCAGCTGCTTACGGACATACCCTGTACGGGTTTCTAAACTTTCCCTGTACAACACTTCCCTATCCAACAGGAATCTAGGTAAGGTTTCTGACTCCCTCTGGGCGTACTCAAAGGCCCATGAAAGAGCGGGATCAGCTTGCTGCTCCTTGGGAAAGGATGGGAATTGTTCTACTAATTCAGCTGGGACCCAAGGTAACCCTTGTCCGGCCCCTACTTCGGCCTTGCTCTGAGACCTGCACTGTCTTTCCCAGCGTTTTTCCCCTCTTCCCTTCTTATTCTTATCTACGGAGGGAGTTACCAGGTCTTCATGAGATGGTAGATCTTCTAATGCCTCGTCTGGGGGTTCTTCTTTCCTCTCTAGGGCCTCGGACTGTGCTCTGGTAGTTACCATACCTACCCTCGGATGTAGACCCTTTTCTAGTCCCTTCTTGAATTGGGACCAATCCCTCCCCAATACCAGGTCATGGGGTAACCTTGGAACAATTGCTACGGGAATTTCCTTCTTAATCCCTAAGCCTTTCACTAAGATTTTGTTTATGGGATAAAAGGATGATGCCCCGTGGATGCACCTAATTTTTACCTTTCCCTCAGATTGGATCTGGACTACGTTACAGCGGGATTCAATTTCCTGCCAGAGTTTCCTGGACATCATACTCTGATCTGCTCCTGAGTCTAATAAGACATCGGTAGCAATTTCCTGCACTTCCATAGATAAAAGGAAACCTTCCCTGATCTCCTTTGTATTGGCAGTTATCAGGGCAGTTCTCGCTTTACACTCCTTTTTCAAGTGTCCCTCACTACCACACCTAAAACATTTCCTTCTTATACAGGGGTTTTTAAACATAGGCATACACACTTTCATATTATCCTCTTTCGACCTTACCTTCCTTTCTGATAATTCAGAACCTGCCGTCTTGGAAGCACTCCCTTTTTCCTGACCTGCCAATTCTGCTTCCATAAAGCGTTCGGTCAATAAGGTTGCTTCATTTGTGTTCCGGCAGTTCTGTAAAATCAGGAAGGCTTGTATGTCCTTCGGGACTGCGGCCATAAACTGTTCTAGTGCAATACTATCTATGATAGACTCTACAGTTTTAGCTTCTGTTGTTAGCCACTTTACTACCAAGCTCTTGACTCTCTGGCATAGAGCTTTTGGTGTCTCAACAGGTTTCAATTTGGTACTCCTTAACAGGCGATGATACACCATCGGTGTTAAACCTAGGCGATCCCTTATGGCTTTCTTTAGCTCATCATAATCATTGACGAGTGCCACAGGCATGGCCCTGTACGCCGCCAATGCCTCACCAGTGAGTGATGTGGCCAGTCGTACAGCCCATTGTTCCTTAGGCCTCCCTATTATGTGTGCTACTCTATCAAATGCCTCGAGGAAATCATCAATATCATTCTCAGACAATTGTCCAAAAGTGAGTGTCCCATCAGACTGTGGTCTTAGCCCACAGGTATGTAAAGCTCCTATAGAACCTGGAGGTGTCAGTGTTGGTTCTGCTGTCTTCTTCTGGGTTGCCAGCCATGCTTCCATCATGTCCAATAGTGGCTTTTGTTGTGCCTGCATCACCGCTGTGGCCTGCTCCTGGGCTTGGTAGGACATCTCCCTCTGCTTCTCAAACTGGCCGGCCATCCATTGTAGCACGTCCTTGCACTCCATGGCCACGGATGCTCTGTAAGAAAGAAAAAACAGAGAAACACCACCAAGTGCGGTACGAACACAACAGCTCAGCTATCCTCCTGGCTTCCACTGTTTAGACTTCTGCACCACTGTATTGGTATCCTTTTTAAAACCCACTTATCTACGGGTTACCTAATAACAGGTGTAGATTCCGGCTTCTCACAATTGAAGGTCTCTGCTTGTCCTCCATGACTCAGGTTTTTTTTACCTTAGCTGTAATCCTCTGCACAGCTTATGCAGTCAGCGTTGGGTTTTTTTAGTGCAAATCCTGGGATGTTTGGCAAAATCCTGGTGCATGCGTGAAATCCAAGAACTACGCCACTTGTCGTCACCCTAGCCTGGGCCAAAGGCCTAAAGGTGCAGGGCTGCCAATGTTAGTCCTTAAATAAAGAATTATACTATTCTTGTCCACAGCTTGGACTTCTGGGACTTGTAGTTGTTTCTCCTTATTTAAAGACAGTAGTGTGAAGCCAATGTTCTTTTTTTAAGGCAAACAAGAAATTTATTTATCTTCCCCAAAAGCACTAAGGCTCAACACAAATGTTAGGATTCTTTTCCAAGCAATAACATCAGGAAATTATACACAAACTAGAACTGAAACTGCTTCATAAGCCTTTTAACATGTGTAACTGTTTTCATCAAACGTTCAGCAAACAAAACAAAGCTTCTTCCTTCAAGCAAAGCAATATGTCCATTTTTTTTGTCCTCTGCTTCTTTAGTAATTCAAATACAAATTATGCAAATATCCTTTCTTATTAGAAGCGGTTCCTGGCATTAACCCAGATAGGTTAACTCACCCTGTTTCTTCAGAGCTTTCTTGGTTAAAGACTTTTTATCAGAAAGCTTTCAATCTGCCTTCTGGCACAATGAACAGTCCATTGCTAATTCCTCAGTTATAGAATCCTGCTTAGGACAGTCTACCTGCATCTCTTCCTGCTCTACAGCATGTACATCTGACTCTGAGCTTTCAAGAACTGTTTCTTGCTTAATGCTCTGTAAGAGCTCCTGGACTTCTCTCCACAGGTGCTCTCCACAATAAGGAACGTTTGTACCTGGAATGTGAGGATTCCTTCTCTGGATCAACTGTCTCAGTTCTTCTAACTTGTTCAGCCCTGGTTCTTTCCAACAAGCTGGGTTCTGGTCACTTCTAGCTGTGAGTTTGTCCACCCACCTTTTGGCAGCCTGAACTCTTTGAGCCAGTTAATGTACCGTTTGAACTGCAGCCTGACCCTCATCAGCAATTCTCCTAGCCACACCTCGGCTGGCTTCAGGACTAACAGCTCTCCTCCTGTAAGCTTGGCTTTCTTTATTTGTGCTACTTTCACTGCTGAGCTACTCACCGAAATCTTCACTGTTCTCCTCCCCGGTGATTTCCTTTATGCTCCCCAGTGCTCGCTCCTTTCCTTTTCCTCCCCTAGGTTTATAAGGCTGTTTCTTAACTAGCATACACTGCTTCCTACTCTGGTGTTTTTCATTACTCCCCAAGCCTGCACTTAGGTTAGCAGAGCTTGGGTGTGGCCTGACTTCAGTGACTGCGTGTTTTCACCCTTTACCTGCACTCTGAAAGCTGTGAATTCCCTGCCTGTCTCTCTCCTTAAAGGTATATTTACAATTTTCCTCTATTTCCATGGGCTCAGCAGAGCTCTCCTCATCACAGTAGCCAATTTCAATTTAAGTTCCTTGAGCTTCAGTTTACGAATTTCACTTTTGGGTGGAAAAATCAGCATCAAACATATTGCTATGCAGAGCCTTATAATGATGTTCCAGATTACCCTTTTTGGGCAAGGATACTGGGGCGTTACAAATTAGACAACAACACTTGTCTTTCACCATGATGAAGAAGTAGTCCATTTCCCATTCATCATGAAAGTGGTAGGTTTTGCTCTTCTTTGGAACACTCATCTTCGTTATACTGGGGTGGCTGGATGTAAGAAGGCAGAATTTGCTAAATTAGAATAAATACTGGCTGAATCTGGTCCAAAACTGTCACTGTCCCAAAGTATTAAAGATCAACAGGAACTGAAGACCTCTGGATGATGTGCACTACAAGGACTGGAGATGCCAAAAACACACATTTTATTTATTTATTTATTTAAATGGATTTCTATACCGCCTTTTCCTACAATCAAGGCAGTCTACACGGCAAACAATCAAAAAAATACTGTGTCTAGTGTGCGCATGCATTGAGCAGTGAGTGGATGTGTGTGTAGATGATTGTTGATTCTTGGCGAGCTATTTACAATGTGCGCTATTTACATCAGGACTTTACTTCAATACTATGATCGTGTAGCAAGGGGAGGGTGGTAGAGCTGGGGAATTGTCTGTTGCACAGTTTAAGTGATGTCACTGTAGTACTCTATGAAGAGGGTTGTCTTTAGCAGTTTCCTGAAGTCCTTAATGTCTGTTGTTGACCGTAGTTCATCAGGCAGGGCATTCCAGATTGTTGGTGCCGCCTTTGATAGGGCTCATTTTTCAGTGTCCTTGCATACCTTGGCGATGTCTCTTGGTGTGTTGACACAGTTGGATGTGCCTCTCCTCCTCGGTCTTGCAGTTCTAAAAGTAAAAATAAGAATTCATCATACTGGCACCAATAATCAAATACCACCAATCATCAAAAAAACTCAAACACCTGTCCAGCAAACCAGATAAAATCAAATACCGCCAAACAGGTTCAAATACCACCACACACGATTTAATAAATTCTGCACACAGTGTAGAATAACACTAAGGCAAGGCGAAAAAAAATTGCAGTGTAGAATCAACGCAAAGGCTAGGCAAAATAAAGTTGCAGAGGCAAGCAAAAGTCACAGTGGTTTGAACCAATTCGAAGGCAAGGCATAGGCAAATTAGAACAAAATTGGAAAAGCCCGCCAAAATCACTAAATTCTTGACACTTTGTTGTGTCTGCCCGAAAACGTTTATTGAAAGCAAACTATAAAGCGACCAATGACCAGCACACGACACAACTAATACGGTAAGTGTATTCAGGTAAAGCCCGGGCGAATGGATATCGCCCAGTATATAACACACTTCTAAGAGGTGTTGGGGCAGGGGCAGGAATGGGTGATTCTGAGAGGCAGGAGACCAGGTATGATGCCGGGCCTGTGGCATCTCATCGCGGGGCATGGGCGGCGGCCCCTTGGGGTACCCACAAACTATTGGCATGAAAACAACAAGCGCCCCAATACACCCGCAGGCAAGATTCCCGCAGGCAGGGAAAAAAAGACAGGCAAAGTATCAGCGGTGGCAGCAAGCCCTCAGCAGACGACCTGCCAGCACGAGCTCTCTCCTAACGATTGGGCGAGCTGCTGGAGCCAAGTGCGGCTGGCGATCTACCTCTGACCCCTCTGCGATCTACAGGTAGATTGCGATCTACCTGTTCGACATGCCTGTTATAGAGAAAGAAACAACAGGTTTTAACTATTAGCTGGATGTGTGTGAAGGAGAGGGAGGAGTCAAAGACAACCCCAAGATTGTGAGCTGATGAAACAGGGAGTAATAAAGTTATCCATAGAGATTGAGAAAGGAGTGAGGGGGGAAGTGGGTTTAGGGGGATAATAAGAAGCTCAGTTTTGGCCAAGTTCAATTTCAAATAACGGTGAGACATTCAGGCAGAAATGTCAAAAAGGCAGGCAGAGATCCAGGCCTGGATTGCAGGAGAGATTTTAGGTGTAGAGAGGTAGATTTGAGAGTCATCAGCGTAAAAATGGCACTGAAAACCATGGGAGGAATTAAGTGCATCAAGAGACTGAGTATAGACAGGGAAAAGGAGTGATCCCAAGACAGACCCTTGGGGTACACCAACTGAGAGTAGAGGAGGATCCAACAGAACAAACTCTGAAAGTGCGATGGGAGATATAAGAAGAGAACCAGGATAGTACAGAGCCCTTAAAACCAAGTGAGAACAAGGTATTGAGGAGAAGGTGATGGTCAACAGTGTCAAAAGCAGCAGAAAAGTCAAGAAGAATGAGGATTGAGTAAAGGCCCTGGATTTTGCCAGAAGATTTTGCCAGAAGATTTTGCTGGAGACTTTGGCAAGAGCCATTTCAGCAGAATGTAAAGGATGAAAGCCAGATTGCAGTGGTTCCAGAAGAGCTTGAGAGGAGAGAAAGTCAAGAAAATGGCAGTGAACTGCACATTCATGTAGTTTAGAAATGAAGGGGAGATGGGAGATGGGTTGATAATTAGAAGGACAGATAGGGTCTAGTGAAGGTTTCTTGAAGAGAGGTGTGACCAGAGCATGCTTGAAGGCCACAAGAACAGTTGCAGTGAAGACCGATAGGTTGAGAATATAAGAGATGGAAAGGATGACAGTGGAGGAGATGGAGTTTAGGGGATGGATGGTAATAGGAGCAGAGGAGTAGGTAGTGAGTTTGGAGGAGGAAAGAATAAGTGTGGCTTCCTCATCAAAAAAAGGAAGAAAGTGTGACAGAGGTTGAGGAGAAGAGTTGGGAGTGAACTGGGTGAAGAGGGAATGGTACTGATCTTGTGGGGAATTGGAGTGTAATCTTGTGGGCTTTGTCATGGAAATACTGTAGTTGGTCAAGGTTTGGACAGAAAGGGAAGGAGGGGTCATAGGTAGAGGCACCCGGAGGAGAGAGTTGGGAGTGGTAAAGATGGGAGGGTCAGAGGCCAGAGAGTTAGTGAGGTGGACATAGTAGTTTTGCTGGTGAATGGAAGGAGGGAAACATGACTTTGAAGTGTAGAAAGTCAGCAAGGATGTGGGATTTGAGTCAAATGTGCTCAGCTGAGCGGGCACAGGAACATAGATAGCGGGTGGTTGAAGAAAGCCAGGGCTGAGGTACTGTACACCTCACAGGATGTGGCATGGGCAGAGCAAGAGCATCCAGAGCAAAGTACAGTGTTTTAAGAGGCTACTGCCTAATCAACAAACTCAGATGACATAGTGGAGGGAAGAGGTGATGAGACAGTGGTGGAGAGAGCCAATGGGTCAAGGCAGTGACTGTGCTGGTGAGTGCTGGCAGTAGAGTGCCAGGGTAGCATTCTCCGAAATGCTTCCCGTTCCACGTGCAGGACCCAAAAGGCAGGCAGAGCTCCAGAGTCTCAATGCGTGGATGAGACAATGGTGCAGAGATGAGGGTTTTGGATTTGTTAGGAACTGGGGAACATTCTGGGGAAAGAAGGGGCTCTTCCGAAGGGATGGGCTTCACCTTAACCGGGATGGAACCAGGCTGCTGGCATTAACCTTTAAAAAGGAGATAGAGCAGCTTTTAAACTAGATAATAGGGGAAAGCCGACAGTCGCCCAAGAGTGGATGGTTCGGAAGAATGTATCCTTGAAGGATACTACCAAAAGCAGAGAGGTTCCAAAAAAGAGTAAAGTAGCCCAAATGCCCTCGAGTATGGAGCAGACAGAGCTTAAAGATCCCAAATTACCCATGTCTACCAATAGCCAAATTAATATGAATAAAATGCAGTCTCTAAAATGCTTGTATGCAAATGCTAGAAGTCTAAAAAATAAGATGGGAGAGTTAGAATATATAGCACTAAATGAGAGGTTAGATATGATTGGAATATCAGAGACATGGTGAAAGGAGGACAACCAGGAGGACACTGTGATACCTGGGTACAAACTATATCGGGGTGTACTATCGACCACCTGGCCAGAATGAACAAATGGATGATGAAATGCTCAAAGAAATCAAGGAAGCTAACAAAAGTTACAGCGCAGTAATAATAATGGGTGATTTCAATTACCCCGGTATTGACTGGGTCAGTGTCACGACAGGACATGCTAGGGAGATAAAGTTCCTAGATGACATAAATGACTGCTTCTTGGAGCAGCTGGTTCATGAACCGACCAGAGGGGAAGCCATATTAGACCTAGTCCTTAGTGGAACACCAGATCTAGTGCAAGAAATAAGGGTGTTGGGGCCACTTGGCAATAGTGATCATAACATGATCGCCTTTGATTTAATTAGTGTAGGAGGGATAGTAAGGAAATCCACAGTACTACCTTTTAACTTTTGAAAGGGAGACTATGATAAAATGAGGAAAATAGTTAAGAAAAAACTAAAAGGAGCAGTTGCAAAGGTTAAAGACTTGCATTAAATGGGGAGTGGCTTACCTAAGATGGCGGCGTGAGCGTTTCTCTGTTGAGTATGCCTAAGCGAAAAGGACGGCCCAAGGCTCTCCCCGCGGAGTCTGAGCCTGCCAAATCTGCTGGTCCGATGGATCGGTATGTGCAGTTGATGGAGCAGAAGAGAAGGGAGATTCGAGCGGGCGCTGTAGCACTGGTTGAGGTGGATCCGGAACTACTTGCCCTGGATGTGTCTCTCTCCCCGGAAGAGCGTGTACCTCCTCCTCGTGTCAGCACTCCAGAGACCCCTCCCGTGCGAGGAGAGGAGGATTTACCGGGAAGTGGTGAACCGGCCTCTCGGGTGCGGGCTCCACTCGAGGAGAGTCCTGGAGTCCAGCCCTCAGTTGTGAGGCTTGTGAAGGAGGTTGCAGATGTAGCAGGTCACCGAGCTGTGGGAGCAGACATGCAGGAATCCCCTTTGTTGGTGGAATTTTCTAAAGGTACTTTTTTGAAACGCCCGAAGGTGATCTCTCTAGAGTCGATTTGGGAGGCGATTTTGCAGTTATCTTCCGTGGTGTGCCAACATGTGGAATTGGAAACTTCGCGTTTGGAAAAGTTGG
This sequence comes from Ichthyophis bannanicus, assembly GCA_033557465.1. NCBI lineage: Eukaryota > Metazoa > Chordata > Amphibia > Gymnophiona > Ichthyophiidae > Ichthyophis > Ichthyophis bannanicus. Next base: position 1,311,041,891 of record CM066031.1, read on the forward strand.
AGACTCTGTCTGGTGGGATGCAGGCTGAACTTGCTGACCTTCGTGGGAAGTTTCAGGCTGGAGAACAGAAAGTGACTCAGGTTTCTGCATTGTCTGAAACCATTGTTAAAGATAATGCAGCTATGAGAATGAAATTGGAGAATTTGGAAAATGTTGTGAGGACGTCTAATATTCGATTGCTAAATTTTCCTGTGGTTGTTGGGGTTTCTCTGGTTGAATTGTTTAAACAATATATGCATGAAAGCTTAGGAGTACCGTCTGATTTAACTCCTCCGGTTGTGAAAGCTTATTTTCTGCCCTCGGGTAAAAAAGAGGGTAAGAAAATTGAAGGTTCCTTGGAATTGGATATCTTAGATGTATCTGCTTTGTTGCAATCACCTAAAGAGGCAGAATTAAAAGTATTAAATTAAAAGGGAGGAGTGGCCTAGTGGTTGGGGCAAGGTACTACAGGCCAGAAGGTCAGTGGTTCAAATCCCACTAGAGGACAGCAACCTTGGGCCGGATGGACTGGGGTTTCTAGTCCTGCAGGTGCTCCTTGTGGTCTTGGGAAAGCCACTTAACCCTCCATTGCCCATGTTCCCTGTAAGTATTAGTGTATGTTTCTCATATCCTCTCATGTTAAATGTATCCCCCAACCGCTTTGACCCGGTGAAAAGCGGGATATAAATGCAGCTAAATAAATAAATAAAATAAAATCTACTATGTTGGTGACCTTTGCTATACCATCAGATAGGGATTGGATCATGAAGTTGTATTTTAAGAAGTGTTCAGTGCTATTTAAGGGCAGAAAGATTGCTATATTCCCTGATGTCTCCAGAGAGACCCAGAAAAGGCGTCGAGCTTTTTTGTTATTAAGACCTGCCACTGTTCAGATGGGTGCCTTATTTCTACTTCGTTTTCCCTGTAAATGTATAATCTACTTTAATGAGCATAAATATGTGTTTTCTCAACCAGAGGAATTATCTGCATTTGTTAGCTCTCATATTGTGATATCATCTTCTCAGTGATTAGTCTCATTATTGTAAGGATGCTTTGTCTCCGCCCCCATTCTAGAATTAAATGATCTTCTTTTTTCCTACTTAAGAGTGGGAGGACCCACCTGTCCTCTTTATCTCTATACTTGCTTTTCCCCTAATGATTTGTGGACTAACTATACTCTTGTGCGCTTTCTTAGTGGTTAATTGTTATTAGTATCTTTAATTCTTGTGTACAAGTTGTTGTTTTCTGTACAAGCGTTTTGCTTGATTATTTTTGTAAAATTGCATAAATAAAAAAAAAAAAAAAGACTTGCATCAAGCTTGGGTGTTGTTGAAAAATACTATCTTGGAAGCCCAGAAAAGTGGAAGGAAGTCCAAAAAACTGCCAGCATGGTTTAAAGGTGAGGTCAGAGAGGCTGTTGTTGCCAAAAAAGCATCTTTCAGGAAATGGAAAAAAGAGCCAAACGACGAAACCTGGAAACAGCACAAGCACTGGCAAGTCAAATGCAAGGCATTGATAAAGCAGGCAAAGGGAGAATTTGAGAAGAAGCTTGCTGCGGAAGCAAAAACGGGAAATAAAGATTTTTTTCAAGTACATTCGTAGCAAAAAACCTGTGAGAGAGTCAGTTGGTCCATTAGATGACAGAGGAACATAAGAACATAAGATATGCCATACTGGGTCAGACCAAGGTCCATCAAGCCCAGTATTCTGTTTCCAACAGTGGCCAATCTAGGTCATACGTACCTAGCAGTTTCCCCAAGGGACACAGGTTCCACAATGCTTGTATTGGTTCAAGCATTGATATCCTGGGTCCCTTCTTAATAATGGTTTATGGACCTTTCCTCCAGGAACTTGTCCAAACCTTTTTTAAACCCAGCTACACTAACAGCCTTTACTACATCCTCCGGTAACAAATTCCAGAGTTTGATTACACGTTGAGTGAAAAAATATTTTCTTTTATTAGTCTTAAATAGTTTACCCTGTAGCTTCATTGCATGTCCCCTAGTCTTTCTATATTCTGATAAGGTAAACAATCGATCTACGTTTACCCGTTCCACTCCGTTCATTAATTTATAGACTTCTATCATATCTCCCCTCAGCCGTCTCTTTTCCAGGTTAAAGAGCCCCAACCTTTTTAGCCTTTCTTCATAGGAGTAGCCTTCCATCCCCTTTACCATTTTGGTGGCTCTTCTCTGAACCTTTTCTAAAATCGCTATATCCTTTTTAAGATACGGCGACCAGAATTGCACACAATATTCAAGGTGCGGTCTCACCATGGAACGATATAGAGGCATTATAATATCTTTTGTTTTATTTTCCATTCCTTTCCTTATCATACCTAGCATTCTATTTGCTCTCTTGGCCGCCGCTGCACACTGGGCCGAGGGTTTTAACATGGTATCCACAAGGACGCCTAAATCTTTTTCTTGGGTGGTGGTTCCTAATGTGGAACCTTGCATCGTGTAACCATAGTTTGGGTTGTTCTTCCCTAGGTGCATAACCTTGCACTTCTCCACATTAAATTTCATCTGCCATTTTGATGCCCAGTCTTCCAATTTATCAAGATCCTCTTGCAATTTTCCACAATCCTCCTGGGTTTTAACAACTTTAAATAGTTTTGTGTCATCAGCAAATTTGATAACCTCACTCGTTATTCCACTTCCCAGGTCATTTATGAATATGTCAAAAAGCAGCGGACCCAGCACAGATCCCTGGGGTACACCACTATTCACCTTTCTCCATTGGGAAAATTGGCCATTTAGCCCTACCCTCTGCTTTCTATCTTTTAACCAGTTCCTGATCCACAGTAGTACACTGCCTCCTATCCCATGACTCTTTAGTTTTGCCAAAAGTCTCTCATGAGGGACCTTGTCAAAGGCTTTCTGAAAGTCCAGATACACAATATCAACCGACTCACCTTTGTCCACCTGTTTATTCACTCCTTCAAAAAAACATAACAGATTAGTAAGACAAGATCTTCCTTGTCTAAAGCCATGTTGGCTGTCTCCCATTAGGTCATGACTATCTATATGCTGAGTAATTTTATTCTTTATGATGGTTTCTACCATTTTTCCCGGTACTGATGTCAGGCTCACCGGACTGTAGTTTCCCGGATCACCCCTCGAACCCTTTTTAAAAATTGGTGTTACATTGGCGATCCTCCAATCCTCAGGTATTAGAGATGATTTTAATGATAGTTCACAGATTACTGATAGCAGGTCTGCAATCTCAAATTTCAGTTCTTTCAACACCCTTGGATGTATACCATCCGGCCCAGGTGATTTGCTACTCTTCAGTTTATCTAATAGTTGTAAGACATCTTCCCGATGTATCGATATTTCCTTCAATTCTTCCACACCTTTAAATACCACTTCAGTCGTGGGTAACATCCCTACATCTTCCTCAGTAAATACCGAAGCAAAGAATTCATTCAGTCTCTCCGCTATCGCCTTGTCGCCTCTTAGTGCTCCTTTAACCCCTTTATCATCTAATGGACCAACTGACTCTCTCACGGGTTTTTTGCTACGAATGTACTTGAAAAGGTCTTTATTTCGCGTTTTTGCTTCCGCAGCAAGCTTCTTCTCAAATTCTCTCTTTGCCTGCCTTATCAATGCCTTGCATTTGACTTGCCAGTGCTTGTGCTGTTTCCAGGTTTCATCATTTGGCTCTTTTTTCCATTTCTTGAAAGATGCTTTTTTGGCAACAACAGCCTCTCTGACCTCAGCTTTAAACCATGCTGGCAATTTTTTAGACTTCCTTCCACTTTTCTTAAAGCGTGGAATACAGCTGGTCTGGGCTTCCAAGATAGTATTTTTCAACAACACCCAAGCTTGATGTACGTCTTTAACCTTTGCAACTGCTCCTTTTAGTTTTTTCTTAACTGTTTTCCTCATTCTATCATAGTCTCCCTTTCGAAAGTTAAAGGGTAGTACTGTGGATTTCCTTACTATCCCTCCTCCACTAATTAAATCAAAGGCGATCATGCTATGATCACTATTGCCAAGTGGCCCCAACACCCTTATCTCTTGCACTACATCTGGTGTTCCACTAAGGACTAGGTCTAATATTGCTTTCCCTCTGGTCGGTTCATGAACCAGCTGCTCCAAGAAGCAGTCATTTATTTCATCTAGGAACTTTATCTCCCTAGCATGTCCTGTTGTGACACTGACCCAGTCGATGCCGGGGTAATTGAAATCACCCATTATTATTACTGCACTGTAACTTTTGCTAGCTTCCTTGATTTCTTTGAGCATTTCATCATCCATTTGTTCATTCTGGCCAGGCGGACGATAGTACACCCCCACTGCCATCGCCTTCCCCTTTTTACATGGAATTTCAATCCATAGAGATTCTACAGCAAATTTTGTTTCTTGCAAAACTTTAATCCTTTCTGATTCAATGCCCTCTCTAACATAGAGCGCAACCCCTCCACCAATTTGATCAGCTCTATCATTTCGATATAGTTTGTACCCAGGTATCACAGTGTCCCACTGGTTGTCCTCCTTCCACCATGTCTCTGATATTCCAATCATATCTAACCTCTTGTTTAGTGCTATATATTCTAACTCTCCCATCTTGTTTTGTAGACTTCTAGCATTTGCATACAAGCATTTTAGAGACTGTATTTTATTCATATTAATTTGGCTATTGGTAGACATGGGTAATTTGGGATCTTTAAGTTCTGTCTGCTCCATACTCGAGGGCATTTGGGCTACTTTACTCTTTTTTGGAACCTCTCTGCTTTTTGTAGTATCCTTCAAGGATACATTCTTCCGAACCATGCGCTCTTGGGCGACTGTCGGCTTTCCCCTATTATCTAGTTTAAAAGCTGCTCTATCTCCTTTTTAAAGGTTAATGCCAGCAGCCTGGTTCCATCCCGGTTAAGGTGAAGCCCATCCCTTCGGAAGAGCCCCTCCTTTCCCCAGAATGTTCCCCAGTTCCTAACAAATCCGAACCCCTCATCTCTGCACCATTGTCTCATCCACGCATTGAGACTCCGGAGCTCTGCCTGCCTATTGGGTCCTGCGCGTGGAACGGGAAGCATTTCGGAGAACGCTACCCTGGAAGTTCTGGATTTCAACTTCCTACCTAAAAGCCTAAATTTAGCTTCCCGGAGTTAAAGGGGTACTAAGAGGCGACAAGGCGATAACGGAGAGACTGAATGAATTCTTTGCTTCGGTCTTTACTGAGGAAGATGTAGGGATGTTACCCATGACTGAAGTGGTATTTAAAGGTGTGGAAGAATTGAAGGAAATATCGATACATCGGGAAGATGTATTACAACTATTAGATAAACTGAAGAGTAGCAAATCATCTAGGCTGGATGGTATACATCCAAGGGTGTTGAAAGAACTGAAATATGAGATTGCAGACCTGCTATTAGTAATCTGTGAACTATCATTAAAATCATCTCTAATACCTGAAGATTGGCGGAACGCCAATATAACACCAATTTTTAAAAAGGGTTCCAGGGGTGATCCGGGAAACTACAGACCGGTGAGCCTCACGTCAGTACCGGGAAAAATGGTAGAAACCATCATAAAGAATAAAATTACTCAGCATGTAGATAGTCATGGCCTAATGGGAGACAGCCAACATGGCTTTAGATGAGGAAGATTTTGTCTTACTAATCTGTTATGTTTTTTTGAAAGTGTGACTAAACGGGTGGACAAAGGTGAATTGGTTGAAATAGTGTATCTGGACTTTCAGAAAGCCTTTGACAAGGTCCCTCATCAGAGACTTTTGGCAAAACTAAAGAGTCATGGCATAGGAGGCAGTGTACTACTGTGGATCAAGAACTGGTTAAAAGATAGAAAGCAGAGGGTAGGGCTAAATGGCCAATTTTCCAATTAAGAAAGGTGAATAGCGGAGTACCCCAGGGATCTGTGCTGGGTCCGCTGCTTTTTAACATATTCATAAATTACCTGGAAAGTGGAATAACGAGTGAGGTTATCAAATTTGCAGATGCAGAGGATTGTGGAAAATTGCAAGAGGATCTTGATAAATTGGAAGACTGCGCATCAAAATGGCAGATGAAATTTAATGTGGACAAGTGCAAAGTTATGCACCTAGGGGAAAACAACCCAAACTATGGTTACACAATGCAAGGTTACACATTAGGAACCACCAACCAGGAAAAAGATTTAGGCGTCATTGTGGATAGCATGTTAAAACCCTTGGCCCAGTGTGCAGCGGCGGCCAAGAGAGCAAATAGAATGCTAGGTATCATAAGGAAAGGAATGGAAAATAAAACAAAAGATAATTATAATGCCTCTATATTGTTCCATGGTAAGATCGCACCTTGAATATTGTGTGCAATTCTGGTCATCGTATCTTAAAAAGGATATAGCGTTATTAGAAAAGGTTCAGAGAAGAGCCACCAAAATGGTAAAGGGGATGGAAGGATACTCCTATAAAGAAAGGCTAAAAAGGTTAGGGCTCTTTAACCTGGAAAAGAGACGGCTGAGGGGAGATATGATAGAAGTCTAAAAATTAATGAACGGAGTGGAACAGGTAAACATAGATCGATTGTTTACGATATCAGAATATAGAAAGACTAGGGGACATGCAGTGAAGCTACAGGGTAAACTATTTAAGACTAATAAAAGAAAATATTTTTTCACTCAACGTGTAATCAAACTCTGGAATTTGTTCCCGGAGGATGTAGTAAAGGCTGTTAGTGTAGCTGGGTTTAAAAAAGGTTTGGACAAGTTCCTGGAGGAAAGGTCCATAAACCATTATTGAGAAGGGACCCAGGATATCAATGCTTGATCCAGTACAAGCATTGTGGAACCTGTGTCTTTTGGGGAAACTGCTAGGTATGTATGACCTAGATTGGCCACTGTTGGAAACAGGATACTGGGCTTGATGGACCTTGGTCTGACCCAGTATGGCATATCTTATGTTCTTATGCTATGTTCTTAGAGCAAAGCTGGAAGTTGAATGAGGAGATAAGGGAAGAGAACTTTAGAGCCCAGAGTGGTCCCAGAGGACTGGAGAAAGGTGGATATGGTTCATCTCCATAAAAGTGGAAGTAAGGAAGAGGCTGCATAGGGTTTGGAATGGGGTGGGCCACATGAGCCCTGGCCCTACCTAAATTTTGCCCATCAGAGAGAAGAGAGCAGCCACGATTGTGGCAACGACTCTTCCTATCTGCCCGTGGGAGATTGGATCCCCGCGGGCAGACAGCAGTCTTTGTCACAATCTTTTCACCCCTGCCCATGCAGATTTGATATCCCATGGGCAGATAGAAGGAGTCTGCTGTGATCACGGCCGTTCCCTTCTCTTCTGCCCGCAGGAGATGGGATCCTCGTGGGCAGAACAGGAGGGGAAGGATGTGGGGGCTAAGGGTGGAGTTTTAGGGTGGAGCTTGGGGAGGAGTTAGGATGGAGCTTGGGGCGGAGGTAAGGTGAAGCTTAGAGCCCCCCCCCCCCCAATTGAAGAGGCGTTCCACAGCTCCATTTTAGTCTGACCTGAGTGGTGAGCATATTAATGGAATTTCAGCTAAATCATCAATTTCTGGAAACCAACAGATTACAAAGATTAAAAGCAGCATGATTTCCCAGAAACAGACCTTGTCAGACAAATTTTATCAATTTCTTTAACTGGTTGACCAGAGATTTGGATCATTGGAGAGCACTAGATCTGGTGTACTCAGGACCAGCCCAAGGATTTCTGCTGTCCCAGGCAGACCCCCCCCCCCTGGTATTCATCTTTTCAGCTGGGGGAAGGGGAGGATGGCATGGTGATCCCTCCTTTCCTGGAAGCGGAAGCACAGCTGCTGCTTTAATACCGCAGTGGATCTTAAAGCACCTGCTCATGTGCGCACATGGCCTGCACCTCTTCAATGCAACTTCCTGTTGGAGGTGGACAGGAGTGACAGCCTGTGACTGCACACACATGCATGGGTAGTTTAAGGCCTGCCATGGCACTTCCAGGAAGGGAGGACTCACCATGCCACCCACTAGTGTCTCAAAACAAAAATAGAAGGAAAAAAATCTAAACGCTAACGTTTGTGTGTGTGATAATGTGCAATGAAATGTCGGAAGCGTAGCCGTGAGGTCCTATACACCTCTTGAAGCTATCATTTCCATTTTGCTCAATTTTTTGAGCTCCCAAAGGAGCTAAGCAGTAAATTAGGTAAAACACCACCATTAAAGTGTCACCATTAAAATTGAAATAAATATTTGTAAAAAATTAAACTTGTGTGAAAACAAGAAAAAACCTCCAGCAAGATACTGCTACAAAACTATCAGGTACCAAACGGAAGTCACTTATCTGAATCCCCCGTTGTTTGAGGTTACTTTCACAGTAAAGCTTAGGATCTTGCTGTGATAGAAGAGTGCTACTTCAAGCCTTTTTTTAGAGAAGGACCAATAATCCAATGCAAAAAATATAGCGCGGACACAGCACTGCGTTTCGGGCGGTCAATTTTCCGTCGCCCTGCTTCAACGCTCAAGCTACTGCATCAGAGAGAGTCCATATGTTATTCAGGTTATTCGGCAAGCTTTTGTGAGAGCCAAGTATACTCATCGAGAATGGCTGCTTTCTTCTCAGTTTTCCAACATAAGAGATATCTCCCAAGCTTTTGTGGGAGTTCTACCATATATGTTTCATTCTCAACAAATCAAACAGATTTTGTTCAAGCATTGGCACATATTACAGTTACATCCATGTTTTCAAAAGTCATTACAAATTGCACACTCTCGTGGATCTAATTTACGGGACATTGTGGGAATTACTTCCTCTCCCTTGGACAGAAAGATTGATAAACCATCCATTTTAGGGCACTATATGTGTGGTTCATGTTCCCATTGCTCGCAGACTATCGAGGGGACTCAATGGGTTGTCCCTAATTCAGCTTTCATCCATACTGCTAGATGGCACACGACTTGTTCTAGTTCTTATGTTGTTTATATGTTAATTTGTCCCTGCAATTTAATATATATTGGTCGTACCATTCGTCCAGTTAGAACCCGCTTGAATGAACACTCTTCTCGGTTGAAGAATTCTGTATTATCAGCCCCTATGGTTCAACATTCCTTGGATTTTCACCATCTTTTTGAAGAATTTAATTGGCGAGTGTTGGACCATGTACCTCAGCACCCTCGAGGGGGTGATAGAGAACAACAACTTCAAGTTTTAGAACAACAATGGATTTTTCATTGGTCCACAGTGCAACCGCATGGCTTAAACAGAGAACTAGATTGGATTAGTGTAATTTAAAAAATATTTTTAAAAAACATTTTACATTAATTCCTTTCTTTCAGATTGGTGTTTTTGGTTTTATGAGACTTTTCTTATAGGTCCACATAATTTTTGAAATTGAGCACACTGCTTGGGCTCTTATTCTTTGGCTATTTAAACTGGGGAATCCTGCTGTCTGAGTCAGATCGCCATTGAGCATGCGCTGGCGTTATTTCATCAATTCACATATGGACTCTCTCTGATGCAGTAGCTTGAGCGTTGAAGCAGGGCGACGGAAAATTGACTGCCCGAAACGCAGTGCTGTGTCCGCGCTATATTTTTTGCATTGGATTATTGGTCCTTCTCTAAAAAAAGGCTTGAAGTAGCACTCTTCTATCACAGCAAGATCCTAAGCTTAACTGCGAAAGTAACCTCAAACAACGGGGGATTCAGATAAGTGACTTCCGTTTGGTACCTGATAGTTTTGTAGCAGTATCTTGCTGGAGGTTTTTTCTTGTTTTCACACAAGTTTAATTTTTTACAAATATTTATTTCAATTTTAATGGTGACACTTTAATGGTGGTGTTTTACCTAGTTTACTGCTTAGCTCCTTTGGGAGCTCAAAAAATTGAGCAAAATGGAAATGATAGCTTCAAGAGGTGTATAGGACCACAAGGCTACACGTCCGACATTTCATTGCACATTATCACACACACAAACGTTAGCGTTTAGATTTTTTTCCTTCTACTTTTGTTTTGTGATTTATAGGGTAGAGATTTGTGTTAGGTTGTTTTTTGGATTACCCACTAGTGTCTGCCACTCTAAGTAACTGCTGAGTTCACCTAATAGATGGGCCAGCCCTGGGTGTACTTGATTTTCAATGACACAGTTTCCCATATGTAACCTATAAATAAAATCAAAGTCTTTGGTATGGATCTTAAAGTAACTGACTGGGTTAGAAACTGGTTAAGTGGGAGATGATAAAGGTAATTGATAAATGGAATCCTACTACCATTCATATTTCAAGGGATCAGTCCTTGGACTGATTTCACTGGACAACAAATTTGTTCAAAAGTTTTTCTTCCTGAAAAGGTTTTGGTGATTATGATAGACAGCGTCAAGCTGAACACAAATATAATTTCAGATTGACTATATCACATAGGAATTTAGAGAAACATGAAATTAAATTTAGCATTTTTAATTGCACATTGATGCTGACATATTGCACTAGTTCACCTGAGCTAAAAATGATTTGACCCTGATTTTCATTTGTACTCAACATCTGATGCCTCTCATCTCAGTGTTCAGCAATAGCGGTCAACATTGATGGGCTCCAGTTGCCCTGATACCACTTTTCCAATGACCTTTCACCATATTCGTTGCTGACTGCACCAAAATTAGCACATAAGAAGTCCAAGTGTAAATGCAGAAAATGAATCTTCAATGACATATTACACTTCATGGTTTTGTATGCTTGAAGCATGTTGTCAACCAGCTAGACATAGTCTGGTGCCCGGTAATTGCCAAGAAAATTCTCATCAACATCCCTGAATGCTTTCCATGCTATTTTCTCAGGACCCCCTAGCAGATCTTCGAACAGCTTGTCATTGATGATGTATCTAACTTGTGGACCCACAAAAATGCCTTTCTTAATCTTGGCATCAGCTATTCTTGGAAACATCTGTCTCAAATATCGAAATCCTTCATCTTCCTTGTTCATCTCTTTTACAAAGTTTTTCATCAGTCTGAGTTTTATATGAAGGGGAAGTAAAAATGTCTTACTTGTGTCAACCAGTGATTCATGTGCCACATTTTTCTGTCCTGGAACCAAATGCTTATGGAGCGGCCAGTTCTTTTTAATGTAATGAGACTCTCTAGCATGGGAGTCCCATTCACAAATGAAACAACAGTACCTGTATACCTGAGGTACATTCCTAGTAGCAGTGCCACTACGTTTAGATCACCACAGATGTTCTAATTGTAGTTGTACTGTATGTGTTTCAACTGCAGTTCCATGTTTTCATAGGTTTTTTCCATGTGCGCTGCATAGGCAATAGGTATTGAAGAGTGGACATTGCCATTGTGTAACCAGACAGCTTTTAGGTTTAACAGTGACAAATCAATAAAAAGGCACCATTGTTGTGGGTCATGCTCACAACTCAAAGCTAAGAACAATTCACCAATGTCAGTGCAGAAACAGAGGTTGTCAACCTATGCAAAGAAATTTTTCATATCTTCTTGATGGATCCAAAAGACAGACATTTTCATACCTGCCGACAGCAAACCCTGTCCTTGCAGTCTTGAACCAAGTAACCGGGTAGCCGGACCCAGCGCCCCCTCTCTCTTTATCCCCACCCCCTTACCCCAACCCCCCCCCCCTTCATTCCCAATAACGGCACTGACATCGACTCTTGGTGACAACTGGTCGCAGCTTTATTTAAAACAACTCATTAACATTAAACAGGTACATTGACCAATCAACCCCCGCGGATTGGTGAACCGCCCGCCGTGCAACTAGCAAGGCGGCCACGCCTCCGCTCCAGCCGTGGTCCCCACCAACGGCCAATTTCCGCCAACCCCTATCCGACTTTGCCATGTTACTAGCAAAAGTCTTCCAGGGGTTGGCCGGGTCGAGGGCACCCCGCCCCCTCCCCCAAGTCGCCTAAGGCTCCGGACCCCGGACCTCCGGGATCCCGCCCGCACTAAACACCCTGTCCCCCTCCCCCCCCCAGCTGCGACACCCCGACTAAGTACTCCCACCTTGCTTAATGGGTGGGCGGGTGGCTGCCAGTCGGGCGCCCGCTCGCATGTGCTCCGGGCCGGCCGCAAGCTCCGGAGCACATGGCGTCCCTCTCACCTGATTGGCTCCGCTCAGGTCTGAAGGAGCGGAGCCAATCATTTTGAATGACGCGCGCAGCGTATCGACGCTGACGCGCGTGACGGCCTCCACATGGCCGAGCAGGGTCCCGCGCCGGGCCGCGCACCCGGTTACGGGCGGGCCCGGGACCCTGCCCGCGCCCTGGTACTACTTCAGGTCATTCAATTCTGACTGTGTTATCAGATGGGGCACACCAAACATAAATGGTTCAAAATTTGATCCATGCCATTTTCCATGTCTGGCCTGTGTATTGTGGCATCTGCTTCATCTAGGCTCCGTGAATCTGGTGGCTTCGGAACTGTCCTATTGTCATCATGTGGCACTGATCTCATGACTGAAGGCAGACTGGGGTACTTAATAGATTTCTTAGTTTTAGCAGAGAAGCCAGTTACATCGTTCAGACAGAAGTAACAGTTCATCACGTGATCCTTCTGTTCTCGCCATATCATCGGGACTACAAATGGCATTGATTTCCGAGTACCTCTGAGCCAAGCTCTGAGATGGACAGCACATGTTGCACAGCAAATGTGAGGAGCCCAGGATTTGTCTTGAAACCAACTTTACAACAGAAGTAGAGCTCATACACGTTCTTAATAAGTACAGTCATGCTGCATCTTTGAGACTTAAGCATATACTCATCATAAATGTAACAGAAGGTATCATGACTGTTGCAACATTGATGAAACATTTCTGCTGTAACGAATCATTTAGATAAGAAGCTTACATGTAAATGCTAATATTAAATACACAAACTATATCAATGTCATGCATAGCCCGACTAAGCATGCCCATGCATATCTGAGCAGTAGTATTTCCATTGCACATTGTGAACTTGCAATGAGTGAATGCCTAGACATGCCTGGACTAAACAAAACAGTTTACTTTCTAGGCAACAAATGAGTAAGCTTAAACATGTGAGGAAATCACCAAAATAGGCGATTGCAAAAAAATGGTGCATGATAGGAAAATTGCAAGGAGATTATTGTGATCAGCGATCAGGATCAGATTCCATAAGAAATACCCAAAAGTGTTCAGGAAGCAAAATCTTTGTTGTCCAGTTTTCAACATTTTTGTAAGTGATATTGCAGAAGATCTATCAGGAATGGCTTGCATCCTCATGAATGATACCAAAATGGCAACAGAGTAGATATTCTGGTAGATGTTGATAAAATGAGGAGGGATTTAGTGAAACTTAAGAAATTGTCCAGAATTTTGAAGCTAAGATGTAATGCTGAAAAAAGAAGGGACATGCATTTTTGCTACAAAACCTCAAGGGGAGGAGGGATGCATGAAAGAAGAACAGAATTTGAGAATTATTATGTTTGATGGCATTAAGGTAGCCAGACAGGTAGATATGGTGACAGCAAAAGCCAGAAGAAGACTTGGATACATAGGAAGAGGAATGGCCAGCAGATAAAAAAAAAAGAGGTGATAATGCCTCTGTAGAAGATTCTGATGGCACCTCCTCTGAGCTACTATGTATTACTCTGGAGATTATATCTTAAAAAGAATATAAACTAGAAGGAGTCAGTCCACAGGGTGGCTACTAAAATAGTCAATAATCTTTATTGTAAAGTATAAAATGAAGACTTAAGAATCTAGGGTCCGATATTCCAAGCCATTTTCATGGTTTTCAGAACTGTAATATTCAATGCCAGGCTCGGCTATAATCCCAGCATTGAATATCCAGGTTTAATGTTCAGCATCAGCCACTAGTCGCTGTAATCGCACTAGCCGCTGGCACTGAACATCAGACCCCTAAATATTTATACTTTTGAAGAAATTCAGGATGGGGAAGATATCATGCAGACATTTAAATACCTCTGTGATATACTGTAAATGCACAAGTTGTGGTCCTCTCAATTAAAGGGAAGCTCTGGAATGAAGGGTCATAGGATGATGCTGGAAGGGGGTAAACTCAGGGGTAATTTAATGTACTTTACAGGGTTATAGCCTGCTGCTTTCAATCATATTTGACAGTACAGAGCAGTTTACAAAATTCTAAAGATATAGCCATCTAATTCCATATGCTCATCCAAATTCCAAATAAAATCTAATAAATCCAGTATCTATTCACCTAAGAATTCTTTTAAAAGCCACATCGTCAATAGCGTTCTAAACTCATAAGTAGTTAGTTGCAAGGGCTCAGTGTTTAGAGCTGCTTTAATTTACTCCGAGCCTCAGAATTAATTATTTGTTGAACCACGTCTCTGTTTTTCTAACACGTGCTTGGCAGTCTTGCCACTGAATAGCTAAACTAGAGGCTGTTCATTTACAAAAAGGCAGTGCAGAATACACTGAGAGAGCTCCACCACAGTTTAAATAATTCTTGTATGCATATTTTTCGTTTAAACCCGAAGGACTTCTCTGTGAAAATATGCATATGAGAGCTTTGCCCGAAAGGTTATACAAAAGACAAGAAAAATCAGAGCTAATTTCAGCACTCCCCTTAATAATTTCAAATCTGATTCTAACCAAAACTTAAGAATAAACTGTTTTGTTTGGGGGAGGGGGTGCTTAAATCTGTTTTAAGAAAACTATGCGATGTGTATTTTCTACAAAATCCATTATATAAAGTGTTATACAATATAGTATAGTTTGCTGTAGACTGTCATATTTATAGCAAATATAGATCAGATGCAGCCCTAAACAAAGACACTTTTACGATGCCCTTTCACTATACAGAGTGCCGATTCTTGTAAACATCCTGCATAAAAAATTCAGTGAATTGTTGCATCTAAGAAGATTACAATCACAATGAAAGCCACAAATATTGCAGCCTAGGAACACAGCTTATGATAATTTCTATCATTCAGAGGGTCTCTTTTGATATCCCAGTCTTCTAAAAGCCCTGTATATGCAGAGCAAGCCATGTAAATCAGGCTTAATTAAGAAGCTTGCCTTCCAGGCTGCAGCTTCAAAATCCTTTCAACTCTCAGCAAGAGCTAAAACTGAACCTCATCTTGACGAAATACGGAGAAAACAAATCATTTTCTACTTACAGGTTTATAACTCCCATCTTTAATCTACTTACTGTGACCCACTGGTGCATCACTTATGGTACAAAATTACTTTGACTCCCTACTCTCCCCTTCCAATAAAGCAAACAAACAAAAAATAAACACCCCATGACCTTTCCTGTTATAAATGTCATCTGGGAGTATCGTTGGTGCTGAATGTTTCATAGTAGCTCATTCATTAAACCAATAATTTCTATTCATATTGCATACAAAGGTGAACATTCAAACAAAAAATTTCAATTAATATCATTTGTCAAATAAGGTAAAAGAAAGGACAGTCTGTTTCTGCATCTTAGAATAAGACACCTTCTTTATTCTAGGTCTGGTATGTACATTTGTTCTTTATACTGGTTACAGATATTTATGATTATGAGAATATTGGACCCTAGTTTTGAACTTGGCGTCTGGGGCATAAATGACAATATCTAAACAAGGCATTTCCATTTAGGCTGATATAATGGCTGAGTATAAGTGTCCGAGTGCAATCTAGGGCATCAAAGCCAGAACATATGAAAAAAAGCAGGCACCTGCAAGTTCAGGCACGATTTCAGAAAAGTGGACAAGCCCGATATGCACGTTTATAGAGACATCTACATAGACTTTCCCAGAATGTTGGGTATGGATATCTAATAGCATAATGGCTGAAGTAGTGGATTAGGAGCAGGTGGGCAGTGTTCAAATCACACTATGGGCCTTTGCAATCTTAAACTAGCCACTTAATTCTCCATTTTCTCTACACCCATTGGATGTTTTAAGTCCACAACAAGCACTTTCCTGATGCCTGAAGCAGGTCTAAATGTGGATGTGCCTGCAGATTTCCCTGATATTTCTGAAACTGAACAGGGGACATCACTACACGTCCACCACATGCCTTGCCTAATTTGACATCCCCACACCAGAGACATCTCTAAATGTCATTTGTAGAATGGCTCCAGAGACATCTCTGTGAGTTTGACGTCCTAAATCACGACTAAGACTTTTAAAATGGCCCCCATAGTCTAAATGTCTGGGTGCCAGAAATAGGTACTTATGTGTTTAGACTATGCATTTGACTAGGCGCGCCAGGTTAGGCCTGGTTTTGAGGTGCTTAAACCAAATGCATAGTTGGGAGAGGAAGTGCTGATAATTCATCCAGAGCTGCCGAGATTGATTCAAGGCAATGTCCCATTGCCATTGAGGGGCTTGGAAGAGCCTGCCGTTTACACAAGCACATGGCCCAAATTCATCAGCTGCCATTGGAAGATATAAAAGACCTGCCTCTTCCATGGTATGCGGCCTGCAACTGCGTGCCTATGGTCATGTACCTGAAGGGGCACGACTATTTGAGGTAGAGAGACAGTTGCCCTTGATTCCTCCTAAGGATGTGACTAACTTAGAGATTTGGAGGGTTATGGTTAAAATGAAAGGTGTAAATTTTTTGAGGAGACAGTTGATAAAATATCTTTACTGGAACAAGATCTGAAGCTAGGCAATAATGTTTTGGGGATGCAAATTAAGACGATTGAGTCTCTTCAATCTGTTAGTAATGTTTTATTGAAAGGAAATTTATTTTTGGAGAATAAACTAGAAAGGGTAGAAAACTCTCTAAGAACTTGTAATATTCATGTTTTGAATTTTATTTATTGTTCAATGATTTCTGCTAAAGAGATGTTGATGCAGTATTGTTTACAAATTTTGCATTTGGAACCCAGCTCCTTACCTAGTATTGTAAATGTATATTATGTATCTGGTTTGGTTAAGAATATTTTGAGGAGTGAAGGTATTTTCAATGATTTAAGCATGATGGCTATTCTAGAGATGCCTATGGAAGAGACCACTCATAGAGGTAATGTGATGGCTACCTTCTGGAATGTCTCTGAAAAGGATTTGATTTTGTCTTTATTTTGTAAAAAGAGATGTACTCCCTTTCATGGTTATGCAAATAATATTTTTCAAGATGTTTCTCCTAGAACCAAACAGGTTCGGAGGACATTTTTGTTATTGAAATCTAGGGCTGTAGCCCTGGGTATTAATTTCCTTTTGAATTTTCCTAGAACATTTTGGTGAAAAGCTCTAGAAAAGAATATAGGTTTTTTTTCTGATCCAGAGCATTTGGAAGCTTTAAGACAATCTCAAGCAAATCAAGAGGAATCGTGTTTCAGCGTCTCCTCTGTTAGATGTGGTTGGGGGTTCAGTAGACTAGGCAATTAAATTGAGTTCTAATTTGGCTGATTTCAGTATCGCTTCTTATTTTATTTTCTTCTTATTTCTTTTTTTCCCATTTTATTGATACTTGAAGGTGATCGTTTTGGTGTATGGAATGTTAGTGTTATTAATTTACATTCTCCTTTTCCTTTATATGTACTAGAATGTTGCAGTTGGCTTAATTGCATGGTATTTTCTCTGTTATTTTTAAAAAAAGTCTATAAATATTAAATATTAAAAAAACCCTGTATATTCTAATCATATAGATGCCAAAAATTGGTGCTTATATATCTAAACTATGTGTTCTGGTGACTCCATTCCCAGAATGCCCCAATCTCACCCTCCCCGCAAAACGACAATATTGTACATGGAGTGATATTTAAATCTCACTTTACATGCAAAGTGGCATTTTAGAAAGGACATCCCAACAGCTGCAGGGATGTACAAAAGAGGACATGCCAAAATGGAAACAATTACAGAAATAGGCACAGAACCATCCATGCAGCATGAAGTAGCACATATGGTTAAGGTTTATTAGAAGCATGTCTGGTCAATGGGAAATACGATGGTGAAGACTCCATGAACCGGCATGCCTGAACAGGGACATGGATGTGCATATGTGATTCAAAGTGCGTATGGACACATTGGTATGCAGAGAATCAGCATGAGAAACAAACCAGATAGCAGCAGGATCGCAACATGGCAGGCTCACTTTTCCAGGGCAGAAACTAGGACGCTCTGCCACTTTGTGATCACCCATGAGGAAGGCCTGTACTCCACAGAGGAGCAAAGTTCAAAATATTGCAAGTCCCAAAGGATCTGGCAAGTCCCAAAGGATCTTAGCTCAGCTAGTAGATCTACAGCATAATACACATGGGTGGCACATTCAAATGTAGGCTGAGAGATGGCTACAGTAAATAGCTAGGCATCTGCAACCACCAAGATGACAGTGGAAGGAGCAGGTGTAGCACACACACACAAGGCAAACATTGAGAGACTGGAGCCCTAAATTCTCAGGGGTGCGGGGAATGGAGACATCTAACCTCTGCACCTGGGAAGCAGAGGTAGGCGATGAGTATAGGAGATGGATATCAGAGCATTGTGCAATGATTAGAAGGCACCACATCTCATGTCACCTTCATATTCTTCCTGCAGGAGATACCACATATGGCCGGAGATCAAAGGCCTCAAGAGGCACTATCCAGCTATGCAACTCTAGCAGCCACACTACCTGGTGCAACTCAGGAGGAGCAACAGCAGCAGGAAGGTAAGTGGCATGAGTGATGGTGTAGCCATGGCAGCATGTGCTGCAGGAAGGGGGAAGGGAGGGTAGAGGTGTGGGGGGAACATGGCCAGCAGCAGGTGGCAGGCTCTGTATTGCAATGGGAAAGGTAGCCCAATACTCACAGACACAGCAAGAACAGCACATCCAGGAGCAGAGGAAGAAGGTAGGCAGAGTCAGGTGGAAAGATCATAGTAAGAGCTGGAAGGGGCAATTCAAATAATGTCAGATATGGAAGGGAGGGATGCAGCATGGCACAGGTGTACACAGAACAAGGGAGGGTGGCTCCATATGGGAAGAGACAACTCCCCAGGGCTCATGGAACCCATAATTGAGGGATGGAAGGGACACAGATGTCAGTGACAGAGGGATGTTAAAGCCACACACGGAATGCATATGGAATTACAGACATGACAACAGTACCCCTGTAATGGATTACAATCAAGGATGGTAGGTAGTAGACAGTGCAGAGGATGAAGGAGCAGACATGGCCTCTGTGCACATGAAGCACAGTAGCACCAGGGAAAAATAAAAGAGAGAGCTGTGCAGGTGGTATACAAGATCAGAGAAGTCAGATGAAGCAATGGAGAGGGCCATCAGGCCACAGTGTCCACAGAAAGCAGGTGGCTGCACAACACATGGCTATATTAGTGGCTACCTACAAGCATGTGAGAGCTGCAAACAGCCAGATGGGGAGAGTCAGAGAGGTAGCAAGAGTGGAAGGGCCTATGGCGTGAAGTGAGCATAGCAGTGGTGTCTGACCCAATGAAAAGCGGTATATAAACCCAACTAAATAAATACATAAAATAAAATCCATGAAAGACTCCAATATGTGATACCCACAGCAGAAGCAGTAGCATGACCTAGGCCTAGGACCTCATGGTGGGCCACCTAGAGGGAATCAGGGCAGACATGCATACCCTTTTGCAAACTGCACAGCAGTTTCTGGCATGCATCTCTGCTATGATTCCCTCCGGACACAGAGGGGAGACAATAGTTAGAGGATAAGCATAGGGTAGCAGATTATCGGTCGGATATTGATGTGCAATAAAAGATGTTATTACTTTAGAATATAAACATGTGTCACAGTGTCTTCCAACATAGACTCTCAGCATGACAGTGCCCTACAGGGGAAAGTAACAAGACCACACATATATGGACAATGTACACAGGGTGCACATAGCCCATATACTGTACACAATAGAAGGTCGCTATATACTGTAGATGCAGCAGGGTAGGCCATTTGCACTGGTCCCAACATCAGACTGCCCTCCTCCAGCCCCTAACTGACACCTATTCATGAGACTTGAACTGTCCTTGTTCTCTCCTCAATGCTGTCTTTAACAGGCTGCAAAACCTTAACCTGTGGTGCACAAGGCAGGTATGTCACAGTTGCACCAAGTGAAATAGCATTTTAGAAAGGATGTCCAAGTCAAATCAGGGACATCCAGTGCAGAGCATGACAAGAAATGCCAGGAACATCTATGTCCCTGCCCTATTTCAGTAACACAGAGATCCCCGACATGGATATCCACATCCCCCTTGGGAAAGCGTGAGGCGGGGATGTCCATTTTATGCAAGCAAATGAAAATATAAGTGCTCATTCCATGTCAGTGTTCATTATCAGCATGAAATATATAGGAGACATACCCTCTTCATACCCTCTAGATGTCTAACTGACAAAACAAGCACTTTTCTGATAACTATTCATGCCTACAGTAGATATTAGCTTGGACACGGCTTGGGACATCCAGGGTATTTCTGAAATCTGGTGAAGATGTCAAGACTCTGGGAATGCCCTGGGCACACATAATTCATGCCTCCATTTAGACTTGGATATCCTTGCTTCTAAAATGTCTCTGGGATGTTTCCATACTCTGGACATTCGCATGTCCATTTTCAGATGTACAAAGTATGAATAGGGCTTCTATAATAACCCCCATAATGTCACCAAATATTGGATGGTGTCAGTGCAGAAGGTTGCTACCAAAATAATTTGTGGTCTTCGTCATAAGACTAATGGGGAAAGAATTCCACATCTCAATACATATACTTTGGAAGAAAAGCAGGAGGGGGAGATATGAAAGAGATATTTAGATATCATAAATATATATGAGGAGAGCCTCTTTCAATTGAAAGAAAGCTCTGCAATAACGGGGCATAAGATGAAGGTGAAAGGGGATGGACTCGGAAGTAATTTTCAGAAATACTCCTTTACGGAAAGAGTGGTAGATGTATAGAATAATCTCCCAATGGAGATAATAGAGTGTAACAGGGTAGACCCTGTACAGACAGAGGAAATGCAGGCCAGCACAAGTGAAAACAGAAAAAGTGACAGGGTAAACAAGAAAGTGTCAGATAGTTACCCTGAGCAACGCAGGAACACGTGCAAAAGCTCAATCAGGACACACCTAGCTAGCACAGGAAGGGAATTCACTTCACCTGACAGGGTTCAGCTAACTAAGGGTGGAGCAAGCGAATGCTGGTTTAAAACAAGCTCTCAGACATTCAGAGACAGTTTAGGTTCAGGATTCGGATCAGGATTAAGGCAAAGCCAGGAGCTGGTGCCGGAGCTGAGAGAGAGAGAGAGAGAGAGAAGCCGTGGCAGCCAAGGACACACTTGGAGAAAATACAGAGAGGGCAGCTAAAGCCCCGGGAAGTATGGCACAGGTATGAGAATGCAAGAGAGAGTGATAAAGAAACTCTGGAGCAATTAGAGTGCCCCTATGAAGGTCAGAGGGAACCCGAGGACCTGAATAAATCAGAGAGATATCCACAGCCAAATAGTGTGTATGAGCAAGAGAAAAGCTTTTATTTACCAGATAAAGCTGAAGAGTTTTGTAATTGTAAGTCCACAGCTCCGTCTGAAACTCCGTCACGAGCACTCCGATTCAGCTCAGCTGGGTTACAAAAGGGAAACCTGGATAGGTTGGAAAGTTCTCTTAATTATCCCACGAGCAGAGCAAGTAAGGGGCTAAGCTCTACTCAAAAGTACCAGCAGGGGCAGTGCCTGGGAAATCTCTATTCCAGACTATATGGTAATACCCAGAGAGGCTCTAGCCCGGGGAACGAGAAGAACTTCCTGGTTGACGTACTTAGGCAGCAAGTCTCACAGAGTACTCCTAAAGTACAGAATGAATATACCAGTCAACCAGAGATGATGGAATACCAGAATGCTGAGGAGAATGATACACAGGAATTAATGGATTGTTCTTTATCATTAATTGAACCTGAATTCTCCCTGAGATAAGGAAAGTAACTTGGTGTCTTAACTTCAGTAATACAGCAACAAGCCTGTAACTCTCTCTCTCAAGGCAGAACAGAGGTATGCTCTACTCTCAGCTACCAGGGAGAGAACCTTACAGCAATATTTAAGCTTTTTGTTCTTTTGTTTATTTCTCCTTTAAAAGCTGAAGAAAGCAAGTTATGTTTACATTTGTTACTGTACATGAGATGTCCAAGCAAAGCATATAATTTATGTTCCTTGAAGATAAAATACCCTCAATGGGACGGGGAATAAAAACCCTTTGATTTGAAGAAAGAAGTGTTTGCGTTTATATTCATAAAGGCACAACTACCACCCTCCAGGGGCCTTGCAATACAGGAGGCTACCGCTTGGCCAGAGGAGGTGTGACATAATTGGCGTAGAGAAGAGGATAAAATTTTCGGGGGGCATAATAAAAAGGATTTGCCTGAAAGGACATTGCTGAAAAGCAAAAGAAGTGTTTAAAGCACTGCTCAAAGAGGATTCGGCTGGCAGAGCGGCCAGCGGTGGAAAAGACCCTTCTCACATGCTGATATCACCAGGAGACTAAGGTATTGGTAGCCTGGGTAAACCGGTATAAGGATACCGTGAGAAAGGGGGAGCTAAAAGAAAGAAAAAACAACTTTTGTGTGTGTGCCGCACTTGGTGGGTCTCTTCTCTGTTTTTTTCAGGTGCAGAAAAAGAAGATGGATCCCCAAGATGTACTCTCGTGGATGAATGAGCAGCAGGACAAGCAGGCCAAGGTGCTCCAACATCTGCAAGGACAGTATATGGCTACGCTGAAGGAACAACAGAAACCATTACTGGAAGCAATGGCAGCGCTACTGGAAAAGGCTCGAGAGGACAAAGCTACAATACCGCAAGTAGAAATGAATACGGGACTTGTATGCAAACATTTAGGGCGGGCAGATAACCCCGACGATTTCATTGAGGCCTTTGAACGCATTGCTGGGAACTCAAAATGGCCTGTGGAACAATGGGCCATGCGTTTTGCAATGACTTTGAGTGGCGAGGCCTTGTCTGCGTTCAAAACTATGCCTGCTAGTTTAGCCAACAATTATTTGGAAATTAAAAAGGCCGTGAAAGACCGCCTTGGTCTCACGCCGAGACATTACAGGCGATTATTTAGGGAGGCTGTGATAGGTGAAAATGAGACTCCAAAAGCCTTATGCCAGAGGCTCAATAACCTAGCCTATAAATGGTTGGATCCTGATGGCAAAACGCTTGAGTCAATTCTTGATGAAATTGTTCTGGAACAGTTTTTAATGTCAGTACCAGGCGAAATGAAAACGTTTTTGACCCTGCAGAATTGTGCGAACACTGGTGAAGCAGCCCAGATGGCTGAAGTGTTCAGGGAGGCAGCACATGCTAGTACTTTTAAGTTGAACCTTTTAAAGGGTGCAAGTGTGACTGAAAGGTATGAATGTGGAAAGTACGCACGGGATGGAATGGCTGCATATGACCCTAGCAGGGAGGGCAGAGATAGGAACACTAGAAAGTGTTATAGGTGTAACAAACCTGGTCACATGAAAAAGGATTGCCGAGTTAAAACAGTCCTTATGGTAGGGGCAGGGAAGTCAGTTCCAAAAGGAATATTCATACAGGTACAAGTTGAGGGGGCAGATGCTCTAGCAATGATTGATTCAGGGGCGGAGCAAAGTTTAATAGCCCGAGAATTTTGGGAGACTCTGAGACAGTCTCGTCCAGTAGCCCAAAAACAGATAGATATAAAATGCATACATGGCGCACAGCTTCCTTACCCTTTATGTCAAGTGCAGGTAAAAGCACTAGGAGTGGAAAGGAAGGTGCAAGTAGCAGTGGTCCCTGGGCTGCCCCAAAAATTAGTTTTAGGCAGGGACTGGCCTTCTTTTACAGGTGGGTTGAGTCAGGGGATAACCATGAAAACAGGTCTAGTTTCAACACGATCCCAGACCACCATAGATACACCCCAAGGAACTCCCGTAGAGGAAGTGGCAATGCCCACAGAAGAAGGGGAAAAAGAAGTTCCTGAGGAACAGGCAGAAGAGGCAGAGGAAGTGAATCCACTGCCTAATCATGATGATTTGGTGCAGAACCATGAGGGAGGAGATAAGAAAACCAGGGCTAAAAAACAGCAGGGAAGAAACAAAAGAGCCCATGAAAGAAGGGAGTTAGAAATGGGAGAAGGACTACCCTGGGTCCCAGCTGCTCTTGTACAAAAATTTCCATCGTTCCCAATGGAGCAAAGAGCAGACCTGGCTCTTAAAAGAGCTTTCGAATGGGCCCAAGAGGAGCGGGAGGTGTTACCCCGGTTCTTACTGGATAACAATATCCTATATAGAGAAGGTTTAGATCCATATACTGGAGCAATAAGGAAGCAATTGGTCGTGCCGGTAGCCTTTAAGGCAGTAGTTCTCCGCCTAGCCCATGACCATCCGATTGGGGGGCATAAAGGTGTTCAAGGAACCCTTGATCAAATTTTAGCACGTTTTTACTGGCCCGGAGTGTATCAGGAGACAAAAAGATACTGTAATGCATGCCCCGCATGTCAGAGGGTTTCTGTATCCAGACCCAAAGCAGCCCCCATGATACCATTACCCACCATTGCTGCCCCTATCAGAAGAATAGGGATGGATATCGTAGGCCCGTTAACAAAAACACCCAGGGGTTTTCAGTATCTCTTAGTCATCGTGGACCATGCGACCCGGTTCCCATGGGCCATACCCCTGAGAAACATCTCTGCTAAAGTTGTAGCACAGGAGCTAATAAAGCTATTCTGTGAGGTGGGGTTCCCCCAAGAAATCCTAACTGATCAAGGCACTAACTTTGTCTCGAGATACCTTGCGAGAGTTTGGGAGGCATTTGGGATACGCCACGTTAAGACATCGGCGTATCATCCCCAAACCAATGGATTGGTAGAACGCACTAACCAATCGATAAAACACCTATTGCGAAGGGGATTAAGAAAGGATGAAATGAGAGAATGGGATACATTACTCCCTTTCGTAATGTATACTTGCCGAGAGCGGGTACAAACCTCGCTGGGAGTATCCCCATTTGAGTTATTGTTTGGAAGAACGCCAAGGGGAGTGTTAGACATCTTAAAGGATGAATGGGTAGAGCCGAAAGTGCCAGAAGTAGGGATTCCTCAATTCCTGAAAGAATTAAGGACCCGCCTAAGAAAGACATCCCAAGCTTCGGGGGAGAATCTAACCCGTAGCAAACAGCGCCAGAAGCGTTATTATGACAGGGATACACAAACTAGAGAACTGGCGGCAGGCGAGAAGGTTTGATACAAGTAGCGGACCCAGGTCCGAAGTTCGAGTCCCGCTGGAAAGGGCCAGCTGTAGTAATAAAAAACATACTATTCGTATCATACTTAGTGGAGAATGACCGCGGACGTAAACAAGTATACCACATAAACGTATTAAAACCGTGGAAAGAAAGAGTAGCTACGGCCAATTTGGCCTATCATGAGCAGCACTGTTGGACCCCGCAGAGGATTACTTGCTGTCCGGTAAAAATTACGGCAACAAGTAATATTTTAAGGAGGGGAATATGTAACAGGGTAGACCCTGTACAGACAGAGGAAATGCAGGCCAGCACAAGTGAAAACAGAAAAAGTGACAGGGTAAACAAGAAAGTGTCAGATAGTTACCCTGAGCAACGCAGGAACACGTGCAAAAGCTCAATCAGGACACACCTAGCTAGCACAGGAAGGGAATTCACTTCACCTGACAGGGTTCAGCTAACTAAGGGTGGAGCAAGCGAATGCTGGTTTAAAACAAGCTCTCAGACATTCAGAGACAGTTTAGGTTCAGGATTCGGATCAGGATTAAGGCAAAGCCAGGAGCTGGTGCCAGAGCTGAGAGAGAGAGAGAGAGAGAGAAGTCGTGGCAGCCAAGGACACACTTGGAGAAAATACAGAGAGGGCAGCTAAAGCCCCGGGAAGTATGGCACAGGTATGAGAATGCAAGAGAGAGTGATAAAGAAACTCTGGAGCAATTAGAGTGCCCATATGAAGGTCAGAGGGAACCCGAGGACCTGAATAAATCAGAGAGATATCCACAGCCAAATAGTGTGTATGAGCAAGAGAAAAGCTTTTATTTACCAGATAAAGCTGAAGAGTTTTGTAATTGTAAGTCCACAGCTCCGTCTGAAACTCCGTCACGAGCACTCCGATTCAGCTCAGCTGGGTTACAAAAGGGAAACCTGGATAGGTTGGAAAGTTCCCTTAATTATCCCACGAGCAGAGCAAGTAAGGGGCTAAGCTCTACTCAAAAGTACCAGCAGGGGCAGTGCCTGGGAAATCTCTATTCCAGACTATATGGTAATACCCAGAGAGGCTCTAGCCCGGGGAAAGAGAAGAACTTCCTGGTTGACGTACTTAGGCAGCAAGTCTCACAGAGTACTCCTAAAGTACAGAATGAATATACCAGTCAACCAGAGATGATGGAATACCAGAATGCTGAGGAGAATGATACACAGGAATTAATGGATTGTTCTTTATCATTAATTGAACCTGAATTCTCCCTGAGATAAGGAAAGTAACTTGGTGTCTTAACTTCAGTAATACAGCAACAAGCCTGTAACTCTCTCTCTCGAGGCAGAACAGAGGTATGCTCTACTCTCAGCTACCAGGGAGAGAACCTTACAGCAATATTTAAGCTTTTTGTTCTTTTGTTTATTTCTCCTTTAAAAGCTGAAGAAAGCAAGTTATGTTTACATTTGTTACTGTACATGAGATGTCCAAGCAAAGCATATAATTTATGTTCCTTGAAGATAAAATACCCTCAATGGGACGGGGAATAAAAACCCTTTGATTTGAAGAAAGAAGTGTTTGCGTTTATATTCATAAAGGCACAACTACCACCCTCCAGGGGCCTTGCAATACAGGAGGCTACCGCTTGGCCAGAGGAGGTGTGACAAGAGACAAGGACTGTATCTGAAGTCAAGAAAGCTTGGGACAAACACTGAATATCTCTAAAGGGCAAAAAGAGACTGTAGAACTTACTAGTTGGTATGGAAGGGCAGACTGGATACACTTTATCTTCTGTCATGTTTCTATATTTCTATATAATTGCTCTGGTTCTTGAACTTTGCATTCTATGGAAAAATGTATCTTCTGGTTCTTTACTGAAGCTTACTATTATATTTTTTCTTTCCTTTTGTACTTCCAAGGGTACTTCTTTAGTTCACTCAGTCTCTCTCAAGGTAATAATTGCAATGTATTGTAGTCCATGCTCTAATTTGATGGCTCTCTTTGAATCACCTCTACCATATCAATGTCCTTCTGAAAATATTCACTACAGAACTTGAACACAATATTTGATGTGGTGTCTCGCCAGAGATTTTATATAGGTAATATGACTTCCCTCTTCTTACTAGTGATACCACTCTTGATACACACATGCATTCTATTAGGTTTCCCAACTGCTTTTGCATATTGACTTGTTACCATGAGGTCATCGAAGATGATGATATCCAAGTCTCTTTCTCATTTAGTGACTTCATTTTCTTCACTTCCAAAAAGATTTCTGACCCCTGGATTTCTACAGTAGTATGCATTATTTTGCACTTTGATTAAAGCATCACTGTCATGTATTTGATTATACTATCCAATTTTTCAAAGTATCTTTCATTTTATTTTGCTCTATAGAAATTTTCATTTCTTCTGTGAACAGGCACATTTTCCCTTCTAATCCTTCCCGAATGTCACTTATAAAGAAATGAAGAGGACTGGGCCCACTGTGGAGCTCCACTGCTGGCTCTCCCTTGAGCTGAATGGAGCCCATTTTATTCTGCTGCTTTATAATTTCTCACCCATTTTATCATTTTTGTTTCAACTTCCAGAGTAGTGAACATGCTTATTAGTCTTCAAAATGGAGCCATTTCAAAGGCTTCAAAAGGGTATAAACAGGTTGGAGATGGTCCAGAAAGTGGTTACTAAAATGGTCAATGGTCATCATAAGGCATATGGGGATAGGTTTAAAAAGCTCAATATGTATACTTTGAAAGACAGATGACTGAGGGGTAATATGATAGATACATTTAAATACCTCTGTAGAATAAATACACAGAGGGTAGCCAGTTCAAAGGAATCTCTGGAATGCGAGGTAAAAAGATGAAGCTGAAAGGGGATAGGCTCAGGAATATTCTGAGGAAAGAGTGGTGGATGCATTGAAAAACCTTCCAGTGGAGGTGGTGGAGATTGTTTTTAAGGGTGGTTGAGTCGGTGTCACTCATGGCAACTTTCTGGATAATTGCCCTAAGCTGCGTTCAGTCTTCAGTCAAGCAGCTCATTATTGATAGTGGCATCCATAACTGCTGTTGTATCCAGCCATCTCATTACTGGCCTTTCTCTTTTGTGTTGACCTTACCAAGTGTAATGTCTTTCTCTAATGATTTCTCTCTTCGCAAGACTTGTCCAAAGTATGAAAGTTGAAGTCTTGTCATCTGAGCTTCTAAAGAAAGCTTAGGTTTGATCTCTTCTAGTATTGCCTGTTTGTTCTTCAGACAATCCATGGTATACACAGTATTCTTTTCCAGCATCATAATTCAAAAGCATTGTTTTTTTTCCTGTCTAATTTTTCATTGTCCAACTTTCACATACATATGACATTATTAAAAATACCATGGCTTGGACAAGTCGAAACTTTGTATGGAGAGAGATATTTCTGCTTTTGAGAATCTTGTCTAGGTCTTTTATAGCTATTCTGCAAAGTGCAATGTGTCATCAGATTTCTTTACTGCTTGTTGTTTCTTTATTGATTATTGATCCAAGCAGGTTAAAGTTGACTATTTAAATTTCTTCTCCATCAACGATGAACTTACTGATTTTTCCAGTTCTCGGGATCTTTGTCTTCTTTACGTTAAGGTGTAGGCCTCTTTTAAGACTATGTTCCTTGAACTTGAGAAGCAAATGTTTCAGATTATCTCACTTTCAGCCAGTATTTTGGTATCATAAGCATAACAAAGGTTGTTGATGAGTCTTCCACCAATCTTCAAACCTTGGTTGTCTTCATACAGTCCTGCTTCTCTGATGATTTGTTCTGCATATAAATTAAACAGGTAGGGGGAAGGTATACAGCCTTGTCATACATCTTTGCTGATTTTAAACCATTCTGTTTCTCTTTGTTCCGTTTGAACTGTTGCTCTTGATTAATGTAAAGTTTGTGCAAGATAACTATCAAGAGTTCTGGTATACCGGGGAGCGTCTACTCTGCAGCCCGGTTCCCGCGGAGGGTGAGAGTGCCTGTTTTGAGATCATCTGACCTGTGTGGGGCAGCCCAGCTGACATCATCTTCGGGCCCTGATAAAAGATCTTTGCAGTGTGCTTCATTTGGGAGCATCTACTCTGCAGCCCGGTTCCCACGGAGGGTGAGAGTGCCGGTTCTGAGATCCTCCGACTTATGTGGGGCAGCCCAGCTGACGTCATTTTTGGACCCTGATAAAAGATCTTCTGCCTTACCACGGCGCTCTGCCGTCGGTGCTCTTGTTGGGCGTTTCCTAAGGGGCGTGTCCAAAGGGGCATTGCACGCCCCTTGTGAGCCCCTTAGGAGCACGGTAGGAGCAGGACTGGTTAGAGAGTGGTAATGCCCGGCAGGAAAAGAAAGAAGAAACTCTCAGTGGATGTATCTCAAGTGGGATCTATTGAAAAACATGTGATTTCCACACCGCGGTCAACTAACTCAGGTACTGTGCCCTTTCTACCCTCGACCGAGGGAGCGAACTCCTCCGCTTCCCCCAGGGTTTTTGAGATATCTAATGAGCTTCAGACCAGAGTGAGTCTTCAAAGGGTCAGTGAGCTCCCCAAGGTGGTGTCATGGAAGGAGCCCACTGTTCCCTCTATGGACTCTCAGGTATCCACGATTTCTCTTCTGGATGTATGGCAAGTTGTCTCTCGAACTGAACATATTCTTACTGAGACTGTTCCCTTGCTTTGTCAATTTACTAAGGATGTAGTTGTTAAGTTTCAAACTTTAGATTCTCAGGTTGGGGCCTTGAGTTCCGTGGTGACGAACATGGATACTCAAGTTAAATCTTTTACAGAATTTCAATCGGCTAATGCAAAGGATAGCTTTATATTACACCAGAAGCTTGAGAATCTGGAGAATTTGTCACGGTGCAAGAATTTAAGGGTACTTACTTTTCCTATTTGTTTTATGTTGTCCCCCTTGATTTTGTTTAGGAAGTACCTTAAGGATGCTCTTCTTCTTCCACAGGCTGACTCTTTTTCTGTTACAAAATGCTATTATCTTTCTTCTAAAATTGTGTCTGGCGTGGCGGATGAGGAAGGGGATGTCCTTTCGGCTCCTAGCAATTTCAGTCTGACTGCTTTCTTAGAAGATACGCAAGATGATATTTCTAGGGCTACTTTATTAGTGACCTTGACCTCTGAGGAGGATAAGATTGCTATTCTTAAAGCTTATTTTAAGAAAAAAGAAATTAAGTTTTGTGGGGACAGGGGTCTATTTTTCCCGACGTGTCGCAGTCCACACAGTTGCGTAGAAAAGCTTTTCTTGCGCTTAGAGCTAGAATTCTTGCTCTAGGGGCAACTTTCTTTTTGAGATATCCTTGTAAATGTTGTGTTACTTTAGGGTATGATAAATTTGTATTTTTGTCTTCCTCAGAATTGGAAAAATAGATTCTTGAAAAGGAAAAGGCACATTGATTCCCTAGTCTTTATTGATTTCTTTTATGTGTTTCAGCTGGGGAAAGGGAGTAGTCTCAACAGGCTGTCAAGTTGGCTAGGGATTTTTCCCTTTGGGTATTAGTCCCTTGCTTTGTTTTCCTTAATTGAATATACTTCTTTATATATAGGTTGTAATGGTTATACGTTTCCCCGAGATGTGGACTGATGTACTTTTATGTTTGCTTTACAATATTATGTGAGTATTTTTTGTATCTCTTTATACTGTAAAGTTACTGTATAATTGAAAAATTCTCATAAATAAATAATTAAAAAAAAAAAAGAGTTCTGGTATACCCATGCTTCTTAATGTGGCCCGGTTTCTCATGGTTTCCACAGTCAAAACACAGAAAATAGAAAACATAGAAAAATGATGACAGAAAAAGACCACATGGCCTATCTAGTCTGCCCTTCCATATCAACCACTACAACAGTCCCCTTTCTTCCTTTAGAGATCCTCTGTGTTTATCCCAAGCTTTTTGAATCCAGATACTGTTTTTGTCTCTACTACCTTCACTGGGAGACTATTCCATGGATCTGCCATTCTTTCCATAAGAAAATATTTATGTATATTACTCCTGAGTCTATCCCGTTTTACCCTCATTTTATGTCCCCTCGTAGCAGAGCTTGCTTTCCATCGAAAGAGGCTCTCTTCTTGTGCATTTATGTCACAGAAGTATTTAAACATCTCAGTCATATCACCTCTATCCTGCTTTTCCTCTAAAGTATACATATTAAGAACCTGAAGTCTGTCCTCTTATGCTTTATAATGAAGACCACTAACCATTTTAGTAGCCACCCTCTGTACTGACTCCAACCTGTTTATATCCTTTTGAAGGTGTGGTCTCCAGAATTGCACATAATACTCCAAATGAGGTCGCACCAAAGACTTATATAGAGGCACTATCACCTCCTTTCTTCTGCTATCCATTCCTCTCCCTGTGCACCCGAATATCCTTCTAGCTTTTGCCGTTGCCTTTTCTACCTGTATAGCTACTTTAAGAGCATCAGACACAATCACGCCTTGGTCCTGCTCTTCTTTTGGGAACAGAAGTACTTCACCCTTTATTGTATATCGCCCCCTTGGATTGCTGCAGCCCAAATGCATGACCTTACATTTTTTAACATTAAATCTCAGCTGCCAAATTCTAGACCATTCTTCAAGCTAAGCTAGATCCCTCCTCATGTTATCTGCACCTTCCTGGGTGTCTACTCTATTGTAGATTTTGGTATCATCTGCAAAGAGGCAAACCTTACTCGACAGTCCTTCCACAATATCACTAACAAAGATGTTAAAAAGAATCGGACCAAGGACAGATCCCTGGGGCCCGCCACTACTAACCTCCTTCTCCTCAGAGTGAACTCCATTTACCTGTACCCTTTGTTGCCTCTCACTCAACCAATTTCTAACCCAAGCAATAAAATTAGGATCCATCCCTAGGGTGCTCAGTTTGTTTATAAGTCACCTGTGCGGAACGGTGTCAAAGGCTTTGCTGAAATCTAAATACACCACATCTAGGGCTCTCCCTCAGTCCAACTCCTTGGTCACCCAGTCAAATAAATCAATCAGATTTGTCTGACAAGACCTGCCTCTGGTGAATCCATGCTGCCTCGGATCCGGTAATCCATTGGACTCCAGAAACCTCACTATTTTCTCTTTCAGTAGCGCTTCCAATAATTTAATCACTGCTGAGTTTAAACTAACCGGCCTGTAGTTTTCAACCACATCCTTACTTCCTCTTTGAGTCAACAAAACACATATAGATATCTGTTTGGTATTTTGACTTTTCAAGGATCCATCTCACATCTGCGATGATGTCTCTTGTTCTTCACCCTTTTCTGAACCCTGCTTGCACTTTAGGTAGCTCTCGTTCCATGTATGGTTGTAGTTTCTGCTGAATGATCGTGAGCAGAATCTTGCTGGCATGTAGGATCAGAGAGATTATGCGATAATTTCCACAGCCAGTTTGATCACCTTTCTTCAGTATTAATATAAACACAGATCTTTTCCAGTCAGTTGGTCATGATGTTGTCTTCCAAATTTTCTGGCAGAACTTTGTAAATATGGTAATAGCTGCATCCAATTGCTGTAATACTTCACTGGGAGTGCCATCAATGCCCGGTGCTTTGTTCTCTGATAATGCTTTTAATGCTGCTTCAACTTCATCTTTTGATACCAATGGTTCCTGATCATAAGGTACAAAAGATTGAAATGACTGTTGGTCCACTTGATCTTTATGGTGTAATGCCTCTGTTTATTCTTTCTGCCTTTTCTTGATCTTCTCAGCATCGTTCAACATGGATCCATGAGCATTTTGTAGCATTATAATTTGAGGTTGGAATTTTTCTTTATCTCTCATAGCTTTAGGAAAGCTGATCTTGTTCTTCCTCTAATAGTTTCTGATTCTATTTCCTTAAAGGTGTCATTGCAATATTTATCCCTGTCTCGTCTTGCTGCATGTTGCAAATCAATGTTAATTTCTGTGATAGCCTCTCTTTCCTCTGGCTTTAGCTTCTCTGCATTTCTGGGCAATTTTCAGTGCTTTTTCAGTCATCCATTTTGGCTGTTTTTGCTTTTTCATGTTTTGTTGAGACTGCTCACTTTCTTCAAGCACAACTTTCTTAATGTCACCCAATAATTCTTCTGGAGCTCTGTCATTTTTATCCAAAGCAGCAAATCAGTTTCACAGGCTGAGAGTTCTTCTAGAACTGAATCCCTACATGAAACAATTGGGCAACCTGTGTTTGTGTGAGAGATTTATTGATCTTTGGTACTGTATAGATGGTATGGATTTTTGGATGTAAATTGCACAAATATAAACATTTTTTACGAGTAATCCAACCAGCTTTAATGGCTTCAGAAACAAGTTCACCAATAAAAGTTGCTGTAAAGTAGAGTTAGGGTATTTGGGTAAAGGTTGATAATACATGCCCCCTCCCACCCCATCCAGTGCTCCCCACACAAACCCTCTATATGTGTGTGGAGGGCTGGATCTAGAATCGTATCCAGGTTCTGTTTGGACGTCCATCCTGGACGTCCAACACCACTATTTGTGGGTCAGAATGACCCCTAAAGTAATTTTTCTTCAAAACAAGAATCAAGAGTCAAAATAAAAATTGCTTTGGCAAATGAGCAGGGAGCATCAGGGAACACTGGGAAATGACATCCAAAGCTTCATCTTGCTCTACATTTGTGTAAAGAGCCATTGCATCCAAGGTTACCAACATCATTACAGACGTCATATTAGGCACAGTTTCCAACATTGTTATGAAATGTGAAGTATCCTTGATATATAACTTCACTTTTGCAGCCACTTGTTGCAGAAAAAAATCACTTTAGAGAGTGCTTCTAGTATCGAATCCCTACATGAAACAATCAGCTGACCTGGGGTGTATTGATCAGATGACCTGTGATTTATTGATCTTAGGTACTGTATAGATGATAGGGATTTTTGGATGTAAATTGCAGATATATAAATGTCCCTCATGAATGATCCAACCAGCTTCAAAGGCTTGAGAAACAAGTTCACCAATAAGTTGCTGTAACGCAGTGGTAAGGTCTTCAGGTAAAGATTGATAATATTGTAAATTGTTCAATTGTGTAACTATCTCCGGATGGTAATGTAACCCACCCCTCCTTGCAGACTCGCGATACACGCCCTGATGTAGCTTCCTTACTAAATTGTGTAGTCAGTGGCCATAGGGGGGAGGCAGTATCACCAGACTTGCAAAGGGGGAAGGTATGGTACACACCAGTACCTTCAAAAGGTACTGGGGAAGTTTACAATAAGTAAACTCAGATGTTATGTATAAAATTTACCAATGAAGTTACAGCAAAGTGTCTTAATATTTATTTTATGCAGGTTCTAACACTTTGTTGAACTTCTCGCTGAAATTATTTTTCTAGTTTCTTAAGTGGACATAAAAGAATAACCCATCTTACATTTCATCATTTATTGTATTAACAGATAAGTATTAATTAGTATCAATCACAACACGTTACAACTCTTATAAAGGTAACCCTAACTATTCTAAACAGTTCAGCAACTCTTCTGACTACTGCAGCATTTAAAGTGTATATCTCTCTCAACTTCAGTTGTTATCTCATAAATTCAGAGGCTTTTTGTAGTTTTACTTTTCCTTAAAGTGAAAACGTATTATATGATTAACAAATAAGAATAGTTTGCTCTCTTTTCTTTGCTTTCCTTTTCCTTGTTAAAACTACAAAACTCAAGTCCAGTACTTCACTTAGCTTTAGTTTGACGTTCAGGTAAAGTGTCTTTATCCAGATGACGGTGAGGTTGAAGTGTTGGGGCCCAGATTTCGCGCAGGAACTGCCGCACCTCAGGATCCTTGGAATCCGGTGTACCTGTCTCCCTAACTTAAAGAAAATAAAAGGAGGCAAAACCCTAACTATTCCCTACTGTTGACACATAACATTCTAATTTACTATTATTCATCAAACTTTATTAATTTCTCTAACTAAAAAAAATAAAATTAAACAAAGTCCCTAGCTAAAAGTCACTTGTCTGAACTTTAGTCCCTTTGCTTAATAAACCCCCGCTTTCATAGAACACACCTTGCACCTAATTTACTCAGTCTTGAACTCAGAGTAACAGCTCTACATGTCCATTCCACAATGTTTATCTTCATTCCATTTCTTTAACAATGCTATTGCACACTAGGTAAAACAACATATACTTAAATATCCTTAACTAAGGAAGCCTGTTCTTCAGTGTTACCCTATCTTTTAACAGAGCTTCATTTCAAACAGACACTTCCACAAACAAAGCAGTTATTTATTCATTCCAAGCTTCAGGCTCATTCCTCTTTATCACAGCAGGCAATCACTTACTTTGCTGGTTTTCTTTAAGGCTTCAGACACTTCTTAAAACAGACTACTAAATAGCACAGTTCTTCTAAAGAAAACTCTGACAATTCCACTCTGTCTCTTTCTTACAGAGGACTCCCAAGAAATCTTCAGTCAAAACCCCTGGCTTCACTACCAGCAGAGTCTCAACCAACACTGTTCAAAACCTCTCCAAATCAGGGTAATCACTTACTTAGCCTGATGTCCCTAAAACCCAACTCCAGTTCCACTCTTCAGAACAATGTATCACCAATTGATACTTTTACAATGGCATAAACAGCACATCTCTCAACACAGCCCAAACTGTTGTTTTTCTCTCTGTTCAAAAACACAAACCTCTCTCTCATCAAAACAAGCCAAAACAAAACTTTCTTTCTGTTGTCTAGGAGACGATGACTCTGCTGACATCATCAATTTGGTTTCTAGATCCCTTAGCCAATCAGAGGCGTGTTTATGGAATATGCAGATGAAGCAGTAGAACCCATTCCAAATTCTGCAGGAAAAAATCAGTTTTATTCTCAACTGCATGTTTCATTAAAATGAATGGCACAATCTCAATTTGGATGTTTCACACATCAAAAACCCCTCTAAACAACCCAAAATCTACAATCCTTTAAAACTTATCTAACTCAAACATTCCATCACCTCCAAATTCAAATCCACACACTCCTCAGGCGCTGCACACTCTAGTAAAAAAACTTAACCCCTTAAGGGTGGGTTACAGTAACAAGTGTGATTGAACAACTGCCCCACCGTTAACTGCATTGCTTATAACTAAGGGGTATGTTTGCAAAGCAGTGGTAGGCCGCTACCGCTGCTTTGTAAACATACCCCTAAGTCCAAAGATGCCACCAGTTCTTGCAAAGCCTCATGTTCCAAATTGGATATGTTGGAAAAACATTTATGTCTTGGAAGCTCCAATTGAGTAAGGTCAGCAAGAACCAAATTTTTGAAAGTAAAGATGACCAGATCAGGTGGACCAGATGGTGTTTCTATGTGCAACCAATTGCTTATTGGCAGAGCTCCTCTACTTTGGAAGAATGTGCCTCCTGTTTTGAAAACTTATGTTAACTATCTTCAATTTAGGTAAAAAACAATAACTTGGCTACTTAGCCAATTTGATAGATGTCTAGAGTGACCTTTTTATTGGATTAGTAGTTTAAAGTTTTAATACAGTGTTGATTTCTAGGTGATTTTAGTTTGCATTTCACATAGAATTAGATTTTGCATAGTTTTTGTTTACTTTTGTTATTATATAACATAATTTGTCTAAATGATCTGAACGCTCTTGGTGTTTCACCGGGCCTCAACCTTGTACCACTTAACAAGCGGTGGTACACCAAGGGAGTCAAACCCATCCGGTCCCGGATGGCTCTTTTAAGCTCCTCATAATTGTTAGCGAGAGTGGCTGGCATGGCTCTATATGCTGCCAGGGCTTCCCCCGTGAGGGAAGTGGCCAACCGCACAGCCCATTGGTCTCTCGGCCAATCAATTATGTGGGCCACCCAGTCAAAGGCTTCCAGGAAGTCATCTATATCATCCTGGTCTGTTAACTGTCCAAAACCAAATGTCCCACTGGACAATAGTCCAGGTGTTCCCGCAGAAAGCAGTCCTGTTAAACCTGGTGGAGTCGCGGTCGGTCCAGGCTCTTTCTTCAGGCTTGTCATCACCGCTTTCATCAGCTCTAACAGCGGTTTTTGTTGGGCCTGCATGTTCGCTGCTGACCTCTCTTGGGCCTCCAGAGACAGCTCCCTCTGCCTCTCGAACTGATGTGACATCCACTTAGAGACGTCCTGGGCCTCCATGGTCATCCTGTTCTGCAAAGACAAAACAAAAGGAAAACACAACCCAAGTGCGATATCACATCACTCAAGACAGTAGCCTCGTTCCTGAATCCAAGGTACAGCACTATACTCTGCACTAGTATCCTCGAATAACCCCCAATAAGGTACGGGTTACCTGACACCAGCGTAGCTTCGAGCTCTACACAAGAGATGGTCTCTGCAGATGACTCTGGAACTCCGCCTCAGCTCTGAGGTGCTCCTCTGCACGATTCTGCAGCAGCTTATCTCCAACACAGCTCCTGGATGTGGTAATCCTTCTGCTCATGTGTATAGCGAGGGAAAAATCCTGCCAACTATGCCACCTGTCGCACTCCCCCTACTGGCCAAGCCTATAAGCAGGAGGGTGGCCTTGTTTGCCCTTAAGTATAGAGTCACTTGGTTCTCCCTCCCTCAAGGAATTCTGGGAGCTGTAGTTTCTCTGTATTACTTGCAGACAAAGTAGTTGTCACCACACGGTTTTGTTTAAGGCAAAAACAGAATATTTTTATTTTTGGGCTCCCCTTCACGCATTAAAGTTCATATACACAAGCAGCAAGGATAATTTCTCCAAAAGAAAATAATACAGGAACATAAAGGTTATCTGGAATGTCAGAACTTGGCAAAAGCTCTTTATACAGTGACAATAGCTGTTCACCGGCCTTTTCCAGTAGTAAAGAATCACAGCTATTGTTCTTATTTACAATGGGCATTTATCTCTTGTCTTCATTCAAAACTCCTCTAAATCATGTTTATGCTTTCAGAAATATTCTTTGCTTTCAATGGGGTTTTTGTCTTTCTCCTATCCAGGGTAAACAGATTTACAGAAAGAGCAATCCATGGGAATACTGTCACACACAGCTTCAGGCAAAGGAGAATCTACTTGCATATCTTCTTCCCCTGCAAGTCCTTTCTCCCCACTTGGGTTTCTAATGGAAGAGTTCAGCTTATTGTTTGAAAGGGTATTCAGAAACTCCCTTATATGCTGCTCTCCTAACCAAGGATTAGCTATGCTCTCTGAAAAACTTCCACTATCTGGAAACAGTTGCTTTAGCTTCTTAATCAGGTTCAAGTCTCTATCTCTGCTTTTGTCTGTCTTCGGAATATCAGCATTAGGAATTGCTTTCACCCATATTCAAAGGTCCTGGAGCACTCTGCCCTGCACGTCTCCTTAGCTCATTAGCAATGTCTTCTGCAAACCTCTTGCTGGGCTCTGAGTCAGCCACACCTTCCACAAAGGAATTGCTTTCTTTGCTAATAGAGTTAAGTTGCCCGGTGGAATAAAACTTTCCAGCTTTGCCTTCTCTGGGTTTTTTAAAAGCAGTTCTCACTTTTAAACCCTCTGGTTTCAGTGCTTCCTCTGAATAGGATTCCAGCCCTGAGTTTCCTGCTCTTGCTGAGCCTTCTGTCCACACTGACCTTTCAGCGTTCTCTGAACCTCCTGGCTCTGGACTCTTGGCTTCAGCAGTAACTCCAACTACAGACTGAACTCTGTGCTTTGGTTTGGAATCTCTGCCTTCTCAGTAGCTGTATCTGCTGCTTCCTTCTTCTCTAACTCTGATTGCTTCCACTCTGCTCTTTCCTCTGCTCACTTCCTGCCCCTTTGACTTCTGTGATGCAGGTTTAAAAAGGTGCTTTCTAGCCACCATGCCCTGTTCTGTGCACGTGTACTTGCTATCTGGGCTTAAACCTGCCCCCACGTTAAGGTTTGGGCGGGGCTCAACCTCTGCTACAACGTGCTTCTCTGGTTTGTTTACAGTTTGAGCTCTATGGAAACCCTGCCTTTCCTCAGTCTTAAAGGTATAGTCCCCTTTTTCCTCTATCTCCATTTGTTCAGTATAGCTGACATTGTCACAATATATATATATATTTATATTTAACATTTATAAAGCGCTTCAAACGTACGAAGCGCTGTACATACATGAAGAAAAGACAGTCCCTGCTCATCAGAGCTCACAATCTAGTCAAGAAGATCACAAAATACAAATTCAATCAAGTAAGACAAAGTATACAATAAACAAGAAGAGTAAAAACAAGAATCAAGAACAGAAAGCAATAGAGAAGAGATGGGTTTTCAATCTAGACTTGAAGTGGTCCAGAGAGGGTGCATTGCGCACAGACAGAGGTAGATTGTTCCAGGAAAAGAGTGCAGCTAGGTGAAAGGAGCAAAGTCTAGAATTAGTAGTATGAGTGGAGGGCATAGATAGACGAAGGCTGTTCGAAGAGCGATGAACGCGAGAGGGGATGTAAGGAGAGATAAGAAATGATAGGTAGTGGGGGGCTGAAGAGTGAATGCATTTATAGGTCAAGAGGAGGAGTTTGAATTGGATCCGGAAGCAGATGGGAAGCCAATGAAGGGACTTGAGAAGAGGAGTGACATGGGAAAAGCGATGCTGATGGAAAATTAGTCGAGCAGCAGAATGTTGAATAGATTGAAGGGGAAAGAGATGGTTTGCGGGAAGGCCAGCAAGGAGAATATTGCAGTAATCAAGATGGGAGGTGATCAAGGAGTGGACAGTCATTTTAGTACTGTCATCAGAAAGGAAGGGGCAAATTTTGCTAATGTTATAAAAGAAGAAACGGCAAGTCTTAGCTACGAGTTGGATAAGAGTGGAGAAAGAGAGAGAGGAGTCAAAGATAACACCCAGGTTATGGGCCGAAGAGACAGGAAGGATTAAAGAGTAAGTAAAATCACCATATATATATATATGTCTCATGTTATCACATGCATACATAGCCTCTTTGTGCCACAGTTCTATATTTGAACTTGTGCGTTTCTTAAATGGCAATCTCTGTTATACTACATGCAGGCCGCGTGGCCGAGGGTCCAAGCCGGCCTCCCGTAACTGGGTGGCTCGGTGAGATGTGGAACACCGGTTGCAGGTCCCCAGGTGGGTGGGGGATGAGGGGGGAGGTCAGGAAGTGACGCAGCGGCATCATTTGAAATGATTGGTTCTCCTTTAGTGTGAGGCGCGAAGGGAGAGCCAATGAGGTGGTAGGTGGAGGCGGGCACCGTTAGAGGAAGGCTACCTTGGTGAGGCAGGGTGTGCGGTCCGGTGGCAGCAACCCACCTGCCCGCCCTTTAATGGTAGTAATTACGAGGGTGGTGCAGCAGGGGGGGAGTGGTAGGCAGGATCCCGGAGGTTTCCGGGGTCCGGAGCCTTTGGATAAGATTGGGACGGGGGTGGGGTACCCCTGACCGGACAACCCCTAGGCTGGCTTTTGCTAACTATATGGCGAAGTCAGGGGCCAAGTGGGGGAGGGAATTTGGAAAGCGGGGACGTGTGCACTTTGCTAGTGACATGGCTGGTGTGACATCATTCCGATGGTGGTATGTAAACGATAGTTATTGATGTTGATTGTTATACTGTTTATGGTGAATAAAGCTGTGACCAGACGTTTCCAGAATATGATGTCAGAGTGTTTGTGGGTGTTAAGGCTGGGGGGGAGGGGGAGGAAATGAAGGGGGTGTGGACATTGGGGTAAGGAGAAGCATTGAGTCCGACCTACTCCGTTTACTATATCTTCCATGATGCTTTAGAACTTGTACAGAAGATTTAGCACATATAAATCTTTTATAAAATACTGTCCTAGTTTTACTATACATGTACGGACCTAAATGTTCATTTTGCTAGCTACAAGCTCTGTACAATATTATCCTCCCTGCTGTTTCATTGATCCTATTACAACCCAACTATAAAATTGGTATAAAAATGATGTTATTATTATAATAATGTTCGGCTGAGGTACATTTCATTTTCACAAAGTTTAATCATAGAATAAATGCTGGTTTTGTTCTTTACCTTCTTGTGTTATATATTTTATATTAAACCTCACTGTATGTTGGCAGTAAAATGCTATATCATGCACTGATTGAGTTACCACATAGCCTAATCATAAGTGGTTTTAAACAGAATGAATAACACAGAATTTAAATGACTGGAACGCTGCACTATAATTATTTCTTAAATGAAATAATGTTGCTTTTTAAGGTCATTGTAAAAATGATGAGGAAGTTTATAAAAAAGAATGCCTTTTTAATATGGCTTTTAGAAGATTGATCACAACAGCGCTTTAGAATGATTAAAGTACTGTTATGTAATTATTATTTTTATTTAAATTAAATTATATACCAAAAGATCTTCAATCAGTGAGAAGTCAAGAATTGGATGCAGTTGACTTATGCTGATTAATCCCATAGCATTCCTTTGGCATGCTGCTGTTAATATATGTTGTTTTACTTTTAACATGATCATTAGTAACGGGGTCACATTGAACAAAATGAGCATGTTAAAAAATGCATATAACAGTGAAATAGATGTGCATTAACAGTCCCACCTTAGAAACTGTCTGATATGCCAATCCCTCACTTTTCATTGGTTGTGTATCTTTATTGACTGATCATTTATGAAAACATAAAACTTTTCCTGACAGAAATAACAGAGGCTGATAGCATCTCACAAACTAACCAATTTATTGAGGCATAATCTTTCAAGGACAAGTGTCTACTTCATCAGATGCATGCATTCTTGTCCCCAAAGGCTCATGCCTCAATAAATTGATGAATCTATAAGATTCCACCTGCCACTGTCTTTTTTTGCTACTCCAGTCTAACACAGCTACCCCTCTGAAAATGTTATTTGACAGCTGCCCTAGAATTAAAATACCATTTCCACTAAGCTAAAATTTAAAATTCAGGGATTATTACATATTAAAGTAGCTTATCAACTTTAAAAATGTATTTTTGCTCTGTTCTTTCTGCTTCCTTTGGCCAATTTCCAGAGACACTTTTTGGATTAAAAATTGTACAGAAACCAAAAAATACAAAAATATATAGGGAAAAATCACCATGAGACAAAGGTGAAAAGTAGAACATTTCAAAGGATACAGATGTGAGACAAGCTGTAGTGAAGAGGTGAAGTGAAAGAAAAGAATGAAATGAAAAACAACAAAAAGAGAAAAGTTAGAAAGAATAAAAAAAAAACAGAAACAAAATTTATAGGAGAATATTTTTATTCTTTTAACAAAAATATTCACATTAGTAAAATTGTTCTAAAAGAGCCCTTTTTGTGCATATTAACGAGGAGTGTGCAGGCTAAAATCTTTCATTTTGTTTAGTGTCCTATGTCATTAGCAAGATTTTTTGTTTAGTTTTATGGGGTTTTTTGTAATATTTTTGTTTTTGCTTTAACCCTTTGCTTCTCTGATCTATAGAAGCCAGCCTAGAACACATTAAGGGTGACAATATGGATTTCTAGCAAAGGATTCTGAAACTGTCAACTATTCATTAAGTCCTATAGTTTTATTACTCAATAAACAGGACATTGTTCTGAGGAAGTGGAGAAGCCGACACAGCAACTTGACAGCATTCTCATTACACTATTTAAACGTTGTATCATTATATGAACTTTCTAGCTAAACAATGAAGAATAGCCTATCTAAGACCCCCTCAAAGCAGAACCTTTTCAGATGGTAATAGAATAGGTAATAACGTCTGATTCATCAGTCTGGTATCCACGGATTAAAATTTTAAAAAATTAAAGTCTATTGGGATAATATTTACCTGCTGCAATCAATATGTTCTAAATGCTGATCTTGATAGCCAAAATTAATCCAGGTAGGAAGCAACAATATCCAGATAATGGCCGGTAATGAATATCTGAATAATGCTGTGACTGGCACCACTGTCCAGTTAGTGGCAATATTCAATTTGCTGTACAAATAAAACTAGGATAGCAGAAATGCTGTCCTAACTTTAGGTGGATAGTAATCTCGATAGTGGATTGAATATCACCACTATCTAGCTATATGGACAATTCTGGGGCCCACCTTTATTTATTTTATTTATTTATTTAGACAGTTTTTGTATACCGCCTTATCCTTCAATCAAAGCGGTCACAACACAATTGGGGGATACATTTAACTCCACCCATACTCCTCCCCATCTCTATCCAGATAGTGCCGAGTTGATTGGAGGATTTTCAGAAGCACTATACAGATAATGTCACTGAAAATTGTGCTAACCCCAGCCAGTGCCCTTTATACAGACAGCAGATGTTGCTATCCAGATGTTTTGAATATTGACCCCCTAATACTTCTATTGGAGACATTTGTATGATGGTCTTTGACTCTGAGTTTCAAGACTTCTAGGGACCGATTTTCATTTAGGCAGGCTATGTGCCATGTTGGCTCATAGCCTGATTGCCGACCCACTTAACCCAGATTTTCACTTCCACAGTGATGAAAGTGAAAATCCAGGTTGGCAGAAAATACCAGCAGCCGCCAAGGCTAACTGGGTAGCAGCAATTTTCAATGTTACCAGGTTAGTCTCAGTGCCTCAGCGCCACAACGATAGGCAAGGAAAACCCTCGCTTATCTTTAAGGCTCTGAGGGCCAACTGGGTAGCATCAAAAATCACTGCTACCCAGTTAGCCCTTACTTCCATCCTCGCTCTGCCCCAGAAAGCCCCCGACATGCCCCAATGATAACCAGATAGCATCGGGCATGTAAGGGGCTTACCCACAGATAGACGAAGGCACTAACCATGTAGGTGCCTTTGTCTATCCACATTCAAGGCATTTACAAGGTTAACTAGGGTAGCTAACCATGTAAATGCCTTCAAAAATTGGGCCCCTACTCTTTTACTTTAAGTTCAGAATGTTTACTGTG
This sequence comes from Ichthyophis bannanicus, assembly GCA_033557465.1. NCBI lineage: Eukaryota > Metazoa > Chordata > Amphibia > Gymnophiona > Ichthyophiidae > Ichthyophis > Ichthyophis bannanicus. The sequence goes on from CM066031.1 coordinate 1,311,085,715, forward strand.
AGATCTGGACTTCAGTCTTGAACTCTGGCATTTTATTGAACTTGTACTTTAATGTTGCTCTCAGTGAGCTCCTAGTAAAATGTCATCACATGCGAGTACGGAGAGGAATCTGAACCTTTCCTGCAGTCTTGCCCTTGAACTACTGTGAGCTGAAGATGCTGTGGTCTGACCTGTACCCTAGTCACCAAAGTGGCTTGGCAGCATTCCTTCTAAAGGAGTTTGGCCACATATACTCACATACTCAGAATGTTCCAAGCCAAGCATCCAGCCTCCACCGCAGGCTTGTCAAGTACCCTAGGACCAGTAATAGTTACTCCTGGTGTGGCAACAATCAGATGGACTCCTTCCACCAAACCATGTGTCAGACAAGATTCCATAGAAGCAGGCCCTTTTCCATTCAAGACACCAATAATTCCTGTTAAAATTCCAACTGTACCAGAAGTGCCTGGGGGCTGTCGAGTTTACAGACTGGGGTTGAAGAATGTGCTGAACAGAGCTCTGAAATACAGTCTCCAGGAGCTGGCAATTTTCCACCATCATTATGGCCATGCATCAATTAACCCTACAGCACTAAACCAGCAGTTATTTTCCATGAATGAACAGAGACAGGCAACACCAGAAATGAAGACAGAAGAAGCTGAGGAGAACTCAGGAACTGCTGCATCATTGGCTATCCTAGAGCCTGAAATTGGAGACCTGAGTACTGGAGACACCCTGGAAGTAGGTGACGTGCTAAACGCAATCTGCCAGGGAGTAAAGCTGAAGAAATTTACAATAAACGATCTGTCAGTTCCATGTTTTTCCTAGAAAAGTAAGCATATACTGTACAATATCTAGCAATGGAGACTGAACTGCATTAGGAACTGTGATGGCCTTTTATCCATTCAAATTTAGAATCAGAAGATTTTGTAGGGATCATAATTGTGACCAGATTAAAATAGAAAACTTAGCAAAAGACATAACTTTTTATTGGCATTTTAATTTTGTAATTATTGACAAATTTGTCTCTGCACATCTCGAGCTGTTAACTTCTCTTTTAACTTGCCACACAGAACCATTCAAAAATGACATAATCTAGATATGATGCTTTAATGATGGAATGCCAGCATGATTTGACCAATACCGATCAGACATTCGGCAAGTGAAGGTTAAGAAATATCATAGAGACCAATCAGACTATCTTCAAAACCGAGTTTATTTATGGCTCCATAAGAATGAACATGGGGACAAGACCCCTAGACGGGCACGTTTTCATTTGTCTACAGAACTTTTCTCCAGCGATTATCCCTCCAGTAAAGATTTTTGATCTCACAGAAATAGGAGTGTGGATTCCACCAATCAGGGAAACTTTCAAGGCTGCCGTGGTCATTGAGGTTACAGTCAGAGAGGCCAGCACTAGGCCCTGAAAACGAGTTTGCTTTGATTTCATCCTCTTGCTATAAAGGGATCCATTGTGACTTCAGCTGATAAACATGCACTATCTGAGCTTTCATCACATCCACAATTAATTATCAAGCTGTCAGACAAAGGGGGCTCTATTGTGATACAGCACCATGCACAGTACCTTGTAGAGGTTTCCAGACAGCTTAGTGATCAGACATTTTACAGGAAATTGGATCAAGATCCTATATCTCTTTTACAAGGAAACTTTTTCACCTTGACACAAGCAGCTTTGCTCAATGGTATAATAACTCCCAGAATAGCCATTTTTTGCAGGTGAAGAGTCTACAGATCCCGTTTTTTTATACGGTACCGAAGGTGCACAAGACCTTGGATCGCCCCCCACCCCCCTACCCCCGGCTGGCCTATTGTGTCCAGTAAAGCATCTTTGTTTGAACCCTTATTGTTTTTTCTTGATAGTTTTTTGCACCCATGTGTATCCAAGGCTCGGTCTTATGTGAAGGACATGGCAAACTTCTTAACTAAAATGAGTGCTTTGACTTTGATCCCAGATACATTTTTCCTGGTGATCCTGGATAGCACTGCATTTCAAACAAATGCCCCTCAGTCTGCAGCTTTAACATTGATTGAAGAATGGCTGCTTCAACGTCAAGAACCTTGTAGGATAACAACCTCATTTCTTATGTCTATTGCCAGAATGGCATTGTTTTTTTTTTTTTGTAGATATTTGTAGATACCCTATATTACAAGGGGTGACTACGGGGGGGGGGGGGGGGGGGGTGTAGCAGTAGCCCCCAGTGTCACCAATTTATATCTTGTGGGTTTTGAGGCACAACATCTGTATCCATTCAATTGGTACACAAAGATTCAACTATGACTCAGATTTATTGATAATATTTTTTGCGTTTGGAGTGGATCAGAGGAGCAACTTCATTATATTTTGACATGGCTTAATGATCGTGATCATCATTTGCAGATTATGATGTCTTTTTCTACTGTAAGAATTTCATTTTTGGATGTGATGGTTTCAAAACAGGAGGACACATCACTACCTCCCTGTATCATAAATTAGTGGATTGTAATAATTTTCTGCGTTTTGAGAGTCCTCACCCACTGAAGTTAAAGAGAGTCTTACCTATTAGCCAGTTTCTATGGGTTCGGCATATCTGCTCTGACAATCATGATTTTAAGACTAAAGCATTCCAACTGGCTCAGCGATTTTATCGCGAAGGTTCAATGTTCCTGTTAGATTGTGCTGAGTCCTCCATCAGCATTCCTGCCGGTGGTGGGAGGTGCAAAGCAATTGTGCTTAGGATTGCACAGCTTCAGCAGGCCCTCAGGACCTGCTTATGCCACACAATGCTAAGCGTGATTGCTTTCGCAATCGCTTTGCACCTCCCACCACCGGTAGGAATGTTGGCGGCTCAGTTCAGCTTAGCTGGAACATTGCCAAGGCTACTCTTATTGAGTTGTCAAAGCTGCATATCTATGGGCTTTACAAGCCAATAGTACATTACTTCTGATCAAACAAATGCATGAACCAATGGATAAACAAGTTTGTGTTTTACAATACTCAGATCGTGCAGTGACTTCAGCGCAAAGCATATATGCACATCGGCGTGTATTGGCCCTGTATCAGGTGTTCAAGTCAAGTCCTTCCATAAATCTCCCCCGCTAAAATCAGTGCATATCCCCCTCCACCTGTAACTCCCTCAATCCCCCCATCTAGCCCTAGTAAACCTACTTCACAAGCACCTCCATCCTAACCTAATTGTTACCCTAAAGTCATTTGACCTTATGAATCTATGTAATGTATATGTTAACTGGTTTTAATTTATAATGTTCACCCTACTCCTTCTCCCTGATGTTCTCTGTAATAAGTTAATGTTAACTGTAAACCGCTTTGATAATTTGAGTACTGATATAAATGAAAAGTTAAATGAATAAATTGCCTGCACCTTTGGGGCCATGTGGTTCATTCTGATATTGAATGGGAAACTTGGTATAACTCTGTGGAAGGAAGTCATTCCCCTTGTGATCAATGAATTATGTATGATAAGTCTTACACTTTAACTCATTGGACTGACCCCCAGATAGGCAAGGAATATAAATTGAAATTCGTGACTAATTGCTGTACAGCCTGGGCCATTTATGTGATTGTTTGCCCCTGTACTAAGGTTTATGTGGTGAGGACTTGTAGAAAGCTAAAGACTCGTTGGATTGAGCTCAAATCTTGATTGTCAGCTCAGTCTCTATTGGCACCTCTTGTTCAACACACTGATGGCATGATATGTGGTGGTTTATTATTATTGACCAAATGCCTCCTACGCTGTCAGGAAACAGAGTTTTGCATTTGGCAGATTTAGAACAACTCTGGATTTTTAGAGTGAATAATTTGCAGCCTTATGATCTCAAGGAAGAAATTGAATGGTTTGTTGTGATGATCTCATCACGCTTTACAGTATATGCTCTTTTCTGCAGGTTTCTTTAAAGACCCAGAAGTATGGAAGCAAGAGCTGGAACACCATTACTCTCCAGCCATGCTGTACCGCTCTCCTGAAGCAGCCATTAGATGTACTGGCAAAACTCAAAGTGAGCATTGGTTTAGCAGTTGGGAAGCTTATGCAGAGTTCCTTGTTATAATGAGCTAAGTAGCTTTTTATTGTATATGCATCTAAATATTTAATAACATGGACTTGGTTTGATAAGGACCGATGAAAAAGACTGAACGGGGGTAGTTATGCACCCCAACCGAGGTCCTTATCTAGTCATTTATTTATTCAAAAATATTTTTTGCTATTTATATAGAGACATTCTGTATATTGAAGTAAATATTCAGAAGGTTTAAAAAGTGGTGGACACACATATGCACTGTCATTTGGACTGACAGACTATTATATAAAAAGTAAGACTGTATTTATTCATTCTTTCATTCTTTTACATTGAGTTATTTAGACCAGGAAGTTTTATTTTTTAGGTGGAAGTGTTAAGCATTCTGACTTTAGTAGCATTTAAGATTTATTTATTTATTTAGCTGAACTTATATACTGCTTTTCACCAGGTCAAAGCCGTTTACAATAAGCAATAAAAGATATATTAACAGGTTATGACATAATGTGGGGGGAGGGGTTACAGCATCACCAGGGGGGTTCAAACATATTTACATTCTTGAAAGTAGTATGCATCAGAGTTCTATGCCTTATCTGTTGGTATTGTCCGTATCTCTGTCTCCATTTGTCCAGTGACAGGTGTGGGCTTGAGTTTATTAGGTGCTGTCCTATTCTGCTCCCAGGTGTTCTCTAAATAATTGGGTTTTTAGTTGTTTCCTGAATGAGGAGAGATCCTTGTTGCTTCGGATTTTGGATGAAATAGAGTTCCATAATCAGGGAGCGTATAAGTCAAATGCACGGTTACAGGTTTGTTGATTAAACAGTCCTTTCATGTGGCACAGTCAGTAAGTCGCTTGTGGCCTGGCATGTTGGCTTGCTGGAGTTTGGTCATGGTAATAGGGCGCTCATGTATCAGGCTTGTTGCTGGTGTAGCGCTTTATGGATCGGTACCAGTGTCTTATACTTGATCCGTGCCTCTAATGGGAGGATGTGGAGAGCTCTCAGAATGGGAGTGATACGGTCATATGTCTTTCCTTTTTGGATGATTCTTGTTGTTGTGTTGGCTGTCTGTAGTGGGCTGAGATTGATGGTTGGGAGTCTTTGGTATATTGCATTACAATAGTCCAGGTGGGGGAGTGCAATTGCTTGCATGACTGTTCTGAAGTCTTGTGGGTCTATAAGTGGTCTGAGGCGCTGTAACATCTTGGCTTTGAAGAATATTATCCTTGCTGTTTTTGCAATCTGTTGCTTGAAAGAAAGCATTTGATCAAGGGTGACTATATATAAGATTTACTATAGGATACATTTTCATACAGAAATGGGTTTGGTTAGCTGGAAGTATCTCTAACATGATTTGTGCCTCAGTGAATTTTTATTTTCCTACCAATAAACTCAACCAATCAATTACATTTCTTTATAGTCATCAATCATATGTTTCGAATTCATATGCTTAAAACAAGTTCCACTCAAGAATCTGTGTGATTAGGCTGCAGGATGTAATCTCTTATCCTTTTTTAAAGATTCACATGGAAACATTTTCAGATCAATTCAGACATGGACAATTTTTTTTTTTTTATTTAAATTTTATGCAATTTACATAATATTCACAAACAAATATATGCAATTCCATGCAAGTACAGAACAGGGGAAAACAGAAATCCAAATAGAAAAAAGAAACTCAACCATAAACAAAACCATATCCCCTATTATACATCTAGTCCTCTATAGGACAACCTCAATATGGTTCCATCAGAGAAATATACTGAAAGCAATCAGGATAAACCTAAATCATCTTATGAGCATAGAATAATTCACATGGCAGCCAATACAGGGGCTAACCCTCACCCCCCTGTTCCCTTGCCTGAAGAAATTTCACAAGTTGCACAGGTTCAAAAAAAAGGAAATGTTTAGTTTGATATAACAATGCACACTTACATGGATACCTCAATTTAAATTGGGCACCCAGGGCGGTGACTCTCTGGCGTAAAGCCAGAAATTCTTTTCGCCTCTTCTGGGTATCCCTCGACAAATCAGGAAATAATAAAATTTTTGAACCCATAAACAAAGAAAGATATTCTTCGGAAATAAAGCCTAAGGACCGTATTGCGATCGGATTCAAAGGCAAAGCTGACTAACAAAGTTGCCCTAGAGGTCACAACTTCCAAGGAAGACTCTAAAAATTCAGACAATTCCATCTGTCCCTGTCCATCCCTCCCCCCTGGGCCCCCCTCAGCCATACATCCTGGAACAACAGCAACATATTGAACCCTAACAATAGGTGGTAAATTATCTGTTGACATCAGGAGAACCTCAGTGAGGTATTTACGAACAAGAACCAGGGGTTCTAACAATGGCGACCTTGGAAAATTTAAAAACCGCAAATTATTCCTCCTTAAGGAATTGTCCATAAATTCTAACCTCCGTAATGCAATCAAACGTTCCTTGGAAACAGTCTCGCCCACAATACGCAAATCTTCCACTTTTGTCTCCAGAATTGCCAACTTTTCAGCCTGCTCATCACACTTTGCTTCCACAGCAATACAGCGTCCTTTAACCACAGGAAATTCTTGCGATAAAGCACCCACCACTGGTGCAAGAGACATTTGAAGAGATGAGATCGCCTCCCATAAGCAGTCCAAAGTCACCTTTGCTGGTTTCTTCAAGCCGCAAATCACCCGCAGCTCACTCGATCCTGGCAAAATGATTTTCCGTCGGGCACCTCCCGAAGCTTCCTCGTTGGAGTGCACCTTCTCCACCACTCCAACGAACTGATTGCCAGAACTCGGCGCCCTTAGAGAGGAGGAGCCCCCAGACACGGCCTCATCCTCCTGACCCGGAGGCACTCCCGCGTCTGCACCCTCCTCCCGACCCCCACTAGGTTGCGGCGGCCACAGCTGAACTGGACTAAGATCCACTCCGTCGCTGCTCAGCTCCTCCAAACCACGCGGAGGAGCCGCTGAAGCCATGTCAGCTGGGCGCGGGGTACAGAAAGAAACTATCGAGGATTGCACCGAGCCGCCTGAGGGTGTTGAGGATACCGGGGGCTTCGATGTAGTTTGCTTCCTCTTCTTCCCCATGAGCACGGCGTCTAACTCGCAGCCTCTCCGCACACCGACAGCCAGCGTCTACTCATCCGCCATCTTGGAACCCGACTTGGTGACATGGACAATTTTTGAACATTATTTTCATTTTTTTCAAACTTTTCCAGGAATAAAAATTCCTCATATGTGTAAACAAAATGTACATGTGGCAATAGATTATGGGGGTTATTTTAGAAGCCTTATTCACAATGTCAATATGGAAATTCTAGATTTTCATGTGGGAACACCATCCATGTGTAAAAGGTGATTTTGGCAAAGGCTCAATATAAACATGATTGTCCATAATACATAGAACATGCAAATGGACGTGTTGGAGGCATGGCCTACATAGGTCAAAATACAGTACTTATTTTACAAAAGGCTCCACATTCGGCACAACCTTTTCTAAACTGCTGTTAAAATTGTATATATCTGGGTAGTACTGGCACTAGCTACCCTATCTAGATATTCAGCATTGGCTACTCACTGAATATTGGTGCTAAATATGTTGGGGGGGGGGGAGGTGAGTGGTTTAGATGTTGCAGCCTACATGTAAATAAAATGCCAACTGCAACAGCTCAATATCAATCCATAAGTTTTTTCCTCTATTACTCTTTCTATTCTCTCAGCATTTCCTCCATATTTTTCATCCTGTTCACCTTTCTTTTGCTTATGTTATAGTTTCTATCTTTTTTGTCTTTCTCTTTTTCTCTTCTCTATCTTAACAATACTTTTACATTCCCTTGTCCTTTCCTTTCTGCTCTGATATAAACACACCTTGTTCCTCTTCTTTCCTTATATATTTTTACTCCTCGTTCACTCACCCTTCCCCACCTCTCCATAATTCCCTCACCAGTCACTTCTTTCCCTCATCTCTGCTTCTACCGCCTTCCTTCTCTATCTTCCATACCATCCTTTACCTTTTTCCTTCTCCCTCTCCATTTGTGCTCCTTCCCACTTATCTCTCTTCCACACCCTTCTCTCAGCTTTTCTTCCTCCCCTCTCATCTCTCTCCTTTCTCCTTCCTCTCCTTTTGCCTTTTCCCATCTTTCTTCTCTAAATCTTTTCTTCTTCCTTTATCTCCACTTCTCCATCTCTTTCCTTCCCCCTCATTAAACCCTCCCCTCATCTCTCTCCTTCTTCCTCTTTTTGTCCTCTCTTGGGTTCTGTTTCTCTCTCTCTCTTTCTCTTTCTATCATCTTGGCATATTCCCTCACCCTCCTACCATTCCTGGCAAATTCTCTCTCACTCTCTCTCTCTCTCCTCCCCAATTCAGCCTCCTCTAAGCACTATCTCCCTCTTTTCGTCCCCTATTCTGAAACTCTCTCTTCCTTCCAGCATACTCTCTCTTTCTCTTTCTCTCCCTGTCACTCCCCCTTCTGCCTCTTCTTCCTAGGCACACTCTCTCTCCCCTCTCTACTTCTCCTCAACTGTTCTTCCCCCTTCCTCCACAGGTACTCCCACCTGCTCCTTCCCCTTCTCCCCTCTACCCATGGTCCACCATAGCCCCCACTCTATTCTGCCCCTATTTTTCAGCATCTCACCCCCTATCTCCAAGGGCGGCTCAAGGCAATCTGCTGCCTGAGGCGAAGTATGAAAAGGTGCCCCCCCACACCTTAGAGGGGGCGGGGCTTTTTCAGAAATCCAATCAGAGACTGGACCAAACCAAAAGGTCGATTAGATTATATGGAGGAAATGCAAGATGTTTGCATACAGGGCCATATTGAGCTGCAATCACACCCTGTGAGACTTGCAGCTCGGGCGCACGCCCCCCCCTTTCCCCCCATACCTCCGTCCAGCACTGCCTGCTCTTTCCCTGCTGCTGCTGCCCTCTGTTTTCTTCATAGAGGCGCCAGCAGCAGGGAAAGAGCAGGCAGCACTGGATGGAGATATGGGGAGGAGAAGGGGGGCATGCGCCTGATCTGAAAGGCACCAGCACTTTAAGCAGATCTGTCCCTCCTTGACATCGAGTCGGAGGAGGGAGGGACCAGACCTGCTTAAAGTGCTGCGAAAAGGCTTGGAGAGCACATTTTGGCTGCCTGCTATTGTCCTGCCAGCGGCAGCAGGACATCAGCAGACAACCGAAATACGCCTCCCAAGCCTTTCCGCCCTGTGCGGCTGCACCGCTTGCACAGGGCTAGATATGGTCCCATTTGCACACCAAGGAACTAAAAGACAGCAAGAACTAACAGCACAGTTTACAAAACTAAATTATAACTCATTTTTATTTTGTTGTTATAAACTGCATTATGGTTCTTGCTTTTTCTTTTTCAACATATATTTTGCATCCACAGTAGGTGCAGAGCAGAACCAGGACATTCACCCACGGAAAGCAATATTTAAAAAAAAAAAAATCTGATTCTGATCATCTCACTAACAACAACAACCACTATTCTCTAGTACCAGGAATATTGTGAACTAATACAAAACCCTAGAACAAAGAGCAAACCTACCATACCATACCATATCAGCACAAACTTCCAAAACTCACATAAGGAGCCCATCCAAAAAAAGCGTCACTGTAAATACTACAGTGGGCCCTGGAACATCCATACACCTATTTGAAAAGCTGAACAAGTCAAATTACTACAGTACAGTATAGATCTTTATGTACAAACTGCATGTTAACAGAACACCTGACCTCAGTCACACACTCGCAACATCGACCCTCATCAAGTACAGAATAAGCAGACACAATCTAAATAATAATATGTAAACTAAATTTAAATTGAAACCCCAAGAAGCCAGAGTCCACATGCAGTGCAACATCAGATAAATAAGAGATGCAGCTCCCCAATACTGTGTAAATATATAAATATAGCACAAAGTCCAATCAATAAAATTAAATAAAATGATTTTTTTCTACCTTTGTTGTCTGACCATTTTATTCTCTGATCATGCTGGTCCCGATCGAAGGCTTCTGCTTTCCTGTCTTCTCTTAGCTCTTTCTGTGGTCTAAGGTCCATGGTCTCTGCCATTTCTTATCTCTTCTTTTGTTTTCTTCACTTCCTTCCATCAACCCATTTCCAGTTCCAGTAACCCTCCCCAGTATCAGCCCCCTTTCCAGTCCTTCCCTCCCAGTACCTTCCAATGTCAACTGCCTTGCATTCCCACAACTGCAGCTGGTGTCCATTCCTTTCCATTCCCCCTCCTTCCCCACTGTCCAGCCCCTTCTAATCCAAATACCATCCCAGATATTAGCTCACGTCCATTCTCAGTGCTGCCACCCCCCCCCCCCAGTCAGCTCCCTTCCAGTCACACTACCCTCTGTCCATCCGCCTTCCAGTGCCATTTGCATGTTAGCTCCCTTCCAGCCTCCTCCCCATTACCCAACCACCTAACACTCCCATCCCCAATTGGCAGCTCCCTTCCAGTCCCCCTTCAGTACATCCCAGGTGTCAGCTCCTTTCCAGCCCCCTCCTTCCTCGTGTCAGCTCCCTTCATGCCCCCTCCTTCCCCTGGCAGACACACCCATTATCCGCTCCCTTCCAGTCCCATTTTACCATCCTCCCGCATCAGCCCATTTGTAGCCCTAGCCCCTAGTTTTCTTCCAGGGCCAGCAGCATTCTCCTCCCCTCCCCATTAGCCCATTTCCAGTCGCAGCCCATTTCCAGTCCTATCCCCCTTATCAGCCCACTTCCAGTCCTAACCCCCCCATAGCCCATTACCAGTCCTAAACACCCCCCATCAGCCCACCTTCAGTCCTAGACCCCCATAGCCAATTATCAATCCTATCCCCCCAATCAGTCCATTTCCAGTCCTAGCCCCCCCCTCCCCTGTAGCCCATTACCAGTCCTAAACACCCCCCATCAGCCCACTTCCAGTTCTAACCCCCATCAGTCCACTTCCAGTCCTAAACCCCCCCATCAGCCCATTTCCAGTCTTAACCCCCCTTCAGCCCATTTCCAGTCCTAGACCCCCCATAGCCAATTACCAATCCTAACACCCCATCAGCCCATTACCAGTCCTAGCCCCCCATCAGCCCACCTCCAGTCCTAAACACCCCCAATCAGCCCATTTCCAGTCCTAACCCCCCATCATCCCATTTCCAGTCCTAACCCTCCATAGCCAATTACTAATCCTAAACACCCCCATCAACCCATTTCCAGTCCTAAACACCCCCCATCAGCCCACTTCCAGTTCTAACCCCCATCAGTCCACTTCCAGTCCTAAACCCCCCCATCAGCCCATTTCCAGTCTTAACCCCCCTTCAGCCCATTACCAGTCCTAGCCCCCCATCAGCCCACCTCCAGTCCTAAACACCCCCAATCAGCCCATTTCCAGTCCTAACCCCCCATCATCCCATTTCCAGTCCTAACCCTCCATAGCCAATTACTAATCCTAAACACCCCCATCAACCCATTTCCAGTCCTAGCCCCCCCCCCAGAGCCCATTATGAGTTCTAACCCCCCACACGCCCACACCCCGTCCTAACCCCCCCATCAGCCCATTACCAGTCCTAGCCCCCCATAGTTCATTACCAGTCCTACACACCCCCATCAGCCCACTTCCAGTCCTAACCCACCCATCAGCCCATTTCCAGTCCTAAACCCCCATAGCCCATTACCATTCCTAAACACCCCATCAGTCCATTTCCAGTCCTAGCCCCCCCCTCATAGCTCATTACCAGTCCTCCCCCCATCAGCCCACCTCCAGTCCTCACCCCCCCCCCATCAGCCCATTTCCAGTCCTAGACCCCCCATGGCCAATTAGCAATCCTAACCCCCTCCCCCCATCAGCCCATTACAAGTCCTAAACCCCCCAGGGAGATAAAAAAAGGAACCTGGCTGCTGAAGCTGCTCTCCGTCGCGGCAGCAGGAAGTGCCCCTGCGGCCTCCCGGCAGAGCCCTCCTGTCTCCCTCAGTTTTAAATAGAAAGGAAACCGGTGCGGAGCCTTCCCGCATCTGTGAAGGACTGACCCCGTGCAACTTTGTCCCGCCCCCAAAGGAAGTTACATGTAACTTCCTTTGGGGGCGGGACAAAGCTGCACGTGGTCCTTCATGGAGGTGAGAAGGTTCCGCACCGGTTTCCTTTCTATTTAAAACTGGCACTGCAGATGACAGCACAGCAGCCGCGGTTCTCTAAGAGGCAGGGAGCCGTGGCTGCCAGGAAAAGGAGGGTGAGTTTGCTGCTGCCGAGAAGCGGACTCGGCAGCGGCAGTAATTTGTGCACTTGCTTTTGTTTTTTGGGGTTTTTTTTTACTTTTTGAAGGCAAAGTGAGGGGTTGTTTTGGGGGCATTTTTTGGTGCCCTCAAGATTTTGCTGCCTGAGGCAGCCGCCTCACTTCGCCTCATTATAGAGCCACCCTTGCCTCTCTCTTTCACCCCCATCTATCACCTTTCCCCCCTCATGGTCCTGCATCCACAAATTTCTCTCCCTTCTTTCCTATCTGTTCTCCCCCTTTCTCTCCCCTTCTCCCATTCAGTATCCCCACCTCCCCCCCTCCCCAAACCCCTGCCTGGTCCAACATTTCCACCACTATCCCCTCAAAGCTCCCTCTTTGTTGTGGCTTCTTGATCTAGTTGAGCAACAGCAGTGGCACTGATAACACTTTGAAAAATGATAATATACACTGTGGAGCCTTCAGATCCAGGTGTTTTTCAAGGCCCTCCCCACATCTTGCCCCCTCTGATATACATTGCCTGTTGCTGTGGGGAGCAGAACATGTCAAGGCCTTGTAGAATGCCTTGGTTTGAAGGATCTGCAGCATGTTATCATTTCTCTGAGTTCTGTCGGTGTTGCTGAGTTTCTGCTGCAAGGTTAGATAAAAGAGCCATGCCAGAAAGGAACTTTGAGGGGAGATGTTGGACCATAAGGTGATCAGGATCAGGGAATAAATGAAAAGAAAAGAAAGAGGCAAGATGCCACAATGGCCATAGCAGCTTTGGCAGCAGCCAATGGAAAAACTGCCTTGAAGTATCTGTGCCTCCATGATCTTGACACAATATTAAGTCTAGTATAGGTCTTTGTTTTCAGAAAAAAACAATATATTTTCTTTGATCCCTTCCATTTTTGTGTTTTTCTAGATTCCAAGAAACAGAGCAGAATGGGACATTGGTTGGGAGAAGAATGGGTGGGTACTATGCATTAACCGTTAACATGTCATGTAAGGTGGCACAGTTAAAGCCACAAAAAATGATACCTAATTGCATCACATTATTTGTTATGCAGTTAATACACAGTAATGACATTTCCTTTGATTAAGTGAATGAGAAATTACTGGGAACATCCCCAACCATAAATGCAAAGGTTTTGCAATTATCATGTATTTAATTCTGGGAATTAAAGCACATCATTGTAAAATGTTACCGCACTTTAGTAAATAGGCCCCTAGATGTGTTTCAAGAGCATACGTTACTCCGACACAGGTTATCTCCGAAACACTGATGTTGAGTCAACAGAACACCAACATACCAATTGACAACTGTTGTTGACAAGTTACATTTCTTTTGTCCCTTTTTAATAACAGAACTTGAGGTATGTTTGTACGTTGCAAAATGTAAATTAAGTTTTGGCTCATTACTTGGTGGTTTGCATATATTTTAAAAACAGTGTGATGAAAAGTGGCATTGATGAAGTAAGCCTTATGAACAGTGGCTGCACTCGCGCTGTTACTTGATACCTCTTAAAGCTACAGAAAGATATTTTTCCCTTAATGTATTGAGTTCTTTGGTATTCTTTGTGCTATTATTTTTGTGATTATTTTACTTTTGAACGTTATATTTGTCTCATCAGGACATACTAAGCAGATAACCTTTCTAGATGCCATAAATGATTGCCTCATGGAGCTGCTGACACTGGAACTTATCAGAGGAGGAGCTACTTTAGGACTTAGTTTATACTGGACCACAGAACATGGTGTAAGGGGTAACAGTGGTGGGACCAGTTAGCAATAGTGAGCATAAAGTAATCAAATAGGTCATAGTTGGGGCTTCTATTCCTAGGTGTTCCTAAATTGTAAATTTAGGTGTTTATTTTCCTGCTAATTGGGTGTTTTTGAGGCTACAAAAAAATCTCATTGTTTATCGGTGTTTTCGTGCCATACGTACTATTCTTAGGTACTTTTTCTGATGGAATCAAATATTTATGTTTGTGTCATTTAGGAGTTGCTAGTACGATTACACCTTTCGCATTGTGTGCAGGTCTGGTCGCCTCATCTCACAAAGAATATAGTGGAACAAGAAAAGCTTCAGAGAAGTTCTACAAAAATGATACGGAGAAGAAAGGCTGCTCATTTGGGAAAGAGATGACTGAAAAGAGATGTGAAAAATGTTTATAAAATTATGAATAAGCTATGTTTTTTAACCTTTCAAGAGACACCAAAATGAGAGGGCACTCCATGAAACTAACAATCAACAGACTGAACCCAATTCATAGAAGGCATATATTTCACACAGCACACAATTAAACTGTAGAATCTGTTGTCAGAAGATATGGTCAAGGTAACTAGCATAGGGGTGTTCAACAGAGCTTTGGGGGGGGGGGGGGTCATTTTGGAAGCCCTATTCATGCTTTGGATGTCTGAAAATGAGCATAGCGATATCCAAAGCCATTTTAGAAGACGGATCTGCGGATGTCCCCAATGTGAGGACATTCAAGTCTAAACATAGACATGGTGGAGGCATGACTGGGGCATTCTCAGGAACTGGAATTCCCTGCCTGATCTCATAAATGTCCCATGTTGCATCTAAGTTTAGACGTGCTCCAGGCACCTGAAAAGTGCTTGTTTTAGCTGAAAAATATCCAGAGGGTATAGAAAAGAAGGCACTCTATCATCCCTAGTACAGTTTCAATGATAGCCACAGCAGGATTTGAACCGCTGCTCCTAGCCCCTTACTCTAGCCATTAGGCTATTCTTAGATGGTCAAGTTTGAGAATACTATTATTCTGGGAATTTCTATATAGACGCCCCTGCAGACGTCCCTATCAGGCACATCCATGTTTGTGAAACCATGTCTGCACCTGGACATACCTGTTTTTTTTCTTCAGACGTTCTGGCATAGACATCCCAAATTGCACTTGTACATCATTTCTAAAATCCCCCTCTTTGTCAAGGGCCTGGATGAAAAGTCTATGCAAATGTTAATCATGTAGACTTGGGAAAGCTATTGTTAATTCCTGGAAATGAGCTCTAAGAAATTGATCTACATTTTCGGATCTGCTTGATATTTGTGACCTAGATTGGCCACTGTTAGACACAGAATACTGTGCTCAGTGGATCTTGGTCTGAGCTAACATGGCTTATTTTAAGTTCTTATTTTCTTAATATGCCCTAGTCAAAAGCAGTGGCTGTAGTTTACACAGTATTGAATCAGCATCCTCCAGATGCTTGGTCTCTGTTAATTTCTTGGTTGAACTCACAGTTAGTTCTAACAAAAAGAAATCATTTTATCTTTGATAGTCCAAAACCCAAAAACCCAATTCACAAGAGTGTTGCAAAAAATACAGTCCAAATATCCAAAGCATACACTCTCAAAATCTTAGAAAAAATTACAAAAAAGATTCTTAAAACATACACTCTTCAATTCCTCTTAAATTTAAACAGATTTTCATTACAAAACATTTTGACAGGTCTTCACCGCCATTTTTTTTAATCTTCATTGCCAAACATTTCAGCAGATCTTCATCATAAAAATAATGTCATCCATCAGTGTGGCAAAAATTAGTGAGGCCGCGGGCAGGGTCCCGGCAGCCGGCGTTAACCGGGCGCGCGGCCCGGTGCGGGGACCCTGTGCGTGGCCGCGGCTGAAGGCACGTGGTGGGGGAATGATTTTAAACTGATTGGCTCCCGGCGAATGCATTCGCTCGGGAGCCAATGGGAAGGGGCTGGGGGAGCGCATCTTGGGAGGGAGGCAGAGGCTGGGCACTCCGCGTGTTCAGTCTCTGCTGAGGTCCTGCGTGGTGCCGGCTTCCCTCCCTCCCTCCCTTGGGTCTAGATCTGGGGGTGCTAGCTATGGGGTGTCGCAGCTTGGGGGGGGGTGGGCGGGATCCCGGAGGTTCCGGGGTCCGGTGCCTCAAGGTACACTTGGGCGGGGGTTGGGGTGCCCTTGACCCAGATAAACCCTGGCTGGCTTTGTCTATGGGCATGGCGAAGTCGGGAAAAAGGAGGGATAACTTGCTGGGGGGAAGTGTAGGGCCGTAGCAGTTGTAGACACTTTGCTAAGGCATGGCTGGTGTGGTACTACTCCGCTATGGGGCCTGGTTATGGTTTTGTGGTTGGAATATTGTTAATAGTTAATATTTAATAAAGCTGCGACCAGTTTTTGTTCCCAAGAAAGTGGTGTGGTGTTTTCTTTAAAAGTTGGGGGGCTGGTGGGCAGTGGAAAGGGAGGGTGGGGGGGACGGTGTGTTGATGGCAGGGCCCAGAGCAGCGGGTACGCTTGCCTCGGTTAATACCCATGGAATCTGCATTATAACAAAAAAGTACCTGTATTATAGCAAAACAAGATCAATCCAACACTTATATTGGCGCCACAAGCATTTCACTCCAACAGGAGTTTCTTCAGGGAGTAGCCAAAGCTCGTATTCAGATCAATCAAAAGAGACACATAAACATTTCACTACAACAAGAATTTTTTCAAGGAATGACTGAGAGCCATATAAGCATTAACTGTCACAGGAATTTCAAGAAATAACCCGAGCTCATATCCAAGTTGGTCAGGAAAGTCACATATTTCATCTGGACATCATAATTCTTATACTGCCATTTACCTACTAAATAAAAACAAAGCACTAACATTACCTAACGAAATAAAAATATTTCCTTCTACAAAACTTCTAAATAGAAAAGTAACACGGGAAAGAAAATGATATATCCTAAAACATTCATATCATCTGTATACCACAAGCAACAAACTTTCAGTCATATAATTCAAAATATTTACATCTTCTAAGTTCAAAACAAATACTTTTGTCATCACAACGGGATTACCGGCCAGATGTCCTACACGGACAACACAGACCAGCTTAACTTTTATAGAGTTAAAAAAAATGCTGTGCCGGCACAGTACTACCAATTCAAAAGCCAGACCCACTCATAGAAACTGTATGTGAAAGCAAAACTCACAACCGCCATCAAACCTCAAGCAATCAGAGACACCTGCTCCAATCACACGATCGTAACCAAGAACACTATATTCTCATATTAGAATGTCCTTACACATAAATACAAACTCAAATACTACTTACAACAGATAATAAAAAAAATACACATCAAGAATAATGAAATTCAGATACAACATGAGAAAACAACCCACCCGCCTCAACACCACAGGGTTACATTAACAGACAGTCTAATCAATACCTGAATTCAACCCATTTGGGTGAACAGTATCAAAATGGAAAATCCACCATCGTTCAGAGCATGTAAGCCATCGATCCACAGTATGTTTCCCCATCAACCTGGGAATCTGAGCAATACAAAAGCAGCACAGATCCAAAAACTCATGACTCTAATATTTACAATGTTTAACCAATGGGGCCTATAGGACCCCACAGTTTATCCTACTCTTATGTTCCAATAGCCGAGTTCGAAATGGCTGAACAGTTTTTCCAACATACAGCAAGTTGTAAGGGCAGAAAATACTATAAACCGGGGGGCGGAGCCTGATGTCCAGCGGGATGGTCGCATAACGCTGAGGCTCCCGAGAGGCCTACTCAGAATCCTGAATTAACACCGTACATACTTGGAACTTCTACTCTGATCTTGCCGGGGCACATTGGTGAGATGGCGGGGACCAAACCCACGCGCCTGGAATTTGGATCTCCAGCGGCTTCTCACGGCAAACGTTCCAAAACTGAACCCCCGTCCCCGCAGAAGGGGCTGGCCTTGCGCGAGGGCCCCGAAATGCAGCAGGAAATCCTCGCAGAGATTAGAGGGGTCAAAAACCTCGTGCAATCAAACGGTGAAGCACTCCGAGCGCTGCGGGAAGATCTTGGTGTGCTGCAAAGCAAGCTAGAAGGGCTTTCTTCGCGTCAGGACAAAATGGAGAGCATATTGGACTCCCATGCGGCCCGGTTGTCCAAACTCGACAAAGTTGAACGTCAGGTGCGGGCCTTGCAGAAAGAAGTGGAAGATGGCAATAATAGAGCGCGCCGCAACAACATACGACTCGTGGGCATACCGGAGGGAGCGGAATCGGGAGACATGAAAGAGTTTTTATGCAAAATGCTCCCTTCCCTGCTCCAAATCACCTTTACCAAAGATTTGGAGATCGATCGCGCTCATCGTGTACCCACAAGCATAACGCTCAACAGGAAGACCCCGCGGCCTATCATTTTTCGACTTTTGAGATATCAACACGTGGAGCAAATTCTAAGTGCCTCTCGGGCAAAGGGCCATATGGAGTTTGAGAGCCACAAGATCTCCTTCTATCCTGACTTGGCTAAACCCACGGTCGACCGCCGAAAGCGCTTTCTGGAATTCCGGCCGAGGCTTCAACAACTACAAGCACGCTATGGCCTGATGTACCCGGCCAAGCTCCGAGTCACGCTTCACAATCAGACAAGAACATTTGAGGACCCTGATCTACTAGCGGAGTTTTTGGATTCCAAAGAAGCCGACTTGATGCGCTGACTTCCAGAATATTCCTGCAAGTATTCTCATATCCGCTGTACCTGCCATATTGGATCTGCCGCAGCCCAGCAGAGAGTCTGGCGAGGGCAGTTTGTTTGCCTTACTTTTGATGATATCTGTGACCCGACTCCATCTACCCACAGTAGCCTCGATGAGTATCAGAGACAGTGTTAATTATGGACTCTGGTGTTTCTTTTCTTTTTTTTCATGTCTTTCTATTTCCTCTCTAGGGCCTCCTCCCGCAGACATATGGTCGCCATATTCTTTGGGGGTTTTGCTTCTTCTCTAAGATACTTTGGTACATACTTTTCAATATGGGGTGTATTAGCCAGCATACTCGGTGATTATGTCATTGTTGCACAGATTCTGATTATGTTGTATGTTTTCAAGCGCCCTTACCTAAAATGTCTATTACCGATTGATGGCACCATGTAAGATTTTCTCATTGAACGTAAAAGGAATCAATAATCCGATAAAACGGAAGAAAATCCTAAGCTACCTAAGTCAGGAAGCTGCGGATCTGATTTTTCTCCAAGAAACGCATTTAAATTCGAAGGAAACTCTTAAACTCAATATTAAACCTTACATGGTGGCCGCCTATTCCCCAGCCGTTTCTAAGAAATGTGGGGTTGCCATACTGGTTAGGAAATCTTTGCATGCTACTATTATTGCGACTAGCTCAGATACAGAAGGTAGATGGTCCAGAGTTCACCTCAAGATAGGTAGCCTTGAAGTTACATGTATATGCCTTTACGCTCCTAATGTGGATGACCCTGCCTTTTTTGCTACCATTGCTCAGGTTGCGCAGGCCTCTGCTAATACTTCATTGATAATTGGGGGGGATTTCAATCTAGTCCTTGATCCCCTGATTGACAAACAGCCGCCTAGGACAAGTGGTCCCCCCAAGAGTCACACCACGCTCACCTCCCTGATCAAAGATCTTGCTTTAGTTGATCTATGGAGGTTACTACACCCCAATGAGCTTGACTTCACCTTCTTCTCTTCCCCTCACAAATCCCAGTCTCGCATAGACTTCTTTCTAATATCAAAACTGTTAGTTCCTCAGGTGGACACTGCAAAGATTCACTCCCAACATATTTCAGATCATGCTGCTATTTCCTTTCAATTACACACTACTGCACCCCAAGGGAATTCGGGGGCCTGGTTCTTTGATAGAGCCCTGTTAACTCAGCCAGAGTTCCAGTTAGACATTCGAGCAGCCATACAGGATTACTTCCATTTTAATCTACCCCAGGATACTGCGAATTGGGCTTGGTGGGAGGGCTTCAAAGCGGCCATTCGAGCAACGATCACTAGCTATCAAATCCGCCTGCGGAAACAACGCAAACAGCAGCTACTCATACTAGACCAACAAATAAAAGCAGGCGAACGAGTTCTAACTTCACGTACTGATCCATGTGTATTAATTCGATTACAGCGTCTCCGTTTTCAATATAATTCAATCCTTTCAACTGCAGCTTCTAAGAGTATTGAGCTTCAGCGAGGGACATATTATCGTGAAAATAACCGAGCCGGTCGACTCTTAGCCAACGCCTTGAAAGGTCAAAAAGAAGCCAAACGCGTAGCGGCCCTTCGAGCTCCACAGGGAGGGGGCATAGTGACCACAGACTCCGACATTGTAGAACTCTTTCGGGATTTCTATACCCGCCTATATCAATCTGAATGTGAGTTCTCGTCAGAGACATTCGAGTGATTGCTTTCTGGCATTCAGCGGCCGACCCTCTCTGAAGATGATAGGGATGCGATGGATGAACCCTTCTCTACTTCAGAGATCCAATCTGCCCTAAAACGAACAGCCTCGGGCCGTGCCGTAGGGCCCGATGGTCTCCCGACCGAATTCTACAGAACGTTCAGCACAGATTTAGTTCCCTATTTAAAACTCTATTTTACTGCCCTTGCGGTAGATACATCCTCTTTGGGATCCTTTTCTGCAGCTAATGTGGTAGTATTTGAGAAAGAAGGCAGAGACCCGCTGCTAACCGCCAACTACCGTCCAATCTCCCTACTTAATGCCGATTATAAGATCTTCGCAACGATCTTGGCCACCCGGCTATCTGACAGGATGGCCACCCTAATTCACCCCGACCAATGCGGTTTTATACCCGGCAGATCAACTGCTGACAATGCTCGGACCTTGTGCCATGTGCTATCCAGTGCTGCCAATCTAGATCATCCATGGGTGGGTCTTTCCCTGGATGCCGAAAAAGCCTTTGATCGCCTAGAATGGCCCTTCTTATTTGCAGTTCTCCGATGGTATGGCTTTGGGGAGGGCTTCCTCCGATATCTCCAAGTCATGTATACTCAACCCGTCGCCAGTATTTGTGTAAATGCCATCAAGTCTCAGCCATTTAATCTCCAAAGAGGCACGCGTCAAGGTTGCCCCCTATCACCAATGCTCTTTGATCTAGCTCTTGAACCCCTAGCCCTCCTTATTAGACAGTCCGCACGTATTCGAGGTGTCCCCTTCAGTCATAGGGAGATTAAACTCTCTGCATATGCAGATGACCTTATGCTTTTCGTATCCCTCGATTCGGTTCCAGCTGTCTTGGATCTGATTGACGGATACTCACAATTATCGGGCTATAAAATTAACTGGACCAAATCTGTAGCATTCCCACTGAACCGCTGGGTACATGAGGCTGACATGCAGGCCTTTCCCTTCCTTTGGCAGTCCCGCATGGTGAAGTATCTCGGGGTCCATTACTGTTCTCCTTTAGAAGACACTATCAGTTTTAATGCCAAAGAGGTAGTCTCCAAAGTCCGTGAGCTCACAAATCGTTGGTCTCCCTTATCTCTTACATGGTGGGGCCGCCTAGAAACTGTGAAAATGATGATAGTCCCCAAAGTGAACTACATTCTAGAAATGCTGCCATGCTTACTCCCGCTACATACTTATAAAGATATTGAGGGCCTTCTCGTCCGTTATCTCTGGCAGGGCAAGCCACCAAGGATAGCTAAACAAAAACTACAGTCTGCAAAGGAAAGAGGGGGTACCATATTTCCTGATTTTCTTAGATATCATCAAGCCTTCCTACTTAAGCAAGGTGCCCGATGGCTAGATGCCTCAACAGACAGCAGACCAGTTTGGCTTGACATAGAAGAGGAGCTTAGTAGCCCAATTCCGTTGACCCATCTCCCCGGTATGTCCTATCAAGTAGACACCCGCCATCCACCAATGATTGTCGATACTCTTGCGGCCTTTAACACTCTCATTCTATCACTGGGCCCGAACGTCTGTCCTCAGGACGGACTCCCGCTATGGAATAACCCCAGAATTCAAGTCCTAAATAGAACGATAGCATGGAAACCCTGGTACTCAAGGGGGATCTGGACACCCCAACAGCTTTTCTCTGCAGCTCGTTGGAAAACCTTTTCTGATTTAGAAAAGGAATTTGCGTTACCAGCGAAACACTACTTTCAATTGATGCAGCTTCAACACTGCCTCAAAAGTGCTCGAATCATGCCGCCCTCTGCCCCTACTGAGGACGGGCTATTAGAGATAGTTCACTCTATTAGTAGTACACATGGGGTAGCCTCTAACTTTTATAAAATATTATGTCAGGGTACAGACACGGCCACTTTTAGAGCCCAACAAGCCTGGGAGCGCGAACTGCAAACCACTTTAACCCCTGTGCAATGGAGTGTCTTCTGGAGCAAAGTAGTGCGGGTTTCCCGGTCTGCCTCTGTTACCCAAACTCTCTTCTTTTTTGCACACAGATGCTTTTATACCCCAGAAAAAATAGCCAAATGGAACACCACTGCTAGGGACCAGTGTTGGTCTTGCCATACTGCTGTGGGAACCTTCGCTCATGTTATTTATGAATGTCCTCAACTACAGGTTTATTGGGGGCGGGTTTGGGGTTGTATTCAATTTATCTTACACCTTCACGAGCCTCTCTCTTGGAAGATCGTGGGACTCCGCTCTGTGGCGGAGGTCCCCTCTCTTCCTAAGAAGGGTCGCTTTCTCCTTGATTTCATGCTGGGTATAGCCATATGCTTAATCACGAGGAATTGGAAGGATAGCTCTCGACTTACTGTCAATGAATGGTGGAACCTCGTCTGCTTATATAGTAAATATGAGCAGATACCTCGGAGAGCTATTCCCCATGCCCAAACTCACTCTCGCTTGTCTAAATGGCAGATGCTTAATGATTATGTACAATCTGCTCATTGTTCCAACATGCCTGTATAATGTGCACTCATCATGTTTCAGATCACCGTTAGGTTTTGTAACACAATAATGTAAGTACACGCCCGCTTCGGGAATGATTAGTTTTCTAGAGAAGAAGCAGGGGGGAGGGGGGTGGCAGGGGTTTACTTTGGTGTATGTATTACACTTTATGTATCTGTCTTTTAGCTGTATGTCTTCCTTTTCCTTTGTTGTTATAAAACGAAAATAAAGAATTTAAAAAAAAAAGAAAATACTATAAACCACCACAGAAGAATCACAACTGGTGTAAGACCACAATTTATAACATCTGCCCCATGATAAGAAAATTCAGAAACAGCATAAGATACTGGACACACAGAACAGGCACCATAAGGTCTATGCCCCAAAGTATTATCATTCATAGGAGAAATGCCTTGCAGGGGAGTGGGGCTAACTAAATCTCTCAAGTTCTTTCTTCGACAGAAAGCAAAGTGAGCACAGCTATGCTGGAGCCTGGGGATTACTCTTAACACAGCCATATGTCGATTAACAATCTTCTGAATTTAATAACCCATCGTGGAGAAAGTAGTGATGAAATAAGAACATAAGAACATAAGATATTCCATACTGGGTCAGACCAAGGTCCATCAAGCCCAGTATTCTGTTTCCAACAGTGGCCAATCTAGGTCATATGTACCTAGCAGTTTCCCCAAGAGACACAAGTTCCACAATGCTTGTACTGGGTCAAGCATTGATATCTTCGGTCACTTCTTAATAATGGTTTATGGACCTTTCCTCCAGGAACTTGTCCAAACCTTTTTTAAACCCAGCTACACTAACAGCCTTTACTACATCCTCCGGTAACAAATTCCAGAGTTTGATTACACGTTGAGTGAAAAAATATTTTCTTTTATTAGTCTTAAATAGTTTACCCTGTAGCTTCATTGCATGTCCCCTAGTCTTTCTATATTCTGATAAGGTAAACAATCGATCTACGTTTACCCGTTCCACTCCGTTCATTAATTTATAGACTTCTATCATATCTCCCCTCAGCCGTCTCTTTTCCAGGTTAAAGAGCCCTAACCTTTTTAGCCTTTCTTCATAGGAGTATCCTTCCATCCCCTTTACCATTTTGGTGGCTCTTCTCTGAACCTTTTCTAATAACGCTATATCCTTTTTAAGATACGGCGACCAGAATTGCACACAATATTCAAGGTGCGGTCTCACCATGGAACGATACAGAGGCATTATAATATCTTTTGTTTTATTTTCCATTCCTTTCCTTATCATACCTAGCAATGCGAATCTGCATGATCAATAATCGACAAAGTCTGATGGAGCAACAACCATTCCCTGTTGTTACAAGTGGCACGATGATAAACCTTTCTAATAACTGACCTGGAATACCCCCTCGCCTGAAAATCAGACCCTAGAGTTTTAGACTGTATATGAAATTCTTCCAATGTAGTACAATTCCAGCAAAAATGAATAAACTGTGTGAAAAGGAGACTATTCTTTTAAAATCACCAGGTGACTACTGGAATAGTGAAGATAGGTATTACAATCTGTAGGTTTTCAGTACATGGTTGTAACCAATTTATCAGCTTTCTTTTTGACTAAAACATCTAAAAAAGGTGATACAAGTAACATCAAAGACAATAGAAAACTGAATGTGTGGGTCACATCTGTTAAACCACTCGTAAAAATCCTGTAGCTCTAAACTATTGCCCGCCATATCAGAAACATATCTTCAATGTAATGACCCCATAATAGAATATTACTTATAGAAGATGATTGTGGGAGTCACCATTCCTCCCAGTCTGCCATATAAAAATTGACTATCAAGGAGGCCACTGTGGCTCCCATAGCAATCCCGGAGATTTGAAAAAAAATTTCTTGCAGACTAATTGGGCTAACTTTAATATAAACAACACCATACATTCATTTGACAAATCACCACTATTGAGTAACCTGGATTATTTCTTGAAGAAACTTCCATGAGAATTAATGCTTATGTGGCTCTCAGTCATTCCTTGAAAAAACTGCTGCTGGAGTGAAATGTTTATGTGGCTCTTTTGATGGATCTGAATACGAGCTTTGGCTGCTTCCTGAAGAAACTCCTGTTGGGGTGAAACGCTTGTGGCGCCAATATATGCGTCGGATTGGTCTTGTTTTGCTATTATATGGGTATTTTTTTGTTCTAATACAGATTTCAAGGGTATTTTTGACACACTGATGGATGACATTATTTTAATGATGAAGATCTGCTTAAATGTTTTGTAATGAAGATCTGTTTAAATTTAAGAGGCATTAAAGAGTGTATATGTTTTAAGAATCTTTTTAAATTTTTTCCTCGAATTTTGAGAGCGTATGCTTTGTTTGTTTAGTCTGTATTATTTATTTAGTTAGCATTTTTATACCACGTTTTTCTAGGCGATTAAAAGTGGTTTACATATAACAACAATTTGGAAAGTACAAAACATCTGCATATTCCATTACATAGAACGTTTTAACTATATACATTAACATTGGTGAAACAGAGTTTTATTAATATGGAACTATATACATTATAAAGGCATTGTAGATAAAAGGGGGGGAGAAGTGTTTTTATTGGGTGGGAAGGGTAGGGCTTGAGCTGTTCTAGTCTGGTAGGGTACCATAATGAAGGGTGAATAGATGGGCTTTAAGCTCTTTTTTGAAAATGATGAGATCGTTAATTTCTCGTATGTTGGCGGGGAGGGCGTTCCATAGTATGGGGGCATTGTGGGAAAACGCTTTATTGTGCTTCACCTTTTTTGATTTTCTGAAATCATTAGGTATTTTGAGTTTATTTTAGTTTTGGTTGCGTTGTGATCGGCTGTGCTTTTCTTTTGTGATAAGGGTGGATAGGAAAGATGGGGCAATATTGTTGATTAATTTAAATGTCGTGATGATTATTTTATAGTTTATGCGGCTCTGGATGGGGAGCCAATGTAAACTGTAATGTGTTCTGTTGGGTTGATTCGCATTGAGAACCGTGCAGTAACATTTTGTGCAAGTTGAAGTTGTTTTAAGATCTGTTTTGTGGTACCCTGGAGGATTGTGTTGGCGTAGTCAAAGTGGGGGGTTATGATTGAGTGGATGATGGATTTGAAATCATTGTGGTGAAGTAGTGGGCGGAGTTGTTTTAGCATTTTGAGCTTATAATATATTTTTTTGGTTGTTTGGTTGATGTGTGATGCCATGTTGAGGCTGTGATCAATGATTGTGCCAAGGTATTTTATCTCGTTTTTGACTGTTATGCATATATTTTGTAATCTTATGGTTGTTGGGGAAGAAAAGCTCTGATTATTAGTTACTAACATAGCTTTGGTTTTGGCAAAGTTGATCTTTAGGTTGTGTTTTTCTAGACATTCGATTATTTCAAGAAAACAGTCAGTAAGTTGTTGATTTGGAAGATTTGATGTGTTAATGGGTAGGTATAACATCATATCGTCTGCATAAATATGAATGTTTATTTGGAATTTTTTGAATAAGGAGCAGATGGGCTGGAGGTAATTGTTAAACAGTAATGCAGATAATGTTGAGCCTTGTGGAAGTCCTTGTTCCTGTTTATAGTGTTTGGATGTATGTTGTTTGATTCTTACCTTGTTGTGTTCTATTTGTTAAGTATGAGGTGAACCAGTTTAGGACCGTTTCCTTGATCCCTATCTGCTGGAGCCTGTTAAGCATAATCTGATGGCTTATGCTGTCAAAGGCAGCGGTAATGTCTCGGAATAATAAGAGAAAGACCTGTTTTGTGTCATCTATGCCTCGTGTGAGTCTGTCAAATAGTACTGTTAGTAGGGTCTCGACTCTGTGGAAAGGCCTAAAGTCATATTGGTGTTCGTCTAGTGGTGCAAATGAGTCTGTGTGATCTTGAAGTTGGATTAGGACTACTTTTTCTATAAATTTGGTCATGAAGGGGAGGCTTGAGATGGGTCTGTATGATGTTGGTGAGGTTTTGTCTAAGGTTTTGTTTTTTAAGATTGGGCGGATGAGTGCATGTTTAAGTGAGGTTGGTAATTGGCCATTCTGTGATGAGAGATTGATGATGGATAGGATAAAAGATGAGAGTTCTGATTTTGTTTCTTTTATCCAGTTTGCTGGACAGGGATCAAGGTAGGATGTGGTAGTATTTAGTTTGGAGATGATGTTTTTAATAGTGTCTTTGTTTGTAGGATAGAAGTATGGCCAAGAGTTGTTTTGTGTGTTGTAATCTAATATCTCTTGGGTTGTGATTGGTGTCTGTTTTAGTTATTTCTTGTATTAATTGGCCAGAGTCTGGGGTGTTATTACAAGGTCGGTAGATTCTTTGTTGGCTGAGTTTATAGTTAAGGATTTCACTATCTCAAATAAATCTCTTGGTCGGTTTAGTGATTTAGATAGTAGTGTGGAGTAATGGTCTTTTTTAGTGGCGTTAATGGATTCCCTATAGAGTCTGAGAGTGTATAGGTATTAAGATTGATGAATATTAGATTTTGAGTGACGCCATTTGCATTCAGTTTTTCGGAGGTCTGTTTTAAGCTGTTTAATTTTGGGTAGGTACAATGGTGCATTTTGTTTTCTTGTGGGGTGGGTATAGGGTGATTGTAGTATTGTAGTCTCTGACAGTGTTTTATTCCATGAAGTCACTGCTTCATCAAGGTTTATAGGTGTTTGATTTAGATGTAGCAGTGTTTGATTCAGAAATTCATCTTTGTTGAATTTCTGGAATCTTCTATTTCTGAGTGTATGTGTGGTTTTCGATTGTGGGTTGTTGTGGTATGGTAGGTGAAATTTTATTAGATGGTGGTCTGACCATGGTATAGGTTGTACTGCTAGTGATTTTTGATGATAGGCATAAAATAAATGGTCAGGTAGGAAAACTAGATACAGTATGTTTCTTTTGGTGTGGGTGTGGGTGTGAGTGTGGGTGTGGGTGTGGGTAGTGATTATTTGGTGGTAGTCCATCTCTTCAGCGGAGGTTAGGAATGTTGACATTTGATTAGGTGGGAGGGAGGGTAAGTTAAGGTCATCTAGCAAGACTAGGAGGTTTTTGTCTGTGGATATGCAGAGTATTTCAGTTAGGATATCCAAGTTATCAGCCTTTGAATCTGGGGGTCTGTAGGTTAAGCAAATGTGTAGGTGTTTCATTTTTATTGTTAGTATATCAATGTTTGATATATTATCAGAGGAGATTAGTGAAGCTTTTAGATCTTCTTTTATAATGATGAGGACTCCTCCTCCTTTTCTTGATGTTCTGTGAGTGTGGAATATTTGGTACCCTGGGGTTTTCAGTTGATTAATTTTGACGATGTCAGTATCCGATAGCCAGGTCTCCGTTATGCATATGATGTCTGGGGCGTTATCTGTTAGTATGTCCTGGATAATTGGTATTTTAGTTTTTAAAGACATAAGTTCATCAGATAGCATGTTAGGTTTTTGGTCCGCTATGATGTCAAGGTTGGGGCAGGGTGTGCGATTGTTTTTAGTTTCATGTTTATTAGTCTGTTGTGGGTTGGTTTGGGATGATGTCTATTCCAGTACTGGGGAGGTGTGAATATATATCTGGTAGGGTTGTATATGCTCAGTATGGTGTGGGGGTATGGGGGATTATGTGCATTGGTTATTACTATAATGGTGAGTAGTATGTAGCTGAGGTAGAGTAACCAATGGGCTAGTGTGTTGTTTGTAGACATGATTTGTTGATATTATAGTATGATGTATGGTGGAGGTATAGGTGTGTGTTTGGTTAGTGTGAGTGTAGAGAGGATTTTTTGAGTGTTAATTTGTAGATTTTGTACAGTATATTGACTTACATGAGATATGGTCAGATAATTTTGATAGCAGGAGACAATAAACTGTGATAAAAGGGTATACAATGTATTATACATACACTGTTGGTTTCAATTACAGTTGAGATTTAGATAGGTTACTCACAGTGATGTCCATTTCAGTGTCAAGAAGTCCAGTGAGGCCATGATTCAGCCCTGTGTGTTGGTTCGGAGGGATCGAGGATTGTTTGGTTGTGCTGGTTATGAGCTTCAGTCGTTGGTGTATGGTTCTTGGTTCAGTGGAAGTTTGAGTTCAGGCAGTTGGAGATTTAGGCAAGAGGTTTCGTGGATTGCTGCTCCCTCAGGCGCGGGCCCGCTGGTTTTTATAGCAGGTCTTTGCTGCCTGTAGAGGAGTGGGTGGAGCTGGGCAGGCAATGTGTAGCTGGGAGGAGTCCCTGAACAGAGCAGAGAAGCAGGAGCAGGAAGGCAGAATTTCAAGCACACAGTCTCACCTTCCCCGATGATGGTGGATGCTGGATTGCTTTCAGATGGTTCAGGAGCAGGCTGCAGGAGGGAGAGGTAGTGCTCTGCTTGTTTCCCTTTTCAGATGTGCTTGCAGCCCCAGGATGGTGAAGCAGGAGCAGGAAGGCAGAGTTTCATGCACACAGTCTCACCTCCCCCGATGATGGTGGATGCTGGATTGCTTTCAGATGGTTCAGGAGCAGGCTGCAGGAGAGAGAGGGAGTGCTCTTCTTGTTTCCCTTTATGATGTTTGATAGTGCCTTTTCCCAGCAAATAAAGAGTACAGCAATGATAGTCATGAAGACTCCTCATATAGCATGCCTTTATATGACTGTCTGACCACTTTAATTGCAATAACTTTGTACCTCTACTTATTGACCCATCATTAAAGTGTATGCAATATAACCGGGGTAGCCCGAACCCGGTGCCACAAAACACCAGACAGGCAATTGGGAATAAACGGATCACATCTTTATTTAATACAACGATAACTTTTGCAACAACCAAGTTACAATCCAAGAATAACTATAATAACAACCATCACTGGATCCGATACCTCACCAGCCATGTTATTAGCAAGGTGAAATCACCGCGGTCAGGCCAGCGACATAGACTCCAACCAAAGCCGACCTTGCCATATGATTAGCAAAGGCTAGCTAGGGGTTATCCAGGTTGGGGACACCCAACCCCTGCCCAAAGTAATGCCCAAAGACTCTGGACCCCGGAAACCTCTGGGATCCTGCCCCCTCCCCCCAAAGCTGCGACACCCCAAAGCAGGCCACTGGACCCATACCCCAGCATAGGAAGGGAAGGGTGGGAAGCAGTGAGCAGAAAGACCTCAGCCTCAACTGGCAATCAGGGAGGCAGTTGACGTATTAGAGAGGAAGGAGTCGTTTGCCCTACCCTCCCCTCCCAGCAGCCCCTCTCGTCTACTCATTGGCTCCCCTCCTGAAAATGAGAGGACCACGGCCCACCACGCTCCCTCCCCCAGCCACAAGGTCCCCATACCAGGCCGTGCACCCGGTTAAGGGTGGCCGCCCGTGGACCCTGTCCTGTGGCCTGAAACTATTGATGAAATGTTCATGCTTTGGGAAAGTACAGAGGATTCATTCCTTGTGTTCTTTTCTTGGGGAAATGCTCTGGATCCAATTTCTTATCAACTGAGTCTTATGCAAATACATTGTTTAAACATGAAAGATTGCTAAGCAATAAAAACATCCGAGTTTATATATCCAGAAGAAGCTTATAAACAGAAACAAACTTTTGTATTACAGGAGCTCTTATTCTAGAAGCTTCTGAGAAATTGTCCCTGTAGGGCAAGGTTTTAAACTCTGATTGCTGTGTTCCTCTGTTATGAACTACAGAACTCAAGCACCATAGATGATTATGAAGTTTATACATAGAGGCTGTACAGTAAACGTGATACAATCTGCATACTAATGAACTCTCGACTGTAATCATGCCCATTGAACAGAAGACTTGTGCACTGCTTTATTCTCAGCTCATTGGTTGAGTATGTACAATTATCCATCATGGTAAGTACTAAGTGCTCATGCAATGTTTCCATGATCTATCCTGCTTTACCTTTCACAGAGGAAGAAATTTCAAAAACTGATTATTGGCCTCCAATTTTGTGTCTAGAGTCTTTCCAACTTCATCTGATTATTGTGGTCATCAACTCTGTGGCCATTGTATCATGTGTAATGTTTTGCTAAGCTTGACCACAATTCATCATCCATGTGTGTTTCTCTTTGGATTGGCATGTGGTCTATGTTATTAAGGGATAATTTACTAACAGCATGCTCTAATGCTGTTATCATACATTCTCTGCCTTAAGGCCTATTTTATTCCTATGATAGGGATGTGCATTTGTTTCAAACAAAATAGAAATTATCAGTGAAATGTCCTTTATTGTTTCATATTGTTTTCAAATGAAAATGAAAGAAAAAAAAAACAAAACGTCACCAATTTTCAAATGCATAATAATGCGCACTATTAGCAATAGTTTATTCTATGGCAAATAGTGCAGACTTTTGAGACGTGGAGCCTGATTCACGAAGGGGCATGTCCGGCCCATCTGGATGGTCAGAGCAAGATGGGCCCATTAGAACCCGATTCTGGACTGCAGGAACAAAACATTCCCATGGCTTAGGGCCCTCTCTTCTTCACTGCTCGACCCATGGCAGGCCTGTCGGGGCCTGGATCGGGTAGTGGGGACACCCCCCCCCCCATACCCAGCCCCAGCCTCAGGTGGGGATCCCTTGGCCTAATCACCAGGTCGATGCTGCTTATTCCACCTTCGACCCGACAGGACATACAAAGCTGTGACCTGAATCAGCCCTGTACATCCTGCCAGGCTGTCCTGCTCCTGCTCCACCCAGATCCTGCCCCCCATGCCCCCCCCCCCGCCTGCTCTCCCCGTCCTGCTGCTCAGGATGTATGGGGAGAGCCGGAGGAGGAAGAGGGCCTGGATGACTTGTGGAGTTACGCTTCCCACCGGAACATGCAGGCCCGGCAACCCACACCTCAGAATCGGGCCCATAGTGAGCACTAATAAGCCGTAGTGTGCCCTATTAAGTAATAGCATATGCTATTTGTACATGCTTGAAGAGTGTACACTATTTGTCCATAGCATGTACAATTGCATAATAGTGAGCACTATTAACAATAGACCAGAATTAAAACAGAGCAATACAAAACAAAATAAAAAATTCCACAAATGACATGGGAAACTAAACAAAATTAAACTTTTTGGCTGGCACATCTCATTCTATAGTCCTAGCAGATAACACACAATAATTGTGCTGGCACATGTAAATCTGCAGTAAATGAAACTCTAAGAGGCACTTTAACTAAATGCCACTAACCAGTTAATGTGTGTTTTAGCAAGCGGTAACTGGCCGCAGTGAACCCTAATGTGCGGGTCTGCCAGGTACTGACCACTGACATGCATGTTAACTGGCACTCACACACTAATGTGCACAATGGTCAGGTTACAGGCAGAGTGTGGATGTGGAAAACACATTAGCATGGGAGCTCAGGAAATGTGGCACTTAGCGCAGGTTCACCTAACTAAATCTTGTTACTTTGCCGCTTATAATAGTTCCCAATCATGCAATGCATTATGGCATTTATAGTCCTTGATTTTACCGAAGCAGATGGCCTGAAACCCACAGAGATCAGCCACCCTGGGCAACCGCCTAGTGGATGGTCCAGTTCTGCCCTTGTCACTTAGATTCCTGCAATATACTTGGATTGTCTTGTGACCAATGCACTTGCATTCATATTTCTTCACATTCCATTATTTCTTTTTGATCATGTGGTTATTTAGCAAAAATTGCAAAAGAACCCCCTTTGCTTTAGTAACTGCTGCTTTTTACGACCATGGCTAGCTAGTGCTTTGACCATGTCTTTGTGAATTACAGTATGATACCTTTGCAATAGTTGGATTAATTACCAACATAATAATTGTTTGTTATTATTTTGACTATCACATTGTATATTGGGAACAATTGTATTTTTTTCGAATTTCAGTTTTCATGTTTTATATTTTTCTTAGAATATTTTATTTAAAAAGGAAAATAATTTAGTGAGGTCTTTGTGTAAAGGCATATGACCACTGTTCCCTCTAAGCTGTGCGTGTGTGCGCGCGCACATACCTCCCCGAGTGAGCGCACATACTTTACAACAGAGCACACAAAAATTACGGCTCTGATTCTGCTAGAAAACAACACCGACGTCTTAAAATGTAAAAGTTATGATTGTAATTACTAGAAATTTCCCGCTTCATTTAGTAATCGTCCATTTTCATTTAATTTGATTAAAATCAATGTGGTGTACATACTGTATTCTGACGTGTAGTCAAATTTTAAAGTATATAACTCCGAGTGTCATTATGTGGTGCACAAAAATTTAACCTTCCTTCAAAAGCTGCACACAGCTGATATTTTATGCACACACAGCCTACAGAAAATTAGAGGGAACATTGCATATGACCATTATCAATTTTTTTCTATATATTAAATGTAACAACGGTCTGTTTTGCCAACTGGCTATCTCAAGGAATTGCTCTATTGCA
This sequence comes from Ichthyophis bannanicus, assembly GCA_033557465.1. Lineage (NCBI taxonomy): Eukaryota > Metazoa > Chordata > Amphibia > Gymnophiona > Ichthyophiidae > Ichthyophis > Ichthyophis bannanicus. The sequence continues at coordinate 1,311,118,925 of CM066031.1, forward strand.
AAACTGAAAAACACTGAAGGCATGAGTCAACCAAAACACCTCATAGTAAAACTGGCTATGTTGGACCCTTGAAGCTCAGTGGTGATTGGAAGTCTAAAGAACATTAGTTAGGAAGTTTAGAAATTTCATCCCACCCCAATTCTAACCTTCCACCAATCACCCTACCTGAAAAAAACTCAAAAGGCATACACTCCAAACAGAATCCCAAATAGAAGAAAACGGGAGAAAACCTTGCAAGGCAATACAGTACAAGTTATACCAGCAGATATCACAGGACACTAAAGCTACCACATGGGAAAGACATTCATAATCAAAGGCTCACATTCAAGCTTCTCCGTGAATGTAGGGCCCAATTCCGAGCAGATGGCTAAGAGCGAGTACAGCACAGAGCCATCAGCACTGAACACTAAGCCCGGATATTCAATGCAAGGGGCGTATGTGGCCCCAGCATTAAATATCCAAGGTGGCTGCACAGCCTCTGCAGCAGCAGAAGCTAACCGGGTAGTGGCGATATTGCACCGCTACCAGGTTAGCTCCAATGGGTAAAGTTAGGCCAGTTTTTGCTGCACCTAGCTTTACCCGTATATTGCTAAGCGGGTAGCAGTGCAATATCACCACTACCCAGTAGCGACTGTCGCCACCCACAACATGCCCTGGAACACCCACAACGCGCTCCAGTGCTAAGTGGTTATCTCTGGGGCGTGTAGCAGCATTAGTAGGGGATATTCAGTGCCACTAACCATGTTAATGCCGTTGAATATCCCCTTCAGCAGCATTTACATGGTTTACAGGTCAGTGCAAAAAATGTGAGCAGAGAAAGCATGCCAAAAGCTGGAGGACGCATATCAGTCTCCAAAGACGTAGCGCAAACTATTACAGAACGAATTCTGAAAAATAACTCAGTGGGAGAACATTTCTCGAAGGAAGGTCACTCCCTTAAAGTCCTTACAATAAAGGTACTGATATAAAATATCAAGAGGACACAAGAGGACACAAGGAGTGGAGGAGTAGCCTAGTGGTTGGGGCAAGGTACTTCAGGCTGGAAGGTCGGTGGTTCAAATCCCACTAGAGGACAGCAACCTTGGGCCGGAAGGACTGGGGTTTCTAGTCCCACAGGTGCTCCTTGTGGTCTTGGGCAAGCCACTTAACCCTCCATAGCCCATGTTCCCTGTAAAATAGTTATCTCCAAGTTATAATACCCTGTTCAATGTAATTTCAGTTTGTTCAATGTAAACCGCACTGATGCAGAATAGCGCAGTATATAAGAGAATGTAAATAAATAAAATAAAAATAAAGAAAGGAAAATATTTGAAATTAGAATGATCAAACTCTTTCAGACTGACAGAAAAGGACTTAATAGAGACAGTGGCTTTCTTGCCCATTATCAGATAGAAGACCTTTGAATTGCACAGTATTATTGTCTCATCACCTCTGTCTACTCCTCCCCCTACATCGATACGTAATAGCATATGCAGATAATCTAGGATCAGATACAGGGACTTTGTACTATAAAATGTCACTGTCTCATTGCATCTGTGCATCCCCCATCCTCTTTCATTGAACTGTAAAGTGATATGCAGACAACCTAAGACGTAGATGTTTGTACTCTTTAAACCCAGTGTAACAGTATTACTTCTTCATTGAACTGATGAAAATATGGTAACTCTTGAAAGCTTGCCAAAGAAACAATAAAAACATATCACCTACAACGTGTTTTTAGACCCTTATTTCTATTTGCGTATCTAAGACATTTGCAAACATCAAACTGGCAAAGTTGGGGTTGCAGTTTGTTGATTTCTGTATTTGAATTAACTGAAAAATTTTTATCCGTTGGTACAGGGCTGTCAAACTCTGATCCTGGAGGGCCACAAACCAGTCAGGTTTTCAGGGTATTCCTAATGAATATGCACTGCCTGCACTGGGGGCTATTCGTGGCTTCTCCTGCCCCTGAATAACTTCTCTGCCAGTTGTGCAGGGAAGTTAGACGTGACAGGGAATGGGCAGCCTGGGAGCGGAGCCAGGGTGGGCAGTGAGCGGTCGCTGGCCCTGGACATACAGGGCCGATTCTAATGTCGGCCCTGTACATCCAAGGCCGGCAAAATGTCTGGGGAAGTTATTTGACCTCCAAGATGGAATAACTTCCCTGGACTTTTTTTTTTGACAATCCGAGGTGTGGATGGGGCAGGGGGGGTCAGGGTTTATTCCCCACAGCCCGACCCTAGCTTTAGGAGCCCAGATCAGGAGTCAGGCTGTGGGGAATAAACCCTTTTTGCTGGCGGCTGGCATTGCGACTTTTAAATGGAGCTGCGGTGCCATGGCAACATGACGCCATGGCTCCGCGGCTCCATTTAAAAGCCCTGACTGAGTTAGTCGGGGACAGTCCTGCACATGCAGGCCAGACTGAATTGCAGTCCCGGCCTGCACGTGCAGGTCTGTTCACGATTCTGATCCCACGAGTCTAAGCGTGCCCTGTGGGATCAGAATCGTGATCCCCTCTGTTCGTCCGGTTCAGAACGGACACACAGAGGGGATCTACGTCCAGGATGGAATCGGGCCCACTGCCTCCAATGTATGCAAATATATTTCACAAATATTCATTAAAAGCATCTTGAAAACTAGGCTGGTTCAGGGCCCTGTAAGACTGCAGTTTCACATCCCTGCTCCAGTTGATATGAGCACCCAGGCTGATTGCTATGGCATTCTACAAATAAAATAATTAAAGAAAACTGATAGCACATGTAGTATTATATAAAGAATATGATTTATGACCATCAAGTAACCCACATCAGCTAGTGTTAATTATGATATCAAAAGTCACAGCATTGATGTCTAAGCTGTTAGGTGATTAGCTGAATGCATTTTAAATAGAAAACCTGGCCTATCATTTTTCAAATGGGCCAAGACAGCCTTCAATGAAATGCAAATATTGCATGGACATGCATTTTGCATGTGGCATGCCTACATGTGAAACTCTGTTTCTGCAATGAATATCCTCTTAATAAGAAAGAAATTATTTTTGCTTCTATGTTGTCAAGTAGAAATATGCCCAGGCAGAAAATGATGATTTGCTTATTTCTGATTTTTATTTCATTTCAGACATTCATTTTAAGAAAACTGTAAACGCGTGTGTTATAAGCTTTTAGCAGGTGCAAATAAATTGTATACACGTTAATTAGATTAGATTAATGAACTGTCCTTACTGTTAACTTACTGTTTCATTTTAGTACACGTTCACCTAAAACACAACTATGCTGATGTCTGCATTCCATAAAGAGTGCAAGGAATCTGTGCAAAAAAGGCCCCGCCTAATTTGCAAGTGCTCACCTTTGTCTCCATGTAGCTGATGTAATAAACTGCACAACCATTAGCACAATGGTCTACTTTGGGTTTAGTACAGACTTTATGTGCATTAATATAGTAGGTGTGAGCACTAGGCAGCACACATTTGATTCATTTAGGAACCTAAAAAATTGTTATGCCCATATATACCTATGAATTAATGCAGATAGAATTGATCACAATGTGTTCTTTTAAGAGGAATGTGTGAAAACATAAAACAAAAGAAAATTGGGAAAAATTTGAATAATAGGAAAACAAGCCAAAGTTTTATGGCGGTGCACTTCATTATAATATAGCTTCTGATCAAGGCCAAGCACAAAGTTTTCTGCCACCTTAGGCAGAAACCCCAGCCTCGCTGCCCCCTCCCACTGGTGCCATCCCCCAGCTGCTGTCGATTCCATCTTGGGAGGGGGAGGCAGGCAGCGGCAGTGGCCGATTAGTTTAACCTCGGTGGTGAGTAAATTATTGAAAAAGCTGCTGAAAGAGAAAATAGTGAGATTTCTGGAGTCGAACGGATTACCGGATCCAAGGCAGCATGGATTCACCAGAGGCAGGTCTTGTCAAACAAATCTGATTCATTTCTTTCACTGGGTAACCAGGGAGTTGGACCGAGGGAGAGCCCTAGATGTGGTGTATTTAGATTTCAGTAAAGCATTTGACACTGCTCCACACAGTCGACTTATAAACAAACTGAGCACCCTTGGGATGGACACTAAAGTTACTGCATGGGTTAGAAATTGGTTGAATGGGAGGCGATAAAGTGTGAAGGTGAATGGAGCTCACTCTGAGGAGGATGTTACCAGTGGTGTGCTCCAGAGATCTGTCCTTGGTCCGATTCTTTTTAACGTTAGTGATATTGAGGAAGGGCTGTCAGGTAAGGTTTGCCTCTTTGCAGATAATACCAAAATCTGCAACAGAATAGACACCCAGGAAGGAGAAAATAACATGAGGAAGGATCTAGCTAAACTTGAAGAATGGTTTAGAATTTGGCAGCTGAGATTTAATGCTAAAAAATGTAGGGTCATGTATTTGGGCTGCAGCAATCCAAGGGAGCAGTACAGTATAGGGGGTGACGTACTTCTGTCCACGAAAGAAGAACTGGACATGGGCATGATTGTGTCTGATGATCTGAAGGTAGCTAAACAAGCAGAAAAGGCAACAGCAAAAGCTAGAAGGATGCTTGGGTGCATAGGGAGAGGAATGGCCAGCAGAAGAAAGGAGGTGATAGTGCCTCTGTATAAGTCTTTGGTGAGACCTCATTTGGGGTATAGTGTGCAATTCTGGGGACCACACCTTCAAAAGGATATAAACAGGTTGGAGTCAGTGCAGAGCGGAGCTACTAAAATGTTTAGTGGTCTTCATTATAAAGCATATGAGGACAGACTTAAAGACCTTAATATATATACTTTAGAGGAAAGGCGGAATAGAGGAGGTATGATTGAAAGCAAGCTCTGCTATGAGGGGACACAGGATGAGGGTGAAGGGAGATAGATTCAGGAGTGAGTGCGGAAATATTTCTTTACGGAAAAAGTAGTGGATCCATGGAATAGTCTCCCAGTGGAGGTGGTAGAGATGAGGACAGTAACTGAATTCAAAAAAGCATGGGACAAACGCAGAGGCTCTCTAAAGGTAAAAAGGGGACTCTTGTAGTGCTTGAAATGAAAGGGCAGACTAGATAGGCCATGTGGTATTTTTCTGCCGTCATGTTTCTATGTTTCTATTTCTAAAAGCGGCAGAGTAGGAATGGGAGCAGGGCCAGAGACGGTTCTGACAACCAATGGGAGGGAATGGGATCAGAGGGGCAGATGGTCTTATGCGAGGAGCCAAGGAGCTTAGAAAGCTCAACATAGTGACAGGATGAAACAAAATCCAGGAGTGCATGTGGCTATTGTTGACAGAGGAAGGAGGGCCAGTGGAGTCATGAGAGGATGAGAAAGAGATCGGAGAAAGGGGGGCAGGGCAGCTCGGGAAGGTCTGACGCAAGAACTGAACCTTATCAGAGAAAAAGGTAACATAGTAACATAGTAAATGACGGTAGATAGAGACCAGTACGGTCCATCTAGTCTGCCAGTAAGATGGCAAGAGTAGGTGCACCTGCCGCTCTGTGCAGGCCACCCCTCCCCATGTCTTTGTTTAGGGGTAAACCCACCGCTCCATGTAGGACACCCCTATTTGTTGAGAGATTAGATGGTTCCGTTTATTTTGATTTTATCCTGTTGCTGTAAAGGGATCCACTGTGTCTGTCCCATGCCATTTGGAATTCCGTCACTGTGTTTGCCCCCACCACTCCCATCGGGAGGGCATTCCAAACATCCACCACCCTTTCAGTGAAAAAGTACTTCCTGACATTGCCTTTCAATTTACCACCTTACAGATTCATGTTATGTCCTCTAGTTTTACAGCTTCCCCGTCTTTGGAAGAGGTTTGTTTGTTCATTATTTCTCTTTAAGTATTTAAAGGTCTGAATCATATCTCTCCTATCCATCCTATCCTCCAAAGTGTACATATTTAGGTCTTCAAGTCTCTTATCATAAGGCTTCTGATGCAGGCTCCAAATCATTTTGGTTGCCTTCCTCTGAACAGTTTCCAGTCTTTTTACATCCTTTGCAAGATATGGTCTCCAAAACTGAACACAGTATTCCAAGTGAGACATCACCAGTGACTTCTACAGTGGCATAAGTACCTCTTCCTTTCTGCTGGAAATTCCTCTTTGTATGCAGCCCAACATCCTCCTGGCTTTTGTCACAGCCTTGTCGCACAGTTTTGCCACGTTGAGATCTTCAGAAATAATCACACCAAGGTCTTTCTCCTGATCCGTGCACACCAACCTCTCGCCCCCTATCACGTACATTTCCCATGACACTGCACTTCTTTGCATTAAATCTTAATTGCCAAGCATTAGACCATTCTTCCAGCTTTTGTAGATCTTTCCTCGTGTTAACCACTCCCTCGGGGGAGTCCACTCTGTTGCAAATTTTTGTGTCATCTGCGAAAAGACAGACTTTTCCATTCAGTCCTTCAGCAATATCACTCACAAATACATTGAACAGTGCCGGGCCCAGGACCGAACACTGGGGCACCCCGCTAATCATGTTCCTCTCATCTGAGTGAGCTCCATTTACCATCACCTTTTGTCATCTGTCAGTCAACCAATTTCTGATCCAGTTTACCACCTTGGGACCCATCCCCAAACTACTGAGTTTATTGATAAGCCTCCTATGAGGAACAGTATCAAAGGCTTTGCTGAAATCCAGGTAGATAGAATCAGGACTACTAGGGGGAGGGGCGGTGGACAGGCCATCATAACGCAGAACCCAGAGAGAGTGAAAGGTGTAATATAACTGATGAAATGAGTTAGAGGCCAAGGAAATATGGTTAGCGTAATCAGCAAGCTTGGCAGACCTAATCATGGTTCGGTAAAGACGGTGCGAAGAATGAAATTGGGCCAGGAAGGGCTTCATGGAAAAAAGGAGACTGAAGCAAGATGGCACCCTTCGGCGGGAAGGGGAGCACGTATGTGTGGTGCATCTCCCAAAGGCTTTCTTTGAAAGCTGGGGAGATGCTTCCGCACGGGCTCCATCAGTGCCGACGTTACCCATATGTGAGGACTGACTTCCTGCTTGGTCCTGGAGAATAATGTATTTTCAGCAACTTACAGATTTATTTAGCAATTTACAGGGTGGCCCAAAAAAAGTGAGAACATCTCGTAAATTAAAAGCTTAAATAGTTACTTATTTACCTTTTTTAGCTATGTAACATCTTTATTTCGACAATTTCCGGTCGCCATCTTTTTTTTAAAATTTGTCAATCGTTTATATCTATCTGTCTTTTTGAATTTTTAAATAACTTATATGCTACGAGATGTTCTCACTCTTTTTGGGCCACCCTGTATTTAGCAATGCTTATATACTGCTTTTCACCGGGTCAAAGCAGTATACATTCATGTATGGTATATATTTCCCTTGTCCCCGAAGGGCTCACAATCTATGTTATGTACCTGAGGCAATGGAGGGCTAAGTGACTTGCCCAAGGCCACAAAGAGCACCTGTGGGATTAGAAATCCCAGTCCCTCTAGCTTGAGGTTGCTGTCCTCCAGTGGGACTTAGGCAGTCACTATCCTATAAGTACATGCATCAGGCCAATAGTGCATGCTTCCACTGTGGGCATGTACATGGACAAAGCTTGGACAGAGCACGTAATTTACAAAATGCTATAATTTGCACATGTTCATCAAAAATTTAAGTATGAGCATTTACACCAGCTATAGGACTGACGTAAATGCCTCAAGCTGGAAAGGGATTTCAAATGTAAACTATCCCCCGCACAATCCCCCCCCCTTTCCTACCATGGTTCACTCGCAGCTACAGGGACCCCAGACCTGTGGCCTGGAGAAATAACCAAGGTAACCCCTACCCAGGTTCCCTCTTCCTACCCATTTTCCCCTGCTCCCTTTTCCCCTTCTTCAAACAAAACATTGCAACACCACATTGGAAAACACTGGTCAAAGCTTTATTTAATTCTCAAACAAGATACTAAACATCCCAAACCAAGAGAAAATGTGCCCCCTTCCCAAACTTACTGGATAAAGTTCACTCCTGCCATATTACTAGCAAGGTGGAACCATATCACACCCCCAGCCGCTTTATTCCCCAGCAGCATTGACGTGCCCCACTGCCAGTCTCACCATATTACTAGTAAAGGCCAATACCTTCCAGGTGAAGTCAGATCCCATGAGACCGGGGCTTCACGTGCCTCCCTCCCTCTTACAAACTCCGAGCTGAGATCACCAGATCCCAGCACAATGGCACACGGCCTCAAAAGACTCCTTATAATCTGAATGGCTTGGGAGACCATACTGCCACGACATGTGATGCCCCCAAACACTCACCAAATGCAGGAAGGCCCTAGTCCAATTAACTACATTCCGCGACACCTTCTTGAGCTGCCTGGTCTTTTCATCTTCCTTAAGCTTTTTCTTACAATTACCGCCTGACCACTTTGGGCCCGAGTCGGTCCCGGACGTAGAGCCCCTCTGTGTGTGCGGTCTGAACAGGACATACAGAGGGGATCATGATTCTGATCCCGCAGCGCACGCCTAGCCCCACGAGGTCAGAATCGCAAACAAGCATGTACATTCAGGGCGGGTCTGCGATTCAGTCCCAGCCTGCACATACATTAGTCACCCGACTAACTCAGTCAGGGCTTTTAAATGGAGCCGTGGCGCCATGGCGTCATGTTGCCATGGAACTGTAGCTCCATTTAAAAGCTGCGATACCAGCTGCCCAGTTAAAGTGCCTCCTCCTGCCCCATCCATGCCCAGCAGCTTAAAAAAAAATGTGCAGGGAAGTTATTCCACCTCGGAGTTGGAATAACTTTCCCGGACATTTCGCCGGCCCCAGACATACAGGGCCGACATTAGAATCAGCCCTATATGTTCAGGGCTGGCAACCGCCTACTCTCCTCCCCCATGCCGCCCATTTCCTGCCCCATTGAAATTCCCTGCACAACCAGCTGGGAAGTTATTCGGGGGCAGGAAAAGCCCGTTAGGCCATCCATCCCCGCTATTCATGGCTCAAAATAACCCCTTTCTGCTTTCTAGCATATGAGAAATGTTGATATATTTGTGCTTCCAAATCTTGCACCACAAAGCCCAAGGAACCCCCTCCCACAGCTCAGTAAAGGCCACCAACGCATGTACCTCACCTTCTGATACACCCACATTTGTCCAATCTGTGGCTCCAGGCACACAATGCTCATCAGAAGCCGATGAAGAACTTGAAGACAATGAACTCGACCTCCTGCAGCGCCAACGTGAACTGTTGCGCCACTCACTGAAGACCCAGACTTGGGAACCACTGCCACCACAGCGGCTCCCATCGACTTAGACCGGTGCTTGGGCATCATCACTGGCAAAAAAGAAGCACACAGCCAAGAAAGCAATAGGAAGAAGTCAAATTGAAAATAAAATTGCTCCTGCTCTACTGTGCTGCCAGGGCAACAGGGAAAAAGAAGGAAAAGCCAGCCCTCAAAGGTAAAATACCCCTTCCTGGGTAGATAAGTAATGTGGAGTCCTCTAAAGAAATAGTTCTCAACCCAGTCCTCAGGACACACCTAGCCAATTAGGTTTTCAGGATAACCACCATGAATATGCATGAGAGAGATTTGCATGCATTTGCTCCTTATATGCAAATCTCTCTTATATTTATTGTAGTTATCCTGAAAACCTGACTGTCTAGGTGTGTCCTGAAGAATGGGTTGAGAAGCCCTGCTCCAATGAAAGCTTTATAAAGCAAGAAGAAGCAGATTAAAGTGAATCTGATAAGTGATACAACGCCAATGTTCTGAAATGTGTAATGGGAAGACACGGTCTTATTTTTTGGCATAGCATAGAAATTTAACAGCCACATTTTGAACACTTTGTAGACATTTCAGTTTCACATCACTAATACCATAGTAAATCATGTTTTCATAGTCCAACCAACCCAAGACAAGAGAATGAATCAAGATTCTCATGGCCTCCTTTCTCAGGCATCCCTAAACAGAATGCAATTGGCACAGGGCAAAAAATAATGTTTTTTAGCAACTGTAGCCACCTGAGTTTCAAAACTGAGCTCAAAATCAAGATGACACACCAAAATTATTAGTTAGTTAACCAAGGTGATTGAGCAACCTTGAAGTGAAGGAGAAATCGCAGGCCGAGACTGACATCCTGTGATCCACATCATTGCAGATTTAGATGCACTGAGACTCAATCCACTGATGGTAAGACAGTGGAATATTGCATCAAGGCACATATGCGAATAAGTAAGGTCTGGTTTGGCCTGAAGAAATCAGCGTTAAAGATTAAAGACGTCAGTGTAACAATATCTGTTAATCCATACAGACTGAATCAGATATGGGCTTCTGCAGTTTGATCAAATTCTTTCAGCTCTCTGTTGCTGATGCCTCAGAAGAAATAGGTCTTTATGGTTGATTACATGTCGATTTACAATAATGACAGGGAAAGGCCTCTGAATTTAAAGCTTTATAGAGTATTTTATTCCATGTTTTTACCTTTACTTCAATGGGTAAGTCTGGAAAACCAGAAGGGAATGAAGCCTATTTGATCACAAGTGCCTTAAGGTGTATTTTCTAGTCTGGTATGAAATAGGAAGAGGGCCAAATCTGGCTACAGAAATCTTCAAGGAGATGGTAACTAACTGATGATCTGTCCATAGGAAAGCAGTGGTTTCAGAGTTACTGAGTGGAAAGACAGCAGTTTCTAAAGAGAAGAACAGGTCTAATGCATGTCCAGCTTTGTGAGTAGGCTAATAACATGCGAAATGAAGGCTCAGAATTAATTTGTATCAAAGGGCCTCAGAAGTGGACAAACTGTCAAACCATCTTCTGTACGCTTACACTTTTCTTAAACAAAAAAAGAAAACAAGTTCGCTATCAGCTAGTTATGTTTCAATCTCAAACAATAGCTGAAGTTCCTCTTCTGAAATTAAATCATGTATTATGGATAACTTCCAGCAAATTGACCTGACATGAAGCAGACCTACCTTTAAAGTGATTTCACACACACACCCTTTGTTTCCTTTAGTTTTTATTTCTTGGACTGTGATGACATTTTCCGTATTTACTTATTTTGAATAATGGAAATGTTATAAATATTAAATAATAGAAATGAAAAGTGGCTCCCCCACAAAATGGTGAGTTGAAAGTTTATTGTTTAGAATGATAACTTCCTCCGCAGTTGGCAAGGAATCTAACAGGGAGAGTAGAATGGTAGGGCTCTCGGTGATGCCCCCACACCACCGGGATGGAGATGTCCAGAGCCACAGAGCAGGGCATTGGCTGAAAAGAAGAATAAGTGATATAATTGAAATAAATGGACCTGGCCTGAGGAGCTGCCTAAAGAAGTGCTCACAGGAGCAAGTTTTGCACATCGAGCACGCCCCTCCGCTGCATGCCATCGTGGGGTTGGAGTGAAGCAGGGCAGATTTCTATATGTCACCTCCAGAATGTTCGGAGGTGTGGCAATCAGCGATCTGAGTCAACAAATAGGTAACACAGAGTGCACGGTAGGGGTTGCAAAACAAGGCAAATAAACTAAATTACTACACAGAAAACACACCACACAGTAAAGCACAGCACAAAAGAAGAACTCACTTTTTTGCTTTTCCTTGCCCGACTTGCTTCCTGCTTTGTCTGTTTCTGCCACTGCCACTGTGCATTACCTAAAAATGGTGAACCTTTTGCTGTGCCTTTGACTGCATGCATGCTCAAACGTTTGCTGCATAAACTTCCTATCAGAGGGGGTCAGACTCGGAAGCCTTTGAGCACACACATGTGCTCAAGGGCCCTACACTATACTCAACAGTTTTAAAGTGCCCTGTTCTGCCAAGCAGGTGCATCAGCACTACCCTCTGAATTCCGTCACCCTAGGTGGAGACCTAGTTCACCTATGTCATAGTGCTGGCCCCGAATAAAGCACTGCAATAATCTTTACACAATAAGCATGGAAATACATTCAAATGAACTGCACACAGAAGAGTCTCTGATGCAGCAATCTGCACTAAATTGTAGCAAAAGTAGCAATGGACAGCTTTGATGTTTGACAGTAGATACACAAAATGAAGCTTTGCTACTACGACTTATCATTTGTATAGCACTACAAGGCATACTCAGCGCTATACAGACACATGTAAAAGACGGTCCCAGCACATCAGAACTTACAAACTAGTCAAGACAGACAACACAACAGCCGAGGACAAGGATACATCCAGGGAAATGATAAGGAAATGCATAGGAGATTAAGGGGTGTCTCTCTCTCTCTCTTTCTCTCTCTCTTTCTCTCTCTCTCCATTGCATCCAGCAGTCTATAGATTTTGGCAAGCAAATAACACTGCCTGTCCTCACCCTGTAAATGTACGTCTAAAGGAGAGATTTCCTGGGCCAAGCTCTCAAGGAAGGATGGCCAAGTCAAAATATTTTACACACGCAGATAGATGAATAAGCCTTTTCTAGGATATTTAAATCATCCAGGAGAAAGTTCCTTCAAACATTTGACCCAATGTTTCCAAGCCCAATGCTTCCCAGCAAACAGATCCTTTCAGGTAATGAAGGATCCAGCTTGAGTTGAGTTAGCTTTAATCTAATTTTCCCTCGCAGTAACAATTTCTTCATACCGTTCCAAATTTTCATTATATCCATTATATGCAGATTTTTAATGTGAGATGAGTACATCATAAACGTTTGATCTCCAAATCCCACCCCCTCCCTCAACCATAAGCTTGCTTCTAGATGGCATCCTCCTACCATATAGCTTGCTCTATCCAAACCAATTGCTTTAGAACTGCCATCACTTGAACCACTCGAAAATATTTCCTCCAGTCTGGCATCCCCAATCCCCCATCTAGTTTACCTTTCATCAGCACTTTTTGGGCTACCCTCAGAGGTCACTTCCAAATGTAGAAGAAATGTTCTTACTAAATCCCTTTAATTCCATATCTGGAATAGGAAAACCTTGGCATATCATTTTAATTCATGTTATGTGCCCCAGCCATGAGTGGTTTGGTTAAGCCCAACTACTATCCACTTTCTGGCCCAGTTTTCTAAACAAAGAAGGGTAATTTTGCCTATACATGTTATCTATAGTTGCCCCAACTGTACCCCCAGGTATTTATGACATTCTTTGGCATCCTTAAAATGAAACTCCTTAATTACTCCAATCAATTTCCACCCCAATGTTACATTTAATAATTCCAACTTAGAGAGGTTGACCTTAGAACCAGACATTCCACTAAATGCTTCAAAGTCTCCCAAAATGGCTCTTAATGACTGCCATGGATGTGCTACCATCAACATAATATCAATAAATAGTGAGATTTTGATCTCCTCCCCAACTAACTCTATCCCCTTGACTTTTTGATGAGCTCAGATCCTTTCAGCCAAAGGCTCCACCATCAAAACAAATAATGGGGAGAATGAGGATATCTCTGTCTAATTCCCCTATACAGGGGAAACATAGAAACATGACGGCAGAAAAAGACCATATGGCTATCTAGTCTGCCCTTCCATATCAACTACTATAGTGCCCTCTTTTTCTTTAGAGACCCTCTGTGTTTGTCCCATGCTTTTTTGGATTCAGATACTGTCTTTGCCTCTACTACCTCCACGGGGAGACTATTCCACGCATCTACCACTCTTTCTATAAAGAAATATTTCCGTATATTACTCCTGAGTCTATCCCCTTTCACCCTTATCCTGTGTCCCCTCGTAACAGAGCTTGCCTTCAATGGAAATAGACCCTCCTGTACATTTGGGCTACGGAGGTATTTAAATATCACTGTCATATCTCTCCATCCCGCCTTTCCTCTAAAGTATTTCTAACAAGGTCTCTCAATTTCAAAGCAAGGTAAGAGTCTGTGGCTTTTAATTCCTAGCTCTTAAAAGGGTTTTGGTCTACATTTTTAGAAAGAGTCTTTTTGCTCCTTTATTTTAAAAAGGGGAAATACTTGGGGTTTTTAGTGGTGTAAATTTAAAACTCTGCTGTTAGTTTCTCTTTTTCTCAGCTCTTTGAAGCCACTCATATCTCATCATGGGTTACAGAGACATGGTTCATGGACAACTGGGATTTAACTATACCAGCCTATATGTTATTCAGAAAGGACAGAGTAGGAAGAAGGGGAGAAAAAATAATATTAAAGTTATGGAAATACAGGGCTTAAAAGGGAGAGAAGAGGCAGTGTGGGTTAAACTAGAAAGAGGGAAAGAAAAATAGATTTGCATTGGCATGATATACAGTGTTCCATCACAGGGAGAAGATGTGGACGGAGATTTAATAGAAGACATACGCAGCATTGCCAGGAAGGGGGAAGTGCTACTGATAGGGGATTTCAATATGCCAGATGTTGATTGGTGCATCCTTCCTGCTGTGTCATCTAGAAGCAAGGAGATCCTGGATTCTTTACACGAAGAATTATTAAGGTAACTGGTAACATGTGAAGGGGCCATATTGGACTTTGTGCTTACAAATGAGGAAAGTGTCTCTAATGTTATAGTGGGAGATCATCTCGCATCCAGTGATCACCGGATGGTATGGTTCAGTATTAGGACTAGGGCTTATAAAATCCATTCAAATGTGAGGGTTCTAGACTTTAGGAAAACTAACCTTGCCAAGATGGGACAATACCTCAAGGAGTCGTTAGTGGGTGGGAACAGCTAGGGGATGTAGAAAAACAGCGAACAAAACTAAAAGGAGATATTTTAAGGGCAAACAACCTTTTTGTTACAATGGTAAATAAAAGGAAAAGGAGGCCGCTATGGTTCTCAAAACATGTAGCTGAAAAGGTGAAGAAAAAGAGGAAGCCTTCATGAAATACAAGAGATCAGAGAGTGAGGAAGGCAGGCAACTATATTTGGAAAAACTTAGAGAAGCTAGCAAAGTAGGCAGGAAAACAAAGATACAAAAAAGAAGAAATAGCCAATGCAATAAAATGGGGGGATAAGACATTTTTCAGATATGTTAGTAAGAGGAGTAAGGGCAAAAGTGGTATTGTCAGACTCAAGGGTGAAGGGGAGGAATATGTAGAAGCTGATGAGGATAAAGCATAATTGCTTTTTGTTCTGTGTTCACAGAAGGGCCAGGAGCAGAACCTCAGACAACACCAATAAACAGGAACAAAAGTGAGGTGCATCTCAAATGATTTTCAGAGGACTGTTCATGAGTAACTAGCTAAACTAAAAGTGGACAAAGTGATGGGACCAGATGGGATACATCCAGGAATACTGAAGGAACTAGGAGACGTTCTAGCAACTTTACTGACTGACCTTTTAAATGCCTCTTTGAAGTCGGGAGTTGTGCCAGAGGACTGGAGAGAGGCACATGTAGACCCTTTACACAAAAACGGTGGTAAGGATGTGGTTGAAAACTACAAGCCAGTTAGTTTAACCTCAGTGGTGAGTAAATTATTAAAAATGCTGCTGAATGAGAAAATAATGAGGTTTCTGGAGTCCAATGGATTGCAGGATCTGAGGCAGCATAGATTCACCAGAGGCAGGTCTTGTCAGACAAATCTGATTGATTTCTTTGACTTGGTGACCAGGGAGTTGACCAAGGAAGAATCCTAGATTTGGTGTATTTAGATTTCAGTAAAGCATTTGACACTGTTTCACACAGGTGGCTTATAAACAAACTAAGCACGCTAGGGATGGACCATAAAGTTACTGCTTGGGTTAAAAATTGGTTGAGTGGGAGTTGGAAAAGGGTACAGGTAAATGGAGTTCACTCTGAGGAGAAGGAGGTTACCAGTGGAGTGCCACAGAGATCTGTCCTTGGTCAATTTCTTTTTAACATCTTTGTTAGTGATATTATGGAAGGGCTGTCAGGTAAGGTTTGCCTCTTTGAGGATGATACCAAAATCTGCAACAGAGTAGACACCCAGAAAGGTGTAGATAACATGTGGAGGGATCTAGCTAAGCTTGAAGAATGATCTCAAATTTGGCAGCTGAGATTTAATGCTTAGAAATGTCGGGTCACACATTTGGGCTTCAACAATCCAAGGGAGCGGTACAGTTTAGGGGGTGATGCACTTCTGTCCACGAAAGAAGAACAGGATCTAGGCTTTATTGTATCTGATGATCTCGAAGTAGCTAAACAGGTAGAAAAGGTGGCGGTGAAAGTTAGAAGGATGCTTGGGTGCATAGGGAGAGGAATGGCCAGCAGAAGAAAGGAGGTGATAGTGCCTCTGTATAAGTCTTTGAATCGACCTCATTTGGAATATTGTGTGCAATTCTGGAGACTGCACCTTCAAAAGGATATAAACAGGTTGGAGTTGCTGCAGAAGGTGGCTACTAAAATGGTTAATGTTCTTCATTATAAAGCATATGAGAACAGACTTAAGAATCTTAATATGTACACCTTAGAGGAAAGGCGGGATAGAGGTGATATTACTGAGACATTTAAATACCTCTGTGGCATAAATGCACAGGAGGAGAACCTCTTTTGATTGAAAGCAAGCTCTGCTCGAGGGGACATAGGATGAGGGTGAAAGGGGATAGACTCAGGCATAATATGCGGATATATTTCTTTATCAAAAGAGAGGTAGATGCGTGGAATAGTCTCCCAGTGGAGATGGTAGAGATAAGGACAATATCTAAATTCAAAAAAGCATGGGACAAACACAAAGGCTCTCTAAAGGAAAAAAGAGGACTCTTGTGGTGGGTGATATGGAAGGGCAGACTTGATAGGCCATGTGGTCTTTTTCTGCCATCATATTTTTATGTTTTTGTATTCATAATAAGATGTTTAAGTGCTTTTATCCTTTTGAAGGTGTGGTCTCCAGACTTGCCACAATACTCCAAATGAGGTCGCACCAGAGACTTATACAGAGGCATTATCACCTCCTTTTTTTCTGCTGATCATTCCTTTCCCTATACATCCTTCTGGCTTTCGCAGTCAACTTTTCTACCTGTTTAGCTACTTTAAGATCATCAGACACAATTAGAACCAGGTTCCACTCTTCTTTCCTGGACAGAAGTACCTCATTGAACCACTCCTTTGGATTTTTGCATCCCAAATGCATGACCCTGCATTTTTTAGCATTAAATTCTGCTGCCAAATTTAGATAGGTCCTCCCTCATGCTATTAACTCCTTCCTGGGTGTCTATTGCAGATTTTGGCATCATCCGCAAACAAGCAAATCTTACCCAACAGCCCTTCAGCAATATCACTAACAAAGATGTTAAAAAGAATCGGACCTAGGACAGAACCCTGCAGCACACCACTAGTAACCTCCTTCTCCTGAGAGTGAGCTCCATTTACCTGTACTCTTTGTCACCTTCCACTCAACCAATTTCTAACCCAATCAGTAACTTTAAGGTCCATCCCTAGGGTGCTCAGTTTGTTTATAAGTCACCTGTATGGAGCAGTGTCAAAGGCTTTACTGAGATCCACGTACATCACATCTAGGGCTCTCCTTCGGTCCAATTCTTTGGTCACCAAGTCACAAAAATCAACCAGATTTGTCTGACAAGACCTGCCTCTGGTGAATCCATGCTTCCTTTTATCCTGCAATCCATTGGACACCAGAAACCTCACTATTCTCTCTTTTAGAAACCTTTCCAATAATTTACTAACCACAGAGGTTGGGCTAACACAGTAACATAGTATATGACAGCAGATAAAGACCATTATGGTCCATCTAGTCAGTCCAACAAGGCGACAAGAGTAGGTGTGCTTGCCACTCCATGCAGGTTGCCTCTACTTATTGAGATATCAGAGACAATTTATTTTCATTTTAACCTGTTTCTACAAAGGGATTCACTGTGTCTGTCCCATGTCATTTTGAATTCTGTCACTGTATTTGCCTTCTAGTATAACAGCTTCCCCATCTTTGACAAAGGTTTGTTTGTTCATTAATACTCCTTAAGTATTTAAAGGTCTGTACCATATCTTCCTTGTCCCTCCTCTCCTCTAGAGTATACATATTTAGGTCTTTGAGTCTCTTTTCATACATCTTCTGGTGCAAGCTTCATATCATTTTGGTCGCCTTCCTCTGAACAATTTCCAGTCTTTTTATATCCTTTGTGAGATATGATCTCCAAAACTAAACACAATATCCCAAGTGAGACCTCACCAGTGACTTCTATAGTGGAATTAGTACCTCCTTCCAGGGCCGGCCCGTCCATTGAGCAAGAATGTTTTTTGCACAGGGCCCCACGTTTCAGGGGGCCCCGCGCAAAGAACATTCTGCTTTTTTTCAACATTGAATAAAAAAAAAAAAGCTGGCCGCTGCCGCTGCCGCCGCAGCAGCAGCAGAATGGAGTGTCCCGCGGGGCCTCCTCTGCCCGGCTGAGTCCTTATTTATTTATTTATTTATTTACATTTCTTATATACCGCACTATTTGCGATCAGCGCGGTTTACATAAAACAAACAGTATCCGACAGTAAACAAGAGTCAGGTCATTACAATGAACAGGAGCAGTCAACTTGGATAACAGGGGAAACTATCTACATGTGTGGAACATTGAAATAGGTAACTGTATATATGTGAGATGGAGTTATTGTGTGTTGCTCATACATGGTGGCTGGAGTCCTTCTCTTCCTCCCTCTGTGCCGGCTTTGAGATTCGCAAAGGGGAGAGTGTCTTCCTCGCGTCTCTGTTAAGCCCGCAGGGGCTGATGGGAAATGTCCCATCTGCCCTTGCAGGCTTAACAGAGATGCGAATCTCAAAGCCGGCACGGAGGGGCTTGCCAAGCCCCGCGGCAGCCATGCGCCTCTCCATGGTGCTGTCCTTCGTGCGCCCCGTGGGGCCGGTGGTGGTCGGCATCTCCCTGGGCTTCACTCTCAGCCTGCTGAGCGTCACCTGGGTGGAAGAGCCATGCGGGGCGCGGAGCCTGGGATCCGAGGAGGTGTCACGGCAGCAGGGCCCCCTCAACGCGGCCCGAAAACCCAACTCGGTCCCAATGGGTTTGGCGACGGACAGCACGCAGAGCTGGGAGCCGAGGATCATGCCATATAAAGCGTCCGGCCCCCAGGCAGCGCCGCAGAAGACGGTCAGGTAGAGGTAGAGGTAGAGGGGGAGGTCCGGGCCAAAGGCTTTTAAAAAATTAGCAGTGCGCAAGATGGAAAGGAAGAAGATGAATTTGAACAAGACTGGCAGGACTAGAAGGAGAAAGGCACATTCCTCAAACTCCCGATTGCTTGTCTGATCCAGTTCTGCAGTTCTGGATTTGCCCCATTGCATCTATGAAATTGTACTTGCTGCTGTTCTAGTGTCCAGTGGGGAAAGGGTAATATTGCTGGGGTTGAGGATTGCAAACCTCAGTGATGGCATTCCTACCTTCCAAACTTATTATTAATGAAACTGGGACTAGAAGCCTATAGATGCACAGTCACAAAAGCCAAAATGGATCAGCTTCTCAGAGTCAACATCAATCAGGACACAGCACTACTAGCGGTGGAGACGAGATGTGGTGACATAACTATGGCATCCATAGAGGAGCAAATTTAAAAGCTCTTTAGGTGCACAGAAATGTCTTCTTTAAATGCTATCTGGCTTACATGTGGATAAAAGTGAGTGCATGATGCCATTTCAGTCATACTTTTAACCACAATGAGCAGAGCATTCCTAGAGGTAGAGCTAGCAGGGGATTTGGACACGCACATACACCTCAGTTTTTCAAAGTATGCCCATAAAGATTTGAGCATCATTTGTGTGTATTAAATAGCAGGAGTAAAGGTGCTTGCATTTTCCATGGGATAATTCTTGGAAGTTAAGGATGTGCATACATTCCTATAGAAAAATAATGTAACATACATACGTATTAGCTTCCGGAGCCGGCTTAACAGATGAGCCTGTGAGGCCCTGGAAAAGGGAATAACGAGTGAGGTTATCAAATTTGCAGATGACACAAAACTATTTAAAGTTGTTAAAACCCAAGAGGATTGTGGAAAATTGCAAGAGGATCTTGATAAATTGGAAGACTGGGCATCAAAATGGCAGATGAAATTGAATGTGGACAAGTGCAAGGTTATGCACCTAGGGAAGAACAACCCAAACTATGGTTACACGATGCAAGGTTCCACATTAGGAACCAACACCCAGGAAAAAGATTTAGGCGTCATTGTGGATACCATGCTAAAACCCTCGGCCCAGTGTGCAGCGGCGGCCAAGAGAGCAAAGAGAATGCTAGGTATGATAAGGAAAGGAATGGAAAATAGAACAAAAGATATTATAATGCCTCTATCTGTTCCATGGTGAGACCACACCTTGAATATTGTGTGCAATTCTGGTCGCCGTATCTTAAAAAGGAAATAGCAATTTTAGAAAAGCTTCAGAGAAGAGCCACCAAAATGGTAAAGGGAATGGAAGGATACTCCTATGAAGAAAGGCTGAAAAGGTTAGGGCTCTTTAACCTGGAAAAGAGACGGCTGAGGGGAGATATGATAGAAGTCTATAAATTAATGAACGGAGTGGAACAGGTAAACGTAGATTGATGGTTTACCTTATCAGAATATAGAAAGACTAGGGGACATGCAATGAAGCTACAGGGTAAACAATTTAAGACTAATAAAAGAAAATATTTTTTCACTCAACATGTAATCAAACTCTGGAATTTGTTACCGGAGGATGTAGTAAAGGCTGTTAGTGTAGCTGGATTTAAAAAGGATTTGGACAAGTTCCTGGAGGAAAGGTCCATAAACCATTATTAAGAAGGGGCCGAGGATATCCATGCTTGACCCAGTACAAGCATTGTGGAACCTGTGTCTCTTGGGGAAACTGCTAGGTACATATGACCTAGATTGGCCACTGTTGGAAACAGAATACTGGGCTGGATGGACCTTGGTCTTACCCAGTATGGCATATCTTATGTTCTTATGTAGGACTGGTAATGGGTTATGGGGGGGGGGGGGCTAGGACTGGAAATGGGCTGATGGGGGGGTTAACACTGGAGGTGGGCTGATGGGGTTAGGACTGGTAATGGGCTATGGGGGGGTTAGGACTGGTAATGGGCTATGGGGGGGCTAGGACAGGAAATGAGCTGATGGGGAGGGGTTAGGACTTGAGGTGGGCTGATGGGGTTAGGACTGGTAATGGGCTGTGGGCTGATGGGGGGGTTAGGACTGGCAATGGGCTATGGGGGGCTGACTGGAAATGGGTTGATGGGGTTAGGACTGGAAGTGGGCTGATGGGGGGTTAGGACTGGTAATGGGTTATAGGGGGGGCTTAAACTGAAAATGGGGTGATGGGGGTTAGGACTGGAAGTGGGTTGATGGGGGGCTAGGACTGGTATTGGGTTGGGGGGTTGCTAGGACTGGAAATGGGCTGATGGGGGGGCTAGGACTGAAAATGGGCTGATGCAGGGACTAGAAGGGAATGGATGCTGGGTGAGGCTGGAACTAGAAGGGAGCTGATGTTGGGGGAGGATTAGAATGGGATGGGGCTGGGAGAGTAAAATAGAGAGGGGAAAAATATTTTGTGTGGGAGGGATAAAAAATCTACAATTGGCCGGGTATTGGGAGAGTAAGTGGGGATTGAGGATGGAGGGGTAAAATTTGAGTGGATGAAATAGGAATGAGGAAAGAGCAAAAGGAGAAAGATTAGTATGTTAAAGCAGATGTAGAGAGAGAATGGAAAAAACTAGAAGAGAGATGAAAGGACAAATGTACAGCAGACAATGGACAGTTAGCAGAAGACACGAAGAAACCAGAAGAAAGTGGCTGGAGCAATTGCAGCTGAAAAAAAATGCACAAAAGGTAGAAAAATATCTCTTTATTTTGAATGTATTAATTGGAATATGTCAGCTCTGGTAAATGTGCATCATTAACGTCTGCACTTTGTTTAGTACAAGAGCAAATTAATGTATAGTTTTATTTCTACAGTGTTGTACATTCCAAGTTTGGCTTTTGTGATTCCCAGTTTAATTATTGTCTTCCTGTTTCTAAATTGTGATTACTTGTTTGGTGATGGTCTATGTTCTGCATGTGTAACTGAGCTGAGGTGTTCTGTTTATATATGTTTGTTTGTTTGTTTATTTGTTTATTTAGAATTTGATATACCGCTCAGGCCAGAGGCATTAGAGCGGTTTACAATACTATATCATTCGAGGAAAATAGGAAAAGAACGCCATTTATATGATAGGACAGAGTAGAGGACAGAAACAGATAATAGAAGGATAATAGATAATAGATAACAGATAATAGAAGGCAACTGCCTTGTCATACTGTTAGCCACTTTGAGATCCTCAGAAAGAATCACTCCGAAGTCCTTCTCCTGGTCCGTGCACAACAACCTAATGCCCCCTATCTCATACAGTTCCCTTGAATTTCTGCATCTCAAGTGCATGACACCGCACTTCTTCACATTAAATCTTAACTGCCAAGCATTAGACCATTCTTCCAGTTTTTGAAGATCTTTCCTCATGTTATTCACTCCCTCAGGGGAGTCTACTCTATTGCAAATTTTTTTGTTATCTGCAAAAAGACAGACATTCCCATTCAGTCCTTCAGCAATATCACTCACAAATACATTGAACAGTTCCAGCCATAGGACTGATCCCTGTTGCACGCCACTAATCACCTTCCTTTCATCCAAGTGAGATCCATTTAACATCACCTTCTGTCATCTGTCAGTCAATCAATTTCTGATCCAGTTCATCACCTTGGGACCCATCCCCAGGCTGGTCAGTTTACTGATAAGCCTTCTATGAGGAACAGTATCAAAGGCTTTGCTGAAATCTAGGTAGATCACATCCATCACATGTCCTTGATCTAGTTCTCTGGTCACCCAGTCAAAGAACTCAATCAGATTTGTTTGACATGATCGTCCTTTGGTAAAACCATGTTGCCTCAGATCATGCAACCTATTGGTTTCAAGAAAGTCTACTATCTCTCTTTCAGTAGCACCTTCATTACTTTTCCTGCCACCGAGGTAAGGCTTACTGGCCTGTAGTTTGTCACTGCTTTCTTATTACCACTTTTGTGAAGAGGTACCACATTGGTCCTTTTCCAGTCCTGCAGAACTTCTTCTGTCTCCAAGGATCTATTAAAAACATCCTGCAAGAACCTCTTTGGGCTCTTTCAGTATCCTGGGAAATGGCCTGTAGTTCTCAATGTCATCCTTACGTCCAGTTTTGTTTAAAGAAACCACACGTGCCTTTCTCAAGTCCTCTGGCACCACTCCCGACTGCAAAGAAGCATTAAAAAAGTCAGACAGTGGAGCTACTAGAATGTCCCGAAGTTCCCTCATTATTCTTAGATGCATCTCATCCAGACATCACCTTGTCTACTTTTAGTTTAGCTAGTTCCTCACGAACACAGTCTTCTAAAAATCGTTTGAGATCCCCATCGCTTCTGTTCTTCTTTGTCCTCTTTGTGGGTGTTTACTGAGGTCCTGCTCCTAGCCCTTCATCTGTGAACACAGAACAGAAATATTTGTTAAACAATTCCGCTTTATCCTCATCAGTTTCTACATATTCCTCTCCTTCCAGATCCTTGAGTCTGACAATTCCACTTTTGCCCTTCCTTTTCTTACTAACATATCTGGAAAATGTTTTATCCCCATGTTTTAAGGCATTGGCTATTTTTTCTTATTTTTGTATCTTTGCTTTCCTGCCTACTTTGCTAGCTTCTCTAAGTTTTCCCAAATATAGATGCATGTCTTCCTCTCTCTGTACGCTTGTATTTCATAAAGGCCTCCCTCTTTTTCTTCACCTTTTCAGCTACCTGTTTTGAGAACAATAGAGGCCCCCATTTCCTTTTCATATTTATTTACCTTTCTAACAAAAAGGTTTGTTGCCCTTAAAATACTCCCTTTCAATTTTGCCCTCTGTTTTTCTACATCCCCCAGCTGTTCCCATCCCACTAAGGACTCTTTGAGGTATTGTCCCATCTTGGCAAAGTTACTTTTCCTAAAGTCTAAGACCCTCACTTTGAATGGATTTTATCAGCGCTAGTCCAAATGCTGAACCATACCATCTGGGGATCAGTAGATGCGTGATGATCGCCCACTGTAACATCAGAAACACTTTCCCCATTAGTAAGGACTGAGTCCAGTATGGCCCCATCATGTGTTGGTTTGGTTACCAGTTGACTGAATAATTTTCCCTGTAGAGAATCCAGGATCTCCTTACTTCTAGATGACAACACAGCAGGGATGTGCCAGTCCACATCTGGCATATTGAAATCACCTATCAGTAGCACTTTTCCTTTCATGGCAATACTGTGTATATCTTCTATTAAATCTTTGTCCACTTCTACTCCCTGTGAGGTGATCTGTTCACCTCACAGGGAGTAGAAGTGGACAAAGATTTAATAGAAGATATACACAGTATTGCCATGAAAGGAAAAGTGCTACTGATAGGTGATTTCAATATGCCAGATGTGGACTGGCACATCCCTGCTGTGTTGTCATCTAGAAGTAATTTATAATTCCAATGCAAATGGATTTCCCTTTCCCTCTTTCTAGTTTAACCCACAATGCCTCCTCTCTTCCTTTTAAGCCCTACAATTCTATAGCTTTAATATTATTTTTTACATATACGTAGTGCCACTCCACCTCCCCTTCCTCCTACCATGTCCTTCCTGAATAAAGTATAGCCCGGTATAATTACATCCCAGTCATGGTTTTCCGTGAACCATGAATCCGTAACCGCCACTTAATCCAAGTCAGCCACTTCTATTAAAGCCTCAACATCTGGGATCTTATTTCCCATGCTATGGGCATTTATATACACTGCTTTCCAGATGTTGCCCCTTTTACCCATTTCTACAGATGCATTTAATGTTTCTCTTACCTTGGGGCTTTCTTTACTTACCTGGGGGCTTTCTTCACCCATCCCCAATGAATGTAGTTTAAAGCCTTCATCAGTAGGTTAGCCAGTCTGCTGCTTAAGATACTTTGATTCTTCTTGGACAGATAGACACCATCTCTACTCTGTAGCCCTTGAATCATCATCCCATGGTCCAGGAAACCAAAACACTCTCGATGACACCATCCACGCAGCCATGCATTCATCTCCATTATGCAAGCTTCTCTGTCTCGGCCTTTACCCTCAACATAGAGAATTGAAGAGAACAGCACCTGCGCACCTATCTGCTTCACCTTCTGTCCCAGAGCCATGAAGTAATTTTTGATATACTCAGATCAATACACAGCAGTATCATTTGTGCTGACATGGATGAGCAACACTATATAATAGTCAGTAGGGTAGATAAGTCTTGGCAAACTCTCTGTAACTTCTCTGATTTTGGCACTTGGCAAAGAGCACATGTCTCTGGACATCAAGTCTGGTTGGCAGATGGATGCCTTAGTACCCCTCCGAAGAGAGTCACCAACCACCACTACCCTTAATTTCCTTGTGGTGGTTGATTCTGCAACTTTAGTGTGCTCGAGCTGTGGTTCTTCCCTTTCCTGGGATGCTTTCACCTCCTCCACTTCTGGGGCTGCATACTGGTTCTTCTATTCAAGGATTGGAGGAGTTGAAGTGTTGACACTGGTGACTCGTGCTCAACCTTTTTCATTCTGTAGCCTCCCATCTTCACCTTTAACAGTTTTGAATAGCTACCATTTACCCTTACCCTTACTTGTAGTATGGCATTCAAGGCCTCTATCTACTTTAAAAAGTTAGGGCTGAAACCTATCTTTTTTAAAACTGCTTTTATAAAATCCCATTCAACTCAATTGGAAAACTTGTTAGCACCATAGGAATCTGTTGGATCGGGTCCAGGTGAGCCAGTTTACCAACTTTCACACATTGCTTCCCACTAATCTCCCAGGGATTTATTTATTTTATTTATTTAACAGTTCTTCTATACCGCTCTATTTTAGATCAGAGCGGTTTACATTTAACATCAACTATACAACACAAGGAACTTTGAGTTGTATTTACAATAAACAGGGAGATCAACTTGGAAGTAACTGGGGGAAACTATGTACAATTCTTAACTCTATACATTGTATCACACTGGTACCTGATTTCAGGCAGAACATATCTACATCTTATTTACACTGGGGTACATTCTGAGCGATCAGTTGATTATCCTTTTTCATGCTGAGTCTGATTGTTTACTTGTAATGAGAGATTGTCTGGGGGGCCATATGTATGGTTACTAAGGCTAGATTCAGGGTAGTATGTAGTGAACAGGTGCTGCTTTATTGCCTTCCTGAAGTGGGTTAGGTAAGTGATATTTCGAATATAGGTAGGGAGAGCATTCCATGCTCTGGGAGCGTAAATCGTAAAGGCCCTATTTGTTGTTGTTCTTGTGCATTTTGTCATTACTTTTGGGACCTCTAGGGTGTTTTGCATCATGGTTCTTCTGTTTCTGTTCTGTGGTACTTTATGTATCATCTTGCTGAGGGCTGTGGGGGTCAGAGTGTTTGAGGCTTTGAAAGTTAAGGTTAGAACTTTGTGGAGGGTTCTTGCTTGAACCGGTAACCAATGGAGGTTCATCAGTACTGGCGTTATGTGCTCTCTCCGTGAAGCCCCTGTTAGTACTCTTGCAGCAGTGTTCATTGCAAGCTGGAGAGGAGCTAACGTTGCTTGAGGGAGACCGTGTAGAATTACGTTGGCATAGTCGAAATGAGGTAATATTAATGCCTGATAGATCGATCGGTAGTCGCTGAAGTCGAGTAGCGGTCGGAGATGTTTTAAGGTCTTTATTTTCATGTATACTGTTTTTACTGTGTTTTTTATGTGAGTTTTCAGATCCAGGTGTTGATCCAGTATAACGCCAAGGTAGCGGATTGTGGGTTTGGTTTTCAGTTCTGTGTTGCCGATTTTTAAAGAGAGTGGAGGGGTGAAGTCCTGGTTCCTTGAGATGAAAAGGACATCTGTTTTACTGTAGTTGATTCTCATGTTTTGTGTGCTGAACCATTCTGCTACTGCCTCAAAACATCTTGTTAGAGGGGAGAGGTCCGGTTGGTTAGTCCTGAATGGGATGTATAGGAGGATGTCATCTGCGTAGGCTAAACAGTTGACCTTGAATGAACGTGCTAGTGCACATATGGGCTGCATGTAGATGTTAAACATCAATGCAGATAGTGACGAGCCCTGTGGCACACCTTGGTTTTGTAAAAATGGTTCGGAGGTTGTGGAGCCTGACCTTACATGTTGCCATCTATTAGTCAGGTATGACTTGCACCACTTTAGGGCTGTTCCCTGAATTCCTTTCTCGCTGAGGCGTTGTATGAGTATCTTGTGACTCACCGAGTCGAAAGCCGCCGCAATGTCTAGGAATATGAGGGCGAATCCTTGATGAATTTTGTCGGTTCCAGAGACTAGATGGTCAAATAGGTTGGTGAGGAGGGTTTCAACCCCATGTGCTTCTCTGAACCCATGCTGGGAGGGATCCAGTGGGGCTTCAGTATCAATATGCTGTTGGATTTGGCGCTGTACTAACTTTTCGATTATTTTGGCAAGCATGGGGATACTTGAAATTGGTCTGTATGATTCCACTTTCGATGGGTCCAGCTTGTTATTTTTTAGTAGTGGTCTGATGGATGTTTGTTTCAGACTTGGTGGAAACGATCCGGTTGTAAGAGATTGGTTTATTAATTCACTCAGATATTGGCTGAAGTCACATCGTAACTCCTTTATCCATAATGCAGGGCATGGGTCATTGGGTGCGGTAGTAGGGTTGATTGCAGCGATAGTGTCTTCAATCTCTCTGCGTGATATTTTTTCAAATTTGTATAGTGGTGATGGTTGGGGCAAGGTATGCTGAGAGCTGTTTTCCGCGGAGTTCGAGGTTGTACCAGCCTGGGTCACTTCAGGTTGAAGGTAGTTGGTTGCAGATGTAGTAGTCTGGACCATTTTTGACTGTAAATAGTTGGAGTATGCCTGGGGGTGTGGCATCTGTGACTGGTCTGCAGGAGGTTCTCTTATGAGAGATTTCACTATATTGAAGAGGTCGTGGGGCTTGTTTAGTGACCGCTTCAAGATGTCGGAATGATATTGTTTCCGCTTTTTTGTTAATTCATCACGGTGTACTCTTAGATGAGCGATGTAAGTATCTTGTGCAACCGTAGAGTGAGACCGACGCCATCTTCTCTCTAGCCTGCGCAGGCACTTGAGTGAGTCTCGGAGGTCTTTGGTATACCATGGTGCATGCTCTCGTTTCTTTGTTGTTGTTTTATTTGTGGCTGGTATGCATGCAATGGTCTTGAGGCTCTCGTCCCAGGTGGACACCAATGCATCTAGGTCGTGTGGTATGTTGTTGAGGAGTGGGAGGATCTTCTCTCTAAGCTCTTCTTTATTAAAGGGACGGAAGCGCTTCAAGGAGGGTTCGTGGGCAGTGTTGGTTTTGTTGGAGTTTTTATTGTGTGTGTTAATAGGTATCTGGAATTGGATCAGGCTGTGGTCGGACCATGGCACAGGAGTTATGGTAGGTGGTATTAGTGGGGTGGTATCCTTATCCGTCTGCGGGGCAAAGATCAGGTCAAGTTTGTTTCCCTTGACGTGGGTGGGATTCATGACTAGTTGCTCATATCCTAGATCTTGTAACGCTTCTAGGAAAGCAGAGGCTTGAGATTCATGTAGCGTAGGCAGGTTGAAATCACCTAGGATCCAGTTCTGGGATCGTGGTCTGTTTGAGTTGCAGGCGAGGCCCATTATCGTTGCAAGATCCTCTGAGGATGGTGTTGGTGCTCGGTACAGTAGGTTGATCGTGCAGGTGTTATTTGTTATGGTGAGGGAGTCCAGGTGGGCTGTGCTGGTTGAGTTGCACATCTGGAAGCCTAGGCAGGTTTTGACAAGAATGAGTGTTCCTCCTCCTCTCTGATTGGTTCTATGGCATGTGTGGACTGAAAAACCTGTGGGTAACATCTGGTTGATGATTGCGTTGTCAGATTCTGATAGCCAAGTTTCTGTGATCATGATGATATCAAGATTATGGGTTGTGACCAGATCGGTAATTATTGGCCATTTTGTACGTATTGACCTTGCGTTGATGAGTGCACACTTCAGGGCTTGATGGTGTTGCTGACGGTCCAAATGTGACTTCTTGAGATGTTGAAGTGGGATGTGTAATAAATGTGAGTAAGGCGTGTCGTTGGGTTCTCTTGGGAGGTGTTGGTGATTCTCCGTCCATCTTTTCCCGTCACTGTGGAGTATCGGGATGTGGTTAGTGTATGTGTGAAAAGCTTGGGCTGTAAGGGGGATCCAGGAGGCTAGGTGTAGACATGCCAAGGCTAGAAATGGGTGCATTTTGTGATGTTTTTGTGACTAGTATGTGAGATGTTTGTTGCTGGGTAATTAGTGGGACCGGTATTGACTATTGTGCTAGCTATCCGCAGAGTATAAACTTACTGTCTGGCGATGAGTAGGTATTTGGAACAATGTGGCAGCGTATAAGACAGGAATAGTACAGCATCGAGCAAGCAATGAAGCACTGTGTCCGTCAGCGGATAATGAGACAATGTGACACTCAGCAGAGAACAAAACAGAGTAATATACTGCCAACAGTAATAATAAGTTCACACTTTTGGGTAAGGATGAATTACTGGCGACAGTAATGAGGTATGGCACAGTTGTCAGTAGTAGGATTAGCACTGATGCATGGAAATGGGTTTTTGGCAATAAAATAGCAGTTGAGTGATACTAGCAATAGTATGAAATTAGCATTGATACATATAATGTAAAATCTGGCAGTAAAGTGCTACTGGCTACAACAGTAAGATTAGCAGTGATACATGCGAATGTATTATTGGTAACAAACTCAGGTCTAGCAGTTGGGTGATACTAGCAATAGTATGGAATCAGCACTGAAACATGTAGATGTAAAATCTAGCAATGTAAAATACATTGACACATGTAACAGGCAACGGAGTTACTGGGTAAGTATTACACATCTTATGGCATTTCGTAATACTTGCGGTTCAGGAAAGGGAACAGAGACAGCTGGAAATGTGTCCCAACTAGAAGTAGATCTTGTTGCTTCTTGGGGTTTTTTCGATGTGCCACCGCCTAAGGGCCACGCCAAAGGGCCCTCTGGCGAGGCACTCAGGCGCGGGCCCGCCAGTCGCGGGCGCGCCTGAAGGCGCGAAATTTAACAGTCCCTTGCTGGGCCCGGATTGGGCGTCGGGAGTCAGCAGGCCCCTGCTGCTGCCGGTGGCTCGATCCCCGGGAAGGGGAGAGCTGCTGGTGGTGGTGGGGGCTCCTGGATGTCGGCGCCTGGAGGCGCGAAATTTAACAGTCCCTTGCTGGGCCCGGATTGGGCGTCGGGAGTCAGCAGGCCCCTGCTGCTGCCGGTGGCTCGATCCCCGGGAAGGGGAGAGCTGCTGGTGGTGGTGGGGGCTCCTGGATGTCGGCGCCTGGAGGCGCGAAATTTAACAGTCCCTTGCTGGGCCCGGATTGGGCGTCGGGAGTCAGCAGGCCCCTGCTGCTGCCGGTGGCTCGATCCCCGGGAAGGGGAGAGCTGCTGGTGGTGGTGGGGGCTCCTGGATGTCGGCGCCTGGAGGCGCGAAATTTAACAGTCCCTTGCTGGGCCCGGATTGGGCGTCGGGATTGGGCGTCGGGATGAAGCCTAATCGATCTTCATATATCACCATATTATTGAAATGACCCATTCTTGTGGCTACAATTTTGGCAAATACTTAACATTCAAATTCAATAATAAAATTGGGTGATGGAAGCCACACTATTGTGGATCCTTGCCTAGCTTATGAATCGGTGTTATGCTGACATCCAGTCATTGAATAGGGCATCTCACCTCCCAGCAAGATTGAGTTAAGCAAGGTCACTAATTGGAGTGCTACTAGATTCAGAAACCACTTATAAAATGTAAAGGAAAAGCTATCTAAACATGGATTTTCCAGTCTGAAGCCACCAGAACCTTCCCTTCACCAGTCTTGGCTTCCATGATCTCATGCTGCAACTGTGAGAGACTCAGCATATCAACTCCAGAAAGGTATTCTTCTGTTTCCACAATACCACTGTGAACCTCAGAGGAGTACAGGTAGTGATAATACTGCACAAAATTATCTATGATATCATCAGTATCCGTAACATGAGCTCCTGGCAGTCCTGTGAATTTAAAATCTGATTATGGCTCCTTTGCCTATTTAGTTGATGGGTCAATATTTTACCAGTTTGATTATCCTCTTCAAGATATAATTGCTTGGACCTCATGAGATACAATCCTTTCAGTCCAAAGAGCTTGCAAGTGATCCTGGGACTTTACCAACTCCTTTTGTATCCTGTATGATGGGAGATCCCTATTTTTGCTCTCACATTTTTGCACTTCTTGCGTCTTTTTCTACCTATTTGCACACTTGATAAATACCCCTGAATTATAGCTCTAAAAGCATCCCACAATGTGCTTGGACAAACTTCTGATTGACTGTATTTAAAGTACTCTTTGATGGCCCCCTCTGCCTCCTCTATTACTTCCTTGTTGCCAAAGAGACTTTAAGACCCCAGAATGTCAACCTTTGCTTAATCTGAATTATCTTCCATTCCACCTAAATAGGAGAGTGATCTTTCCAGTCTCTATTTTCTATACCTGTCCTAACTATCAGGAAACTTAGGGTCTGGTCATAAAGGATTATTTATTTATTTAGATGCATTTTTACATAGAAACATAGAAATATGACGACAGAAAAAGACCACATGGCCTATCTAGTCTGTCCTTCCATATCAACAACTACAATAGTCCCCTTTTTACCTTTAGAGATCCTCTGTGTTTGTCCCATGCTTTTTTGAATTCAGTTACTGTCCTCATCTCTACCACCTCCACTGGGAGACTATTCCACTGATCCACTACTCTTTCCGTAAAGAAATATTTCCGCATATCACTCCTGAATCTATCTCCCTTCACTCTCATCCCATGTCCTCTCGTAGCAGAACTTGCTTTCAATTGAAAGAGGCTCTCTCCCTGAACATTTATGCCATGGAGGTATTTAAACATCTCAATCATATCACCTCTATCCCGCCTTTCCTCTAAGGTGTACATATTAAGATCCTTCAGTCTGTCCTCATATGCTTTATAATGAAGACCACTAATCATTTTAGTAGCCACCCTCTGCACCGACTCCATCCTGTTCACATTCTTTTGAAGGTGCGGTCTCCAGAATTGCACACTATACTCCAAAGGAGGTCACACCAAAGACTTATACAGAGGCATTATCACCTTCTTTTTTCTGCTAGCCATTCCTCACCGTATGCACCCAAGCATCCTTCTAGCTTTTGCTGTCGCCTTTTCTACCTGTTTAGCTACTTTAAGATCATCAGACACAACCACGCCTAGTCCCACTCTTCTTTAGTGGACAAAAGTACTTCACCCCCTATACCATATCTACAAGCCACGGATGTTTACATGGAACAATAAATTAAACATTTTACACTGAACATTTGTTAAA
The DNA here is from genome assembly GCA_033557465.1 of Ichthyophis bannanicus. Classification (NCBI taxonomy): domain Eukaryota; kingdom Metazoa; phylum Chordata; class Amphibia; order Gymnophiona; family Ichthyophiidae; genus Ichthyophis; species Ichthyophis bannanicus. Next base: position 1,311,151,111 of record CM066031.1, read on the forward strand.
GGTTAAATTAACTGAACACATCATCCAGATATATAATTGTGGGTTGGGGAGACATAAGTTAATTTCCTAGTACTTGGGCAGAATTGGGCAGCTCTGTCTGGATTGTGCTGGGTTCCTTTCAAAGAAGTCTCAAGCCCTAGAGACAAAATGACATGAAGGTTCCCTCCCAAAAGTCTAGTAACCATTACCTTGTTCTATTACACTGCTCTCTATCTCCTCATAAAACCCCGCTGGCAGGCATTGGTTGCATACATACTTAGGATTTTCATTACAACCGAGTAGAAAGAAATCCTCAGTGCCAAAAATCTGCCACCTGGATCCTTTATTTGATTGATAATGATGGGTTGCAGGTCTTTGGCAAACAAGATCTATCCCCCTTCCTCTTGTTCACTCCCGTTGATTAAAAGCAAATATACCTAGAAGGAACTTAAAGGAACAAAGCAACTGCAGATACAAAACAGGCAATGGTATACTATTATATAGATATATTTATCTTCAAGTATCTTAAAACTTTTAATATTTCCTGATAATATAAAGAGTGATGTTAAGCCCCTACAAATACTATTTATTCATTTAAAGTCACATAGTACTAAGGAAGACCTAAATCAGCACTGCGCTTCATACACAACAGTACATTCAACCAATTTACCAATGTGCTAAGATGTTGAAGCACATATCTTCAGTGACACACATGCCCCCACCACCTGTGAATAACTTGAGCATTCTTGTTTTACTTGTTCTCACCAATGCCCTTATTTTTTATTTTAATATCATATCCCAGAGGAGTGATGAAAGGAAGGGGCTTCTAAAGGGATCTTTACCCAAACCTTGGCACAGCCAACTTAAAAACTTCAGCCAGGAGGGAATTCAGTGTCCCACTTTACTGCCTCACCCCCACCCCATACTCATAGGCAACAGAATGAAGTGAGCCATTGAGATCATGGCCTGAATAACTTTTGACTCACATGTTATCAGCAATATGGAATATGTGGGACAGGGCAAGGTACACAGGCATATTTGATACCCTCTATCAAAATGGTGTTCTGCTGTTCCTGCTTCTAGCTCTCATCCTGATGCATCTTCCTTTTCTGATAGTAGTGTCTTGATTTGAAGTAGTTGATGGGCAGGAAATGGTCATTACCTATAGGTACATGAGGAAGATGGCTCTGTTAATGGTGGGAATTAACTGAATGCTGCTTCTCTGATGGAGTTTTTGACATCATCTGTGGCACCTTGAACAGTTTCCCACACTGCCTACCTCTTATCTCAGTTCTTGGATGACTTGGCAATTCTCTCTCATCTCCTGCCACATAAGAAATATCCCTTTTCTCAGAGGCCACAATCTCTGCATCACTTTCTCTTGTTCTGTTGTGGTTCCTCTTGGAGTGCTTCTGGGATCAGCTTTTCTAAATTTTTTTATTTTATTTATTTTATTTTATTTATTTAGACAGTTTTTGTATACCGCCTTATCCTTCAATCAAAGCGGTCACAACACAATTGGGGGATACCTTTAACAAGCAGGGATATGAGACACATACACTAATACTTACAGGGAACATGGGCTATGGAGGGTTAAGTGGCTTGCCCAAGACCACAAGGAGCATCTGTGGGACTAGAAACCCCAGTCCTTCCGGCCCAAGGTTGCTGTCCTCTAGTGGGATTTGAACCCCCGACCTTCCGGCCTGAAGTACCTTGCCCCAACCACTAGGCTACTCCTCCCTCTAAATGGAAAGGCTGGAGTGCACTGGGCTCTGATAGTATCCTTATAGATAGACTTCAAGCTCCCTGTTGGGTGAGCTGCTGCATGGAATGGATGGCCCTGATCTAAAGTCAACTACAGGTACTCGTAATCATTCATAGAGATTTAGCATATTTTCTTCTTCTTCTGCACATTCCACTGGAATATCTTGAAAGGAAAATAAAATATGCATATTCACCAGTTCCTTTCAAGAGAAATCCTCTGGTTAAATGGACCGTTGTTGGATACCGCTGCAATGTCAGCTATGACTCATCAAACAAATACCCTATGCCACCTGCTCACCTTTTAGGGGGTAGAATAACATAAATATTTATAAAACACTATTGAGTCAATATTTAACCATGGTGGCCAGCCTTTTTTAAAATGCCACAACAGTGTGCCCATGAGGGAATGGTTGGGATCGCTGTTATAGTTGGTGATTCAAGCATTAGGTATATAGATCAGTGGGTGGCTGGTGGACATGAAGATCGCTTGGTGACACCTGGCTGGTGTGAAAGTAGCAGACCTAGATAAAATTGTGGACAGTGCTGGGAATGATCCTGCTGTCTCAGTACATTTTGCTTTCAATGACATAGGAAAGTGTGGCATGAAGGTTCTGGAAGCAAAATTTTGGCTTTTAGGTAAAAAGCTGAAATCCAGAACTTCTAGGGGAGTAGCATTCTCAGAAATGCTTCCCGTTCAATGTGCAGGACCCTAGAGGCAGGCGGAGCTCCAGAGTCTCAATGCATGGATGAGATGATCGTGCAGGGAAAGCAATTTTAGATTTGTTAGGAACCAGGCAACATTCTGGGAAAGGGAGGGTGTTTTTCTGAAAGGATGGTCTCCACCTTAATGAGGTTGCTGGCATCAACCTTTAAAGAGGAGATAGAGCAACTTTTAAACTAGATAAATGGGAAAAGCTGACAGTGGCCTAAGAGCAGAATAATATATCTTTGAAGGATACTAGCAAAACAGGGAATTTTGACATCCCAATAGAGAGGTTCCAATAAAAGTAAAAATAACCTAGGTGCCTTAAGTAAAGAGCAGACAGAGTTGAAACATTCTAAATTAACCCTGTCAACTGATAACCAGATTATTAATATGAACAAAAAAAAGCAAACTTTGAAATGTCTGTATGTAAATGCTATAAGTCTAAAAAATAAGATGGGAAACTTAGAATCTAAAGCACTGAATGAAAGGTTGGATATAATTGGCTTCTCAGAGACCTTGTGGAAGGAGGATAACCAATATGTCACTGCAATACCTGGGTACAATTATATAACACTAAATAATAAGGGCGCGGGCAGGGTCCCGGCGCCCGCGCATAACCGGGTACGCGGTCCGGCGCGAGGACCCGGATTGCATGGGGGAAGAGGGAGGGCTGAAGGCGCTGCAGCGTGAAGACGCTGGGCGCATCTTTTGAAACGATTGGCTCCGCTCTAAGGGGAAGCGAGCGGAGCCAATCAGAGGGAGGACAAGCCATGTGCTCCGGTGTGCGTGGTCGGAGCCGGAGCACATGCAGCGAGTTGGCGGGGCAAGCAGCCCACCCGCCCGCCCTTCATTAAGGGGAGGTGTTGGGCTCGTTATGGGGGTGTCGCAGCTGGGGGTGGGGGATGTGTAGCGGGATCCCGGAGGTTTCCGGGGTCCGGAGCCTTAGGCGACTTGGGACGGGGGCGGGGTGCCCTCGACCCGGACTGCCCCTGGAAGACTTTTGTAAGTAATATGGCAAAGTCGGAAAGGGGTGGTTGGAATGTTGCCAGTGGTGTGACCATGGCTGGAGCGGAGGCGAGGTTGCCTTGCTAGTTGTATGGCTGGTGACGCATCGCTCCGCAGGGGGTTGGTTTGGGCATTGTTACTGTTAATGTTCAGTATGTTGTTGGAAATAAAGCTGCGACCAGTTCTTACCATGAATAAGTAGTATGTGTAATTTGTGGGAAGGGGTGAAAGAGGATTTGAAGGGGGGAGTGGGGGTTAATGGCAGGAGGAAAGCGCCGGGTCCGGCTACCTGGTTATAGGATGGGCTGAACTGCTGGAGGAAAGGTGCTATATGTTAAAGAGAACATTGAGTCAAAGAGGCTAAAACTTTTGCAGGAAAAAAATTACACTGTAGAATCTCTAAGGAATGAAATGTCATGTAAAAAGGGGAAGGGAATGGCAGTGGGGTGTACTATCATCCACCTGGCCAGAATGAACAGATGGATGATGAAATGCTAACAGATATTAGGGAAAATAACAAAATTTATAACACGGTAATAATAGGTGATTTCATTTACCTCAGTATCGACTGGGTCAATGTCCCATCAGGACATGTAAGGGAGATAATGTTTCTAGATGAAATAAATGACTGTTCTATGGAGCTGCTGGTTCAGGAACTAACACAGGAGTAAGCTATTTTAAACCTAGATCTTAGTGGTACGCAGGATCTGGTGTGAGAGATAATATTGCTCCGATAACAAACGAGACTTCTCCATGCTAACTAGTTACGCGACCCCCAGCTCACACTAATGACCTGGCTATATCTATGTTTGTTGATTTCTTCTCTACACCCTGTCTGGGTGTTTGCTGCCTTCCGTTTCCTGTCAAGATTGTAGTTCCTTTCCCTACTCTGGCCTCAAGTCAATTCTGAAGGTTAACCCGATTGTAAAAGTGGTATATCTAGAACAAATAAGGATAAACATAAACATTATTGAGGCCACTTGGCAATAGTGATCATAAAATGATCACATTTGATTTCAGAACTAGAGAGAGAACAAGTAGGAAAACCATTGTGCTAGCATTTAAGTTTCAAAAGAGAGACTATAAGGAAAATGAGGAAAATATTTAAGAACAAACTAAAAGAAGCAACTGCAAAGGAGTTTACGTGAAGCCTGAGTGCAATTGGAAAATAATATCTTGGAAGCCCAGACCAGATGTGTTCCACATTTCAAAAAAGGTGGAAAGAAAGCCAAGCCACTACCAGCATGGATTAAAGATGAGGTCAGAGAGGCTATTATAACCAAAATAGCATCTTTCATAAAATGAAAAAAGGAGCCAAAGATAAAAACAGGAAACAATAAAAGCATTAGAAACATAGAAACATAGAAATATGATGACAGAAAAAGACCACATGGCCTATATAGACTGTCCTTCCATATCAACAACTACAACAGTCCCCTTTTTACCTTTAGAAATCCTCTGTGTTTGTCCCATGCTTTTTTGAATTCAGTTACTGTCCTCATCTCTACCACCTCCACTGGGAGACTATTCCATGGATTCACTACTCTTTCCGTAAAGAAATATTTCCGCATATCACTCCTGAATCTATCACCCTTCACCCTCATCCCATGTCCCCTCGTAGCAGAACTTGCTTTCAATTAAAAGAGGCTCTCTCCCTGAACATTCATGCCACGGAAGTATTTAAACATCTCAATCATATCACCTCTATCCCGCCTTTCCTCTAAGGTGTACATATTAAGATCCTTCAGTCTGTCCTCATATGCCTTATAATGAAGACCACTAATCATTTTAGTAGCCACCCTCTGCACTGACTCCATCCTGTTCACATCCTTTTGAAGGTGCGGTCTCCAGAATTGCACACTATATTCCAAATGAGGTCGCACCAAAGACTTATACAGAGGCATTATCACCTCCTTTTTTCTGCTAGCCATTCCTCTCCGTATGCACCCAAGCATCCTTTTAGCTTTTGACGTCGCCTTTTCTACCTGTTTAGCTACTTTAAGATCATCAGACACAACCACGCCTAGGTTCCGCTCTTCTTTAGTGGACAAAAGTACTTCACCCCTATACTATATTGCTCCCTTGGATTGCTGCAGCCCAAATGCATGACCTTACATTTTTTAACGTTAAATCCCAGCTGCCAAATTCTAGACCATCCTTCAAGCTTAGCTAGATCCCTCTTCATGTTATCTACACCTTCCTGGGTGTCTACTCTATTGCAGATTTTGGTATCATCCGCAAAGAGGCAAACCTTACCCGACAGCCCTTCCACTATATCACTAACAAAGATGTTAAAAAGAAATTGGACCAAGGACAGATCCCTGGGGCACACCACTGGTAACATCCTTCTCATCAGAGTGAGCTCCATTTACTTGTACTCTTTGTCGCCTCCCACCCAACCAATTTCTAACCCAAGCAGTAACTTTAGGGTCCATCCCTAGGGTGCTCAGTTTGTTTATAAGTCGCCTGTGAGGAACAGTGTCAAAGGCTTTACTGAAATCTAAATACACCACATCTAGGGCTCTCCCTCGGTCCAACTCCCTGGTCACCCAGTCACAGAAATCAATCAGATTTGTCTGACAAGACCTGCCTCTGGTGAATCCATGCTGCCTTGGATCCTGTAATCTGCTGGACTCAGAAACCTCACTATTTTCTCTTTCAGCAGGGTTTCCAATAATTTACTCACCACCGAAGTTAAACTAACCGGCCTGTAGTTTTCAACCACATCCTTACTTCCGCTTTTGTGTAAAGGCACCACATGAGCCTCTCTCCAGTCCTTTGGCACCACTCCTGACTCCAACGAGGCATTGAAAAGGTCAATCAGTGGAGCTGCTAGAACGTCCCCAGTATTCTAGGGTGTATCCCATCCGGTCCCATCGCTTTGTCTACTTTAAGTTGAGTTAGTTTCTCATGAACACAGTCTTCTGAAAATTGTTCAAGATGTCCCTCACTTTTGTTCCTATTTGTGGGTGTTTCTGAGGTCCTGCTCCTGGTTCTTCATCTGTGAACACAGAACAAAAATATTTGTTAAGCTACTACATATTCCTCCCCTGCACCCTTGAGTCTGACAATACCACTTTTGCCCTTCCTCTTCTCACTAATATATCTGAAAAATGTCTTATCCCCCCATTTTATTGCATTAGCTATGTCCTCCTCTTTTTGAATCTTTGCCTTCTTGACTACTTTGCTAGCTTCTCTAAGTTTTTCCAAATGCAGATGCCTGTCTTCCTCTTTCTGTGATCTCTTGTATTTCATGAAGGCCTCCCTCTTTTTCTTCACTTTTTCTGCTACTTCTTTTGAAAACCATAGTGGTCTCCTTTTCCTTTTACCTTTATTTACCATTTTAACAAAAAGGTTGGTTGCCCTTAAAATATCCCCTTTCAGTTTTGCCCACTGTTTTTCTACATCCCCCAGCTGTTCCCATCCCACTAACGACTCCATGAGGTATTGGCCCATCTTCGCAAAGTTAGCCTTCCTAAAGTCTAAGATCCTCACCTTTGAATGGATTCTAACAGCCCTAGTCCTAATACTGAACCACACCTTCTGGTGATCACTGGATGCAAAATGATCTCCCACTACAACATCAGAAATACTTTCACCATTGGTAAGCATAAAGTCCAGTATGGCCCCTTCACGTGTGGGGTCTGTTACCAATTGCCTGACTAGTTCTCCCTGTAGCAAGTTAGAAGCAAGAAACTGATAATGCAGGCAAAGAGGAATTTGAAAAGAAGCTTGCTTTGGAAGCAAAAACTCATAATGAAACCTTTATCATATCATTCATAGGAAAAAGCCTGTGAGTGAATTAGATCATTAGATAATATAAGGGGTAAAAGGGGCACAAGAAGAGGATAAGGCCATAGCAGAGAGATTGAATGAATTCTTTGCTTTGCTCTTTACTGAAGAAGATGTAGGGAAATTACCCATGACAGAAATGATATTTAAAGATGATGTATTGGAGGAATTGAAACAAATCTCAATAAATGTGGACGATATAAGATAGCAATTTGATAAACTAAAGAGCAGCAAAACACCAGGACTGGATGGTATATATCCCAGAGTGTTAGTAAATTGTCTATAGTACCTGAAGATCGGAGAGTGGCCACTGTAAGGCCCTGTTACTTACAAGAGACCGATTACTAATTATCACTAATTTCCTGTATAGTCCAGATACAAAAGTCAGTACAGGTGCAATCAGAATCTCTGTTTATTAGATAACTGATGGACAAATACAGGCAAGGGAGAGGAGAATTTCTGTCAGTCATCAGACCTCAGAATCCCTCCTCCCACTCAGTACAATAGTCGTGTTACATATATATGTTTTTTGCTTCCGTGTATGCAGTCTCCACATTCATCCCTCTGTGAGGCCTCTCTGTGTCTTTTCTCCCCCCTCCCTTCGTTTCCTGCTGCTGACCTCTCTGACCCCTCTGTTCCTGTTTTGATACCCACTCAGGTTCCTTTTCATTTGCTCTTACTCCATACCTACCAACTATCAACTGTCTTTCTTCTTCAGGGCTGATGTGCTCAGCATATTCTTCTTTGCATGGTTTCCTGTGTACATGCTCTCTGCACAAAGCCTCTGCATGGATTCTCCAATCCATGCATACACTTTGCTAAGGCTTATGATATCCTTATGCTGGCCTGTTTTTCCTTGCCCACTGTAATGACAGACTGGTTGATATATATTTTTATTAGAGCAGAATAAAGGCCATTGAGTGATTATGAACCAAGAACATTATAATCCCTTAACCCTTAAAGTAATCCGCTAACACTTAACCTTGCACTTAACCCCTACACCACCTAACAACTTTTAAAATGGATTCCAGCAGTGATCCAGGATACTAGAGACCAGTGAGTCTGGCCTTTGTGCTGGGCAAAATGATAGAAGTCATTATAAAGAACAAAATTATTAAACATTTAGTATAAACATTTAGATTGTCATGGTTAAATGGGACAAAACCAACATGGATTTAGCCAAGGAAAGTCTTTTCTTACTAATCTGCTATATTTTTTGAAGGTGTGAATAAACAGGTGAGCTGTTTATTCACTCCTTTTATTCAGCAGTCAAGAAATGGTGAGCTGGTTGATATACGTGTATCGAGATTTTCTGAAAGCCTTTGACAAGTTTCCTCATGAGACACTCTTGAAGAAATTAAAAATTCTTGGGATAGGAGGCAATGTACTATCATGGCTTGGGAACTGATTAAAAGATAGAAAACAGAGAATAGGGCTAAATGGACAATTTTCTCAATGGGGAAAAGGGAAAAGTGGAGTACCCCAGGGATATGTGCTGGGTCTGCTGCTTTTTAACATATTCATAAATGACTTGGAAATTGGAAGAATGAGTGAGTGATCAGTTTTTCAGATGACACAAAAGTATTCAAAGTTATTAAAACACAAGAGGATTGTGAAAAATTGCAAGAGGACCTTGAGAAATTGGGAGACAGGAGGTCCAAATGACAGATGACATTTAATGTGAACAAGTGCAAGGTTGTGCACTTAGGGAAGAACAACCCAAATTACAGTTACCCAATGCAAGGTTCCATATTAAGAATCACCACACAGGAAAAGAATCTAGCCACCATAGAAACATAGAAAAATGATGACAGAAAAAGACCACATGGCCTATCTAGTCTGTCCCTCCATATCAACAACTACAACAGTCCCCTTTTATCCTTTAGAGATCCTCTGTGTTTGTCACATGCTTCTTTGAATTCAGATACTGTCCTCATCTCTACCACCTCCACTGGGAGACTATCCCACGGATCCACCACTCTTTCTGTAAAGAAATATTTCTGCATATCATCCAACTTGGATAATATATTGAAACCCTCTGCTCAGTGTGCAGAGGTGGCCAAGAAAACAAATAGAATGCTAGGAATCATAAGGAAAGGAATAAAACCTAGGATATTATAATGCCTCCATATTGCTCCATGGTGCAACTACACCTTGAATATTGTGTGCAGTTCTGATCATCATATCTTAAAATGGATACAGCAGAATTAGAAAAAGTACAGAGAGCAACTAAAATGATGAAGATGATGGAAGGATACTCCTACAAGGTTAGAGCTCTTCAGCTTTGAAACTAGATGGCTAAGAGGAGATATGATAGAGATGAATGGGCAAACGGATCAGTTTCTGACTTCCTCAAAAATGTAGAAAGACTAGGGGATACACAATGAAACTACAACGTAGCACATTTAAGACTACAGAAAGTATTTTTTCACTCATCGTGCAATGGAATTCATTATCAGAGGATGTAGTAAAAGCCATTAGTGTAGCTGGGTTTAAAAGAAGTTTGAACAAGTTCCTGGAGGTAAAGTCTATTAATCATTATAAAAGTGGACTCAAAATCCACTGCTTATACTGTAGCTGGGATAAGCAGCATAGAATAGCATATTTTGGAACCTTATCTAAACTGGGGATCCCGCAGTTACAGCAGCAATCGAAGAACAACCTCTGATTAAAACGTTTTTTGTTGGCCCAATGCTCAATGATGAAATATTTGAAATTTGAGCAAAAGAAACGAATCCATTTTACTTTAATAGACTATGCATATCAGTGAAAACCATATATTATATATGAAACCTTAAGTGACACAGTTCATTTGCACGCTTACAAGATTTTCCACACAGCTCTGTGTTTCGAACATCTAGCTTTACACTTAGTTCTGCTTCAGGGCAAATACGGTTAGCTGAATCCAAGTCGCCAAGCACTGTTGAGCCAACTCATCCATTCATAAGGATCTGACAATACTTTTTTAAGAACTTGGCTTCGGCATCTAAGGTATAACGTAACCTCTAGTCTTATAAACGAAGTTCCAATTAACATTAAGGTGCATGTTTAAAATGAAAAAAACGGTAGCGTTAAGGCCCTCTGCATGCAGCAATCGCAGGGGTAGTGAGGAGGAATTCCTGCAGAAAGGGTGCTAGTGGACAGTTAGTGGGCGGTAAAGACACAGCAGGCATTCAGAGCGCCAAGCATGCAGGTTAAAGTGCGATAAGGATGGTTGCCACAAAGTGGGATAAGGGAGCCTATCTAGAGGTCAGAACTGAGGTGCTGGATGGGAGCAAAGGGAATAGGTAATGGATATGTCACATCCATATGTCCCATATCTGTTAGTAAGTGTGAGGATAATGTGGGAGTCAGTTGAACTGTATCAATGAGGGGTAGTCATGAAGTATGCTGTGATATCAATGGGTGGCATAGAAGTGGGTATGTGTGTGCCAAGGAGGAGCGACTATGGTCACAGTGTAGGTCTAGTAAGAATGACTGCAAGTGATGTGTGTGAAATGTCCTAAGGAGCAAAGTGCCATGGTGTGGGCCAGGGTGTAGCAACTGTCAGAATACATGAGTGATCAAACTGTCTATACGGAGATGGATGTGCTGAAGGATAGATGGAGGTGGAAGACAGTGCTGAACAGTCTTGCTGCCCCAATGTACTCCTGCTAGAATTCAGCAGCCAATATTGTGCACATGGATGCCTTTGTGGGAGAAATCATTTTAGCATTGAAACATAGAAACCTGATGGCAGAAAAAGATCACATGACCTATCTAGTCCATATCAAGTACAATAGTCCTCTTATTACCTTTGTATGTTACATTAAGCATCACATAAAAATAATATGCTTTATCAGTGTGACAAATGAAGCTTGTAGCATAATGTATTAGTCAGGTCTGTAACATTGATGTCTGAAGTTTGTGCTCTGACTCCCAGCAGGAGTAGGAAATGGAAAATGTCACAGTAATCCCCTTGTTATGATTACAGAAAGGATGGTTGATAATCGTGGCCTGACAGATGCAGCAGGCCATGATAGAAAGTGCAGTGCTATGTGTGTACACCTGGGTGGTATGGGAACAGCTGGGTGACCACCTCGGCACTGATGTTCATGGCAATAAGTATGGGCCCCAACAACTCTGAGACAAAAGCATGTTGGGTATCAGGAGCCACCTCAGAACAGACAGCCAAAGTAGCCTCATGGTTTGAGAAGCAGCATGGTTATCAACAGAATGACAGTTTGAATCCCATTAAAACTCTGTAGACTCACACAGGTGACTAGTGATTGTGGTGTGGTAGTATAAAGCAATGCTGCCACTTTTGATGGTTTGACATTGTCTGACAATTAGCCACACATCCTTCAAGGGCAAGAGGTAGATTAAAGGGGGCATAGAAGCTGCGCTTCCTATTTGAAGCATTGTTGTACACAAACAGGCTCACAGGCCAGCAGCAGGGAAGGAAGTAGAGTGAAGGGTTGTATGGGATGGACTGAAAGTATATTTATTTATTTATTTAAACGCTTTTTTATACCACGCTATTTGTTATCAGTGTGGTTTACAATTAACAATTCATGCACAAGACCCGACAGGTATGACTTGTGCTTACATTGAACAGGATTAGTAACTTGGAGCTGAAACTGGGTGAACTATTTAACTATTTAATGCCAGCCACAGCTCTAATACAGACAAAGAACTGCATACCACAGGCCCACTTTGTGAAGGCTTTACTCAATGAGCAATGCACAGAGCACTCTCAAAATCATGGCACATATGTGGCCTGAAAGCCCCAAAGTACACAAATGAGCCAACCTCCACCAATACCTCTGCCTAGGCACACCAGGCCCTTCCCATTCTAGCTGTACTGTTGCCATGCCTCCACTGCTGGTGCTGCATCTGCAAATATGTCAGTCATGTCTAATGCAACAACACAGAGCTCATAGGCAGTTGTGTTAACACAGTGACAACATAACCACCCCATACATCAAAGACTGAGAGTTCAAGACCCACCACTAGCCATATCAATTGTATGTAAAGGCAGCAGATGTCCCAAGGGGTGGTATAATAGACCCACTTATGTGGAATGAGACAAAGAACCCTGTGTCTGCTGCAAACCCATCTAATGCCACTTCCAAGAAGGATTGATATAAAAAAGACCTCACAGGTTGAGAAAGAGAAGCAAACAGTAAACAAATGGAAATCATGGACAGATCAGTGACATCAACTTTGAGTATACTGTGTATGTTGGTATTTACTTGTCTGACTCCAAAGGCTGCTGCAATCATTTGCTAACCTCTTGAATGAATGCAGGACACTCTCACTGTGCATGAGGAGACCTCACAGCATGTAAACTTCCCTCAATAAGGCAAGACCCTGGCATCTTAACAGCTCTTCTCTCCCTTGCTCAAGTGTCCCTGATGTGACCTTCCAAATGCAGATAACCTCTATTGTAGTGTATATGTTAAATAATTGCAGTTACATGAAACATTGAAGAACATCTATATTAGTTTCTCAGTTCTCTCATCTGCTATAATGACCCAGCAATCATCCTGATACATATGCATATAACAACTGCACAAGTAACTTGTCTATGATCCAAGGACATAACTGCCACACATCTCTGCAAATTGCATGCAACCAGAAAGTGCACCTGTACCGATAAGGCTATGGCAACATTGGGGATGTCCCTCTAATAGGTCTACAGTCAGACTGTATGGTGGAACAAGGTCTCTTGCATGATATAACACACCTGTCTTCCACTCACTTCTCTGAATTCATTTGGGTCTCATATTGCCAATATGGAGCATGTAAGGTGGCCATCCCTGGCGTGTGACTTGGTTTCAAGTTCTACATATAATATAGAATGGAGCAATAGATGTGCATTCAGTGTTATCAATAAAGTTCCCAGTCATGTCAAATTCATGTGTCATTCATCTACTGGGTGAAGTTGTAGGCCCTTGGCGACGTGCTGCAGCACAGCCAATAAAGTCATGCAGGTCTGATCGCAATGTGCATGTTTGCAGATCAAATGTACAATGATAAGACATTATGTCAATCCATATGTGTCACTGTATGATGCAGATCAGAATTGCCACAATCATGTACAGATGCTGTCATGGTGATATGGGTGTTCTGGATCATTCATTGCCCTACAAATAGCCCCCTGTGGCCCTCATGCCCATGAAATGTGCCTCTTAGTAATGCCACAGAGGGATCCGCAATGTTTCAGCACGCATCTCCTCTCACCACCACACATCCGCTCCATACATGTAAATACATTGCTTGCCTGTCTCCCTTCTACAGTTCACTTGCTGTGAGCACATACATAGCTGTTGCCTAGGATATGTACTGTCATGCACTGTTCGCATGTCACTCTAATACCTGAAAAATGCATATGGGGCAGACATGAGCTATGTGTGCACCTTACATGTCAACTGTTTGTGGGACACTCTTGCCATGCAATAGCATGTGTACAATGTGGAAGAGTGGGTGGGGCAGGTTGTCTTGGGCTAGAGGGCTAGGGGTTTGAATCCTGCTGGAGGACAGAAACCTCAAGCTGGAAGTACCGGGGTTTCTAGTCCCACAGCTGCTCTTTGTGGCCTTGGACAAGCCACTTAACTCTCTGTTGCCTCAGGTATAAAACCAGATTATGAGCCCTTTGGGGACAAGGGAAATATATACCATACCTGAACACAGACTACTGTGACCAGATAAAAAGCAGTATATAAGCATTGCTAATTAAAATAAATAAATAAATAACATTGCTACTTGCAGTTGTCATGTAATGGTTGCTAGCAGCCCTGTAAAACATTGACAAAATGTATCTGAGAGCAGCAAGGGATACAGACACATGGGGCCTAGGTGTATGAGGTTACCTAATCACAACCCCTGGCCTAGAACAACTGTGGACCGACCAAGAAGGAGCAACAGAGTACCTGCAGCGTGTAAATGGAAACCAAAAGGAGTTGGTACACAGACTGGCAGATTTCAGGTTTAGACAAACCCCTTTTATTGAACCCCTACACATTTCGGCTTTTAAGGCCTTCTTCAGGAGGATTTTAGGAGACAAACCTTGAAAAAGTACAATTAAAAACAATAAGAATATATAATAACATATATATACATATCAATTAAAAATAAATAATATTAAAATAATGAAATAATATTTATTTATTTATTTATTTATTTTAAACGGATTTCTATACTGCCTTTTCCTACAATCAAGGCGGTCTACACAGCAAACAATCAACAAAATACTTTGTCTAGTATGCGCATGCATTGAGCAGAGTGTATGTGTGTGTTAATATGATAATAAGAACATAAGGCCATAAAATCATGTTGTGAACCAATGATGGAAGGAAAAACAATCAAAAAACCCACGTGCATGCGGTACATATGCTAATTGTCTATGTGTTACACCATGGACTTTATAGAACAACTATTAGAATAAGTACATTAATAACATCCATAAAAGTCATAAATATAATCGTGCCACAAAAAGGATAAAAGAGAAAAGGATAAAAAGAGAAAGAGAGATGAGGAGGACACATTAAAAGTTGTACAAATACCTTATAAAATCCTGTCAGTATAAAAAAGCTAATGCCACTGAAAGATAAAATAAATACTATAATGTTGTATTGTCCTTTATTCTGTATCTGAAATATCTCAGTGTGTGCATAAATCCTAACAGTTAAAGAAAAAATATATCCCACCACCAAAGGTCAAGGGCCAGAAGTACTCTAAAACTCATAGAGAGATGTGAGAACAATTAACTGTAAGTTATTTTTATAGCAGCTGTACTTGCTAAGACCTAAGAGGTTTTAAAAGACTGATTTAGATCTACCATCATTGCATTATATACCCAGACCAATGACTAACAAAACACCCAAATAAATAAATAAAACCGCTCTAACGGCATTCTTGAAGAGACCGCACTAGCGACAGATCCGCCAAAATGAATTATATGTGCTCTGAAGATAATTTATGTAGAAAAGGGGGGATTTTGATAAAAAGGCTGCTCGCAAAAAACAGTCTGCATATGTTCCCTAGGGGAACTATTCTAAAAGACGTAATGAGTTTAAGAAAAACTGGTGCTCCAGCTTTATCAGTTATGAAAATACTTTCTCACCACCATGGGTTGAGAGTTACATCTTAATATCTAAGACAAGTAAAATAATTTAAAAAAGGGGGAGCTAAAATGCAAAAATAAAAACCAAACATGCATAACTGTGAGCATCATAATTAAAAAATCGCTACCATGACCATCATAAGAAAAAATGAACGTCTCTGGTGCATAAAACAATGTTCTGATGTGACAACGGAGCTCCCAAATTAAACCATAAGAAGAAGTCAGAAAACATTACATTAAGACCCTAAGAGGTAGGAAGGGGCCTCACCACATCAGAGTGCCGTTGTAAGTTCCATAGTCAATTGACCGGAGAAAGCTTGCGTGCCGGCTATAAACAGATTTAAAGGCACTTTTCCCGCCATTAAAGGTGAAAGGTTACAAAAAGGTAACAAATTCTAAACAAATAAAATTATATAACAAACAGTTAAATTTGATGAAAAGGGTAAAACAAAGAGGCGGGAGTGTGTATTAAAAAACATAAATATCTTAATTAGGAATCTACCGTGATGATCGCAAGGGGAAGGATCCTCTTATGTAAAGAAGATAAGAACATAAGAACATAAGATATGCCATACTGGGTCAGACCAAGGTCCATCAAGCCCAGTATTCTGTTTCCAACAGTGGCCAATCTAGGTCATATGTACCTAGCAGTTTCCCCAAGGGACAGAGGTTCCACAATGCTTGTATTGGTTCAAGCATTGATATCCTGGGTCCCTTCTTAATAATGGTTTATGGACCTTTCCTCCAGGAACTTGTCCAAACCTTTTTTAAACCCAGCTACACTAACAGCCTTTACTACATCCTCTGGTAACAAATTCCAGAGTTTGATTACACGTTGAGTGAAAAAATATTTTCTTTTATTAGTCTTAAATAGTTTACCCTATAGCTTCATTGCATGTCCCCTAGTCTTTCTATATTCTGATAAGGTAAACAATCGATTTACGTTTACCGGTTCCACTCCGTTCATTAATTTATAGACTTCTATCATATCTCCCCTCAGCCGTCTCTTTTCCAGGTTAAAGAGCCCTAACCTTTTTAGCCTTTCTTCATAGGAGTATCCTTCCATCCCCTTTACCATTTTGGTGGCTCTTCTCTGAACCTTTTCTAAAATCGCTATATCCTTTTTAAGATACGGCGACCAGAATTGCACACAATATTCAAGGTGCGGTCTCACCATGGAACGATATAGAGGCATTATAATATCTTTTGTTTTATTTTCCATTCCTTTCCTTATCATACCTAGCATTCTATTTGCTCTCTTGGCCGCTGCTGCACACTGGGCCGAGGGTTTTAACATGGTATCCACAATGACGCCTAAATCTTTTTCCTGGGTGGTGGTTCCTAATGTCGAACCTTGCATCGTGTAACCATAGTTTGGGTTGTTCTTCCCTAGGTGCATAACCTTGCACTTGTCCACATTAAATTTCATCTGCCATTTTGATGCCCAGTCTTCCAATATATCAAGATCCTCTTGCAATTTTCCACAATCCTCTTGGGTTTTAACAACTTTAAATAGTTTTGTGTCATCTGCAAATTTGATAACCTCACTCGTTATTCCACTTTCCAGGTCATTTATGAATATGTCAAAAAGCAGCGAACCCAGCACAGATCCCTGGGGTACATCAGTATTCACCTTTCTCCATTGGGAAAATTGGCCATTTAGCCCTACCCTCTGCTTTCTATCTTTTAACCAGTTCCTGATCCACAAAAGTACACTGCCTCCTATCCCATGACTCTTTAGTTTTGCCAAAAGTCTCTGATGAGGGACCTTGTCAAAGGCTTTCTGAAAGTCCAGATACACAATATCAACCGACTCACCTTTGTCCACCTGATAATTCACTCCTTCAAAAAAACATAACAGATTAGTAAGACAAGATCTTCCTTGTCTAAAGCCATATTTGCTGTCTCCCATTAGGTCATGACTATCTACATGCTGAGTAATTTTATTCTTTATGATGGTTTCTACCATTTTTCCCGGTACTGATGTCAGGCTCACCAGTCTGTAGTTTCCCGGATCATCCCTGGAACCCTTTTTAAAAATTGGTGTTACATTGGCGATCCTCCAATCTGCAGGTATTAGAGATGATTTTAATGATAGTTCACAGATTACTAATAGCAGGTCTGCAATCTCGTATTTCAGTTCTTTCAGCACCCTTGGATGTATACCATCCGGCCCAGGTGATTTGCTACTCTTCAGTTTATCTAATAGTTGTAATACATCTTCCCGATGTATCGATATTTCCTTCAATTTTTCCGCACCTTTAAATACCACTTCAGTCATGGGTAACATCCCTACATCTTCCTCAGTAAAGACTGAAGCAAAGAATTCATTCAGTCTCTCCACTATCGCCTTGTCGCCTCTTAGTGCTCCTTTAACCCCTTTATCAACTAATGGACCAACTGACTCTCTCACAGGTTTTTTGCTACGAATGTACTTGAAAAGGTCTTTACTTCGCGTTTTTGCTTCCACAGCAAGCTTCTTCTCAAATTCTCCCTTTGCCTGCCTTATCAATGCCTTGCATTTGACTTGCCAATGCTTGTGCTGTTTTCAGGTTTCGTCGTTTGGCTCTTTTTTCCATTTCCTGAAAGATGCTTTTTTGGCAACAACAGCCTCTCTGACCTCAACTTTAAACCATGCTGGCAGTTTTTTGAACTTCCTTCCACTTTTCTTAAAGCGTGGAATACAGCTGGTCTGGGCTTCCAAGATAGTATTTTTCAACAACAGCCAAGCCTGATGCAAGTCTTTAACCTTTGCAACTGCTCCTTTTAGTTTTTTCTTAACTGTTTTCCTCATTTTATCATAGTCTCCCTTTCGAAAGTTAAAAGGTAGTACTGTGGATTTCCTTACTATCCCTCCTCCACTAATTAAATTAAAGGCAATCATGCTATGATCACTATTGCCAAGTGGCCCCAACAACCTTATCTCTTGCACTAGATATGGTGTTCCACTAAGGATTAGGTCTAATATGGCTTCCCCTCTGGTCAGTTCATGAACCAGCTGCTCCAAGAAGCAGTCATTTATTTCATCTAGGAACTTTATCTCCCTAGCATGTCCTGACATGACACTGACCCAGTCGATACCGGGGTAGTTGAAATCACCCATTATTATTACTGTGCTGTAACGTTTGTTAGCTTCCTTTATTTCTTTGAGCATTTCATCATCCATTTGGTCATTCTGGCCAGGCGCTCGATAGTACACCCCCACTGCCATTGCCTTAACCCTTTTACATGGAATTTCAATCCATATAGATTCTACAGCAGATTTTGTTTCCTGCAAAACTTTAATCCTTTCTGACTCAATGCCCTCTCTAACATAGAGAGCAACCCCTCCACCAATTTGATCAGCTCTATCATTACGATATAGTTTGTACCCAGGTATCACAGTGTCCCACTGGTTGTCCTCCTTCCACCATGTCTCTGATATTCCAATCATATCTAACCTTTCATTTAGTGCTATATATTCTAACTCTCCCATCTTATTTTTAGATTTCTAGCATTTGCATACAAGCATTTTAGAGAATGTATTTTATTCATATTAATTTGGCTATTGTTAGACATGGGTAATTTAGGATCTTTTAGCTCTGTCTGCTCCATACTTGAGGGCATTTGGGCTACTTTACTCTTTTGTGGAACCTCTCTGCTTTTGGTAGTATCCTTCAAAGATACATTCTTCCGAACCATCCGCTCTTGGGCGACTGTTGGCTTTCCCCTAATATCTAGTTTAAAAGCTGCTCTATCTCCTTTTTAAAGGTTAATGCCAGCAGCCTGGTTCCATCCCGGTTAAGGTGAAGCCCATCCCTTTGGAAGAGCCCCTCCTTTCCCCAGAATGTTCCCCAGTTCCTAACAAATCCAAAACCCTCATCTCTGCACCATTGTCTCATCCACGCATTGAGACTCCGGAGCTCTGCCTGCCTTTTGGGTCCTGCACGTGGAACAGGAAGCATTTCGGAGAATGCTACCCTGGAAGTTCTGGATTTCAACTTCCTACCTAAAAGTCTAAATTTAGCCTCCAGAACCTCCCTACCACATTTTCCTATGTCATTGGTACCGACATGTACCAAGACAGCAGACTCCTCCCCAGCACTATCTAAGACCTTATCTAGGTGGCGTGTGAGGTCCGCTACCTTCACACCAGGCAGGCATGTTACCAGGCAATCCTCACGTCCACCAGCCACCCAGCTATCTACATGCCTAATGATTGAATAACCAACTATAACGGCTGTCCTAACCCTTCCCTCATGGGCACATGGCCCTGGAGAAACTTCCTCGGTGCGATAGGGTTTTACATCACCTGGAGTACAGATCCTAGTTACAGGATCACTTCCTGCCACACCAGGGGGATGCTCTCCTGTCATGTGACCTCTCTCCTCCATGGCAACAGGGATGCTGCCAGACTGGAGGTGGGACTTCAGGACTATATCCCTGTAGGTCTCGTCTATGTACCTCTCTGTCTGTCTTATGCTTTCCAAGTCTGCTACTTTAGTCTCTAGAGAACGGACTCGTTCTCTGAGAGCAAAGAGCTCCTTGCACCTAGTGCACATGTAAGACCTCTCACCAACTGGGAGAAAATCATACATGTGACACTCAATGCAAAAGACTGGAAAGCCCCCATCCCGCTGCTGGACTGCTGTCTGCATCTTAGTTTTAAGTTTGTGTTTAGATCTAAGTTCTTTACTTACTAAGGCTGCTACACAGTACCCTGTCTTGTGCTGCTGAGGTAAGCTATATTCTGATTTGATTTAAATTATAGCTCTTAGCTGCTGCTAGGCTCTAACTTCTTATGAAATTTAAACTACAAGCTCTCTGCTGGGTTCTAAATTTAACCAGAAAGCTCTCATCTGTGTTTTAAATTTAAGCTAAAAGTACTTTGCTGATGCTAGGCCCTGAGTGACTATTAAATTTAGACTACAAGCTCTCTGTTGGGTTCCAAATGTAACCAGAAAGCTCTCTTCTATGTTTTAAATTTAAACTAAAAGTACTTTGCTTTTACTAGGCCCTGAGTGACTTATTAAATTTAAACTACAAGCTCTCTGCTGGGTATGAAATGTAACCAGAAAGTTCTGCTCTGTGTTTTAAAACTAAAAGTACTTTTCTGATGCTAGGCACTGAGTGACTATTAAATGTAAACTACAAGCTCTCTGCTGGGTTCCAAAATTAACCAGAAAGCTCTCTTCTGTGTTTTAAATTTAAACTAAAAGTACTTTGCTGTTACTAGGCCCTGAGTGACTATTACATTTAAACTACAAGTTCTCTGCTGGGTATGAAATGTAACCAGAAAGTTCTCCTCTGTGTTTTAAATTTAAACTTAAACTGCTGCTACTAGGCCCTGACTGATTTAACAAAAATAGTGGGTTCACAGATGAATTAGCTTTAATACAAAGAAGTCCTTTTAGAAAATTACCAGAAGTATATACTCACAGTTGCAGATCTCTCTCCAGAAGTAACAGTCCCTTTTTCTAGTCCTTCAAGGAAGATATTATTGAAACAACCCTATAAGTTGACTAGATGGACAATAGTTTATACTTCTGCCATGACATATTCTAATGAATTATTACAGAAAAGGTGGAAGAGGGGAGGGATGGAAAGGAGGGTGGAGGGGAGAGGGAGGAGGAGGGGGAAAGGGGGAAGGAGGGGGAGGGAGGGGAAAGGGGCAAGAGGGCGGAGGAGGGGAGGGAGGGGGAGGGGGAAAGGGGGAAGGGGAGGAAGGGGAGGGGAAAGAGATGAGGAAGGGGGAGGAGGAAGGAAAGGGGAGGGGAAGGGGAACGGAAGGGAGGGGGAAGGTGGGGAGAAAGAGGAAAACAGTACGTACCAATTCACAGAAAGACAGAAAAAGCTATCTCTTGATTGAGGCCCACAGGATGTAGTGTGGGTAGTTCATATATGAAACGCTGTTCAATACGAAGTAGAAGCTTAGCTATGTCACCTCCCCACCAGTGGGTGCGAACCACCTTCAAAACAAGGAACCGGGGATCAGAGACCGTGTGATGGCCTTGAGTCCAGTGTGACACCAGGGGTTTATCCATCACCTTCCTCCGAAGGCAGCTCTTGTGCTTGCTGATCCTCGTTTTGATACTTCTTTTGATTTTTCCAATATAGCACAGATGGTATGGGCAAATGATTAAATAAATAACTTGTACTGTCTCACAATTGGAAAAATCATTAAGATATATCTTACGTGAGGTGGGATGTATGAATATATCTTTTGTTACCAATGCGTTATCACACACACTGCATTTGCCACACTTGAAATGTCCACGTGCCTTAGGTACAAACTGAGCCCTACTGAGAGCAGAGGGTACCAGGATGTCTCTAAGATTAGAACTCCTTTTATAGGCTATCAAGAGCTTGCTATCTTTTAAAGAAGGAAGCGGATCCAAAATGTGCCATGTTTCTCTCAAAATAGGAGCAATGTCTTTGGAATATTCTGAAATGGTAAGGGCACAAACAATGTTATTGTTCTGTGTGTGAGGGCGACCTTGTAAAAGAGTCGCCCTATCAGATGAACGGACTCGACACAGAGCTTTCTGAATACACACTGAGGGATACCCACGATTTAAAAATCTCTTACTCATGTCTGTTGTATGGGACTCAAAACCAGTATCTGTGGTACAAAGCCTCCGAACTCTTAAAAATTGACTAGTGGGCAAATTCTCTTTTAAAGTCCGATTGTGAAAGCTGCTAAAATGTAAAAGAGAATTTTTGTCAGTGGGCTTTCTATAAATTGTGGTGGCAAAACCATGATGCGTATTTTTAATTAAGATGTCTAAATAGGCAATTTGATCTGGACTGCATGTAAATTCAAATTGTAAATTAGGATCCAGAGAATTAAGCCAAGACAAAAATTCCAATAAACCATCATAGGCACCCTTCCAGATTAGGAAAATGTCATCAATATAACTTTTCCACATACAAACTTGTCCTTGATACGGGTGTGTGGTCAAAAATGTCTTTTCAAAGTTAGATACATACAAGTTGGCAACATCGGGTGCCATTGAGGAGCCCATCGCCAGACCTTTAATTTGTTGGTAATATAGGTCTTGAAAACAAAAGTAATTATAACATAAAACTAATGAGGCCATCTGCATTAGAAAACATGTAGGGGTACGTACTGGTGTTATAAGAATGTTCTCTATTTATTTATTTTATTTATTTAATTTATTTATTTAACTGTATTTATATCCCGCTTTTCACCGGGTCAAAGCGGCGCTACATTTAAGGGTGGGGTAATTAAGTATAAGGGTGGGGCCATCACCGGGTAGGCAACATTGATGATTTCGACATAGGACAGACTTTAGACATGGACAGTATAGTTCAGTTTTCAATCAGGGGTCCCTGATGGGTGATATCAGGGGTTGGTGCACTTTCTGGTGGGGGTTGCTTTGAAGCATTCTTGGAATAGGATGGTTTTTAGCTGTCTTCTGAAGGACATTAGATCGTTGTTGTTTCTGAGGTGGCTTGGTAGAGAATTCCATAGGGATGGAGCATAAAGTTCAAAGGCTCGATTGCATGTCCGTTGAGAGCATTTGGTTCTTTTGTGAGGGACGATGAGGGAGTTGCTGGAGGCCAGTCTGGTGGTTTTTCCATGGGCTGGATGAGACAGCAGGGTGCGGAGCTGTGGTCTGTGTTTGGTGGATGGCTTTGTGGGTGAGTAGGATGGATTTGTATTTAGTTCGTGCTTCGAAGGGGAGTATGTGCAAGTCTCTTAGGATTGGGGTGATGTGGTCGCTTTTCCTTGCTCTCTGAATGATTCTCGCTGTGGTGTTCAATGCGGTTCGGAGGGGGTTGGTCTGTGTGGCTGGTAGTCCATGGTAGATTATGTTGCAGTAGTCCAGATGTGGAAGTGTCATAGTTTGCATTACCGTCCTGAAGTCTTGAGGTTCGAGGAGGGGTCTGAGACGTTGCACTGTTTTTGCTTTGTGGAATATAATTCCGGAGGTTTTAGTAATTTGTTGCTTGAGGGTTAGGGCTTGGTCAATGATAATGCCTAGATATCTTATTTGTGGATGTATTTGAATGCTTGTGGTTCCTATGTTAAGGTGTGTGGGCGGTGTGAAGTCTGGGTCTTTTGTCACTATGAGGGCTTCAGTTTTCTTTATGTTTATGGATAGGTTATTTTCTTGAAGCCAGTCGGTCACTTTGGTGAAACATGCTGATAGATGTATATTTGTTGGATTTGCGGTTGTAACTGGGGCGTAGAGCATGATATCATCAGCATATATATGAAAGTTGATGTTGTGGGAACGTATAACTGAGCAGAGTGGTTGAAGATAGATGTTGAAGAGCATGGTGGACAGCGTGGATCCTTGAGGTACTCCTTGGTGTTGTTGGAAGGGGGGCGAGGTCGAGGTGCTAGTGCGGATTAGTTGTTGTCTATTAGTTAAGTAGGATTGAAACCATTGAAGTACGTTGTCTTTGATCCCAATTGAGTACAATCTGCGTATGAGGATGTTGTGGGAAATGGTGTCGAAGGCTGCTGATATATCAAGGAAGATCATGGCATATCCAGAGTGTTTTTCTTGGGTTCCTATGATGAGGGTGTTCATTAGTGTGGTCATGAGAGTCTCGACTCCATGTAGTGGGCGGAAGCCATGTTGCTGTGGGTCCAGTATATTGTTGTTGTCCAGGTGTTCTTGAAGCTGCTGCTGGACTATATTCTCGATTACCTTTGCAGTGAATGGCAGGCTTGCTATTGGTCTGTAGGATGCAGGGTCTAGGGGATCCAGGTTTTGTTTTTTTAGGGATGGTCGGATGATTGTAGTTTTGAGAATGTCTGGCATGTGACCTTGGGAGAAGGATTCGTTGACAATATGGGTCAGTGGTGAGCTCAGGTTGTCTTTGGATTTCTTTATCCAGTCTGTGGGGCAGGGGTCCAGCGGAGAGGTGGTGGTGTTTAGGCGGGAGATGGTGGATGATATTTCTTCTGTGGTGGTTTCTTTAAAGGTTGTCCATTCACTGTGCATGTTGGGGTGGTGGTTTATTGTGGTTGCCTCGGCGTTCAGATGTCTAAAATGGAGAGCACGGCATCTTGAGTTATGTTTGTGTATAAGGATTTTATATCCAGAGTAACTAAGAGGATCCCATCATGTGTGCCTTGATATGTATCCAAGAAATGTATCATGTGTGAAGAGTTTCTAACATAAGAAGGTGTTAATTGAACAAAAGGTTGAAGGAAAACATCCAGAAACTTTGATACTGGTTCAAATAAAGACCCAATGACTGATATGATGGGTCTGCCTGGCGGGTTGTTCAAAGATTTGTGTATTTTGGGAAGAACATAAATAGTTGGCATGACAGGGCAGGGAACAGTGAGAAAATCACATTCTTTTCATGTTAGATAGCCGGCTTGTTGACCCACATAGATAAGAGTGTCAATTTTGCTTTTAAGAGCAGGAGTAGGGTCATCATGTAATCTTATATAATAAGAGTTATCTTTTACCTGCCATAAAATCTCCTGGATATATGTGTTCCTATCTTGTATCACCAGAGTCCCACCTTTGCCAGCTGATTTTATGATAATGTCGAAATTATTCTTAAGCTGCGTTAAAGCTTTCCTTTCCTCATGGGTGAGATTAAAATAAGTATGTGGTTTTTTATCATCATATAGTTTTAATCATATAGCCTCAATCATCGTATTATCTGTCCTGGGGGGAATCCAAGTAGAGGGTTTATGAATTACAGAAGGGTCACTGTAAGCATCAGTGTGGTTGTCAAAAAAATCTTTAATCTGAAGTTTCTGAAAAGTTTTACCTGAGTACTGAACGGATCATTTTTCTTGGTGGGAACAAAGGACAAACCCTTATGGAGGACAGAGGCCTCCAGAGGGGTAAGAGTATAACTGGAGAGATTAAAAATACCCTCTATCTCTCCCAGTGGTGTCAATTGTGATAACCCTGGCCTCTCCCTCTGCCTCTGCCCCGAGAGTGAAATTCTGACTGGTTCCATGACATCCGGGGAGGATCTCGCGGAGGATGGGGATAATCTTGTTGTGGGGGATCTTTCCTGTGTTTGGAATCTCCTTCTTTCCACAAGATGTCCATTGAAAAATCCTGTTTTTGTTGTTGATTTGGAGGGGAGAGAGAAGAGAAAAGAGGAGCAGAGGATTCAGGGGGATCTAAATGGTTGCTACAACTCCTTTTCCTGAAGTGTTCAGGGCTACCTGTGGTTGAGGGACGGCAGGATCTGTTATTACTATATCTATCTGATTTGGAGTCAAACTTCCGTTTTCTAGATATACTTCTGGATGAGACCGTGTCATTAGTCCAAAAATAAACATTACCTGTCTTGTAGTCCTCCTCATCTCTTTTAAATGTTTTAAATGTTCTATCCTTAATTACTTTTTTGTATTCTAAAACATTCTTATCATATTTGCATAATTTAGGTTCTATATCCAAATGTAGGGCATGCGCCTTACGACATGAGGTGTTAATTAAAAGAATCATAAGATCCAATGAACATTTGTTCAAAATTCTGGTCCAATCAGCCATAAAATCAGAATCATCTCGATACATCCCAGGCGCTTTACTCATCCAGGTGAAAAGTAGTATATAAGCATTGCTAATTAAAAAATAAAATAAAATAAAATTGCTACTTGCAGTTGCCATGTAATAGTTGCTAGCAGCCCTGGAAAACATTGATATGTATCAGTGAGCAGCAAGGGATACAGCCACATGGGACCTAGGTGTATGAGGTTACCTAATCACAACCCCAGGTCTAGAACTGTGTACATAGCTGCCCAATGGGGGCATGAGAAAAGCATGTGATGTCAACTTGCTGCCAGGGTTTGGAGTTCTGAACCATGTGGGCCAAGGCTAGCAGATCTGCTGGTGGAGGTGAGCAAACCTGTCCACATGGTATATCCAGCCATACTGCAGTGGGGGGCCTCTCACAACTCTTATCAGTAGCAGTGCCTTCTATGAAACAATTTGCTAGCTGAAGTCTGATCAGCACCACAAGGTCAATAGATGCATATGTACATAGCAGCTTAGTGGAGCACCAGACTGTGGGATGGAAACCACAACTTTTCACTCTATCCATCTGGTGCGATAAGGGAAGGTGCACTCCAAACAATACATGAACAAATGTTCTGTCTCTGCCATATGAAAGCCTCAAGAGAAGCCAAAATGTATCAACAAGGAAATCGGTACCAAAAATCTTTTCATATACTAGGACTGGCCAATAGAAATATATGTAGGACCAAATGTATTACACTATACCAAGACATTGCACCACACAGTAATCCACTTGATTGTCCATTTAATGAAGCATAGCAATCGCAAGCATATAGCTCTCAAACTGTGGCCTCAAAAACAGATAATACCTATCAAGCTAATGACTTCATAGTTCAGTTAGACTCTCACCACTTCACAGTTCCAAGTTGAATGCACTTTGATTCAGTGCAGGGTTTCCAACATAGGGTGATAACCTGGTTCTGTTTTGGGGAGACAACTTATGTTTCTGCATGGATGTTTCAAGTATGATCTTGTGAAAAGGTATATTTCAATGCAGCCACAAAAGTCATTCCACTGATGCACAACTGGGTTGGTGCCCTAGGTTCAAAAACCAGCACTGAGTCGGAGCGAGTTTCACTTGCAAGTGTGACGTTGTTACCCAGATAAGTGTTTGGCCTTCTAAAGATAACAATATTTGAGCTATATGATTGTGAGTGCTAGGCTCCATTAAATTGATCATCAAGTGGATTACTGTGTTATGCAATGCCTTGACATGGTGTCAAATCTTTGGACAGTGCTAGCATATATAGAGAAATTGGTGTACACATTTACATGACAAAACATATGAAAGCTGTTGGCCAACCATGCACTTCACTAATCGCACATATCCTCACAGTATAGTCACCCCCCTAGCTCACCTCCCCCAACAGCTGCACCTCTGTACCAAGAATGCACTGTACACCGATGATGTGCATGCTCATGATCCCCTTGCTGAGGCGTGTGGCAAACATCACTTCCTCCCATACATTGCTAAATCACACCACAGTCCTCCACAAAAACCTGAGTAATGCCACAAGCACAGGGTATCCTCAACCCCTACAATCCCATAGCATTACTGAAGGGTGAGTCAAATCAAACTTTCCTACATACACTAGGTCAGTTTTGCTGTTGGCAGTGATGGACGTTGCATTCATGTGCAACATATTTTATTGGGGAGGGTTGTCTACATGCTTTATGAATGCTGCCATAGTCAATAGGAGGGCATGTGCAGGAGTGTTATGTGGAGGTCACCAAACAGTATCTCCCATCTGTAATATAAAACACAGACCAACACATTAAACTCATGCACTCCATAGTCTTAACGCGCAGAGCTGCAATCTCACCTTACTTCTCCTCTCATCAAGAAACATTTAGCTGCATTTAGTTGCTTTGTACATAGTTGCTTCTGTACATAGTTTATTATGTTCTCTGTTTATGAAACCTGTTTTATGTATACCCTGTTCTTTGTAAGCACTGATCAATTTTTGTGACGTGTAGTTTCTGTTCATTGTAAACCGCACTGATGTCAAATAGCGCGGTATAAAAGAAACTGTAAATAAATAAATAAAAATAAATATTGCCTTGTGTATAGTCATGTTCTGTCTTCAGTCCCTGCTGAATAAAAGAAATGTCATACTGGGTCAGACTAAGGTCCATCAAGCTCAGTATCCTGTTTCCAACAGTGGCCAGTCCATGTCACAAGTACCTGGCAGGTTCTCAAAAGGTCACACGGATTCCATGGGATAGGAGGCAGTGTACTATTGTGGATCAGGAACTGGTTAAAAGATAGAAAGCAGAGGAGAGGGGTAAATGGCCAATTTTCCCAATAGAGAAAGGTGAATAGTGGAGTACCGCAGGGATCTGTGCTGGGATCGCTGCTTTTTGACATATTCATAAATGACCTGGAAAAGGGAATAACTAGTGAGGTTATCAAATGTGCAGATGACACAAAACAATTTAAAGTTGTTTAAACCCAAGAGGATGGTGGAAAATTGCAAGAGGATCTTGATAGATTGGAAGACTGGGCATCCAAATGGCAGATGAAATTTAAGGTGGACAAGTGCAAAGTTATGCACCTAGCAAAGAACAACCCAAACTATGGTTACACGATGCAAGGTTCCACATTGGGAACCACCACCCAGGAAAAAGATTTAGGTGTCATCATGGATAGCAAGTTAAAGATTTAGGCATCATTGTGGATAACATGTTAAAACCCTCCGCCCAGTGTGCAGCAGTGGCCAAGAGAGCAAATAGAATGCTAGGTATCATAAGGAAAGGAATGGAAAATAAACAAAGACTATTATAATGCCTCTGTATCGTTCCATGGTGCGACCGCACCTTGAGTATTGTGTACAATTCTGGTCACTGTATCTTAAAAAGGATATAGCATTTTTAGAAAAGGTACAGAGTAGAGCCACCAAAATGGTAAAGAGGATGGAAGGATACCCCTATGAAGAGAGGCTAAAAAGGTTAGGGCTCTTCAACCTGGAAAAGAGATGGCTGAGGGGAGATATGATAGAGGTCCATAGTTAATGAATGGAGTGGAACGGGTAAATGTAGATCGATTATTTATGTCATCAGAATATAAAAAGACTAGGGGACATGCGATGAAGCTACTGGGTAACTTATTTGAGACTAATAAAAGAAAATAATTTTTCACTCAACGTGTAATCAAACTCTGGAATTTGTTACCGGAGGATGTACTAAAAGCTGTTAGTGTAGCTGGGTTTAAAAATGTTTTAGACAAGTTCCTGGAGGAAAGGTCCATAAACCATTATTAAAAGGGAACCAGGCTAGAAACATAGAAATATGCCGACAGAAAAAGACCATATGGCCTATCTAGTCTGTCCTTCCATATCAACAACCACAACAGTCCCCTTTTTTCCTTTAGAGATCTTCTGTGTTTGTCCCATGCTTTTTTGAATTCAGATACTGTCCTCATCTATACAACTTCCACTGGGTGACTATTCCATGGATTCACCACTCTTTCCGTAAAGAAATATATCCGCATATCACGCCTGAATCTATCCTCCCTTCATCCTCATCCCATGTCCCCTCGTAGCAGAACTTGTTTTCAATTGAAAGAGACTTTCCCCCTGTACATTTATGCCATGGAAGTATTTAAACATCTCAATTATATCACTTCTATCCCGCCTTTCCTCTAAGGTGGGCATATTAAGATCCTTACGTCTGTCCTCATATGCTTTATAATGAAGACCATTAACCATTTCAGTAGCCACCCTCTGTACTGACTCCATCCTGTTTATATCCTTTTGAAGGTGTGGTCTCCAGAATTGCACACTATACTCCAAATGAGGTCGCACCAAAGACGTATACAGAGGCACTATCACCTCCTTTTTTCTGCTAGCCATTCCTCTCCGTATGCAACCAAGCATCCTTCCAGCTTTTGCCGTTGCCTTACCTACCTGTTTAGCTACTTTAAGATCATCAGACACAACCACGCCTAGGTCCTGCTCTTCTTTAGTGGACAAAAGTACTTCACCCTCTATACTATATTGCTCCCTTGGATTGCTGCAGTCCAAATGCATGACCCTACATTTTTTAACATTAAATCCCAGCTGCCAAATTCTAGACCATTCTTCAAGCTTAGCTAGATCCCTCCTCATGTTATCTACATCTTCCTGGGTGTCTACTCTATTGCATATTTTGGTATCATCCGCAAAGAGGCAAACCTTACTCTACAGCCCTTCTGCTATATCACAAACAAAGATATTAAAAAGAATCGGACCAAGGGCAGATCCCTGGGGCACACCACTGGTAACACCCTTCTCCTCAGAGTAAGCTCCATTTACTTGTACTCTTTGTCGCCTCCCACCCAACCAATTTCTAACCCAAGCAGTAACTTTAGGGTCCATCTCTAGGGTGCTCAGTTTGTTTATAAGACACCTGTGAGGAACAGTGTCAAAGGCTTTACTGAAATCTAAATACACCACATCAAGGGCTCTCCCTCTGTCTAACTCCCTGGTCACCCAGTCAAAGAAATCAATCAGATTTGTCTGACAAGACCTGCCTCTGGTGAATCCATGCTGCCTCGGATCCTGTAATCCGCTGGACTCCAGAAACATCACTATTTTCTCTTTTAGCAGTGTTTCCAATAATTTACTCACCACCGAAGTTAAACTAACTGGCCTGTAGTTTTCAACTACATCCTTACTTCCGCTTTTGTGTAAAGACACCACATGAGCCTCTCTCCAGTCCTTTGGCACCACTCCCAACTCCAACAAGGCATTGAAAAGGTCAGTCAGTGGAGCTGCTAGAACGTCCCCAGGTTCCCTCAGTATTCTAGGGTGTATCCCATCCAGTCCCATTGTTTTGTCTACTTTAAGTTGAGCTAGTTTCTCACAAACACAGTCTTCTGAAAATTGTTCAAGATGTCCCTCACTTCTGTTCCTGTTTGTGGGTGTTTTCTGAGGTCCTGCTCCTGGTTCTTCATCTGTGAACACATAACAGAAATATTTGTTAAGCAATTGTGCTTTATCCTCATTAGCTTCTACATATTCCTCCCCTTCACCCTTAAGTCTGACAATACCACCTTTGTCCTTCCTCTTCTCACTAACATATCTGAAAAATATCTTATCCCCTCATTTTATTGCATTGGCTATTTCCTCCTCTTTTTGAATCTTTGCTTTCCTGACTACTTTGCTAGCTTCTCTAAGTTTTTCCAAATATAGATCCCTGTCTTCCTCTTTCCGTGATCTCTTGTATTTCATGAAGTCCTCCCTCTTGTTCTTCACCTTTTCAGCTACTTCTTTCGAAAGCTATGGTGGTCTCCTTTTCCTTTTACCTTTATTTACCATTTTAGCAAAAAGGTTGATTGCCCTTAAGATATCCCCTTTCAGTTTTGCCCACTGTTTTTCAGGAAATGGAAAAAAGAGCCAAACGACAAAACCTGGAAATAGCACAAGCACTGGTAAGTTAAATGCAAGGCATTGATAAGGCAAGCAAAGGGAGAATTTGAGAAGAAGCTTGCTGCGGAATCAAAAATGCGTAATAAAGACTTTTTCAAGTACATTCGTAGCAAAAAACCTGTGAGAGAGTCAGTTGGTCCATTAGATGATAGAGGGGTTAAATGAGCACTAAGAGGCGACAAGGCGATAGCGGAGAGACTGAATGAATTCTTTGCTTCGGTCTTTACTGAGGAAGATGTAAGGATGTTACCCATGACTGAAGTGGTATTTAAAGCTGTGGAAGAATTGAAGGAAATATCGATACTTCGGGAAGCTGTATTACAACTATTAGATAAACTGAAGAGTAGCAAATCACCTGGGCCGGATGATATACATCCAAGGGTGTTGAAAGAACTGAAATATGAGTTTGCAGACCTGAATAAAACATGGATGATCTTTAGTTGACTCAATTTTTGAGTCTTCTCCAGATAAGGTGTATAAAAGGGTGACTCTTTTAGTCACTTTTGGATCAGAAGCTGACAAGTCTGCCATAGTGAAGTTGTATTTTCCTAAGAAGGATATCCCTTTTTGTGGATAACCTATTAATATTTTTCCTGATGTGGCTCAATCTACTCAGCTTCGAAAGGAAAGCGTTCTTGCAATTAAAATCTAAAGTTCTTGCAATTGGTGGGACCCACTTTCTGAAGCTCCCCTGTAAATGTATAATATTGCATTCTGGTTTAAAATATGTTTTTACAGATGTATCAAATTGTTGAGTCTTTTCTTATTGATAAATGTTAGGTAGTGAGATGGGATAGATAAAAGGGGTCTTTTTGTTTATCTTCTGGGCAACGTAGGAGTCAGGTGTTCTCCTTGATGTGGACTTTAGCATTCTTATTGGATTATATGTTTACTTGGTAATGAGTTTCTTTTGTATTAGACTGCCATAAGATGCTGTTCTTTTTTTTTTATCTTGTATATTGTGATGAGGAGAGTATGGCTAAGTCCATGGAATTGGAAGAAAATCAGACATTTACCTTTAAAGAAAGAGACAGGCAAGGAATCAGTAGCTCTCAAACTGCAGGCAGAGAAAAATAACACCTAGATACTGAGGACAGGACACACCCAAGCTCTGCTAATCCAAGGGCAGGCTTGGAAATTAATGAGGTACACCTGGGTGAAGGGGAGTGCACGGTAGTTCAGAGACACTCTTATAAACCCAGGGAAATATTGGAGGAAATAACGGAGAGAGAGAACAGCCAGAGAGAGGGCAACATGAACAGGAGTACCAGGACGAGGCAGCACACGCAGCAGCATGCTGGAAGGAAAGATACAGGAAACCAGCACTCGAGAGAACTGACCAGGGAGAACACTGGAGAATTCAGTGGGGAGAGAAGCACCAGAGAAAGGCCCAGAGAGTTCACCGTGGAGGAGAACGGTGGAGACTTCCAAGGGAATCTCAGAGGCGAAAGCCCTAGTCAGAAGGAAAGCCAGGATTGCAGGGAAACTGCAATTGGTTTTAAAACTAGGAGAGCTGTGCCAGAGAGAAGTGCTGATAAGGGTCAGGCTGCAGTGCCAACCGTTCCTGAACCAGCTAAAGAGCTGCAACTTCCAAAAAGGTGCGTGAATAAAAGGGTAGCCAAAACTGCCATCAACCAGTTAGAGGCATTGTGTCATTTGATGCAAGAAAAGAATCTCCACGTTCCTGGTGGAAACTCTGTGCATAGGGAAAAGCCTCAGTGGAGAAAGGTTCTGGAACTTTTAGAGAATATTAAGCCTGAAGTTTTTCATGTTGGCTTAAAGCCAGATTTACCGGACACAGGTCCTGAGGAAATGCAGATAGACTATCATGAATCTGATGAGGGGTCTGAAGATTCAGTAATGGATTGTTCTCTGTGCCAGAAGGCAGAATAAAATGTTCTTGGATAAAAGAAGGGAAAAGCCTATAACCTGAATGTCCTAGAAGGCAGTGTGAAAACAGGGAGAAATGTGTTTACCAAGGAATGCTAAAGAACCCTGTTGCTGAAGAAAGGATATTTATTTTGGGTTTGAAGAGAAGAGAAGCCTTGCTTGATTGCTGAATGATTTGAAAAACGGCGACACATGTTAAAAAGCTACTAAAAGCAGTTACATTGTTTGTTTGGTATAAATGCCTATGGATTATTTTTTGGAGAGAGAATCTTGTTTGTTTTGCGTTGAGCCTTAATGCTCTTTAGAAAAAGAAATAAATTCCTGTGTTTTGCCTTGTAAACCCTCAGTCTCCACACTACTTGTTTTTTTCTAAACAACACAACTACAAATCCCAGCAGCCCCAGCGCTGGATGAGGAAGAAAACTCTTTAATTAAAGGACTAACAAGTGCAGCCCTAGGCTTATAGGCTGTTGCCTGGGCCAGGGGCCTCCACAATATGTATACAAGTAAATGCATTAAAAAAATCAGCAGGGCACCGCAGCTGGGAAGTACTGTTTTGGGGTACCAAGTCACTCTTGCTTTTGTGGAAGTGGGAGATACTGCATGGATGCTGTTGAACCCCTCTTGTTTTGCATATTTAGCAGCATGTTTCCTAGACTCTGTACTGGTAACATATGAACAAAAGAAATGCCATACTGAGTCCATCAAACCCAGTATCCTGCTTCCAACAGTTGAGGTCACAAGTACCTGGCAGATGTGCAGATACTTATAATGGTTTGATGGAGGAGGGGGCTGGGTAAGTGGCTTTTCATTAATCAAATTTAATGTTTTATTATTGTGTTTGTTTTATTTTAACATCTGTTATACTAAATTGCATGTGTATCTTTAGAAGCCACCTAGGATTTTAGATGGGTGGTATATACATTTAAAAATAAAGTATACTAAATTTATGCACATGATGTCGCAGTGAATCTCCACACATGGCCCTGCATCACTGGGAGATGGAAGAAAGCAGAAACTTCAAACTGGGATCTACATGATCAGAGAATAAAATGGTCAGACAACAAAGTTCAAAGATCATTTTATTTTCATTGTAATTATCTGATTTGGTGCTATCTTTATATCTTGTACAGTACATGGAAATGCATCTCTTTCTATTTCTCTGGTATTGCACTCTATGCAGAATCTGGCTTCTTGGGGTTGCAGTTTAATTTTTTTCTACATATGTCTATTTTTAGATTATGTTCACTTATTCTGTACTTGGTGAGGGTCTGTGTTTTGAGTGTGTGACCAAGACCAAGTGTTCTCTTAACATGGAGTTTGTATGTAGGGATCTGTACCGTAGTGATCTGAATTGTTCAACTTTTTAAATAGGTGTTTGGATGTTCCAGGGCCCACTGTAGTATTTACAGTGATGTTTTTTTTTTATATGGGTTCCTTACGTGAGTTTTGGACGTTGGTGCTAATATGGTATGGTAGATTTGCTCTTTAGATCTTCAGAGACTTTGTTGTAGGGTTTTGTTTTAGATCACAATATGCCTGGTACTGGAGAATGTTTGTTGTTGTTGTTAGTGAGATGATCACAATCAGATGTTGTTTAAGATATTGAGTTCTGTGGGTGAATGTCCTAGTTCTGCTCTGCACCCACTGTTGATGGGGGTTCTGTGGATGCTAAATATATGTTCAAAAAGAAAAAGCAAGAACCATAATGTGGTTTATAACAACAAAATAAAAATGAGTCATAATTTAGTTTTATAAACTGTGCTATGGTTCTCGCTCTCTTTTAGTTCCTTGGTGTGCAAACATATTGCATTTCCTCAATCTACAGTAGTGCTGAGTGCAACTACAGAATGCCATTTCATGCCACTCGTCTTATTGGGAATCTCTGGTGGATTCTGGCACATTCCTGCTCTGCTGATATGATTGGCTATGCAAGGAGGCTTGAGAGGCAGACAAGCTGATCATGTCCCTTTGTACTCTCATCATACCACTCATGTGTGATGAGGAAACTGCTGGAAGGCAATGGGTTTTTCTAGGCTTAGTGCTCGGAACATATGTCGCAGGCAGATGATGTGGCAAGGCAGAGCCATGAATGGGGCACCCAGGACAAGGAGTAAATTTCCTGTCATGATTTGACAATTTCCAATCTGTAATCAAACCGCTGCTGATCGCTGGAAGTAGCGGTATACAAATGTACACTAAATAAAAATAAATAAATAAATAAATAAAAGACACATTGGAATCATAACAATGGCCAAGGATATGTAGTAGGCACTGCATCCTCCTGTCAAGCACAGTAGGCAAATGTCTGGTCTGTGACATCATTCTATGCCACGCACATACATGCCCTGCTAGGTATCAGCAATGCTCCCGCTTCAGCAGGGTGTCGGCATCCTGATGGGGGTGTCTGAATCCTCTCCCAGGATACAAGCACATTTGCCATACTCTTGCAGTTGCTGGCCTAGGTGAGTACATAATGCAAATGGCAAGAGCTGTGCTGCACTTCCACCAAGTGTACCACATGTGCTCCAGAGAAACCCCTGGTCTCAAGCCACACACCATCCATGAACAATGCCACTGCAGCACTCTGGGAATGAAGCAGATGTAACATACCTTGGCCTATAAATAGGCACTTTTGCAGAGACACCATAATGACCACAACAGCAAGCAGACATGCATGAGGTGTTCAGCTGCCCTGATTTCCCCTGCCAGCAACTGCAAACATATGAGTTGGGAAGGTACCAAACTCTGCATTACCAACTTACACTATAGGAGTCGTGTGCATCAGTGGCACCCCTGGTGTTATTGTGCATTGGGAGCCTGTTGCCAGCTCTACTAAGCCAAGTGGTTAGCACATGTACTTCCATCATTGAGATATAGTGACAGTAATTGCTTGCAAATGGCACTGTTTTGCAGTTGGGGATTTCTAGTCCCTGGAGGTACCTTTTGGAATCAGTGCTGCGGGTACCATGATGCATCCTGATGTGATTGTTGGAAATCCTAGACTGGTCAAAATTCTCTATTATTGAGGTGCCTAATATGAAAACTCCATCATATGCCTGGAGGATCGATCTGACTGTGAGGTGTGTGCATCACACATATCATGCAGCACTTACTTGGACTTGCACAGTTACAATGTCCTGGATATCACTTAACAACCATGTCTGGTTTTGTTTTAGGCTCATTATGATGTAATAAGGGACATGTAGCTAGGATTGCCACCTGGCTCCACATGCGCCTGACAGGCTTCATCTAATCCTGGCTCAACCATATTGCATGCAGGGACATGTAGTTTACCTTTTTCTATGGAATGCAATGGAATAACCAGAACTACATGTCCCTGCATGCAATGGGCTAAACCCTGGACTTGATCCAGCCTGTAGGGCACATCTGTAGTCAGTTGCCAAGCCTACATGCAGCACTGATCACAAATGGGTATTACCGGGAATCACATATGTCATGTTGACGTTAAGTGCTGTTGAGTCGGTGTCGACTCATGGCGATCCTCTGGATAGTTGTCCTAAATTGTGTTCGGTCTTCAGTCAGGCGGCTCATTGTTGACAGATTGGCACCCGTAGCTG
Source organism: Ichthyophis bannanicus (assembly GCA_033557465.1). Classification (NCBI taxonomy): domain Eukaryota; kingdom Metazoa; phylum Chordata; class Amphibia; order Gymnophiona; family Ichthyophiidae; genus Ichthyophis; species Ichthyophis bannanicus. The sequence goes on from CM066031.1 coordinate 1,311,187,851, forward strand.
CTGTTATTGTATCGCTCCACCTCATTGCTGGCCTTCCTCTTTTGTGTTGGCCTTCTACATTGCAAAGCATGATGTCTTTCTCTAATGATCTCTCTCTTTGCATAATGTGTCCAAAGTATGAAAGTCAAAGTCTTGTCATCTGAGCTTCTAAAGAAAGCTTAGGTTTAATCTCCTCTAGAACTGACTGGTTTATTCTTCAGGCAGTCCACAGTATACACAGTATTCGTTGTCAGCACCATAATTCAAAGACATCAATTTTCTTCCTGTCTATCTTTTTCACCATCCAAATTTCGCATCCATATGCCACTATTGAAAATGCCATGACTTGAACAAGTTGAATCTTTGTATGTAGAGAGACATCTCTGCTCTTTAAAATCTTGTCTAGGTCCTTCATAGCCATTCTGCCAAGAGCAACGCATCATCAGAACACTGATCACAAATGGGTATTATCAGGAACCACATACGCCATAAGGCATTGCAATGTAAATACAAAGGCAATACTGGCAAAGAAAGGCCCCCCGGGATTGGGGCCATGGGCTAATCTGTAGGGTTGCCAACTGGCCTCAGACGTGCCCAGAAGGCTCAATCCAGTCCCGAGTTAACCCCATCACATACAGGAACATGAAGGTCTGAATTCTCCATTGCACTTGAGAAGAAATGGGAAACTATAGGTCCCTACAAGCAATGGCGTAAACCCAGAACTGGATCAAGCCTGTGAGGCACATCTGGAGCCTGTTGCCAAAGCCTACCATTCAGGCAAGGGCAGTTGTACACAGGTACTCACTGCTATAGTGTTATCTGCTCGGCGTTTGAACCAGCGCAGCATGTGCTGCCATGCCTTTGTCATCCGGCCCACATTGTGTCTAGCTCCCAAGCTGGGGAACAGCAGGTCCTACCTGGGGTGATCAGGGTTGCCAGCAGATGAAAATCAGCATCAGAGAATCTTGGCTTCCTGGATCTGGCCACCATTACTCCTCACAATGCCTGGTTCTGCCTTCAAGACATCAGACATCATGCAGAGCCGCAATGCATGTTTGGAGCACAGCGCCTGTTGGCCACTGTGAACACATGCTTGTATCATTGCACCCATTGTTTGAGCACATTCCAATCTAGCCAGGGAATGCAACCGGTACATCAGTCAGTTGGGAGAGTCTGCCAGCAGTCCTGGGCTTGTAAATCACCTATGTGATGCATTACGGGAATGCAGCACAGAATCCAGAGATGCAAAGTGAGCCGGTTCCACGATACAGAATATCTCTCTGATGCCTCATGTTAGCTATAGCATAGATGTCAAGTGTTTATATGAGGGACTACAAAGACCATACTCCACTGCAATGCAAAGGTTGATTCTGAACAGGGGAAACTTCTCACACCAGGAGCTGGTTGGATTGCCAACTCTGGGAATTACAGCTGGCACACCTCTGACTACACATACCAGGCTGTATCACACAAGAGGCTAATGACCCTAGCAACAGAGTTGCCAACTTACCCAGTTCCTGGACTGAGATTGTGAGTCAGTTCAGGTTTTCTATCTCATTGCAATTTGAAATGGTATATGTGTGTCTACAGGTTAGTGCTGACTCCTGGTGACCCAGTAGCACCTGTGTTTTCCTGACAGTGTGATTGCAGGTACATGGATAGGCATTTCTTACAAGACAATGTGAGGTTAAGTGACTTTATCAAGGCCTTAAGGAGCACTAGAGGGATTTGAACCCTGGTCTGGTCCCCACTGAGCCAGTGCTCTAACCATTCAGCTATACTTCCACAGCTTTGCTTACAGCACTCCTTAGGCTAAACCAGACTACAACTTCCTGCATGCAATGGTCTAAACTCAGGACTGGAACCAACCTGGTACAATTGCAAACCCCACCTAGGGTCTGCCTGCAGCAGTACACATGCAGTATGGACTGCATTGCCAAAACTCAAGTCACTCACTCTATGAAAAAAAAACCTGTTCTGCTTCTTGAAAAACTTCATTGTTTGTCACCACAAAAAATTCTTGAAACAGAAAAACACAAGATACTCCCCGATGCCTCAATCCAGAGCTCCCAAACGTTTTACGATTACCCTCGCTACATCAGGGGAAATGCCAACCATGACCCACCATGCTGTTCAAAAAACACTGCGCCGAGCATTGTTGAAGAGAAGCTGGAGTGATGGCTGCTTTGTGCTGAGTTTTTGCCAATGTGGGTCATGGTTGGCATTTTCCCTGATGTAGCGAGGGTAATTGTGAAACGTTTGGGAGCTCTGGATTGAAACGTCGGGGAGCAGGATGGCCGTCCATTACAAGGAATTTTTGCAAAGTTAAGTAATTGTGCTTGAGTGGCTATCCTGGATCTACGGGAAGGTCATTGATGTTATGGGGCCTGTATATTATGATAGTGATTTTGTATCATGTCTGTCATAAGGTTACTGAGACCTTCCTCGTAGTATCTTGTGTTTTTCTGTTTCAAGATTTTTTTGTGGTGACAAACATTGACGTTTTTCAAGAAGCAGAACGTTTTTTTGTTTTCATAGAGTGAGTGACTTGAGTTTTGGATTTCTACACTCTTAAAACGACCATATATATTATTGTATGGACTGCATTGGGCACTCAGTACTGCATCTGCATAACAGACATAGCACCAATATTAATCTCCTGTCCAATGACCAAGCAACATGTGAGGGCAAGATGTCCTTCACTCCACTGTACCTCCTAAGCCAAACAACAGTCACATACAGAGGTCCACTGGGCTGCTGTATGGCACTCATCTCAGAGGCAGCACATATGCAGGGTGTGCATTCCATTGTGACATGCTGTACACTACATAATACGTACTTTTGCACATACACCACAATCAAACCTCATTCATGACCCATGTGGCTGATGATGGCCCTTGGCAGGTCTATGTCCATTGAGACCATCCTGCCCTCTTGGGAGGGCCATGCTCACTTGCTCCTTGGTCTTAGAAGACATGTAGATGCTAGGCAATGCTCCAGTGCTCATTGAGCCAGTATGGCTGCAATTGTGACTATGTGTGCCTGTATTAGTAAGCCCCTTTATTTTCCAGGATGCACTTCACAATATGAACACCTATATGTTGCTTTTGCTCCTATGGAGAATGCAGCAATCCATCACATCAGCTCCGGAATGTGCAGGGTCATTCTGTGCTTCATCCACATAACAGCTCTATATGTGAAAGTGTCCTTTGTTACCAGCCACCCTGAATGTGAGAAAGGACATACATCACCTGGTCCCCAGACCAAGCACCACAATGGATATTTTTTCCAGATTCTGCAGCAGATCTATTTCACTTCAAGAATGCTGAAGGTGCTGGGTGTGGTATGTCATGCTAGCCATTTGGTAGTCTGTACAACTGCAGCGTGTTGGAGTGGCATATCCCTTGTATCCTGTACCTGTTGGCCAGGGACTCTTGTGTAACACCTTATGTCATAATCTAGGTCTCTGGCAGCTGTTTCCAAGGAACCAGAAAGCAGTGTGTGGTGCCTAAGCAGAAGGGGAGGTGGAGGGGGTGCTGATGCAATCCAGCACGGCCTGCCAAAAACATAGTCACCAGCAGGTTACAGGCAGCCCCTGAAAAGCTGCTCTCCTTTCTTTTTTAGACATCTGTTCAGCTAGATCCATCACAGTCAGCCTGCATATGTTGTGTGACACTGGGCTGTGTCACTCACTCACTCACACAATATCTGTGTTCAGTCTGCTAGTCACCACCCACTGCATGTACACATGACCCCCATGAAGATGGTGGCATCATACAAACAGCATGAACATCCAGCAGCCTGGGTAGTGACTGGACTGCCATTGAGAAACAGTAACTGTGTCACTGCAGCTTGACCCTAGATAACACTGTGTGGATACATAACCCTGGCATGGTCACAGCTCAGTCAAAGTGATTATAGCCTCTCACCATGAATAGCTGTGTGCAGTCAGGCCATACATGTGCCAGGCCCATGTTAATTTAGCTCAGCCATTTACCTCATGTACATCCTGTGCAAACTGCTCTGTTTTAGACAATACTCAGAATCCCCTGCTCTGCATGAGTGAACCCTTTAAGTATGAACTTGGGGACAACTAATGCTATGTGAAGAGCACTAGAAACTGGCCCAGAGAGAAGCTGCATGAGCATGTTGGCCCATAGTGCTATATGTCTGTCACATACCAGAATACTGTGTCCCCCTACACAGCTTTTGTCAGTGACCATTTAACATAGTGCCATGCTCATACTCCCATATTACATCATGTCCCTGGCCTTGGACACTGCAAAAATGTCCACTGCAGTACATGTACTCTCCCATCCTTTGGCCATTGGCCCATACCCCCTCTCTCTCCCAAAAAGCATGTGGAACCATGGTAGGCTGGACATGGGGTTAGATGTTGGTACATTTGCTGGCTACACATACTCTGCCATTCACAGCCTCTTTGTATACTAGCAACGTCCTTGCGGCTGTCACACTTGGTGCCCTTGGAAAGTTGGAGAGGCTCTCATGCAGGGCCTCTGATGTGAAAAACAGAGACTGACTAGGCCCTCATAGCTTCTGTGCATCTGAACATAGCATATGGTTGGCCACTCCACCTACCTGTGGCCCATTCACAACATCTATGGGACTGTTTCCCCATCCCTACCCCAGCAGTCACCTTCAGGCACAGTCTTCCTACATGGTGGCAGGCAATGTAGAGACATACATGACATCCTGTGGCACATTCCTCCTGCTGGACTTATGCCCACACCATTCAGAGATCAGTGTCTACTGTCAAAAGCAGGCAAACAATTGCATGTCGTCTCTGTAAACATGAGACAGGTTATAGCTTTGGAGTAATACATAATGTACTGCTGAATGTTATAGTCAGTTGTAGACAGTTCAGATAGTGCATAGTGTGTGTAGATGTGCAAAATAAGGACATGCATGTATGTGCTTAGTGTGCATGGAGCTGTGAGCCCCCCAGATTGTACTCTGTGACCGTAGCCTAGAACAAGAGCAAACTGCATACAGCTACATTGCATATTCTTTCCTGTCTCACCAATTGACAATAATGGGCATTCACAGAAGCCAGTCCTCCATGTGAGCCTAGTTCCCAATAAGCTGCAGCTGCGCCAAAGGGGCTGATGGTTTTGCCCCGGATACGGCTATTATAACAGTTGGCTTTAATTAGGCATCTTATCTGTGAAGACAGATGCGTCCTGAGGCCTGGAAGGTCAGTCAGAGGTGAGGATTGCTTCACACACATGTATTTGATAGAGCTCTCCCTGGTGAGATTGTGTTCCCCCAGCTCACTGCTGTAAGACTAGCAGGTGATATGGTAGCTGTACAGCAGTATCATATTGGGACGTAACTGGAGGGGCATGCTGTGGGGATGGGGTTCACCGATGGTGTAACTGGGAATGCATCTGAGGTTCATAGCTTTGGGGAGAACATGTGTACAGCCTGTGATAAGGAAGCTTATCATAGCTCAGGTAGGAGCTATAGAAAAGATGATGTGACTCTGAACAAGCAACCTGTCAGTTTTGGTAGAAGTAAGAAAACAGAGTTTTCACATAAAAGACTACCAGTCCCAGAATGCACCAGGTTTCCAGCAGCCATGAGGGAGGCTGAAGTGAGAAAACGTGTGTGCAATCAAGAGAGCTATGAGGTAATCCCTAAGCACTCATCTCAAAGGGCAGGGCCTGATTCAACACAGCTGCGCTGTGTTAGGGAGGAGCACACATTAGGACAGAATAAGAATAGAGCTTATTCTACAGATAATAGCTACAGAAAGAGCTTCAGGGACAGATACAGCAACAGCTTCAAGCTCAAGCACCAACATCATCTCGAGAAGCAGAAGCCAAGCCAAGCGGATAGAGAGAGAAGGAAACTCTCTGGAAGGAAGAGAAGAAAGGCCATTGGCAGGTCTGGGAGAGTCCAAGGCAGTACCTATACTGAGAGGTATTCCAAATGCCAGCAGAGTCCATTGGACTGGAGTCAGCCAGAGGAATGGAATGGCAGAGATAGGAATCACCAGTGGCTACCTGGAAGAGAGAAGACTGCACGTGGAAAGGACTTTCAGACCTTTGCCAGAAGGTATGTGAGGAAAGATCCAGTGTCCAGGGATCAAGATTGGAAGGCTGGACATCAGAACTGGATTACATACTGGCCAGGCTATACAGAGAGGAATTATGATAGCAGGAGAGGCTCAGGTATGAACACTGATCCAGACCCTATCTATAATAGTGAATGGCAGCAAGGGAATGAGCAATCTCATGATAGTGCCTTATGGAAAGACTCGTATGTGCCAATGTATGATAGTGACCCTATGCTGATTGATGAAGGGGGAGATACAGCAGATGAAACTATTAATTACATAGACTGTTCTCTATCTAAATGCTATTGCTAGCTTTCTGTGAGCAAACACATCAGCCATCACAAAGAAACCTAACTTTGTTCTTTATTTCCACTGCAAACAGCTCTTAAAGCAGGATTTGGGTTCACACAGTAGCAGCCAGCCAGCTAAAGGGTTTCAGCTGGTCAATTGATAGTAATTAAAGCTGCACCTGATTGTGTGTGTGAGCAAGGGAGAATCACTGCTGGGATCTGCGTGGAAAATAAGCAGAAGTTAACCTAACAAGCAAAGTTTATTCATTTCTTTGTGCCTTTTTATTTGGTAATTATTTGCTAAGAAAACATTAGCTAATTGCCTGACAAGCTGAAGGTTGTTTTCTGATTTGCTTTGTGACTTTATGTTATCCATTTAAACACTGCAAGCAAGTAACCTCATTTATATTGCTACCAAGCATATTTGTGCTGGGTGAATTAAACCCCATCAATAAAAGAAGTATTTTATTGGCCTTACCACTGGTTTCACAACTCAATTATTGTCTTCAGCTGTGTTTGGGAGTGAATGAACTACATTACCCACAATACCTTGCAAGAATCATATGAATATATGCATCGTCAAGATTGTGTAAGTTCTCACCCTAGGCAGCCGTCTGACAAGCCACACCTAGTCAGCCAGTGACTCCAATAGGTTGTAATTACTTACTGAGAACTAACCTTCTTCCCTCCAGTGGTGTCTCACACAGTATGTGGAGTTACAGACTGGCTGATCATGCAGCATGTTGTATGCACAACCAGAATGCCAGGGCATCACACGCATGCACAGTGCATTGCTGCAACTCACTACCCTCTTGACACACACACAGATATAACCCCACTATCCAAAAGAGGTTAGCACACTTATCTTCTTCAGCTTTAAGTTGGCATTCTTACTTGCCCCTTAGGCCTCCTTGATGTGCTCTCCAAGGAAGGGGAAGCTGGGGAAATCCCATGCCTCCATTAATGATTGGACATTGTCAACGCCTGCTTGTTGTGTGCACACTGTTAGTGCGCAAACGTATCATGTGAGGATGTACAGCCAGTGTTGCTGCAGCTTCTCACTGTCTGAGGATCTGAAGAGCATGAGGACTTAGCAGAGGCATGTGCTTTTGAAGGAAGTGGAAGCCATGAAGATCCAATGCTTCCTTTTATCCTTGAATTATGGAAACCCACTCAGTGTGCACACATAATATTAGTGTACTCTGCACTACAGCCAGTGTTAATGCCACTTCTCACTGGATGGAGAGACTGAGGACTCTGCAGAGCCATGTGAGAGCAATGCCACGCAGAGTTGTTGCTGGACAAGATGGAGAGTGGTGAACATGCAGATACAGCTATGGAAATGTAGGATAAAGGAAACATACCTGGATATATAGGGTCTGATATGGGCTGGAAGGACTGGGGTTTCTAGTCCCACAGGTGCTCCTTGTGGTCTTGGGAAAGCCACTTAGCCCTCCATAGCCCACATTCCCTGTAAAATAGTTATCTCCAAGTTATAATGCCCTGTTCAATGTAATTTCAGTTTGTTCAATGTAAACCGCACTGATGCAGAATAGCGCGGTATATAAGAGAATGTAAATAAAATAAATAAATAATAAATAAAAGGCATTTACATGGTTTACAGCCCAGTAAACTATGTAAATGCCTTAGCTGGGAATATTTAATGGCACAATTAGTGCTGTTGAATATTCAGATGTCCCCTACATGTCCCGGTGCTATCCGGGTAGCATCAGAGTGTGTTGGGGGCATTCCGGGGTGGAGCAGAGGTAGGGAGTCCCAATAACTGGGTAGCCGTGATATTGGACCGCTACCTGGATAGCCCTCCATGGCTAAAACTAGGTGCCTAGTTCTAGCCTTGGCTGCTAACCGGGTAGCGATCCAATTTCACTGCTACCCAGTTAGTCTCTGCAGCTGACTCCACATGGCGCCTAACGTGGATATTCAATACCATCACCACAGCATTTAATATCTAGGTTTAAAGGTCAGCAGACAAGGCTATGCACCCGTACGGTGCATAGCCCGCCCAACAGAATATCGGGCCCATAATTCCTGATCCATGGGCTAGAATTGAATCAGTAATCCTTTTCTCACACACATAGTTGCCATGGGTTTGCCACAACAGAACAGCTTAATAGGAGTGTGGGGCCATCAATCCATGTGTATATATGTGGTCACTGTCAGGATGCATGATGGCATGACCTGGGGTATGCCTATGTCTGTGTAGCTCTCTGCAGGCTCTGTGTCATACTTGTCTGACAGGGTATGCTAGGCAGGTATGGGAGAGGGACATCTTGTTAAGTGTGCATGTACATCTGCATTGTGTGATAAGGAAGCTTATCATAGTTCAGAAAGAAATAATACAAGAGGTGAATTGGCTCTGAATAAGCAACCTGTGCTGGCTGGTAAAAGCACTAAAACAGAGTGTTTACCTAAAAGACTACCAGACCCAGAATGCACTGGTTTACAGAAAGCCTCTAGGAGAGCTGAAATAGGGAAGCGTGTGCCTAATCAAGGAAGCTATGATGTAATCCCGAATCACGCATCTCCTAGAACAGGGCTTGATTCAGAACACCTGGACTGTGCTAGGGTGGAGTGTCCGTCTAGGCACTTTAAAGCTAGAAGAAATGCTTCAGACAGACAGCAAGGAGAACAGCAACGGCAAGAGAAGGAGAGACGGAGCCTGAACAGAAGGAAGAACAGCAAGACATCCAGGAGGTCTAAGAAAGGAGCCCAAGGCAGTACGTATGCTGGGAGAGATTCCTGGGGCAAGCATTCTTCATTGGACTGGAAGAAACCAGAGGCTTGGAGATATACAGCCAGGAACCCTCGGACAGCACCTGTAAAGGAGATGGCTGCATCTACAGAAAGAAGGAGCTCTAATACCTATTTAAGGAGGTATGGGAAAAGAGACCTAAAGTCCAGAGATTCTGACTGGAGAGCTGGGCACAGAGGCTTTGCTACCTACTGGCCAAAATACCCAGAGAGGAAACCTAATGGCAACGTGATCTCAGGTATTTATTTAAGGTTTATTTTATTTATTTATTTAAGGTTTTTCTATACCGCACTATTCGGCATCAGCACGGTTTACAATAAACAAGTTTGTACAATGAGGAACAGCCATACATTGAACTTACATAGAACAGGGAGTTTAAACATGGATAACAGGTGAACTTTATACATAGCAAACAAAGGGAGATTTAAACAAGGGTAACAGGTGAACTTTATACATTATATACACAGGGATTGCATCACATCTAAGTTTATGATACAGGCCCTAAGGGGGATAGATGGGGGAGGTGAAGAGTTTTCATCGGAAATTGGTTAGACAGCGTTGGCTTGTTAGACTATAAGATCATGTGGTACTGTCTAGGTGATGCTGTCGGAGTTACCAAAGTGTTGTATAAATAATTGCAGTTTGAGGGCTTTTCTGAACTGGGGGAGGTTATTTATGCTGCGGATTTCTGTTGGGAGGGAGTTCCAGCAAGAAGGGGCGAATAAGGCAAAGGCACGCTTTCTAGTGGATTTGTTGCATTTTGTGATGGTTTTTGGAAGGAGGATGGTATTGCAGGATGTGGTTCTTCTTAATCTGTTGTTTGGAGTAAGTTGGATCAGATCTGACAATATATTTGCGGTGATACAGTTGACTGCTTTGAAGGTCAAGGTGAGGATCTTAAATGTGATCCTGTACTGGACGGGGAGCCAGTGCAAGCTCTTCAGGATAGGGGTGATATGTTCTCTGCGAGATGCGCCATAGAGGGTTCTTGCTGCGGTATTCATCGCAAGCTGTAAGGGGTTTATCGAGCTCTTTGGGAGTCCGAGTAGGATGGGGTTGGCGTAATCGAAGTGGGGCATGATTATGGCCTGGAAGACTGTTCTGAAGTCGTTTGGTTCAAGGGTGTTCTTTATGAGGCGTAGTGTCCGTAATTTGTGGTATATTGTTCTGATTGTATTGTCTATATGAGCATGCATGTCCAGGTGCTGGTCCAGTGTTACGCCTAAGTATTTGATCGTTGAACAGGTATGAACTCTGATCTGATCAGTATTTGATCAGGTATGAACTCTGATCTGTTCCCTAGCTTTGCACAAGGAAGACAGCAGAGAAACAGCTTCTATCCTGGTAGAGATCAGTTAGAGAATTCCTCTGAGCCAGTGTATGAAAGTGATCCTATGATATTTCAAGAGCAAGGGGAAATATCAAATGAGAAAGTGGAATGCATGGATTGCTCTCTTTCTAGGCTGCTGTTCTAAAGTAATCCAAAAGAAACTGTACTGTTTTTTTTAGCTTCCCAGAAAAGTTTCTTTGAGAGAAAAGCTTTGGGGAAAGTTGGAGCCATGTGGAGAGTGGACCAGCAATGGTTTGCAGCTGGTTAAGCACCTGTGATTAGAGCAAGGCACAAGTGCATATGGGACTTTGGAAAGAAAACTTCTTCACTGTGTGAATGGAAGAAAGTTGTTTTTTTGATAAAGAGAATTTTCCTTTTGGGTTTATTTTTCATTCCAGCACTGCTAAGAAAGTTTATTAGCAGGGGCTAGAAGAAAGATCTTTTCTGTTCCATCAAGGTCTTTACTAAGTTGTTGCATAAGTAATTCAGTTGCCTTATTTGTTTTGTTTCCTGAATACAATTCCTGAAGAAATTATCCTGTTGATGTTACCAAGCATATCTGTGCGAGGGAATAACACCCCATAAATAAAACCTGTTTTCTGCTTTACACTCGAGCAACTACAATTCCTTATTCTTGTTGAATGGCTGGTTTTGTGTGATTGAACAGCAAGACCCACAATCCTTTGCAAGTCAAGTAAATTCCTGTCTTTGCCAAGATTGTGGAACTTTCACAACAAGCACCCCCGTTGACAACTGATATGCTGCTAGTTCAACTGAAGTTTATGTCTTACACATTGGATCTGTCCTGATAGAGGGTCAGGGCTTTATGCACAAACACACACATTCCAAACCAGGGATGACCTAGCAGAGTAACCAACGTACCCATTTCCTGGAGTGTGATAGTGGGCCAGTCCTGGAGTAATCTCAGTGCTGGCAGACATGCTGAGTAATTCTCACTCCCATGTAGCCCTAGTAGATATGGTACAGAACTGAATGTTTACTCATAAAAGAGTCATTGGCTCCCACACAGCCCCTGCTCATGATTTGGCAACTGAGAGGACAGTGTGGCTATTTTTCTTCTGACATGGGCTGTTAGCATATTGCCTATCCTTCCTGCCTGACTGGCATATTTTAACCCCTACATGCATTTATCCAATAAAGCTGATATTACTTACCCAGCCACTATCCTGATCCAAACCTTCCCTGTTGAACTGCTTTAACACTGTTGATTATTGCAGGATGTATGGGTCGTGGGTGGACACAGCCAATCTGGCCACCACTTTGGGAATGATTATTTAGTCATGACCCACCACATGCACATTCAGGGCATGAAGGTGGTTGTGGTTGCTATATACCACTTCCCAGTCTCTGGGTCTGATATGTGCCACATGTGTGCAGTGTATAGGTGCCATCAATTCTGGTTGCCTGTGCATTCTCTCACACTGCAGGTTAAGGGTCACACACCGTTGCCTCTCTTTAAGAAATGAAGTCATTCCTAACACAGCTGCTCATGGCTCACAGTACCTGATGAAGGCAGCTGGCAAGATTGGTATTGGCCATTCCTCCTACTGCAGCCACTGATGTTTGGTAGACAGCAGAGGCAAAGATATGTAGAGTTCTTGGGTGCTTGACAGCCCTGGTATGGTATGTGATGGGGCATTACCTGTGAGGGTGGAAGGCTACTCCTGCTACTCTTCTGCTTTTGAAGAGATAGTTCACTGTCTCACTCACATGGAACGGACTTGCACTATTGGCACGCACTGACTGTGCATTGGGACATGCATTGGTGGCTAGCGTAGGGCCATGACAGTTAGTGCAGGACATTTGCACACAAACAGTATATCACATGTTAAGTTCATGAATGGGCAGGGTGGGGCACAGTGTGGGCATGGTGTGCTCCATGCAATTGGCACAGAGTTCTCACCATGCACTACTTGCCCCCACCCTTCCCATGCACCCACTCTGCCCATGCGCTTCAGTAGGTGGCGTTACATGCGTCAACACTAATACCACACATACTATGGGCTCCGCTTTACCTGCCAGTGACATGCTTGCCATGCCCCTGACAGTTAACACAGCAGTGTTGCACCTGATATGCAGGGCCAGGTCAAAGGTTTATTCTGCCTCAGGCCGAAGCTGCTACCACCGTCCCCTCCCCCTGATGGCGCCCCCTGATTCCATCAGCTCACCTTGGGGGAAGGGAAGCCCTGGCAACATTACTCCATCTTGAAAGTAGCGGCACACATACATGCCAGCACTTTCCTTACAGTCTTGTCACCACCGCTGCTGCTGCCCTCCTACCACCACAAGATGCATTGATGTATTGGGGGTCGGTGGCAGTGGGATAATGATTTGGGATTTTGATAATGGCAGCATATGTGTGGGGCACGGCTTTTACAACATAATTGTGCAGCCCAGCAAGATTGGCCACCATAGGTGCTGCCTAGCACCACCTTTGTCACGTTGACACCAATACCATACTGCCCTTTATTAAAAGGGTCCCAAACAGGGAATGGACCACTCCTAGCACTCATTTATGTGCTGTGGGTAGTGCACACTGCATACACCTCAGCGTGATTCTTGTGCAGACTGTAACCCACGAAAACGGCTTCTTCCCTGCAAAGGAGCCTTTAACACCCGCTTTTAGCGGGTGTTAATGTTCCCTGCAGCTTTCCATGTAACGAGTGCTAATCTCTTCATGCATTAAGGGAGCGCCCGTTGTCTCCACCCATAGACTGCCCACGTATTGCCCCTTCTCCACCTCTTGCTCCCTTTTTCTGTTGTAACGGCTGTTAAGCCAGCGTTATTGGCACATTCCTCAGAGTTAACCATTACCAGGTGCCGATAACGCCTGATAACAGCCCTGTTTTACCATTACTGCACAGTAGTAAACATACCCCTAAGAATCATTCAGAGTCACGTTAAGGACAGTCGATCAACCTCCAAATTAAATCCAGCAGGTTGAACTGTATTAAGGCAAAAGATCCAGGATTGTTCCTTCCTGTTGAGTTCCATCTACAGATTGCCACCCCCTGTAGATAATATGCCATTCCAATTGAGAAAAGTTATGGCTATGATTTAAATGATGTTGCACCATAGGCAGAAAAAAATGTGTTTTCATTTCAAAGCGATGTTCACATAAACAAACTCTGAAAGATCAACGGGTACGTCCTATATATACCAGTCCACAGGGGTACTGAATCAAATATACCACAAAAGCACTCTGACATGTAGTATAAAACATGGTCTTATATACATGACCAGTATTTGGATGGTACCAATAAGCTCCTTCTAAAGTGCCAGTACAAAAGTTGCATTGATAACACTTGTAATAACCCACCACAACATGGAAAACTTGTGGGAGAGCTATCCTCTTTGCAGCTCAGCTTTGACATCATCACCCATGAGATCTGAACCAGTCAGGAAGAATATGCTCCTTTATCTATTCGTGTAAAGTCTTCTAACATGATTGGCTGAAGTGTCTCATGCTTAACTGATCCCCTCTGCTCCTTCTCTCTCTCCTAGCAGTGTGACTAGCAGTGCACATGTGCATCCATGGCAAAAATGAATGGAATGAATGAGGATCCGAGCTCAAGTTCGTTTGCAGCAGAGATAACCAAATTTGCCAGTTTTCATTGATTTTATCATTCCCACAGCACCTAATGCCCATCCCTAAATTCCCCCTATTTTATCTCTGTGGGAAGAATTGCTCTGCCCTTTTTGACCATTTGCTGGATTTGAATTGCTGTGATGTTTGATTTCACCATGCTTTGGATTTTATAGTTTAATATTCTGAAATCTAAAAACCAACAGCTCAACAATATGGCTTCAAATGATCAGAATTGTCTATTTTTCTTCAGCTTGGGGTTAAATCTCAAAGTTTAATGTCAACGCTCTGGGACATGTTTTCTAAATAGTAGCATGAACTGTTACCGTGCCAGTAAGAATAACATGGGCGCTGCGGCCAGGACAGTGCCAAGCAAGAAATGAACTCGGTGCCCCCTAGCTCCCCAGCCACATGCAGGAACTCACTCTTATTGGGCTTCCTGAAAACCCAGAGATGATATCAGCACCCCTTCTGGATCTGCGCCCTGTGCAGCCGCACCACTCGCACAGCCCTTGGCACGGCCATAGCTGCAGCAGATAGCGTGTGCCAACCTCTAGTAAATATGGGCCTTGGTTGGCAAGCTTGAAAACCTGTCTCCCATCACTGGCAGCATGAGACATAGGAAACGCTATTTAAAAACGATCTACATTGAAACCAGTGATCTGACCCTAATGCTAAAATACCTGGCAATCTGTCCAAACTATCCAAATTAACCAGGCTTGGAAAAGTGGACTTTCCTGGTGTCCACTATGGTGTGGGGAAGGACATTTTGAAGGTATGACATTCGAAAGGATTTATTATGGAAAGAGACTCCCGTCTGCAATTCAGTCATATAACCTATTGTCCTTTAACTTTCCTATGCTTCAGGAATAATTATAATTATTGCTCGAGGCAATTAGTCGGAATGTAGCGGTGTATGAGGGTAAAAAAAATCCAGGAAGCTCCTTTGAGCGGAGGGCTCATTCTGTGGCCGCAGGTTCTTCAAAGTCCTGACTCTCTGCTCTGACTCCCCGGTTCCCAAGGACGCTTATAGCCGCCTCCTTCTATCCGGAATCTGCTTGCCGCAGAGAAAGGTGAGAGACATCACCGGCAACCTCTAAGGCTTGGGACACCCTCAGAGAAAGCTCAGTGAATGATGTCAAAGAAACGATTAAAAAAAAGAAGAGAGAGAGAATTATTCCATGGCAAACAGCCATCCACTGGTTACTTTACTTTTTCTTGCCTAACGCAATGCAGAGAAAAACGCACTCATGAAGATACTATAGACGTTTACTGTGTATATTCGCTTCCGTTTATCTTAACTCCTTGAAATCTGCTCACGATTCTTCTTTGTCGCGGATGTAATGAATGGGATGTGGACGGGCTGCTCTCTCGCGGTGAGGGCACTGCAGCTCCCCTCGCCGTTTCCTGGTAGCCCCCGATCCTACCGTTCATAAATCCCTGCCAGCTCTTGCCGCGCTGCCCTCGGGGACAGCCCTTTTCTTCCTCTCCCCTCTATAGTGCGGTAGATGTCCAGAGTTCACAACGCCCGAGGTGAATCGGGGGGCAAATCCTTGTTAAAACAAGCCACTGATAAAGAAATCCCAGTTGCCTCCGCTTCTTCGCTTGCTACTTGCCCCCCGTTTGAGGTTTGGCTTGTGAGTGCCGCAGCGGGAGGGGGCGCACCTCCCAGTCACCCCGCTGCCCCCTTTTACTATCATTTTTCCTTGCACTGTGGTCCTTCTTTCCAAAACTATTTCGATGGGTTGGCTCTCTTTCCATCAGTCTTGGATTTGTTCTCTCCTGATTCTCCTCCTCCCCCCCCCCCCCCCGAGTTGTTTCATTTGTATTTATTATTGATGCTGTTTTGGGAGGTTTGCCTGACACGCTCTGTCTTTCAGTGTCTGTCACTGGAGTGACTGGCGAGCCGTGATTCCTGCTGCCGGAAGGATTTGCTGCTGATAAACTTTTATCCCTGGCTTTGCTGGGGGAAACTGGCCAGTGTTTCCCTACTGTCCGGGCAACTGAACAGTTTCATTGTTCTTTTTAGCTAAAGCTGGAATTGCTAGCTTTTTTTCTTTTTAGACGTATAATGGAAATAAGCAGTGATGTATAATGGAAGAGTCTGAAGGGATTTTTTTCCTTTTTCTTTCTGGCCCTTTTCCCCTATTTTTTCCTTTTTCTTTTTCGGGAGCCAGGAATACGAATGGAATTTCTTTATTTTCCCCGAAAAGGACTGTTGCGTTTTCAGCCGCTTGATGCTATCCACCACGCCGAGGGCTTGGAAAATGGAGTTCCGTTTTAAAGTGTCTCTTCTCTAATAAGGATCGCAGTGCAGAAATATTACGAAATCCCCTATTCGTGTGGCAAATCGTGTCCCCGGAAGACTGCAAGGTGGCGCGGTCAGGGAGAGCAAATGACGGACCCTTTCATCCTTTCCGTGCCTCGGGAGCACCACAAGATCTTGCAAACGTTGGTTTGGGAATCATGTGAGCGCCTGGAACTGCTCTGGGATTTCTGCGATGAGGCGGCTCGCTCTTACCTGGATCCCACTGCCCCTTCTCACTTAACCACTTCCTAGCCTAGCCTGCCGGGGCTTCCGGACGAGCTCTCGCCATCCCAGTCCCATGCAGCGCTGCCGAGGATGATGTGCTCTTGCGAAAACTGTCAGTGCGTTTGTGGATTGCCCCCCTCCCTGCCCCCCCCCCCTCCACCTCCCGTTTTGTATGATGTGATTGTGTTGCTGGTGATTATTTGAATCGGTTCGAGGAAGCAGTGCCGATCCGCAGCCGAGTGTGGGTTTGCACTTTTCTCTCATCCATCCTGTGCTCCCTCACTGGAAGTCCCTCTGTAGCTAAATGGAATTAGTGGAGATCGAAGCCCCTTGTGTAAGGAACAGACATGATCCATGGGCGCAGTTTGTTTCACAGTGAGTATCTCGGATTCTTGCCGCCAGCGCTCTGCCGCTCTCTCCTCTCTCCGAGGCGCTGCTGGCAGAGTTCGGCTTACGTGCTAGGGGGGAAAAAGAAAATACAAGAACTACCGTAGGTGAAACTTTGTTTTTAAAGAGCGCATTGGAATTCATCCAGAAAAATCAATCTCTGTTTGCACAGAGGGTTTTGAAATCATAGCTATCAGGAACTATTTCGGGAGCTGGAGGGGAAGGGTGCGGGGGGGGGGGGGGGGCGCGTCCACTTGCTGCTCACTCTGGCTGCTTAGAGGGGGCTAAAATAGTCATGGCCGTTTAGTGGGGGGGGGGGGGGGGTCGATGGAGAACTAAGAGAATGTCAGCCAGATGACTCATTTCTTAGATACGTTCTTCTCGTATGTTAACTATTTTCCGTATCCGAAAGCTTATTTTAACTTTTGGGAAGGTTCTTGGGGAAAAATAAGTATTAAGTTTGTTGCTGTCTTTTATTTTGAGTATGGTGCTATTGTTTTAGCCATGTGTAAGAAGTCCTTTATGATAGTTTGGGAATATTGCTTATGAAACAGCTGAAAGCAATATATTGCCAATTTCAGATGTCCTTAACCTCTGCATTTTATGTGGGTTAATTTCCTTAGCTAAGTGCCAGAGACAATGACAGTTCTGAGCCTGTCAATATATCCTTAACAACAACAACAAAAAAAATAACCTGGCATAGTCCCATCCACCTCCATTAATCCATTAATCTCTTTCACTTTCTTCTCATCAGTCTTATGCCAAAGGACCTCACCAAGCAAATTCCCTTTCAAAGAATTGATGTACAGTACTGTAGTGTAGTGGATCAGGCCTAAAGCATTCCTTGCCTTCCATTCCTGCCGTCCTGATTATTTTCATTTTGGTTCCTTCCTCTTTCTTCTCCTACACAAGTTGCCCATTTTGCTAGGTCTTCTGCCAGAGCAACAGCACAGGAAGTTACATCTGCAGTGCTTTGTAACCCAAACGAACACATCACTGTGACTAGGAGAGCAGAATTAGAGGCTGGGAGAGACATAATGGCTGGTTTCAAGACTTCTGTATCTGCTGAGCACTAATACATGTCATTTGGACAGCAACAGTAATGCACTGTACTAGCAGAGTGGGAATGGAAATGTTGCTGTTCTTTATCGATATCTATCTGGTTTTGTAGGGATATGCACTTCAGTTTGAGATACCTGTTTTTTATTCACTTCTAGTTTAGGGAATAGTCAAGGAGGTTTGGTTTGACCACTAGTCTGTGTCTTCTATTTTAGTTGTGACAGGTCTGATCGTTCTATATGTGTCTGGGGCAACAAAAAAAGGAGCAGGTACGTGCTTTTTATCTTTACTACTTACATTTCTAGGTTTTTAGCTGCTTTTTTTTTTTTGCATGACTACTGTGCTGCATCCATTTTTTCTACTGATTTATCAGTCTGGGGAGGTGATTTTATAAAACAGTTTTTTGTGACTGAAGCAAACTTTACACATGGAAAGTGGCTCTTGTATAGATGTGCATGGGTATACATTTCTAAAAAGTAGGTGCATGGAAAGAGTGTGGCCACTTTTCTATGATCTACATATGGGTATTCTTGAGGGGGGGGGGAAGTAGTTTGGACAGAATCCTTACTCTCTTGATAAAATACACATGCAAATACATAGAGAGCGTGCATGTATTGACAGCAACCCCGGGGCAGGTATAAATGTGTTTGCATTGGGTTTTTTGGGGCATGTTTACTAAACTGTCTTATGAGGAGGGGGGGGGCTAATAAGTCTCTGGCCTTGTAATGAAACAAAAGCCAGGGACACACTTCAGTTCCGGAGGTCTGAATGATCTCTCTGCAAATAAAACAAAACTGCAGACAGATCATTTGGACCTCCGGAACTGAAGTGTGCCCATAGCTTTTTGTTTCGTTACAAGGCCAGAGACTTATCAGCCCTCTCGTACTAGGTAGTGTGGGGTTCACTGCGTGCCGAGGACACTGCACTGACATTTGCTGATCCCACACTAATTGCTTAGCACATTAGTGGGCAGAGAGAGGGTGGATTAGGGGCATATCATGGCCATTGATGGCACGTTGCGGTTAGCGTGGGCCTTTTGGGCGCTGCCAGTTAGTGTAGTGTTATGTGACTGCAACACACTGTCAGCATGAGATATGGAGACGCGCCTCCACAAACATTAGTGTAAGCAATCGCGCAATGCCAGTACAGCCTTTAGTAAACATGCCCCTTTGTGTTCTTGAGTACCACTGTCTATTCTATAATGGCACGTAGGCACCTATGCTGCCTTTTTAAGAAATAACCACTTTCTGGGACTCTTCACACAGGCTGCAAGATATATAAAATTATAAAATTAGCCCCTTTTAAGTTCATCCGCTCTGTTTCCTTGCTCTTTAATGGCATGCATGTTAGTATTTTCTCTTGTTTTGCCACTCTAAAGCATGTCTTTTTTTACATTTGTGTTTTCAACTATTTGTTGGGCATATTCTTAGGAGGGTGGGGAAGTCTATAAAGTTAAAAAGACTGAATTGATTCATTTCTGCAAATTAGCACAACATAGGCTGCCTGCAACATAAATATATATGCTAAATATAAAATGGTTGATGTAACAATATCTATATATTTTCTCCCTTTATAGAAAAGCAAATCATCTCCGAAGGGCAGAAGTCAGTACAATGTGGATCCTGGACAAAAGATGCAGATGGAGGCATCTTTACTTCCCCCAATTACCCCAGCAAGTACCCTCCCGACAGAGAGTGCATCTACATTATAGAAGGTGACTACCCTATAAATCGAGTGTAAATCTGTGTATTTGTGTGTCACTCTGTGTTTCCTCTGACTCTGAGGCACCCTTGCCAGGATGCAATACCAAGTTTCCACATTTAAAAAACAAAGAGGGTGGTGCAGCCAATATTGGCTTAGACTAAAGCTTTTATGGAAATTCACCAATTTCAAAGTATTTTATTAACTTGTTAACAGGATGCTAGAAAATAGTATAGGAAGTCTGGCAACATTTGTTAGGCGGGAGAGGAAATATGCAAAGAAGCAAATATCTACTACAGGATATGATCATGTAGAGACCCATATTAAAGCCACATCTAGCAAGACACATGAGTATGCCCTCACTAGTATGGTGACCTTGTAAATAATTCGTCTGCCTATAATGTATCCAAATATTGCAGTAAGTAGGGTTCTGTATCGTGAGTGAGCATTTGGTCATTTGTGTATCTAAAAATTTGAACGACATATTTGGTACTTGCATATACTGATGAATTAATGTGCATACAACTGATTTGCATACTTAGAGACCCTTTTACTAAGTGGTTAACACATGCTTTAGCACATGGTACCCGTCAGCGCAGGGCATTGTAACTGTTATCATGCAGGCATGACAATTACCATGTGCTAGTTCCCACAGTAACTACAGTTCGCTCGATGGGATGGGGAATGGGAGGGTTAGGGGTGGATAGCACATTGCAGTTAGCACAGGGAACATATCTCTCCTTAACTGCCAATGTTAGAATTAGTGTGGGTGCATTTAACAACCACGGCCGCTTCAACCTCCTATGGGGCCCAGGGCCCACCGTCATCCACAGCCCCCCTCCCTCCACCACTGCTGCCCTTCTGTGGGATACGCAGCAGTGGCGTTATCTTCTTTACTGGTGTCATGGCGCCATTCATCATGCTTCCGTTTCCATTGCCTCTGATGAATGGGGAGGGGAGGGTGAAAGCGGACCGAATTGGAATCATGGGGGCAGCTGGGACCCCATTGTGCAGGGGTCCAGGGCATCTGCCCCTTTTGCTCCTAGATAAAAGTGGCCCTGTTAACGTCATCTCAATTAGCATTAAGTGCATCCTCGTTAATTGGGAATGCCACTGCTGCATTTTAGGTGATCTGTCCATGTGGTATCTGCTGGGAACATGCTGGGCCACACCAATTACTGCAGAGGCTTTGCACTAACTGTGCCTTTGTTTAGCGTTAAGCATGCACTTAGTGCTAAAACCTACCACATTTTAGTAAAAGAGCTCCTAACTTGCTTTAGGAGACTGGAAATGAGCTTAGCTGTCTGTTGTGTTTCATAGAGACTGTTACATAATAACAGCTGGAACCAGCGCTACTGTATACTACTCTTATCTTACTCTAGTCCAATTGTGTCTGTGACTTCGCTGCACTGGGAATGACTGTCCAATTGTGGAAGGATAACTGAAGTTTCCAGTCAACTGTCATGTAACCTGCAGTCAGAAATAACTGCAGTGTTTTTCAGGCAGGCTGACCTTCATGTAGGAGAGTGATAGCACTTACTTTGGATCAGTGACATCTAGTTTCCTTGTTAAAGTAGGTAGCTTGGACCTTGCCTCATCTTAAAATGAGTGCACATAATTCAGTTACCTTATAAACTAAAGAATTCATGATGCCAACATCCTATATTTTGTAGAAATGCAATTTTTTTGTGCTCCATGAAGTGGAACTGCATTTGAGATGAACAAGGATGCAATTTGTGAAACTGAGCTTGTGAACAAATGCATTGGAATCTTTCCATACTGCAGAAGTCTTTCAGCACATTGCATATCTGCGCTGTTAAAATGAATCCATTGATATAATAAACATGTCCAAAATAGACATTCGTTATAACAAATTGCACTTGCAAAACAATCCTCTAATAGCACACAGCTCTCCTCTAAAGAGAAATCATTTTTCTACTCATCGTTACAAAGGCTCACAGAACTATTGCACAACAAAACTGTGACAGAAAACATACAGGACACCCGCAGAAAAAAGCCACAGGTACTGAGGTGAACCCAAAGTGAGAAAGCTCCCTTGCATGTGCTGATTTCAAAATGAACTAAGAAAAATGCAAAGAAAGAGATGATATCTGCATTTAGTACACACTTAAATGGAAAAGAAGGGAAATGGGAACGACAGGAAAAATATTAAAAAGAAATGAGAAATCAACATACCCTTCAATGAAATAAACTCAACAGTGTATATACCTCTGGTGGTGATATAAATGTTTAAAATATTATCAGGCCAGCAGTTTGGAATAACATAAATTCTTTTCCATGCTCAGTTGACATCAATCTAGTATATATACAGTATACTTTATGTATAGCAAAGTGGACATTATGGGGGAATTTTAAAGCTCTATTCATGAGTTGGAGGGCTGAAGACGAGCACTTAGACATGCAAAGCATGGAGTTATCCTCAGCGCCATTTTAGAGATCCAAGTATATAGATGTCCCTGGCGCAAGAACATCCAAGTAGCACGGGGGCTTTGTGGAGGCGTGGCCTGGGTGGAGCAATGGAGATGCGCATCACAATGCAGTTCTAGTAAAGCACAAGCATGTCTGGCCTTGGTTGGTGAGATGTCCATGCCTATACCTGCTCCTGACTATGAATAGGTGGGGTGGGATTTAGCAAGCAGATGCTCAAAGGCCAACTGCTGACAGCGACTTTGAAGGGATTCCCTGCGGCTGGCTGTGCTGGCGCTGTGCTCCTGCCCCTCAAAGCCAGTAGTTTGGCCTTCCCATGTAGAAGCCATTGGCAATCGCTTCTTATGTACTTTCACTTTTATTGCAACATTTTTATTGGGGCATCCTAACCTCCTTGTTTTGGTAGTATCCTTCAGAGATACATTATTCCAAACCATGCACTCCTGGTTGATTGTTGGCTTGCCCCCATTATATAGTTTAAAAGCTGCACTATTTCCTTTTTAAAGGTATAGTGACAGAAACTGTTCCAGTCTGTTTCAGGAAAGTCCATCCTTCTGGAAAAGTCCCCATCTTTCCCCAAATGTTATCCTTTCCCTAGCAAATCTAAAGCCCTCTCCCTTGTTCCATTATCTATTTGACAAATTGAGACTCCAGTGCTCTTCCTACCTCTTTGGTCCTGTACGTTGAACCTGGAGGTTCTAGATTTCAACTTTCTACCTAAAATCCTAAATTTGGCTTCCAGAACATCCTACCTATGCTTTCCTATGTTGTTTGTACCTCATGTACCAACACAGCCAGCTCCTCCCCAGCACTGTCTAAATCCTAACTAGCTTGTGCATGAGGTTTGCCACTTTGCACCAGACAGGTAAGTGACCAAGGGATCCTCAAACTCATCAGACACTCAGTTGTTGACATGCATAGTGATCAAATTTCCAGCTAAAACAGCCATCTTAATCCTTCCTTCTTGGGCAGAGGGTACTGGAGATGCATCCCATGGAAGTTTTTTGTTGGCTACAGGATCATTTCCTGCTACACCAAAGTGATGCTTTCTTTCCAGGTGACCTCTTTCCTTCAAGGCAGAACAGAGACTACCAGACTGGAGGTAGGACTTCCCTACTATGTCCCTGTATGTCTCCTCTATTTATCTCTGTTTGTCTCAGCTCCTCCAAGTCAGCTCTTCTAGCATCTAGTGATCTGACTCATTCTGTGAGAGCCAGGAGCTTTATGCACTGAGTGCACACATATGACCTTTTGCCAAATGGAATAAAATCATGCATGTGGTACTCCAGTGGTAGATCTATATTTTTGGGGCCCTGAAGCTTGAACTGTTATGGAGGTCCCTTCGCAACCAGCAACAAGGTCTCAGTATCTTCTTCAATATGGTTGTTCCATGACAGATCACCTCATTTTTTTTTAAAATTTAACCACTACATCTCAGAACATTTTTTTCATTTACGGCTAGACTACACGATACTTTAAGAACCTTTTAATTTTAATTTTTACTTTTATTTTGTATTGAATTACACTATGGGGGTCATTCTGAGGCACAAATAACAGGGATGTACATCCTGCTTGGATGTACATCCCTTCTATTCATCCCCCTTGCTGTCCCCATGCAAGGTTCCCTATACAAACAGTGGGGTTGTACAGGGAGCATTAGAAGGGGGTGGGAGGGGCGGGTGGAAGGTGGAGTGAGGGTGGTTCATGGGTGGGCCATCACCATGACATACAGGGCCAGCTCTGAGGTTCACCCTGTACACCCTTGGTTGGCCTTCTAGATGGGGGACTTATTCCACCTTGGAGGTCAAATAAGTCCCCCTGGACATCGGGGGACAGCAGAGGCCAGTGGATGCAGGATTGTGAAGGGGTGCAGTGGGCACCCCTCAGCTTGATCCTGATCCTGGCTATGATAGGCCGGATCAGGGGTCGGGCTGCGGGGAAAGGGGGGGCTTTGTCCCGCGGCCGGCAATCATGACTACTGAATGGAGCTGCAGTGCCATGGTGACGGGACGCCACGGCATTGCAGCTCAATTCAAAAGCCTGACTGAGTTAGCTGGGGATCTGTAGGGTGTGTGGCCCTTCAGAATTGGGGCCCGGCTTTCATGTACAGGCCAGTATACCTGATTCTGAGGGTCCGTACAGGGGCTGGATGTCCAGAAGGGAATATACCTCTATATTATTAATATTTTTTTTT
Source organism: Ichthyophis bannanicus (assembly GCA_033557465.1). Classification (NCBI taxonomy): domain Eukaryota; kingdom Metazoa; phylum Chordata; class Amphibia; order Gymnophiona; family Ichthyophiidae; genus Ichthyophis; species Ichthyophis bannanicus. The sequence continues at coordinate 1,311,212,231 of CM066031.1, forward strand.
TTTTTAAAAAACCCTTCTCATTTGGACCCATTGTTTCTTTGTTCCTCGATGCCACTCATAGAGTGTTTTCAGTTGCGCTGCCTCATAATATTTCCTAAAGTTAAGCACCCCTAACCCTTCCTCTCCTTTAGCTCTTTGCATTACGGCCATAGCTACTCTTGCCCATCTATTTTGCCAGATGAACCAATTAATGATTCTTTGTAACCATTTTAGCTGGCTAGGGGGTACCTTAATTGGTAGCATCTGAAACAAAAATAGGAATCGTGGTAAGAGCATCATCTTTATTGTGGCAATCCGTCCGAACCATGGGCACAGGTGGGGTTAACACACATCTCTCAAATAGTGAGCAAGGAGGGCGTTTTTGAGTTTGAAGGCATTAAGGATTTATATAGATTAGGGGACAGTGATTACTATGCATATATACAAGTGAGCCATTTCTTGAGACAACCGAAGGTGTGGAAGGATCTCTAGGAAAACAGGGGGTGGTTCGAGGTGCTGTGCACAGGGAACATAGGACAAAAAGGAGTCTTGTCCAGAATTTACAAAGGCTTAATGGAGGGTGGGGGGAGTAAATTGGGGTATATGTTAAAATGGGAAGAAGATCTGGGGGTGAGATGGTCTGATGAGGTATGGGACAAGATAATACAGATGGTGGCAAGTATCTCTATTGCCACACAGGTAAAAGAGGATGCTTATAAAGTACTGTTCTGCTGGTATTGGACCCCAGTACATAAAAAGAGAGCTGGAAGGAGACTTACTGATCAATGTTGGAGGGGATGTCAGGCGAGAGGGGATTGGTTGCATATGTGGTGGAAGTGTGAATGGATACAAGCTTACTGGATGGAGATTTTAGAGATGATTTATAATATGACCGGATATCGATTGCAATGGAAACCAGAGATTTGCTTACTGCATCAACTAGAGGAGGACATTCCAAAGAGGGTAAGTGGAGTGCTCCACCACTGTACAGCAGCAGCTCGAAGTGAGATAACACAGCATTGGGTGGGGGTGACCACACCACAACCAGCAGATTTTGTGAGAAGGGTGGCAGAGGTGTGTTTGATGCACAGATTGATGGAGATGCGGCAGGGGAGGGGGGGGAAGAGCGAGGAACAATGGCAGAAAGTGTATAAGTGGTTGGAGAAATGGAAGGATGAGAGAGGGGGAGAGCAGCGGAAGAAGGAGGGAGGGGATCTAGCTATAGCCCATCAGGAAGACCCAAAGGGGAGTGGGTGAAATGGGAGGGGATACTAACACGGGAAGGGACGAGCGGGGATGAACGGATGGATGAAGAGCGAGGGGGGAGGGGACGGAGGGGGAAGGAGGGGTGGGAGAGCGGAAGATATAAGGAGGGGTACATAGGGAGGGAGTATGCATAAATAAATAAAGGGAATATACATGTTAGTGTATGTCAGTGTAAAGGGATTGTACAAAGAGTTTGTAGAGCCTTGCAACTTTCATTGAAATGCTTAATAAAAAGTTCAAATGTGAAAAAAACCCTTCTCATACAGTAGACCCAAATCTTTTAAGCAATGTGGACAAAAGTCACTTCTGGGGCCCCTCTGGGATTAGGGGCCCTGAAGCTTCAACTCCATTACTTTCACAGTAGATCCGCCCCTGTGGTACTCAATGCTAAAGAATGGATAGCCCCTATCTCACTCCTGGACTTCTCTCTGAATCTTTCTAGTGGTTAATGTAGTTGTTTGGATTAGGGATATCTAAACTTATTTATTTATTTAACAAGTTTTATATACTGCCTTTCTTACATTTAAGGAGTTTACATAGAACATTGCAACTTTTAGAAATTACATTGAACAGGTAATCAAACTTGGAGTTAAGGGGGAAGATGCTGTACAAGATTTACAATAGGGAGAAATAATTAATGCAGATGGTTAGGGTATACAAGGACAATGGTGGAAATATGTCTTTGTTAAGTGTATGGTATTGTTGAAGGGAATTCTCAGGTGGTAGTAAGAGAATTAGTCGGCCAGGTGATTGTACAACCCAGGAAGAATAGGGAGATCAGTTACTAGTGTAAGGATTATTCATTAATGCTCCTGGAAAAGAAAGGTTTTAAGGGTCTTTCTGAAGTCCATTAGATCTTTGATTTCTCTTATGTTCATCGGGAGGGCGTTCCAGATCGCTGGAGTATAAATTGAGAATTCCTGCTTACATGATGCTTGCCTTGCTCTGGTTTTATAGCGGGCGTGAATAATTGATTCTGTTGCATTGATCATTTTGCTCTCTGAGCTGGATCCTTGGTGACCAGTGATTGAAATGATTCTGGGTATAACTGTTGGGAGATTTTGATGATTATGAGTAATGATCTCTACTTGGTGCGGGAGTCTATCGGTAACCAGTGGAGCTGTTTCAGAGTTAGAGTAATGTGATCATTTCTAGCAGTTCCTGCAATTATTTGAACAGTTGTGTTCTGTACTAGTTGTAATGGGAATGTGGATTGTTTCGGGAGTCCTTGATATATCATGTTACAATAGTCTAGTATTGGCATTATCATGGCCTGACACACTGTGTGAAAGTGTGTCTGGTCGAGTAGTGGCTTTAGCCTTCGCACTATATTCAGCTTGAAGTACACCGCTTTTGTGGATCTGGTAATATGTGTTTGAAACTATAGGTTCCAATCCAGGTGCACACCAAGATATTTTACATGATCTTTAACTCTTATATCATTATGCAGGAATTTCAGGGACTCCACTGGGATGAAGGAAGTGTTCCTGGTCACAAAGAGCACTTCAGTTTTCTTGTAGTTTACATTGAGGTTTTGTTGTTGTAACCAATCCACCATTGTTTTCAAGTATGCCATTTGGTTAGAGAAATTGGGTTCATCTATGTTAAAAGGGGCAAAGACCATAATGTCATCTGCATAAATTCTATATTGTATCTTGTAGAGACTGTTAATTTTACATAGTGGCTGAATGTAAATAATAAAGAGGATGGCAGAGAGAGCCAATCCTTGTGGGATGCACTGTGGCTGATCTATTGTGTCAGAAAGGCCCTTGTTACATTTTACTTGTATTTTTGTATCGGATAAGTAAGAGGTGAACCATTGGAGGGTAGTGACATGGAACCCTATTTCCTGTAGTCATCTCAGCATGGTATTTTGATTATTTGAGTTGAAGACTGCAGTGATATTGATAAATATGAGAAGGAAGCTACTTTTAATGTTATCTAGCAGAAGGTTGTCCAAGAGTGAGATGAAAAGTGTTTCCACACTGTATTGGGGTTTGAAGCCATGTTGGTTTTGGTCAAGTGGAGAATGGTTATCAGTGTGATCCTGTAGTTGGTATTGGATCACTTCCTCAATCATCTTTGTCAGGAATGGGAGACCTGAGATTGGACAATAGGAGATTGGATCCTTGGGGTTAGCACTTTAATTTTTAAAAATTGGTCAAACTGTTGCATATTTGAGAGTCACAGGTATATGTCCTTGACTGAGAAATAGCTGTGCGATGTTCATTAGAATAGGACAGAATTGCTTAATCATGGTCTTAATCCAAAAGACCAGGCATGAGTCTAGGGGGTGACGTGGTTGTGTTCATACTCATTATTTTCTTCTCCAGGTATTCTAGTGAGGGCACATGGAAGGAGCACCAAAGGTCCGAGGAGGGGATCATGGATGGTGGGTCTGTTGCGAAGGATGCAGTTATTTCTGGGTTGAGCTTGAATTTACATTTGAGGGAGTCTGCTATAAGCTGTGGATCAATCATGTTTCCCTTATTGGGCGAAGGTCGGTCTTTGGTGAGGGAGTGAACAATATCAAACAACTCCCTTGGCTTGTTGAGGGATGCCATTATTAAGTTGGTGTGGTATTGCTTCATGCATGTATTAATTTGTTGTTGGTAATCATTAAGTGTTGTGGTATAATTTCTGAGGTCTTCTTGGTTCTTGGTAGATTTCCATTTCGTTTCTAGTCTGTGCAGAGTTCTCTTCATGGTTTTGATTTCAGCAGAGAACCATAGTGCCTAGTAATTCCTGTTGTTTGTTATAGTCCTACAAGGAGCAATGGCAGCATTGAGGAGCGTACTGTTCCAGTTGCCAATTACATCATCCAGATTTGACAGACTCTGATTCAGTTGTGTTTGTACTTGTTGAGGGATGGTTACACTATTAAATTTCTTGAATCTTCTGTGTTTTTTAGGTTGACACTCTCTAGTGAGCAGAGTGATGGGTAGTATCAAATTCAATTTTTTTTATGAAATGGTCTGACCAAGGAACTGGCGAGACAGTTGGTTGGCAGTTGCCTTTTTGCTCAAGAAACTTGTTTGATATGTATTGGTGTGGATATGATTTGAGTGTATCACAGGTTTTACGTTTCTGTAGAGAATGTGTTGACTTCCATGTGTGGTAGTGATGACATATTAAAGTCTCCCAGGAGTATAAGGGGTTTTTGTGTTGAGATGATGGTACATATCTCTCTAAGAATAGTTGGGAGGTCTTCATTATTGGAGCTGGGAGTACGATATATCAGGCAAATTGACATGTGCCTGTTGGATATTGTTATTGTATTAAGATTGCCTGTTTTAAGTGTAGAGTGCACAATGAACCCTAGGTGAGTTTTTGCTATTATAAGAACTCCTCCTCCTCTTTTATTGGCTCTTGGACAGTTGTAAGTTGAGTGCTTTTGTGATGTAATTTGGTTCAGTATGATGTGGTCAGTGTCAGTGAGTCATGTTTTGGTGATGCACATAATGTCCAGATTGGTTTCTATTATGTAATCTGTAATTATGTGGAATTTATTTCTTATGGATTGGGCATTGATCAAGACAGTCTTTAACTGTATGGACAGTAGTTTTTGAGTGCTTTGGTTGTGCTGGGGTGATAAGAGGTCAATTCTTCTTAGTCTACTATGTCTTGTTTGATTTGTGAGGTTGAATAGTTTGGGTGTGTCTGTAACACTTCATTATTGGGATCAGTTGTGGAGACTGGTGAAAGGTGTGTTCTAGGGCATGTGAAAACAGTACCTGTAGGATAAGTACTGTTAGTAAGAGATACAGAATGGAGACATTGTGACAGCAATTGACCATTCTACTTGCAATAGCCATGTTACTTATACACAATTAAGTAATATAGACTGAGGCTGATACGTTCTATAGTACTCACTGCATACTGTGGAATGCTATCCTTTTGTATGGTAGGGGGTTGATGCACCCTCAGGGGTTGAATTATAGATCAGCTTCAGAGGACCATACAAATTGAAGGTGCTATTTGCGTCGTTCTGGGGCCTCTACCAATGAGTTTGGAGAATGGGGGAACATAACTCCTTGTTCGTGGTGGTGATGGTCTCATGTTGAGGCTGGTGTGTTGTGCTGTGCTGTGCTGTGCTGAACAGATGTCTCTCAGCAGTAAGTCCCTGTTCATTTAGTTGGTGGGGATGTTGACATTAGTTGAGTTTAGTGAGCGGATCCTGGCTCTTTTGTACGGCAGGAGAGCGACGCGATAGCATGCAGCTGGTGTTAGAGGGGAAGGTTCATGCTCTCTACCATGCTTAAGGGCCACGCCTAAGGGCCCTCTGGCGAGGCCCTTTATATTATAACTAATATAAAGTTATTTAGGATTATTTGGTATATTTTACGCTATTACTTTATGTTTGCTTCCCAATGAACTGCTAATAATCTCTTAAGGTTATCACTTTCTTCATCTATACTGATGACATTCAACTTCTTTTTCGTCTACCCTCCCGCTCTTGCACTCTTGTCTCTCAGATCTTTTTGAAGCTCAATAAGATTGCGGACTGGTTATCTAGCGATGGCCTTAAGCTTAATCCATCCAAGACTGTGGTTATGGTTTTCTCTAATGCTGTCCCCCCTTCTCTCCCTATGCTCCCCTCTATTCATGGCTCCCCCATTCCCCTTCAGGATTCTCGAGGTGCACTTTGATTGTTGTCTCTCATTTTCTCTGTTCAGCAGTGCTTCTTTCTTCTTCGGCAGATCTGTTCTATCCACAAGTTCCTTGATGTCCCCTTCACTCGCCTGCTTGTACTCTACTTAATTATCAACCATTTAGATTATGCTAATTCCCTTCTCTCTGGCCTCCCTCACTATCAACTATACCATCTCCAGCTAATCCAAAATATGGCTATTAAACTTCTCCATAGTGCCCGTAAGTTTGATAGTCTCTCTGAACCCTGGCTCCCTATTGTTTATCAGATTTCTTAGAAGCTTCTTACCCTCACATTTCATGCTTTCTACTCTGGCAACCCTCCATTTTTGTCACAGCTCTTGACTCCATACATCCCTTCTGGTGCTCTCCGGTCTTCCTTGAAGAACCTCCTTGCAGTGCCTGGCCTCTGCACTGTTCGTTCCACTGCTGCTCGCCCTTCTGATTTTCGGGTTGTTGCCGCAGTCTTCTGGAACTCCCTCCCTTTCCACCTTCACAGTTAGCTTTCTTTTTCTCACTTTAAGGCCCAACTTAAGGGCCACCTCTTCACTCAGGTCTTCCCTTCGGCTGCCTCCTAGTTCACCTGTTTCCTACCCCAGTCTATTGATGGTTGCATTTCAGTATTGTACCCCAAGGATGAACCACCCATTTGTTTTGTCTTGATCTATTCACTCGCCCGCACTTTTATGTTCTGCTGTATTATTACTGTTGTAACCTAGGCCTCCTGAATCCTCCTCTCCTCAACGTTTTTGTCTGTCTCATTGTCTGTTGTTTTTTTTTATTTTTGTGTGTGTGTTCCTTTTTTCAGTTGTAATTTTATTGTGCACCACCTAGTTATATTCTATGATGGGCAGTGTATCAAATAAATTAAACTGTAAACTATAAGAATTAATCACTTGCTAATGAAAATACACTATGATGACAAATTTCACTTTTTCACTACTAACTGGGATAACTAACTATACCTCCTCTTTCTAATACCCTTCATCGGATATCTAAGGTATCAAGTGTGCACTTCCCTTTAAGACCTCTTAGACAAGAATGGAATGAGCATATACCTCTATTCTAGTAGTCCTAAACAAATCTGATACCAATTGGAAACATAAAACACACACACTCACAAAAGATTCCAGAGAAACCCCCAACCTTTCCTTATTTTAAGGCTTCATAATGGTTAGAGCAGTGGCTTTGGAAACAGTGAGACCAAGTTTCAAATGCCACTAACATGTGGGCAGATCACTTCATCCTCCATTGCCTCCGGTACAAACTTAGATTGTAAGCCCTCTGGGGGCAGGGAAATAACTATTGTATCTGAATGTAACTCTCTTTGAGATACTAATGGAAAGGTGTGAGCTAAATACATAAATAAAATAAATAGATCTTTACTTGCCTATGTCTACCAGCTGTATCAAATGGCACCCTAACTCAGCACACCAAGGAACACACCAAAAAGGATGCTTCTTTTAGCTTGCCCCTTTGATAGGGCACTGAGGGCACAACACTGGAAATATCCCACCAATATTCCAAGCCACTGCCTTTGATGTCTCTCGAGGGGATGGGGCTAGCTTCTGGCAGCAAAGGTAGAACTGGGGAAATGTTCTGTATTCTGGTAAAGGAGTGATTTGTGCAGCTCACTGAAAATGAGCAAGGTCTGGAGTTTTTCAGTAGTAGGTAGAAAAAAAACCCTATTGATTTCTGTTTGATTGAAACATCTTTTGGCAATGTGCATTTTTTATTTCTTGGCATTTTTCTGAGCATAGTGCAGGAGGAAATGCTTTTATCTTTCATCAGCATTGCACTGGACAAAGTCATGTTTCTTGAGGATTTTCATTTCAGTTTTTGTCCACATCTTTCTAATTTCTAAGTAATCATTACTTCTACATTTGGTGATGGTCTGTCTGCTTTTTGCATGTGTGCTCAAGGTGAGGTATGTTGCACTAGGAAGCTGCTATATAAGAATTGCAACAGTCTAGTTTATTCTGTTTTGCTAGTAGGAGGAATATCAGTGTAGTAGTCCCTGGCACTGGCACTGTGTAGCAAGCCAGCTTTTACTAAGTGTTTCTTTCCTTCCCATCCACCCTGACTCCCACCCACCCCAGGCCAAATCTTGGATTTATAGGCTCAAATCTATTAAAGTGAAAGAGTTGTCAAATTCAGGTTTAGCTGGTTATTCTCATCATGAATAGATTACTTAATTAAGGCCCTGAAATTAATCTTGAGGAAAACAAAATCCCTTAAACTTATTAGGTATAGTTGTATTGGTTAAAGTATCCCTAGTAACTTTAAGCAAGTAAACAACTTAAATATCTAAACAAATCCTTAAAACTAAGATGCAGACAGCACTCCAGCAGTGTGATGGGGGCTATGAAAACATTTGCACTGAATGTCATATGTACGATTTTCTCCCACTTGGTGAGAAGCCTTATGTGTGCACTAGGTGCAAGGAGCTCTTTGCTCGCAGGGAATGAGTCCAATCTTTGGAGACTAGAGTAGAAGACTTGGAGCTAAGAAAGAAAGAGAAGTATATAATGAGACCTACAGGGACATAGCACTGAAGCCCCACTCCAGCCTTTCTGATGCCATGGAGGAAAGAGGTCATGTGTCCATGAGGTAAGGGTTAGGACAGCCAATATAGAAACATAGAAATATGACGACAGAAAAAGACCACCTTGCCTATCTAGTCTGTCGTTCCATATCAACAACTACAACAGTCCCCTTTTTTCCTTTAGAGATCCTCTGTGTTTGTCCCATGCTTTTTTGAATTCAGATACTGTCCTCATCTCTACCACCTCCACTGGGAGACTATTCCACGGATCCACCACCCTTTCCATAAAGAAATATTTCCCCATATCACTCCTGAATCTATCCCTTTCACCCTCACCCCATGTCCCCTCATAGCAGAACTTCCTTTCGATCAAAAGAGTCTGTCGTCTGGTGCATTTATGCCACGGAGGTATTTAAATGTCTCAATCATATCACCTCTATCCCGCCTTTCCTCTATGGTGTACATATTAAGATCCTTAAGTCTGTCTTCATATGCTTTATAATGAAGACCACTAACCATTTTAGTAGCCACCCTCTGTACTGACTCCATCCTTTTTATATCCTTTTGAAGGTGCGGTCTCCAGAATTGCACACTATATTCCAAATGAGGTCGCACCAAAGACTTATACAGAGGCACTATCACCTCCTTTTTTCTGCTAGCCATTCCTCTCTATATGCACCCAAGCATCCTTCTAGCTTTTGCTGTCACCTTTTCTACCTTTTTAGCTACTTTAAGATTATCAGACACAACCACGCCTAGGTCCCGCTCTTCTTTAGTGGACAAAAGTACTTCATCCCCTATACTATATTGCTCCCTTGTATTGCTGCAGCCCAAATGAATGGCATTGCTTTTTTAACATTAAATCCCAGCTGCCAAACTCTAGACCATTCTTCAAGCTTAGCTAGATCCTGCCTCATGTTATCTACACCTTCCTGGGTGTCTACTCTACTGCAGATTTTGGTATCATCTGCAAAGAGGCAAACCTTACCTGACAGCCCTTACGCTATATCACTAACAGTTGTTGATTTGATCATTAAGCATGTAGATATCTGGGTTGCTGGTAGACATAAGGATTGCCTGGTAACATGCCTGCCTGGTGCGAAGGTAGTGGACCTCACGTGCCACCTAGACAAGGTTTTAGATAGTGCTGAGGAGGAGCCTGCTGTCTTGGTACATGTTGATACCAATGACATAGAAAATATGGAGGGAGGTTCTGGAGGACAAATTTAGGCTTTTTGGTAGGAATTTGAAATCCAGATCTTCCAGGGTAGCATTCTCAAAAATGTTTCCCGGTCCATGTGCAGGACCCAAAAGGCAGGCAGAGTTCCAGAGTCTCAATGTGTGGATGAGACATTGATAGTGGTGCAAGGAAGAGGGTTTTGGATTTGTTATGAACTAGGCAATATTCTGGGGAAGTAGGGGGTGAAGGATTTTCTGAAAGGATGGGCTCCACCTCAACCAGGGTAGAACCAAGCTGCTGTCATTAACCTTTAAAAAGGAGACAGAGCATCTTTTAAGATAGATAACAGGAGAAAGCCGACAGTTGCCCAAGAGTGCATGGTTCGGAAGGATGTATCCTTGAAAGATACTAGCAAAAGAGGAAAATTAGCACATCCTGATAAGGAGGTTCCATAAACATAGATGTAGCCCAGATCTCTTTATGTACAGAGCAGAGATGAAAGATTCCAAATTACCCCTGTCAACTGATAACCATATTGTTAATATGAATAAAATACAGCCTCTAAAATGCCTGTATGCAAATGCTAGAAGTCCAAAAAATAAGATGGAAGAGCTAGAATATATAGCACCAAATGAAAGGTTACATATGATTGGCATTTCAAAGACCTGGTGGAAGGAGGCAACCAGTGAGACACCGTGATACCTGGGTATGAACTATATCGCAATGATAGGGTAGATCAAATTGGTGGAGGGGTTGAGCTTTGTGTTAGAGAGGGCATTGAGTCACACAGGATAAAAGTGTTGCAGAAAACTAAATATACTTTAGAATTTCTATGGATACAAATTCTATGTATAAAGAATGATCGACCAGAAGATAAAAACTCTACAACATCTATGACCTTTACTTGCAGCCCACGACTTCCAAACAGTGTTTCAAGCACTCATATTCCCACATTTAGATTTTTGCAACATCATATTTCAATACATTTTACTACCATTGCAACATCATATTTCAATACATTTTACTACCATTGAAAATGGCTCAGCACAAAACAGCTAGAGTACTTGAAGGGGCTTCCAAAATGGACCATATAACCCCTATCCTAAAAAAGCTACACTGGCTCCCCCTCACTTCCCGCTTCAGATACAAAGTACTCATGACCATTTTCAAAATCCTATGCAACATGTCTGCCAATAACCTTCAAAAAATGATAAAAACCCCCCAAGAAAACAGAATCAGGAGACCATGCCCCCAGAACACCTTAAGCATACCTTCAGAAAGACTAAAATATAACCAAACAACCTGTGCACGGGCGTTCTCAAAATATGCACCTGTTCTCTGGAATAACCTCCCTACTAAACTCAGGAACATTGATGACATCTACCAATTCAAAATGGACCTAAAAACTCTACTATTCAAAGACCACTTTCACGACAAAACAGTGCAATTTCACCAGTTACTCTGCCGCACCCCAATACCACATAACTATTTCGCTCGGGTGCAGATCTGGACAATAATTTTTCATACCCTTACAAAGCAAACAAATCATCAATCTATGCACTATTCCCCTGCACATCTTCTCAGCAATACCATTGCATAACAATACTCAATCATGTGACATAGGTCAACTCCAAAGCTAATACATGTTCTGTTCCCTTAAAAGCTTTGTTTCAAGTTAACATTCCGTGTTCAATGTAATCTTATTGTTAAATTGTTCTATGTAAATAACATTGACTTTTGGAAATGCAGTATATAAAAAATGCTAAATAAAATAAAATAATAAAAAAGGGGAGAACAATGGCTGTAGGAGTGTACTACTATCCACCTGGCCAAAATGAGCAGATGGATGATGAAATGCTAAAGAAATTCAGGGAAGCTAACAAAAGTTACAACATAATAATGATGGGTGATTTCAATTACCCCGGTATTGACAGGGTCATTGTCACAACAGGATACGTTAGAGGGATAAAGTTTCTAGATAAAAGAAATAACCGCTTCTTAGAGAAGATGGTTCATGAACCAACATGAGGAGAAGCTATTTTGGACCCAGTCCTTGGTAGAATGCAGTTGTGGATTAGGAACTGGTTAAAAGATAGAAAACAAAGAGTAAGGCTAAATGGCCAATTTTCTCAATGGTAGGGTACCTCAGGGATCTGTGCTGGGCCCACTGCTTTATAACATATGTATAAATGATCTGGAAATGGTAATAACGAGTGAAGTGCAGATGACACAAAATTATTCAAAGTTGTTAAAACACAAGAGGATTGTGAAAAATAGCAAAAGAACCTTGATAAATTGGAAGCCTGGATGTTCAGAATGGCAGATGGAATATAATGTGGACAAGTACAAAGTTATGCACCTAGGAAAGAACAGCCCAAACTAAGGTTACATGATGCAAGGTTCCACATTAGGAATTACCACTGAGGAAAAGGGTCTCAGTGTCATTATGGATAATACATTGAAACCCTCAGTCTAATGTGCAGCCACGTCCAAGAAACAAAATATAATGCTAGGAATCATAAGGAAAGGAATGGAAAATAAAACCAAGGATATTATAATGCCTCTATATTGTTCCATGGTGTGACCACACCTTGAATATTGTGTACAATACTGGTCACCACATCTTAAAGTAGAAGAATTAGAAAAGGTACAGAGAAGAGCCACCAAAATGGTAAATGAGATGAAAGGATACCCCTATGAGTAAAGGCTTACAAGGTTAGGGATCATATTCTTGGAAAAGAGACAGCTGAGGGGAGATATGATAGAGGTCTATAAATTAATGAATGGAGTGGACCAGGTAAACCTAGGTCGGCTGTTTACTTCAACAAAAAGTAGAAAGACTAGGGGAAATGCAATGAAGCTATAAGCAAATAAGACTAATAAGAGAAAATATTTTTTCACTCAACATGCAATCAAACTCATATTTGTTAATGGAGGCTGTAGTAAAAGTTGTCAGTGTAGCTGAGTTCAAAACAGGTTTGGACGAGTTCCTAGAGGAAAAGTCCATAAACCATTATCAAAGAGGATCAGGGAAATCCCCTACCTATCCCAGGATAAGCAATGTGGAATCTGTGCACCTTTTTGGGAACCTGCCAGGTACATGTGACCTGGATTGGCCACTGTTCGAAACAGGATAATGGGCTTGATGGAGCTTGGTCTGACCCAGTATGGCATATCTTATGTTCTTATTTGCAATGTTGCAATTTCCTAGGTGTTGCTGTCCAAGTCCCAGCAGTTGTGTGTGGTTATGATGAGGCATGCTTGCTGTCTTGATTCTGAATGTCTTTTATGACAGGGTTTTATATTATTTCACAATATGCTGGGCAGTGTAGGGAGTTAGTGATATAGGTATGGTGGTACTGCAATATCTCTAAATCTGTTTTATCCCTTTTCCCGTGTTTAATTTCTGCTCCTTGCTTATCTACCAGAGATATCGTGCATCTTAAATACGTACCTGTCTAACTTTCAGTGCTTGTTGCTCACTTCAAGCTCCTTTCTGCCTGTACGTTTGACTGCTTCAATGATTTACTGACTAGCCTGCCTGACTCTGCTCTCTCAAGGTACTTCAGAATTCGGCTGCTCATCATTTCTGTGTTGTTCCTCTATTATGCCATATTTCTCTTATGCAACTTGCTTACACTTCAGATCAAATTCCGTTGGTAATTCAAGATCCTTGTTTTTGCAGAACAAGTTTTCCAATATTCTCGTCCTCTCTGTCTAATCATGTCTTTCTCCTTCTTCTTCTCTTGATGCTCTGCTTCTGTCATCAAGCTCTTGTCGTGTGCCTTGCATTAATTAGCTTGCTTCCTTTCAAGCCTTCTCTCTCCATGCATCTCATTTATGGAACAAGCACTCTCCTGACATCCCCTTGTCTCTTATGTAAATTATCTTTAAATTCAGCTTAGAACCCCATGTTTAGCCTATTTTTCCAAAGGGAGGGAGGCTTATATAGTCACCCTATTTGTATGTGTATTTTGCTTATAACTTCCTACTTGGTGTACTATCAGCATCATATTTTCAGGCATGGGCAGAGTTTGATTGTTTTGTTTGGGAAGCAAAGGGTGGGGTGATATATTTGTGTATCATTTGCATATACAGGGTGGCCCAAAAAAAGTGAGAACATCTCATAAATTAAAAGCTTAAATAGTTTACTTATTTACCTTTTTCAGCTATATAATGTCTTTATTTTGACAATTTCCGGTCGTCATCTTTTTTTTTTTTTAATTTGTCAATCGTTTACATCTGTCTTTTTGAATTTTTAAATAACTTATATGCTACGAGATGTTCTCACTTTTTTTGGGCCACCCTGTATACATCTCATACATGTTCATTATGGTCATCTAAAATACATCCCAAACTGGATAGGAAGTCAAGTATCTCAAACAGCAAAGACTCTTTTTGAAACATGTCAGTGCTGTATAGCCTAATGATTAGCACACCAGCTTGGTAATCAAGAGAACCAGGGTTCAGTTCCCCTTAATGCTCCTTGTGGCCTTGGGCAAGTCATGTAACTCTACGTTTCCTTGGAAGAAAAGCCTGGCAATCTACTACTAGTCACATTGTCAAGAAAACCCAGTAGTCAGCTTTGACTCAAAGGCACACATTGCACTGTAAGGTGTTTCTCTTATGATACTATGCTACTTGTCACCCACAAAACAGCAAAAAGATGCTCTGTAATCCTACCATATCAGTTTAAAATCATGCAATAACAACAAAAAAAGGAGCATGGTGACCCCATCTTTCACCCACACAACAGCAAAAAAAAGGGTTTGATGAGCCTACTTATCCACCTTCCTTTTCCCTTCAAAAGGGTTTGGTGATTCCATCATATCACTTTACACCCACACAACAGCAAAAAAGGGGCTTGGCAAACCCACAATACTACCTCCCCCCACCCCTCCAAGAAGTGATTCGGCGATTCCACCATATCACCTTTAGCCTCCCATCCCCCAAAGGCACAAAAGTTGCGTGCGGACTTCCCCCTAGCAACCCCTCTCACAAAAGCACAAAGTATCTCTTCCCAATACCCTCCCCCCCCCCCCGAAGACTTGTACAACAGCTTCTCCATCCTCTTGCTCCCAATCCTGCCCTCCTCTCTCTGCCTCCATCTCCTTTACCTTACACTCCCCCACGCTCTGCTCATCCCCTCACCCCCTGTCCATATTACACCTCTCACCATGTGAGGAGTTCAGAGACAGAGAGGAGAGTGTAATATGAAAGGGTTGTAGCCCAGCATAGGATGACATTCTTTACCTCCCACTTCTTCAACTCACAGCTGATGTTTATTCTAACATCTTCTCACCTCCCATTGCATCACCCCAAATTTTTGGTCTCCTTTCTACCACCATCCCTTCACTCCCTGCCCTGCTTTCTGCCTCCCACTTGTTCACATTCCCTCTCCCTCTTTCTCTCTCTCTGCCTTCAACTCCTCACTCTCTGTCCTGCTCTGTCTCCCAGAATGGGAAGTGATGTGGAGGACAGAGGGAAGGAAGTGAGGGCAAAAATGGGGCTTGGATTGAAAGTAGACTGGGGGGGGGGGTGAAAGTTAAAGAATAGGGTAGAGAATAAGGGCCAAAGCCAATATATATACAGAGGAAGCAATAAGGAGGAGATAGGCATTTGGCGCTCACCTTTCAGAAGGTGTGGGTGCCTGGAGGACTCTGGGGATGTGGGTGCTACTATTACAGCAGTGTAAAGGGCATCCAGTGGTATGAGAACAGCCCTAATGAAAACAAGCCAGAAGTGCCATGGTAGTGCTACAGAAAAAAGCAAACAAATCTTACATCACAGTCAGCAGCGCTAGATGATCGTTGGATTCAGCACTTTCAGAGCAGTGAGGAAACAGCTGCATGCAGCCTGAATAAAAGAGCAATGGACAGCAGGGCGGATGCTGCCTTTTTAGTTGCCCTGTGCTAATCATTACTGTGCTGTCTCCCCCCCCCCCCCCCCCCCATGTAGAATCCTGTGGAGTCCATCCCGAGCTTCTCTTCTCTTCCAGAAATAAGTATTTGAACAGTGTTTTATGCTGTTACACTGCAATAGGGTTCTATAAAAGCTATCAGATGTCTACATGACTTCCTTGAACCAGCTGCCAAGACCATTATGAAGTACTAGAAAACTCTGCTCAGTTGGAACTCATAGCAAACCTGCCATACCAGGACTCCTCCCACACTAACCCTACCTATGAAATATCATACTGAATCCTAAAACAACAATAACACCTCCTAATAGGAAGACAGGACAAGCAAGAATGCTACAGATCCCTACACAGAAAGTAGCACTAGCAGAATACCACATCACAGTTACAAACACAGAACACAGTTAGCCCCTAACCAAACAGAAAACAAGAGACCACAAATTAGAAATAGAAATATGCAGACAAAACTTTAAGAGAAAACCCCAAGAAGTAAGACTCTGCAATCAGCGTGACATTGGAGAACTAGAAACAGAAATGTATTTTCTCTTGTACCGTGAAAAATACAAAGGCATCAGAGATGTACATTTCCCTAAGCTGACATATTCCAATTAATTATATCTTTGTTTACTGAGAATTTTTTTTTTTTTCAATCTTGGTCCAGCCTGTTTTCTGCTTTCTGGTGTTTTGACATGTCTCCTTTCCCTGGTTTTTATCCATTCCTCCATTACCTCTGACTCTGATCTTTCCCTTTGAATCATTCCCTACATTTCTTTCTTTCCTGCTTATCAGCTCAAATTGTACCCAGCTACCAGTCCTCAATTTCCCTCTTTTTTTTTACCTTTTTCCTCTCACCTCTCCACTTCCATCTCTCATCTCCTTACCAACCCATATCCTCCAAACTTACCATTTCCCTCTCTCTCCCATTCCTCCATATCAATCCTTTCCCCACCTCTTATTCCCTTCTTTCACCATTTCCCCTCTTCCTCATCCCATTTGCATCCTCTCTACTCACTGCCTTCCAAGTCATCTCTACTTTCCTGGGTCTCTAAGCCCTTCAGTTCCTTCCCTGTCAGTCATTCTCTCAAGTCCTTTTCTTTTGTCTCTTATCCTTATCTAGTCTCTAACTTCACCCTTTTGCCAGCTTTACATCCATTCTATTTTTACTCATCTCCTTGTCAACCCCCTTACATGGCCTCTGCCATATAGTTCCACCATGTTCCTCCTTATACCCCCTCCCCAGTTCAAAGTCACCCTTTTCTCCTCCTTCTCCCCAATCCAGAAGCTCCCCATTCCCTTCTTTTCTCCCCCCTAGTCCAGAAGTTCCCTCTTTTCTTCCTTCCTTTTTTCTTTCAGTCAACTTCTCACCCTTTTGCCTCTACTCCCTTTGTTCAACATTTCACCTTCTTCACTTTACCCTCTCTCCACATAAGTCCATCATCTTCCCCTTCTCTCTCATTTTCTCTAGCACAATTCCATTTTCCCCTTTCTCACCACAGAGGAGCACCACCCTTATCAGAGATGATAGTGAGAAACACTAGCTTTTTTTTCCTGCTTACAGTTCTTTCCTGGGATGCATGGAAAAAGAGAAAATGACAGCAGAAAAAGACCACATGGCCTATCTAGTCTGCTCTTTCATATCCACTACAATAGCCCCCTTTTATTCTTTAGAGATATTCTATGCTTGTCCCATACTTTCTTGAATTCAAATACTGTCTTTTGGGCTATGTTTACTAAACAGCGCTAATGTCGCAGCGGTGACATTATAGCGTGATAAGTAACGTTATCGCGTGATACCGCATGATAACGTTACTTATCGCGTGATAACATCTCCAGCAGCGCTAAGGCGCACAGAGGGTGGAGTAAGTCTCTCCAGAGGGCGGAGAGAAGGGGTCAATGGGCGGAGAGTGGGCGGGGAGAGGCTCCAGGCACACTAATGCTGTGAAATGAAGGTCTGAAAATTAACGCCAGTGAAAACCTCACGTTAGAGGCACATTTGCAGTAGAGAGAAAACATTTAAGTCAGCAATGTACAGCAAAGGCAGGGAAACCAAGAAAAGTGATAGTAGTGATACATGTGCAGCAACAGTATAGTGCCCAAGTACGAAAGGGCATGACGGTGAGGCTGCAAATGGGGTACAGGGGGCTGAAGGCAGGACATGCAGTGGGGCATCTGGGGCACAGGGTGGACTAGGCAGATGCCTAGGTGGCACATAGGAACACAGAAACTGGAAATCAGCAGGACAGCAACTGACCAAGGTCAAATATGCCCAAGAGTGTGTGTCCCACAGTGTCCCAGGGGACAGTACCCAGCAGGTACCCCAAAGGGCACATAACATGGACAGGTGGTGCCGGGGAGAAGCGCGGATGTCTATATAGACACACCTACCCCAGATCCCACATCTTAGGCAGCCGCCTACCGGCACACTGGATGGCCTGGGACTGCGCACCACCAGCACCACTGGCAAAGGGCATGTCAGCGTGGTGGCGGAGGGGTGCTGGTGGCATAGGGGGCAGTGGCACCTGCCCACAGCACACCAAGGCCAAGCCTTGTTCAGATGGGTGGCGTGCAGTGCAACAGACAAGGGCTGTCTGATGAACAGTAATGGTATCCCCAGAGAATGACCTGCCTCTTTGGTGCAGTACACACAGCCAGTGTATTCAGGGGCAGAAGGTCACAGGTTCAAGTCCTAGCTGTGGCTCCTGCAGACCATGTCCCTATATTTTACCCTACAGTGCACATACACCATAAACATGTGCAGTCCCTAGAGCAGAGGTTCCCAACTGCAGTCCTTGAGGGTCAAACATCATTCAGGAGTTCATGCTGTCCCTAATAAATATGCATGAGATGCATTGATATGCAGTGCCCCCATTGAATGCAAATGTATCTTATGCATATTCATTAGGGAAAGCCTGAAAACCTGAATGGTGTTTGGCCCTCCAGGACCGGAGTTGGGAACCACTGCTGTAGATTACCGGCCAACAGGGGCACAAACACCACTATGCAAAGCCTCATGGAGAGTCAGGGTGTTGGGCCCTGTGTGGAGTAGCAGCTACCAATACTAGCACCTGCATACCTTAGCAATGCCTGCACTGTGCCCAGGACTGGTGTGGCAGCAAGGGCTGCCAACCACCGCTATTTTTGCACAATGCTGAAATAGGTGTGGGAGTGTGTGTATGTATATCCAGTGTTTTGTGGCTTCCTACACCTTACTGAGCCCCCAGTGCTTGCACTGTTTCCAGTGTTAGCCTGCCAATGTGCATAATGAGGAGCAAGGTATTGTGGGTATGGCCCAGACACGGCGGTCTGGGCAGGATGCATCTGCACAGGGCATAGGGCAATGGCTGGGACATTGTAGTGCCCAACCACCACCTGCATGGACAGGGTGTCCACAGCATGTCATGCTGGGAGGTCACTCTCACCCTGACTGAGCAGTGACCATGGCATGGCTATGTTCCCCCATAGTGCTATACAGTGTTTCTCTCAAGTGATATCTATGAGTCCCCTTTTTTGTGGCCCAATTACTGACATACTTGTTTGTTGTGTGTGCTTACATCCCATTTTTGGGGGGCACACAGTTCCTCCAGGAACATGCACTATGTACTAGCTAGCAGACCATCTGCAGTTAGCATGTGTATGGCTGGAGCACCGTGCAGTGGGTGGGGGCTGACCGTGTCCTCTGCTGGTGAATGTCAGATTTTGGTGGGGAGCAGCTGAGCTTTTCCAGGGCTACTGACTGTCTGCCAGTGCCCTATGAAATACGTACAGATCTGCATTGACTGCCCTGGAGGGTGCCTATTCCCCAGCAGGACTGGGGTGGTGGACCCCTCTACTGCCTCCGATGTAGAGTGTGGATCTGTTGGTAGAAGATTCTGTCCCCCAACCTGACCCAGAGAGGGCAGGCTGGGTGGTGCTACATAATCTGTTTTTGTGTCCACTCAACACCTTTCTCCTATAACATGTGACCATGGCAACCACACAGGTTATGCACTATTCTGGGGGCATCATAGTCCACAAGGGCTAGACGTGACAGGGAAATACAGATGGACACAGGTGTATTATAGGTGTGTCTGCAAAGACTATCTGTCACACACTAGCACTAATAGGGACTTGCAGCACAGCTTATCTCAGCCAAGCCAGGTGCTGAGGACCTGGTGCTGGGTGCCCCAACTCACCCTCAGGGTGAGCACAGGAACCACACAATGTCACGGTCTGTAGCTACTCTGTGCCAGTAAAACACACGGTCAGTTCCCCCTACTAGGCCGAGGTGCTGTGGAGGCGCATACCCCATCTTGTGATCAGATGTAGACTGCTGATCTGCATGTGCAGTGCATCATGGGTATGGGTGAGTATGCCCTATCTTGGTAACCACAGCAGACAGTTTTTGCGGTGACCTGCAGTCTTTCTGTAGCCAGCCAGCGCTGTCTTAGAAACTATATAGCTGTAGCCCACTGGCTACTACAATGACTGTGGAGGCAAAGGTCATGGGTTCAAACCCACAGTGGCATTCTTTATTAAGGCTCTCTGAGGGGTTTCCTTTAATTTACATCAGTGCTGCCAGCAAAACCAACCTCACAGTGCCGTAACCTTAAGGTGCCTCATAAGGTGCCCTATAGGGCACATTATAAGGTGCCTTGGCGGACAGGGCACTTTATAATGTGCCCTGTTGTTAAGTGCCGTCGAGTCGGAGTCGACTCATGGCGACCCTCTGGATAGCTATCCTAAATTGTGTTCGGTCTTCAGTCAGGCGGCTCATTGACGACAGACTGGTACCCGTAGCTGCTGTTATTGTAGCGATCCATCTCATTGCTGGCCTTCCTCTTTTGCGTTGACCATCTTGCCAAGCATGATGTCTTTCTCTAATGATCTCTCTCTTCGCATGATGTGTCCGAAGTATGAAAGCCGAAGTCTTGTCATCTGAGCTTCTAAAGAAAGCTTAGGTTTGATCTCCTCTAGTACCGACTGGTTTGTTCTTCGGGCAGTCCATGGTATACACAGTATTCGCCGCCAGCACCATAATTCAAAGGCATCAATTTTCTTCCTGTCTGTCTTTTTCACTGTCCAGCTTTCACATCCATATGATGTTATTGAAAATACCATGGCTTGAACTAGTCGAATCTTTGTATGGAGAGACACATCTCTGCTCTTGAGAATCTTATCTAGGTCTTTCATAGCCATTCTGCCAAGAGCAATGCGTCGTCTGATTTCTTGACTGCTTGTTGCTTCTTTATTGATAGTTGATCCAAATAGGTTAAAGTTGTTCACAATTTCAATTTCTTCTCCTTCAACGATGAACCTGTTGATTATGCCAGTTGTCATGATCTTTGTCTTCTTTACATTAAGGTGCAGGCCCATTTTGAGACTATGTTCTTTGATTGTGAGAAGCAAATGTTTCAGATCATCTTCGCTTTCAGCCAGTAATGTGGTATCATCAGCATAGCGAAGGTTGTTGATGAGTCTTCCACCAATCTTCACACCTCTGTTGTCTTCATACAGTCCTGCTTCTCTGATGATTTGTTCTGCATATAAATTAAACAGGTAGGGGGAAAGTATGCAGCCTTGTCTTACACCTTTGCTTATTTTAAACCATTCTGTTTCTCCTTGTTCCGTTTGAACTGTTGCTTCTTGATCAATGTACAGATTACGCAAGAGAACGATCAGGTGTTCTGGTATACCCATGCTTCTTAATGTGGCCCAGAGTTTCTCATGGTTTACACAGTCAAAAGCCTTGCTATAGTCGATAAAGCACAAATAGATATCCTTTTGGTATTCTTTAGTCTTTTCAAGGATCCATCTCACATCCGCAATGATGTCTCTCGTTCCTCGCCCTTTCCTGAACCCTGCTTGCACTTCAGGTAGTTCTTGTTCTAGGTATGGCTGTAGTCTCTTTTGAATAATCTTCAGTAGAATCTTGCTGGCATGTGGGATCAGAGCGATTGTGCGATAATTTCCACAGTCAGTTGGATCACCTTTCTTTAGTATTGGTATAAACACAGATCTTTTCCAGTCAGTTGGCCATGATGTTGTCTTCCATATTTCTTGGCAGAGCCTTGTAAGTACGGTAACAGCTGCATCAGATTGCTGCAATACTTCTATGGGAATGCTATCAATGCCTGGTGCTTTGTTCTTTGATAAGGCTTTCAATGCTGCTTCAACTTCTTCTTTCATCACCAATGGTTCCTGATCATAAGGTATAGGTTGAAACGGCTGTTGGTCCACTTGATCTTTATCATATAAAAACTCTGTATATTCCTTCCACCTTTTCTTGATCTTCTCAGCATCATTCAACATAGAACCTTGAGCATCTTGTAACATTCCAATTCGGGGCTGGAACTTTTTCTTTAACTCTCGCAGCTTTAGGAAAGCCGATCTTGTTCTTCCTCTAATAGTTTCTGCTTCTATTTCCTTGCAAGTGTCATTGTAGTACTTTTCCTTGTCCTGTCTTGCTGCACGTTGGAAATCTCTGTTGAGTTCTGCGATTGTCTTTCTTTCTCCTTTGGCTTTAGCTTCTCTGCGTTTCTGGGCAATTTTCAGAGTTTCTTCCGTCATCCATTTTGGCCGTTTTTGCTTTTTCACCTTTTGTAGAGACTTCTCGCTTTCTTCCAGCACAACCTTCTTGATGTCATTCCATAACTCTTCCGGAGCTCTGTCATTTGTATCTAAAGCAGCAAATCGATTTTGCAGGCAGTCTTTAAATTCCAGTGGTATATTCTCAAGGTCATATTTTGGTGCATTCATGAGTGGTTTGCTCTTTTTCAACTTTAGCTTGAGTTTGCATACTAGTAGTTGATGATCTGTACCACAGTCAGCTCCAGGTTTTGTCTTTGTTGATGTTACAGAGCTTTTCCATCGTTGACTTCCACAGATGTAGTCAATTTGATTTTTATACAATCCATTGGGTGAAGTCCATGTGTACAGTCGTCGCTTGTGTTGCTGGAAGAAGGTGTTTGAGATGAATAGATCATTGGTCTTGCAGAATTCTATCAATCTTTCTCCAGCTTCATTTCTGTTGCCAAGTCCATATTTTCCAACTACTTTGCCTTCTTCTTTGTTGCCAACTTTTGCGTTCCAGTCACCCATGACTATCAGGATATCCTGTTTGCATGTTCTGTCAATTTCAGCTTGTACTTGTTCATACTCTTCAATTTCTATGCAGGCGTCTTATGGGGCGTCTTATAGGGTGCCTTATGAGGTACCTTATGGGGCGTCTTATAGGGTGCCTTATGAGGTACCTTAGGCTACGGCACTGTGAGGGTGTTTTTGCTGGCAGCACTGATTCAAATTAAAAAGGAAATCCCTCAGACATCTTTATTAAATGACACCACCATGGGATTGAACTCATGACCTCTGCCTCTACAGTCATTGTCATAACCAGTGGGCTACATCCCTATAGCTTCTAGATTGGTGCTTATCAAAAAAATGTTCCTCCCTCCAATTGTATTCAAGGCTATAATTCTTCTCTATTCGACATTTCTTATTTTAGAATCACTTTGCAAACACAGATCAATATATCACCACTCTAAGAAGAACATAAGGTCTCAGACTCTTCGCGACACTAACGTTCAGGACAAAGTCCTTAGCTCATGTGCCCATTTGCATCAATGACCTTTAACTGTTCATCTATTAATTTCTGTGATTTGTTTTGATCAAAATATTCTTCAAAAACTCATAGTGCTTATCTTATTAATCTCCCCTTTCACAGATGTGGGTTTCTTCAGTGGGTTTCTTTATAAACACAGCACTTAGTTATCCATCGTGCCATTACTTTCCACTGTTGCTTGGCGTGTTCTTTAATTCAATAATGCATCACTATCAATAAAATAATTTCAGTTAATTCCACTCTCATGCCTTATGCCTTATTATTTCATGAAAAGAATATCCAGCTAATCATGCACACTCCAATTCACATACCTTGATAAGCAGATTAACCCTCTGACAATAGACACAACATATATCTAGAATACTGCTGGCATGGACTTAAGGTACCGCGCGTTAATGAGCCAAGGCGCCCTCTATCGCGCGATACAGATTCTTGCTACCTTGCCGCCGGAACGCCCACTACCTTATATGGCATTCCTCACATTAACGCTGCAACTAGCACTGGTAACATTAAGACAGTTTAGTAAACATACCCCTTTGTCTCCACTATCTCCACTGGGAGACTATTCCACGCATCTACCACTCTTTCCATAAAGAAATATTTCTTCATATTACTCCTGAGTCTATCCCCTTTTACTCTCATCCTGTGTCCCCTCGGAGCAGAGCTTGCTTTCAGTCGAAAGAGGCTCTGCTCTTGGGCATTTATGCCACGGAGGTATTTAAACATCTCTATCATATCTCCTCTATCCTGCCTTTCCTCTAACATATACATATTAAGATCTTTAAGTCTGTCCTCATGTGCTTTATAATGAAGCACTAACCATTTTATTAACCACCCTCTGCACCGACTCAGTCCTGGTTATATCCTTTTGAAGATGTGATCTCCAGAACTGCATACAATACTCCAAATGTGGTTGCACCAGAGACTTGTACAGAGGCACTATCACCTCCTTTTTACTGCTGGCCATTCCTCTTCGTATGCACCCAAGCAGCCTTCTGGCTTTTGCTGTTGCCTTTTCTATAGAAGCAATCATGCCCAGGTCGCGCTCTTTTTTTGTAGACAGAAGTACTTCGACCTCTACACTTACCGCTTCCTTGGATTTTTGCAGCCCAAATGCATGACCTTGCATTTTTTATCATTAAATCTCAGCTGCAAAATTCTCGACCATTCTTCAAGCTTAGCTACATAGATCTCTACTCCTGTTATCTACTCTTTCCTGGGTGTCTACTCTATTGCTGAGTTTGGTATCATCCTCAAAGAGGCAAATCTTACTTGACAGCTCTTTCACTATATCACTAAAAAGATGTTAAAAAGAATCAAACGAAGGACAGATTCCTGCAGCATACTACTCAGGGCTGGCCCGTCCATTAGGCAAACTAGGCGGCTGGCCTGTGTGTGTAGTGGCAGTGGCACACATAGTAAACGTCTGCCTCTGCTGCTGCCCGCCTCCTTCTCCTGAGACGGAACAGTGGCAGATGGGGGGGGGGGGAGCGAGGCCAGGGTTTCTACCTAGGGTAGCAGAAACTCTTGGGCCAGCCCTGACATCACTGGTAACCTCCTTCTCCTCAGAGTATGCTACATTTATCTGTACTCTTTGTCACCTTCCACTCAACCAGTTTCTAACCCCATCAGTCACTTTAGGGTCCATTCCTAGGGTGCTCAGTTTGCTTATATAAGTCACCTGTTTGGAACGGTGTCAAAGGCTTTACTGAAATCTAAGCACACCATATCTAGGGCTCTCCATTGGTCCACCTCCAGTAAAAGAAAGCAATCAGATTTGTCTGACAAGACCTGTCCTTGGTAAACCCATGCTGTCTCAGATCCTGTAATCCATTGGACTCCAGAAACCTCACTGTTGTTAGTAGCGTTTCCAATAATTTACTCATCACAGAGGTTAGATTAACCAGCCTGTAGTTGTCAATCTCATCCTTACTTCCACTCTTGTGTATTGGGACCGTATGTACTTTCCTCCAGTCCTCTGGGACCACTCCTGACTCTAAAGAAGCATTGAAAAGGTCAGTCAATGGAGCCGCTAGAACTTCCCCGTTCCTTCAATATTCTGGGATGTATCCCATCCAGTACTATCGCTTTGTCTACTTTTAGTTTAGCTAGTTCCTCACGACCACAGTCTTCTGAGAATTGTTCAAGATCCCCATCACTTCTGTTCTTATTTGTGGGTGTTTTCTGAAGTCCTGCTCCTGGCACTTCATCTGTGAACACAGAACAGACATATTTGTTAAGCACTTTTGCACTTCCTTCTCTCACTAACATATCTGAAAGATGTCCTATCCTCCCTTTTTATTGCATTTGCTATTTCTTCTTTTTTTTGTATCTTTGCTTTCCTGACTACTTTGCTAACATCTCTAAGTTTTTCCAGATATAAATGCTTGTCTTCCTCTCTCTGTGATTTCTTGTATTTAATGAGGGCTACCCTCTTTTTCATCACCTTTTCAGCTACTTCTTTTGAGAACCATAGCAGCCTCCTTTTCATTTTCCTTTTATTTACCTGTCTAACAAAAACATTTGTTGCACTTAAAATATCCCCTTTCAGTTTTGCCCATTGCTTTTCTGCATTCTCCAGATGCTCCCATCCCACTAACGACTCATTGAGGTATTGTCCCGTATTGGCAAAATTTGTTTTCCTAAAGTCTAATACCCTCCCTTTTGAATAGATTTCATCAGCCATAGTCCTAATACTGAACCACACCATCTGGTGATCACTGGATGCGAGATGATCTCCCACTATGACATCAGAAACACTTCCCCCATTGGTGTGCACCAAATCCACTATAGCCCCTTCATCTGTAGGTTCTGTTACCAGTTGCCAGAATAGTTCTCCCTGTAGAGAATACAGGCTTTCCTTACTTCTAGATGACACCGCAGCAATTGAAGTCACCCATCAATTGCACTTCTCCTTTCATGGCAGTATTATGTACTGTGATAAGGAAGCTTATCATAGTTCAGGAAGGAGCTATAATAGAGGTGAAGTGACTCTGAACAAGCAACCTGTCTGTTCTGGTAGAAATAATAAAACAGAATGTTTCCGGGGGGCGGAGCCTGATGTCCAGCGGGATGGTCGCATAACGCTGAGGCTCCCGAGAGGACTACTCAGAATCCTGAATTAACACCGTACATACCTGGAACTTCTACTCTGATCTTGCCGGGGCACATTGGTGAGATGGCGGGGACCAAACCCACGCGCTTGGAATTTGGATCTCCAGCGGCTTCTCACGGCAAACGTTCCAAAACTGAACCTCCGTCCCCGCAGAAGGGGCTGGCCTTGCGCGAGGGCCCCGAAATGCAGCAGGAAATCCTCGCAGAGATTAGAGGGGTCAAAGATCTCGTGCAGTCAAACGGTGAAGCACTCCGAGCGCTGCGGGAAGATTTTGGTGTGCTGCAAAGCAAGCTAGAAGGGCTTTCTTCGCGTCAGGACAAAATGGAGAGCATATTGGACTCCCATGCGGCCCGGTTGTCCAAACTCGACAAAGTTGAACGTCAGGTGCGGGCCTTGCAGAAAGAAGTGGAAGATGGCAATAATAGAGCGCGCCGCAACAACATACGACTCGTGGGCATACCGGAGGGAGCGGAATCGGGAGACATGAAAGAGTTTTTATGCAAAATCCTCCCTTCCCTGCTCCAAATCACTTTTACCAACGATTTGGAGATCGATCTCGCTCATCGTGTACCCACAAGCATAACGCTCAACAGGAAGACCCCGCGGCCTATCATTTTTCGACTTTTGAGATATCAACACGTTGAGCAAATTCTAAATGCCTCTCGGGCAAAGGGCCATATGGAGTTTGAGAGCCACAAGATCTCCTTCTATCCCGACTTGGCTAAACCCACGGTCGACCGCCGAAAGCGCTTTCTGGAATTCCAGTCGAGGCTTCAACAACTACAAGCGCGCTATGGCCTGATGTACCCGGCCAAGCTCCGAGTCACGCTTCACAATCAGACAAGAACATTTGAGGACCCTGATCTACTAGCGGAGTTTTTGGACTCCAAAGAAGCCGACTTGATGCGCTGACTTCCAGAATATTCCTGCAAGTTTTCTCCTATCCGCTGTACCTGCCATATTGGATCTGCCGCAGCCCAGCAAAGAGTCTGGCGAGGGCGGTTTGTTGCCTTACTTTTGATGATGTCCGTGACCCGACTCCATCTACCCACAGTAGCCTCGATGAGTATCAGAGACAGTGTTAATTATGGACTCTGGTGTTTCTTCTCCTTTTTTCATGTCTTTCTATTTCATCTCTAGGGCCTCCTCCCGCAGACATATGGTCGCCATATTCTTTGGGGGTTTTGCTTCTTCTCTAAGATACTTTGGTACATACTTTTCAATATGGGGTGTATTAGCCAGCATACTCGGTGATTATGTCATTGTTGCACAGATTCTGATTATGTTGTATGTTTTCAAGCGCCCTCACTTAAAATGTTTATTACTGATTGATGGCACCATGTAAGATTTTCTCCTTGAACGTCAAAGGCATCAATAATCCGATAAAACGGAAGAAAATCCTAAGCTACCTAAGTCAGGAAGCTGCGGATCTGATTTTTCTCCAAGAAACGCATTTAAATTCGAAGGAAACTCTTAAACTCAATATTAAACCTTACATGGTGGCCGCCTATTCCCCAGCCGTTTCTAAGAAATGTGGGGTTGCCATACTGGTTAGGAAATCTTTGCATGTTACTATTATTGCGACTAGTTCAGATACAGAAGGTAGATGGTCCAGAGTTCACCTCAAGATAGGTAGCCTTGAAGTCACATGTATGTGCCTTTACGCTCCTAATGTGGATGACCCTGCCTTTTTTGCTACCATTGCTCAGGTTGCGCAGGCCTCTGCTGATACTTCATTGATAATTGGGGGGGATTTCAATCTAGTCCTTGATCCCCTGATTGACAAACAGCCGCCTAGAACAAGTGGTCCCCCCAAGAGTCACACCACGCTTACCTCCCTGATCAAAGATCTTGCTTTAGTTGATCTATGGAGGTTACTACACCCCAATGAGCTTGACTTCACCTTCTTCTCTTCCCCTCATAAATCCCAGTCTCGCATAGACTTCTTTATAATATCAAAACTGTTAGTTCCTCAGGTGGACACTGCAAAGATTCACTCCCAACATATTTCAGATCATGCTGCCATTTCCTTTCAATTACACACTACTGCACCCCAAGGGAATTCGGGGGCCTGGTTCTTTGATAGAGCCTTGTTAACTCAGCCAGAGTTCCAGTTAGAAATTCGAGCAGCCATACAGGATTACTTCCATTTTAATCTACCCCAGGATACTGCGAATTGGGCTTGGTGGGAGGGCTTCAAAGCGGCCATTCGAGCAACGATCACTAGCTATCAAATCCGCCTGCGAAAACAACGCAAACAGCAGCTACTCATACTAGACCAACAAATAAAAGCAGGCAAACGAGTTCTAACTACACGTACTGATCCATGTGTATTAATTCGACTACAGCGTCTCCGTTTTCAATATAATTCCATCCTCTCAACTGAAGCTTCTAAGAGTATTGAGCTTCAGCGAGGGACATATTATCGTGAAAATAACCGAGCCGGTCGACTCTTAGCCAACGCCTTGAAAGGTCAAAAAGAAGCCAAACGCGTAGCGGCCCTTCGAGCTCCACAGGGAGGGGACATAGTGACCACAGACTCCGACATCGTAGAGCTCTTTCGGGATTTCTATACCCGCCTATATCAATCTGAATGTGAGTTCTCGTCAGAGACATTCGAGCGATTGCTTTCTGACATTCAGCGGCCGACCCTCTCTGAGGTTGATAGGGATGCGATGGATGCACCCTTCTCTACTTCAGAGATCCAATCTGCCCTAAAACGAACAGCCTCGGGCCGTGCCGCAGGGCCCGATGGTCTCCCGACCGAATTCTACAGAACGTTCAGTGCAGATTTAGTTCCCTATTTAAAACTCTATTTTACTGCCCTTGCGGTAGATACATCCTCTTTGGGATCCTTTTCTGCAGCTAATGTGGTAGTATTTGAGAAAGAAGGCAGAGACCGCTACTAACCGCCAACTACCGTCCAATCTCCCTACTTAATGCCGACTATAAGATCTTCGCAACGATCTTGGCCACCCGGCTATCTGACAGGATGGCCACCCTAATTCACCCCGACCAATGCGGTTTTATACCCGGCAGATCAACTGCTGACAATGCTCGGACCTTGTGCCATGTGCTATTCAGTGCTGCCAATCTAGATCATCCATGGGTGGGTCTTTCCCTGGATGCCGAAAAAGCCTTTGACCGCCTAGAATGGCCCTTCTTATTTGCAGTTCTTCGATGGTATGGCTTTGGGGAGGGCTTCCTCCGATATCTCCAAGTCATGTATACTCAACCCGTCGCCAGTATTTGTGTAAATGCCATCAAGTCTCAGCCATTTAATCTCCAAAGAGGCACGCGTCAAGGCTGCCCCCTATCACCAATGCTCTTTGATCTAGCTCTTGAACCCCTAGCCCTCCTTATTAGACAGTCCGCACGTATTCGAGGTGTCCCCTTCAGTCATAGGGAGATTAAACTCTCTGCCTATGCAGATGACCTTATGCTTTTCGTATCCCTCGATTCGGTTCCAGCTGTCTTGGATCTGATTGACGGATACTCACAATTATCGGGCTATAAAATTAACTGGACCAAATCTGTAGCATTCCCACTGAACCGCTGGGTACATGAGGCTGACATGCAGGTCTTTCCCTTCCTTTGGCAATCCCGCATGGTGAAATATCTCGGGGTCCATTACTGTTCTCCTTTAGAAGACACTATCAGTTTTAATGCCAAAGAGGTAGTCTCCAAAGTCCGTGAGCTCACGAATCATTGGTCTCCCTTATCTCTTACATGGTGGGGCCGCTTAGAAACTGTGAAAATGATGATAGTCCCCAAAGTGAATTACATTTTAGAAATGCTGCCATGTTTACTCCCGCTACATACTTATAAAGATATTGAGGGCCTTCTTGTCCGTTATCTCTGGCAGGGCAAGCCACCAAGGATAGCTAAACAAAAACTACAGTCTGCAAAGGAAAGAGGGGGTACCAGATTTCCTGATTTTCTTAGATATCATCAAGCCTTCCTACTTAAGCAAGGTGCCCGATGGCTAGATGCCTCAACAGACAGCAGACCAGTTTGGCTTGACATAGAAGAGGAGCTTAGTAGCCCAATTCCGTTGACCCATCTCCCCGGTATGTCCTATCAAGTAGACACCCGCCATCCACCAATGATTGTCGCTACTCTTGCGGCCTTTAACACTCTCATTCAATCACTGGGCCCGAACGTATGTCCTCAGGACGGTCTCCCGCTATGGAATAACCCCAGAATTCAAGTCCTAAATAGAACGATAGCATGGAAACCCTGGTATTCAAGGGGGATCTGGACACCCCAACAGCTTTTCTCTGCAGCTCGTTGGAAAACCTTCTCTGACTTACAAAAGGAATTTGCGTTACCAGCGAAACACTACTTTCAATTGATGCAGCTTCAACACTGCCTCAAAAGTGCTCGAATCATGCCGCCCTCTGCCCCTTCTGAGGACGGGCTATTAGAGATAGTTCACTCTATTAGTAGTACACATGGGGTAGCCTCTAACTTTTATAAAACATTATGTCAGGGTATAGACACGGCCGCTTTTAGAGCCCAACAAGCCTGGGAGCGCGAACTGCAAACCACTTTAACCCCTGTGCAATGGAGCGTTTTCTGGAGCAAAGTAGTGCGGGTTTCCCGGTCTGCCTCTGTTACCCAAACTCTCTTCTTTTTTGCACACAGATGCTTTTATACCCCAGAAAAAATAGCCAAATGGAACACGAATGCTAGGGACCAGTGTTGGTCTTGCCACACTGCTGTGGGAACCTTCGCTCATGTTATTTATGAATGTCCTCAACTACAGGTTTATTGGGGGCGGGTCTGGGGTTGTATTCAATTTATCTTACACCTTCACGAGCCTCTCTCTTGGAAGATCGTGGGACTCCGCTCTGTGGCGGAGGTCCCCTCTCTTCCTAAGAAGGGTCGCTTTCTCCTTGATTTCATGCTGGGTATAGCCATTTGCTTAATCACGAGGAATTGGAAGGATAGCTCTCGACTTACTGTCAATGAATGGTGGAACCTTGTCTGCTTATATAGTAAATATGAGCAGATACCTCGGAGAGCTATTCCCCATGCCCAACCTCACTCTCGCTTGTCTAAATGGCAGATGCTTAATGATTATGTACAATCTGCTTATTGCTCCAACATGCCTGTATAATGTGCACTTATCATGTTTCAGATCACCGTTAGGTTTTGTAACACAATAATGTAAGTACACGCCCGCTTCGGGAATGATTAGTTTTCTAGAGAAGAAGCAGGGGGGAGGGGGGTGGCAGGGGTTTACTTTGGTGTATGTATTACACTTTATGTATCTGTATTTTGCTGTATGTCTTCCTTTTCCTTTGTTGTTATAAAATGAAAATAAAGAATTTAAAAAAAAAACACAGAATGTTTCCATAAAAGACTACCAGTCCCAGAATGCACCAGGTTTCCAACAGCCATTAGAAGAGCTGAAGTGGGGAAACGTGTGTTCAATCAGGAGGGCTATGAGGTAATCCCCAAGCACTCATCTCCAAGGGCAGGGCTTGATTCAGCACAGCTGCGCTGTGCTAGGGTGGAGCATTCATCTAAGCAGGATAAAAGAAAAGCTTATTCTACAGAGAATCATGATCATCTTGATTCATCTAAGCAGGATAAAAGAAAAGCTTATTCTACAGAGAATCATGATCATCTTGATCAGAAGCATCAGAAGCACCTGGATCATCCTGACCATCATCATCAGCAGAAGCCAGAGCTGACGGACGGAGAGAGAAAGAAACACTTTGGAAGAAAGAAGAGAAAAGCATTTGGGAGGTCTAAAGGAGTCCATAGCAGTACGTATACTGGGAGGCATTCCAGAGGCAAGCATACATCATTGGACTGGGGAAAGCCAGAGGAGTGTGGTTGCAGAGCCAGGAATCCCCAGACGGCACCTGTGAGGGAGACGGCTGCACTTGGAAGGGACCCTAAGACCAGTGCAAGAATGTATGTGAAGAGAGATCCAGTGTCCAGGGATCTTGATTGGAAGGCTGGACATAAGAACTGGACTACATACTGGCCAGGATATTTAGAGAGGAACTCTAACAGCAATGGAAGCTCAGGTATGAACACTGATCTATGCCCTAGCTCTTCACTGGGAAGACAGCAGGGAAACAAGTATTGTCCTGAGAGTGTTCCATTGAGAAATTCCTCTGTGCCAATCCATGATAGTGAACCTATGATAATTGAAGAAGGGAAAGATGTTGTAAATGAGGATTTTGAATACATGGATTGCTCTCTGTCTAAACCTCTGTGGTAATATGTTGTTACAAAATACAACAACCATCACAAAGAAATATAAACGTGTTCTTTAATCTACTCAGAAAAGCTTCTGAGTAGGATTTGAGCCACGTAATAGAAAGTAAACCAGCCAAGAGGGTTTCAGCTGGTAATGGTTAGCAATTGAGCCTTGCCTAATTGCCTGTGAGCTCTGGAGGGACACTTCTGAGTGTGTGTGAAGATACAGGAAGATATCCCTGAAAAAGAGCAGTTTTTTTCCTACTTTGTGGGTTTTGTTTGTTCTTTGAAGCACTGCTAAGGAGAATTAGCAGGAGCTTACAGAAAAGACCTTTCTGTTCCCATCAAGGTCTTTATGCTTTGATTTGATTGCTTAACAAGTTCAGCTGTTGTTTTTCCTTATTTGTTTTTCTAAGTATAATACTGAAAGCAAGTATTCCTTTTTATGTGCTACCAAGTATATCTGTGTTGGGAGAAATAACCCCATAAATAAAATATCTTCTTTGCTTTACATTCGAGCAAGCACAACTAATTTATTGTGAACGGCTGAGTCTGGTATGAATGGACTACATTTCCCACAATCCTTTGCAAGTCATATTAATATTTGCCTTTGCCAAGACTGTGGACATTCTCACCCAGCGCCCCCGTTTACAGTACATCTTCTATTAAATCTCCTTCTACTTCTTCTCCTTGTGAGCGGGATCTGTATATCACACCAATACAAATGGATTTCCCTTTCTCTCTTTCTAGCTTAACCCACAATGTCTCCTCGCTTGCTTTTAAGCCCTGCAATTCTGTAGCTTTAATATTATTTTTTACATATAATACCTCTCCTCCTCCTCTTCTTCCTATCCTGTCCTTCCTGAATAAGTCATGGTTGTCTGTGAACCATGTCTCTAAATCCAAGTCAGTCTCTTCCATTAGAGCCTCAACATCTGGGATCCTATTTCCTATGCTACGGGCATTTATACACACCACTTTCCAAATGTTGCTCTTTTTACCCATTTCTGCAGAGGTATTTATTGTTTTATTTACCTGGGGGCTTTCCCTTACCTGGGGGCTCTCTTCACCCATTCCCAAGAAATCTAGTTATCGAGTCTGCTCTGGAAGACACTTTGATCCTTTTTTGGCAGATGGACGCCATCTCTGCTTTACAGTTCTTGGAAAATCATCCCGTGGTCAAAGAAACCAAAATGTTCCTGATGACACCATCAACGCAGTCATGCATTGATCTCCAGGATTCAAGCCTCTCTGCCTCGGCCTTTACCCTCAACAGGGAGGATTGAAGAGAACACCACCTGTGCACCAGTCTCCTTCACCCTCTGTCCCAGAGCAGTGAAGCTACTCTTGATACACTCAAAGGATAACTGTCAGTATCATGTGTGCCGACATGGATGAATAACATCAGATAATCATCAGTAGGCTTGATAAGTCTCAGCAAACTCTCTGTATCATCTCAGATTTTGGCACCTGGCAAATAGCACACTTCTCAGGATATCAAGTCTGGTCAGCAGATGGACACCTCAGTACCCCTCGGAAGAGAGTTATCAACCTTCACTACCCTTCTCTTCCTGGTAGTCACTGATTCTGTAATTTTGTGGTGATTGAGCTCTGGTATTTCACTTTCCTGGGATGTTTTCAACTCCACCTCTAGGGCTGCATACTGGTTCTTCAGTTCAAGGGCTGGAGGAGTTGGGTTTATTGATTCAGCAGGCCCTTGTGACTCTTGTCTAACTTTCATCACTCTGTAACACCCCATCTTTAACTCTGTTGTAGAGCTTGGTTGTTTCAAGAAGCATCTCGTCAATGTACTTCTCGCTGTCTCTAATGCTTCTCAACCTCACATCTCTTTTCTGAGCTCCTCCACTTGTTTCATGAGGGTTTCAGCTTGCAAGCATCCTGCACATGGAACCAGTCCTTCAACTGGCATTGGTCTCTCCATCTGGACAGAGGCAAAGGCTGTAATAGGGTCAACTGTTTTGGCAAGACAATTTTTCCCAGCCATCATTTAGTTGGTGGAGCTTTTGTACCTGTTGAAGTAAACAAGGGAGACCTACCAAAATCCCTAACTTTTCCACAGCTGTACTTTCAGAGGAAAAACAGTTAACCTTTTATGTATATTCTAACAGTGTTGTTCTATGTCCCTGTGTGTAGCCCCACTTCCTTGTTAGAAAGTTATTAATTTACATTAGTAAATGTTGATAATACATGTCTGAAGAATACAGATCAATGTGTTCTCTTTGTAAAATTACCCAATCAATGCACCCTGAAGAATGGAAAATTGTTTGTCAAGCTAATTTGGCAGTTTCTCTATATAGCAAGAAATCTCACATGGGGTGGGTGGGAGGATTCTAACTCCTGATGAGGTGTCAGTGGCTTCAAAGAACTGGGAAAGAAAAGCTAAAAGCAGAATTTTAAACCAACACCACAAAAAATTTCCCCTTTTGAAATACAGAACCTAAAAAAGAATGTAGCTTTTTAAAAATGTACACCAAAACCCCTTTAGGAACTCTCAGGCAGAGAACTAGTAATTAAAAGCCACACAGTCTTACCTTGCTTATAATGGAGACCCTGTTAGGAATGCAGGCACAGCATGCAGCTCCGAAATGCTTCACTTCCAGTGCACGTGGCCATTTCTGAGCTAAAGCCATACATCAGAAGTGCCGCACGCAGCTGGCATCAATATTCAGATGTACTATCTCGTACTTAATTACCTGCCGGCTGCGTGCAACACTGCCCTCTTTTCTTCTGGCCCAGCTGAGGTAGGGGCAGCTCATTTAGAGGGGGGGACAATGTTACCCTTACCTCCCACCTCAAATTATACCTATGTTTTCAGGGCAGGTCAGAGTTGCCAAGAGGTGTTACATATTCCATGAAAATATATGGAAAATTGTGGTTTCTTAATAACCCATGTTCACAACACATTTTCTGGACATAAGATTTCATGATTAGGTGAGTACAATTAAGCCACCTACTAACTTTTTGGTTTTCCATCAGATGCACGCCAAATTTCAGGAAGTATTAGGGGACATATGAAGATCATGAGATAATAGGTATTTTTGATTTTTTTGTTTTTTGTTTTCTGGTAAGGAAAATCCATGTATTCCATAAATGTGTCCTTGCAGTTACGCCACTTAAACCACTTTTTGTTCTGGATCTGAGCCAGACCACATTTTCAGGAAATGACTTGGGATCAAGAGGAGTTAAGCATGGGCATTTTATTCTAGATCAATGGAGATGCGTGCACACAAGTGCATGAGGTGTCTTCAAAGTAATCTCCCTAAGTTCTGTGTGCAACTTCTAGTTTCACTGATGCTTTTCTTAATTGTTTTGGTTACCATTTCCATTGATATGTATTGCTCATCTATTTTTTACATAGGCTGTGGATTCCAAACCTGTTCTGTAGCACGCAGTCAGATTTCTGGGCTATTTATAATCAATATGCATAATATATGTTTGTATATACTCAGGGGCATGTTTACTAAGCTGTGTTACCTGTTAACATGACAGCACAGGGCAAATGCAGAGAGCAAAGTGATTTTCTGCACTATTTGCATAAAATGCATCAACTGCCAAGTGGATGGGAAATGGGTAGAGAGTGGGCATACCTGCTATTTGCTGTTACCGCAAGCATCACCAATGCATGGCAAATGGCAAAGTTACAAACAGTGTGGGTGCAGATAATATCCCCTCAATAGGGGGCCTTATGTGCATCTATGGTGCTATAAATCATTTATAAAGGCATGTGTGGCACAGTACACACACATATAATGATGGCCTTGCTCATCAGAGCTGACAATCTAATTAAGACAGACAATACAAAAGACAAGAACAAGGGCAGAATAGGGAAGGTTAAGAAGGCACAAGGGAAATAAGGGATCAGGATGCAAAAGCAGCCTCAAAGAGGTGAGCCTTTAGCATGGATTTGAAAAGCCTGATGTACAGACTCAGGCAGGGGTGGCCCAAGGGGGGTGCGGGGCCATGTGCGAAGATTCATTGCAGGGCCTCATTTGCATAAGGAGCCTCATTTGCATAAATATTTGCATAATGCTAACATGCACTTTTAGTAAACATGCCTCTTAATGAGTGTCTGGATAAAGAAAGACTACCAGATTTTTAAATTACTATATTCCAGTGCCAACCTCCAGGCCCATTAGGAAGAACTATAAACACTGATCATTTAGAACCCATAGCAAACCCGCCATATCATAACAGCACTACCAGGACTCACAAAGCACCAAACCCTACCTATCAAAAGGCAACACTGCAAATATTAAACCAATATATCTCAGAGAATACCAATAGACCGGGGAAAGAGAACAAGTGGCACTGTCAAATAGAAACTACATGAATAGAATTCCTCAGCTTGGTTACACATGCAGAACATAGACCGTCACCACACAAAGAACAAGGGATCACAATTTAGAAATAGGAAGATAATAATTAAATTGGGAACCCCAAAAGCCAAACATGAAATGTACAACACTGGAGAAATAAAACTATAAATTGATTTCCTCTTGCACTAAACAAAAACACAAAGATGTTAGCGATACACATTTCCCAGACCAGACATATTCCAATTAATAAATTCAAAATAAAAAGCATTTTCTATCTTTTGTTTTGTCATTTTATTTTTCAGTTGCAATTGCTCCAGTCACTTTCTTCCGGTTTATTCATGTCTTCTGCGAACTGTCCATTTGTCCTTTCTTCTCTCTTCTAGATTTTTTTCCATTCTCTCTCTATATCTTCTTTAACATACTGATCTTTCCCCTTTCGCTCTTTCTCTTATTTCTTTCTTTATTCCTTTATCATCCACTCAAATTTCACTCTTCCATCCTCAGTCCCCACTTACTCTCCTAATACCCAGCCAATCGTAGATTTTTCTTCCCTCCCACACAAAATTTCTTTTCCCCTCTCCATCTTCATTCCCCATCCCCATTCCCTTCTAGTCCTCCCCCAAAATCAGCTCCCTTCTAGTTCTAGATCCACACAGCATCCACTCCCTTCTAGTCCCATTCTCTCAAGTTCCCACATCAGCCCATTTCCAGTCCTAGCTCCCCATGTGTTCCTTTCCAGTCCCATTCCAGCCTCCCATCAGCCCATTTCCACTCCAAGCTTCCCCATCAGCCAATTTCCAATCATAGCCCCCCCCCATCAGCCCATTTTCAGCCCTATTCCAGCTCCCATCAGCACATTTCCAGTCCAAGTCCTCCTCATTTGCCCATTTCCAGTCCTATTCCAGTTCCCCATAAGCCCATGTCCAATCCTAGCCCCCCTTGAGTCATTTCCAGTCCAAGCTTCCCCCCCTCCATCAGCCCATCTCCAGTCTAAGCTTCCCCCCATCAGCCCATTTCCAGTCCTAGCCACCCCCCCCATCACAGCCCATTTGCAGTCCCAGCTTACCCTCCCATCACAGGCCATTTCCAGTCCAAGCTTCCCCCCCCCCAACCATTACAGGCCATTTCCAGTCCAAGCTTCCCCCCTCCCCCATCACAGGCCATTTCCAGTCCAAACTTCCCCATCACAGGCCATTTCCATTCTTAGCCACCCCCCCCCCCATCACAGACCATTTCCAGTCCAAGCTTCCCCCCCCCCAATCACAGGCCATTTCCAGTCCTAGCCAGTCACCCCCCCCCCCCCCATCACAGGCCGTTTTCAGTCCTAGCCACTCCCCCCCCGCCGAAGAGCCCCGCGGCCTTCTAAGGGGCTTCAGAGTAAGCCAGGGAAGCCCGTTCAAGGCCCCATCTCCCTCTGAACACAGCTGCCTGCCTAAAGAGTGTTTTCCCTCATGCTGGCGGCTGTTTCAGTGAAGCGCTCTGAATGCTGGGAAAGGTTAAAGGTCATTTCCCGGCATTTGCGCACTTCACTGAAACAGTTGCCAGCGTGAGGGAAAACACTCTACACGCTGGCGGCTGTGCAGAGGGAGCCGGGGCCTCGCGTGGGCTTCCCCGGCTCCCTCTGAAGCCGTCCATGCGTGAGTATGAAATTCGTGCGGGGCCCCCTGAAGCGCAGAGCCCTGTGCAAACAACATTCTCGCATAATGGATGGGCTGGCCCTGGACTTAGGTAGTTTGTTCCAGGTATATGGAGCAGCAAGGTGAAAGGATCGAAGTCTGGAGTTGGCAGTGGAAGAGAAGGGCATAGAGAGAAGCAGGCCAGTGGAAGAGTGGAGTTCAGGAGGAGGGGTGTATGGAGAGAGCAGAGAGAAAAGGTAGTGAGGGGCAGAAGAATGAATTCATTTAAAGATCAGAAGGAGAAGTTTGATTTGGATAAATGGTCATGAAACATCCAGGTGGCGATGTCAGACAGGCAGGCAGAGATGACAAAGTAATATCTGGAGTGACAGGGTAATATCAGGTGTAGTAAGATAGATCTGAGAATCATCGGCATAAAAATGATACTGAAATACATGAGAGGAGATGAGAGCACCAAGGGATGTAGAGAGATAAAAGGAGAGGGCCCAGAACAGATCCTTGGGGTACACCAACTGAGAAAGTGATTGCAGTAGAAGAGGAACCACCAGAACGAACACTGAAAGAGCGATAGGAGAGAAAAGAAGAGAACCAGGACAGTACAGAGCCCCTAAAACCAAGTGAGGACAATGTGACAAGAAGATGGTGAGCAACAGTGTCAAAAGCAGCAGAAATGTCAAGAAGTATGAGGATAGAGTAAAGGCCCTTGCATTTAGCCAGGAATCAGTCACTGGAGATTTTGGCATGTACTGTCTTTGTAGAATGTAAGGGACGAAAGCCAGATTGAAGTGGATTCAGCAGGGCTTGAGAGGAAAGAAATTCAAGACAACAGCAGAGCACTCTGCAAATTCGGTGTGTTACCTACTGGGAAAATGCTGTGCATGCCCCCCATTTGCAGCTAATATGGCAATATTTGCACAAATAAGCCATGTTAGCTGCAAATGCCAAACACACTTTAGTAAACATAGCCCTTGATCTCCAGTGAATGCAGGTACAGTAAACCTCATGCATACTCAGCTGTGGATAACCTGTCAGGCTTTCGAGGCCTTGGAATCAGTGATGTGAGTCTCACTGCTTTTGCCATGCTTAAAGAGTGCCAGATGAATGAAGAAATACACTTAGAGATAAAAAAAGGTATCCAAAAGACTAAAACATTTTTTAAATCTA
The DNA here is from genome assembly GCA_033557465.1 of Ichthyophis bannanicus. Taxonomy (NCBI): domain Eukaryota; kingdom Metazoa; phylum Chordata; class Amphibia; order Gymnophiona; family Ichthyophiidae; genus Ichthyophis; species Ichthyophis bannanicus. Next base: position 1,311,251,837 of record CM066031.1, read on the forward strand.
TTTAGTTGCCCAAAGAGAGAAGAAAATCAAATCACTAGACAAATCAAATTACAATATCACTGAGAAAATCCAGTTACAATAATAAAAATTCCTGTGCTGTATGTCTAGTTGAAAATTTGGGGATGTTAAATACATAAGTTTTTTATGCTGTAAAATAAATATTTAGGCCAAAAGAGACAAAGGGCCCTGTTTACTAAGCATTTTCCTCAAACATAAAATGGGAGAAAACGTTTAGTAGATAGGACCCAAAATGTAATTCGGTCTCATAGCGGTTTACTTCATTTTGATCATTTCTTGAGATATTTAGGGCTGCAGTTATTATCCCTTTAGGGCTTTGTGTTTTGTCACACAGGGATTGTTTCACATTCCACCACTTGCTGATGTGTGCAAAGAACCAACATGTGGTTGGACCTTTAGAGGGTATTCAATAAGCTCTTTCACAGTTTACTAGAGTTTTCTGCCGCCTCAAAATTTTCACTTAATTTCATTTCCTTTTTTTTTGTATCGTATTGTTCCCTGACAAGAGTAGTCGCTATTGAGCAATAGTGTGCCCTACTGAGGAATAGTGTACACTGTTGAGCAATAGCATGCACTATTCATGCATGTACAAAAAGTGTGTGTTCTTGCATAACACTGCACACTATTCCTCAGTAATGCATGCTGTTGCACAATACTGTACATTCTTGCCAGGAAATGGGAAATGATGCGTTTCATTATTTTCCTTTCACCCAGATTGCAGCTTTCATTTGAAACAAAAGCACATCCCTACAGTTAACTCGAGTTGACATGCACGTTTGTGGGGCCTATCCTATAAAATAAAGTATGAGTGGACTTTACATTGCACAAATGCTGAGATATGAATGCCAGATCTAGGCACGGCCACATACCGTATTTCCCAGATTATAAGTTGCCCCTGTTATAAATCGCAGTGGCACAATTTGGCATTTTTACATGTAAAATACTAGTATAAGTCGTCCCTATGTATAAGTCGCCAGTACAAATAATAAAGCGCGAGACAACATTGTTGTTTCTTAAAACTGGATTTATTCTGTTTCACTTTCACTTTAAAATAACATTCCACTTCAGATTTCTCTCAGGAAAGTCGTTGAACTCCTCATCTTTAGTGTCACTGTGAAATAGTTCTGCAATTTCAGGTGCCAGTTCATGTTTGTTATGGTCTTCTTCGTCTTCATCATCTTCATCTTCACGGTTATCAGGGCTCTTTAGGATATTAGCCTTCGCAAAACCTGGTTTGATTATTTTATCACTCACATCCCCTCACCATGCTGTCGCAACCCACTCGCTAACTTCTGCAAATGTGGCATGGCGCATACCGCCAGTAGCCGTGAAACGGTGTTTTCCATGGCACATCCAGTTTTCCCACAGGTGACGCATCCCAAAAGTTCACTCGGCGGCTCTGTTACCATGTTCTTCTGCGTAATGAATAACTTTCAATTTGAATTCCGCGGTATAAAAGTTCCATGCCTTCGGTATCACCATTTTCCGTGGGGTTAAAAATAATGTTTGTGTTGTAACTGAAATTCATCCAGTATGCTATTTTGTATGCTGTTTGCAAGAATAGTCCAAGTATGTACCAGTCTGCTGATCGGAGGGTCTGCTTGCAAGCATTGTGTGTAGAGCAGAAGGCCCAGGGAGAAAGACTGTCCACTGTGCAGCAGCATAATCCACCGTGTAAATTTATTAGATAAGTTGCTTCATTGTATAGGTCACGCCATAGGTTTCTGATTTTAAAAACCGTGACTTATAATCCAGGAAATATGGTACATCCACCTTAGACCTGATGTAAATATTCACAGCTAGATTTGTAGTGCTTTATAAATGTTTAGTAGTAGTAGTAGCAGCAATGCATGTAAGTTATAGTATTCTATAATTTATCTGTGTAAAATTAAACCTTGCCTAAACTCTGCCCAAACTCCACACTGTGCCCACCCAAACCGAAAGTATAAGAGATGGGACCTACATGCATGCTCAGAAAATAGTGACCACCTACAGCACACACTTAAGTCCTTTAGAATGGGGATTCATGAACCTGGGGGGTAAGATAGTGGTTGACTAAGTCCTGGCATTACAAGTACTCACTGAGATAATTTCATTGCTTCATACTGTGTTCCCTGTCTTGGTAATAATGGGACGGAGGAAATGCAAACGGGCTTACCTACCCTTGGATACTACTGGGAATGTTCTTTATTTATTTATTTTATTTATTTATTTATTTATTTGCATTTATATCCCACTTTTCACCGGGTCAAAGTGGTTGGGGGATATATTTAACACGAGGGGATATGAGACACATACACTAATACTTACAGGGAACATGGGCAATGGAGGGTTAAGTGGCTTGCCCAAGACCACAAGGAGCACCTGTGGGACTAGAAACCCCAGTCCTTCCGGCCCAAGGTTGCTGTCCTCTAGTGGGATTTGAACCACCGACCTTCCGGCCTGTAGTACCTTGCCCCAACCACTAGGCCACTTCTCTTTCAGCTCAAAAGACTTTGGAGGCTTGTGGTTTTGTTTGGTTGGGAGTTGGAGCGGCATTTTCAGCGGTCACCTGAGAGAATAACTGGCTGACAAGAGCACTTCTGGGGTTTGGTTATCACCCAATTTGTGGGCGCCCCCCCCCCCCCCACTGTGACTCAAAAGTATAGCGCTGATCAGTAGTGTGCTTCCCGTTGGCCAGGCGTCAAGTACGCCGGAGTGGGAAAGTGGGCCCATCGATCGTGCACTCCTCCCTGTCAGAGGCTGCCTATGGGATCAGAGGTTCTGCAGGTTTGGACTCACTGATGGCAGTCTCTGGAGGTTTGGGTACTCCGGAAACAGGGGATTTGATTAAACCCACAATGAGAACTTTTGGTGTACTGTGGAACGACGTTGTTAAAATGAATAACTCCCTATTATCACTGGTTGGAACTGTGAGAACAGAACTTATTTCCTTTAAAAATCAATTGCAAGAAGTTTCCCAAGTGCAAGCAGAACAAGAGGGAAAGTTGGCCAGATTTGGAGAAGAACTTCAGCAGCTCCGTGGGTTGCAGGAGACCAGGATTAAGGACGGGACTTTGACCTCCAAGAAGATTGGCTCTCCGAGTATTCAATCTCATAAAATAATTTGAGGTTGTTGAACTTTCCTAGATCTCCCATTCAGTCCCCTATGGAGATGGTTCATAGTTACTTCCAGGAGGTATTCCCCCCCCCCCCCCCACAACAAGGGCTCAGTATCTGTCTCTGGGTTCTAGCACCCCAGTAGCTGCTCCTGAGAATGCCATTGAAGCCGGGGTCCTTATGGTGTTCCTTGAGAGCTCTTTGGAGGTGGTCACTGGCCGTTCTACCCTCCTAATTACACTAGCTCTGTATTCTGATAAATCTTTGATTCTTAGATCTTACTTTAAAAATTTTGGTGTGCAGTTTATGGGCTGTCATGTACATATTGTTCCAGATTTAGCTCTTGATATCCAGGCTAGGAGGAGAGAATTTCTGGGTTATAAATCCAGGGTTCTCTCCCTTGGTGGGTCTTTTTTGTTTAAATTTCCTTCCCAAAGTTATGTTTCCTTTAAAAAGACTAATAACACAGGTACACTACCAAAAAACTGCCTCCAGTTTTGCAACTGATTCCTATAGATTTTGGGGTGCTGAATCCAGGAAAAATAGCCAAAATGTTCCATCACGTCACGTTTTCTTGCAAAATTAGATTTCTTACCCATATAAGGAATGTTCACATAATTTCCTTTTAGCCGACTGCAGTTTATTTTCTTGGCCCAAAATAGAGGTTGTAATGGTTAACTAACTAGAAACACTCCCTCATGATATTTTAGAGTGTTTTGTATTCATTTTATACATTAACAGGACAATTGGGAGGCGGGGGGCTAAATCCAGTACTCGCGCTGGCGCATGTTCTTTCCTGTTTGCCTCGCCTCGTTCGCTCGCTCAAACACGGTGGTTGCGACATGAACGTTCCTGTCAAATTTCAGTTTCTTGCAAGTTCATTATTACCTTTTGTTTGCTCAGTCGTAATCCAGCTTTATTCCGAAGTGGTTCACTACAGTTGTAGTTTGCAGTGCTGTGTATTTGTGATGGCTCACAGAGCCAGAGGTTGCGTCAACTCTCCGGACAGTTTTTGTTTTATTTGTGGGGAATATACCGTGAAAAAGCGGCAGAGGAACATTTCTGCATTTATTAAAAAAGTATATTTCGCCTATTTCGGTTTGAAGTTAGGCGATCAAGACAAACCGTGGGCTCCTCACAAAGTGTGCAAGACATGTGAGGAAGATCTACGCTTATGGATGAAAGGTAAAAAACAAGCATTTCGTTTCGGAATACCTATGATGTGGCGTGAAAAAAGAGACCACAGCAGTGACTGCTATTTTTGCTCTTGCATTGTGAAGGGATACAACTTAAAAAATAAGAACGTAATAAGTTACCCCAACCTTCCCTCAGCAATTAGGCCTATGCCTCATAGCAACGAAGTACCTGTGCCTGAACCACCAAAATCTTTGGATCATATTTGTGTGGACGGTTCTGATCATGATGAGACTCATCAGATGGCTTTTCCCGATGAGTCCAGTACTTCCGAGTTTGAAACTGAACCAGATCCGAAACCTGAACTTTTCTCTCAAGCTGAATTGAATGATTTAGGGGCTTGTTTACAAAGCCGCGGTAGCGGTTTGCGATCGTAATCGGAGCCGCAGCCCCATTGATTTCAATGGGGCCGCGGCTGCGATCGCGATCGCGAACCACTACCGCGGCTTTGTAAACAAGCCCCTTAGTCTGGGATTTAGGACTCCCAAAAGATGCTGCCCAACTGCTAGGTTCTCGGCTTAAACAGAAAAATCTATTGTCACCAGGAACAACTTTTTATTGGTACCGCAACCGCGAGACACAATTTTTGAAGTATTTCAGCAAAGAGGAAGATTTGGTATTTTGCAACGATATATACGGAGTGATGGAAAAGTTTAAACTCAAGTATGATCCTGCTGAATGGCGGCTGTTCATTGATTCGTCAAAAGACAGCATAAAAGGTGTTCTTCTTCATAATGGCAACACATTCGCTTCAGTTCCTATTGCTCACTCTGTTATTCTCCAAGAAAAATACGAGAATTTGGCCCTGATTCTTCAGAAGATTCGTTATGATGAGCATAAGTGGATGATTTGTGGAGACTTTAAAATTCTATCCATGCTATTAGGGCAGCAATCCGGTTTCAACAAATATCCCTGCTTCCTTTGCTTGTGGGATAGCCGGGCCCGCGACCTACACTGGGGAAAAAAAGACTGGCCAATTCGGGAGTATTTGAGACCCGGTGAGAAAAATGTTCTTCATGAGAGCTTGGTACCTCGTGATAAAATTCTATTACCACCTCTCCACATTAAGTTGGGTCTCATTAAGCAATTCATCAAGTCCCTTCCAAAAGATGGTGAGTGCTTTCGGTACCTTTGCTCAAAGTTCCCCCGACTTTCTGAAGCAAAGCTAAAGGAAGGAGTGTTTGTTGGCCCTGATATAAGGAAACTCATTTCAGATGGAGCATTCGCTGAAACGATGTCTGAGAAGGAAAAAGAAGCCTGGGATTCCTTCAAGGATGTTGTTCTCAAATTCTTGGGGAACAGGCGGGATGAGAACTATAAGGATATTGTTGCCAGGATGCTCAATGCCTTCAAAGAACAAGGCTGTAACATGAGCCTGAAAGTCCATTTCTTGCACTCCCATGTGAACTACTTTCCCGAAAACTTGGGGGCGTACAGTGAAGAACAAGGTGAAAGGTTTCACCAGGACATCAAGGACGCAGAGAGAAGGTACCAAGGAAGATGGAACACCACTATGATGGCTGATTTCTGCTGGTTGCTGCTGCGGGAAACCCCAGATGAAAAATACGCCAAGCAGCGCACCAAGAGAAGCATTCGGGGGAAGAAGAAACGGGCCCCCCAGGAGATTGATTGACCCAAGAATGACTTTAAAATCTAAACTGTGTTGACAAATATCGTGTTTTTACTAAACTTTGAAATAAAAATTTGCTAGTTATTACCACAGTGTCGGATCTCATTTATTAGAATTTTATTTTCACACCATCGGGTGTTTGTCTTCATGTATTGCAATGGTGCGGTTTGCGTTTTCTATTCTTACATACATACCTGTACAACATTTTTTGCACATTTCTTTGCTTTGCTTTGTGTCTAACCTCGCTCTTATATGCTCAATGTTTGTGCACATGTATGTGGCTGTTTTAAGTGCAGACAATTTTCCTACCATCACAGTGTGTTTTGTTGACATTACTCTATTCTTATGTGCTGCCTTGTTACAATTTTCTTTATTCTTATTTGAATAACTACTAAACAATTAGTATAAAGAATTCATCCAAGAAACTTTAATCTCGATCGCACTCAATCTGAAACGTTCACCTCAAACTGCTAACCCAATGTAGCAAAAAATCTGTACGTGATGGAGCAAATTGGTTACCAGATTTGGATTCAGCGCACCAAAAAACGTAAAAATCAATCGAAACATTAGAGGCAGTTTAAAAAAAATTTTTTTTAGTGTATCTGTGTAATTTGTTTTTTGAGCCGCGACAGTTACTGGAATTTTTGGTGGCTAGGGAAGAAGTAGTTGTGGCAGTGGCTCCTTATACAGCTGATGCGTAAGTCTCCAATCAGGCTTGTTAGAATTTGTTTTGGTTTAAGTAAGGAGGTTTTCCTTTTTACTGAATTGTATTTCTTAGAGCTCCCCTAGGGTTTCCATTTTCTTGTGGACTAATTGTAAATGGTGTTTGTTAGTCTTATATTATTTCTTGGTATGGGCAATTGGAAGCCATGTTTATTCTTTCGTTCATGTATATACCTGGATGTATTTGTTAAATGCAAATAAATATACAATTTAAAAAAGAATAGGGATTCACAGGCATAAATAGCACAGAACATTCTGTACACCCCTTATAGAGTCAGCGCCCTTCTGTCCAGGGGGTTCTTTACTGGTACATCTTCATAGTGTGCAGGCTTTGTTGCTCTTCTGAAATGTTATTAAAACATATTTGTTTCATAAAGATTTTGGCAGTAAAGGGTGTTTATCTTTTTTAGGTTTCTTGCTTGAGTTTCCTTTTTGCTGAGTACTTTTTACCTTTCTATGTTTTTGTATGTTAATTAGTTGTCTATTAGGTATGTTTTTGGTAAGCACTTAGCAATGTATTTGAGTGGCGGATCATAAATGAAATAAAATGAAATGAACTCCACATATCATGGAACAATAGCCAAAAGTAGTAGCGGTGGTTTCTTTTTGTTTCAGTGGTTTGAACTGTATAAAACTCACGGAATATTTTTCCAAATTTAAAAAAAAAATTGTAAGAAGAAAAACCCATTTAAATGAAAGGAAAAACATTACTGTTTCCTATACCAAAGAGCTGAATAACTGGAACTGAGAATATCAAAAAATTATTGAAATTCATTAGCAGCAGATTTCATTCAGGAAAAGGAGAATTTTAAGATCAATGCCTTATTTCAAGATACTATGAAAAATTGATAAAAAGATTTTATATCTTTGATTCTGTATTTCTCATTGTCTGCTAGTTACAAACAAATATAAAATATAAAATCTCATGATAACATTTGCATATATCCTCTAAAATAAAAATAGCTGGAGTATAGTTTTAAGAATTTTACAGAGACAAGATATCTTCGACAGCTACATGTAAAACAAGGATATATTTCAAGATTTTAAGACTTGGAGACGGGATCAATGTACTAAACTACATTAATATTGGCCATTTAATATGGGCTAATTATCACATGCTGATGGCCCATTGTGATGACATGTAAATGAGTAATGTATTCCATTATGAGTGCTGAAGTTAGAACATTAATGTAGTTCCTGGGTCTCAGCTATAGCTAAATAATAAAAATATTATTGCAAAATCTTAACATCTTAAAGATATAGTAATTTTTTGTATTAGTAGGTCTATGTTAATATTTGCAAAATTTAAGAAGTATTTGGGTCAATTTTTTAATGTAAGGCCCGATTTTCAAAGCATTTAAATGGTTTACAGACATTGAATATCCAGGGTTATACCTTAGTGGCATTATCTATGCACCACCGCTAAATATCAGGACCCTAGTGTTTACTGTTCCTAAGTTATGTGGATAGTTATCCAAATAGCAGTGCTAAAAATTGCTGTTATCCAGATAGGTTGCCATGCCTCCCTAACTCTACCCCGCACACTGACCCGATGCTATCCAGATAGTGCTGGGGCAGTCCGTAATGACTTTCGCTAACATCATCTGGACATGAATGCCACTGAATGTCATTGGATGGCTTGTCAGCAGCATTTATCCAGTTAGCTTTTACAGTAGATATTGGGTCCATTATTTTTTTGCACTATTAGATAATGAGGTATTCTGTCTAGTTTTGCATCTTATTAGCATAGGATTTTGTATTTAGTCTCACAAGTTAAACAGTTTATATCAGGATTGCCAACGCTTGGAAGTCTTTTACTAAAGGGCGTTAGCTGACAAAGCATGTCTAGTACACCCTGAATGCGCACTGGAACACACACTGCCAGGTAGTGCAAGGCAGGGTAGGGACATAGAGTGGGCACGGTGTGCTCTATGCAGTTGGTGCAAGGTTTGCATTGTGTGCTAACTGCATTATTGTGGGATTACCTAACATCACCTCAGTAGGTGGAGTTAAGTGCTCCCTCTGCTGGGGAAATGCTTTCCATGTCCATGACAGAAAACAGTCATAATTAAACAGTGGTGTTGCTCCTAATATGTCATAATTTTGGCACTTTTGGTGTGTACATTGCAACACTCTAGTACAGGAATGGGCAAACTATGGCCCGCAGGCCGTATACGGCCCGGCGGACCTTTTAATCCGGCCCGCGGAGCGCTAGCTAATTTATTCATTTATTCACCTCACTTTCTAGAGGACGCAGCATAATCTCGCGATGGCCGGCTAGTGTAGTGCAGAATCCCAAAATGAGTGGGGCAAAGAAAAGAAAAGTGGACAGTGAATGCAGAGTGTTTAATAAAGAATGGATAGCAAAATATTTTTTTACGGAAGTCCGATCAATGGCTGTATGTCTCATATGCCAGGAAACTGTTGCGGTTTTCAAAGAATATAATATCAGCCGTCATTTTGCCACGAAGCATGCTAACTATGCTAGCAAGCAGTCTCCCCAAGAATGGGGTCTACAGCTCGGAGGTTGATGGCTAAATTACAGGCTCAGCAAAATTTATTTCACAGACAAACTGCGATTCAAGAGTCAAGTACCAAAGCAAGTTTTATGCTCTCATTCAAATTAGCAAAAGCTAGTAAACCCCTCTCTGAAGGAGAGTTTTTGAAAGAATGCATGATAGAGACCGCAGGTCTTTTGTGTCCAGAGAGCAAAGACAAGTTTGAAAAACTCAGTTTATCACGCAGGACAGTGACTCGTCGTGTGGAACTGATTGATGAAGACATAACAAACAAGTTAAATAATATTGCAGAGTCCTTTAAATTATATTCGCTAGCACTGGACGAAAGTACAGACATAAAAGACACAGCTCAGCTCTTTTTTTTTTTAAGACTTTTATTTTCATTTTGCAACAAACAAAAGAAACAACACACCAAAGGAGACAAAACAATTATACAATAAAGAAAAGTAAACCCAATTACCCCCCACCCCCACGCTTCTTCTCTAGCTGATTATGTCAGTATGTGAGCGCTTCCAAACAACAGTGATTATACATCAAAACAATCAAAAGAGTATCTGCGATACAGAATAATCATGGGACAAAGATATATACAAATTTAGACAGTCAGATGAGAGCATTGAGCAGAATGTACATAGTCATTGAGCATCTTCCATTTAGACCGATGATGAGGAGTCTGAATGGGGGAAGCAAACATACGAGGTACTTGTTCATATTTACTGTAAAGACAGACATGATTCCACCATTCATTGGGGCTCAGCTGGGAGCTATTTTTCCAGTACTTCGTAATTAGGGAAATAGCAATGCCAAGCATAAAGTCCAAAAGGAAGTAAGCCTTTTTTGGAAGAGAGGGGATCCCCGCAGCTGAGCGAAGTCCCACTATCCTCCAAGTAAGGGGCTCTTGAAAGTGCAAAATAGACTGGATACGACCCCAGACCCGACTCCAGTAATACTGTAGTGCGGGACATTCGTACATAACATGAGGTAGTGAACCAATGGCCGCATGACATGTCCAACAACTATTGCCCTGAGTAGTGTTCCATTTGGCTAATCTGTCAGGAGTGTAAAAACACCGGTGGGCCAGAAAGAAGAGTGTCTGAGTGAGTGAGGCGGATCGGGAGACCCGTGTCACTCTACTCCAGACAAGGCTCCATTGCTCCGGGGTCAAAGTCACATGCAATTCTCTCTCCCATGCCTTCTGCGCTATAGGGGTATCCCTAGTTATAGCATTACATAAGGTTTTGTAAAAATTGGATGCTACACCCGGTGAACTACCGATAGATCGGATAGTCTCCAACCAACCTTGTGTAGGGGAGGCCGATGGCGGGAGCACCTTAGCACTCCGAAGGCAATGCTGAAGTTGCACCAACTGAAAGTAGTGTTTCGCTGGGAGACCAAATTCAATTTGTAATTCACTAAAAGTTTTCCAGCGACCTTCATGGAACAACTGACTAGGAATCCAAATGCCCCTAGTGTACCAGGGGCTCCACGCCATCGGTTTATTTTGTATTTGAAATCGAGTGTTGTACCAAAGTGGGAGCTTGTCTATCGGACAGAGTCGGGAGTCTAAAGATTGCATGAGATTATTAAAGGCACCTAAGGTGTCTAAAAGCATTGGTGGAAAGTGGGAGTCTGATGGGAGAGTCATACCAGGGAGAAAAGTAAGAGGAATCGGTTTGCAAAGGTCCTCTTCTATGTCTAGCCACACAGGTCTACTCGGTACTGGATCTTCCAGCCAACGAGCGCCTTGTTTGAGAAGAAAAGATTGATGATACTTCAGGAAATCAGGGAATCTGACACCCCCATTTTCCTTATCTGCTTGCAGCTTATGTTTCGCTATCCTAGGTGTCTTGTTTTGCCACAGGTATCTAGTCAGAAGGCCCTCTATATCTTTATATATACGTCGAGGGAAGAGACAGGGCAACATTTCTAAGATATAATTCACTTTCGGAACAATCATCATTTTTATGGTTTCTAATCGACCCCACCAGGTAAGTGTTAAAGGAGTCCAGCGGTGAGTAAGCGCCCGGACATTAGAGGTTAAGTCTTTGGCATTGAAGGAGATAGTGTCTTCCAAAGGAGAACAATAGTGAACCCCAAGGTATTTGACCATGCGAGGTTGCCATAAAAAGGGGAAGGGTTGCATATCTGCCTGATGAAGCAAAGGATTTAATGGGAAGGCTACCGACTTGGTCCAATTTATCTTATAACCGGACAGTTGTGAGTATTTACCAATTTGCTCTAGGACAGCCGGTACTGAATCTATAGAGACAAAAAGCATAAGATCATCAGCGTATGCTGAAATTTTGATTTCCCTATGGGTGAAGGGGACTCCATGAATCTCCTCCAATTGCCGGATTAGTAAAGCCAAGGGCTCGAGTGCAAGATCGAAGAGAAGTGGAGACAGTGGGCATCCCTGGCGAGTGCCGCGTTGAAGGGGAAAAGGCTGAGACTTTAAAGCTTTGGTACATATACTGGCTGTAGGCTGTGCGTACATGGTGCGAAGACAACGGAGAAAACCTTCCCCGAATCCGTACCAGCGGAGGACTGCAAACAGGAAGGGCCACTCTAATCGATCAAAGGCCTTCTCAGCATCAAGTGAGAGGCCAACAAATGGGCGATCAAGATTAACTGCGGTAGTCAGGACATGGCATAGAGTCCGAGCATTGTCAGCAGTTGATCTACCAGGAATGAAACCGCATTGATCTGGGTGTATTAAGGTAGGCATCCTATCCGAGAGCCGGGTAGAGAGAATGGTGGCAAAGATTTTATAGTCCGCGTTTAGGAGGGAAATTGGACGATAATTAGCTGTTAGTTGCGGGTCTCTCCCCTCTTTCTCAAAAACTACTACATTTGCCATTGAAAAGGACCCAGAAGGAGAACCCTCCTCGGCCAGAGCAGAAAAATAAATTTTCAAAACTGGAGCTAAGTCAGCGTGAAAGGTTTTGTAGAATTCAGCAGGGAGACCGTCTGGGCCTGCGGCTCGACCTGAGGCACATTTCTTGATAGCAGAATGAATTTCTGAGACAGTAAATGGTGTGTCCAAGGCCACTCTATCTTCGTCAGATAGGGTCGGTCTTTGTACCCCTGAAAGTAAGCGTTCAAATACATCTGGCTCAAAATCACATTCAGATTGATAAAGCCGAGTATAAAAATCACGAAAGAGTTCTAAGATTTCGGTATCTTTAGTGACCAAGCCCCCCCCCGACGGATTACGAAGGGCGGTAACACGCTTGGCTTCTTTTCGACCTTTTAGGGCATTTGCTAATAATTTGCCAGCACGATTATTTTCCCGATAATATAGCCCTTGTTGTGATTCAATATTTTTAACAGCAGCAGTATACAAAAGCTGATTGTATTGAAAACGCAAGCGTTGTAAACGGAGTAAAATACATGGGTCAGTACGGGACGTGAGGAGACGCTCCCCAGCTTGTATCTGCTGTTCTAGAATCAGTAAATGCTGCTTTCTTTGTTTCCCCTGCCGAATTTGATAGCTAGTTATAGTGGCACGGATAGATGCTTTAAAACCCTCCCACCAAGCCCAGCCCGCTGTGTCATGGGGTGAGTTAAAATGAAAATAATCTTGGATAGCGGCCTTTATATCAACCTGAAAATCTTTTTGACCCAGTAGGGATCTATCAAAAAACCAAGCTCGGGGAGAATCGTCCCGCGCAGTGACACGTAATGATAAAGATATGGCAGCATGATCTGAAATATGGAGAGGATGAGTCCTAGTCGTATCTACTTGAGAAATCAGTGCTTTGGAAATGAGAAAGAAATCTATTCTAGATTGGGAGTGATGGGGGGCAGAAAAGAAAGTGAACTCTAAGTCGGAGGGGTGAAGCAGCCTCCATATATCTACCAGCGCAAGATCTTGCATCAGAGCTGTAAGGGTAGCAAGACTCTTGGGTGGACTACTCGTTCTAGGCGGCTGTCTATCTATCAGAGGGTCTAACACTTGGTTAAAGTCACCACCAAGTATTAATGGAGTATTGGCAGAGGCCTGTGCCAACTGCGCAATACTTGCATAGTAAGCAGGGCTGTCCACATTCGGGGCATAAATGCAAATACATGTAAATTCACTATCTCCAACCTTAAGATGTACTCGGGCCCATCTACCCTCCTTGTCAGCGCTAGTATCAATTACAGTAGCTTGCAAAGATTTCTTAACCAGAATGGCTACCCCGCACCGTTTGGAAACGGCGGGAGAATAGGCAGCTACCATATAAGGCTTAACATTGAGTTTCAGTGTTTCAGCAGAGTTTAAGTGCGTTTCCTGAAGAAACGCTAAATCAGCATGCTCATGGCTAAGATAGCTAAGGATTTTCTTTCTTTTGATTGGACTATTAATGCCCTTTACATTGAGTGATAAGATTTTACATAAAGCCATTCAGACAAGTTAAAAATTCTGAGCATGATAGCGCACCTAATTTCACAATGTCCCTCATATTGACTGTAGCTGGCTGTACATATGGCATAAAAGAAAATAAGCTTAGATAATACAAAGAAGCGCCCCACATTAAAAAAAGAAAACCGCAGCGCGGTAGAGAAGAAGCAGAACCCCAAAAATTACTGGCGACCATGTGTCTGCGGGGAGAAGCCCCAGAGAAGGCCAAAATTGTAAAAACACATAACCTGTAGGACTGTGCGTGCTCCGAATCCGACCGAGGCACACATCATGGAGGGATAGGAGACCACAAAACGAAAGTCATAGAAAGAAAGAAAGAAAAGTCCAGGTAGTCCCTGTGCTTGACTATGACCGCCGCGTCGGGCCCTTCAAAATGGCGGACAGAGCCGGCAAGTAAAAGTCCACGTCGTTGGATTAGCGCATCTGCTCTGCTTCTTTGGAGTCTAAAAATGTTGATAGTAGATCAGGATCTTCGAATGTCCTGGTTTGGTTGTGGAGAGTCACTCGGAGCTTCGCGGGATACAACAGGCCAAAGCGAGCCTGTAGCTGTTGAAGTCGAGGGCGAAAAGCAAGGAGTTTCTTCTGTCGGTCAACGGTAGGCTTTGCCAAATCAGGGAAGAAGGAGACTTTGTGACCTTCAAATTCCAAATGATGGTTCGCCCGGGCAGCATTTAAAATTTGTTCCACTTGTTGATATCGTAGCAAGCGGTGTGCACGATCGATTTCCAATTCTTTGTGAAAGGTGATCTTCAGCAAGGAAGGAAGAGTTTTGAGCAGGAATTCTCTCATATCTCCCGCTTCCACCCCCTCCGGTATTCCAATGAGCCTCACATTGTTGCGACGGGCTCGATTATTGCTATCTTCTAACTCTTTTTGAAGATTCTGTATCTGGCGCTCAGCCTTGTCCAGTGCGCCCAAGCGCACCGCGTGCGAGTCGAGGACCCCCGCCATATTGTCCTGCCGTAATGAGAGACTTTCAAGTCGGTCCTGGAGCACTCCAAAGTCTTCTCGCAGGGCTCGAAGCGCTTCTCCATTGGACTGCACCAATTCCTTCACGCCGCGTAGTTCCTCCAAAATCTCCAGGTGCACTTCGGGGTTTTCACGAAATGGAACCATCTTCTGTGGGGAGGACACCTCGGTTTTGGAACGTTTTCCGTGAGAAGAAGAAGGAGACCCGAAGTCCAAGCGCGCTGGTTTATGGGCCGCCATCCCCCCCGAGGTACCCCGGTCAGCCCGGAGCGAAATAGTAAGTTTGTATAGGTATTAAGTCAGGATTCTAAGTAGGCCTCTCGGGAGCTTCAGCGCGAAGCGTCTTACCCGCTGGACATCAGGCTCCGCCCCAACACAGCTCAGCTCTTAATTTTTATCCGAGGGATTAGCGACAGTTTTGAAATAACAGAGGAGTTTTTGGCCATGGAGCCACTTAAAGGAAAAACACGGGGAGAAGATTTGTATGACCGGGTGTCTGCTGTCATCGAGAGTATGAAGCTACCTTGGAGTAAACTTGCTAATGTCATTACGGATGGATCTCCAAATTTAACTGGAAAAAATGCAGGATTGCTGAAAAGAATTCAGGATAAAGTGAAAGAGGAAAACCCTGAGCAAGAAGTTATTTTTCTCCACTGCATCATACACCAAGAATCTTTGTGTAAATCTGTATTACAGCTTAGTCATGTTGTGAATCCAGTTATAAAGCTTGTTAACTGCATACGAGCAAAGGGACTTCAGCACCGTCAGTTCATTGCATTTCTGGAGGAAACCGACGCAGACCACCAAGACTTGCTTTACCACTCTCGTGTCCGCTGGTTGAGTTTGGGCAAAGTGTTTAAACGATTGTGGGATCTTAAAGAAGCGATTGATACATTTTTGGAGTTAAAGGGGAAGTCTGATGATTTTCCAGAGCTGAGCGACAAGAATTGGCTGTGTGACTTTGCGTTTGCTGTTGACATTTTTTCTCACATGAATGAGCTTAACGTCAAGCTACAGGGAAAAGACCTGTATATTCACGACATGTATAGTAATGTAAATGCCTTCAAAGCCAAGTTGACTTTTTTTTCTAGGCAAATTTCAAAGAAAAACTTCTCTCATTTTCTCACACTAGCCACACAGGAAAAGGCCATCCAAAATGTGAATAAATATAGCAAATCACTGAATGACCTGCATGAAGAATTCTGCCGTCGGTTTTCAGATTTGGAAAAAATTGAAAAGTCACTTCAGCTGGTGGCCTGTCCCTTGTCACAAGACCCAGAAACAGCACCACAAGAAGTGCAATTGGAACTAATCGATCTTCAATCTGATGCAATCTTAAAGGAGAACTTCCACTTTCTTCCACTAAAAGAGTTCTATGCCTCACTTAAAGATGACTGTTTTCCAAACCTCCGGGGGATGGCACAGAAGATTCTGGCCTTGTTTGGCTCGACCTACGTGTGTGAGCAGACGTTCAGCGTCATGAACATCAATAAATCCCGTCACAGATCCCAGTTAACTGACCAACACCTCAGATCTATTCTGCGAATTGCAACAACAAAGCTATCTCCTGACTTTGATGCCTTAACAAAAAAGGGAGACCAACAACACTGTTCCCACTAAAATTGAAGGTACTATTTTATGAAAGAAATACATTGCATAAAAGTTTTGTAAAATAACTCTTTTTATGCTTTTCTACCTTAAATTAATCTAAACATTTAATGTTACAAATTTAAATTTAATTTATATTAATTCACACATACACACCGTCCATCTACTCTTGGTCCGGCCCCCGGGTCCAATATATGAACCCATTGCGGCCCTCGAGTCAAAAGGTTTGCCCACCCCTGCTCTAGTATGTCAAGGCCTACTGTGGACAGGGGCATGGATAAAGAGTCTAGGACCAGGGCAAATACTGCAGGCTCCAGGCAGAAACAGATACCAGATATGGATCATAAACCAGGAGTTGTAAACTGGAAGCAGGACTGGAGCAGGAATCAGGTGAGAATCAGAAACCAGAAGTCCTGGCAGAGAGTAGGAGAAGCAGATGAACAAAAGCAGGTGGATTGGCAATAGATGCAGAACAGACCCTTTGAAGAGTGTTGAACCGTGAAGAGTTGTCTGTCTTAGGGTTGCCAACTATTTGAAAGAGAAAAAGCTGCCACCTGTGACTAGCCATGCTCCACCCATGTCTGTCCCCTGCCCAGCCCATAAAAAAAATAATTGCAGAGAGGGTAATAATGCAGGCTTTAGCGTCTGCAGGCTATATCAAGGGTGTGGGGGGGGAGGAGGTACAAGAGGTTGAACTCTTTAACACCTATTCAGCCACAGACCTGTTCTCAGGCCCCTTAAACACACATAGGGGGGTCATTCTGACCCGCTTTTAGTGGGGATATACATTCGGGTTGGACATATATGCCCCACTAAATGTCCGGGCCCTATTCTGGTGAATGAACTCTCCACACATATTGCAGATATGCACGGAGAGCTCTGTACCGGGGCAAGAGGGGGCAGGGCACGTCCTGGATGTCCAGGCCCTATGTTGCTATTTTTCTCCCTCGGGGCCATCTGGTCCCCACGGAAGCAGAATTGGGTGCATCTCCAAGCCACTCTGATTTCTGGACGTCTGGATGACCCAGACGTGCGCCTATGGAATTGGCCTCATATGCTCTCCTACATGGCATTAAATCCAAATATATATTCTGCATCCAATGAACCCTGCCCCCCTGGCCCCTTCCCCAATAATTTGTACATAGCAGAGAGCTAGAACCTTGCCCATAAAACTTAGAGAAGAAATGCCAAGCATATTGTGAATTAATCAGGGCCAGTTGATTCCAAGTGTTGGCACACTAAGCAGATCTTAACCCGTATGTCCCCCCCCTGACTGTCAGTATTTATTGTTTAGCTTTGAATGCCCTACTCTCTGCCAACTCTCAGAAGTGATCACCTAAGTTGCCTGATGGTTGGGCCGACCCTGGAATTAATAGAAAAAAGTCATTTAGGACCAAGAGCAAATGTACCATGCCAGTGCTAACTTCCAAAACTCACACAATGGCCCTACCTAGAAAAAGGCAGCACCATAAATATTGCAGTGGGCCCTAAAACATCAATAAACCTATTATGAAAGCTGAATGAGATAGATAGATTACTACACATTTTTAACCAGAAATTCCATATCAGAATACCAGTCTTGCTCTCACACACATACATTACAGATAGGCCTTCACCAATAAATGACCACAAAGTGAAAATAGAAATATGTAGAGAAAAATTAAACTAAAACCTCAGAAAACCAGATGCTGCATGCAGTGCAACATCCAAGAAACAGAAAGAAATGCATTTCTCTCTGTATTATACAAAACAAAAGATAACAGATGTCACGTTTGGCATTAGGAGGGAAGCAACCACGGCAATTGCATATTCCTGGTGGACCCAGCTCAAGAAAATGCAAGAGCTTGTGCTGAGGTGGCTTTGCCATGTCCTGCATGGCCTTTACTTCTTATACATTCATCCCTTCCCTCCCCACTCCAACCCCTATCCTGCTGTCCCTCCCCTTCCTTGCACTCAGTCCTTCCCTCCATTCCTAAAAGTACTGAGGCGACCAGAAGAGCCAGTGACTGCACAAGCTGCCAAAAAAACCCCAAAAAACAAAGATTGCCAAGTTTGCTGTACAGACGGCTGAATAAATTAAAGCAGCAGTAGGTACTGCTCCTTTAATTTATTCAGCCGTCTGTGCAGCAAACTTGGTAATCTTTTTGGCAGCCTGTGCGGTCACCGATCGTGGCTGGGAGAGCAGGTGACTGCCTGCAGACATCCCAAGATCTCATGGGCAGAAGTGCTGAAACGGCCGGGGGATCGCAGCTGGGAGAACTAATCATGCCTGTTCCTTCACATCTGCCCACGGGCATTGGGATCCCCGTGGCAGTCACCAACTCTTTTGGCTATGATTCCACGGCTGTTTCAGCACTTCTGCCTGTGAGGCTTGGGATCCCTGCTGGCAAAAATAGGAGCAATTGGTGGTCAGCAGAAAACTAGCTCCTTATTGGCCAGTTTTACTGTTCTGCCGGCCGCTGGCCTCCAACATGTAAAACTGGCCGGACCGGTCTAAAATCGGTCAGTTGGCAACTTTAGGCTGTCTGGCATGTGCACTGGACTGTTGCATTTATTTTATTTATTTTTATTTATTTAACGTTCTTATATACCGCACTCTTTCTCATCAGTGCGGTTTACAGTAAACATAAAGTGCTCACAGATAGCAACAGGCTGTCGTGAGTTTACATGTAACAGGAGATCTAACAGGATTCAACTTAGGAAAACCTTGTACATCTTAATTATTCAACTATATACAATGGTAACTTTCTTATTATACAAGGTATAACATCTAGGTAATTCTCTTTTGGATCATATTCAGGCTGCATAGTCTCTGGGACTCCAGCTGCAAACTGCTGATGATTTTAACTTCTGGCTGGCTTGACACAATGATACTTGAGCATACTAACCCCTATCTCCAGGAACAAGCAGGAATGAGTCTTCACATATGGGTATCGTCGGTACCAACGGAGCCTGCGCGGGAACGCTCCCCAACGTCCAAAAGGAAAGCTTTTGGGAGCATCCCACAGTGCCTGCGTGCTGCCTTCCCGCCTTTCCTAACCGCCTCTCTCCAGTTCTTCTTTTCCGCGGAGCCAGCAGGTCGTGTTCCTGTCACCGCGGAAGAATTTCTTTATTTTATTTTATTTCTTTGGTCGTGCGTCTGCCTTCTCGATGCTGGACCGGTACCGCCAGTCTTTTCTTTCTTTATTCTAAAAAAACAAACAAAAATTTCTCACTTCAGTGCATTTTCTTCTTTGGCATTTTTCCTCATGGAAAAGCCCGCCTCTGGGTTTAAAAAATGCACGAAGTGCAGCGGCACTATTTCTGTCACTGACACCCATGAATGGTGTCTAAAATGTTTAGGTCCTGACCACTCCATTGCGGATTGTGAGTCCTGCTCCATGATGTCTAAAAGAGGTCTACAGAATCGAGCAGCTAAGCTCAGTACCCTGTTTCCCTCGGATGCAGCTTCGGTTGCATTGACGTCTTTCAGGGCTTCTTCTTCCTCACATGGATCTCAGGTAACCAAACTTAAATCCAGCCAGTCCTCGAAGGGTAGATCTCCCTCTAAGTATTGAGATGCCTCCGGGCTTGCCCTCGAGGAATCCGCACCAGCAAAATTACCCCGGCGGGAGGCTCCGGCTTCCAAAGCTTTATCTATGGGGTCACAGGTTGACATCGATGGCTCGGCCTCGACCGATCACCGGTTGCCATGTTCTGGGGTACTGGTGGTTCTCACTGGTACCGACATCCAGACATTGGTTGCGTCAATGGATCAGAATATCCTGACCATGCAGCGTGCTATCACGGCATTCATACAAGCTGCGACGCCTTCGGTACCGCAACAAACTCCGTTGCCGGTACCGACTCTGGCACTGGTACCAACATCGGTTCCGGTGCCGGTACCGATTGCATCGACATCCGCTTCGGTGTCGACTGCAGCGGTACACTATTCTGTGATGCCCATCGGTACTGAACCGGTACCGATCACTCCCGATGTCGATACCACCCGGTACGCGTATCGGGCTCTGCAGGAGCATCCAGACAGGCGATACTTTGATTCCTCTGAAGACTCTGATGAATCAGAGGTCTCTGTCAAAGCATCGGTGATTCATCCTCAGGAGCCCTCTTTTCCAAAAAGGAGAATGTCTCCTCCAGAAGACTTGTCTTTTCAAGACTTCATTAGGGAAGTGGCCAGGGGCCTTTCCATCTCAGTGGCCCCTGAGACAGAGCCTAGAGCCAAAAAATTAGATATTTTACAATATCCTAAGGCTCCTAAAGAGGCAGCCACTTTACCAATACATGAGATTCTTTATGATCACATGTTGGGCATATGGGAGACTCCTCTCACCACTTCCCCTCATTCTCACAGGTTGGACACCATGTATCGTGTTCCTCCTTGTCCTGGCTTCCATAAGACTCAGCTTCCTCACCACTCCATTGTGGTGGAGTCTGCTATGAAGAAGATAAAGAGTACAAAAAGGCACTCTTCTGCTCCTCCAGGAAGAGAATGCAGAACCTTAGATGCCTTTGGCAGGAGAATTTTCCAGGCTAGTATGCTTGTTGCCAGAATCAACTCCTATAGTCTCTATATGGGGATGTTTCTAAAAGAAGTTACAGATCACCTGCAAACTTTATCTCCTTTTATTTCAGAAGATAAAAGGGAAGAATTCCTCACCTGGCTCAAACATGCCCAGGATATTTCCAAGTTCTCCAACCGTGCAGCCTTTGACTCTTTTGAAGGTGCCAGCAGAGCCTCGGCCATTGCCATAGGTGCACGCAGAGTTGCTTGGTTACAAGCTTCTGATTTGGAACCTTGGATTCAAGATGGACTAGGAAATCTTCCTTGTACATGTGAAAACCTTTTTGGCAAAGATTGGCAAGCAAAGGCCACCCAAATGGATGCTGAAAATTCTGCTTTAGATAGACTTTCAAAGTCTACTTCTGCTCCTTTTAAGAAAAGGTTGTTCAAAAAGGGATTTTTTTCCCAAAAAAGGGAAATATTATTCTGCTTATGGTCAGCAGTCATCTTCTGCAGGTCGTTTTGCTACAAAGAGACAGCAACAACCGAAACAGGCCAAGCCTAAGGCTGCTAGGACTGCTACGGCCCAACAGCCTCAGCCTCCTCAGGGCCTTTGACTTACAACTAGAGAGCTTAGCCTTTCTGGCTCTAGAACACCCGGAGCCTCTCACCATTCCAGGAAGGTTGGCTTACTTTGCTCCCAGATGGGAACAAATCACAGCAGAGCAATGGACCCTCTCCATCATAAGGGAGGGGTACAAGCTTCATTTCTTAAACCTTCCTCCTCACACCATGGTGAGACAGTTCAATTCTCAGACATCTCTCCTCGACCTTCTGGGTCAGGAGATTACTGCCCTTCTTGCCCAAGGGGCAATAGAAGAAGTACCCCTTCTTCAATAGGGCTCAAGGTTCTACTCCCCCTACTTTCTTATCCCAAAGAAAACAGGGGGCTACAGACCCATATTAGATCTCAGAGAATTGAACAAGTTTCTATGCAAGGAGAAATTCAAGATGATTTCTCTCGGTACTCTCCTTCCATACCTTCAGAGTCAGGATTGGCTTTGCTCTCTAGACCTCAAGGATGCGTACACCCATGTCCTCATCCATCCAACACACAGAAGGTTCCTTCGGTTCCTTTATCAAGGGAAGCACCATCAATACAGAGTGCTTCCTTTCGGTCTGGCCTCTGCACCAAGGGTGTTCACAAAATGCATGGAAGTAGTAGCTGCATTTCTACGCACTCTAGGGATATTCGTATTCCCATATCTGGACGACTGGCTCATCCGAACTCCATCCCAGTCAGAGGCCCAGACTTCTCTAACCTGCACAAGCCGTATCCTTCAGTATCTGGGACTTGTAATAAACTTTCCAAAATCCCATCTCACCCCTACTCAGTCTCTAGAGTTCATAGGGGCCTTGCTGGATACCACAACTGCAAGGGCCTATCTTCCCCAGGCCCGTTGCCTATGCTTGGTGCAGTTAGCCTCACAAATTCAGTTAAAATCCCATTTAACTGCTCGAGAGATGTTACAACTGTTAGGCCACATGGCATCCACTGTGCATGTGGTTCCTTACGCTCGCCCTCACATGAGGGCAGCTCAGTGGACTCTGTCCACCCAATGGACCCAGGCATCAGGTTGCCTGTCAGACAAAATAGCAACCTCCAGTTGCCTCTTTTGGTCCCTCCACTGGTGGAAGTCCACTCAAAATCTGTTGTTGGGGTCCCCCTTTCAACAGGTGTTACCCCAAGCAACCCTTACAACAGATGCCTCTCCAAGAGGTTGGGGAGCTCATCTTCAAGATCTCTCCACTCAAGGCATCTGGTCTCTAGAGGAGACATCTCTACATATCAACCTCTTAGAGCTCAGAGCAATTTTTCTAGCTCTCAGAGTCTTCCACACCCTGCTCAGCTACAAGAAAGTCCTCATCCACACGGACAACAAAGTAGCCATGTTCTACGTGAACAAGCAGGGCAGGACTGGCTCTCTGTCGCTTTGCAACGAAGCTCTGAGATTGTGGGCCATCGCCAGAGAGCATCAAATTCATCTCATGGCAGTGTATCTTCCAGGGGTTCAAAACTCTTGGGCAGACAGACTCAGTCGAGTTCTGCTTCCACACGAATGGTCCCTCCATGGGGACCAGATAGCCAAGATCTTCCGAATTTGGGGAACCCCAGACATAGACCTCTTTGCAAGTCCGTGGAATGCCAAACTTCCCCAGTTCTGTTCCAGGATTCCGTGTCAGGGAGTTCAGGCCAGGGATGCCTTCCTCCTTCATTGGGGGCAAGACTTCCTCTATGCCTTTCCACCCATTCCCCTAATTCCCAAGACACTCTTCAAACTTCAGAGAGACAAGGGGTCTATGATCCTCATAGCACCACATTGGCCACGCCAGGTGTGGTACCCTCTACTTCTGCATCTCTCCCAAGCTCCCTCCCTGGACTTGGGATTTGCTCCAGACCTCCTGTCCCAGGAGGAGGGAACGTTGTGGCACCCAAATCCCCAGTCTCTTCTCCTCAGAGCCTGGTTGCTGAAGGCCTAGGCCTTCAAGATTTGCATCTTTCTCAGCAAGTGAAGGATATCCTTCATGCTTCCAGAAAGCCTTCCACTAGACGTTCCTATGCTTTTAAATGGAAAAGGTTTACCATTTGGTGTGCAGAGAAGGGTCTTAACCCTCTTGCAATACATCTGAATTCTTTACTAGAGTATTTGCTGCATTTATCCCATGCAGGCCTTAAAACGAATTCAGTAAGAGTCCATTTGAGTGCTATTGCAGCATCCCTTAAACCTCTTAATGGGCAGCCTATTTCCTCTCATCCTTTTATAGCAAGATTCATGAGAGGCCTTCTTTTGACTAAACCTCCCATCAGACCACCTCCAGTGGCATGGGACTTGAATCTGGTTCTTGGCCAGCTTATGCAGCCACCTTTTGAACCCTTAGCCACTACCTCCTTGAAATTTCTTTCCTGGAAGGTTATTTTTCTCATTGCAGTCACTTCAGCTCGCCGCATCAGTGAGCTGCAAGCCTTGGTGGCTAATCCTCCTTATACAAGGTTCCATCATGACAAGGTAGTCCTCAGGACTAATCCACACTTTATGCCTAAAGTGGTCTCACCTTTTCATCTGAACCAGGAGGTTTATTTACCTGTCTTTTTTCCAGGACCTCATGCTTCAAGTGCAGAGAGGACTCTTCATACCCTGGATTGTAAAAGAGCTCTTGCTTTTTACTTACAAAGGACACAGCAACATAGAAAGTCCTCTCAACTCTTTGTTGCTTTTGATCCCTCTCATTTAGGACTTCCAGTCTCTAAGAGAACTCTGTCCAATTGGATTGCTCAGTGTATTTCTTTTGCCTACGAGAGTAAGAACCTTTCTCTGGAGGGCCATGTCATAGCTCACAATGTGAGGGCCATGGCAGCCTCTATGGCTCATCTAAATTCTGTGTCCATCGACCAGATCTGTCGAGCGGCCACCCGGGCCTCGGTTCATACCTTCACAGCCCATTACTGCTTGGACAAGGACTCCCGCCGGGATGCCTTGCTTGGTCAGGCTGTTCTCAAACACCTGTTCCATACCTAACCAAGTCCTACCCTCCATCCCTGGCTGGATGCCTGAGATTCATGGGTAGAGGTAGAGCCCTTCCCAGGGACTCACAACCTGGGTGATCTCCCAGGCATCTCTAGCTGGGGAGTCCCCATATGTGAAGACTCATTCCTGCTTGTTCCTGGAGATAGCACAGTTACTTACCTGTAACAGGTGATCTCTGGGAACAGCAGGAATAAGTCTTCACAACCCACCCACCTCCCCTAGGAGTTGTATCTCTCTATCTTTCTTTCCTTTCCTCACTCTCTCTTTGTCTCAGCTTTAAAACTCGAACTGGAGAGAGGCGGTTAGGAAAGGTGGGAAGACAGCGTGCAGGCGCTGTGGGATGCTCCCAAAAGCTTTCCTTTTGGACGCTGGGGAGCGTTCCCGCACAGGCTCCGTTGGTACTGACAATACCCATATGTGAAGACTTATTCCTGCTGTTCCCAGAGATCACCTGTTACAGGTAAGTAACTGTGCTTTATCAGTAGATGGGCAGAGTGTCCTGTATAGTGCTTATTTGACCAGAGCTCTTAAGTCTGTTTGTTTTAGAAGGTGAGATTTCACCTGCAAAGACCTTTTTTAGACCAGTCTCAAGCTTATCTCTGTAGGTAAAATTGCTGCTATGCAATACTTCCTATCTAATTACTCCTTTCCAAGGTTTGCTCGAATACATGACTAGTATATGAGAAGGTTAATTTTATAAGGAAAAGCCAGCTTTATGCCTGAAAGTAGGCAACTACTGTATTTACACGCTGTCTTATAAAGAAAAGTAGATGCCTACTTTTCTTTGTCTTGGTCTGGCACCTCAGCTGAGGCCTGTCCATCTTGGGAGATCCTGCCTGTAGTTAAACTACCGATAGTTTAGTTCTCAGCATCACTGATGCACACAAGCCCTCACAGCACGACAAGCTGCAAACCAAGTGACCAAGACAAACCACCCATCTGGGCAGCAGCAGAATGGGATAGTGTTGATGGCGGAGGATCACATTTCTGTGACAATGGCAACAACACCAAATTTAAACTGCGCGGAAGAAAGGCCCGGCAATCTACTTCTGTATATTGCCATGAAAACCCAATGGATAGTTACAACAAAACAAATTGTGCTATAGTGATGGAAGATGAGACCACCAGGTCGGAAGGCACTCAACTAGCTACTGGGGAAGAGCTGAAGACTTTTCAGAGTAAAGCCAGCATTTATGATGTGGTTGGATCAAAGCCCTCGGGACGTCTGACTGCTGATGTAGCTGCGCATGAAATGAGAGTCAGAAGCTGTAAAGATGTCTTACGCATTGGAACATGAAACATACGAAGCATGAACCAAGGGAAGTTGGAGGTGGTCAAGAATGAAATGAAACGTGTACAACTTGATCTGTTGGGTGTCAGCGAATTGAAATGGACTGGCATCGGGCACTTTGCATCAGATGATCACATGGTCTACTATGCTGGAAATGAAAGACAAAGAAGAAATGGTGTTGCATTTATAATAAAGAAGAAACTTGCAAGAACTGTAATGAAATACAATGCAGTCAGCGAATGCTTAATCTCTATTCGTCTATGAGGAATGCCTATCAACACAACTATAATTCAAGTATATGCCCCAACAACAGCTGCAGAAGAGAATAAAATTGAAGAGTTCTATGAACAAGTACAAGCTGAAATTGACAGAACATGCAAACAGGATATCCTGATAGTCATGGGTGACTGGAACACAAAAGTTGGCAACAAAGAAGAAGGCAAAGTAGTTGGAAAATATGGACTTGGCAACAGAAATGAAGCTGGAGAAAGACTGATAGAATTCTGCAAGACCAACGATTTTTTCATCTCAAACACCTTCTTCCATCAACACAAGCGGCGACTGTACACATGGACTTCACCCAATGGATTGTATAAAAATAAAATTGACTACATCTGTGGAAGTCAACGATGGAAAAGTTCTATAACATCAACAAAGACAAAACCTGGAGCTGACTGTGGTACAGATCATCAACTACTAGTATGCAAACTCAAGCTAAAGTTGAAAAAGAGCAAACCACTCATGAATGCAGCAAAATATGACCTTGAGAATATACCACTGGAATTTAAAGACTGCCTGAAAAATAGATTTTCTGCTTTAGATACAAATGACAGAGCTCCAGAAGAGTTATGGAATGACATCAAGAAGGTTGTGTTGGAAGAAAGCAAGAAGTCTCTACAAAAGGTGAAAAAGCAAAAACGGCCAAAATGGATGACGGAAGAAACTCTGAAAATTGCCCAGAAACACAGAGAAGCTAAAGCCAGAGGAGAAAGAAAGACAATAACAGAACGCAACCGAGATTTCCAACGTGCAGCAAGACAGGACAAGGAAAAGTACTACAATGACGCATGCAAGGAAATAGAAGCAGAAATTATTAGAGGAAGAACAAGATCGGCTTTCCTAAATCTACGAGAGTTAAAGAAAAAGTTCCAGCCTCGAATTGGAATGTTATAAGATGCTCAAGGTTCTATGTTGAATGATGCTGAGAAGACCAAGAAAAGGTGGAAGGAATATACAGAGTTTTTATATGATAAAGATCAAGTGGACCAACAGCCATTTCAACCTGTACCTTATGATCGGGAACCATTGGTGATGAAAGAAGAAGTTAAAGCAGCATTGAAAGCCTTATCAAAGAACAAAGCACCAGGCATTGATAGCATTCCCATAGAAGTATTGCAGCAATCTGATGCAGCTGTTACCGTACTTACTAGGCTCTGCCAAGAAATATGGAAGACAACATCATGGCCAACTGACTGGAAAAGATCTGTGTTTATACCAATACTAAAGAAAGGTGATCCAACTGACTGTGGAAATTATCGCACAATCGCTCTGATCCCACATGCCAGCAAGATTCTACTGAAGATTATTCAAAAGAGACTACAACCATACCTGGAACAAGAACTACCTTAAGTGCAAGCAGGGTGCAGGAAAGGGCGAGGAATGAGAGACATCATTGCGGATGCGAGATGGATCCTTGAAAAGACTAAAGAATACCAAAAGGATATCTATTTGTGCTTTATCGACTATAGCAAGGCTTTTGACTGTGTAAACCATGAGAAACTCTGGGCCACATTAAGAAGCATGGGTATACCAGAACACCTGATCGTACTCTTGCACAATCTGTCCATTGATCAAGAAGCAGCAGTTTGAATGGAACAAGGAGAAACAGAATGGTTTAAAATAAGCAAAGATGTAAGACAAGGCTGCATATGTTCCCCCTACCTGTTTAATTTATATGCAGCTAAATCTTGGGTGTTCTATTGTTATTTCCCATAAAGCTTTCCTTACCCAATATGTAGTCTCAGATTACCTCGGCACTGATCATCACTAGATTCAATGAGAATCAACGTGCCTAGAAAACATCAATGACTATTGGGTTAATTACTTTTTTCCATTTGAGTATATTAAATGGCTTTTTTTATGTGATGCTGATTGACACCCCCTATGTTGCTTTTCCCTTGTGACAAAATATATATATTCTTATTAATAAGCTTATCTTTTGATGTTTTCAAATCCACTAATATTTAGTGGTGCTATTTCTTCTCCTTGATGAAATAAAACGTTTTGTCTTTTCTCAACGCCTCACTTGGCGCCTATGCGTTTCACTCTCTTGCGAGAGTTTCCTCAGGAGATCTGTTTTATTCTTTTTGTACCAGCTCTCTGTTAACTGCTGCCCACGTCTCTCTGTGGTTTTCCCTGTCAAAAACGCCGCAGAGAGACGTGGGCAGCAGTTAACAGAGAGCTGGTACAAAAAGAATAAAACAGATCTCCTGAGGAAACTCTCGCAAGAGAGTGAAACGCATAGGCGCCAAGTGAGGTGTTGTGAAAAGACAAAACGTTTTATTTCATCAAGGAGAAGAAATAGCACCACTAAATATTAGTCGATTTGAAAACATCAAAAGATAAGCTTATTAATAAGAATATATATATTTTGTCACAAGGGAAAAGCAACATAGGGGGTGTCAATCAGCATCACATAAAAAAAGCCATTTAATATACTCAAATGGAAAAAAGTAATTAACCCAGTAGTCATTGATGTTTTCTAGGCACGTTGATTCTCATTGAATCTAGTGATGATCAGTGCCGAGATAATCTGAGACTACATATTGGGTAAGGAAAGCTTTATGGGAAATAACAATAGAACACCCAAGATTTAGCTGTTAGTTAGAGTGGAGCAATTCAGATATTTTTTCATTGAATCCATAGCTCCAAAAAGACCATACACATTTATTGCAATTTATATGCAGAACAAATCATCAGAGAAGCAGGATTGTATGAAGACAACAGAGGTGTGAAGATTGGTGGAAGACTCATCAACAACCTTCGCTATGCTGTTGATACCACATTACTGGCTGAAAGTGAAGATGATCTGAAACATTTGCTTCTCACAATCAAAGAACATAGTCTCAAAATGGGCCTGCACCTTAATGTAAAGAAGACAAAGATCATGACAACTGGCATAATTAACAGGTTCATCGTTGAAGGAGAAGAAATTGAAATCGTGAACAACTTTAACCTACTTGGATCAACTATCAATAAAGAAGCAACAAGCAGTCAAGAAATCAGAGGACGCATTGCTCTTGGCAGAATGGCTATGAAAGACCTAGATAAGATTCTCAAGAGCAGAGATGTTTTTCTCCATACAAAGATTTGTCTTGTTCAGGTCATCAATAACATCATATGGATGTGAATGCTGGACAGTGCAAAAGATAGACTGGAAGAAAATTGATGCCTTTGAATTATGGTGCTGGCGGCGAATACTGTGTATACCATGGACTGCCTGAAGAACAAACCAGTCGGTACTAGAGGAGATCAAACCTAAGCTTTCTTTAGAAGCTCAGATGACAAGACTTCAACTTTCATACTTTGGACACATCATGCGAAGAGAGAGATCATTAGAGAAAGACATCATGCTTGGCAAGATAGAAGGTCAGCACAAAAGAGGAAGGCCAGCAATGAGATGGATCGATACAATAACAGCAGCTACGGGTACCAGTCTGTCAACAATGAGCCGCCTGACTCAAGACTGAACACAATTTAGGATAGCTATCCAGAGGGTCGCCATGAGTCGACTCCGACTCGACGGCACTTAACAACAACAACATTTCTTTATAAAATACTAGCTTAAGTGACTGAAAACATGCCTTAAATTAAGGCATGGACATTTACCTCAAACATAGAGCTGGAGTAAATGCTTACACCCACGCTCCTCTGAAACTCAGTGTTTGTTCACACCCACAATTAAAGTACATGCTGTCAATGAAATGTGTGCACTTAAAATCATGCCCAGCATAAAAGAGTCCATTTATGCACGCAAGTGGCTACTTATGAATACCTAGGGGCCCTTTTACTAAAGGATGCTATGGTGTTTCACTTAATATTCTCACAGTGCTCAGAACAATAAGGCGTTAAGTGCGACACCACTACATGAACTGTCAGGGGTGTGGGAATGAATGTTCTTGGCAGTTAATGCGGTGCCCCCTGCCCTGACGGCATGTAAATAGCATGGGTACACTAACTTCCACCTATGGAGGTGCTGGTAAGTGAATCCACACTAATGGCATGCCTTCTAGTGAGCGTGAGACATGCTGATTACAAGGCGCTCACCCTGCCCACTCTGCCCCAATACATCCACTTACCAACCCAACACGCAGAGCACAGTTAGTGCAGAAATACTGCACAAACATTACCACGGGTCCCCGCATGGGGTTAGCACGTGATGTAATCTGCACTACCTGCTTAGCACACTTTAGTAAAAGGGCCCCCTAGATCTAAGCTATTCTTGCCTTCTAAATCTAAATAGCCCCTTACGTGTCACTTCAGTTCTGGAAGTTACTGTCACATTTCCCCATATGCTAGACTTTCATGAACTATGGACAGTAATAGTTTTTCCTAGTTCTTCTATTTATTATTTTTTATGATATTTTCTTCTCCATCCTTAATATACCACTCTTTTGTGCAGAAAGCACCTCCATCTGTGCTACTTAATGTCTTTTACCACATCTAAAATGTGTTTTGCCTGCCGAAATGGGCTTTTATAAAATTGTATGGCTGCATAAGTGAGAAAAAAGTAAATGCATGAAAATATTATGCCCAGGGCCGGTGCAGGGAGGTGAGGTGAACCTCATCCTTTGCATCCCTCCGCCCCCAGAGGTGCCCATTGCGACCGCTGCCATCCCTGTCTGCAACCAACAGCAGCAGTGATAGCCACAAGCAGCCCCGCGGTACTTACCTTCACGCTTTGGCACCGTGGGGCTGTTTTCTTCTGCTTCTCTCCGATGCCCAATGCTGACTTTCTGTGCAAACAGGAAGTCGGCATGGAGAGTTGGAGAGGGGTGGAAGCAAACAGTTGCACAGTGCCAAAGCGTGAAGGTAAAATCCGGGGGCTGTTTGCAGCTACTGCCATTGTTGTTGGTCCCAAAGAGGGGTGACAGCAGCGGCAATAGGCACGCTCGGAAAGCCAGTGCTCAGGTGATTGCCTAGCTTGCATAATGGTAGCGCTGTCCCTGATTGTGCTTATTTTTATGCAATCTGCACATAGGCATTGCTGGGGTGTTGTTTGGGTAGAGCAAAGGCGGAGTTGTGATGTTTGTGTTTATTCATAAAATATGCAAGTGCCAATGCAGAGTACACACTTACACCTTCAGAACAGGTGTATAATTGTGTATTTACATTTGTGTGCTGTTGGGACTGAATCAGGGTGAAGGAGCGCAGGGGCCTAGGATGTTTTTGAAATAGGCTTAAAATAGATGCAGATTTGCTATAAAACCTAGCATTTTTTTTACTTGCCTTTTAACGCTTTATCTTTATGCCTGCTTCAAGCAAATGTAAAGATACAGCTGAGGCAAAAGATCCCCCGATCGCAGCTTTTCTTCCCCTTGATCGCAGCATTTCCTTCCAATTGTGGCATTCCCCAAACCCTCACCTTCCTCAAAGCAGAAAATTACCTGGTGACCACATGGTCCCAACCCCCCCACCACCAAACCATAAAATTATTGGCCAAATGGCCACATCCCTCTCACTCCTGGAACCAGACAATAGATTAGTGGACCCTACTCGCCACTTCCCTGAACCTTCCCTGTAGCTTACAAGTTGTGGTACAGGAGCATTGCTAGCATGCTCCTGCCCCTGCAGCACCAACTTGAAAAATGGCAGTGCCTGGCCCTGCACGGTGCATCCTGGGATGCATTGGGCAGGGTCAAACTGCAGTGTAAGGCAAAAAATACCTTATATGGCAGAGTGACCCTCCAGGCGCATCCTGGGACAGCTGACCCTACATTATGCATCCCGGGATGTACAGTACCCAAGAGGGTCACTATCTCCAATATGCATCATGTAGGTCCAGATACTGCCATTTATCAAGATGGTGGTACAGGGGTGGGAGTGTATCGGCACTGTTCCTGTGCACCCCCGACTTGTACCAGGAGGGTTTGGGGAAGTGGAGGGTAGGTCCACTAGGTCATCAGGTCATTTTCTGGTTTGGGGGAGTTGGTGGAATTGTGGCCACTGGTTTGGGGAACTGGGGCTGCTAGACCACTAGGCCATTTTCTGGTTTGGAGTGGAAGGGTTAGGGCCACTGAGCCACCAGGCCATTTTCTGGTTTGGGGGAGGTGGTGATTTGGGCCACAGGGTAACCAGGCCATTTTCTGGTTTGAGGATGGTGATGGTTAGGACCTCTGGGCCACCAGGCATTTTTCTGGTTCGGGGGGGGGGGGGGGGTTAGGGCAACTGGGCCACCAGGTAATTTTGTTGGATGGGGACCACGATCTGGAGAGTACCATGATTGGAAGAGGGGGAATTTGAGGATTAGGCCACAACTGGGGGTATCGAGGATCAGACCACAATCAGGAACGGGATAATTTTTCGTTCCAAGGTTCATGGGAGTGTTGTCGAAGATGCAATTAAGGCGCCTCTCAAGACAGTCAAGGCAATGGCTGTGGCACCTGGATCAATCAACATGGCAGAATGCAAATGAGAATACAAGCCAATTTTTGGTGTTCAATTTGTCTCATCATAGTTTTACACTGATTGAGGTCTCTGTATTAAATAAAGGACTATTGTTTGTTCCAACTAATAAATTTGACATATTCAGGACTCATAGTCAGTTACAGAGATTTTTTCATGGGCTTTATTCTTTGCTGATATACCTATAAAATTGCAATGGGATGTGGACTTGCCTTATTATTCTACTTGGTTACCATTGGGACCAGTAGATTCTAATATTCGGCTTTTGAATGGCTTGGTAATGAATGAGGTCTCCACTATGTCTTTGATGACAAATAAGAACAATTCAACTAAAGAAGAATGGTCAGCATTA
This sequence comes from Ichthyophis bannanicus, assembly GCA_033557465.1. NCBI lineage: Eukaryota > Metazoa > Chordata > Amphibia > Gymnophiona > Ichthyophiidae > Ichthyophis > Ichthyophis bannanicus. Next base: position 1,311,284,417 of record CM066031.1, read on the forward strand.
AAATATCTATATAAATTTATTTATTTATTTATTTATTTATTTATTTATTTAATTTATATGATTTTTATACCATCTTTCACCGGGTCAAAGCAGTTTACAATAAACAATTTGAAATTGGTTTACAGAGAACGATTAACTATATACAGAAGGGCACAGATAGAAGCAGTTTGCCAGAAGATCGGAGTTCCCGAGGGGGGTGTAAGGAGAGATAAGAGAAGAAAGGTAGTGAGGAGCTGCAGAGTGAATGCATTTATAGGTCAGCAGGAGAAGTTTGAACTGGATGTAGAAAAGGATAGGGAGCCAATGAAGTGACTTGAGAAGAGAGGCATAATTGTGGAAGGAGATGTCATGAGATAAGAGTGTTTCGCAGAGTTGTTGCATGGTAGATGTTAGAAAGCAGTGTAGAGAGTGTGGATCCTTGTGGGACTCCTTGTGCTTGGATGTATTGGGCAGAGGTACAGTCCCCAATCTTAACTTGTTGTCTTCAGTTTTTGAGGTATGATTGAAACCATTTTAGTGTGGTTCCCTCTATTCCTATTGCTGCAGTTGTTGTATGAGTATATGGTGTAAATAGTTGATACCATAATAATGCAAATCCATGTAAATAGTTGGTCATTGTAAAAAGTTTTCTTGTTATACCGTTATATATCCATTTTCAATGTGAGCAGTTGAAACACACTGAATTATGTTCTCTGTAAACCGTCTTGAATCGTAGAAAGATGGTATAAAAAAACTGTTAAATAAATAAAATAAAATAAATGGTGATCAATGGTATCGAAATCTGCTGAGATGACTAAAAAAAGGAGAATGAATCTGGAGTTTAGTTTTTGGATATCTGTGATGAGTTTCTTTATCAGGGACATCAATAGTGTTTCCACTCCGTGGTTGGGGCAGAAACTGTGTTGCTGGTCATCCAGTATGTTATGATTATCCAAGTGGTCTTGTAGTTGTTGCTGTTTGGTATTCGCAATTACTTTGGCAATGAGGGGAAGGCTGGTGATTGGTCTGTAGGCTGATGGGTTGAGAGCATCCAGGTGTGGCTTTTTGAGAATGGGGTGTATGGATGACAGTTTCGGGTAGTCTGGCATATAGCCTTGGTCGAGGGAGGTCTGTGTACGTTTTGTGAGTAGGGATGAGATTTAGATGATAGTCAGTTTCATCCAGGTGATGGGGCAGGGGTCTAGGGGGAAAGTAGTTGTGTTGAGGATTTTTATGATAGACTCAGTTGTATTGTTGCTTATGGTTTTGAAGGTTGACCAGGGTGGAATGTGTGTGTTTGTGGATACTGAGATGGGGGTGTGAGTGGGGCTGTTGGTAAATGAAAAAAGTCAGCAAATTTTTAATAATTCATTAGTTTGCAGAAGATATGGATTTTTTAAAATAATTCTATTGTGCTTGATCCATCACCAATCAAAAGATAATAACTCAGTGGTATGCAGTAAAATAGCTATATTGAAGAATGAAAACATGAAAAAAGGATAGCAGAGTATGGTAGATTTAGGAAAAAAATAGTCTCATAATGTAGGATTTAAGAACAGGTATAGAATAGGAGAACAGCCAACCAGCCAGTTCTTAGCAACATCACTAGAAGAGGTCCATCACCCAGTAAAATAGGAGCTAGGAATTACTAAGAAAAGGCATGTATAAAAAAGGTTTTAAGTGCAATTTTAAATATCTTTAAGGATGGATGCAAGTGTAAATCAGGGGGTAAGAGTTCCATAGATAGACGCAACTACCCTATAAGCTGTATGTATTCCTATTTTCCAGCAAAAGTATTTACAGACTAGCATAATAACATAGTAGATGATGGTAGAAAAAGACCAATTCGCTCATCTATTCTACCCAGTTATTTCTTTGGCTGTGTGAACAGGAGTATCTCAACTGCCAGTCATTAAGTGTGATTTTAGGGCAGTTTCTCCAAATTTGGTTAGTTTTGCCAATACTATGACAGTCATGATCCCCACTTCTAAGCCAGGGTATGAGGAATGTGATCCCAGTCTCTCAAATCTATTGCTAACGCTCAGCATAGTACTTGTAACATGCCAAAGAGTACTATGCTGGAGTATGCAAGATGTAACATGTATGGGTAGTTTGTCAAGATGTTCTTGTAAATTCTTCTTTTTCAAGCTTGTGGCTCTCAATACAACGGGAAATATTTCTGTATTTTTCTGCCACATTTTCTTGATCTCTGACTGCATTTCTTGGTACTTCAGGACCTCCTTCTCCATGCGATTCACAGAATAACCTTTATTATCAATGTCATTTTTGCGTTATTCTCCTTTTTCCACTATGTCAGATTGCCTCACATTCAGATTCTTATCCTTTGGAATGGAAATATCCAAGGTGATTATAACCTCTTTATGCTCTATAATTTTCTTAGGATCATGATCCCAGTGCTTTTCAGGCACAGTGATGCTGTAGTGTTTACAGAGTTTCCAATGTATGTACTTTGTTGTGCCTTTCTATATAGAAATTTTACGTCATCAGAACTTCATAAGCATATGAGGTGAATCACTGTTTCTAGGTCTATCTTACAGAATCAACATATGTCATTTTTGCCATTTTTTTTAATGCTTGCTGTAAACCATCTCATTCATAATCCAATGTCCTGGACTGCAACTATCACTCTCATCCTTTGGTTTTAGTTCACCTCTCCTTAACTATTCATGTGTCCATTCTTGATCAACAAAAGAGTCCTGGAGTAATACTTTGGGGCATGTTTACTAAACTGCGTTAGTGTGATTCGCGTTAGGATCCGCGGTAGAAGCAGAAATCCCAAATAAGGACATGGGCGGTACATCGTTACCGATAACACGCGTTACAAGGCGCCATAAATTAACGAGCGCTACATGGCACGTTACCGCGCATTAATCTTAAGAAGGCGCGCAGGCATGCAAGCACAGCAACAGAGCTGTAGCACAATGGTTACTACACTGCCTGATGGTACAGGGGTCATGGGTTCGATTCCCCAGTGGGCCTAATGTATAAGGCTGGCTGAGGCATCACCCTTTACATTTAAGTAGTGATTGTTGAGGCATTTGACTTGTATTTTAATTAGTGCTGCCAGCAAACACACCCTCACGGTGGCATAACCTAAGGTGCCACATAAGGCACCCCATAACGCACTCCATAGGGCACATTATAAAGTGTACTGTCTGCCAAGGCACCCTATAATGTCCCCTATAGGGCACCTTATAAGGCTGTGAACAAAGCCCTGGCTGGCTGCAGAAGGACTGCACGTCACCACACAAACTGTCTGCTGTGGTTACCAGGATATGGGTTAGCCCACCCGTACCCATGATGCACTGCACATGCAAATCAGCAGTCGACAGATGGGCACAAGATGGGGTATGCACCCCCACAGCACCTCGGCCTGGTAGGGGGAACAGACCGTGTGTGGTACTGGCACAGAGTAGCCACAGACAGTCACATTGTGCGGGTACTGTGCTCACCCTGAGGTTGAGGTGGGGCGCCCAGCACCAGGTCCACAGCACCTTTCATGGCTGAAATACGCCACGCTGCAGGTCCCCATCAGTGTGTGATAGGTAGTTCCTTTAGACACACCTAGGATACATCTGTTTTCTTCTGTATTTCACAGTCATGTCTAGCCCTTATGGGCGATGATGCACCCAGAATAGTGCATATCCTGTGTTGGTGCCATGGTTACCTGCTGTAGGTGAGGGGGGGGGCTGTTTGGACCCATAGGCAGTTTTATGTACCACCACACAACCCACCCTCTGGGGCTCAGGGTGAGAAACAGGATCACCCACCAATAGATCCACATTCTACCTCCCTGCAATGGTAGCAGTAGAGGGGACCATCAACCCCAGTCCTGCTGGGGAACAGACAGAGTGGTACACATCCATAATGCAATAGCAGACAGACAGTAGGCCTGGAAATGCTCAGCTGCCCCCCACCATTATCTGACATTCTCCGGCAGCAAGCCTCCAGCCGCTGCACCCTGCAAGGTGTTCCAGCAAGACACATACTAGCTACAGACAGTCTGCCAGCTAGTCCATAGTGCATGGTCCTGGAGAAGATGCAGGTACCCAGAACGGGGATGTCAGCATACCTACCAAGCAGATAAGTCAGTGATTGGGCCCCAAAGGAAAACCCATAAATATCACATGAAAGTAATACTATATAGCACTATGGGGGAACCTAGCCATGCCATGGTCACTGCTCAGTCAGGGTGAGAGTGACCTCCCAGCAGGACATGCTGTGGCCACTCTGTCTGTGCAGGTGGTGGCCGGGCACTACAATGTCCGAGCCATTGCCCTATGCCCTGTGCAGATGCATCTAGGCCAGGCCACCCTATCCAGGCTATTCTCACGGTACCATGCTCCTCATTATGCCAATACTGAGGCCAATACTGGCAACAGTGCTAGCAGTGTGGGCTGTGGAGGGTGTTGGCAGCCACCTCACACTGGATAGACAGACACACACTCCCCACACCTATGCCAGCATTGTGCAACTATAGAGATGTTTGGCAGCCCAGGCCACCACACCAGTCCTGGGCACAGTGCAGGCATGGCTATGGTACGCAATACTGTTGGGGTCACTCTGTCAGACTCAAGACCTGAGGCACACTCCACAGACATCAGAAAGTTTGCTATGATGCAGCTCAATCAGCGAATTGAGCTTAACTTAGGAATTGCTATCTGCCAGTGATCATAGCAACCTTTTTGATAGCTGTGTACCATATTCCCAGTTTTAAGGTGGCATTGCTAAGGTATGCAAGTGCTAGTATTGGGAGTTGTACCCAGGGCCTAATGTCCTGCCTCTCCAGGAGGCATTGGATAATGGAGCCTGTGGGTGCGGGTGTGTCTGCCCCTGTTGGCTGCTGCTTTACGGCAGAGGTTCCCAACTCCAGTCCTGTGGTGCCAAACACTGTTTGGGTTTTCATGCTGTCCCTCATGAATATGCATGAGATACATCTGCATACCATGGGGGTGGCGCATAGAAATGCAGCACAGGCATCATTATTAGAGGCAGCATGGAACCAGAATGGTGTTTGGCCCTCCAGGACTGCATTTGGGAGACTCTGCTCTAGGTAATGCACATGTTTATGGTGTCTGTGCTCTGTAGGGTAAAATGTAGGTGTCCTGGGCATGTTTACGTCATCTGCGATAAAGGTGCTATCTGTATTAGCACGTTGTAGTGGTGGGTAAAATATGGGGACTGGGTTGGCAGGAACCACAGCTGGAACTTAAACCTGTGACCTTCTGCTTCTGAATACACTGGTTTTGTGCACTGCACCACCTTGTTGTCACAGAGTCAGTACATTCCCTGGTGATACCATGACTGTTCGTCAGACAGGGCTTGTCTGTTGCAGTACACGGCACCCACCTACACAGGGCTAGGCCACGGTCTGCTCTGGGCAGCTGCCACTTCCCCCTCCACCACCAGTATCCCTCTGCCACCATGCTGACATGCCCTTCTGCTGGTTGTGCTGGTGGTGAGCAGTCTCAGGCCATCCAGTGTGCAGGTAGGTGGCTGCCTATGGTGCGGATTCTGGGGTAGGGGTGCTTGCATAGACGTCCACGCTCCCCCCCAGCCCCGCCTGCCAATGTTCCGTGCCCTTGGGGGTAGCTGTTGGGTACTATCCCCTGTGACACTGTGGGAAACACACTCGTGCCCATGTTGGGCCTTCAGCAGTTGCTGTCTGGCTGCTCTGCTGTTTCAGCATTCATATGGGCCACCTAGGCATCATCCTAGTCCGCACTGTGGCCCAGCTGCACCACAGCATGTGCCGCCTGCGGCCCTCTGTATCCCCTTTACCGGCATCTGTCCAGTTGCCGTTCCGACATGCCCACCCTGATGTTGCGGGACATGTGCACGCCATAGGAACCCTGTCTGATGGAGGGGAAAACCCTGAACAGCGCTATTCCACTGTGGTCTCATTCACCTTGTATGTGGACGGAGCATAGACCCTTCCACGAGTAATATCTTTTTTGTGGAGCTTTCTCGGGGGGGGGGGGGGGTTGATGTTTCCCATTAATATCACTATTGGCCAGCTTGGTTATGTTTTTTTTCCAGTTCGGGTCATTTTCAATGTTTCTGTACCCTTTTGTTCTAGGCACATGTATCACACATCACTTTTTGTAGGTTTCCCTGCCTATGCTGTACATTGCTGACACTGAAATGGTTTCTCTCCCCTGCAAATGTGCATCTAGTGCATCTAACGGCAGGTTTTCAATCGCATTAGGATTCAGTTCTTCAGATCAGCACGTTAGTGTGAAGGGAGCCTCTCCCCGCCCACTCTCCGCCCACTGACCCCTTCTCTCCGCCCTATCTCCACCTTCTGCGGTGTTTTACCGCGCCGTGGAACTTTACGATCGTTAATTTAGGTTGACACGCGTTATGTAACGTTAACAATCGTTAACGCATCATAACGCGCGTTATGATGCGTTAACGATCGTTAATGTTACATAACGCGCGTTATATAATGTTACCGCAGTTTAGTAAACATCCCCCTTTGTATTTCCCACTGTATTTTGATTTCCTATAAGATATCACTTATTATCTAGCCCAGGTTTTATAATCTTCTTCCTTTGTATTCTTCCTTTCTGTGACACTTAGCTCACAAGATGCATTTGGTAGTGTACACATAGCAGCCTTTCCCTTCAATGTCCAAAACCAATTAAGAATGGCTGTTACCTGCTAGGTCCCTGTGGCCTTAATGGATGATGCCAGGCTATTATCAGTTCGAGGAATATGGAGCCTACTAGAGAGACCTGACTTTGTGAGCACCTGCATGTCTGTTAGGACATCCAGGAACAACCTGACTTCCATGTATTCACAATTACTGTAGGGACTAAAAAGAAACTTTTCAACACACGAAGCCTAATTTTCCCATAATTGCTTAAAACATTGTTCTTGAAATTCTTCATGATTTTGCATGGTTTTGCCCATAGCTTCAATCTGTCTTTTAGTTTAGCAATTATGGACAATTATCTTATAACCCTTAGGCTTCAAAGTCATTAGGAAGAAATGAATTTATAAATATAGATTAACTCATTTTTTATTACCAATCTGATTTCTCCAGAAATGTATGAAAATATGCATTGCAAAGAAGCTATAAAATGAAAGGAAAAATAAATCATCTTAGCTTCAGAAGAAGATTATACACCACGAAACGGAAAGCCTTCACGCTCCCCCGGCACTGTCCGGATGCTGCCTAGACAATCTAAAGCATAGTCAGTGGTACTATCTTTATAGTGCCACTGAAAATTCATATAAGGCACATCTACATTCGGGCAGCCACCAATGAATGTTTAAGGGGGTCTTTTATTAAAGGGTATTAGCTGACAACACGTGTTCTGGGACATGCATTGTCAGCTAGCACGAGGCTATGACAGTTAGCGAAGGACGCTTCCCGCGTTGTCTAACTTGCATTTGGGTCATGAGTAGGCGGGGTAGGGGTAGACAGTGGACATGCTGTGCTCTGTGCCGTTGGCGTGGGTTTCACACTACACACTATTTGCATTAGCATGGGATAAGCTAATGCCACCTCAATAGCTGGTGTTAGGTGCACCCAAACTAACTCCACATGCGCTATGGGATAGGGCTCTTCAGTAACGGCCAGGAAATGCTCTCCATGCCCCTGACGGTTAACGCAAAGGTGTTGCTGCTAACACGCCATTGTTTGAGAGCTTTCGCCGCTTTAGGTGCAACACAATAGTGCCCTTTAATAAAAGGGCTCCTAAGTGTTTTGAATATCCAACCCAATACATTTAAAACTAAAAGACTACAGCATAATCAGCATTATGTACCTGTGGGTCGATCTTTAGTGGCACTTGTCCAGTTAGTAGCACCTGCTGCCTGGATATGTGCCTTGACTATGATATTCAGTAGGATAGCCCTGTAAGACTACTGCTAGGGGTATCGCTGCTATTTAGTAACACTGTAGCATTTGGAGCAGCAGTGTAGGGGGACCACTCATGCCGCATTCATTCAGACCACCAGGAAGCCCCCCTATGTAAAACTTGGAGGGGGTTGGTGTGGGGGAGTTGAGGTTGCCTCTTTGGAGGAGGCTTCTGTTTGGGGGCAGAGATTCCTGGTGTGATATCTTGGGGTGGGTTCCTAGTTTATGGGGGGGCTTTTGAATAAGGGGGATATTCAGTGGCTTTACTTGGGGTGTTCCCTGTCTGCTAAAGAGGGGAGATCATATCAGAGGGTAGATTAAGTGCAGGGGAGATCGAGGGATCAGATGGGGGTATGTGACCATAACGTTACCAGGTACACTGGGCAGCAGCTGGGCTACTGAACTGCTGGTAGTGCAGCTGTACTTATTAGCTGTCACCAGCCACCACACCCATTCTTCACCTCAATCCTGCCCAAACCCACACTAAGCACTTAGCATGGCTTTTTATTTATTTATTTATTTATTTATTTAACATTTCTTCTATACCGCGCTATTATAATCAGTGCGGTGTACATCGAACAAAACATACTACAATACATACAAGCAACATTGAGTTTACATAGAACAGGAAAAGAAACATAGGACAACCGGGGTAACTATTCACAGGGTAACTATTTACAGGTTAAATTAGTATTGTCACCAATACTCTAAGCTAATTTGGTATCATCTTCATTTTGTGGACAGGCGTAAAAATTAGTGGGTGGGCAAGAGTATAGGCTAACCATTTTCTGGTTGTAATAAGGTGCTATGGTAGCTGTGACATGAGGGAAGTTTACCCGATGTGTGGGTGTCAGGGTTGGTGTCAGGGTAGCATATTGTGAATAGGTGGTGTTTCAAAGCTTTACGGAATAGGATTAAGCTTTTGATGCCACGGATTTCATGAGGAAGGGCATTCCAATTTAGGGGAGCGAATATAGAGAAAGCCCTGTTGGATGTGGTCTTAGTACATGACGTCATCATCTTGGGGACTATTAAGGTGTTCATTGCAGTGGATCTCCTGTCTCTGTTTTCCAGGGTGCTGTGGATTAGTTTGCTAATCGGTGTAGGTGGGTAGTTATTCAGGGCTTTGAAAGTAAGGACTAATGACTTATATTGGAGTCTGGCGAGTAACGGTAGCCAATGCAGATTTTTCATGATTGGTGTTATGTGGTCAGTTCTTGATGATCCAGAGAGAACTCTTGCGGCTGCATTCATAGTCAGGCGGAGCGGATTTAAAGTTGATTGAGGCAGGCCGTGGAGGACGATGTTCGCAAAGTCCAGGTGTGGGAGGACTAATGCCTAAAAGGTTGTCCGGTAGTCATTGGATTCCAGTAGGGGGCGGAGGTGACGTAATGTTCTGATCTTGTGATATATAGACTTTGTAACGTTCTTCACATGTGTGGTCATATCTAGGTGCTGGTCCAATGTGATGCCCAGATATCTGATTGTAGGTTTGGACTTCAATTCTACATCGTTGACAAGTAGTGATGGGGGGGGGGGGGTATGAATTTACGGTTCTTCGTAACAAAAAGGACATCAGTTTTACTATGATTGATCCGAAGGTTTTGTGTCAGCAGCCAATCAGCTACCGCTCCGAAACAATTGATTATTGGGGAGAACACTGGTTGGTCAATTTTGAACGGCATGTAGAGGAGGATGTCGTCTGCGTAAGCTAGGCACCGTACGTTGAAAGATCGGATCAAATCACATATCGGCTGCATATATATTGAACATTAGTGCCGATAAGGACGATACTTGAGGTACCCCCTGAGACTGCAGGAATGGTTCCGAGGATGTATGACCTGTTTTTACTTGTTGCCACCTGTTGGATAGGTAGGATTTACACCATTCAAGTGCTGTGCTTTGAATCCCCTTTTCTTTCAGGCGTTGTAGAAGTATGTCATGATTCACAGAGTCAAAGGCGGCGGAGATGTCCAGGAAGATGAGGACAAATCCTTGTTGGATGCTGTCCATTCCAGTGACCAATTCGTTGAATAGGGTTGTGAGGACTGTGTCGACGCCATGCGCTTCCCTGAAGCCGTGTTGTGACAGGTCTAGTGGAGCTTCAGTGTCAATATGGTGCTGGAGTTGTTGTTGAGCAGCTTTTTCTATGATTTTTGCAAGTTGGGGGATGCTAGAGATTGGCCTAAAAGATTCGACTTTGGACGGGTCAAGTCTGCTATTTTTTAATAGGGGCTTGATGGAGGTGTTTTTCAGGCGCTGTGGGAACGAGCCTGTTAGAAAAGACTGGTTCAATATATTGCACAGGATTTGGCTTAGGTCATGACGCAGCTCTTTGATCCAATTGGCTGGACAGGGGTCGTTGGGTGCTGTGCTGGGATTGATAGAGGCGACAATGCTCTCCATCTCTCTATTTGAAACCACAGTGAAATTACATAGTGGAGTTGCTTGGGGTGCCTTAGACGGTATGGGTGAGGTACTGCTACTCATGTTTATGTTGGTCTTAATCATCTTTGATTGCAAGTAGTTTGCAAAGTCCTGTGGTTGTGGCATTGAGGGTTGGGCGGAGACCGGTTCGCCTGTTATGGATTTTACTAGTCTGAATAGAGCGTGTGGTTTATTGATGGAACGTTTCAATAAATCTGTGTGGTAGAGTTTCCTGCTCTGTGTTATCTTTCCACGGTGGGTTATTAGGTAAGAGTTGTATGTATCAAGTGACTCTGAGGAGTGTGATCGTCGCCACCGTCTCTCAAGTTTGCGCAGGTGGTGGAGAGATGAGCGAAGGTCAGAAGAGAACCATGGTGCATGTTCCCGTTTCCTTATTTTCTTTTCAGTGTGAGATGGACAGGAGGCAGCTCGAAGGTTCTCGTCCCATTTGGAGATGAGATCATCTAAGTTTAGAGACGTGTTGGTCATAAGTGGCAGAAGATTTTCCAGGACTACGCTCCGGTTGAATGGTCGGAAGCGGGCAGCATGGGTATCAGAAGTGTTTGATGACATTTGGCTCTTGTAGGATGTATTAAAGGGTATAATGAATCTAAGGAGGTTGTGATCTGACCAAGGCACAGGTGATATATACAATGCAAGGTCTTGGGCTGTTGAGTCGTTGAGATGGGGGGCAAAGATGAGGTCCAGTTTACCTCCCTTAGAGTGAGTGGGGGAGTCAACATGTTGTTTGTAGCCTAGATCCTCTAAGGCGTCTAGGAATGCTGTTGAGTGGCTATCATGAAGAGATGGGAGGTTGAAATCGCCTACCAACCAAGTTGGGGAGCGTGAGGTGGACGACATGCAGGCAAGCTCAATTATTGTTGGAAGGTCATCTGGTAAAGGGGTGGGTGCCCGATAGAAAAGGTTAATTGTACATAGCTCATTAGCTATGGTGAGGGAATCAAGGTGGGCTGAGCTAAAGGAGTTGCATAGCTTGAAGTGTAGATCAGCTTTTGCAAGGATGAGCGTCCCGCCTCCTCTCTGGATGGTCCTGTGACATGTGTATAAATCAAATCCAGGTGGCAGCATCTGATTCAATAGGGCGTTGTCGCAGTCAGATAGCCATGTCTCCGTGATCATTAGGATGTCAAGATTGTATAGTGGAATCAGGTCAATGGTAGCAGGCCATTTTGATCTTACTGATCTGGCATTTATCAGTGCACATTTCAGTCGGCGCTGGTGATGTTGCTTCTCGGCTTTTGTCTTTTTGATGTTTTGGAGGGGAATGTGAAGTAGGTGAGAGTGGGGTGTACGGTTGTTTTTTGTCGTGGTGTGGTGGGGGAATTCAGACCATCTCCTTCCATGGGTGTGTAGTATTGGTATATAGTTGGAATCATGGTGGAAAGCATTTGAAATGCAAGGGAGACCAAGGGTTAGGAGGGTAGAGAATAAGAACAGGATTTTGTACATTCTAGATTAATAAAGTGCAGTACAAAGAAGTAAGTTCGGGGTAACCTTGCTACTACAAGCAGAATATATAACTGTGAAGAAAAAGAACAAGTTGACAACGGTGCAGGAGGATATTGAACAACAGCAACTGGGATAAATTAAGTGTAACAGTACAGTGAGTGCAAGTTGGACAATAAATTAACTGCAATAAATTTTCTATGTGATGTTAGGTTTAGCATGTAGTAAACCCTTGTTAAGTGCTTAGCACATCCCCTTATTATTACAAATTATTTATTATTATTTATTACAAATTCTTATATACCGCGCTATTTAGCATCACTGCGGTTTACATAATAACAACATTTTGCATTAGAAACAAGATCTTTTGCTTACATTGTAACAGGGATTGAAACTTGGAAGTAACAGGGTAACTATATACAGTTCAAAACAAAGGAAGTAACAGGGTAACTACATACAGTTCAAACAAAGGAGCTTATAAATTATGTAAGTTATATTATGTATTAGAGACATAAAGTGATCATGGTCAATTGTGAATGTGCCTAATGGTGAGTTTCTTTTGTAAATCACTGGGCATTATGTTGTTGGTACGTCAGATGCTGTGTGGGTGAGATGCTGTGTTGGATTTGAATGTGTTAGGTTAGGGTGGATAAAATAAAGGCAGAATAAGTGATGTTTGAGAGCTTTTCTGAATTGTGAGAGGTCAGCGATTGATTGTATATGAGGTGGGAGATTGTTCCAGCACTTAGGAACATATAATGTAAATGCTCTATTTCTAGTTGTTTGGGCACATTTAGTGGACTCAGGTGGTATGGATAGCGTATTGCTAGTTGTTGACCGTCTTAGCCTGTTAGTAGGGGTACTGGTCAGGAGTGAAGAGAGGGATGTGGAAGAAATCCGGTTAATTGCTTTAAATGATAGGATTAATGCCTTGTAGGTGATTCTGCTCTGTAATGGTAGCCAGTGTAGATCCATAAGTATGGGAGTTATGTGGTCTTTTCTGGAGATGCCACAGAGAATGCGAGCTGCTGTGTTCATCACCATCTGAAGAGGATTGAGAGTGCTCTTGGGGAGTCCATGTAGGATGATGTTGGAATAATCAAAGTGTGGCATTACGAGTGTCTGGAATATTGTCCTGAAGTCGTCTGGGGCTAGTAGAGGTCTTAGATGTAGTAATGTCCGTATTTTGTTGTAAATGGATTTGGTGGTATTCTTTATATGCTCTTTGAAGTTGAGCTGCTGGTCTATTGTAACCCCTAGTTATCGTATTACAGACTTTCATGGGAGCTCAGCATCATGAACTTTCACTTTGAGGCAGGAGGAGAGAAGTTTTTGTTCCTGGTTATGAAACGGACTTCAGTTTTCTTAAAGTTTATGCGAAGATTTTGGGACAGGAGCCAATCAGTAATTGCATTGAAGCATTCAATAAGTGGATCAAGGTTTGGGTGCTTGATGTTAATTGGGGCGAAGATCAGTACATCATCCGCATATATCAGACTGGAGATGTTAAAAGAGCGGATGATATCACAAATGGGTTGCATATAAATGTTAAAGAGTAGAGCCGAAAGAGATGATCCTTGGGGTACTCCTTGTTGCTGATGGAATGGTTCCGATGTTGATGAACCTATCCGTACTTGCTGCCAGCGGTTCATGAGGTAGGATTTGCACCATTCCCAAGCAAGGCCATGAATTCCTTTTTCCTGTAGGCGGGAGAGGAGTTGTACATGGTTGACAGAATCAAATGCCGCCGCTATATCAAGAAATATGAGTACGAACCCATTCTCAACTTTGTCGATACCTCTGGATAATGTATTGATGAGTATAGTGAGTAGGGTCTCTACACCATGGGCCTCACAGAATCCATGCTGACAAGGATCAAGAGGGGATGATATGTCTATATGTTGTTGTAGTTGCATTTGAACCACCTTTTCTATAAGTTTGGCTAGATAGGGTATACTTGAAATCGGGCGGTATGAGTCTGTCTTTGTTGGGTCAAGTTTGTTGTTTTTCAGGAGAGGGCGTATGGAAGTTTGTTTCAGGGTTTCTGGGAATGTTCCAGTTGTGAAGGAGAGATCTATGATGTAGGCTAGAGTTGAGCTAAGTTCTACACGCATTGATCTGATCCAATGGGCAGGACAAGGATCATTCGTTGCCGTAGTAGTGTTGATGGTGGCAATAAGGTCAGCAATGTACTTCTCTGTCGGAGAGGTGAATTTTGTCAATGGTTGCTGTATCTGGGGGAAGAAGCAGGGTGTGGAGCTTGGTGTAAAATTTGTTCTTATGATTTTAGATTGTAGGTACTCGGCGAAGGACTGGGGTTGGATAGAAACTGTTTGATTGGAGAACGGTGTCTTGGTTAAAGCTTTAGCAATACTGAAGAGGTCACGTGGCTTATTTAACGATCGAAGGAGGGTATCCGTGTGGTGCTCTCTCATTTTTTTGTATATTTTCTCATGGTGTTGCTTTAGAGTGTTCTCATAAGTTGATTTGTCAGATGTTGATCGAGATTTGTGCCATTTTCTTTCTTGCCTTCTTAGGAGCTGAAGCGATGCACATAATTCAGCAGAGAACCAAGGGGCTGGTTTTCTGTTTCTTGGTAGTTTGTTAGATGCTGGTGATTTTTTAGATGAAGGTAGCTGTGCATAAGAGATAAGAGTTGAGTTCTATCTATGGATCATGTCGTCGAGGTTCTGCGCTGGTTGACAGAGTGCTGGAAGGGTGTTGCTGAGAAAGTCATCTCTGTCTAGGGATTTGAAACGAGTTTTTGATCCTGAGGAGGCTGAGTTTGATTGGTTGGTCGGAGTTTGGGTATGTTGGTATGGGATTTGGATGGATATTACATTATGGTCTGACCATGGGACCGGAGTGGATGATAGGCTGATATTCTTGGTTGATTCTGACTGAGGGGCAAAGATGAGGTCAAGGGCGTTTCCCTTGAGGTGTGTTGGAGAGTTCACCAATTGGGTATAACTAAGGTCCTTCATAGTATCGAGGAATACGTTAGAGTAGGTAGGTTGCAATGAAGCGAGGTTAAAATCTCCAATCAACCAATTAGATTTACTTGGGCTACCAGGGTTACAGGCAAGGTCTATAATGTTGGATAAATCTTCTGGAGGTGAAGAGGGAGCTCTGTAAATGAGATTTATGTTGATATATTTGTTAGCAATAGATAATGTGTCCATGTGCAGGATACTCATTGAGGATAGCGATTGGAACTGGAGATCACTTTTTGATAGGACGAGGACTCCTCCTCCTTTTCGGTTGCTTCTATGACAGGCGTGCATCACATAGCCATGGGGGATGAGTTGATTTATGATGATGGTATCTGTGTCTGATAGCCAGGTTTCTGTGACCATGAGGATATCAAGGTTCTGACTGGTGATAAGGTCTGTGATGGCTGACCATTTTTTTCGAATTGAGCGTGAGTTGATGAGAGCACATTTTAGGTTGCTCTGTAAGAGAATGTTCTTAGGCTCTGGGCTATAGGAGTTATTAATGGAAATATATAGTAAATGTGAATGCCTGATATGATGTGCATGTGGTTGTGTGTGGTAGGAACTACTATTGTTTCTCCTTCCCAAACTATGTAGGATAGGGATATAGTTATGAATGGGTGATAAAGCTGATGTATTTTGTATGGTGTTGGCTAGGAGGTAAAAGCTAAATAAAGCAAATAAGGAGATGGCCATGTTAGGGTAACAGTATAGTGACAGCAGTATAGTAATTTAAATAACAATTGTAATTTACTGGCAACAGTACAATGATTACTAGCAATGATATGACTACTGGCAACAGTATAATGATAGAGATAGCAATAGTAAGTTACTGGCAACAGTAAAATGGTGACTAGCAATGATAAGAATACTGGCAACAGTATATTGATATAAATAACAATAGCAAGTTATTGGCAACAGTACAATGGTGACTAGCAATGGTAGATATACTGGCAACAGTATAGTGATTAAGTAGCAGTGGTAAGTGGTGAGAATGTTTCGGGGGGGGGGAAGGGGTGATTCGTGGTAAATAGCGTTGACTCACTTTGTTCCGTTGATGTGTATTGGTCAGAGAGGTGGTGCTGGCTGTCCGAATGCAGATGAATCCTTTTATGGCAGCGTGGATGTCAGAGGCTTCTAGAAGGTGTCTAGGGTGATTCAATGTGGGCCACTGCCTAAGGGCCACGCCAAAGGGCCCTCTGGTGAGGCCCTCAGGCACAGGCCCGCCAGGCGCGGGTGCACCTTCCGGCATTGTTTTAAATTTGCAGCAGCTGCCCCGATTGGGCAGCAGCAGCCTGCTGTGCAAATCACATATTTGTTATGATATAAAATTGCACAAAATATACTGTTTCTTGTTCATTGGATACTTTTGGGACTTTTGTTCTAAAAAGATGGTTAAAAAATGAATTATTTGTATAAGTTAGGACTTTCTATAAATGAATGTTTCTGATTATTTTATTCTGATGTGGTATCATATCATTTTTTTATAAGTAATTTTGTTGTGGAAATATCACCCCCTTAGGATGTACTTGTTTTGACTTATTTGTTAATCATTTCCCAATATCTTAGAAATAAAGGGGCCCTTTCACTAAAGTATGTTAAATTTTGGCACTTGATGTGCATCACAAAGTGCCATAGTACGTAACTGTTAGGGGCATGACCAGCATGTTCCTGACAACTGATGAATGCATACCCTGCCTAGCGCATGGGCACACTGAGGTGGAGGTAAATGCATCTGAACTAATTGCAATATTACTCAAAAACTGAATTTGTAGGAGGTCTTCTAATAGTATTTTATTTTATTGTTTTGTTGGGTAACATTTAACTAAGTAGATTATTAATAATCTCCCCGGTATCCTGTAGCCCCTTTAACTCTTATAAACAATTGTGCCATTCAAAAATTATATAAAGTGAATAAAAGTAAGATTTCTACAATTGCATTCAATCGATATAGCATCCAACCAATCTTTGATTGATGTCAGATACAACTGGAAAAGAAGAAATGATCCTTGCATTATGATTTTGATAATCATTTTTTATTTATATACCATGCTCTTTAGAATCAGTGTGGTTTACATGTATATTAACAGGCACTTTTTATTCCCTTGTCCCCGAAGGGCTCACAATCTAAGTGTACCTGAGGCAATGGAGGGTTAAGTGGCTTGCCTAAGGCCACAAGGAGTGGCCATGGGACTAGAGACCCCAGTCCCTTTCGGCCTGAGGTTGCTTGTCCCCATGTGGGAATTGAACCTCTGGCCTTCTGGCCTGAGGTAACCTGTCCCAACCACTGAGCCACTCCTCCTGTCTATAACAATAATGACTTCATTATGGCATGATTATAATTAACCTGAAGTGGGCTTGAGAAATTATGACTACTGCTACTACTACTGAGCATTTATAAAGTGCTACAAGACATATGCAGAACTGCACAGACACATGTAAAAGACGGTCTCTGCTCATCAGAGTTTACAATCTAGTCAAGACAGACAGTAGCTGTAGACATGGAATACATCATCTAGGGGGGAATGGTAAGGAAGCACAAAGGAGATCAGGTGAGTCAAGATCCGAAAGCAGCAGCAAAGAGGTGAGTTTTCAGCCTGGATTTGAAAAGGGCCAGAGAAGGCGCCTGACGTACAGATGAACAATTATGAACAATCCGAAAGATAGTACTATGTCATTCTTTCTTTTTCAATTGTATCTGACATCAATCAAAGATTGGTTGGATGTTATATCGACTGAATGCCATTGTAGGAATTTTAATTTTTATTCATTTTATGTAATTTTTGAATGGCACAATATTTTATAAGATCAAAAATGGTTACATGGATACCGGGGAGATTATTAATAATCTACTTGGTTAAATGTTATCCAATAAAAAAATAAAATAAAATACTATTAGAGGACACTTCCTACAAGTTTAATTTTTAGATAATTTTGGATTCATTTGCGATTGAACTTTGATTTCACTAATTACAGTATTGACAGTAAGCAATATGCAATATGCTTATCACGTCCATTCTCCACCCCTAACCCACCCATTCAGGACCCTAATGCACAATTAGCAGTTAACATGAAAATCAGCCTGCATTAACTGTCAAGCCCCATGGTAACTGTCACCAGAGCCCAAACATGCAGCTAATAAGTGCCACATCACACGTTAACTGTATTGTGCACTTTAGTAAAAGGTCCCCAAAATGTCATTTTCACAGAAAATAAAATAGACAAATACGTTAAAATTGCAAAAAAATTAGTAGCATGCTTAACCACATTTTTTTTTCATCTCTAGCTGCTCCCAGACAATGCATTGAACTCCACTTTGATGAAAAATATTCTATAGAGCCTTCCTGGGAATGTAAATTTGACCACATTGAAGTGCGAGATGGACCTTTTAGCTTTTCTCCAATTATTGGACGCTACTGTGGACAGCAAAACCCACCTTTTATAACATCTAGTGGCAGATTCCTGTGGATTAAGTTTTTTGCTGATGGGGAACTAGAATCTATGGGGTTTTCTGCACAATACAGCTTTATACCTGGTGAGTAGAAATATTTTTTGCTTGCTCCTATGCAGTTTGTGGTTTTCTTTTCATTGAGAGAGCAAGATACGTTGTTTGGTTTATACTGTGGATTTTATACGATAATTGTATGATAATTTTATAATGGTGAATGTCATATTTAGGGGCCCTTTTAATGAAGTGTGCTAAAGTTTTGTACGTACAAGACAATAAGTGCCCAATTTACTACATGATAACTGCAAGGCCTGTGTGGTAACTGTTTGGACTGTGACCAGTATATTCTCAGTTATTGCAGAGAAAAAGCCTTTACCACGTGATAAGTGCAGTGTCTTAATGGACGGAGAAATCTCTGAGGGTCTTTTACTAACGGGCGCTATCAGGCAGTGAGTGTTCTGGCGCATGCTAAAGGTGCCCTGGTATCTGCCTTGCCAGGGAGTGCAGGGCCGTAGCAGCACAAAATGATTCCCACGCTAACCAGTCATCCTACAGTGCGAGTGGGTACGGTGGGGTGGAGAGAGGTCCTGGTGAGCTTGGTGCAGTTTACACAGTGCTCACACCATGTGCTAAATGCATTAGTGTGGGTTCACATGACACCGCCTCAATAGGTAGCATGAGGTACACTCATGCACACATACTATGGAGAAGAGCCCCACGTTACTGACAGGAAAATGTTTTCCATGCCCCTGACAGTCAATGTGTGGGTGTTGCACATAACAGGCCATGGTTTTGGCGCTAATCGTGTTAGGTACAACACCTTACCGTCCATTAGTTAAAGACCCCCTTTGTGTCTCTCTGATCTAAATACATGTAAATAAAAGGTGGTTTTATGAAGATCTGAAGGAATGTGCTCCACACTTTTTGTGAATTCTGTATTTAATGAACTGGGCAGTGTGAGGGTGATTTTTATAACAGAGCACCTAGGATTGGAAGGTAAACAAGTGTCTATTTTATAAAGGCAGGGGATGGCTCATTTTTAGATAATATATGGAGAGGTCACATGATGTGGTGAGCCCAGGAGGACGTGAGTTGCTTGAGCTCCGGGCCCTCCTCCCCTGAAAGTTGAAATAGTACCGTGTTCTGCAGTGAATTTGGGCTTGCCAGAGATCCAGCATATCGGTAAAGGGCAGGAGATACCGTGTGAGAACAGAAAAATAGGATGGCGACTGCGGTGAAGGCGGGGAGAAGAGAAAAAGAACGTACTGCAAGTGCCTTGAAAATGGCGGACTCCCCTCCGAAGCAAAGTGCCGCAGTTTCACCAACTATGACGGAAGAGATCTCTGCTGTGGTTACAAGCGCACTATCATCACAATTTGAAGGTTTACATGCAAAGATGGATACGCTTCAGAGCTCCCTGGGCACATTGGGTGCATGTGTGCAAGAAGCCGAAACCCGTATTACTCACACAGAGGAAGAAGTGGAGCATCTAAGGCGGGAGCTGCTTGCAGTGCAGAAGGAGTCAAAAGACAATGAAACAAAACTTGATGACCTAGAAAATAGGTCCCGGTGCAATAATTTGCGCTTTCTGGGAATTGCTGAATCTATCTTGGATAAGAACCTGAGAAGTTATGTGGAGAACCTGTCTGCTTTTTTAAGAGATGGGGCTGAATCGAGTGGGCCTATTGTGGTGGAAAGAGCCCACAGACTAGGGCCTAAACAGCAACCCGGAGACCGCAGGCCTAGGGTGGTCTTAGCTAAATTTCTGTGTTACACGCAAAAGGACGCAGTGCTAAGAGCAGCAAAGCAAAAGGGAGCTGTCGAGGGGGAGACTGCGAAGATCCGAATAATGAAAGACTACTCCGCTGCCTTGAGTCAACGTCGCAAAGCCTATGCCCCGCTATGCCGAAAGCTGACAGAGGCCAAGGTTAGTTTCAGCGTCCAGTACCCCGCCAGGCTGCATGTGCTTTACCAAGGAATGCATCGGGCGTTCGAATCAGCGGGGAGGCGAGTCCCTACGTGGAGCAACTGCTGGCACAGGTGTCATCGAGCCCGGGGGAGCAGTGAGACCTTTTCTGAGTGCCCCTCGGTTGCGAGTTGTTCTGAATTCTACATGTTTACCTGCTGGCGGGAGAAGAATGGTATTGGCCCTGGTATTCCATCTTGCCATTGAGGGCCAGGTCCCGCCGGCTGCTGCTTGTGCTGCGGTGCCCCAAGAGGATTCCCGCTGGGTCTGCAGTGGGGGCCCACAGCATTTTAGCGTTGACCGGACTGCTCTATACTTGGGCTAAGGGACTTCCACGTGTATGTGCTGCTGACTGCGATCGAAGATTCAGGGCGGACCTGGTTGGGACTCGTGTGCTGAGGAGGCGGCCTTTTTGGTGCCTTAATGGTTGCTCGTGGATCCTGTGCATTGGATTTGGCTGGTGCAGCAGGCTGGTGGCGCCGGCTGGCTTCGAGGAGTTCTGGCGCTCGGGCTGAACTGAAGCGTGAGTAAGCCGGCTGTTCACTATGGAGCCCCGGCCTGACTGCAGCCCGGCCCATTAGGCCCACCTACGCAGAACATAGAGGGATGGTTTGGCCTGCTGTCTGTGTAACGTACGTACTTATGTTCTGTATAATTGCGTTGTGTTTCTGTGATGTTAAATTTGAGTTTAAGTACTTCTTTTGGAACTTTAACGTTGCGGGTGTGGGAAGGGTTGAGAAGGGGGTAAGAGGGCAGGGTACAGCTGGGGCAGTATTATTGGAGCCGGACTGCTTCAAAGTGGATTTGGACTTGCTTACAGAGAGTGTAGGGGTTTGTTAAGGAGCAGGGGTAGTATGTAGGGATGGTGGTAGAGGGGTACCTGGGGCCTGGGAATCTATACTAACGGGGATGTTTGGGGGGTTGGGTGGGTGGTGAGTGCATGTAAACTCCTGGGTCTCTGGGATGCGCCATCCAAGGTTCGACCTGGTCCATTGGGCCTAGTGTCGTTTTTTATTTTAACGGCGAATAATCCGGTCGGGCGGGGCTGACAGCCCCCTAAGGGACATCAGTCCGTATGCTTGCCTGGGCCGGGGACGGCTATTCTGGGTCCATACTTCACTGTGGTGAAGGAAGCTGGAGAGGGGAGGGGGGTTCCACTCACATCCTAGGTGACTCTTGATGGGAGAGGGATGGAGGTTAGTGGTTGAGAGTAGGGTAGGGGTAGGGTGGTGTGGGGGTAAGGGGAAAGGGCAGGGGTATAGGGGTAAGGGAGGTGGGATAGACAGTAGAGGGGAAGGGGGTTGGGGGTTGCAGGGAGCACAGCGGTATCATAGGTTGACTGAGTGCGTGAAGTATGGGGGCGTCACAATGTCCAGGGAGAGACCTCAGGCTGGGGAGGTCTATCCCCACTGTTTTTGCAGAATCGATACAGAAAGTTTGCTCAATTACTATCCAACGTGAAGGTTATCTCTTGGAATGTATGCGGGGTAGGTAATCCTATCAAAAGATATAAAGTGTTCCAGGCCTTAGCCAGGTTGAAATGCGACATAGCTATGTTGCAGGAAACCCACCAGACGGCTGAAGAGCATGCTAAATTGCAGAAAACCTGGGTGGGGCAGAGTTGGGGTGCCCCGGCTAAGGGGAAAAAGGGTGGAGTGGTCATACTGATCAGTAAGCAGATTCGCTTTGAATTGGAGAAGGAGTACTCCGACCCTGAAGGCAGGTATATTTTGCTTTATGGTAGCCTTGAGGGTAGGCCTATTGTGTTGGGTAGCCTGTATAGCCCCAATGTATTGGACCGGGCGTTCTATGCCCGATTGGCCTCTAAAGTGGAACAATTGCCAGATGTTCCTTTGATACTGGCCGGAGATTTGAATGGGGTGTTGGATATAGAGATGGATACGTCGGGAAGCGGGGGTGAGCGTATGCGAGCTCCGACCACTAAAACGTTGCAGGGTCTGTGTAATCGCCTGGGAATAGTTGATCCCTGGCGTTTATTGCACCCGTCAGAGAAAGATTTCACCCATCAATCGAGAGCCCATGGGACTAGTGCTAGACTTGATTATGTTTTGGTTTCGGAAAGGCTTTTTGCGCAGGTAGGAGGTGCACAGATCGGCCCTATTGCGGTGTCTGATCATGCCCCGATCTGGGTGGATCTCGGATGGGGGGGGCTTGGCGGCGCCGACAAGGCTCTGGCGGTTTCCCATGGGGCTATATAATGATGCTGACTTTCGAATGCGTATTGGACAATATTGGCAAGAATTTATGGCCCATCACGAGCAGCATAAAGATGACCCAGAGTTGCTCTGGGAAATGGCCAAAGTAGTGTTGAGGGGAGATATTATTGCATATGTGGCGAGAAAGCGGAAACTTTTGGCAAGGCAGATTGTTCAGTTGGAGAAGCAGGTAGTGCGAGCTCGGCGACGGTGTGCGGGAGACCCCAGTGTGGTTAATAAGCGGAGGCTTTGGGAGTTGCAAACATCTCTTAATGAATTACTTCATCAGAGGGTGAAGAAATCTCATATGTATTATAGGTACCAACTATACCGTTTTGGGGATAAACCTGGGAAACCTCTGGCGCGCTGCATACAGGGCAATCGGGGTTCTCGGTCGATTGTGGCGTTACAGGATGATCAGGGATGCTTGCATAAGGATAGTGCAGCCATAGCCAGATTGCTTCGCTCCTTTTTTCAGAAGTTATATGCATGGAGAGAGGGGGCTCTGACTGAAATGCAGAACTATTTACGGGAAATACAGTTGCCGAAGGTGTCGGCAGACCAGCGGGCTTACCTTGATGCCCCGGTGACAGTGGATGAAGTCCATAGAGTCATTCAGAGAGCTAGCTGCTGTAGAGCGCCTGGCCCCGATGGGTTTGGGGCCAAGTTTTATAAACTGTTAGGGGATCTAGTGCCCCCAACCTTAGTGGAAATGTATCATCGAAGGGTAGCTCAAGGGAAGTTTGGCTGGGGCACTAACCATGCGTATATTACTTTAATACCTAAACCAGGAAAAGACCCTACCCAAGCGGCTTCTTATAGACCTATTTCCTTATTGAATTTCCATTTGAAAATACTGGCAAAGGTTTTGGCTGATAGACTTGCTTCTGTGTTAGGAGACTTGGTGCATGAATCACAGGTTGGGTTTGTTAAGGGGCGATACGCTGTGCGGAACTTGCGGAGAATTTTGGCGTCTCTTCAGTGGGTCCGTGAATGGGATCTCCAATCACTGGTAATTAGCTTTGATGCCGAAAAGGTGTTTGACCAGGTACAGTGGGAGTACTTGAAATGTCTTTTGCCTTACTATGGGCTGGGAGTCCCTTTTTGTAAGATGGTGGAGTTGCTGTACACGGACCCTACGGCTGGAGTTTTATGTAATGGGGTGCTCTTGGATAAATTTAGTTTGGAATGGGGTACTCGTCAGGGCTGTCCGCCTTCCCCTTTACTTTTTGTATTGACTCTGGATCTGCTGATACGGTGGATAGAGGAGTCCCCGAGCATACGTGGCGTACGAATTGGCTCACATGGGTTTAAGGTGACTGCTTTTGCAGATGATATACTCGTTCATCTTACGCTGCCCCAACAGTCCCTGATGCATTTACTTGAGGAGTTCTCTTTATATGGCCAGTTTGCGGGGCTGCGTATCAATATGGATAAATCAGAGGCCTTAGATGTGGGGGGGCACATTAAGGGGGAGCAGGCCTGGGAGATTCCCACTCCGTTGGGCTGATGAGTCCTTTGTTTACTTGGGTATTTTGTTAACTAGGACGCCGGCATTGCTATATAAAATAAAATTTGAACGCATTTTTTCTAAACTTCGAGCGCAGTTGCGGGCCTGGGCGCCCCTCCCCTTGTCCCTATTGGGTAGAGTGGCTGCCCTAGGGATGGTGATTTTTCCACGAGTGCTCTACTGGATGCAAACTCTCCCAGTGTGGTTCTTGAGGCGTGATTTGTTACGTATGGAGAGGGAGATTCGGGGTTTTCTCTGGAAAGGGGTCAGAGCACGTATACCGTTGATCAGGATGCGATGTGGGTGGAGGTCGGGCGGGGTTGGGGTTCCGGATCTTTGGAAGTATGCGCTGGCATGTCAAGCACGGCATCTGGGTGATTGGCTGGGGGATACAGAGGTTTATATCCCCCGAGGGCTGGAAGAAGCCTTTGTAGCGCCGCAACTCTTTGGAAGCGGTTTTGCATTTGCAGTGGGCAGCCTTGCCGACTCGTATGACGAGTAGTGTTCTGATACAGGCGACGCGGCGTACGTGGCAACAGTTAAATAAGTATTGGGGTAGTGATGCTGCGGTTTCGTGTTGGCTGCCTATACAGGGTAATGTCTGTTTTACACCGGGCTCTGACTCGGCTTCCTTTCGACAGTGGTGGCGGTTGGGTATACGGCGCCTGGGACATGTGATCGATCCGGACGGTAGCTGTAAGGCCTTGGGGGCGTTTTGTGGGGAATATGGTTTGAATCCGGGGCTGTCTGCCTTTGCGTATGCACAAGTCTCTCATTACATCGGCTCCTTGCCTAAGCGTGAGCTTATTGCGGAACATTCAGCGCGGATTCTGGATTTTTTTGCGCTGGGGGCGGAGTCCCCGCCGACTATATCCAACTTAAAGAAGCAGCTGGACCGGCTTGATGCGCCCCTTGACTATTCTGCGCTGGAAAGCCTATGGGCAAGGGAATTGGGTCGGGAGATAGCCCCGGGCTCTGTGCGGGCTGCACTGGTTCGGATTGCGCAACTGGTGGAGGGGGCCCGGTGGCGCGAGGTACAGTTTAAATGTATTCATCGAGCCCACTTTTCCCCGAGGCGGGTGCTCAGAAGCCGTCTTGCATTATACGGAGGGTGCCCCAAATGTTCTTGTTTGTTGGCAGACCTGGGTCATATGTGGTGAGGCTGTCCTTCTATTCATCGGTATTGGCTGCACATTGGGGCGTATCTTCGTGGTCTACTGGGGCAACAAATTTGCTGGACAGGGCTGCTGGTAGTACTAGATCAGCTGGGACCGCTCCACCCGAAAGGGAGGTGAGAGAGAATTTTGGTGCGAAAAGCCTGTCTGGTGGGTAAGGGCCCTATCCTTAGTCGATGGAGGGAACCCATGGCCCCTACCTTTTGTGAGTGGCGTAATAGCCTGCATCAGCTTATGCTTATGGAACGGAGGAATGCGTTAGGGCACCCCCAGAGATGGGCCACCTTTTTGCTGGTTTGGATGCCCTACATTCAGAGATTGGGACCTAAAGCCCGCAGTGAGGTGTTAAAGATTGGATAGTGGTTGATTAGGATGAGTGCTGCCCCTTGAACAATATTGTTGCTGTGGTTGCTGTGCTTCCTGTGCTAGGGGGGGAGGGGGTTGGGAGGGGGGAGGGGGGGATATTTGGTTATATTGGTATGAATAGATTGTACTTTCTTCCTGCTTGTTGCTATGTTCCCAGGGTGGTGGACAAGACACAGCCCCGCCCGGGATATGTTATTATGTAAAAATTAAAATTTGATTGGATGTTTGTTGGTTGTAATGTGTGATATTAATAAACAGTACTTTGAAAAAAAAAAAAGATAATATATGGAGATCAGAACTAAGACATCCAGGTTGGGACATACTGTACATAATGCTGGCACTATTTTAGAAAGGACTGCCAAATATGGAGCCTTTTCTAAAGCAGGTATAAGGAAGTAGAGAAATGCACGTGGATGTGCATCCACGTTCAGCAGGAGGAGCCTTTTACAAACTTACATGTGGAAAAAATAAATGGAGAAATGTGACAACTTATAATACATGTAAATTGGAATTTCACAACTTCCATGTGTAAGTGCTGGCAAGCCTATAAGTATAAATGCTGCAAATGGACTACAGATGCTGCTATTTTTACTTAATTTCAATTGGGGGAAGGATAATCTCTTAATCTCTTCGGTAAAGGGCTGACTGAAAGGAGCAGTTTTTTCAAAATTTATACATGCCAGAGAACAGCTGTAAATCCTGACATGGACCGTTGTGGTCATACACGTGCATTCCTAAAGCTGTTTTAGAAGCATCCCCATGTCTACAAAGCAGCATTTGCTCTTGTAGACTAGCATGCACATATAAATGCATTTTCGAACAGGATTTTTTCAGACATGGGCATGCTCTAGTTTCCCTGAGAGAGTGGTGGAGGCAGGGAGAGAGAGTGGTTGGGGTGGGCCTACATTGCAGACATGGATTCCTCATTTCATATAGGGAATACACATCTCATTACCATTTTTTTAGATGTCAGCATTTGCACCTGTCCCTAGGCATAAATAAGCACCTGCTGGCAGGGGCAGCTGTGAATGGCAAGGCAGGGCACCCCCCACCCCAAAGCATCCAGGTCAGCCTAGGATATCCCTCCATTGCTGACCTGGATGCTTCTTCCTCCACTGCCACCCCGCCTCCAAAACCCAGTGTCCAAGTCCTCTTCAGCCCCCCAAAGCAATGAACCCTTTCTAAATAACTCTGATTCCCCTATCCCCCCAGGAGCACATTGCACAAGTTTTCTTCCTCAGGCAGCTACAATCCCCACACTAACCAAATTACCATCTACTCAACCCACTAAGCAGCCCCTTCCAGCAGACTGCCCCCTCCCACCAATCTTCATGGCAGGGATATGGCACCACACTTTGTCTGAGCCATCAGAGGCTGCTGCTGGACATGCTGGTGCCATGGCGCTAGGACACCACAGCCCTGGCACACCAGCCACAGCATGGGAGGGCTGGCCGGGCAGAGCACTGTATGTCTCCCACATCAGAATTGGGGGCACACCGGGCCATCTAAGTATCCTCATTCCACAACCATGGGAACATATAGCTCCCACAGTTGCGAAATCAAGTACAAAGTGGCACCATACATCTTTTGGCCACCCAGACAGCCCAGATGTGCCCCTTTCTGAATCAACCTCTAAATGAATATTTTCCTTTGTTTTTTTTGAAGACTATGTAAGAAAGCTACTCATGCCAGAAATGTTATTTAATGGTGACAATTCAGGGGAACTGAATCACATCTCGGTGAGCCTTGAATATATAACGGGTTAAAATGACAAACTAAAGAGTAACAAATCACATGAACTAGATGGTATACATCCTAAATTACTGAAAGAACAGAAAAATGAAAATACAGATTATTAGTAATCTGTAGCCTATCAATAAAATCATCTACAGTACTGAAGACTGGAGAGTGGCCAGCAATACTCCTGTTTTTTAAAAAGTTTCCAGGAGTGATCCAGGAAACTATAGACCAGTAAGCCTGATGTCAGTGCCAGACAAAATGGTAGAAACTATTAAAAAGAACAAAATTACCTAGCTTATAGACAGACATGATTGAATGGGCCAGTGTCAACATGGATTTAACCAAGGGACGTCTTTGATATAGGTGCATGTTTACTAAAGTGTGCAAATGCTTAGAAGGGGGTTTAGCATGTGCTAAGCATGCTGTGGTAACTGCTACCAAACATCAAAAATGCCCCATTGCTAAGAATCCCGTTCAAGCCTCTTTGGGTGAAGACTGGGTGGTTCAGGGTGGAGCTTGCATTTATGGTTAGCACAGGTGTCTAACGCACACAACTGGTAATATTGCACATAGCCTGCATGCACTTACTGCCACTGCATTGGGGGGTGTTACGTGCACCCATGTTAATCACAGCAAACTGCTTAGTGTGGGGGTGCTAACTGCATGAGGACATGCCAGTTGTGCCTCCGTGTGTTAGCTTGGGCCTAAATCTACCCCTGTGCTAAGTTTCACGTCTTAACATGTAGTGACTGCTTCATTTTAGTAAACCTGCCCCATGGTATGCCTGGATTTTCAGAAAGTGTTTCTTGAGAGACTTCTGAGGAATTAAAAAGCCATGGGATGGGAGAAAATGTTCTGTAGTGGATTGAGAACTGGTTAAAATATAAATGGAGAGAGTTTGGTTAAATGGCCAATTTTCTCAATGGAGGTAGGTTAATAGTGGAGTTTCTGAAATATCTGTACTGGGACCTTTGCTTTTTTGTATATTTATAGATGATAATTAAATGGGAACAGAGAGTGAAGTAATGAGATTTGCAGATAACATAAAATTATTCAAGGCTTTTAAATTGCTTCTGGAATGTGAAAAATTGTAGGAGGACCTTGTAAGTCTGGGCATCCAAAAGTTAAATGAAATGTAATGTGGTCAAGTGCAAACTTGATGAAAATAGGGAAAAATAACCCTAACTGTAGCTACATGATGCTGGTTTCACATTTGGAGTCACCATGCAGGAAAATTATCTATGAGTCATTGTGAAAAGTATGTTGCAATATTTTGCTCAGTGTGTGGAACAGAAAAAAAAAAAGCTAATACAATGTTAGGAAATATTAAGAGAGGAATAGAGAATAAAACTAACGTCCTAATGTGTCTGTATCACTCTGTGGTAATTCTCAACAAACAGAGATTTGATCATGTTACCTCCTATTGAAAGATCTTCATTGGCCATCTATGTCCTATAGGGTGAGAATCAATATCTTGTCAATAGTTTTTAAATGTTTGCATAATATGGTGCCTGAATATGCAATGTACATATTGGAGTTCTGTAAACCAGACTGCCGGTTATATTCTTTGCAACAGGTACTTCTTGATGTACCCACCCATCCTTGTATTCGCTTATTAGCTACTACTCATTGTGATTTTGGAGTTGCACCCCTATGTTGTAGAAGGTGGTCCTTAAAGTGGTACAAGAGGAAATGCAGGGACTGATAATCTGCTCCTAGCAGTCAGAGTTTCTTTAAATGCGGGCCACCATGGTTAAAAATTCTGGATACTGGCTGGTGCTGAATATCTGGTTTTAGTGGTCGGCACCAGAACGATCTGGATAGTGTTGATATTCAGCTGCTATCCCTATAGGAATCTGCGTAGCACTTAGGATAGCTTTTCTGCTGTCCTAAATTATGTGGATTTTTATCAGGATAGCGGCACTGAAGTTTTCCACTATCCAGACAAACGTCAGCTCCACCACAGCTCTGCCGACAGACTGCACTGGCAATATCTAGATAGCGCTGAAGAAATCAGAAGATGTACCAGATACTGCTACTGAATACCATTCTCAGCAGGACTTACCTGAATAGCAGGACCTGCTACCTGCATAAGTTCTTTTGAATATTCACCTCTCGCTATTTAAGATTCTGAAATTGGATAAAATCTTTGTTATTTAGTAAAGTATTTACGTATCTTGTGTGATTGCATTAGAATATTATTTTATTGAGGGGGTTGATCACTAGTTTTGTTTTTAGTTTAATTATATAGGCATTGTGGTTTAGTAATCTTCTTTCTCTGTCATGTCTCCAGAACACTGCCAGTTTCTGCATTTCTTAAACATAAACCTGGAACAACATTTACATTCCTATCTTATTGAGTTAAGGTTCTGTGGGGAGGAGTGGTCTAGTGGTTAGGACAAGGTACTTCAGGCCAGAGGGCTGGGGGTTCAAGTCCCACCTGGGGACAGCAATCTCAGGCTGGAGGGACTGGGATTTCTAGTCCTGTAGGCACTCCTTGTGGTCTTGGGCAAGCCACTTAACCCTCCATTGCCCATGTTCCCTGTAAGTATTAGTGTATGTGTCTCATATCCCCCAATTGACTGCTTTGACCCGGTGAAAAGCAGGATATAAATAAGCCTCAAGCATTTCCTCTCTAAGAGCTTTCCTCCTAAAACTGTCTTTTGGGTATGGATGCTGGAGCTTTCTCATCTGAGCTCTCCTTGCCTTCCTGCCTCTCTGCAGAAACTGACTTTTTATTGTGTTCACCAGCTGTCTGCTTAATTAGCTGCGCATGCCCAATTGCTGCTGATCCCTTGCTGCTCTCCTGCTGTAGTTCGCAGACCACTTGCCTCTGAGAACTCACTTTCTGTCATGTCAGTATTCCGAGGCACTAAAACTTCCAGTGTTCCCGTGAGCTCAATGTCTTTCAGAGCTTTGCTATATGCTCTGCAGCTCCTTCAGGTGTCCCTTTGATAGAAAACAGTGCTATGCTATACAGCACACTATACATTACAGGAATGAACCATTCGGGCAACCTCCCAATGGGGAGCTATAACATAGTAACATAGTGCATGACTGCAGATAAAGACCAGTATGGTCCATCTAGTCTGCCCAGCAAAGTGGTAACAGTAGGTGCACCAGCCGCTCCATACAGGTCACCCCTCCCCATGCCTTTATTTAGGGGTGTACCAACTGCTCTGTGTAAGTTACCCCAATTTGTTGAGATATAAGAGAGAGTTATGTTTATTTTGATTTTATCCTGTTGCTATAAAGGGATCCACTATGTCTGTCTCATGCCATTTTGAATTCTGTCACTGTATTTGCCCCCACCACTTCCATCGGGAGGGCATTTCAAGCATCTACCACTCTTTCAGTTTACCCCCTTGCAGCTTCATGTTATGCCCTCTAGGTCTACAGCTTCCCCACCTTTGGAAGAGGTTTGTCTGTTCATTAATACTCTTAAAGTATTAAAGCCTCACTGGTCCTGTTCACAGTGTAGGCAGTGCTAAAGGGTGCATGAGCTAGGTGTGGGCTCTGCTGATAACTGCTGCTCCGAGCCGGTGCAAACAGCCTGACTCTCCATGGAGCTTTGGATAGTGGGGCCTGTGTGTGTGGATGTTTGTACTCCTGTTGGCTGCTGCTTTTGGGATTGCACATGTTGATGTTGTATCTGTAATGTAGGGACATGCATTGCAGGGTCCACAGCTGGGATGTGAACCTATGACCCCCTACTCCAGGACACACTGGTTATGTGTACTGCATCACACTGTTGTCACAGAGGCAGTGCAGTCCCTGCTCTTTCTTAGACAGACCTTGTTTATTGCACTGCACATGGCACACTGGGGCAGGTCATGACCTTCGTCCACAGCAGGCAGGTGCCACCGTCACCGGCACCCCCCCCCCCCCGTCATGCTGACATGCCCATATATTGTCGGTGCTGGTTGTGTGCAGTCCAAGGCCATCCACTATGCAGGTAGGCGGGTGCCTAGGTTCAGGGTCTGGGGTGCGATGGCATACATGGATATCTGCACATCTCCCCCCATCACCGCCTGCCACTTTTCTGTCACTTCCACATAGGGGTGAGATGGCTGTGGGGTGTGAGGTTGGTGGACAGGCAACAATTGGCTAGGGTGGACCTGGTTGGTTGCTTGTGTTCTGCCAGCAGACTATGGTCAGGCTGGGGCATGCACTGCGGGTCCAGTGTATCCATTATGGACTACTGGGTGTTTACATATTTCACCCAATGTGTGGTCACACCCTGTACCGCCTACCGGGGGCTGTGATAATGGGTGTTCATTTTTCTGGGTTTATGGACAGTTTGTGACTTATACTGGGGAAGGACGGTAGACCCTTGTTAGAGTGGTCCCCAGATGTGCACTGCTTGCCCCATTATGGGCATTGTGGTTCCTGTGTGATGTTTGGGGTACATGCTAGGTATGTGCCCCCTGGATGGGACAATGTGGTATACAGACTACTGGACATTTTGACTTTGATCAGACACTGTCATGCTGATTTCCGGTTTCTGTGTTCTTATGTGCCACCTAGGCGACAGCCTAGTCCACCCTGTGCCCCAGTTGCCCCCACTACATGTCCTGCCTTCAGCCCCCTTTTCCCCATTTGCACCATCACCATGGTGCCCTTTCCTACTTGAGCACTATGCTGTTGCTGGAAATGGTCACTACTATCACTGTTTTTGGGCTCCCTGTCTGTACTCTACATTGCTGACATTGAAATGGTCTCTCTCTCCTGCAAATGTGCATCTACCGACAGGTTTTCACTCGCAGTAATGTTCAGACCTTCATGTTTCCATGTTAGTGTAGCAGGGGACCTCTCCCCGCCCACTCCCTGCCCATTGACCCCTTCTCTCCGCCCTCTCTCCACCCTCTGGGAGGGTTAACGCGGCCAGAGACATTACGGCGCATTAACGTTGCATCTGGCAACGTTACCGCGCGTTAACGTTGCCGCTGCTATGTTACCGCGCTTTAGTAAACATACCCCTAAAACTCTTTGGTGATTTTTTTTTCTTCACAGGTGTGAAAAATATATTATACTTTCCTTCCCATTTTAAAATAACGCTATACAGTCCTTTATTCTGGTGAATAGTGTCCAAGGGACATATAATATTCACGAGAATGAGATATTAAAAATGTGAAACTGTAATTTTTTATGGGGCACTAACTATCTAAAATGTTTTAGATTTAAAAGCTATGTATTTTATTTTTCTCAAATGAGACATGCGAAAGCACATTTTAGATAAGGACGCGCAGATTAGAACTGAGATGTCCATGTCATTGTGTTTACAGTTGTGCTGGTGTTTTAGAAATGGCTCTGCTAAATGTGGAACTGCTTTGAAAATTCATAGCCATGAGCTGCAGGAGGAACGATTTCAGAAAGATATATGTGGGGAAATTCAACAGGGAAAGTTGGCAATCTACACGTGTAAGTGCTGGTATTTCACAATGAGCATGTGTACATGTCAGAGTTTAAGAGCCCGATATTCATTTGGGTGGGTAAGTGCTGTGTTGATGCATAACCCTGCCCGCCGACCCTGGATATTCAATGCCGTGGCGATGGTATTGAATATCCGGAGACACCGCACAAGCCCCAGAGCTGCCAGGGATAACCGAGCAGCAGCGATATTGCACCGCTACCTGGTTAGCGTCCATAGCTAAAAGTAGGCGAGCCAAAAGCTTGCCTAGTTTTAACCAGGATCGTTAACCAGGTAGCGGTGCAATATCGCTGCTGCCCGGTTATCGGTACTCCCCACTCTGCTTTGCCCCGGAACACCCCTGATACGCCCCAATGCTAACCAGATAGCATCGGAGTGCGTAGGGGACATGGATAGGGATAATCAACAGCACTAACCATGTAGGTGCCGTCGAATATTCCCATTTAAAGCATTTACACAGTTTACTGGGCTGTAAATCATGTAAATGCCTTTCAAATATCGGGCCCTAAATGTCTAGGCCAGGGGTCTCAAACACGCGGCCCGTGGGCCGCATGCGGCCCGCGAGACAACTTTGTGCGGCCCGCGACGGAGGAAAACAAAAAAACCCCAAAACCCTGGCTTCTGCCGTTGCCGCCGTGGCAGCGGCAGAATCAATTGTCAAATTTTTAAAAAAACTTACTTCTGCTGCTCAAGCAGCAAAATCAGCTGTCCTGCGGCCCCTTCCCCTGTGCCCGGAGATCCGAGTCTGCTCTATCAGCGGCGTGCTTTTCAAGCCGCGAAGAGAGTATTCCCCTCTCGCGCGGTTTCAAGCCGCGCGAGAGGGGAATACTCTCCTCGCGGCTTGAAAAGCACGCCGCTGATAGAGCAGACTCGGATCTCCGGGCACAGGGGAAGGGGCCGCAGGACAGCTGATTTTGCTGCTTGAGCAGCAGAAGCCAGGTTTTTTTTTAATTTACCTGGGGGGGGGGGTGTGTAGGACTGGAAATGGGCTATTGGCAGGGGGGGGAGTATGACTGGAAATGGGCTATTGGCAGGGGGGGGTTATGACTGGAGATGGGCTATTGGCAGGGGGGGTTATGACTGTAGATGGGCTATTGGCAGGGGGGTTATGACTGGTAATGGGCTATGGTGGGGGCTAGGACTGGAAATGGGCAGGTGGGGGTTAGGAAGGACTGGAGGTGGGCTGATGGGGGGAGTTAGGACTGGTAATGAGCTATGGAAGGGCTGACTGAAATGGGGTAATGGGGGTTAGGGCTGGAAGTGGGCTATTGGCAGGGGGGTTATGACTGGTAATGGGCTATGGGGGGGGGTAAGACTGAAAATGGGGTGATGGGGGGTAAAACTGGAAGTGCGCTATGGGGAGGTTAGGACTGGTAATGGGCTATGGGGGGTCTAGGACTGGTAATGGGCTGGGGGGGGTTGCTAGGACTGGAAATGGGCTGAGTGGAAGGGGGGCTTGAACTGCAAATGGCTGATGGGGAGGGGGGCTTGGAATGGAAATGGGCTGTGAGGGGAGGGAGCTAGGATTGGAAATGGGCTGATGGGGGGCTAGGATTGGAAATGGGCTGATGGTGAGGCTAGGATAGGACTGGAAATGGACTAATGGGGGGACTAGAAGGGAGCGGATGCTGGGTGGGGCTGGAACTAGAAGGGAGCTGATGTTGGGGGAGGATTAGAATGGGATGGAGCTGGGAAAGTGAAATGGAGAGGGGAAAAATATTTTGTCTGGGAGAGAAGACAAATCTACAATTGGCCAGGTATTGGGAGAGTAAGTGGGGATTGAGGATGGAGGGGTAAAATTTGAGTGGATGAAATAGGAATGAGGAAAGAGAAAAAGGAGAAAGATTAGTATGTTAAAGCAGATGTAGAGAGAGAATGGGAAAAAAACTAGGAGAGAAGAAAGGGCAAATGGACAGCAGACGATGGAGAGTTAGCAGAAGACATGAAGAAACCAGAAGAAAGTGGCTGGAACAATTGCAACTGAAAAAAATGCACAAAAGGTAGAAAAATATCTCTTTATTTTGAATTTATTAACTGGAATATGTCAGCTCTGGGAAATGTGCATCATTAATGTTTGCGCTTTGTTTAGTACAAGAGGAAATTAATTTATAGTTTTATTTCTACAGTGTTGTTGTACATTCCAAGTTTGGCTTTTGGGGTTCCCAGTTTAATTATTGTCTTCTTGTTTCTAAATCTTTTAGTCTTTCTTTATCCATACTCATTAAAGAGGCATGTTTACTAAAAGTTAGTGTATGGTAACATTATGCAAATATTTATGCAAATGAGGCCCCTTATGCAAATGAGGCCCCGCGTCTTATGCGGCCCCCGGGTTACTTTACAAGTCCTCATTTGGCCCTCAAAGCAATTTGAGTTTGAGACCCCTGGTCTAGGCCATTTTGCAAAAGTAGAAATGCAGATGCTCTTAATTAGAGGGGACACTCTCTTCCCCCATTTCAATTTTGAGAGAAAAATAAACATTGTGGGATTAAGGGGAATGTCTCACTTAATCCCTCCTGTAAAGTGATGACCAAAATAAGCCCATTTTATATCTCTGCTTGTGCCAGTGAGTAAGTATAAACTATGATATGGATGATCTTGCGCTTGCATGAGCATATCTGATATGAAATGCGGGATACATGATTTTTGTCTTGCTTGGGCACACCCCCGACATGCCCCAAAATGCCTTTCTCTGCTCTGGATGTGATGTGCTCATCCACGGGCAAATTTCACTCTTTACGTGTGGCTGTGATTTATACATGTATATGTCTGATTATTTACATTTAAATGGCTAATAGGGCTTCAAAAATACCCCCTTTTGTCTTCAGCTGAGGCAGACCATGTATTAACATTGAAAATATATTTTGCTCAGGATCTTGATAGAGGGTCTTATTTCAACTCTTTATGGAATTCCTCTAGGTAAATTCCCTAACTATGGTGATATTTATATAGCCTATCATTTTGGGAAAGATTGTTTGGTTTAGGGCTCATCACTGGTCAGTAAACCTTAAACCTGGAAACATTTTCTTTAGTAGTTCCTGTTTGGTCCTCTACTTATGGAGTTTTGAGATAAACAGATCTTTGGGTGTAAATTTATTTCAGGCTAGTCTCATTTACATATCAAGAGACAGGCCAAATAGGTAATTTCAAATCACCAAAAGGGCTGGTTGGGGCAGCTGATCCACACAGGAGTTTGCTAAGCAGGGTGGGGGACTGCTGCTTGATGTTTACTGAGTTTGATTCCATGATACGCTGTCATTATCATCTTCAGCTGGTAAGCCTGGGAACCTAGCAAATCTGTGTTGCTGTTACACATGAGTAAAAGTAAAAGTTATTTTGTTTGGTCAGATTTAACTGTAGGCAGGCAAAATATAAAAGGCCAGAAAAAAAAACAATTTCCAGTGCTGGATCTGGCCCACAAAAACAATGGATTCTGCAGCCATCAATTTCTACTTGTTTTCAGTTGTGAAAGAAATCTATTCATGCAACAGGTTTAGCTTCTATGCAATGATTTTACTGAAATGGGTACAGCAGCTAGGCGATTTTAGCCTTTCTGTACTAGTTAATCCTCCTGCCACCGAATGGAAAAATTCACACAATACTCACAGTCCTAGATATATTACAGTCATGATTCTCAGAACAGAAGACATGATCACAAAATGTTTTTCATAATGCTTCCAAACAGCTGTTGGAAATCAGGGCAGGGATCTAGGAGGCTTTTTCTAGGCATATGGCGATGGCTAAGTTTGCTTACCTGTAAGCTAAAATCCCAAAATAATAACAAGGAGGTTCTCAAGGATTTTATGATTATGTAGAGGCTATATTTGTATAAATATTTTGGTAAAAGCTATTGGCAGTGTGGTTAGATGTCTAGGATTCTACAGCTGCCAGTGCAGTCAATGTGATTATTTGAGAAAGCAATTGTCCTAGATCCATAAGCAAACTAGTTCTTATCTCCAGTGGAACAGTATTTATCTGATCTGCTCCAATTTCATATCCCCCACCTCCTCCTCAGAGCTATCCATGTCAACCGTCTGGTCCTTCCTGCAGCCACTAAGGCACATCTTGAACAGACTCAGAAGTCAGCCATCTTTAACTGGGACCTGCATTATGGACTTCTCTACCTCCTACTCTCTGCTCTGAAGCTACTTTTGTCAAATTCAAAACACTGATGAAGACACATTTTTTTCAGATTGCCTTTGACCTCTCCCACAGCGGTTCTGAGCAAGTCACCCGCCACCCGTACCCTTCCCCTCTGACCTGAGACACCTTCTAGACCTTCTCTACCTTCTCTGATTTCTATCCTCTTCTGCCCTATCAAAATTCTGGCATTCCTCTCATGTTTCTTTTTAATTATATAGATACTGTAAACCGCTCTGAGGCATTGTCCACTGGGGCGGTCTAGCAAGTGTTTAATAAAGATAAAGAACAGCTGTTGGAAAATTGGCACATCTTGTAATATTAACCTGTCGGTCTTCTGCAAATCTACTGGTATAATCTTCTGGATCTCCTGATTCTGTCATTGAATTATAAACTAAGAGGCAGATTTCAGATAGTATGTGGAGAGAGGAATTCACAGGACTAGCCTGGAACATGGAGAATTCATATGGTAGGGTACAAGTGGGTCTGACAAACATACAGCCTTTTGTAAAATAGGTGCAGGACTGCACATTAATGCTTCTCCACATGCAGTGGGAGCAGCAAGTCTGAAAAGCTGTAGTGGGGAAAAATAAACCATGCAGATACCCCCCACATATAGATGGAAACTACTTTTTAAAATTGCTGCTCCCTCTACTGGCCAATAGCCTCAGCCAATAAGACCAGGTCCCCCTTCCCCCCATTCTTCCCTTAATACCCACTTCAATGACTCTACCTGATCTCACCCTCCCCCCCTAACAATAATAATATAAAACATCTGATCCCTTCTCTGATATTTAACAGTTGATCCACCCCCATGAGATTCAGCCCCCTTCTCTAGCAGACCTCCTATACCTGATACCTATCCCTGGCCTTATCAGAACCCCTGGTGTCTAATGGGAGCAGGATGATCCCTATTCATGAGCTTGGGTTCCAAAATGGCTACTATGATCCCTCGCAGTAATCACACAGTATAACTGTTGAAGCCAAGCTGCCAATTAAGGGTCTGGGGAGTTTGTTGTTGCTGAGGAGGATTGGGGTAGTCTTCATGCTAGGGGGTTGTGAATGTGGGGGCAACAAATGCTTTGTGGGGGATGAGAGGGATTGGATCTAATGGGAGGAACAGCTGTCAGGGGAGTAGGTGAGGGCATCAGATGTCTAGTGTGGTCAGTGGAGGTGGGATCAAGGTGATGATTGGGGTGGGTCAGATCTCGGCTTTTACAGCTGTCCTTTCAAGCAGGCACTTGTGAGTGTGTCAGGACAGCTGCAAATGCTGACATTTACCTTTTTTCTAATCTATCTAATTCTGCTTGTAAGATGGGAAATCCATGTTAATATTGTAGGGCTGCTCTAATCACACCATTTCCCCACCTTCTCTACATCTCCTGGAAATGTAAATGTAGTAAGCATCTCCATGTTATCATGGACCTTGTTCTATAGTGGCATTTACAAGCATAAACCAATATACATGTGCAAATGTTGGTATTTAGACCTGGGGATGTTTCTACAATAACTTTCTAACCACTAACGAAAGCATGCAATCTGATTGATACCTGTCTCCTGGACATGACGATATGTACAGTCGTGGGCTTGTGGAAGAGCTATATTCCATGCTTTGCAAAAAATGGAAGGAAGTCCAAAAAAACTGCCAGCATGGCTTAAGGTGATGTCAGAAAGGCTGTTTTAGCCAAAAAAAGCATCTTTCAGGAAATAGAAAAAGGAGCCAAATGACGAAAACTGGAAACAACATAAGCACTAGTAAGTTAAATGCAAAGCACTGATAAGGCAGGCAAAAGAGAATTTGAAAAAAGCTTGCTGTGGAAGCAAAAGCGCATAATAAAAAAAGTTTTCAAGTACATTTGTAGCAAAAAACCTGTGAGAGAGTCAGTTGGACCATTAGATGATGGAGGGGTAAAAGGGGCAGTAAGAGGGGACAAGGCCATAGCGGAGAGGCTGAATGAATTCTTTGCTTTGGTCTTTACTGAAGAAGATGTAGGGACGTTACCTGTGTCTGAAAGCTGATGCGGCAAAAGAATTGAAAGAAATATCGATAAACCGGGAAGATGTATTACAACTATTTGATAAACTGAAGAGTACCGAATCATTTGTACCAGATGGTATACATCCAAGGGTGTTGAAAGAACTGAAATATGAGATTGCAGATCTACTATTACTAATCTGTGAACTGTCATTAAAATCATCAGTAATACCTGAAGATGGGAGGCTGGCCAATGTAAAGCCAATTTTTAGAAAGGATTCCAGGGGTGATACGGGAAACTACAGACCGGTGAACTTGATGTCAGTAACAACAAAAATGGTAGAAACCATTATTAAGAACAAAATTTCTGAACATGTAGATAGTCATGGTTTAATTGGAGACAGTCAACATGGCTTTAGTTAGGGAAGGTCTTGTCTTACTAATCTGTTATATTTTTTTGAAGGTGTGACAGGTACCTCGTAAACAAAGGTGAGTCGGTTGACATAGTATATCTGGATTTTCAAAAAGCCTTTGACAAAGTCCCTCATGACTGAGTTTTGGTGAAACTAAAAAGTCATGGACCTTCTTTTGACCCTATCTTCCTCCACTCTTACGTGTCACAATTTGTCCTCTCTCTCCTTACCCTGGACGGATCATCTGTGTCTTTCGGTTTCTTGCTCCCACTCGGGTGCTTCGGCACCTATTCTCCCTTCCGCATCACCCCCTCCTGTGCGTTTGTTACGCTCTATTACACCGCTTACTGTTCAGCAATTCCCTTCAGCAAGGGAACTTTTTACCTCTGATTTTGCTTCCCTTTCCCCCAACTCTCAGGCATCCACCTGGTCCTCCTCCCTCTCTGCTGCCCTTGATCAGGTTGCCCCCCGTCGCCCCCGCCCTTCCGCTCATCGGCACACACAGCCCTGGTTTCATCCTGGTCTCTTCTTACTTCGTTCCCAGCTTCACAGAGCTGAGAGACGCTGGCACAAGGCCCCTTCCCCTACTATTCTATCCTCTTTTAAAGCCTGCCACTCATACTACCGCTCCCAGGTTCACCACGCTAAATCTACATTTATCTCTACTGCTATCTCTAACGCCCCCAACCAGACCCACCATCTGTATTCCACTCTTAAAACTCTCACCTCCCTTCGTCCTACCTCATCTACCATGCCCACTCATCCTACCCCTGTCCCCTCACTTCTAGCCGCGTCCTTTAGTTCTAAAATTTCTACTTTGAGGGCCTCTCTGCCCTCCCATCCTCCTCTCATTTCTTCCCCCCCTCCGGTCACCTCTCCTCCCCCTATCTCCCACCACTCGCATACCTGGTCCTCATTCACTTTGACTACTACTAGTGAGCTTCACCACCTTGTCTCCTCCTCCAATAAAACTTTCTGTCCTCTCGATCCCATTCCCTCCTCCTGGTTACTTACTCCCTCTCTCTCTCTCCTTCCCTATCTCCTTACTATGCTTAACTCTAGCCTCTCCTCAGGAACCTTTCCTTCCTCTTGGAAGCATGCACTGATTCGCCCTATTCTTAAGAAACCCTCCTTGGACCCCTTGGACCCTGCCAACTATCGCCCGGTCTCCAACCTCCCCTTCCTGTCTAAACCTCTCGAGAAAATCGTCTTCGCTCAGCTCTCTCATCACCTCGATTCTATCAGCTTCTTGCACCCCATCAGTCAGGCTTCCGTCACAGTCACAGCGTCGAAACAGTCCTTCTCGCCTTCACAAATTCACTGCACATAGCGCACGACCGTGGTGACATTTCGGTGGCGGTTGCACTTGACCTCTCTGCTGCCTTCGACTTGGTTGACCACTCTCTCCTTCTTTCTCGCTTGCGCGAGGCTGGCCTTTGTAGCACAGTTCACCGGTGGTTCCACTCTTTCCTCTCCTCTCGGTCTGGTGCAGTTCTCTCGGCCTCCCCTTCTATTTCCCCTTCCAATCCATTTCCCCTCCCTTGCAGGGTTCCCCAAGGATCTGTCTTAGCTCCACTTCTCTTTATCCTCTTCCTCACCCCCTCACTCAATTAGTACAGTAATTCGGAATCTCAGCATTCTACTATGCAGACGACATTCTTCTCCTTCACCATACCTCACCTCTGTGCCCCGATCTCACCCCTCTTAACTCCTGCCTTGCCGCTGTCACTGATTGGATGACCCACAATTACCTTCACCTTAATCTCACGAAAACTACTGCAATCTGGTTTCCCCATGGTCACGCCTCCCCTTCTTTAGCCCCTCTTTTTCAGGTACCCCTATATCTCTGGTCTCCACCTTTCGCTACCTTGGTGTGCTCTTCAACTCTGATCTCTCCTTTCGCGCTCATGTTTCTCACGTTACCAAGACTTCTTTCTTCGTCAGATTCGCTCGATTCGCCCTTTCCTTTCCCCCTCTGCTCTCACAACCTTACTCCTCTCACTGGTCATATCTCGTGTCGATTTTTCCAACTGAGTACTCGCCGGCCTGACCTCAACTCAACTAACCCGTCTGCAAAGGATCCAGAACACTGCCGCCCGGCTTCTCACCTGTTCCTCCCCTAGAGATCACATTACCCCCTCCTTCTACGTCTCCACTGGTTACCCGTGTCTTTCCGCATTCAGTTTAAATTACTCACCCTGGTTCATAAAGCATTCCACACCTCCACCCCTCAATACCTCGCAGACCTCATTCACTTCCATACCCCCAGACATGCCCCTCGATCCTTTCATCTCAACAGCCTCGCTCTCCCCTCTCCTTCTCTTGCCCATCTTCAGTCCACCCGTTCCTCAGCCTTCTTTTTCATAGGTCCTGCTCTGTGGAATTCCCTTCCCACTACTCTCCGCTTAGAACCTAATCATTCCACCTTCAAAGCCGAGCTAAAGACCCATCTTTTTCCCTGGCCTTTAACCTGCCTGCCCCCCTCCCTGACCTTCTCCTTGTTTCTCCTCTATTAGCCTACCTCCTTCTCTCC
The DNA here is from genome assembly GCA_033557465.1 of Ichthyophis bannanicus. Classification (NCBI taxonomy): domain Eukaryota; kingdom Metazoa; phylum Chordata; class Amphibia; order Gymnophiona; family Ichthyophiidae; genus Ichthyophis; species Ichthyophis bannanicus. Next base: position 1,311,326,081 of record CM066031.1, read on the forward strand.
TATCAAGATGTTGTAATTTCCTTTCAACTTTCCGGCCCTGTGCCTTACTGTGGGATACTTTTATGTATTGTAAACCGCTCTGACTATTCTTGAAGGGTGGTCAAGCAAATCTAATAATCATAAACATAAACATAAACATAAACATGGGATAGGAGGCAGTGTACTATTGTGGATCAGGAACTGGTTAAAAGATAGAAAGCAGAGAGTAGGGCTAAAAGTCCAATTTTCCCACTGGAGAAAGGTGAATAGTGAAGAATCCCATTGGATCTCTGCTGGGTCTGCTGCTTTTTAACATATTCGCAAATGGAAATGGGAATAAAGAGTGAGGTAATCAAATTTGCAGATGACAAAGTTGTTAAAACCCAAGAGGACTGTGAAAAATTGCAAGAGGACCTTAATAAATTGGAAGACTGGACGTTCAAATGGCAGATGAAATTTAATGTAGACAAGTGCAGATTTATGTACCTAGGAAAGAACAGCCGAAACTGGTTACACGATGCAAGGTTCCATATTAAGAACCACCACCCAGGAAAAAGATTTAGGTATCATCATGGATAACGCTTTGAAACCATCTGCCCAGTGTGCAGTGGCAGCCAAGAAAGCAAATAGAGTGCTAGGAATCATTAGGAAAGGAATGGAGAATAAAATAAAGGATATTACAATGCTTCTGTATCGTTCTCTGGTGTGACCACACCTTGAATATTGTGTGCAATTCTGGTCATCACATCTTAAAAAGGATATAGTGTTATTAGAAAAGGTACAGAGAAGAGCCACCAAAATGGTAAAAAAGATGGAAGGATACCCCTTTGAAGAGAGGCTAAAAAGGTTAGGGCTCTTTAACCTGGAAAAGAGATGGCTGAGGGGAGATATGATAGAGGTCTTTAAATTAATGAATGGAGTGGAACGGGTAAATTAGATTGATTGTTTATGCCATCAAACTGTAGAAAGACTAGAGGACATGCAATGAAGCTACAGTGTAACCCAAATAAGACTAATAAGAGAAAATATTTTTTCATTCAACATGTAATCAAACTCTGGAATTTGTTGCCAGAGGATGTAGTAAAAGCTGTCAGTGTAGCTGGGTTTAAAAAAAGTTTGGACAAGTTCCATAAATCATTATTAAAGGGGACCCAGGAAATCCACTGATTGTCCCAATACAAGTATTGTGGAACCTGTGTCTTCTGGGAAAACTGCTAGGTACTTGTGACCTAGATTGTCCACTGTTGGAAACAGGATACTGGGCTTGATGGAGCTTGATCTAACCCAGTATGGCATATCTTATGTTCTTATATTATAAATGGTCAAAAATACGGCTCTGACTTGTACTGGCAAAGTTCCCAAAATTTATTAAGGTTTTGGGAATCTGTTAACTATTTTGAAATAGATCTCCCTAAGCTACGGACTGATAGGGATATGCTTTACTTTGACATGCCATGAGACATAGCAACAACATGTCTTATGTTTCATGTCATTTTTGATCCAAAACTACAGGAATAAAAGCAAAATTTCAGGATTTGTCTTGTGTTAATAGTTCAATAATTTCAATAATTCAATAATCTGTACTATTCAATAATTTGTACTATTTATCTATACCTTATAGTTACCTTATCTATACTATATCTTTATCTATACCTTATCTTTACTTATCTTTATCTATACCTTATCTATACCTTATCTATACTATTTGTACTATTCAATAATTTGTACTATTTATCTATACCTTATAGTTTATTGGTTGGCTTAATATACCACCTCTCGAGTATTCACCGAAGCAGGTTACAATAAAAATAAAATACAATAAAATTAGAAGTACAAGATTAAAAGTATAATGATATTTAAGCATACAGATATGGCTGAAGCAACAAATAAGCTTGATGTCTTATTATAATTACACTGGCCGTCAGGGCCGTGGGAAGTGGTTCAGGAATTGCTAACCAACCTAGCCGGTCATATAATGCAGTTTGAATGTGTAATTGTGCTGGGGGGGGTGTAAAAGTGGACCTGGAGGCTGTGGATGATGCTGCTGCTTCTTCCTCATTCCTGAATGGTCTTCGAGCCCTAAAACTGACACTTATGAATAGGGGTGTTATGCATTTCAAGGGACATCAACAATTGTGTATCTGCCTCAACAATAGAATCAGAGGACCCTGTAGTTGGTTACTGTGATATGATTCAGGTCATTTGGTCTGATGTTTTCCTGCTAGAAGTTATTGAATAATGGGATCTTCCTGAGATTGAGATAGCTAGTCAACTAATCTGCTTACATGAAATTCTCCTCTGTTCTCTCAAGGTTTTATGTTTTTAACAAGAACTTCCTTAAGTAGAGCAGTAAAATTTAAAGAGCCTGGAAAAGTAGTTTTCCATTTAGTTACTGCATTATTAACAGTTAAGTCATCAAAACTCAATAACTTGGGGATCCAGTTATCCCTTAAAGTAAGACATATTTCCTTCTAACCTGTGAACATTTATGGGGTGTGACCAATCATTAATCTTAACTTGATATGGCATAGTAGGTAGAAAGGCCCGACTGAGAAAGATAATCTCTTTCTTGGAGATGTCTTATAGAAAAGAATAGAAAAACAAGTCCAGTCTTATAAAGTGGCTAAAGCACACGCAAAAGGCCAAGGTGCTTTTAAATAGCACAATTGCATAATCAGACTTTGACATCTAATAGGCTAGAGAGATTTCCAACGTGCAGCAAGACAGGACAAGGAAAAGAACTACAACGACTCATGCAAGGAAATAGAAGCAGTAACTATTAGAGGAAGAACAAGATTGGCTTTCCTAAAGCTACGAGAGTTAAAGAAAAAGTTCCAGCCTCGAATGTTACAAGATGCTCAAGGTTCTACGTTGAATGATGCTGAGAAGATCAAGAAAAGGTGGAAGGAATTTACAGAGTTTTTATATGATAAAGATCAAGTGGACCAACAGCCGTTTCAACCTGTACCTTATGATCGGGAACCATTGGTGATGAAAGAAGAGGTTGAAGCAGCATTGAAAGCCTTATCAAAGAACAAAGCCTTAAAACCCTAACCAAATATAGGTGACCCGTAGTATAATAATTTTCTTTTGTCGGAGCTGACCGTGGGGAGGTCGAAAGGGAAAACGACCCCCACCCAGCGGGTAGCTACTTTTTATTATTTTTTAAGGTTCTTCACCCAAAACCACAATCGAAATAACTTTAGAAATACAAAACTTATCTCAGTCCAAAACAACGCTGCTTCCTGAAGTCCACTCGCACGACGCGCACGTTTCGGGTATCCTCACCCTGTATCAAGTGCAATAACAAAGTATAGATTTTTGCAGCAACCGTCCAAAAACGCTGTCTCTATGCAGCACAGGTCTAAATTTTCAATGGCGGACAACCAGCTCTTAAAGGAAGAACCAGCCAATCAAGAAACAGGGAGGCCCCACATGTCGGGAAACCCTGACCCGATTGGGAGAACTGTTTCAATGTTAATTTACAATTAAAAAGAATTGTCAGCAGACATTATCAACAACGTCCATGTCTACAACAGACTTGTCCAGTCTATGTCCCGATTGAGACCATCAGGTTCAACTGAACCTAAACGAAAGATCCATCGTTGCTCTAAGCGTTGAAGATGATATTCTCTATTTCCCCGACGAGGATCTAAGGGAACATGATCAATGATTGACCAGGTAAGTTGTACAAAATCATGAGAGTGCTCCAAACAATGGGAAACAATCGGGGCTGATGTAATCCGCCGACGTAGCCGGGAAGCATGCTCCATTAGACGACGTTTCATGGAGCGAACAGTGCGGCCAACATAGAGAAGTGAGCACGGGCATTTGATAAGGTATACCACATATGTAGATTCACAAGTCGTATCCCAACGTCGTCGGTATACTCGTTGTGTTTTCGGATAAGTCCATTCCAGATCTGTTAAAGTAGAAGCACAATAAACACAGTTTTTCACAGGCCACATGGCCACATACAGGATCTGTAAAAGTTGGACGGTCCTCCATCATAGAAGTCTTCACTAAATAATCACTCAGGTTAGGACCCCGAGAAAAAGCAATTTGCAATGGCTGCTGAAAACATTCATGGAGTTGTAAAATCGGCCAATGAGATTTTATAATATGAAGGACATCCTTGCTCCGATCAGTATAAGGAAGAATTCCAGTAATTTTTGACATGTCAGAAGAGTTCGAAGACGTATACCGGATCTATAAGCCACTCTCTATGAGTATATTTAGCTCTTTTATAGGCTCGAGATACTACAGATTCCGGGTAACCCCTAGATATCAGCCGATTGCGCAATTCACATGCGTGCAGTTTAAACGCCTCCAAAGAATGGCATAAACGCCGTAAGCGCAAAAACTGACCATAGGGAAGACCCCGACGTAAAGGGCCCGGGTGGAAACTCCGATAATGCAAGAGACTGTTTCTTTGCACAGATTTTCTATAGAGAGAGGTAGATAACATTCCATCCAATATAGAGATCTGTAGATCCAGGAAATCAATCGTATCCAGTGCTATATGTTCTGTGAAACGGATATTAGGTTTCAACCCATTTAACCAAAGTATAAAGGCGTGTAAAGACTCCCCATCTGATGTCCACACGAAAAAAACGTCATCCAGGAAACGTCTCCAAAATCATACATATTGGTATAGGTCAGATTTTTCAATCAGAGTCTCCTCCATAGCCGCTAAATATAATGTAGCTACAGAGGGAGCCAGAGTTGCCCCCATAGCAATACCAGATAGTTGTTGGTAAAAGACCCCCTCTGACAGAAAATAATTACGAGTGAGAACTAGTTCTACCAATTGATTCAAAAACAGACGTGGCAAACGTTCAGGTGCATATATAAATTTTTGTTGCAAGAGATCCAAAACTTCAACTTGATTAATATTAGTATATAAAGTAAATAAAAAGTAGCTACCCGCTGGGTGGGGGTCGTTTTCCCTTTCGACCTCCCCACGGTCAGCTCCGACAAAAGAAAATTATTATACTATGGGTCACCTATATTTGGTTAGGGTTTTAAGGCTTTGATTATTGATTTACCTTGACCTTAAGGTTTATTTTTTTGTGTTATCAAAGAACAAAGCACCAGGCATTGATAGCATTCCCATAGAAGTATTACAGCAATCTGATACAGCTGTTGCCGTACTTACAAGGCTCTGCCAAGAAATATGGAAGACATCATGGCCAACTGACTGGAAAAGATCTGTGTTTATACCAATACTAAAGAAAGGTGATCCAACTGACTGTGGATATTATCGCACAATCGCTCTGATCCCACATGCCAGCAAGATTCTACTGAAGATTATTCAAAAGAGACTGCAATCATACCTGGAACAAGAACTTTCCTGAAGTGCAAGCAGGGTTCAGGTAAGGGTGAGGAACGAGAGACATCTTTGCGGATGTGAGATGGATCCTTGAAAAGACTAAAGAATACCAAAAGGATATCTATTTGTGCTTTATCAACTATAGCATGGCTTTTGACTGTGTAAACCATGAGAAACTCTGGGCCACATTAAGAAGCATGGAGTACACCAGAACACCTGATCGTACTCTTGCACAATCTGTACATTGATCAAGAAGCAACAGTTTGAACGAAACAAGGAGAAACAGAATGGTTTAAAATAAGCAAAGGTGTAAGAGAAGGCTGTATACTTTCCCCCTACCTGTTTAATTTATATGCAGAACAAATCATCAGAGAAGCAGGATTGTATGAAGACAACAGAGGTGTGAAGATTGGTGGAAGACTCATCAACAACCTTCGCTATGCTGATGATACCACATTACTGGCTGAAAGTGAAGATGATCTGAAACATTTGCATCTCACAATCAAAGAACATAGTCTCAGAATGGGTCTGCACCTTAATGTAAAGAAGACAAAGATCATGACAACTGGCATAATCAACAGGTTCATTGTTGAAGGAGAAGAAATTTAAATCGTGAACAACTTTAACCTACTTGGATCAACTATCAATAAAGAAGCAACAAGCAGTCAAGAAATCAGACGACGCATTGCTCTTGGCAGAATGGCTATGAAAGACCTAGATAAGATTCTCAAGAGCACAGATGTCTCTCTCCATACAAAGATTTGACTTGTTCAAGCCATTGTATTTTCAATAACATCATATGGATGTGAAAGCTGGACAGTGAAAAAGATAGACAGGAAGAAAATTGATGCCTTTGAATTATGGTGATGGCGGCGAATACTGTGTGTACCATGGACTGCCTGAAGAACAAACCAGTCAGTACTAGAGGAGATCAAACCTAAGCTTTCTTTGGAAACTCAGATGACAAGACTTCAACTTTCATACTTTGGACACATCATGCAAAGAGAGAGATCATTAGAGAAAGACATCATGCTTGGCAAGATAGAAGGTCAACGCAAAAGAGGAAGGCCAGTAATGAGATGGATCGAGACAATAACAGCAGCTACGGGTACCAGTCTGTCAACAATGAGCCGCCTGACTCAAGACCGAACACAATTTAGGATAGCTATCCAGAGGGTCGCCATGAGTCGACTACGACTCGACGGCACTTAACAACAACAACAAGGCTAGAGTAGGGATCTCCAGTCCTGGAGAGTAGCATACCAGTCAGATTTTCAGGATATCCCTAATGAACATATATGAGATAAATTTGAATACAGTGGGGCAATGCATGCAAATATATTTCATGCATATTCATTAGGGATATCCTGAAAACCTGACTGGTTTGCAGCCCTCCAGCAATGTTCCCTCTAATTTTCTGTAGGCTGTGTGCACATAAAATATCAGCTGTGCAGCTTTTGAAGGAAGGTTAAATTTTTGTGCGCCACATAACGACACTCGGAGTTATATAATTTAAAATTTGACTACACGTCAGAATACAGTATGTACACCACATTGATTGCACTAGGAAATATTGTAGAACTTGTGAAAACCGTAAATACACAACAACTTTTAAATTTTAAGACGTCTGTGTTGTTGTCTATCAGAATCAGAACAATCATTTTTGTGCGCTCTGTTGTAAAGTATGTGCGCTTGCTCGGTGAGGTGTGTGCGTGCGCACACGCGCACAGCTTAGGGAGAACAGTGCCCTCCAGGACTGGAGTTGGAGACCCTTGGGCTAGAGTCATTTTCCAGTGGAAAAATTGTTAGCATTAGGCATCACTACCACCAAAGTTTTCAACTGTAGCAGAGCTCTCTCTTGTTATTTGCTGTTGCTGAATCTGCAGATAATATGGTCAGTGCAGCAGTAGGACAGATCGCCTCTCAGATTGCTTTCTTCATGTGTTGTAACAGACTATACAACATTTGCTAAAGAAATTTGCAAAATCTCACTGTAGTTTTGACTCTATCAACATATCTTTTGTCAGATGAACCTATATGATTGTTTTTTTTTTGGATAGCTCTATTTGCCTTTAAATGATTAAAAGATGGTTGTTTCCCTCATTTATTGGGAAGAACAGTGCTGACCCTATACCCAAAGCTAAGGGTAGTGATCCATCACAGCCTAGTAGCGATCATCCAAAAGCAAATCTTCTAATGCTGGCTATAATAATTGAAGCGGTGGTTTTCTCGACTGTTGGGACAATATTTAGAGGATCATCATGGTCTACTTGCATTTAGCCTAATCAGGTTTTAAGTCAATATATTTTACTGAAATGCTGCTGGCCTTTGTACTTTTTGACTTGCATCTGTTGTTAGATAAAAATCGTCAAGCATTTGTCATGCAGTTTGATCTATTGCCTGCATTTGATGTTGTGGATTATGACCTTCTTGCACAGTTAAGTGCCTTTATCCTTGCAGGCTCAATGGTGGATTGATTGAGAGGATTTCCTATCAGTCATCAGTATATGTTGAAATGCGGCACTGAAGTTTCTGTATCTTTGCATAGCAATTGTGGAATCCATCAGGGTTTGAACCTCTCCCCCTTATTCAATGTGTTAAGTCAGTTTGGTTGAAATTTTTCAGATTTAAGAGTTAAGCATAATTTGTATGCAGTCAACATTCTGCTTGTGATTTCCACAGAAGATGCTTATAGTTTACTAGATCACTGTTTTCAATGTGTAGTTTCATGGATGAGAGATCATCAGATGTGGCAGTCATTAGACCTTTTCCTGCAGTTAGGCCCTGTTCTGGGTGAGGCTACTATTACAGGTCTACAAGGGAGCACAACCCCACATAGAAGCCCAAACTGGACAAAGGAGAGCGGAGAGTGGAAACAAGAGTCCTTTATTGGTTAAAAGTATCCCGACATGGCCTTGTTTCAGCACACTGCCTTCTTCAGGGGGAACTTCGAAAAGTAAAAACATACATCAATAATACATCAATACCAATACAATTATGAAATAAAGAATAAGTAAAAACAGACAAAAGGACAAAAGTGTAAAAATCAAAGTGTATAAATAACTTTAATAAGTATAAAAAGTGCTCGTTGGACCATATACCAAACTTACATTACAGACATAAAAATATAAACATGAAAGGATAAATAATATGAAAATATGATCAAACTATATGTCATAAAGTTCATCTGGAAACCAGAGCCGAAGTATCATACAGGAGGGACAAATTGTCAAGCAGGACAAGGAGTATGCTTATAAAGTTAGCCAAGAGCCCACAGTGTCAGTTCAGAAATTCTAAAGAGAATGTTACATAAAAAGGGTGAGGGGTGAGGGGAGGGGAGGAAGGCTAGATGGAAAGGTGGAAGGGGCCAGGGGGAAAGGGGAGGGAGGGAGGGGGAGGAAAGAAGAGGGGGAGGGGGAACCTTAATTTGTTTGTAATGTAACATCGCTATGCAGTCTTCTTGTATAGAGAACTAATATTGGCTAGAAAAGAAACTTAAACAAATAAAAATATGTTGCTAAAACAGATTGCAGTTAAAAATGCCAAGATTGCGAGAGGGAAGTAACAAGATGGCGGCAGGATTTCACCGGCTGTGAGACGTGTTCTCTGAGGTCTGCTGGTGTTCGAGGAGTCCCCCTAGCTGCTGCGATATGGGGCGGAGAAAGCAGAAGCAGGCTCCCTTACCTCCTACAGACCTGCTGAGCTCCTTGGGACAGTGTATGCTGAGCAAGTGCGTCTTTGTGGTCGGTGGTGGAGCGGCGTCTTCGGCGAGGGCGGCAGGAGGAATGTCGCCTCTAAGTATGTCGGGTGTTTGGCTCTCTCAGGAGCAGTGCACCCCCCCCCCCCCCCCACGGGAAGTTTGACCTCGGCTGGAGCTGCACTGCCTGCGGTGGTGGCGGTGAGCACTCCTTTGAGGAAGAGCATGGGAGGTGTTCTGGTCGATTGAATCCTTCTCCCGGCGAGAAGGTGCAGCATGAGGCGAGTGGAGGAGAAGTTCCATCGGAGGTGGAGTCTGTGGCTATGCCGGCTCGGGAGGAGGTAGTTCTGGAGATCCCTATGTTCGAGAGACCCACGGATTTTACAGTGGAATCACTGTGGGAAGGACTGGCAGCTTTGAATACCTCCTTGACTAAAGTGTTGGGGTCTGTGAGTACTTAATTGCTGGGGTTAAATCTACTTGTATTACCTTCGTCAATGTACATGAAGAGCAAGTTGCCAGGTTGGAAGAGGACGTGGGACAGCTTTGGGACTTGGTCACTGTCCAGCTTAAGGACAGAACTGTGTCCATTAAGAAAATGGAATATTTGGAAAATCAGGCCCGTCGATGTAATCTATGGTTTCTGAATTTCCCTAGGTCTCCTGTACTATCACCTATGGATATGGTGCGGAAGTATTTTGGGGAAGTCTTAAAGATTCCCCTGGAACAATTCCCACCTATGACTAGGGCCCAGTATCTCTGTGGGATTAAGGGACCAGGTTCCCAGTACGCCCCCTACTTCCCCTGGGTTAGGAGACTTCACGGGGTTTTTGGAAAACTCCTTGGAGGTTGTAACAGGGAAAACTACTCTACTTGTAACCATGGCACTGGAGTCGGATAAATTTTATGTTCTTAGATTGTATTTCAGAAACATTAATGAGGTTTTTCTAGGCTCTAATGTTAGAATATTTCCTGATGTTTCTCATGTCACACAGCTGAGAAGGACGGACATTTTGGCCCTTTGCTCCAGGGTTTTAGCCTTAGGGGCTACTTTTCAGCTAAAGTTTCCGGCAAAGTGTTGTGTTGTATTTAAGCAGAAATTATATTTGTTTTTTGAACCTAGGCAACTTCAGGAGTTTCTGGAGGCTAGGGAGGAGGTAGTAGTAAAAGTATCAGTGCCTTCTCATTCAGCTGACGCATGAGTCTGTACCTGTTTTATTTATTGCATATTGCTTGTAGTGTAGGACATCTTTGGGTTCTTACTATTGGTTAAGTTTGTTTCCTAGTACTTCCCTTTTACTTGGGGTCTAATATAAATGGGGGAAGTATTTCTCTTTTTCTGTTTCGATTTCCTGTTGTTGTTAATACCCATGTATTTTTTCATTCAATGTTACTTTTTGGATGTAATAACATAATGGATAAATAAAAAATTTAAAAAAAAATGCCAAGATTGCACTTGCTATAAAAGACACCTCTGTCTAGCCAATATTAGTTCTCTATATGAGATGACTGCATATCGATGTTACATTACAAACAAATTAAGGCTGTCAGCTTTCTTCTGAGAGCTTGTTACATGTTGGCACATGCTTTCTCGTTTTTCTTTTTTCCTTTTTCAATGCAGTTGCATTGTGGCCAGTCTTTACCAGTTTTGGTAGCATTACAATGGAGATGTCCTAAAAAAGAAATATATATATATACAGTATCTTTTTGACTTGTGTTGACCTACTTTTTTTTTGGGACCGCACTGGTTAAAGCATGCACTCTCTTAAGTTGTAGATCCTGCATTGTTCTATCACACTATCGGGTTTTTAACATATGTCTTTGATTTATCCCCAGTGATGCCGGCACCTTTTACTTATTTTTCACTTTATTATTATTGTTTTCTTATCATATGTTTGTATTATACTTTTTATCCATAGCTCTTACATTTTTAAGGCTTAGCTAATCGTTTTTACAATTTAGAAGCAGTTCTTATGGCTCCGATATTCTGCCAAGTTAATCAATTTCATCACAGGCCACTTTTAATGCATTTTTTTATTTGTTTGGATCCATCCTATTTAAGGCTTGATATTACACTAGCAGAATGGCTGTCAGTTCCTCTCTTAGAATCATGCTTTTTCTTTCTCTGCTTAGTTTTATACTCCTTATATAGCGTTCGCACTCCCCCTCTCAGGTTTGATTAATAAAGATCATGGTTTTATCTTGGTTCCTCTTTTATGTGCATAAACATTATATTATTTTCTCATTGCTGAGTTTTGTACTTTTTATAAAATGTTCTTCCTTTCTCAGGTTTTATTTATAAATGCATGTTCATTTCTGTTCCTCTCCCTTCTGTGTATAGACACAATATCATTTGTAGGTACTCGTGGATTGAGTCCTTTATCCTGCATAATTTCCACTTAAATATCTAGTAAGTTTTTTCTACTGTTGTTTTACCTCCCCCTCTCCCTTTCTTCCTTCTTCCCCTTCCCTCCCCCACCCCTTCCTCCTTTCCCCTTTCCCCTTTCTCTTCCCCTCCCCTCTTCCTTCCTCCCCCTCCTCTCTCCGCTCTCCTCTCCCTCTCCTTCCCCCTCCCTTGCCTTCCTCCCTCCTCCCTCCACCTTCAACCTTTCCCTCTCACCTCCCTCCCCTCCCCATGCCCCTCACACTCCCTCCTTTTTTATATAACATTCTCTTCAGCATTTCTGAACTGACACTGTGGGCTCTTGGTTAACTTCATATGCATACTCCTTGTCTTGTCTGACAATTTATCCCTCCTGAATGATTCTTCGGCTCTGGTTTCCAGTTGAACTTTACGACATATAGTTTGATCATATTTTCGTATTATTTATACTTGTATGTTTGTTATTATTTATACTTTTCTGCCTGTAATATATGTTTGGTATATGGTTCAGTGAACACTTTTTATGCTTTTTAAGATTATTTATACATTTTGATTTTTATACTTGTGTCCTTTTTGTCTGTTTTTACTTATTCTTTATTTCATAATTCTATTGGTATTGATGTTTTATTGATGTGTTTTTACTTTTCGAGGTTCCCCCTGAAGAAGGCAGCATGCCAAAACACGGTCATGTCGGGGTACTTTTAGCCAATAAAGGACTCTTGTTTCCACTCCTTGTTCTCATTTGTCCTAGATTCTGTGAACATGCAAGTTAGTGACTTGGCGTGGAAGGTATTTAGAGTGGTGAGACAAGCTTAGATTGGTGAGACAAATTAGGCTATACTTATTGTGATATATTATACTTAGGCCTTCCTTGTAAATGTGTCTCTTGCTTACAGGTTATGTGGTCCTAAGGGACTTCCAGTTGCAGCATGCAAAACCATTTTTGATGGAAGGATCCAAAATGGCACTGTAAGGATGCGAGCAGGATAGATGTACCTGTTGGCGCTCCTGGTTTGCCTGCTTGGAGGCTGCCCTTTCCCACAAGTATGGGGAAGAGGAAAGGGAAGGGAAAGCTCCTGCTCTTGGAGGTTGAATCTCTCCTGGCCTTGTGGCAGACGACACTTGATGCCTTCAGTGTCCGCCCTATGTCTTCAGCTTCAGCCCTCCTGGCCCCACCCAGGGTGAACTCCTCAGGCAGCTGTGACTGGGCTTCTTTGAGCCCTGTTTTGCAGATGCCACCTCCCAAAAGTGGAAGTGTTTTGTCAGCTGGTGGGCAGGAGCTTCCGTGAAGCCATGAGGTGAGCTCAGGGACGCTTCTGGGAGGGGCCCAGGTAGAAACTTCATCTCCTCTTGGAGCAGCTAGAGGGGGAAGTGCTGCTGGGATTAGAACACTGGAGGCCATTGCACAGGAGAGAGGTGAAGTTGCTTCACAGGGACGTGTGAGAGATGTACAGAAACCTACAGCGGTGACAATGGAGTCTCTCTGGTCGGTGATTCAGGAGTTTAATTCTTCACTGCAAACTTTGTCATGTCAAGTACTTTGAGATTTAAAAGTGGTTTCCCAGGCTGTTATTGTTCAGTCAAAGGCAGTGGGAGATTTGACTGGAAGAATGGATACCTTAGAATCTACAGTGGCAAGTCAGCAGGTGAAGTGTGCTGGTGAAGGACTGTTCTATAGTGGCCCGACGGATGGAGTATATGGAAATCCAAGTTAGGCATAATAGCTTGCGCCTACTCAATTTTCCTAACTCTTTGTTAGTACCACCTTTTGAGATGGCCAAGAAGTACTTTATGGAGGTTCTTGGGATGGACCCTGGGAATTTACCTCCCTTGGTGAGGACCCAGTATTTGCCATCAGGAGGGGTTTCTTCCTACTCCCAGGCTTGGCAGGAGGGTTCAGTCACTGTTAATTTGACTGAATTTTTGGAGTCATCATTGGAGGTTATTACTTAGAGGACAACTCTTATTGTGACTTTTACTTTTGAATTTGATAGGAATGCAGTCTTTAAGTTGCATTTTAGAGCTATGAATAAGCCCTTTTTAGGCTCTTGTATACATATATTTCCTGATATGTCTCGGCACACTCAGAAACGGAGACAAGGTTTTTGGCCCTTTGGGCCAGGGCTCTGTCTTTGGGGCTGAAGTTTGTGCTTTGATTTCCTTGTGTTTGTCTGGTGGATGCATGATGATAAGATATTTACTTTTTTTGAACCTAAATTGTTGGCTGATTTTCTAATGAACAGGGAAGGTATCAACCGGAAGACCATCTGGTCCGGTAGCCTTGTCCATTTGCATAGAGTCTATGGCCTGGATAATTTCCATGACCGTGATCTGCCTATCCTGCAGCCGTTTCCTGATCCAAAACAGGCCTTTGCACATCGGCCAGTAACCTCTCAAAAACTTCCTCAGAGAATTCTATCTCTGGGGAGTAAAGCTGAGTGTAAAATTGACAAAACGTTTCTGCAATTTCAGTGTCCGTGACAATCAATTGTTGCACCTGAGGATCCCTTAAAGCAGCAATGCGAGAAGTTTCTTTGTGACTCTTTAACAAGTTAGCTAATAACCGTCTGGCCCTATTGCCTTCCAAATAATACCGCCCTTTCTGCGCCTGAATATTCTGTGAAGCTTCAGTGGTCAGGATCAAGTTATATCTAAACCTAAGTCATTGCAAACATATCATAATATTAGGATCAGATTTCCGACCTATGATGTGTTCCCCCGCTTTGATCTGTCTATCCAAAGCTTCTAGTTCTGCTCTACGTTGTTTGGCCTGCCGTATGGCAAAGCTAGTTATGGTGGCCCATATGTTAGCTTTAAAACCCTTCCACCACGCCCAACCTGCAGTGTCCTGGGGTAAGTTAAACTGAAAATACTCCTCTAGAGCCACTAGAATTGTTTCACGAAACTCCTGATTACTAAGAAGAGATCTGTCAAAATGCCAACATGTATGAGATGGGCAGCTCGTTGAGTCTAATAGGGAGAATGAGATAGCGGCATGATCAGAAACATGAGCCGCATGAATATTGGATTCACTGATTCTGGAACATAGTCCCTTAGAAACTAGGAAAAAATCTATGTGCAATACCGAGTTATCATGTATTACAACTATTAGATAAACTGAAGAGTAGCAAATCACCTAGGCCGGATGATATACATCCAAGGATGTTGAAAGAACTGAAATGTGAGATTGCAGACCGGCTATTAATAATCTGTAAACTATCATTAAAATCATCTGTAATACCAGAAGATTGGAAGATGGCGAGCGTAACACCAATTTTTAAAAAGGGTTCAAGGGGTGATCCGGGAAACTACAGACCGGTAAGCCTGACTTCAGTACTGGGAAAAATGGTAGAAACAATCATAAAGAACAAAATTGCTGAACATGTAGATAGTCATGGCTTAATAGGAGACAGCCAACAGGAAGATCTTGTCTTACTAATCTGTTATGTTTTTTTGAAGGTGTGAATAAACAGGTAGACAAAGGTGAGTCGGTTGATATAGTGTATTTGGACTTTCAGAAAAGCCTTTGACAAGGTCCCTCATCAGAGACTTTTGGCAAAACTAAAGAGTCATGGGATAGGAGGCAGTGTACTATTGTGGATCAGGAACTGGTTAAAAGATAGAAAGCAGAGGGTAGGGCTAAATGGCCAATTTTCCCAATGGAGAAAGGTAAATAGTGGTGTACCCCAGGGATCTGTGCTGGGTCCGCTGCTTTTTGACATATTCATAAATTACCTGGAAAAGGGAATAACGAGTGAGGTTACCAAAATTTGCAGATGACACAAAACTATTTAAAGTTGTTAAAACCCAAGAGGATTGTGGAAAATTGCAAGAGGATCTTGATAAATTGGAAGACTGGGCATCAAAATTGCAGATGAAATTTAATGTGGGCAAATGCAGAGTTATGCACCTAGGGAAGAACAACCCAAACTATGGTTAGACGATGCAAGGTTCCACATTAGGAACCACCACTCAGGAAAAAGATTTAGGCGTCATTGTGGATAACATGTTAAAACCCTCGGCCCAGTGTGCAAGAGAGCAAATAGAATGCTAGGTATCATAAGGAAAGGAATGGAAAATAAAACAAAGGATATTATAATGCCTCTATATCGTTACATGGTGAGACCGCACCTTGAATATTGTGTGCAATTCTGGTCGCCGTATCTTAAAAAGGATATAGCGTTATTAGAAAAGGTTCAGAGAAGAGCCACCAAAATTGTAAAGGGGATGGAAGGATACCCCTATGAAGAAAGGCTAAAAAGGTTAGCGCTCTTTAACCTGGAAATGAGATGGCTGAGGGGAGATATGATAGAAGTCTATAAATTAATGAATGGTGTGGAATGGGTAAACGTAGATCGATTGTTTACATTATCAGAATATAGAAAGACTAGGGGACATGCAAGGAAGCTACAGGGTAAACTATTTAAGACTAATAAAAGAAAATATTTTTTCAGTCAACGTGTAATCAAACTCTGGAATTTGTTACCGGAGGATGTAGTAAAGGCTGTTAGTGTAGCTGGGTATAAAAAAAGATTTGGACAAGTTCCTGGAGGAAAGGTCCATAAACCATTATTAAGAAGGGACCCAGGATATCAATGCTTGACCCAAGACAAGCATTGTGGAACCTGTGTCTTTTGGGGAAACTGCTAGGTACGTATGACCTAGATTGGCCACTGTTGGAAACAGGATACTGGGCTAGATGGACCTTGGTCTGACCCAATATGGCATATCTTATGTTCTCATGAGGGGGAGAGAAAAAAGTGTACTCTTTATCAACAGGATGCTGCAACCTCCATATGTCTACCAGGCCTAATTCTTGCATTAGTGACAAAAGAACAGGGTGTGCTTTGGGGGCCTTGTTAGTTCTCACAGGACTGTCCAACAAAGGGTCTAGTGTGAGGTTGAAGTCTCCACCCATAATAGTCGAGTATTTGGACACCTCTTGCGCCAGAGGCGCTATGGAGCTAAAGAAAGCAGGGCAGTCTATGTTTGAAGCATAGATATTGATTAAGGCCAGTTCAGTGGATCCTGTCTTAATAACAGCCATTGCACAGCACCGTTCAATATCAGATCTGGTTTGCAGCACAGTAGCAGATAAAGATTTCCTTACTAGAATGGCTACCCCATTTTTTTATGATTAGCAGCTGAGAAAGTCACAAGTGAAAAGGGTTTCATATTTAATTTTAAAGACTCCTTTACATTCAAATATGTCTCATGTAAAAATAGGATGTCCGCACACTCCTTGCGCCCATATAAAAATATCTTTTTCCTTTAATGGGATTGTTAATGCCCTTAACGTTCTGTGAGACTATCTTAAAGGAAGACATAGTGACAATATAGCATACTGCGATAAACAATTGTTACAGAAACATACCAGGTTGTAACATATGATTTTACATTGTTAATCCACATCTTTAAAGCACTCAGAATTGAAACAGCGTTAGTAGCCCGAAGAAAAGAACACAAGCATAAATACTACCTCTTGGCCATAACCCTTGTAGAAGATCGCCCAAAAAACCCCTACATGATTCTAAACACCAAAAGCCACCAAAGCCCTGGGGGACTATACCAACTCTAAACTTAGTAGGTGAGCCCAAATGGACAAGACAGACATGGAGGTTATAACTAGTTAAATTCCTCTGCCAAGAAAAGCTTTTTGTGTTGACCACTATCCACAACTAAAATAACGTCCCCAAATTCCAAGGCTCTAAAACTCTAGAGTAAAACGGCCCTTCCCCATACACTGTATAAGCACTAAGGCTATATGTAAACATAAAGGGCCATAATGTCTGTCCATGCCCTGACCCCCTCCAATCCAACCCAAACACCACAGAAGATAAGAAACATAAAAGAAAGAAAGAAAAGAGCAAAGAGAAGGACAGTGTGATCAGAGCAATACCCTGGAGTTACCCGGAGAGAGCCACATTGAATAGCAACTCTACATGTTTCAAATTACAACTCCACGACCTCAGATTCAGTCAAAGCACCCCATATAAGAGAGCTTAAAGAACTCTGCAAGCTTGTGCCCACCGCTGATTGCAAGGCAAGGTTTTCACTGCATCAACACCAGTTCTTTATCGTCCAAAAATGTGTGCAACTCCCCAGGATCGTCAAAAGTCCTTGTTTGATTATGCAGCGTGACAGTCATGCGGGCAGGATAAAGCAGCCTGAAACGGGCCTGCAGCTGCAACAATCGTGGACACAGCTCCAAGAAACGTTTCCTCCAATCTACTGTCACTTTTACAAAATTTGGCAAAAAGAGGGTGGTGCTTCATTTCCTGACTTGGTTTCTGCTGCTACGTGTTTGGATGGCTGCTGGCTCCAGAGGCTGCACTGATTGACTGCAGGCCTGTTAGAGGGCTTTAAATTCATCTGCCCCACCGCGGGACGCTGTGGTGCTTCATTTCCTGACTTGGTTTCTGCTGCTACGTGTTTGGATGGCTGCTGGCTCCAGAGGCTGCACTGATTGGCTGCAGGTCTGTTAGAGGGCTTTAAATTCATCTGCCCCACCGCAGGACGCAGTCGCGGGCGTCCCTCGGGGGCGTGCCCAAAGGGGCATGACCAAAGGGGCAGGTCACACCCCTTTGGCGTCCCTTCGGTGTACGTCGGTGTAAGAAGGTTTCCCTTGGTATGGGGAAAAGGAAGAAGAGACACCTGCTGGTTCCCCAAGTGAAGGCGGTAAAAACCGTTGGCCCGATGGATGCCCATGTGATAGTGCAAGACTCTTCATCTTCATCTCCTGCCCTGCCTGTGCGGGAAGCAGTTATGGATGTTTCGACCGTGAGTACTTCTTCTTCCACTCCTTCTTTACGCGAAATGGGTTCAACTCCTCCCATGGATGAACTCAATTTTTCGCCGGGTGTGGCCTCTCCAGAGGAGAATCTGGTGAAGGCCGATCCTGGCGTAGCTCTGCTTCCGGATGTTAGCTTACGCGTTGACTCTGTTTCATTGTCGCCGGCTATTCCAGCTGTGATTTATTTTTCCCCGGCTTTACAAATCAGTCCTCCACCTTCGGATGTCTCCTTAAAAGATATATGGGCAATTGTTTCCCGTATGGAGTTGACTCTGGGCTCTTCCTTTATGAAGATTTCTGACTTTTCTAAAGAAACGGTTCTTAAATTAACGGACCATGAAGATAGGGTATCATCTTTGGAGAGGAAAGTGGCTATTCAGGAGTCTAAAGTACTATTGCAGAAGGACTTAGCTGAAAAGCTTTCATTAGATTCCTTACTATTACATCGGCAAGATGAGTTTTTGGAAAATGTGGTGAGATCTCGTAATCTCCGATTTTTAAATTTTCCAAAGACTCATTTCTTGTCTCCAATTATATTGCTGCGCAAATATCTTAAGGAGATTCTTTTATTGTCTGATCCTGATGAAATTGTTGTATCTAAGCTTTACTATGTTCCTCAGGCTACTGCCTATCGGAATGGGGAAGTAGGGGATGATGGTGCTCAGTTAGAGCGGTTAGTTCCCTCTCCCCTTAACATTTCAGAATTTATTGAATCAGATAACGATGTTATTCCCTCTAGAGCTACTCTTCTGGTCAGTTTTGTATCAGAGATGGATAAGGATAGGATTTTTAGAGCTTATTTTCCTAAAAAGAATGAAAAGTTTTGTGGTCAAACTGTCCAATTGTTCCCGGATGTCTCTAGGGAGACTCAAAAATGACGTAAATCTTTTTTAGAGCTTCGACCATGGGTTTTGGCTTTGGGTATGTTATTTTACTTAAAATTTCCTTGTAAATGTCATATTGTACACTAGGGGAAGAGATATATATTTTCTGTAGTTGATGAGTTGACTGCCTTTTTGGATAGCAAGACTAAATCCTAATTTTCTTTTCCTTTTAATTTTTTTTTCCTGGGTTCATCGATAAGTTAAAAAGGAGTTTGTTTCTTGACAGCGACCATTCAGATTCATTACTCAATTTGTATATGCAAGCACCTCCTTGATGTGGATTAGAGTCTTTTTGTTTGTTTATTCTTTTTGGATTGTCTATGATAAGACTGTTGGGTTGAAATACTAATTTTTCTGTAATATTGAAAATGCTTTAAAAAAAAAATATTTGGCAAAAAGAGGAGTTTATGCCCTTGGAATTCCAATGGAGAGTGCAATCTGGCTGCTTCCATAAATCTGCATGACCTGCTGAAAAAGCAAAACCTTCAGAATGATTGGGCATGGACGCTTGCCCGAGACCACGGACTGAGTAGGTACCTGATGGGTGTGCTCGATCTCAAAAGGATCATTGACTGCAAAAAGGCCAGCATATTTATTTATTATTATTTATTTTATTTACATTCTCTTATATACCGCACTATTCAGCATCAGCGCGGTTTACATGGAACAAAAATGCTCAGTACAGTTAACACGTATGAGTTTACAGATAACAGGGCAAAAAACTTGGATAACAGGGGTAAACTATTTACAAAACTTGCTACATAGAGTCATATGAACAGGAGTTTCATAGAACATATGCACCACTAAGGGTTAGAGTATCTGTCTTGGCGTGTTGTTAAGATACCGTATATTTGCTTAGCGAATTGTATCATTGGATTCTAAGGGGTGTCGTTGGGCTCTATGAGGTACTTGTTGAAAAGGTGGAATTTGAGGGCTTTTCTAAACTGTGTTAGGCTCTTAATAGCTGGGTTTAAAAAAGGTTTGGACAAGTTCCTGGAGGAAAGGTCCATAAACTACTATTAAAAAGGGACCCAGGATATCAATGCTTGACCCAGTACAAGCATTGTGGAACCTGTGTCTTTTGGGGATATTGCTAGGTACGTATGACCTAGATTGGCCACTGTTGGAAACAGGATACTGGGCTTGATGGACCTCAGTCTGACCCAGTATGGCATGTCTTATGTTCTTATGTTCTTAATAGCCCGGATACCTGGGGGTAATGCATTCCAGCATCTTGGCGCACTGAAACTAAAGGCCCTATTGGCTGTAGATGTAGTGCAATCTGTTAGTGCTTTCGGGACTTTTAGAGAGTTTATAGCCGTGGATCTTCTTGCTCTATTTGGAGATGTGGTATGGATGAGGGCAGTTAAGGATGCAGAGGAGAGCTTGTTAACAGCTTTAAAAGTGAGCAACAAGGTCTTGAAAATGATTCTAGCCTGGATGGGTAGCCAATGTAACTGTATCAGCAGAGGCGTCACGTGGTCACTCCTGGAGGCTCCATGGAGGACCCTTGCTGCCGCGTTCATGGCGAGCTGCAGCGAGTTCAAGGTGGATTGGGGAAGACCTTGTAGGATGGCATTGGCATAGTCAAAATGAGGAATGATCAATGCCTGGTAGATTGCCCTGAAATCATTTGGTTCCAGCATGGATCGTAAATGCCTAAGTGAGCGGATCTTGTAGTATACTGCTCTGACTGTGTTTCCTATGTGGGCCTTCATGTCCAGGCGTTGATCCAAAGTGACTCCCAGGTAACGTATCGAAGGTTTAGATTGTAACTCAGCTTCTTTTACTTTAAGATATTGTGGTGGGGTAAAGTTAGGGTTCCTCGTAATGAAGAGTACTTCCGTTTTCTTATGTTGTATTCGGAGGTTTTGGGAGAGAAGCCAGTCAGATATTGCATTGAAACAGCTCGTCAGTGGGGAGAGGTCCAGATGTTCAGTAGAGAAGGGTATGTAAAGCAGGACATCGTCAGCGTATAACATGCAATCAACATTGAAGGACCGGATGATCTTACAAATTGGCTGCATGTAAATGTTGAACAATAGGGCAGAAAGGGAGGATCCTTGTGGGACTCCCTGGCTTTGGTGGAAGGGTTCTGAAGTTATCTGTTCCTTCAGCTCCTTCAGGAACACCCAGGATCCTAATGTTGTTTCTCCGAGCACGGTTGTTACCATCTTCCAAATCTCTTTGCAGTGCCCGGATCAGCTTTGCTTGCTTCTCAACGGCCCTGAACCGCTCCCCATTTGCTGCCACCACATTCGCCACTTTCTCCAATCTCACCATAATCGACTCCAAACTGTTTTTTAAGACGTTAATATCCTCCTGCATTGTGTTCAGCGAGGCTCTATTTGTATTAACCATGCCTTTAACAGCATGGATCTCGGAGATAAGTTCCTGCAAGGCCTCAGGACAATCTCGGATGACCGCCATTTTGTGAGGTGAGAGAGGTTCCATTTTAGTTCGCTTTGCACTGATGTTTTGTGTTCCTTTGTAATCCAGACGCGTTGGTTTGGGGCCAGACATATCCGGAGTTGATTTCCAAAATAGGTAGGATCCACTCAATTAGAAGCTGCAGAAGTCAGGATTCTTGACCTTACCCTCCGGAGCATAGCTCCGCCCCCTGTATACCATATTTCGATAACTGAAAAATGAGATGACTAAGGCTTGTATTAAGGAATGAAGTGCAGAGGGATTTAGAAATTTCTTTATAGAGCAGATCTGTCTGAGGGCAAGAAATGAAGATCTAGCACTTGCAGAAATTTGTACTCTGAAGATGGGTTCAGCATCAAAAATGCAACCAAGAATTTTAAGTGTATCTGAGGTACTGATTCTAGTTCTGTCCAGTGATCCAAATCAATACTGTTTTAGATGGATTTAATTTAATATCATCTAAGGCGAGGCATTCACTCCTTGTTTAAGTGAGTTGAAAGATGACAAATTAGGGGAGATTGGATCAGTATAAAAGACTAGTTGAATGTTGTCTACATAACCCGATACTCCATGATCTTGAATTAAAGTGGTTAGTTGACTGATGTAAATATTAAACAAAATCAGTGAAAGAAGAGAGCCTTGGGGGACTCCACATGATAATGAGTAGCTGGGAGAAAGGGACAAGTTTAAAAATATTTGGAAGTGCATGTTGTAGGAAAGAGGCAAACCATTGCAGTACTTCTCTATCTATGCCTCACCGATAAGACATGAGATTAAAATGTGGACTACAGGCCTAGTGAGAGAATGATAGCAGCTTGGCCAGAGTCTAGATGATTTAGAATGTCAACTAATATTTTATTTATTTATTTACACTTATATATCACGTATCCAACTTTACTCTCAGTGGTG
This sequence comes from Ichthyophis bannanicus, assembly GCA_033557465.1. NCBI lineage: Eukaryota > Metazoa > Chordata > Amphibia > Gymnophiona > Ichthyophiidae > Ichthyophis > Ichthyophis bannanicus. The sequence continues at coordinate 1,311,348,488 of CM066031.1, forward strand.
TACAAAATAAAATCACAGTAAAAACACAAAGTACAGAAAGTACAACAGAGCAGAATCGCATTCACAATTCCCATTTATAAATAAATGGGTCTTCAACTTACTTTTGAAAGTTTTAAAATCTGTTTCCCTACTCAACTGGCCTGGAAGAGCATTCCTAAATGCTCTCTTTGCAGAAGATACAATAAACAATCATGTTGATCTGTTGTCTGTAATAGCAGCTTTGAGGGTAGAAGGGAAGGGAAAGGAGAGATGCCAAGTCTCCCTCATTAGGAATGGGTCACAGTAATTGAAGGCTCTCACACTTGTTAGAGCCTCAGGTGTAGTGCAGTGAACCTAATTACTATTTTCATGAGAGACAATTCTAACAGGAGAAAAGACATTTGGCTAACATCTATGCTGGCTCCCATGCAGATGGTGTACATGTCTGCTGCTTCGATTTAGTCAACATTTCTGCCAGGTTTGGACTTTTATTTTATAAAGATACATAGACTCCTATGTGTCTTTATAAAATTGACTAAATATAGGTACTTATCTGGCTTTCACTGATATACAACCTGAATTTCTGCAAGATTGTAATATTTCAGTTATTAAATCTGTCTTAAAGTCAGTGGGTATTTATGTCTATTGTTCATGACTTCAAAGAGATTCATGGACAAGGATTTCTGTAAGATATAGTTGAGATCCAATTTCAGTATATATCCCAGAGGCTTTTTATAGCTATTACTATTTCACTTGCTTAAACCTTTTGAGTTGTAGTCCAAAGAAAGTTATACTCACATACAGCAAGTAGTTTCCTCTCTTCAGAGGACTTACAGGGGGGATATTCAAAGGCATTTACATGGTATACAGATCTGTAAACCATGTAAATGCCGCTTAGAGGGATACAGTTGTGGTCAACATTATTGGCACCTTTGCAATTTACGTATGTTGTGTACAATATCTTGAGAAATAATTGAAAATATTCTAACTGTATGTCATCATAACATTTTGCTAGTATGTTCAACAATATACAAAAAAAAGATGTCTATGCAACTTAGACATAGTAATTTCTGAGAAAAAAAAACAAAATATGACCTGGACAGGATTAATGACACCCTTCACTAATCTTTGGTTGCACAACCCTTGACAGTAATAACAGCCTCCAAACCTTTCTTGTAGCCATCTATAAGTTTCTTACATCTGTTTGTTAGTAGTTTCTCTCACTCTTCAATTCTTCAGGCTTATGAATGTTTCCAGGATTATTTTACCAATGGCAGATTTCAGCTCTTTCCAAAGGTTCTCAATAGGATCAAGGTCAGGACTCATTGCTGGCCAGTTTAAAACAGTCCATTTGATCCTTTTTAACCATTCTTTTGTACTTTTGGATGTATGGTTTGGGTCATTATCCTGCTGGAGGACTCATGACCTTCGACCCAGACCTAGCTTTCTCACACTAGGTAGCACACTAGGTAGTCCTCTGATTTCATGATTCCTTTAATAAGTTCCAGGCCTCCAGTTCCTGAGGCAGCAAAACAGCCCCAGAACACTATAGAACCTCTACCATATTAACTGTAGGAAGGGTGTTTTTTTCCTTATAAGCTTCATTTCTTTGCCTGTAAATGTATCGCTGGTTTGCTGTGCCAAAGAGCTCAAGTTTGGTTTCATCTATCCACAGAACATTTTTCCAGAAAGATTGTGGTTTCTCAAGGTGGATCTGGGTAAAGATCAGGCATGCCTTTTTATATCTGTCTTTGAGCTGTGGGATCCTTCTTGGCCTTTGCCCATGAAGTCCTTTGTTTAGTTCGAGCATATGGTGCCAGTTAAAACCACCACTCCAGATTGCTCCAGGTCAGACTTAAGCTCTTTAGATGTTGTACATGGTGTTTTTTCCAACAGTTCGCACAAACCTTTGAAGACTTCTTGGATTAATTTTCCTCTTCCCACCATGTCCTGGGAGCTTCTTGACAGTTCCATGAGCAGAAAACCTCTTAATAAAAGTGCTAACTGTAGATACAGGAATCCCAATGTCTTTGGAGATGGCCTTGTACCCCTTTAAAATTTGATGTTTGGTGATAATGGCTTTTCTGATGGTCTCAGGTAGCTCTCGTCTTCACCATTGTGAAAATGGAACAGGGAGTGAATGTGGCCATTTTAAATATTAGAACCATCATTCAATGGTTGATTCAAGTCATGTGAGTACTCACAATTGATTACAGTTGCATCTAATTTTACTGCAATGGGAATGTAGTTCTTCTGTTCAAACCAATTTGAATTGTTTATAAGGGTGCCAATAATCATGTCCTACAAATGAAAAAGAACTGTTAGTCCAAACCACAAAATAATCCCATTCAGTGAAGGTTAGACTATGCTAAATGCCCATGAAAATTATGAATTATTTATAAAGATTTTTCAAATAATTTTTGTTGGAATGTTTGTCATAAAGGGATGAAATCTTTTCTTGAAACAAACTTTCCTTTTATTCTCAAAATAGATGAGCATGATCATCAAAATTGTGTGCAAAGACCACAAAAATGTAACACATTAGTAAAACTAAGAACTTAACTTGTGAAATGGCAAACGCCAATTTCTACGATTACCAATCATGGCATACTCCACCGGTGTAGGAGCCAGTCTGGAGAAAAGCACAGGAAATCCAAGCCTTGAGGGCATACAGAGTGCAATCTAAAGATCCAAGATTGTTCCAAAAGCTGCAAACGAGATTCTCGATCACCCCCCCCCCCCCCGGTGGTCCAGGGGGACATAATCAAGATCCCACCATTTTATATCATGAAATCCATGACCTTTCTTTAGACAATGAGCTACAATTAGTGTTTAACCTTGATCAATGTTCTTGGAAGCGAGATTTAATAGATCTGATCATTCTACCTACATACTTAAAAGAGCAGGGACAAAATAAAAGACAGACGACATGAGTTGTCAAACAGATAATGTGCCAATGAAATAAGTATGTCTCTCCAATTGTATCATCAGTCCATCTGTCGCCACTCAACATGGTGGTACAAAAATCACATTGAGTACAGAGAAAGTGACCTAAAGTCTGATGATCAAGACAGTAAACAATATGGTCAAATTCAGTTGCTGCATGAATGACATAGTCCCTTATATTACAGCCACGGCTATAAGCAATGACCAAGTCTGACTGAAAACATTAATGGAGGGCCCGATTCCAGACGCTCAGAGGGGACTGTGATTCTGATCCCGCGGGGCACGTCTAGCACCTCAGGAGCAGAATCACAAATAGTCCTGCAAGTGCAGGCCGGGAGAGCGATTCTGTCCGGCGTGCACATGCAGGACTGCACCCAGCTAATTCAATCAGGGCATTTAAATGGAGCCGCGGCACCATGGCATCATGTTGCCGTGGCACAGAAGCCAGCCAAGACTGCAAATTCCCCTGGCCCCCTCAGCCCCTTCCGTGCTCCTAATGTTTAAAAAAAAAAAAAGTCCAGGGGAGTTATTCCACCTCAGAGGTGAAATAACTTCCCCGGTCATTTTGCCGGCACTAGACATACAGGGCTGACATTATAATTGGTCCTGTATGTCCATGGCCGGCAACCGCCCACTGTCCACCCACTCTCTGCCCCTGGGCCGCCCCTTCCCTGCCCCCGACTAACTTCCCCGCACAACTGGCAGGGAAGTTAGTCTGGGGCTGAAACCAGCACGAATAGCAGGGATGGACATCCCGTTGGGACATCTATACCCGCTATTCATGGTTCAGAATGACCCCAGTGCTTTTTTAGGAGAGAGGTCACCTGAGAAGAGTTAACCATATAAAGAAGCACCCTTACAATACGATATATTGTTGTTCATGCAGCAACTGAATCTGACCGTATTGTTTACCGTCATGATCATCAGAATATCCCCCCGCCCCCATCTCTAAGTTTGTATCTGAGGTGATGAAGGAGGAAGTGACTTGCCCAACCACAAGGATCATCAGTGAGATTTACACTTTGGCTTTCTTGGCACTCAGGCTGCTGCTCTAACCTCTAGGCTGCTGCTCCATTCATTTCTATTGCAGAGACGTTTGTTGTATACTCGATGTTGATTGTATACAATTATTATAACAAGTAAAAAACATTACAACTCTGTATAACAGCAATGGGGGTAGTAATACTGAAATACTACAAAAGCTGCCAGTCTCCCAAAATAATATGGGTCTGTGTGCAGGGCAGGATTTTACACGCTGCATAATGTATTTATTATAAAGAATGATCAACAGCAAGGTTCAATAGGGTTTCAGTCCTGGCTGTAAGGATGAGTGATGACGTGTTTGCATCACCTTTTTCGTAAGGTCCTGCATTTGATTCCAACAATTATTTGATGCTGGTTCAGTCATGCCAAATATAAACTGGCTGCACACTGATGACTTATAAAATGTAGACTGCTGGGAATGGTGCTTGAATTAATTTCTGAGTAAAGGATTTAATTTAGGCTGCATACTGAAGTGGTGTATTTTGTTGAAAGAAATTCCCTTGAATATTCCAAGCTGCAGAAATACAGCAACACAAAATGCTTCCTTGACATACACTCTAAGCTCATCACTTCAGAAGCTGTCATTCAGCAAAAGAAAAGGGAAAAAAAATCCCGGCATGCGGGACTGTTTTCAGAAGTCTGGGGAGTTTTATCTCTTGAGGTAGCTTCTAAAGAATTGTATTGTAAAGATGTTTTGGAAACTAAGTTCAGATAATCTGAGCTCCTTAGCCCATCCTTTATTTAGTATCTGGGAGATCATGACGGATTCAGACTGGTTCCAGGTTGCTGTTGTAGTTGAAACTCAGCCCCTTAGATGACACTAGGGAGTGAAAGTGCCTTGTAGAAAGGCTTAAAAGCATCATTTGCCATATGAAATGCCCGGTGGTAGATGGTGAAAGAAAATATTACCAGACATCTAGTGGGTGAAGGAAAGTAAATTAATATTTGATTGTATTTTCTTATGGGAGCATGTTTACTAAGCAGCGTTACTTGTTAATGTGGCAAATAGTGAAGGCTAGCTGGATGGATTAACAGATAATGCAGGGAAATTGCAACCAAATGATAGCTTGTAGTACCTATGGCCTAAGTTATGATTTGTTTGATATTTTAGTTTGGTGTTAGAATACGCATATACATATGCATGTATATGTGTACATGGGGGCCGGCAGTGGGGCAGGGGTAGGGAGCGTGGGGGGGGGAACTAAGGCCAGCAACCCCAAATGCTCCCTTAATCCTTTGCACCCTGTTCTGCTGCACCGCTCGCATAGGACTAGGAAAAGCAGCATCAAAGACACATGCAGTCTCATTCATTTAATAGAAACAAACCATTTGAAAGGGTCACCTTTAATTCTTGCTTTCAAATAAACAAACACATAGGGATTTGTAGTTAACCTGGGTCAAGGTAAGGGTGGAGTGAAGAGGTTTAGCTCAGCTATAGTGGCCGATAGTGGTGATACTCAGCCACTATCCATAGACTTAAGCATTCTAAGTTAGGACATGCTATGCTGTCCTATGTTAAGTTTCACTATGGCCATGCCACCCTGAGTGTGCCCATCTGATCTTGGAATCTAAGCAGGGTTGGGCCTGGCTAGTGCTTGGATGGGAGACCACCTTGGAATACCAGGTGCAGTAGGCTTACTGCACAGAAGAAAGGTCTGACAATCTACTTCTGTCATTTACCTTGACAGGAAAACCCAGGGGATAGTCATAACTATCCAGAGTTACCAGGAGTCGGCATCAACTCAATGGCACGTAACAAGTTCAATTGTATTGGTGCTATATGTATAGTCATTGGTGGCAACACTGCTGCCTATCTATACAGCAGAACTGTTTTAAATGCTGCAGCCGGCATTTTAAAAAATGCTTACCACCACCCCTGGATACTGTGATGTTGTTGTAATAGCACAGCTCAATGGTCCACATTACTACTACTACTACTACTGAGCATTTGTATAGCGCTACCAGTCACACGCAGTGCTGCACAGACATGTAAGAGAGACAATCCCTGTTCATCAGAGTTTACAATCTAGTTAAGACAAGACACAGAAGGTGTAAGCAGGGGTAAAACAAGGGGAAAGAAAAAGGAAATCGGGTGAGTCAAGATCCAAAAGCAGCACATTGCCCTTCTAGTCACAATAACAGGACTTACTGTAACCTGAGGGTTAGAAATAAAATACATTTTTGCCTTGCTATGCTGGGAAAATGCTGTCCAGCGTTATCTGTGGCAGCTGGATTGGTTTTGCTTTCGGCTCCAGGGGAGCTTTGCAGACTCCAGAGCTGTGTGTTTTGGTGGAGGTGGTGCAGGGAGCTTAGTAGTGAGGAGCCTTGCTGAGAACAGGAAACTGCAGAAGCTTAAAAGCAGGAGAGTTGGGCTGAGCTGTGAAGAAGAATATTGGTAGGGCTGTGTATGTGTGAGCCCTAGTTGAGGTTTTAAAGTACTGATGTAGAGAGGAAAATAGTTGAGAAGACACTAGCTGTCTTTAGATTGACTTGGGTGAGAAAAGCTGGGGTTAAAAATGACTTATAGTAACTGCTGCCTGGAAAGTAAACCTACTCATCCTGATTTAACTGAGCACTGGAGGTGAGTGATTGGGTTTAGCCTTGCAAGCTTTTGTGGGAATATTTTGACTTGATTTATTATTGGAAAATTTGAAACTCCTGTGGATTTTAAACAGGAGTTTGTGACTATAGAAAAAAACTGTCTGCTCTAAAAATTGTTGATCCTGGACAAAAGAAAGAGGTTTTAAGGACTTGGTCACCGTGTCCTAATGTCCAAAGGAGAAAATTGGTTGAAGTTGGAGAGAAATAGAAGAGGCCCTCCATGCTTGTTGGGATTTGTTGAGGCCTGGAGCTGTGGACCTTTTGTAATAAGAACTTAAACAAAACTCGCATCCAGGAAAGTGGAGGGATATTTTCTGAATAAAACAAAATAAGTTTAAAATCCTGTCTGAGCTCTGACTAGGCGGAAGCCAGAAATAAAGGGAATGTTGATGAGCTGACTGGCTGGTACTGCTGTGTGATTCTCAGAAGCTTTGAATTTAAAAGTAGGTGCTTACTGTACTTACCAAATAATAGCTTACTGGCAGGAAAATATTAAGGATAAGGGTTTCCCTCCAGAAATGTTGAATTGTTAGAATATCCAGGAGAGTGAGTGAGTGTGAGTTTCAGGGTAAGAGGAAATAGATAGGGATTTTTAATTATCTTTTTATTTCCATCTAGTTAGGGACCATGCCTGAACTTAACACTCTGAACTTAAATACCTTCCAGGCTGCTGAGAGTTCCCCACCCAGATAGGGTTTTGCTTTATTGATTTTGGTAAAGATAGGGCGTAGGAACTGAAATCTTGGAGAGAGCTTCACTGAATCTGTGGAGCTGAAGAAATGAAGCTTTCCCCTTTAAAGAGAGTGGTAGTTTGGAGGAAATTCTGTGAAAAGACTTGTATTGTCTTTGAATGTTAGTTGCAATAGGTTTGGAGGGTCCTAGTGAAACAATCCTAGGATTCTTAATTAATTTCTGTGAGTTGTAACTAATTGGAACCTGTTAATTAATAATTAATAACTTGTTTAGCAATAATATATTTAATCTATAATTACTTTTTGGATTGGGAGCTTGATTATTTAACTGTATTCCAATATCATGCAACTTGTGTAACATCTCCCTGGCAGTGGGTCCTATATGCAATCCTCTTTTTAGAATTTATTTCCCTCTTATGCTTCTCTTCACTCCACAGTGGAGGAAGATGAGGCTAGTGGTTTTCTGTTCATCCCTCTCCTGAGAGAGAGAAACAGACTCCTCCCTGACTATACTTGAATTACATCTATACTATTGTAAGGGTCTGATGGTATATATCTGCTCCCTCCTGGTAGGGGAGGGAAGGTTACATTACTCAAATCCTTCTCACACCCTGTAAGCCAAACTTTCTCATCCAAAGCCAATGCATTTTTCCTAGAAAAAAAAGGTGCCAGTACTGCATGCTACTACGTACCCCGCTCAAAAAAATTCCTGCCCAATGCTATTTACAGGTCACTCCAGTTTATTCCATCTAGGCCCTTTTTACCTTTTCCATAGTCATTTTTTTCTCATCCCTCGGACCCTCCTAACAGAGCTCTACAGCTGATACACTAGTCTGTCTTCACTCTCTTTCAGACAGTCATGTCACTTTTTCTGAGTCGGTCAGAAGAGGCGCATTAAAGGAAGCCCTTGTTCAGGATGCCATTATACCAGCAACTGCCCTGCCCATATTGCTCATCATCACTGGTTGAAGCTAGCAGTAGGAGTAGGAAAACTGCATTGCCTTAGGTGACATCTTCCTCCTTTGCAACACAGAAGACTATTAACACTTTGAACCGTACTGGCCACTGTACAGTATAAAGGGCCAGGCAGAAAAAAAGGAAGGTAGAGCCCAAAGATTTTGTTTGCGTGCAGCTTGCTGAAATTAATGGAGAATAAACAGATGGGGAAAATGTTCCTCAGTGTTCATTGTTTGGCCTTGTAGTATGGGTTTCATGGTCCAACTCAATCCTCTTTCTCATTCCCATTCAGGATAAAGGCTTTGCTGGGTCCCATAGTGCTCACCTCTGCCTTGAGTGCTCTTGCTCCTTCCTTCTCATGCCCACTGAGGTGTACTGTACCTCAGTCTTGGGTGATCTTTAAAATCTTCTGCCTGTTGTGCTGAGTGCCCTTGGCTCAGGTTCCATACCCATGCTGACTTCCAATATGTCAAACTCATGCTAACATCTTTCTAGTCTGCCAAGCAGGAGAACTATGTCCATCTCATGAATTCTCTTGTCTCTGACTCTTGACTTTTTTTTGCTATGCTCAACTCTCTCCTCAGAGTGCCTTCACCTCTGACCCTTCCTTCCCTTTCTTCCCAATTCAGGGCTGACTACTTCCATCTCACCTTCCCCCTCCTCACTCTCAAAATCTTTCTTCAATCTCTGTCACCCATTCTGCCTTTTCTAAATTCATCAAGGAAAAAACTGCACGTCTTCTTTTGTCCTCCAAACTCACTACCTGCTCCTCTTATCTGATTCTTACCCATCTACTAAGCTCTATCTCTCCCACTGTCATTCCTTCCCTCTGTCATATCCTCAACCTATCACTTTCTACTGCAACTGTTCCTGCAGCCTTCAAACATGCTATACTTTTGCCTCTCCTCAAAAAACCTTCATTAGATCCTACCTGCCCAACCAATTATCGGCCAGTCTCCCTCCTTCCTTTTGCATCTAAACAACTTGAACATGCAGTTCATCACTACTGTCACAATTTCCTTTCCTCATAATATGACACATACATACATATAACATCATCATAAAGAAGATATTCTGAACACACTGCAGTCTAGCTTTTGTCCTTTACACTCTTTAGAAACAGCATTTGCTAAAGTTTTCAGTGACTTGTTTCTAGCCAAATCCAAGGGCTTTTACTCAATCCTCATCCTTGATCTAACTGCTACTACTATTGCTACTACTACTAACATTACTAATCATTTATATTTATTTATTTATTTATTTACTTATTTCTTCTATACCGCCCCTTCCAGTGATCAAGGGCGGTTTACATGGAACAAATTAACAAGTTATGTATACTTCCGTATACTTTACATTGAACAGAGAACTTTTTAACTTTTTACATGGAATAGATATACATTACATTGAAACAGAGAAACTTTCTAACTTTTTACAAATAATGACAGATATAAAAAACTGTCCAAACTATTTACATAGGTTATTTACAAGTGATTCTATACAGGGGTTTTCAGAATAATCGTGCATCATGTGTAGGTGGTGGAATTTATTTCCATTTTTTTTTATCAAGAATTTTGTGTGTGTGTGAGGGGGCTGTGTGGGGTTGTCTAGTTGTGGTTTAGGGAGTTCTGAGTTGGTGTGTCTGTGGATGTTGTGGGATAGAGCTTGGGGGGTAGGGGATTTGGAAATGTTCGGAGAATAGGTAAGTTTTGAGTTCCTTCCGAAATTGGGCGAGGTCTTTTATGGTGCGGAGGTCTAGTGGGAGATCATTCCAGAGCATGGGGGCAGTGAACGTGAAGGCTCTGTCACTTGTGGATTTTTTAGTCTTCTTGAATGATTTTGGTATATCAAGTGAGTGGGCTGCATTTTGTCTGCGAGCTCTTGATTCAGATGGGGTCTGTAGTAATGTTGATAGATGTGATGGGGCGATGTCATTTAGGAGCTTGAATGTTGTTAGGAGAATTTTGTATCTGATACGGCTGTTTATGGGGAGCCAATGTAGTTCTAGGAGTATAGGGGTCACATGGTCTGTTAGACGAGCTTTGGTAGTTACTTTTGCACAGATGTTCTGGGCTCTTTGTAATAGGTATGTGTTTTTCTGTGGTAGGCCAATCAGGAGACTGTTGCAATAATCAAAATGGGGTGTGATGAGTGTATTGACAACCGATCTAAAGTCATGTGTATCCAGGAGGGGCCTTAGGTGTTGTATGGTTTTGAGTTTAAAGAATATGGTTCTTACTGTCTTCTTTATGTGAGGTAGCATGGTGAGAGTATGATCTATTATTACACCCAAGTATTTTACCTCTTTTTTAACGGGTATAGAGGTATTATTGATTGAGATTGTTGTTGGAAAAGTGTCCTCAGTCACTGGTGTTCTTGTAACAAACATTGCTTCCGTTTTTTTGAGGTTAATGCTGAGGTAATTGGTTTCCATCCAAGAGGTGGTCTCAGCCATGCACTCAGCTAGGTTGTCGTAAGTGTGGTTATATAGCACTACAAGGCATACACAGAGATGTACATATAGATGTAAGACACAGTCCACGCTCATCAAAGCTTAATACCTAATCAAGACAAAACACATACAGGCTCATTCCGATCAGGACATAGATCTCATCAGTACGTCCAGTCTGAGCTGGATGTACAGAGGGGATCGCAATTCTGATCCCGCAGTGCACATCTAGCCCCGTGAAATCAGAATAGTGAACAGGCATGTATGTGCAGGCCGGAACTGCGATTCAGTCCGGCCTACACAAACATGCACAGCCTGGCTAACTCAGTCAGGGATTTTAAATGCTGTCTATTCGCCACAGCATGACCCCTGATATGGCCTCCTAAGGCCAGGGTCAGGCTGCAGGGAATGTACCCGAACCCCCCCTTGCCCCGTCCGCACTCTGGCCTGTTAAAAAAAAACACATTCAGGGAAGTTATTCCACCTCGGAGGTGGAATAACTTCCCCACACATGTTGCCAGCCTTGGATGTACAGGGCTGACATTAGAATCAGCCCTGTACATCGAGGGCCAGTGACTGCCTACTGCCCACCCCAGGCCGCCCATTCCCCGCCCCTGTCTAACTTCCCTGCACAATCAGCGGGAAAGTAATTTGCAGGCAGGGGAAGGCACAAATAGTTAAGAATAACCCCCATAGCGAACCTGGAGACTGGAGTATGGTAAAATAGACATAAGTAGTGGACAAGAGAGTGAGGAGTAGGTTCCAAAAGCAGCTTCAAAGAGGGTTGTTTTTTAGACTGGATTTGAATAGGGCTAGAGAATGACAGAGGTGTAAGGCAGGGGTCTCCAAATCCAGCCCTGGAGGGCCACAAACCAGTCAGGTTGGCAGGATATCTCTAATGCATATATATCTCATGCATATTCATTAGGGATATCCCGAAAACCTGACTGGTCTGCGGCTCTCCAGGACCAGGGTTCCCTACCCCTGCTCTAGACAATGCCTCAGCTGAATCCACTGAAAGTATAGGGATTTAGGCAAATCAAATTCACTTTGTAGAGAAGCAAAAGGTTTTCACTTGCCATACATTATCAGTTGGCCAACAAACCAAATGCCCCCTACTAAACCATTGTTGCCATGCGAAAGAACTTTGATTAATTTTAAAAAAAGGACTGTGCCAGATGGGTATTAGTTTCGATAGACAATCCTCTTTAGGAATTGTATTTGCTAACTGTTGAAAAGTCTTCTGAGTGTCCGATATAACCCTATGAGACTTTAACCTCTTTAAAGACACCGTGCCAGGGAGGAGATTTAAGGGGCAAGGAGTACTTATTCTCTCTTCTAGGTCAAGCAATACTGGACGTATACCTATGGCCTCCTCCACCCATCGTGAACCTTGCTTTAACAAAAAAGCATGATGATAGACCTGAAAGTCAGGGAAATTCACCACCCCACCCCCCCTCTTCTTTTTTAGATTTAAGTTTCCTAAGAGCAATTCTAAGCGGTTTATTTTTCCATAGGAATTGAACCGGAATCCTTTCAATTTGACAATAAATTTTACTTGTAAGAAAGACTGGTAGCATTTCTAGCAAATAATTCACTTTAGGAGTGATAGTCATTTTTATAGCTTCAAGACGATCCCACCAAGAGAGATAGGCCGGTGACCACTTTGTTGTTATATTAGGAACCATAGATAGGATCTCCCCTTCATCGTACTGTAGGGTTTCACTAAATGGGTAGCAATAGTGAACTCCCAAATACTTCACCATCTTAGGCTCCCACACAAAAGGAAAATCCTCCAGATCCGTCTTACACACTCTTGAGTTTAAGGGAAATGCGACAGATTTTGACCAATTAGTTTTATAGCCAGACAATCCTGAGTATTTATCTATCAATTCTAAAATAACCGGTATAGAGCTAGGTGTGGTGAATAGCAGCAAATCATCAGCATATGCAGATAGTTTAATTTCCATGCCAGCAATAGAGAAGCCCTTAACCACAAGGCTTTGCCTTATCAATAGGGCCAAAGGTTCCAAGACCAGATTGAAAAGAATGGGAGAAAGAGGACAATCTTGACGGGTTCCACGCCCTAGAAGAAATTCTCTAGACTGAGTCACATTCACAGACATTTTTGCACTTGGTCTCGCATACATAAGCTTGATTAGGTTGCAGAAACCCTCACCAAATCCAAATCACTTTAGAACAGCAAACAGTAAAGGCCACTCCAGCTGATCAAATGCTTTCTCTGCATCTAGCGAGAGTCCCACAAGAGGGCCCTCTGTTCCCTCCGCACCTTCCAAAACGTGACAAAGCACTCTGGCATTATCAGCTGTGGAGCGTCCCTCAGTAAAGCCACATTGGTCCGGATGAATCAAAGAAGGGATCAATTTGGAGAGATGACCAGCTAAGATGGCCGCAAAGTTTTTATAATCTGCGTTTAACAACAATATTGGCCGATAGTTACTGCCAACTGAGGGTCCCTCCCAGGTTTTTCAAGAACAACAATGTTTGCAGAGGTGAATGCTCCAGTCTGTGCCTCATTGTCCAAAAGAAGTCTATAATATTTTTGAAGGTATGGCCCTAAGGTTTTGGAAAAGTTTTATAGAATTCAATCGGAAGACCGCCTGGTCCGGTAGTCTTGCCCACTTGCATAGAATCAATAGCCTGGATATTTTCCATGACTGTGATCTGCTTATCTAGTCCTGCAGCAGTTTCTTGATCTAACACCGGCCTCTGAATATTAGTCAGTAGTCTGTCAAACTGCTTCTCAGAGAAATCTATCTCTGGGGTGTATAACTGAGCATAAAATTGGCAAAAGGTCTCTGTCAAATGTTGCACCTGAGGATCCCTTAAAGCAGTAATGCAAGAAGCTTCCTTATGACCCTTTAGGGAGTTAGCTAGCAACTGTCCGGCTCTGTTATCTTCCAAGTAGTATCGCCCTTTCTTCCCTTGAATATTCTGTGAAGCCTCAATGGTCAAAATCAAATTATATCTAAATCTAAGGTGCTGTACTCTTATCAGACTATTAGGATCAGTTTTCTGGCCTAAAATGTGTTCTCCTGCTTTAATCTGCTTCTCTAGTGCACCAAGTTCTGCTTTACGCTGTTTGTTCTGCCGTATAGCAAAACTGGTAATGGTGGCCCGCATGCTAGCTTTAAAGCCTTCCCACCATGCCCACCCCGAGGAGGCTTGAGATAAATTAAATTGAAAATACTCTTCTATAGCCACCAGGATGGTCTCGCGGAATTCCTGACTGCCAAGAAGAGTTCTATCAAATTTCCAATGTGAGTGAGATTGATAGCTCGTTGAGTCAAATAGGGTGAGTGAGATTGCGGAATGATCAGAGATGTGAGCCGTGTGGATATTGGACTCACTAATTCTAGGACAGAGTCCCTTGAAGACTAGAAAAAGTCTATTTGTGATAACTAGTTATGAGGAGGAAAGAAGAAAGTAAATTCTTTGTCCGTAGGGTGGTGCAACTGCCATATGTCTATCAGGCCCAATTCCTGCATTAAAGATACAAGAACCGGTTGAGCCTTGGGAACCCTAATGGTTCTCATTGGACTCCTATCTACCAAGGGGTCTAGCATGAGGTTCAAGTCTCCCCCCACAATAGTCGGTTATCTGGAGACCTCCTCTGCCAAGGCCGCAATGGAGCAAAAGAAAGTAGGGCAACCAATATTAGGAGCATAAATGTTAATTAAGGCCATTTCAGTGGATCCAATTTTGATGACAGTCATTGTCCACCGCCCATCAGTATGAGACCTAGTTTGTATAATCATGGGGGATAGAGCTTTCCTCACTAAAATGGCTACCTCATTTTTCTTATGATTGGCAGCTGAGAAAGCCACTAGAGAAAAGGGTTTTATATCTAGTTTTAATGACTCCTTCACATTTATTTATTTATTTATTTAACAATTTTTATATACCGTCTTTCTACAAGTCAAGACGGTTTACATAGAACAGTTTATAGCAGTGTGTTTCAACTGTTTACATGGAACATAACATTGGATACATATAGTAACAAGAATAACTATGTACAGCGATCAAAGATCAACTATTTACATATGAAATTATGAGGGGACATCTGTAGTGTAATAGAGTTTAAGTGATGGAGGAGGAGAAGGAGGGGGTGTAACATTTAAGTGTGTCTCCTGTGTCTCCTGTAACAGTAAGATGTCAGCACTTTCTTTACAACCATATAGAAGAATCTTTTTCCTCTTAAAGGATTGTTAACGCCCTTAACTTTCAGCGAAACTATCTTAAAGGAAGACTGCCAAGAACAGTATTGCAATAATCTAAGCAGGACATAATGAGTGTAACAAAGTAGTCAGGGAGGAAGTAGAAAGGAACGGATGCAGGGTTCGAATCTGGCGAATAGAAGGAATGATGGACAATGGCAGAAAGGTGAACCTGGAAGGGCAGAGAGGAGTCAAGTATGACACCTAACCAGTGAAATGAGGGGACCAGGGGGATAGGGGTATCCTGCAATATTGGAGAAAGTGAGAGGCAAGGGCTTCCACCAGTAAGCCAGAGAGCAGAAGTTTTCTCAGAGTTCAGAAGGAGATAATTAGTGGAAATCCAGTTGGCGATTCTAGTGAGACAGGTGTTGAGCGGTGAGAGGTCAGTGTGGAGAAATATGATATTACTGGTGTAGTAGTATGCTGTTCACAGCCGTACTGAGTATGAATCACACACTGTGCGACTTGCACATCAGGTGTGCCTCCCTCCCCTGCCCCCCCCCCCCGCACCTCCATCTAGCCACTTTCTGGACGGTGGCGGGAGAGAAGAGGTGCACCTGATGTGCAGTCGCTGGCACTCTAAGCAGATCTGTCTCTCCCTACTCTGACATCGCATCCCTTAAGGGGCACATTTCAGCTGTCTGCCATTACCTGCTGCCACTGAGAGAAGAAAAAGTAGCGGCGGCAGCAGGCAACAGCAGACAGCTGAAATGCGCCCCTTAAGCCTTTGCACCCTGTGCGGCCGCAGCGCTCGCTCAGGGCTAGGTATGGTCCTGATGCTGATATCCCACATTGCTACACGAGGAGGGTAAGAGGGACCAGGAAAAGACTGCATTGCAAGAGGACAACCGGGATGGAACCAGGCTGCTGGCATTAACCTTTAAATAGGAGATAGAGCAGTTTTTAAACTAGATAATAGGGGAAAGCCGACAGTCGCCCAAGAGCGGATGGTTCAGAAGAATGTATCCTTGAAGGATATTACCAAAAGCAGAGAGGTTCCAAAAAAGAGTAAAGTAGCCCAAATGCCCTCGAGTATGGAGCAGACACAGCTTAAAGAGCCCAAATTACCCATGTCTACCAATAGCCAAATTAATATGAATAAAATACAGTCTCTAAAATGCTTGTATGCAAATGCTAGAAGTCTAAAAAATAAGATGGGAGAGTTAGAAAATATAGCACTAAATGAGAGGTTAGATATGATTGGAATATCAGAGACATGGTGGAAGGAGGACAACCAGTGGGACACTGTGTGATACCTGGGTACAAACTATATCGTAATGATACAGCTGATCAAATTGGTGGAGGGGTTGCGCTCTATGTTAGAGAGGGCATTGAGTCAGAAAGGATTAAAGTTTTGCAGGAAACAAAATTTGCTGTAGAATCTCTATGGATTGAAATTCCATGTAAAAAGGGGAAGGCGATGGTGGTGGGGGTGTACTATCGACCGCCTGGCCAGAATGAACAAATGGATGATGAAATGCTCTAATAAATCAAGGAAGCTAACAAAAGTTACAGCGCGGTAATAATAATGGGTGATGTCAATTACCCCGTATCGACTGGGTCAGTGTCATGGCAGGACATGCTAGGGAGATAAAGTTCCTAGATGGCATAAATGATTGCTTCTTGGAGCAGCTGGTTCATGAACCGACCAGTTTTTTCACTCAACGTGTAATCAAACTCTGGAATTTGTTACTGGAGGATGTAGTAAAGGCTGTTAGTGTAGCTGGGTTTAAAAAAGGTTTGGACAAGTTCCTGGAGGAAAGGTCCATTAACCATTATTAAGAAGGGACCCAGGATATCAATGCTTGACCCAGTACAAGCATTGCAGAACCTGTGTCTTTTGGGGAAACTGCTAGGTACGTATGACCTAGATTGGCCACTGTTGGAAACAGGATACTGGGCTTGATGGACCTTGGTCTGACCCAGTATGGCATATCTTATGTTCTTATGACAAGCACAGAACCTTGAGGGACACCATAGGGGAGCAGGGTGAAGGGAGAAAAGGAGGAGTCAAGAATGATGGAGAAAAAGCAGTGGGAGAGAAAGGAATGGAACCACTGTAAGATGGTGCCATGGAAGCCAAAATCATGGAGATGGGAGAGGAGATTGGCGTGGTTAATGAGATCAAAGGCATATGATAGGTCGAGGGAGACCGCGAGGGATATGTTACCAGTGTCATCGAAATTGTGGGCTTCATTAAGAAGAGGAGTATTGTTTCTGTGCTGTGCCCCGGGTGGAAACTGGACTGATGAGGGTGCAGGGTGTGTATTGAGTCCATGATTTCGGCTTCCATGGCACCATCTTACAGTGGTTTGACTCCTTTCTCTATCATCTGCCTTTGATCTTATTGCTGGTTTCTCCAGCGATGTTCAATTTCTCACCTATTTTATAAGTTTTCAAGATATACATGGTTGGCATTTTTTTCAAATGACATTGGTTGGATTCCTTTTTGATAGGTCACAGGAAAGGGTCCTTAAAAGCATAATTTTAGGTTTGTCCTCTCTGGGATCCCCATTTAGTTGGCCCTGGATTGAATTATTTTTACATCTCATTTTCATATATTAACTTATATATAAATATGTTCATTGGTTGACAAGGAATTTACTTTTTCTCCCTCCAATATTCAGTGTTTGGTTATACTCTGCTGAAAGGCAAGATTCTACCATCATAAAACAATGTGTACGTTTTTAGAGTTCTCTTATGTTTTACTTCATGGGTACACAGCATTGATTTATGTAGTTATTAATAATTAGGTATAGTTATTTTAAGTGGACCTATTAGTGATTTTTTTAAGTCTTGTCACTTTTTCACAATTTTCTATAATTATGTATGGTACTATCATTTTTTATCTGTTTTATTATTCCTTAGGTATTTATGATTTGATGTTTCTAATATAGGTCAACCTGCTACCTATTAGATTATTTTTAATATTATTAATTTTCATTTATGTTACAGTTACATATTAAGGAGAAGCTGGTTAGTTTTGTATTAATTACTTGAATGCTTCTCATAATAGAATTATATAAGTGTATATATATGTGTTGGGTATGTTTTTTAATCACTGTCCACGGTTCTTTCTTTCTTTCTTTGATATCATGCTTTCATTCATTTTATCTATGTATTAGTTGTGATTTGTTAAAACTACCTTGATAGAAAAAAATATGTTTTTTAATGGCATTTTAACAGACCACTGCCCCTGAGAAGGCCACAGCAAAACACGGTCATGTCGGGCTTTGTTTCTTTTGTTGATTAGTTGCCTTGGCATTGATCCATTTCAATAAAGCTTGTGTTCTGATACTCGCTTTTCATTTGGCTTCAGAATTTCTGGGGCAGATAATGCATGAAAGGAAGACCTTATATGCATTAAAGAAGGGAATGGGGAGAGTGTTGAACTAGGGCGATGAAGAGGAAGGGGAGATGGACAGTCTGGGAACACCATGTGAAGAGTCATGATCTTGTCACGGAAGAATTGGGCAAGGAGATTGGGAACAGGGGCATTGTCAGTAGGCAGGCTGGTGGAATTGGACTTGGAGAATTCAGCAAGGACACGATGGAGCTGTTGAGGCTGGTTGGATGAGAAGGAAATAAGGTTAGAATAATACGTTTTCTTAGCAGAGTTGAGCAGGGAACGTTAGTGATGGTGAGCTTGCTTAAAGCATTGGAGGGAAAGGGGAGTGTGATGCTTCCTCCAGGATCTTTTGGCCTGGCGAATGTAGGTCTGGTGGAGGTGAAGGCCAGAGTGATACAAGGGATGGTGGCACTTGGATGATGCACATGTAGTTTGGAGGTGAGCTACTTAGTCCAGGGCAGTGGAAAGGGAAGTGTGCTAGGTCTGGACCTGTTCCTCAATGAGGAGGGAAGTGAAGTCATCAGGGAGGAGTGCATTTGAGGGCAGGAATTGCTCCAGGGTTTGAGGCGTGATGTGACATGAAAGACAAGGTAATGAACAGCTGGCATTGTAGCAAGAGGAAGAGATGTTTGCCTAGAGTGTGAACAGAATGCAGCAATGATCAGACCAGGGAAGGTTCAGAGTAGACATGGAGAGGGGGGGGGGCAGAGCCAGGAGAGGAGAGGATTAAGTTGGCTACATGAGTAGGGAGGATTATATGTTGGCTGAGAGAAACATCATGGAGAAGGGTAATAAATGTTTTATCATGAGTCTTCACAGGGTGATCGAGGTGGATATTAAAGTCACAGAGAATGAGGAGGTGGGGGTACAGAAGAATTGCCTCAGAGAGGGTGAGAAACAAAGAATCTCTTAGAGGGGGATGAAGGGCAGGCAGAGAGTAGATGAGGAGAAAGTGAAGAAGTGGGGAGGATTGCAAGCAAAGAAGTAGAGCTTCTGGATAGTGAAGTGAGGAGGAGGGGACTTCAGAGAGAGACAGTGAGGACCAGGAAGATGGCTGCCACCTTGCCTCTGCTGCAGCCCATATGGGGCACTGAGAGGGCAGAGTAGCCTATAGGGAGGCAGTGGTTAAGGATTGGTAAATGGTGCAGAGTAATGAGGTTTGTGATAAGGAAGCTTATCATAGCTCAGGAAGGAGCTATAGTAAAGGTGAAGTGACTCTGAACAAGCAACCTGTCAGTTCTTGTAGAAATAAGAAAACAGAATTTTTCCATAAAAGACTACCAGTCCCAGAATGCACCAGGTTTCCAACAGCCATTAGAGGAGCTGAAGTGAGGAAACGTGTGTTCAATCAGGAGGGCTATGAGGTAATCCCCAAGCACTCATCTCAAAGGGCAGGGCCTGATTCAGCACAGCTGCGCTGTGCTAAGGTGGAGCACTCATCTAAGCAGAATAAAAGTAGAGTTTATTCTACAGAGAATTATCCTCAGTTTCATCTGGGAGATCCTCATCCTCAGTTTCATCTGGGAGATCCTCAGAATCAGCTTGGATATCCTCAGCTTGGACGTCTTCATCATCTGGAGGATCATCAGAAGCAGAAGCCAGAGCGGACGGACAGAGAGGGCAAGAAACCCTTTGGAAGAAAGAAGAGAAAAGCATTTGGGAGGTCTAGAGGAGTCCAGAGCAGTACGTATACTGGGAGACATTCAAAAGGCCAACATACACCATTGGACTGGGGAAAGCCAGAGGAATGGTGCTGCAGAGCTAGGAATCTCCAGACGGTACCTGTGAGGGAGACGGCTGCACGTGGAAGGGACCCTAAGACCCGTGCCAGAAGGTATGTGAAGAGAGATCCAGTGTCCAGGGATCTGGATTGGAAGGCTGGACATAAGAACTGGACTACATATTGGCCAGGCTATTTAGAGAGGAACTCTAACAGCAATGGAAGCTCAGGTATGAACACTGATCTATGCCCTAGCTATAACCTTGAAAGACAGCAGGGAAACAAGTATTCTCCTGAAAGTGCTCCATTGAGAAATTCCTCTGTGCCAATCCCTGATATTGAACCCATGATTGTTGAAGAAGGGGAAGGAGCAGTCTTAGATACAGGCTGTGAATATATGGATTGCTCTCTGTCTAAACTCCTTTGGTAATTTATTGTTACAAAGTACAGCAACCATCACTAAGAAATACAAACTTGTTCTTTAATCTACTCAGAAAAGCTCCTGAGTAGGATTTTGGGCCACGCAGTAGAAAGCAAGCCAGCTAAGGGGTTTCAGCTGGATAACTGCTAGCAATTGAGCCTTACCTAATTGCTTGTGAGCTCTGAGGGAATCACTTCTGAATCTATGTGTGAAGATATAAGAAGTTAACCTGAAAAGAACAGTTTTTCCCTTCTTTGTGGGTTTTGCTTGTTGTTTGAAACACTGCTAAGAAAATATTAGCTAAAGCCTACAGAAAAGACCAGTTTGTTACCAACCAGGTCTTTATTCTTTTGCTTTGATTGCCTGACAAGTTCAGCTGTTGTTTTCCTGATTTTGTTTTTCTAAGTTTAACACTGAAAGCAAGTATCCTGTTTTATGTGCTACCAAGCATATCTGTGTTGGGAGAAATAACCCCATAAATAAATATCTTATTGGCTTTACACTCAAGCACAACTAATTATTGTGAGCAGCTGTGTCTGGTGTGAATGGACTGCATTTCCCACAATCCCTTGCAAATCATATTGATATATGCACTTGCCAAGACTGTGAACATTCTCACCCAGGCAGCCGTCTGACAGGTTGTGGAGCAATACAGTTTTTGATTTAATAGATCTACAGTTGAGAAGGGCAAAGCGAAGTGAAGGACATGAGGAGATATATGGGCAATGCAAGGTAGTGGAGATAAGGGGGAATAGGAGTAAATTGCTTACCGTGTGTGAATCCGAATGGATGGAGAGACCTGTGGGGTGAGGGGGGTGCCAGCCCCAGTAGACTGGAATCGTGGCTATGAAGAGGCTGCAGAAAAGCAGCAAAGACAAAGACAAAGGCAGGAACTGAATTTGTCTGCAGAGGTTTTGACTGGAAAATAGAGCAGAAGAGAGGAGTGACAGAGGGAAGCAAATGAGGGCATCGGCAACGGCGGAGTCATCTCAAGAGCTTGCCCAAGGAGCAGGATTTGCTCCTAGGGTGCTCACTGCCGTGGCATGAAACGCCGCTGTGGGCAGGTTTAAATGCTGTGCTGGAGTCACCTGATGCAGCCAGTTATGTGATTGCTGCAGGGGGGGTGGGGCAGGAGCTGTAGTACTGTGAATGCTGATTCTGTGAACGAGAGGTACAGATGGAAAGAAGCGGATCTTCCTCTACTGCTATCCCGCTCTCAGCTTGTCAGGGCTAGGTCCTGCGACCTCTTCTTTTCTCTCTCCATGCCCATTCCCTTGGTGTACTGATCTCCTCCCAAGGATATCAGGACCATCTTTATGCTAATCACTCTCAAATTTACCTCTTTCTACCTGAAATCTCTCCAAGAATCCAAACCTGTATCTTAGCTTCCCTGTCTGTCCTTGCTGCATGGATGTCCCACCACCATCTGAAAGTGAACATGGAAAAAGCAGAGCTCCTTATCTTTCCTCCTAAACCCAACTCTTCCGTTTCTCATTTCTCTCTTTCTGTGAATAATACTGTCATTTTTACGGTGTCCTCAACTTGGTATTATCTTTGACTCATCTCTCCCTTTCTTTGTACACATTCAACAGATGGCTAAAGCCTATTTTTCCTTTTTCTGTTTCATCACCAAAATTCAACCCTTCCATCTGAACCAAGACACTTATCCTCTCTTTAGTCCCCTCCCATTTAGGCTATTCAGGGTCTCTTCCTGAATCATCTCTTTCCCCTTCAATCCATTCAAAATTCAGCAGAGCGGCTAATCTTCCACCAGTGTCACTAAGCTCATGTAACTGCTTAAGTCAGTACACTGTCTCCCTATCTATTTCCACATCCAGTTCAAACTTCTCCTACTGGTTTACAAGTTCATTCATTTTATGGGTATTCATTACCTTTCTTTTCTTGCCTTTTTCTACACTCCTCCTTGGGAACTCTTCTCATCAAGCAAATCCATATTATCTGTGTTCTTCTCTTCCACTGCCAACTGTAGATTTTGCTTGTTCTACTTTGCTGCATGGTATTCCTGGAATAGGCTATCTGAGTTGGCAGACTCCATCTCTGGTTATATTCATATCCAGGCTAAAAACCCACCGCTTCAAGGCTCATTTTGGATCCTGACCCCTTATTCTCCTGTTTACCCCCTTAGCTCTATCCTTATCCCCTTTTTGTTATAATTGTCTTTCCTGGATAGATTATCTGTCCTGGATCTTGTTTAATACTCATGTGTGCCCTAACCATTTCCCTTTAGTTCTACCCTTGTCCTCTGTTTGTTGTATTTGTCTTTGTTAGAGAGACAGAGCTTTTTATCAGCAGGTTCTTTCTCTTACATGTATGTAGCCTAAAGAACATCTTTCAAAAAATGGATAAAGGATATGAATGAAGAAAACAGGAAACAGCATAAGCACTGACAATTTAGATGCAAGCACTAATAAGGCAGACAAAGTGAATTTGAAAATAAGCTTGCTGTTGAAAGAAAAATGCACAATAAAAACCTTTATGCCTTGTGCTGTTAAGTGCCATTGAGTTGGTGTCGACTCATGGCGATCCTCTGGATAGCTGTTCTAAACTGTATTAAATCTTCATTCAGGTGGCTCATTGTTGATGGAGCGACATCCATAGCTGCTGTTATTATATCAATCCACCTCATTGCTGCCTTTCCTCTTTTGCGTTGACCTTCAACCTTGCAAAGCATGATGTCTTCCTCTAATGATCTCTCTCTTCGCATGATGTGTCCAAAGTATGAAAGTTGAAGTCTTGTCATCTGGGCTTCTAAAGAAAACTTTGGTTTGATCTCCTCTAGTACTGACTGGTTTGTTCTTTGGGCAGTCCATGGTATACACATTATTCTTAACCAGCACCATAATTCAAAGACATCGATTTTCTTCCTATCTATCTTTTTCATGGTCCAGCTTTCGCATCCATAAGATGTTATTGAAAATACTATGGCTTGGACAAGTCAAATATTCATATGCAGAGAGACATCTCTGCTCTTGAGAATCTTGTCTAGGTCCTTCATAGGCATTCTGCCAAGAGTGATGTGTCATCGGATTTCTTGATTTCTTGTCATTTCTTATTGATCCAAGCAGGTTAAAGTTGTCCACTGTTTCAATTTCTTCTCCATCAACAATGAACTTATTGATTTTGCCAGGATCTTTGTCATCTTTACATTAAGGTGCAGGCCAATTTTAAAACGATGTTCCTGAGTTGTCTTCATACAGTCCTGCTTCTCTGATGATTTGTTCTATATATAAATTAAACAGGTAGGGGAAAGTATGTAGTCTTGTCGTACATCTTTGCTGATTTTAAACCATTCTGTTTCTCCTTGTTCTGTTTGAACTGTTGCTTCTTGATCAATGTAAAGGTTGTGCAAAAGAACTATTAGGTGTTCTGGTATACCCATGCTTCTTAATACGGCTGTATACAAATAGTAAGTAGTAGCCGTAGTAAATTATGGAACTTTATATGCCTGACAGATGTTCAGATAAAATGGCACAGATAAACATGCTTTAAGCATATAAGGTGTTCTACAATATGCATACAGTGAAAGCATCTGAAAATAAACCAGTCAATATTCAATTGAAGTGGTCAGTGCTGTTTGTAAATGCCAGCCACCATGGTTAAATAAAAAGTGGGCTCTCGATATTCAGCGCCAGCAGCTAGTACTCTTACAGAGGCTAGCTGCTGACACTGACCCTTAGACCCGTATATTTAATGCTGGGGCCATCAGCATTGAATATTTGCATTGGTCGCAGAACTCAGAAGCTAACCGGGCAGCAATTATATTCTTCCGCTGCCCAGTTAGCTTCTGCGGTAAAAGTAAGGCCAGCTTTTGCTGCACCTACTTTTGCTTTGTTTCACTAATGAGGCAGCAGCTCAATATCACCACTACCCAGTTGGCGATGGATGCTGTCCCGGAGCACCCCCAGCAAGACCCGATGCTAACCACTTATCATCAGTGTGTGCAGCAGCGGCACCCACACGTATTCAACATTTATATAGTTTAAGGGTTACTGTCAATGTTACTGTCACACTGTTTCCGCTGTTTCCATTGTCTAGTTTCCTGTACAACAGAGTGCCTCCTTAGGCCCTGTTACACTTGTTGGTCTGTAAACCACTATGAATAGTAGAAAGGAAGTATAAAAGTAAGTTTCAGTAAATAAATACATTTACATGGTTTGCAGGTCTACAAATCATGTAAATGCCTTTGAATATCGGGCCCTGGATATTCAGCACCGGTAACCAGATAATGGCTGGCAATGAATATTTGGGCACCAGTACTATCCATCTAGTAACAATTTTCAGTACTGTTGTCTGGCTAGACCTTCTGGAAAGGCTTTAGGATAGCTTCCTTCTGTTCTAAAACATGGAGATTGTATAGTTGCTCTGAAAATTGCCACTATATGAATAATTAGCTGCTCCACTTACAGACTTCCCCAGCACTATCCAGATAGTGCTAAAGAGGTCAGACAGGCTATTTAGTGGTATCATCTGGATAATGCCACTGAGCATCCTGGCCAGTGTAACAGATGCTGCTATAGGCATGTGAAACTGAATATTAACCCAAAATCCATTAATAGGCCAAATCAGCATATTAATAGTTTAGATTATTGAAATTTTAAAAAAGTGTTCTATGAAAATTGAAAGTGAATTGGAGTGCACAAAAATACAATGTTAAACCGTATTCACAGAAAATATAAATTATAAATTGCAAAGAACAGAGTAAATATTTGTTTTTAATTATAATATAAAACCAGCAGGTTGTTGGCACTGAAATTGCACACTAAAGAAAATCATGGCATGTATAAGGAAGTTAATGTATCCTGTGGGATACCTCAGGCAGGGAAAGGAAACTTGAGACATAAAACCAGGCAAATCCTGGGAAATGAAGGCCAAGCAGGTGTGTACAACTCTCTTGGAAAACTTCTGAGTCATAGAGCCATCTCCTGATTCTCATCTAGATTTTCAGCTCATAGAAAGGTTGGCAGGGGGAGAAAGACACTGCTTCACCTGGATTCTCAACTGGGACCCACAGGGTCAAGATAGAGCTAGGTTCCTCAATATGCTCCTCATGGAAGTGCAGAAACATCCACCACCTTATTCTATAGCTCTTCTGAGTCTGCTTCAGAGTGATTGCGCGAGTGAGGGACTTTTTGGCATTTCCCACTCATGTTGCACATTTCTTTGTCTTTGTGAGTGACAGCCCTCATTCTGGATTTGATCTACAAAGTCCATGACAGGCTGCGAGTTTTCTTTTATGTATTTAATAGTTTTTCTATACCGCCCCTTCCAGAGATCAAGGGCGGTTTACATCAAACATAACATGATATCTTTACATTACAACATAGAATACACTCGTTAACATTTTAACTGCTACAAACTATATTACAATAAAGCAGCTAGGAGTATTTAGGTACTCCATTATCCAAAGGTTAAACATTGATAGTGACCTATATATACTAATTGTGACCAGCTCGGAACCTTGTATGTGGAATTTTGATGGTGGATTAAAATTTTGGTTTCAGGATACATAGGGGTATGTTTACTAAACCGTCTTAACTAGCAGCGGCGACGTTATCGCACGATACGTGACATTATCATTCGATAATGGCGCTTTACCATGCGAGAACATCATGTATTGCGTGATAATGTCTGCGGCGGCGGTAAGGTGTGCAGAGGGTGGAGTAAGGCTCCCCAGAGGGCGGAGTAAGGCTCCCCAGGGGCGGAGATGAGGGGTCAATGGGCGGAGAGTGGGCGGGGAGAGGCCCCATGCACACTAACGCCATGAAATGAAGGTCTGAAAATTAGCGCCAGTGAAAACCTCGCGCTAGAGGCACATTTTCAGGAGAGAGAAAACATTTCAGTCAGCAATGTACAGCAAAGCCAGGGAAACCCTGAAAAGTCATAGTAGTGATACATATGCAGGACCCAAAAAGGCAAATAAACATATTAAATGACCAGAACCACATTTGAAATCCCCATAACCAAGCTGGCCAATAGTGCTACTAATGATAAACATAAAGCAACACTACTGACAAAGCGTAAAAAGGAAGATATCATGTTTGGAAGGGGCTATGCTCTGTCCCCTTACAAAGTGAATGATCCCACAGTGAAATAGCGGTGATCAGGGTTTTGTTGTTTATATTGGGCAGGTTTTTTATGGTGTGCACATGTGCAGCAACAGCAGAGTGGGCACATAGGAAAGAGCAACTGTACTGATGCTGTAAATGGGATACAGGGGGCTGCAGGCGGCACATGCTGTGGTCCAGCTGGGGCACAGTGCAGACTAGGCAGATGCCTAAGTGGCACATAGGAATGCCGAAACTGTAAAGCAGCAAGACAGCAACTGACAAAGTTCCAACATGGGCACGAGTGTGTGTCCCACAGTGTCACAAGGGATATTACCCAGCAGGTACCTCCAAGGGTACATAACATTGGCAGGCGGTGCAGGGGGGAAGCGCGCATGTCCATGTAGGCACCCCT
Organism: Ichthyophis bannanicus; assembly: GCA_033557465.1. Taxonomy (NCBI): domain Eukaryota; kingdom Metazoa; phylum Chordata; class Amphibia; order Gymnophiona; family Ichthyophiidae; genus Ichthyophis; species Ichthyophis bannanicus. The sequence goes on from CM066031.1 coordinate 1,311,375,361, forward strand.
ACCCGAGAACCCACACCATAGGCAGCTGCCTACCGACACAGTGGATGGCCTGGGACAGCGCACCACCAGCACCACCGGCATAAGGGCATGTTAGCATGGTGGCAGAGGGGTGCTGGAGGCGGAGGGGTCAGTGACATCTGCCCACAGCAGACCACTGCCAAGCCCCGTTTAGGTGACTGCCGTGCACTGCAACAGACAAGGTCTGTCTGACGAACAGTCATGGTATCCCCAGGGAATATTCTGCCCCTGTGGCAACAGTTTGGTGCAGTACACACAGCCAGTGTGTTCAGGAGCAGAAGGTCACAAGTTCAAGTCCCAGCTGTGGCTCCTGCTAACCCTGTCCCCATATTTTACCCAGTACTAAACTGTGGTAATAAAGACGGAACCCTTATTGTAGATAAAATAAACATGCCTGAAACACCTATATTTTACCCTACAGAGCACAGACAACATAAATATGTGCAATCCCTAGAGCAGAGTTTCCCAACTGCAGTCCTGGAGAGCCAAACACCATTCAGGTTTCATGCTATCCTTAATAAATATGCCTGTGCTGCATTTGTATGCGCCGCCCCCATTGTATGCAAATGTATCTCATGAATATTCATTAGGGACAGCATGAAAATCTGAACAGTGTTTTGTCCACCAGGACCAGAGTTGGGAAACTCAGCCCTAGAGCAGAGGCCAACAGGGATACAAACACCTACACCCACAGGCTCCACTATCCATCACCTCATGGAGAGCCAGGCTGTTGGGCCCTGCACGGAACAGCATCTCCCAATACTGGCACTTGCATACCTTAGCAATGCCGTACTAAACTTGGGAACACATTCCACATATATCAAAAGGTTGCTATGATTAATGTCAGATAACAAATTCTAAGTTAAACATGATTTGAGATTCATCATAGCAACCTTTCTGATATCTGTGGAGTGTGTTTCAGTTATTGATTCTGACAGTGTTTACCACCTCGGGGAGTGACCATAACAATGCCTGCACTGTGCCCAGGACTGGTGTGGTGGCCAGGGCTGCCATAAACCTCTATATTTGCACAATGATGGCATAGGTGTGGGAGTGTGTGTCTGTTTATCCAGTGTGTTGTGGCTGCCTACACCTTACTGAGCCCACACTGCTTGCACTGTTTCCAGTGTTAGCCTGCCAATGTGCATAATGAGGAGCAAGGTACTGTGGGTATGGCCCAGACAGGGTGACCTGGGGAGGATGCATCTGCACAGGGTATAGGGCAATGGCAGGGACATTGTAGTGCCCGATCACCACCTGCACAGACAGGGTGGCCACAGCATGTCATGCTGGGAGGTCACTCTCACCCTGACTGAGCAGTGACCACGGCATGGCTAGGTTCCCCCATAGTGCTGTGCAGCATTTTTCTCAAGTGATATTTATGGGTTCTTCTTTCTGGGGCCCAATCACTAACACACCTGCTTGTTGTGTGTGCTCACATCCCATTTTGTGGTGCACACAGTTCCTCCAGGAAGATGCACTATGTACTAGCTAGCAGACTGTCTGCAGTTAGCATGTATATGGCTGGACCGCCTTGCAGGGTGCAGCAGGTGGAGACTGACTGTGCCCTCTGCTGGTGAATGTCAGATAGTGGTGGGGGCAGCTGAGCTTCTCTAGTGTTCTGCCTGTCTGCCATTGCCTTATGTGATGCGTACACAGCTGCATCGACTTCCCTGTAGGGTGCCTGTTCCCAGCAGGACTGGGGTTGATGGTCCTCTCTACTGCCACCATGGCAGAGATGTACTATGTTGAGCTGTTGGTGGGAGATCCTGTTCCCCCCCCACCCTGAGCCACAGAGGGCAGGTTGGGGGGGGGTGCTACATAATCTACTTTTGGGTTCAAACACCCCCTTCACACAGGATATGCACTATTCTGGGTGCATCATAGTCCACCCGGGCTAGATATGACTGGGAAATACAGATGGACAAAGGTGTATTCTAGGTGTGTCTGCAAGGACTACCTATCACACACTGGCACTAATGGGGACCTGCAGCATAGCCTACCTCAGCTAAGCCAGGTGCTGCGGACCTGGTGCTGGGTGCCCCACCTCACCCTCAGGGTGAGCAAAGGACCCGCACAATGTCACGGTCAGTAGCTACTCTGTGCCAGAAACAAAAACGGTCAGTTCCCCCTACCAGGCCTAGGTGCTGTGGGGGTGAATACCCCATTATGTGATCAGCTGTAGACTGCTGATCTGCATGTGCAGAGCGTCATGGGTACGGGTGGGTTTACCCTATCCTGGTAACCACAGCAGTTTGTGTGTGACCTGCGGTCTTTCTGTTGCCAGCCAGCAGTATGGTAGCAGCTATAGAGATGTAGTCTACTGGTTACTTCAATGACTGTGGAGGCAGAGGTCATGGGTTCAATCCTGCTGTGGTATAATCTAAAAAGGCTATCTGAGGCATTTTATTTTAATTTAAATCAGTGCTGCCAGCAGAAACACCCTCACAGTGCTGTAGCCTAAGGTGCCTCATAGGCACCCTATAAAGCGCTCTATAAAGCGCCCTATAAGGTGCCCTATACAATGCCCTATAGAGCACATTATAGGGTGCCTTGGCAGACAGGGCACTTTATAATGTGACCTATAAGGCGCCTTATGGGGCGCCTTAGGTTATGGCATTGTGAGGGTGTTTTTGCTGGAAGCACTGATTTAAATTAAAAGAAAATGCCTCAGACAGCCTTTTTAGATTACACCACTGCAGGATCAAACCCATGACCTCTGCCTCCACAATCATTGCAGTAACCAGTGGGCTACATTGTTATAGCTTCTAACACTGTGCTGGCATGTACTTAGGGTTAATGCGCGTTAATGTCCCACGGCGCCCACTATCGCGTGATACATGTTCTTGCTACCTTAGGACTGGAACGCCCACACCTTATATGGCATTCTTCACATTATCGCCACAACTAGCGTCGGTAACATTAGCACGGTTTAGTAAACATACCCCATAGAGTACTTCTGTTTCTTGAATGTTTATTTTTAGGTTGTGTATTTTTAGCCATTCTATTACATCATCTAGACAGGATGTTATCTGAGAGTATGTGGTAATTTACCTTCTGTTTTTTATATATGTTACAGATTGGTTGTATATAAAGATTAAAAAGTAGGGCAGAGAGGGAAGAACCTTGAGGAATGCCTTTTTCCTGTTTGAAGGTTGAAGAAGTTGTTTGACCGATCTGACCCTGTTGAATGCGATTGATTAAGTAATATTTGAACCATTGAATTACTGTACCATGTAATCCAAATGGCTGTAGTCTCATAATGAGTATTTTATGACTGATACTGTCAAAGGCTGAGGCAATGTCAAGAAACATAAAGATAAATGCTTGTTTGCTCTTGTTCAAGCCACGTATGAGTCTGTCAAAAAACGTTATCATAAGCATCTCAACACTGTGAAAAGGTCTGAAACCGTGTTGTTGTTCGTCCAAAGGTGTGTTTAATTTGATACAGTCTTGAAGTTGGAGCTGTACTATTTTTTCAATAACCTTCACCATGAATGTAGACTGGAGATTGGTCTGTAAGAGTTAGTGTGGTCTTTGTCAGTCGTATTTGATTTTAAAATTGGGCGGATGATTGCTTGTTTTAAGGCAGTGGGCATGCGTTCTTGTATTAAGAATTGGTTTACTATTGCTAAGATTGCTGGAGTGAACTCATCTTTCGTTTTTAACCAACTGACGGGCATGGGTCAGTAGGAGAAGTAGTTGTATTGATGTTTGTAATTATGTTTTGGAGATGTTTTTGGTCTATAAAGTGGAATGAAGTGCATTTGTCAAGAAAACATAGGTTAGAGTCATTGGGTAGGGGGCTGATTGACTTGGAGGTAATATCATCACTAAATAGTGGTTTAGGTTTTTCCATATAATGGTTAGCTAGTGATAGTAATTTGCTCTTCTACTGGATTAGGTGTTTTAGTTAGGGATTTGACAATAGAAAAAAGCTCCATTGGCCTATTGAATTGTTTGGTGAGCAGTGTAATGTGATATTCTTTTTTTCTATTATTTATGGCTCCCTTGTATGTTTGAAGTGTGTACATGTATAGTCTGTTATCATTTTCAGATCTTGTGCACTTCCATCTGTGTTCTAATTTTCACAATTTTTGTTTCAGTCTCCTTAAATCAGATGTACATCATTTTTTAAATTCTTTTGTCTTGTTCTGCAATGTGTAAGTGGAGCTTGCGCTGCCTTAGAACTAGTGTAGTTCCAGTTAAGGAGAATATCATCTAGATCAATTAGTGTGGAGTCGATACGGTGGAGTGTATTATTTAAGAAAGTTTCTTTGTCAAAGGCCCCAAATTTTCTTTTGTATGGGGTTGGTTCATTAGTAGGAAGCAATGAGGGAGATTCAGGTAGGATGCAGTCTAACAAGAAGTGGTCTGTCCATGGCAGTGTGAGAAATTTAGGGGGTGAGTATAGTTTATCTCATAGGTATTATTCGTGAGGAATATTAGGTCTAAGATATTTCCTTTTCTGTGGAATGGTATCTGAACTACTTGCTGGAAGCCTATATCTGACATGACATTTATGAAGTGTGATGCGTGTGTTCTGTGCGGGGCTGGTAAGTTGAAGTCACGAAGAATAATGTGTATTTTGTTTAAGGATGTAGTACATGCTGTTTCTAAGATTGATGTAAGGTTGTCTGGTGTGGGTGAAGGCTGCCTGTATATTAGGCTAATTGATATGTTTTTATTTTCAATGGTTAAGAAATCTACACCTTCAATGTTTTTACTTAAGTGAAGGGTGGTTTTTAGAACTTTTTTCACTAAAATTAGGACTCCTTCTCCTCATTTGGCTGCCCTAGGGCATTGGTATAAGTTATATTCAGAGAGAGCTAGTTGATTAATACTTGTAAGTACTATATCTGAATCTGATAACCAAGTTTTAGTTAGGCACAGTAAGTCAGGGTTATTATCATTAACAAGATCTAATATTACTGGTATTTTATTTCTGATAGATCTTGTATTAAGTAGTATACATTTTATAGAGTATGCTGTGATTATGGATGTTTGTAGAGCATGAGCATGTTGAGGATTTCGTATATTAGCCTGTGTTGTAGATGTTTATGGTAGTGAAAAGATGAAGGGTGATATGGGAATGAAGGACCATGCTTGGTACGGTGCTGTATGATAGGAATTCAGTAGTTTTGTGATGTGACTAGTTGAAGAAATTGAGCTAGTGGTGCTAGAAGAAGTATGATTAGGAGGAGTCTGAGACAATATCGCAGATTAAATTTTTCCATTTTAGGTGTTAATAGAATGTTAGGGAAGATAAGAATTGAAATACATCATTCATTAACTGGACAGTGAAAACTATAGCTGAAGGTCAACCTAGATATATCTTATCTAGACACTTGCCTGAAGTATAATAATGAAGTAATTTGACAGTAATATTTGATGATAAATATTAGCATCAGTTTACAGTACATTGTTTTGCTTTGTTTACAATGCTGGCAGTACCCAGAAGATGCAAGACTTTTAGGGGTATATGATGGTGGGTTGGTTGGGCTAGATTATACATAGCCAAGCTCCATAACCTGAACTGAAAAAGAAGGATGAAGAAACAGGGCAACACTATTCAGTATCAGAAGTAGGACACTCTGATGTATCCTCGTGAACTATAATAATAATAATAATAATAAAGAATAACTTGAGACAGGCTGGACGGTTAAAGGGCATCTCTGTATCTTTTATAACAGACAAGGGAAAATAAACTGACCTAAGTATAGCAGAAATCCAGAATCCTGAGAAATGGATTAAATTCTTTGGTAGAAACTGATACAAAGTTTATCAAACAAAGAATATAAGTGTGGTGTAACCTACTGGAAAATTAATGAAATGTCCTCATCAGCATTTATACCTGCTCAGAGTATTGGGTAGAGGTAGGCATGCTATCCACCTATTTGTCTGCATCTAGGGTCTCCAATAGTGAAGGCAGAAGTAAAAAAAAATTCAGATCCAATGGCACTAGCCCCAGAGAACTCAGTTTAGTCTTAGTTTAGGAGCTTTTCTTGTTTTTTGTTTTTTCTAGTTCTGAGAATCCCCGTCTAGGATCCCCACCTAAGGGCCACACCAAAGGGCACTCTGGCGAGGTCCTCAGGCACGCGCCTGCGGTGCACTGTTCATTTCAATCCTGGTGCAGCAGCTGTGACTGATGGCTGGTGGGGGGAGCAGGAGGAGCTCACCTTCTGCTCCCTGCTACTGGTGCTGATCGGGGCTGGAGGGCTGGAAATGGCAGCACGCTGTTCTTTTCAATTCTGATACAGTAGCTTTGAGTTCCAATATTTTTTGCAGGCCATTGTTCCACTCGAACACCAATGCAAAGGGGAAGCTCCAGTAATATTTGATGGACTTAGCATGTAGCCGCCTCTCTAGTGTATATTGAGAGAGATCCTGATATATCTGTATTTCCCAATCTCGGAAGGAAATGGAGCGCTTGCCCCATAAATTCTGCAGCAGAGCCACTTTGTCCTCGAAGAAGCTGAAGCAGGCTACAATAGGGAGCAGGTGGGAATCTCGCTCTATGCGCTCTCTCAAGTTTAAAAGGCCTTGAAGATCCAGCTACAAAGAAGGCATAAATGTCCTGCAAAATTTCCATGATGTTTTCAGAGCCTCCTACAGATTCGGGCACCCCTAGGATGTGAATATTGGAGCGTCGCTGTCTCTTCTCCATTTCGTCACTCTTTTCCTTTAAATCCTTAGTTAGTTTATTTATTTATTTGGTTACATTTGTATACCGCTTCTTCCAGCGATCAGCAGCGGTTTTACATTGAACTTTTAACACAGCAATCCTTTTACATATAACAATATTCTAATTTGCTTATATATGGATAAAAAACAAGTTGATCCAACTTGTAAAGTTTTGATTGAAACAGGGCTGTTGCATCAATTTGTTCTCCTATATTAATTTCATTTTGTGTCACACGATCATCCAAGAATTTCATATCAGAGTGGAGGATCGATATTGTTTTGGAAAAGTCCATCCAAAAGGAGCTTAATTCCTGAAGTACTTCCAACAGGTCAGCTTTGGTAGCAGGTTGCGTTGCTTCATCTCCTTATAGAGTGAGAGAGCTCGAGGGCTGCATTTGAGCCCTTTGAGGACTACCAGAATTGGTGTTGTCAGATTTTCAGGAGTACTTAGACAGCACTGACGCGTAAGTGTTCTTGGAGGACATGATTTCCAGGAGCAGACTAGTAGGGCCCGTCACTTACAGAGATGAACAATTTGTAGCAGATGCAGATCAAAGAATTCTGTCCCGGGGTAGAGCCTCCAACTCTGAGGACACTCTTCAGGACTTGGGGGGGGGGGGGGAGAGGGGGGTAAGGAGAAGATTTATATAGATCCCATAAGTACTGATTAATAGTACCAGCAGCAGCCACTGGAGGGAGATCCAACACTACAAAACAGCTAGTGCCCAGTTCTCTTTAGCTAGTTTTCACTATGAGGGAGCTTACCCAGTGCAACTTCCTTTCTCAAACTTGCATATGCGGAGACAGTCAAAGGTAAAGCTACAGAAGCCCCAGCTGTTGGGAAAACAAGGTGTCAGGACAAGATAAGATTATCGCAGATCGTTTTTCTCCAAAGAGATTTCTACCTCCGGGACTCCATATTTGTCATGCCAAGGGAACAGGAAAAGACACTCTGCTTGCTTCTGTGCCTCCACTTGCATTCCAGAAATGCGTGCCACAAGCATGCGGTTATGGTGTAAGTGTAGAGCCGGGGAGGCCGAAGGGACAGATGATCTTCATCCCGGCGCCCATCACATCAAGCGGGGGACTGTTCAACAAGTGCAATTTATTAGATAGCTGGAGATTCCACTTTAATATGGGAGGAGTGGCCTAGTGGTTAGGACAAGGTACTTCAGGCCGGAGGGCCGGGGGTTCAAGTCCCACCTAGGACAGCAATCTCAGGCCGGAGGGACTGGGATTTCTAGTCCTATAGGCACTCCTTGTGGTCTTGGGCAAGCCACTTAACCCTCCATTGCCCATGTTCCCTGTAAGTATTAGCATATGTGTGTCATATCCCCTTGTGTTAAATGTATCTCCCAATTGACCGCTTTGACCCGGTGAAAAGCAGGATATAAATACAGCTTAATAAATAAATAAATAATATTCATCCGGTGGCGTTCAGAGGGTCAGATCCCCATTCCTACTGCTGCAGTGCAAATGTTTTTGTGGTTCGTGAAGAGAGGAGGAGAAAGCGGTGGTAGAGGACACTCGGTGGAATAAGCCCTCCTTTTAATCACAGAAATCTACATGGGCTGCTGCTCACATTGCTGGGAACCGCTTAACAGTGCTCTTGAGATGTCAGTGGCCCAGGCCATTGGGGCAGCTCAGAAGGGAATTGGGCGGTCAGTGGCATAGAGGGAGATGGCACAGCACATCCACCTTTTAAGCAATCCAGGTGAGCTCACATGTACAGAGTAGAGAGGAGGAACTGTTGGGAATCCATCAGGAACATAATCTCCTCAGGCAGGTCATAGGTGGGCTCGGAGCGATGTTAAAGAGCTGCCATTTCTAGAGAGCTCCCTAGTGCCCCTCCCCCCCTCAGAATCATCAATTTTTGCAGTCTCTACCCCTTTTTTCAAAAGAGGTGCTTCTGGAACCATATCAGCAGTCTTCACAGGAACATCTTCCTGTTTTACTTCATTGTCTCCATATACTGGAAAGACCCACTCTTGAACAATTTCCAAGGAAACTATCTTCACAGCCTGATTTCTTCCACCATCTCTGCAGGAATCAGATTGTCTATCATTTTCATACTCAAACATTCCATTTCTTTCCACAAAATATTCCTCTAACGCATTCAGTACTATTTCTTCCTCATCAGTCATTTTCCACACTGCATTAGTTTCCGATATAGTCTGTGGTAGGGAAGCTCATCCTGAGTTAGGAGAAAGTGAAAAAAACCAAAGAATTCACATTAATAAAAGGACCTATTTTGCAAGTTCAGAGAAATAAAACCACAACCACACCTAGAAACCAGAAAATCCCCAGCTGGGACAGGTTTCAGAGTTCCCTTAGTGGAGTAAGGGAGAGTGAATACAGAACCAAGGTAAAAGACCCTTACGTCAGTAAGCTCCCTGATTACCCAGGTGCCAGAGGGCAAGCTGATCTCCGTCACCTGGGAAGAGAAGAGGTGGGGCTGGAACCCTGGAGATTTAAGCCTAGGTTAGATTTTAGCAAGGAGAGGAAGGAGAGCAAGGAGAGCAACGGGAACAGGAGCAGGAACAGCAGGAGAGGAGAGTGCTGGAAAGAGCCAGAGAGAGGTACAGAGCACGAGAGAGGAGAAACTGCTACAAGCCAAGGCACAGGTACAAGCCTTAGAAGCCTGTCCCATACTGAGCAGTGCAGAGTTGCAGGAGACACTCTCAGCTCTAAGGAGAGGCTGTCAGTTAAGCCCAGTGAGCTAGAACGAGAGATAGAACCAATGCAACTAGGAGAGCCTGATGCTGCTTTGAATGAGGAAGATATATTCATGGATTGCTCTTTGTGCCAAGCCTTAGCTACAGAGGGGTTGAAGGAAAGCCAACCTTAAGAGAAACTCTCCAGAGCAAGGTAACTTTGAAAAGCAAGGAAGATGTTTTGTGAATTCCCTGTGTTAAAGAGGGGAAACTTATGCTGAGAAGTGAGAACAAGCTGAAGCTGTATAATTGTGCTTGTTAAACACCTGCTATCCTGTGCAGTGAGACGGCAAGAAGCCAAGCTAATGGTGAGAGGAAAAAAGCTTTTGTTTTGCTTTTGAATGTTCCTAAGAAAACCTAAGTAGAGCTTTGTTTGCTTATTGGAAGTTTGTTCCTATTGGAAGTTTTGCTTTACTTATAAAGAGGAGCACAGCCTGGAAATGTTTGGAACTGAAAAGAAAGGAGACTGCCATTGAAGAAAGCTGTTTGTGTTTATGCTTTAACCAGCAAGGCTAGAGAAAGCTGGTAGCCTTGCTGTTAAAGGGGTTTTTGCTTTTGAGCTGAAGAATACTGTAAGCTGATATTTTGTTTTGACCTTTTGCTTATGTCCTGTTGTGTTTTTGAAAGAAACCTGGAAGAAATAATCCTGAAAGAGGTAATTTATGAACCTTGCATTTGAGTTTAATAAATTTCTGTCATTGCCTTACCAAAAGAGCCAACTACAAGTTTTTTTCTACCTGAAGCCATATGTGTAGCAGTTAAACTACATTTCCCAAGAAGCATTGCGGGGGAAACAGTCAAAGAAGGCTGAAAATGGAAAGTTTCTATTAGAACCACAACCCTCCATGCTGAATGCAAGGAGCAAGGACGTGACAAGTCCCTCCATTAGACTTTCCTTCTCTTTCTGTCCCTTGAATATTTTATACAGATGATCCAGTTGTCTATTGACATCTGCCCAGTACTTCCAGTACTGTAGTTGGATATTTTCTTACGCATGCTGGTCTTCTCTCTCTCTCAACAGAATGTCTTCCGGCTCCCACTGGCACATCAACTTGAGCCCATATTCATCTTCAGTGCCAGACTCGTTCTTCCTTTTCACGTTTTATATTTTTAGCGCGTGCCGATATTTTCTCCACTATCAGGAACATTACCTCCAGATGGGTGACAGGATCCATGCCAGTGGGGAACGAGCTCCAGAGCTATGAAGCCCCCCCCCAACCAGAAAAACAGAAAGCACCACACACATTAACTTAACTAATATATTTTTACTGAACCAGGGTGTTTTCTTTAATTCAATTTTAAAATAATTCCCAAAATTTCAGGTGCCTCTGGGACCCCAATTTAGCCACAATAACCCGCAACACAACCCCAAAAAGCCCTATCTTGTCCCGTGACACCATTTGTATACCCTGTCCACCCACACCCAGGGCAAGATAGTGTAGGCTTTCCCTTATTAGGAGTGTTCACAGTAGCCGGGGAGATGGTAACCCTATCTAACCCTCTTTAGGTATAATGGGGGTTACAAGAAAATTAAGTCCTTTCTGGAACACTCACTGAGAGTACACAGACAGGAATTGAAGCAAACCTAATGGATAAGTGCCATAGGAGTTCCTGATGATACAAGGAAACCTGAATTACTAGGCAAGTACTGTGGTAAGTAATAAATGTTTTCTGACACAAATAATTGATCGTAAAAAACAAAAAACAAAACAGGTATAAAATTTAATAAACAAAATTTGAACCAATTAACAATGTTGCATAACCAGTGATGTCCATCTTCTGCATTTTTGTTTCAAATACAAGTTATCTAGGTAAGTTCTGCAAATGTATACTCAGTCTCTCTACATATTTGAGCTCAAATATCTTAATGTGTGTGGGTGCACCCAAGGTTACAGTACTTATCCGTCCAGAAGGGAATCCGTTGGGCCCAAACCTGGAGTTCTGCTTCTCTCTCTTTTTCTCTCTTGAACTTGCTGAACTTGCAGTTCTCAGGGGTCACTGTTCTTCTGAAAATCTTCAGCTTTTCAGCCAGAGGTAAAAAAACAAACCCTACAGCTTTCCCTAAATACTCTTACACTATAGTTAACTGTACTATAATTCCTGTCTAACTTTCTATTCTTTCTGTTTCCTGAACAAAATATAACAAAAAAAACGGTACCAAGTGTATGACTTGGTGCTGCAGCAAGCTTGTTCGTTCTTGTCACATTCACTATCACTTTCTCTCAGCCACACGTACATTCCCTATATTTCTCTCACTCCTATGATTCTTTTTCAGTCTTTCTCACAATACTCAGAAAGACACTTGTTTTCACTCCCTTCTTGACCACTCAACATTTATCTGGTGTTTTATACTTATAATCCTCTTACTTTTTCTCCCTCACTACACTGTAAAAGACTTTTCTAAACCCACTTTATTTTCCTCTTCAAAGGGGAATTTCACCTGTCTTTTCACCTTAGTAGTTGGCTTCCCCCTTCCTACTTAAACCCCATAATCTAAGGAAATCCCAAATCTCGTCTAATCCTTACCTTTCTCTTCCTTACATCATTTTCCTTCCTTCCCTTCTTTCCACTTAATCTATTCTTACCGTCAAACCAGCTTCCCAAACATATTTTCTCTCCTTACTTTGACAAATTCAGCCCAACTTCCCAGTCTTTTTCATTTACAGCCTCCTTCTTCCTTACTCAGTTACTCAAACCAATCAGCCCCACTTTCACACTCAAGCAAATCCACTCAAACCAGGGCCCTGTCAGCAAATACTCTCTCATACATCCCCTCTCTTAACACACACCGACTCCAGCAGTCTCTTTCTTTCACCATCACGAACGTTCTAAAATCCCTTCTAAGAGCATTCTTGCATCTGTTGATGTCAGCAAAAAGTCCAGATTTCAAATAGTCCAGAAAGAAATTTTCTGTGCTGTCCTTCTCTGCCTTCCCTGTGGATACAGGGATAAAAAAAAAAAAATCCCAAAACACTTGGCTGCTTCTCACAGTTATGCAGCAGCCCCTGGATCCCCAGGTGAGGTTTTTTTTGTTTTTTGGGTTTTTTAAAATTTTTTATATTTATGAAACCATCAGGTTACAATACGTTACATTCAAGAAGTATTGGGCTTCCACATTAGTGTGCGCTGATACCTTTAACGTGTGCTTTTTTATCAAGGGTCTTATTGTATTGTATTTTATCAAGGGTCTTAACAGAGCCACGAGGGAGAAACTCTCTTTTCGCGCTGAAAGCCGGTGCGGCTGCTGAGACAGAGCTGATGCAGGGAGGCCAGGCTCTGTCGGGCAGGGGGGGCCCCGCGGGATATTCGATTCTGCCATTGCCGCGGCGGCGGCAGCAGACAGCATTTTTTTTTTATTTTAAAATTTCCCTGGGCTGTTGGGGTGGAAGTTAGGACTGGAAATGGGCTAATGGGGTTAGGACTGGAAGAGGGCTGATAGGGGGACTGGTAATGGGCTATGGGGAGCTAAGTCTGGAAATGGGGTGATGGGGAGTTAGGACTGGTAATGGGCTATGGGGGGGGCTAAGACTGGATATGGGCTGATGAGGTTAGGACTGGGAGTGGGCTGATGGGGGGTTAGGACTGGTAATGGGCTATGCGGGGGGGCTTAAACTGAAAATTGGGTGATTGGGTTAGGACTGGGAGTGGGCTGATGGGGTTAGGACTGGGAGTGGGCTGATGGGGGGTTAGGATTGGTAATGGGCTATGGGGGGCTTAAACTGAAAATTGGGTGATGGGGGTTAGGACTGGAAATGGGCTGATGGGGTTAGGACTGGGAGTGGGCTGATGGGGGGTTAGGACTGGTAATGGGCTATGTTGGGGGGGGCTTAAAATGAAAATTGGGTGATGGGGTTGGGACTGGAAATGGGCTGATGGGGTTAGGACTGGGAGTGGGCTGATGGGGGGGTTAGGACTGGTAATGGGTTATGGGGGGGCTTAAACTTAAAATTGGGTGATGGGGGTTAGGACTGGAAATGGGCTGATGGGGTTAGGACTGTGTAACACAGAAGATCTGCCCTCTGCCTCAGAAGCACAGAAATCTGCTGTTTGCAGTTTAGATTCTGACAGGCAGGCAAGTCACAAGATTCCCAGTTACCATAGGCAACGTAAACAAACTCAGACACGAGGTCTGCAGTCACGCCTAGCTAGTAAGCATTCCCCAGCTGCTGATGAAAACGGCTTTCACCTGTGCAAGGGAACGCCCAAGAAGCTGTATAAAAAATGTTCAGTGCAGTCAGAGTTAGACTGGCAGGACACGAGAGACTTGCAAGACTGGCAAGACACGAGAGACTTGCAGTACTCAGAAGAAAGCTCAGAATATTCAGGAAATACAGACACAGAGTCAGAACTGCCTGGAACTTCTAGCAGGAAGCCACAAAGAAATTCACAGAAAGAAACACGGAGAGTTTCACACAGAGAGGTTAACTGTAAGAAGCACTTACCTGTGACGCAGCTTGAATTTCCTAAGCACCGGTCTGTGCTGAATGAATGGGAGGCAGTGAAAGGCAAACTTTCTGTTCTAATGAAAATACTGTAATTGATAAAGCAAAGTGTGAGCCTATGATTACAGAGGCTGGTATTGAAAGTCCATGTGATGAAGCCATGGATTGTACGCTGTTGTTATCCGATATGGTTTCCTCCTTATGCTGAAGCCAGGATAAGAGTGCTTCGTGAGTGCTGAGAAAGCTAAGAAGAGACAGCTAGCATATCGGATAAGCTTTATACGGTGATTTATGAGTTCTGTTGAAGCAAGATGCTATGTTTAAGTTTTCTTCAGTTTACCAGAAGTATGGTTGTATCCTGAGTTTTTTTGTATTATAACCTTTTTGAAAATCCAACCCCGGGAGGGGAATAAAAATCCTTTTGAAAAACCTGACCACTTGACTCACAACTACAACTTTCTATAAGAAAGGTCAGGCCCAGCAGTCTGGCTGTTAACTTAGGCCACAGTCCAGCTCCTGCTGGTGACATAAATGGCGTAGTATTTAGGATTTTTGAAAAAAAAAATACTACAAAAGGCTTTCTTCAAAGAGGATACAGCTGGTGAAGGAAAAAAAAAGCCAAAGTGAAGAAAATCCTGAGGAAGAAAAACCTGGGTTGGAGTTTTCCAGCAACTGGATTCCCACATCCTGACCTGGAAGGAGGCATGGACAAGAACCTTTCTCAACGCGAGATCCTACACCGTGCTAAGGTACAAGTACGTGGGCACGGGTGGTGAGGATATTTGAGAAAGGAGAGGAAATTTGTACCTTGAGAGGCAGGCAGAAAAGAAAGGAAAAAAAAAAGAAAATTGTGCCGCACTTGGTGGGCCCTGTTTTTTTTTTCTTCCCTACAGGTACGCTGAAACGCCGAGATGGAGCTCCAGGAGATGCGAGAATGGATGGCAGCCCAGTGGAAAGCCCAGAGTGAGCTTATGAGACTAATACAAGAACGAACTATGGCAGCGCTAGCCGCGCAGCAACAGCCGCTCTTGGACTTACTAGCAGCTCTGGTGAAGAGGACGCATACAGCAGACGAAGCTGGGACACTATTACCACATGTGGTAGGACCACAAAACTGCAGTGCATTGGCACTAGGACAATTGCAAAGTACTGATAACTTTGATGACTACTCAGACGCTTTTGAGAAAATTGTGGAAGCGGCTAAATGGCCACTAGACCAGTGGGCTGTGAGGTTCGCAATGTCCCTGACCGGAGAGGCATTGACGGCCTACAAAGCTATGCCCGCAGGCCTAGTATCCAGTTACCTGGATGTAAAACTAGCAGTAAGGGATAGGTTAGGATTAACTTCTATTCACTACCGGCGTCTGTTTAGAGAGGCAAAGCTCATGCCTAAAGAAACGCCGAAAGCATTAATGCAGAGATTAAAAGGCTTGGCAACAAAATGGCTTGCTCCTGAAAAAGCAACTGTTGAGTCTTTGATGGACACAGTGCTTCTCGAGCAATATTTTGAGGCCGTACCACCAGAGGTCAAGGCTTTCTTATTGTTACAAAAATGTAAATCCACTAAGGAAGCGGCTGAGCTCACGGAGTGTTATTTTGAAGCGGAGTTAGCCGGGACTTCCAGGGATAATGTTTTGAAGGTAACAGGCATGGAAAGAATGCCAGGGTTTAGAAAGGCCTGTAACTATGGGGTACATGAGAAAAGTGTGGAAAGTATGATGTTGTGAAATGCTTTCAATGTGGAAAAACTGGTCACATACGCAAGGAATGTAAAGAGCGTACTGCCCTTATCTCGGGAGGAGAGAGACACGCTGGGAAGGGTTTTGTGCTCGATGTCCAGGTGGAAGGGGTAGATGCTGTAGCGCTCCTTGATTCAGGAGCAGACCAAAGTATGGTCTCCCACACAATGTGGCAGGCTATTTTGGCTCATAATCCCTCCGTCCTCTGCAAAACAGGCCAGAATGTGCGAGTGAAATGTGTGCATGGGACCTCATCATATTACCCATTGTATAGTGTGCTTGTGGAAGAGCTAGGTACTAGTGAGAAAGTACCAGTGGTGGTGATCCCAAACCTCCCGAGAGAAATCGTGTTGGGGAGGGACTGGCCTCCTTTTCGGAAAGGCCTCAGGGAAGGTCTAAGCGAAAGAACAGGCTTAATTTCCACTAGGTCCCAGAGTAAGGCCTCAGGGGCAGGGACAGGTTCGCTAGCTGAGCCTGAGGAAGTGCCCGAGGGTAGGGACATATCCCCAGAGCAAGAGACTAGCCTAGATAGGGAACCACAAGACACACTTCCCTCTAATGAGGATTTAATTAGCCTTCCAAAAAAGACTAGGAAGAGTAAGACTGAAAGGCGCCAGGAAAGGAGACATAGGTCGCAGGGAAGGGCAGACCTGGAAGCCGGGGAGGGACTACCTTGGGTGCCAGCCGAGCTGGTGAAGAAATTCCCTTCCTTCCCTAAAGAGCAGCAGGGTGATCCAGCTTTAAAAACGGCATTCGAGTATGCTCAAGAAGCTAGGACAACCTTACCAAGATTCTTCCTAGAGGGAGAATTGTTATATAGGGAAAGTGCTGATCCAAGAACAGGTACTGTACGTAAGCAGCTGGTGGTGCCAACTACCTTTAAGTCGGTAGTCATGAAATTGGCACACGACCACCCCGTAGGCAGTCATAAAGGTGTCCAAGGGACATTAGATCAGATTCTGGCTCGCTTTTATTGGCCGGGAGTATTCAAGGAGACAACTCGATACTGCGAATCCTGTCCCGCGTGCCAAAGGGTCACGGATGCCAAACCGAAGCCAGTACCGATGGTTTCACCACCCACCATTGCAACCCCAGTGCGGCGATTAGCAATGGACATTGTAGGGCCCTTAGTGAGAACACCGAGGGGTTTTCAATATATTTTAGTAGTCATGGACCATGCGACTAGGTTTCCGTGGGCCATACCCCTGCGCAATATTTCCGCAAAGACCATATCGATAGAGCTCATAAAGTTGTTTTGTGAGATTGGGTTTCCCCAGGAGATTTTAACTGATCAAGGGACAAACTTCACCTCAAAACACTTGGCCATGCTTTGGGACGCCTTTGGGGTGCGTCATATCCGCACCTCAGCATACCATCCCCAGTCCAACGGACTGGTGGAAAGAATGAATCAGTCATTAAAGCAGATGTTAAGGCGGAGCCAAGAGGGGAATATGGTTGAATGGGATAATGTACTTCCCTTCGTCCTTTACGTGTGCCGAGAACGTGTACAAGCATCATTAGGGGCATCCACATATGAGCTGCTATTTGGTAGGGCTCCGAGAGGAATCCTGGATATACTTCGGGAGCAATGGTTTGCACCGGATGAGACAGAGGTAGGGGTACCCCAATTTCTCAGGGACCTCAGGAACCGTTTAAAACGGACATCCCAAGTGTCCATGGACAATCTGCAGGCTAGCCAGCACCGGCAGAAAAAGTATTATGACCGGGGGACTAAAACAAGGCATTTATCTGCTGGTGATAAAGTTTTAATCCTAGTAGCAGATGCCGGTCCGAAGTTTGAGGCCAGATGGAAAGGCCCTGGCACAGTGGTTGAGAAGGTGGGTCCCGTTTCCTACAGAGTAGAGAACGAAAGGGGGCGCTGCCAAATATACCACCTGAACCTGCTAAAACCTTGGCAGGAAAGGTCTGCAGCAGTGAGGTTAGTACACGTAGAGAGCCGAATGTTTAACTTAAGTGGGATTACGCGCTGTCCGACGAGGGCGTCTGCAGCTCGTAATATCTTAAGGAGGGGGATGTGTAACACGGAAGATCTGCCCTCTGCCTCAGAAGAACAGAAATCTGCTGTTTGCAGTTTAGATTCTGACAGGCAGGCAAGTCACAAGATTCCCAGTTACCATAGGCAACGTAAACAAACTCAGACACGAGGTCTGCAGTCACGCCTAGCTAGTAAGCATTCCCCAGCTGCTGATGAAAACGGCTTTCACCTGTGCAAGGGAACGCCCAAGAAGCTGTATAAAAAATGCTCAGTGCAGTCAGAGTTAGACTGGCAGGACACGAGAGACTTGCAAGACTGGCAAGACACGAGAGACTTGCAGGACTCAGAAGAAAGCTCAGAATATTCAGGAAATACAGACACAGAGTCAGAACTGCCTGGAACTTCTAGCAGGAAGCCACAAATAAATTCACAGAAAGAAACACGGAGAGTTTCACACAGAGAGGTTAGCTGTAAGAAGCACTTACCTGTGACGCAGCTTGAATTTCCTAAGCACCGGTCTGTGCTGAATGAATGGGAGGCAGTGAAAGGCAAACTTTCTGTTCTAATGAAAATACTGTAATTGATAAAGCAAAGTGTGAGCCTATGATTACAGAGGCTGGTATTGAAAGTCCATGTGATGAAGCCATGTATTGTACGCTGTTGTTATCCGATATGGTTTCCTCCTTATGCTGAAGCCAGGATAAGAGTGCTTCGTGAGTGCTGAGAAAGCTAAGAAGAGACAGCTAGCATATCGGATAAGCTTTATACGGTGATTTATGAGTTCTGTTGAAGCAAGATGCTATGTTTAAGTTTTCTTCAGTTTACCAGAAGTATGGTTGTATCCTGAGTTTTTTTGTATTATAACCTTTTTGAAAATCCAACCCCGGGAGGGGAATAAAAATCCTTTTGAAAAACCTGACCACTTGACTCACAACTACAACTTTCTATAAGAAAGGTCAGGCCCAGCAGTCTGGCTGTTAGCTTAGGCCACAGTCCAGCTCCTGCTGGTGACAACTGGTAATGGGCTATGCGGGGGGCTTAAACTGAAAATTGGGTGATGGGGGTTAGGACTGGAAATGGGCTGATGGGGTTAGGACTGGGAGTGGGCTGAGGGGGATTTAGGACTGGTAATAGGCTATGGGGGGGCTAGGACTGGTAATGGGTTGGGGGGGTTCCTAGGACTGGAAATGGGCTGAGTGGAAGGGAAGGCTTGAACTGCAAATAGCTGATTTATTTATTTATTTAACTGTATTTATATACCGCTTTGGGGACGGGGGCTTGGAATGGAAATGGGCTGAGGGGAAGGGGGGGCTTGAACTGCAAATAGCTGATGGGGAGGGGGGCTTGGAATGGAAATGGGTTGTGAGGGGAGGGAGCTAGGACAGGAAATGGGCTGATGGAGGGGGCTAGGATAGGACTGGGAATTGGGTGTTGGGGGGAGCTAAGATTGGAAATGGGCTGTGGTGGGGCTTGGATTGAAATGGACTCATGGAGGGGCTAGAACTGGAAGTAGGGTCATGGGGGGCTTGGATTAGAAATGGGCTGAGTGGAGGGGAGCTAGGATTTGACATAGGCTGATGGTGGGGCTAGGAAAGATCTAGAAATGGGCTGATGGGAGGCTGGCATTGGAAATGGGCTGATGGAGGGACTTCGATAGGACTGGAAATGGATGGGGGAGCTAGGACTGGAAATGGGCTGATGGGGGGGTCTAGGACTGGAAATGGGATAATGTGGGGACTAGAAGGGAGCAGATACTGGGTGAGGCTGGAACTAGAAGGGAGCTGATGTTGGTGGAGATTAGAATGGGATGGAGCTGGGAGAGTGAAATCGAGAGGGGAAAAAATATTTTGTGTGAGACGGAAGAAAAATCTACAATTGTCTGGGTATTGGGAGACTAAGTGGGGATTGAGGATGGAGGGGTAAAATTTGAGTGGATGAAATAGGAATGAGGAAAGAGCAAAAGGAGAAAGATTAGTATGTTAAAGCAGATGTAGAGAGAGAATGGAAAAAAATTAGAAGAGAGAAGAAAGGACAAATGGACAGCAGACGATGGAGAGTTAGCAGAAGACACAAAGAAACCAGAAGAAAGTGGCTGGAGCAATTGCAACTGAAAAAAAAATGCACAAAAGGTAGAAAGATATCTCTTTATTTTGAATTTATTAACTGGAATATGTCAGCTCTGGGAAATGTGCATCATTAATATCTGCGCTTTGTTTAGTACAAGAGGAAATTAATTTATAGTTTTATTTCTACAGTGTTGTTGTACATTCCAAGTTTGGTTTTTGGGGTTCCCAGTTTAATTGTCTTCCTGTTTCTAAATTGTGATTCCTTGTTTGGTGATGGTCTGTGTAACTGAGCTGAGGTATTCTGTTTATGCCATTCCTATTTGACATTGCCACTTGTTCCCTTTCCCCAGTAGGTCATGTATTGTTATTCTCTGAAATGTATTGGTTTAATATTTGCAGTGTTGCCTTTAGATAGGTAGTGTATGGTGCTTTGTGAGTCCTGGTAGTGCTGTTAGGATACGGCAGGTTTGCTATGGGTTCTAAATGGGCAGTGTTTGTAGTAGTTCCTAATGTGCCTGGCGGTTGGCACTGGATTATAGTAATGTAGAAATCTTTTAGTCTTTCTTTATCCATATACTCATTAAGAGGCATGTTTACTAAAAGTTAGTGTATGGTAAAATTATGCAAATATTTATGCAAATGAATCCCTTATGCAAATGAGGCCCCGCACCGAGTCTCCACACATGGCCCCGCACCCCCCTTGGGCCGCCCCTGTTCATGCCCCTGTGGTAACTGTAACCATGTGCTTGAGCTTGCAGTGAATGTGTGCCAAATCATATGATAACTGCATAGCACAATTAGTAAAAGGGCCCTTTGATTTTGCATAAATCCTTACTGAGGATAATTTTATAAAAACTCACCTAGACTGAGAGGGCAAAAATGTGCTTATGTGTCTATAAAGGATTAGCACAAATTCTTCAGAAATAATGGGTAAAATGAACCCATGTACATTTACACCAACTCAATACAGATATAAATGAACATGCATACAATATACCCAGACATGCATATTTACAGAGTACATTTAAATCATGACTCCACTCAAATTCCACCCCAGAACATGCCTACACTAAAGTTGTGATTATAAATGTGAATTTTTCTCATCGTAAATATTTGTATGTATGGGGGTGTTAGTGGTGTGCCAAGCTCATTTGTTACCCAGAGCGGACACCAGCCTGTGATGTCCCCCTAGGAAGGGGTGCTGAAATTCCAGGCTCGTGCAATGAAAAACTTGCTAAACTCCTTTCTTTCCGTGCTGCCTTGATGCCAGCTGTTCCCTTTTGGGCCAAAGTCTTGCTATATCATGAGACTTCAGCGCGGGAAGGAACGGCCATTAGGCCTGGCGCAAAGACAGTGTGGTAAGCCAGCAAAGGAAATGAGTACATTTGCGGTGTGTGCAGGACTGAAATTTTGGCACTTCCTTCCTGGTTGCCTTCCAGGGTGGACCGCATCCACTGTCCTGCCCTTGGTACACCACTAGGGGGTATACTACTATCCACTTGGTCAGAATGGACAAACACGATGAAATGCTACTGTAACTGAAATGAGGGAAGCTAACAAAATTAGCAGTACAGTAATAATTGGTGATTTCAGTTACCACTGAATTGACTGGATAAATGTCACATCAGTTCATGCTAGGGAAATAAACTTTCTATATAAAATAACATGGAGCAACTAGGTCAGGAACCAACATGAAGCGGAGCTATTTTAGACCTTGACCTACTCCTTACTGGAACCCAGGAGCTGGTGTGATAGTATTAGTGACATTTAGAAATAGTGATCATAAAATGATAACATCCGTTATAAGGACGAGACTCTAAGATCTTCAATATTGAAGATCTTAAAGTCTCGTCCTTATAACGGATCCTTTTGGAGTAGCTATGGAACGGAACGGATATTTTTTGTCAAAGATAAGTAATTGTAGATCTCGTTAGGCACCTTTACTATTGTTTATATTCATTTAGTCCTCCTTTTTTAAAGGGGGTAGAAGCCTGTTCCAGTGTTGCTCCGTGAGGTAAAATAAAAATGACGCTTCTTTATATAGTGTGTATGGTTTGTGACAGGGTGTATTACAAGTAACTTTGACTCCCCAGGAGTACTCATGTGGAAATGAAGTGTTCTGGTTGGAAGTTTAATATTATTTAAAAAATTGTATAGGAGGCTTTATTGACCAGTGATGTGAGCATCAGCTGTTCCCTATAGTGAAAATTTCACTAAATGTAGGGTATGAGCCATCTTGCGGCCATTTTTGCCTATGATAAGTGAGTTTTCAGTTGCTGTAAAGATAATAATTGTTGACTAATTGTATCTTTGATTGAGAGCTGTTATTCTTTTGGTTTAGTTGAGCTCTTATACAGTTATTGATGTGCTACAGATCTGTAAACCAACCGATCAAGGACAACCGAAAACCACGACGCCTCCACCACCCATCTAGATGCCCACAGAACTTCTGTGTCCACAAGAATGAAGCAGTACCACACAGAGATCTTACAACGATCCATAAACAAACCACATGAGCTCTTCAATCTTGTAAAAACACTGGCAAAGGAACCTCCCCACAGCCAATCTAAGCTCCCAGACCCACAGAATTATGCAGATTATCTACGAGCCAAAACGAACCAATCTACCACTCCCTCAAGATCTCAAACCCCTGACCGATCCTCAAGATCTCAAACCCCTGACCGATCCTCCTTACCTCTCACTTCATCCACCCCCCCCACCAATTCCAGCAGATACCCAACATACTATCACTTCCTTCTCCCCCCCAACTGTAAAAGATATCCAAGACATCATCATGACTATAAATACCACCACAGCACCAAACGATCCTTGCCCCGTACACTGGATAAAAGCCCTACGGACCGAGCTTAGTCCTTTTTTGTCCAAGATGATAAGCACCTCACTCCTTTCTGGAACCTTCCCTCGGAACCTAAAGCAGACATCAATAAGACCGTTGCTGAAAAACAGTAAGCTTGACCCCGCTAAGATGGACTCTTACAGGACAATATCCAGCATCCCTCTCTTAGCCAAAATTATGGAAAAAATAGTCCAACAGCAGTTGACCCATCATATCGAAACAAACGCACCCCTCGACCCTTGCCAGCACGGATTCAGGGAGTCACATGGAGTGGAAACCTTGCTGACAACCTTATTTAACACCCTAACCACTGGGCTTGACAATACTAGACAAGGCTTTGCTCTCATCTTCCTTGACATCGCAGCAGCCTTTGACTCAGTCAGCCACAAGCTACTCCTTTCCCGCCTTTCAGATAAGGGCATTAAAGGGAGTGCACTCGCCTGGTGCGCTTCATATCTCAACGTCAGATGGCAATATGTACGCTCCGGCCCATCCATGTCCGCTCCATTCCCACAAGAGAAAGGGGTTCCACAAGGATCGTCACTCTCAGCCCTATTATTCAATATCTATATGCAACCCATCTGCAACCTCATCCGGTCATTCAACATTAACTGCCTAGTATATGCTGATGATGTCCTAATGTTTACCCCAATATCTACAATCCGACCAGACCTATCCCAGCTTTCAACATGCTTCGATGCTGTCACAGACTGGTTACAAGCTCAAGAACTCAAAATAAACTTCAAAAAGACAGAGGTTCTCTTCATCAGCAGAGATCAGTCTTTCACCCCACCCTCATCACTCAAGGTCCGCAACGCAGAACTCATTTCCAAGACGACGATTCGATACCTGGGCGTAACACTCGACCAGCGTCTCGACATGCAAGCCCAGATAGGCAATACCATAAGGGCAATTTACCATAAAATTAGGACTCTACGCCACATAAAATCGATTCTAGAACCGAATGACTTCCGAACAGTCTTTCGGGCCCTAATTATGCCTCATTTTGATTACGCCAACTCCATCCTGCTCGGCCTCCCAATGAGCTCACTAAACCCCTTGCAGCTCGCGATGAACGCTGCAGCCAGAACACTCTACGGAGCATCAAGAAAAGACCATATCACCCCCATCCTAAAATATCTGCACTGGCTCCCTGTCCACTGTACGATCACCTTCAAGGTCCTAACAATGACATTCAAGGCAATCAATAGAAGCACAGCTACCTCCCTATCAGACCTTGTACACCCCACCCCCCTCAACAGATCAAGGAGATCAATAGCCTGCAACACCATACTTCTTCCAAAAGCCATCATCAAATGCTCCAAGACTACAAGAAAGCGTGCCTTTGCACTTTATGTACCCGCTCGCTGGAACGCCCTCCCACCAGACCTCCGCACCATAACCAACCTCCCCCAGTTCAGGAAGGCACTCAAACATCACCTCTTCCTGCAACACTTCTCCAATTCTGACAACATCACCTAGCCTCCCCCCTCCCCCAAACATCACCTCTCCTCCTACACCTCTCCAGTTTTGACAACATCACCTAGCCCTCCCTACCCCCACCCATAGTAGCTCTCACAGAGTAACTTCTCTCGCACTACCATCAGGGCACCTAAACCCCCGACAACCTTGCCCCCAACAACTCCCAATCAACAATACAAATTTGTAGATGTACGTAACTGTATCTCATACATATTGCCAAATATCCCGTGTCACCATTATACTTATCTGTAAATAGTGTACATAGTTCACCTGTTCACCATGTTTATTTTCCCTGTTCATTGTAAGTTCAATGTGTGACTGTTCTGCATCGTTCAACTTTTGTTACTTGTGAACCGCGCTTTTGATAAATAGTGCGGTATAGAAAAACAATAAAATAAAATAAATAAATAAATGCTACTTAGAGGGATGTTCAGCGGCACCAACATGGTTAGTGCCACTTAATATCCCCGAGTAAGATTGCTACATGCCCCAATGCTAGCTGTGTAGTATTAGGACATGTTGTGGGCGTTCTGGGATGGAGCCCATCACTAACCGGGGAGCAGCAATATTGAACCGCTGCCCAGTTAGCGACCTGTGGGTAAAGATAGGCACAACAAAAGCTGGATATCGCCAATGCCCGGTTAGCTTCCACACCATGTGGCAGACCTGGATATTCTATACCAGAGACCAGATATGGCCCCGGCTTTGAATATCCAGGATTAGGTTTAGCAGCAACGGTTATCCACTATAGAAGTGCATAACCGCCACCGCTGAATATTGGGCCCTAAATAAATTCTTTGCTTCAGTCTTTACTGAAGAAAATGTAAGCAAAATACCAATACCAGAAAACATATTTAAAAGTGATAATTCGGAGGAATTGAAACAAATCTCAGTAAATCTGGAAGATGCAATACGCCTATTGATGTATTTAAGAATAGCAAATCACCTGGACTGGATAATATATAACCCAATGTGCTGAAAGAATTGAAAAATTAAATTGCAGACCCACTATTTTTAATTTTCAAGCCATCGTTAAAATTGTGTACAGTACCTGAATCCATGAAAATACAATAAAATAGCCAAATAGGGAGGAGTGGTCTAGTGGTTAGGACAAGGTACTTCAGACTGGAGGGCCAGGGGTTCAAGTCCCACCTGGGGACAGCAATCTCAGGTTGGAGGGACTGGGATTTCTAGTCCTATAGGCACTCCTTGTGGTCTTGGGAAAGCCACTTAACCCTCCACTGCCCATGTTCCCTGTAAGTATTAGCGAATGTGTCTCATATCCCCTCGTGTTAAATGTATCCCCCAATTGATCGCTTTGACCCGGTGAAAAGCGGGATATAAATACAGCTAAATAAAAAAAATCAATCAGCTCCAGGTGGTGCAGAATATCATAGCTTGTATCATTTATAAGGCTTGCCATTCAGATCATATCACCCCACTACTCCATAATCTACACTGGTTGCCCATTGTAAGCAGAATTAAATATAATTACCCGATGATCGTCTTTAAACTTCTCAATAACATCGCCCCATCATTTCTATCCTCCCTTCTCATCACGCCCTGTAATACAAGGATCAGAGGAAACTGCTCGCAAAGCACCATTGAAATACCTTATGATTTCCGTAATACAAACACACTACTTGTAATAGGGCATTCACCTATATCGCCCCTATACTCTGGAATGCCTTACGAGATAAAATAAGAGCTATTAAAGATCTCCAAATGTTCCTCAAGAAAATTAAAACATTTTTGTTCATCGAACATTATGGTAACTCGTCTGACAATTCAGAAATGTGCCCAAAATAACAATTATATTGAATTTGACCCCTCAGCCCCCTCCCCTCCTAAACTCTCCGCCATCCCAGTTCTCCCACATATAACCGCCTACAGACATAGCTAAATCATATATTAACACAGGACCCCATTTCTCATTCCAACCAGGATAATTGTTACCCAAGAGTACCTACTGATAATGACATAGCTAATATGTACATATGTTTCTTTACCTTTCCCCCTTGTTTTATCCCTGTCTACACCTTCTGTGTTGTCTGTCTTGACTAGATTGTAAGCTCTGATGAGCAGGGACTGTCTCTTACATGTCTGTGCAGCACTGCATATGACTTGTAGCACTATACAAATGCTCAGTAGTGGTAATAGTAGTATTTATTTATTTAATTATTTAAAGTCTCTTCTATACTGTGCTCTTTAGAATCAGTGCTGTTTACAGGTAACATTAACTTGTACAGTGCAGGCGGAACATGCACTGTACTTACATTGAACAGGTGTTGTAACTTGGGATCAATGGGGTTAACTATGAACAGGCTGAACAATCAAGTCACGGATATATGGTAGTGACCAGATTGTTTTGGCAACTATCTACAAGTTAGCTAACTGTTTACATTTACTGTTTACAGGTTAGGCAGTTGTGTTAGTGGGTGTGGCTGTGTCAGTGTGACATGGGTGTACTGGGGGTGTTGTTCTGGTGGTTGAGAATGACTGGTTGTGAGTTATCGCTAGTTTGGGAGTAGTGCATAAGGAAGAGGTGGTGCTTTAGTGTCTTCCTAAATTGGGCGAAGTCAGTAATGGCCCGGATGGTGGTTGGGAGGGCATTTCAACATGTGGGTGCATAGAACACAAAGGCTCTGTTCCTTGTTGCCTGAGAGCATTTCATTATTGCAGTGGAGATTACCAGCATGTTGGCAATGAATGTCCTTCTGGATCTGTTGGGGGGAGTGGGGTGGATGAGATTAGTGAGGGAGGTGGAGGAGCAGTTGTTGATGGCTTTGAAGGTCAACAGTAACACTTTGAAGGAGAGCCTGCAGTGGATCGGCAGCCAGTGGAGATGTTTCAGGATTGGGGTCACGTGATCTCTTCTGGAGGCTCCATGTAGGATCCTGGCAGCGGCGTTCATTGCAAGCTGAAGTGGGTTCAGCGTGTTCTTTGGGAGTCCGTGTAGAATTGAGTTGGCATAGTCGAAGTGTGGGGGAGGGGGGGTTACAAGTGCTTAAAAAATCGTCCGGAAGTCTTCTGGCTCCAGCAGGTGTTGTACGTGCCGGATTGTCCGTATGTTGTGATAGACTGCCTTGACGGTGTTGTTTATATGGGCTTTCATGTCTAGCTGTTGGTCTATTGTGACACCTAGATAGCGGATGGTGGGCCTGCTTGGGAGCTCGGCTCCTCTTACTTTTAATGAGGCGGGAGGGGTAAATGCTTGATTCCTGGTAATGAATAGGGCATCCATTTTGTTAAAGTTAATTCTGAGGTTTTGGGTGCGGAGCCAGTCAGTGATGGCATCAAAGCAGTTTGTTAATGTTGAGAAATCCAGCTTGTCGGTGGAGAATGGCATGTAGAGCAGTACATCGTCGGCATATACCAGGCAGGTGACGTTGAAGGAGTGGATGAGAGAGCATATGGGCTGCATGTATATATTGAAAAGCAGGGCCAAGAGTGAGGAGCCCTGTGGTACACCTTGCTTTTGCTGGACAGGGTCAGAGGTCGTGGAACTGGTTTGTACCTGTTGCCATCTGTCTGTCAGGAATGACTTGCACCAACTTAGAGCTACATCATGGATTCCCTTCTCCTTGAGGCATACAAGGAGCAGTTTGTAGTTGACGGAGTCGAACGCTGCGGCAATGTCAATGAAGATTAGGGCAAATGCTTGTCTGATGTTGTCAATACCTGTGATTAAGGTGCTAAATAAGGTGATTAGGAGTGTCTCAACGCCATGTGATTCCCTGAATCCATGCTGACATGGGTTGAGGGGAGCGCTGGTCTCGATGTGATGTTGGATTTGGCTTTGGACGACCTTTTCGATTATCTTGGCCAGTAGAGGGATGCTTGAGAGTGATCTGTATGATTCCGCCATCTGTGGGTTCAGTTTGTTGTTTTTTAGGAGTGGCCTGATGGATGTTCATTTCAGACTTCGTCAGAACGCTCCTGTTGAGAAGGATAGGGCCATGAGTTTGGCCAGGAATGGACTGAATTCCACTCGCAGTGATTTTATCCAGAATGCTGGGCAAGGGTCATTTGGAGCTGTGGTGGTGTTGATGGAGGTGATGATGTCCTCAATGCTCTTCTCAGATGGGGGTGAGAAGGAGGTCAGTGGTGCTGGATGGTGTGGCTCATGCACTGGTGTGGGGTTCATGGTTGTGTTGGTTGATATAGTGTATCTGGACTTTCAGAAAGCCTTTGTCAAGGTCCCTCATCAGAGACTTTTGGCAAAACTAAAGAGTCATGGCATAGGAGACAGTGTACTACTGTGGATCAGGAACTGGTTAAAAGATAGAAAGCAGAGGGTTGGGCTAAATGGCCAATTTTCCCAATGGAGAAAGGTGAATAGTGGTGTACCCCAGGGATCTGTGCTGGGTCTGCTGCTTTTTGACATATTCATAAATGACCTGGAAAGTGGAATAACGAGTGAGGTTATCAAATTTGCAGATGACACAAAACTATTTAAAGTTGTTAAAACCCAAGAGGATTGTGGAAAATTGCAAGAGGATCTTGATAAATTGGAAGACTGGGCATCAAAATGGCAGATGAAATTTAATGTGGACAAATGCAAAGTTATGCACCTAGGGAAGAACAACCCAAACTATGGTTACACAATGCAAGGTTCCACATTAGGAACCACCACCCAGGAAAAAGATTTAAGCGTCATTGTGGATAACATGTTAAAACCCTCGGCCTAGTGTGCAGCAGCAGCCAAGAGAGCAAATAGAATGCTAGGTATCATAAGGAAAGGAATGGAAAATAAAACAAACAATATTATAATTCCTCTATATTGTTCCATGGTGAGACTGCACCTTGAATATTGTGTGCAATTCTGGTCGCCGTATCTTAAAAAGGATATAGCGTTATTAGAAAAGGTTCAGAGAAGAGCCACCAAAATGGTAAAGGGGATGGAAGGATACTCCTATGAAGAAAGGCTAAAAAGGTTAGGGCTCTTTAACCTGGAAAAGAGACAGCTGAGGGGAGATATGATAGAAGTCTATAAATTAATGAACGGAGTGGAACGGGTAAACATAGATCGATTGTTTACCTTATCAGAATATAGAAAGACTAGGGGACATGCAATGAAGCTACAGGGTAAACTATTTAAGACTAATAAAAGAAAATATTTTTTCACTCAACGTGTAATCAAACTCTGGAATTTGTTATCGGAGGATGTAGTAAAGGCTGTTAGTGTAGATGGATTTAAAAAAGGTTTGGACAAGTTCCTGGAGGAAAGGTCCATAAACCATTATTAAGAAGGGACCCAGGATATCAATGCTTGACCCATTACAAGCATTGTGGAATCTGTGTCTTTTTGGGAAACTGCAAGGTACGTATGACCTAGATTGGCCACTGTTGGAAACAGGATACTGGGCTTGATGGACCTTGGTCTGACCCAGTATGGCATATCTTATGTTCTTATGTTCTTATGGTCTGGCTTGTTTTGGTCTGTAGGTAGTCCACGAATTCCTGTGGCTGTAGCATGCATGGCTGGGTGGGGGAAGGTTCTTTTGTTAGCGACTTTACTAGATTGAGTAGGTCATGTGGTTTGTTTAGGGAGTGCTGCAGGCGTTCTGAGTGATGTTGCTTCATTTTCTTCGTGACTGCTTTGCGGTGTTTTTTGAGGTGAGAGGTATGCTCCATGGTCGTCTGGGGAGCGTGATCGACGCCATCGTCATTCGAGCTTCCTGAGGTGGAGGAGTGATGTTCGTAGCTCTGGGGAGTACCAAGGGGCAGACTTCCTTCTCCTTGGTGGCTTATTTGGGGCTGGTAGGTGTGCGATGGAGCCCAGGCTATCGTTCCAGCTGGATATCATGCTCTTGAGGTTGGGTGGTGTCACATTGAAGAGTGGTAGGTTTTTGTTGAGGATTTCTTCTTTGTTGAAGAGCCGGAATTGTCCTGTTGGTGCAGTGGAAGCCTCGGCTGATTTACGGGCACTGTTGTGGTCCTGGTGCGTGGGCATTAGAAATCTGAACAGGCAGTGGTCAGACCATGGGACTGGAGTGATGGATTGGACGAGGTCGTGGTTCGGAACTATAATTGGCAGTGAGGCAAAGACCAAGTCCAGCTTGTTTCCTTTTGAGTGAGTGGGTGCATTGATTATTTGTATGTAACCCAACTCTTTAAGTTCATCGAGGAAGGCTTTGGAGTGAGAGTCTTGGAGGGCAGGGAGGTTGAAGTCGCCTATTATCCAGTTTGGTGTGTGTGGATTCTTGGAGTTGTAGGCGAGGTCGATTAAAGTCGAGAGGTCTTCCGGGGAGGGAGACAGGGATCTGTAAATTAGGTTGATGGAACTGTACTTGTTGGCTATAGTGATTGAGTCCAGGTGCATTGTGCTGGTGGCATTGAGCAGTTGAAATTGGAGCTCTGTTTTGGTAAGGATGAGTGCGCCTCTACCCCTGCAGTTAGTTCTGTGGCAAGTGTGAATTGAAAAGTTGGGGGGGGGGGATGATCTGGTTGAGAAGGACCGCATCTGAGTCGGACAGCCATGTTTCAGTAACCATTAGGATGTCCAGGTCATGGTTGGTTATCAGGTTGGAAATGGCTGGCCATTTTTTGCGGACCGATCGTGTGTTTATGAGGACACATTTTAGATTGTGGGGGTGTGGGTGCTTCTCTACCTGGGATTTTCGGGTGTGCTGAAGTGAAATGTAGAGTAGGTGTGGGTGCTGATTATGCTTAGCTTCTGCTGCTGGTTGACGGGAAGCCCCGGACCATCTCCTTCCTGAGCCCTGTAGAGCTGGGATGGGATTGTATTTAGTGGTGAAGGCGAGGGTGTTGTGGAATAGGCTTGTGAGGAGGTAGCAGCTGGCAAAGGCTAGAAGAGAGGGTGCCATTTTTGGGGTGTTTACTTTGTAACAGTGCAGTAGATATTTCTATTGGGTGGGCTGGTAGGCGCTCTGCAGTGACTCTGACTAGCTGAAGAGTTGGTCTGTTCTGCTTGCTTAGTACCTTGACGGTTCTGTTGATATTTCTGCGGAACATATAATGATTCATGCGGATAATATGGTGGACAGTTGATAAATTGTGCGGCAGATCAGCCTGGGATACTGTGCGTTTTCTAGGGCAATATTCTAGTGGCTGTTCAGCGTACATATTCTAGCAGCTATTGTTCAGCATATAATACATTTCATATTCTAGCAGGCTGTTGTTCTAGTGACAGTTTAGCGTACAGTACGGTGAGTATTCTAGCAGGTAATTATTCTGGCGGCAGTTCAGCGTGCGATACAGTGCGTATTTCAAGCTGGCTGGAATCTAGTGGGTAATCTCTAGCGGGCTGGAATTCTACACCTGGGGAATTCAGTAAGTGATTCAAGCAGCAGTACAACGTATGAAGCTCACAGCTAATACAATGGCAGTATCTACTTTTGACAGCGGTTTGGCAGATAGTAGTATGTTGAATATAAATATGTTACCTGTAAATAGTTAACCAGCTGTTTAATGTGTTACTCATTGTTTTAAGTTATAATGTAACTTTCCTGTTCTATGTTTAATGTAAACCACCCTTGATCTTTGGAAGGGACGGTATAGAAAACTTTTAATTAAACAATAAATAAATATATGATGATGAATCAGATGTAGCCTGTTTGTTTGCTTAAACTATCTATCAAGAGATGAAGTCATAACATTGTAAGGGTTAGCTAGTTCTATCTACTAGGGAAAGCTCTGAGAAATGCAATACACTTTCAGTCTGAAGACTTCTTTTGGGTTGAACGACTGTACTAGTTGATGATAGGAGACTATATCATTTGAGAATCTGGGCATGCAGTATAAGTGCAGTGTCAGCAGGTCAACATTTAAAGGCATGTTGCACACAGAGGACAAGCTTCAGCTATCTACATTTGTCATAGGAAACTACTCCTGTCATAGGGGATGAGGAGATACTGGACTAGTGGGGAGGGTGGAAAAGAGTGAGAGAGAGAGAGAGACAGAGAGACAGTGGAAATACTGAGATACAGTATGAGGGATGACAGAGATGGTGGGATCTGAGGTGGTGAATGGAAAGGAAGATGCTGGACTCTGAAGGGTGGACAGATGGAGAAATTGGAGTGAATAGAGAGGGTATAAAGAAAGACATGGAGAGAGAAGTTGAAAGGGAAAGATTAACATGTCAGAGTCAGAGAGGGAATGGAAGAAGATGGGAGGGTCAAGGAGAAATGGCAAATGGGCAGCAGACACTGGAAAGAGGCTTAAGAGAAAACAGAACAGAGCAGAAGAAAGATTGGGGCCATTGTGACTGAAAAAAAAAATGACCAGACAACAAAGGTAGAACAAAAGTATTTTATTTTAAATGTATTAACTAGAATATGTTAGCTTTGGGAGATGTGCATTGCTGATGTTTGTGTTTTGTGCAGTATAAGAGAAAATACATTTCTATTTCAATTTCTCCAATGTTGCCATCTAAGTGGTGTTTGACTTCTCGGGATTCCTCGTTCAGTTATTGTCTTGTTATTTCTAATTTGTGGTCCTTTTGTTTTATGTTTGGTGAGGGTCTGTCTGTGTTCTGTGTGTATGACTGAGGTGTGATAATCTGTTAGCATGCAGTTTCTTTGTAGAGATCTCTAGCAGTCCCACTTGTTCTGTTTTCCCAGTAGGAAAGCTACTGGTGTTCTCTAAGAAGCATTGTTTAATATTTGTGATACTATTTTTTCATAGATGGGATTGGTGCTATGTGAGTCCTGGAAATGTTATGTTATGGCAGGTTTGCTATGAGCTTCGACTGGTCTTTTTGCAGGGTAATATAGCACTTCCTCATGTATATGGTAGTTGGCTCTGGAGGGAAGTTATTTAGAAATCTGGCAGCCTCTCTCTAATCCCACTGCACATGGAAATGATGTTCAGACACTAGTAGTATACTGACACTCATACACTTATTAAGTTATTGCTGCAACAAAAATGGCAGAGTCTTATGTCACCTTATAGACTAGACTGATTTACTGAGGCATGGACCTCAATAAATTGATTAGTCTATCAGGTGTCATCTATAAATTGCAACCTGCTTCTGTCATTTTTGCTAATCCAGATTAACACGGCTATGTCTCAGAAACGTTTTATTATGTTAGGAGAAAAGGAGGCTTGCAAAGGCTATATTGGAATCCAATGAGTCGGGGGGGGGGGGAGGGGCAGCACAAAAGGTAGCACGGGCCCTAAGTGGAATTCAAGAAAGCAAAGAGACTGCTAGGAATTATAAGGAAAGGAATGATGAATGAAACAGAATATTATAATCAGAGCTTCCTTTCCTGAACGATTATCATTTGGAAATTTAGGGGTTTATCTTTGAGGCAATTAGGTGCTTTCCCAGGTAGAGAAATGTAAGAATTTATGAGAGTATTCATAACACGAAAAAAAATTTCCGCGCCTTTTTAGGTGGGTTTCATTTAATGACAAAGCACAACTTTCCAGTGTCAGCCCTTTCTCCCAGCCTCAGCATCATCTCTCGTCTCCAAGCGCCAGCAACAGCATCAATGCACTTCTTTCTCCAAGCCACAGAAACTGCCCTACGCCAGCCCCTTGCATTGTCCCCTCCTCCCTCCTCCCCAACCAACTGCATCAGCTACAACCTCTCCAGCCCTGTATCTGTTCCCCTTGCCTGCTCAACACCAGGGAGCTTGTAGATTTTGCTTAGGTTGCTCCCTGCAGCAGATGCTGGGAAAGGTTTGAAACCTGAGCACAGGAAGTGTCTGTTTCTCCGGTTTCAAACCCTTTCCAGCAGTAGAGAGTGGAGAGGGAGCATAATGCATGGGAAAAAAGTTACAGTGGAATTAGAAAAGGCACAGAGAAGCCAACCACCATGTTATTCACTCTTCGAAAGACTAGGGGGCACGTAATTAAGTATTTCGTGTTTAGCTCAAAGCTTTCTAGTAGCAATTCAAGGCATGTTGCACTCAGATACAATCATGATTTCCCGGTCCCTGAGGTAATGGAGGGTTAAGTGGCTTGCACCAAGCCACAAGGAGTGCTTGTTGGCTTTGAATTCTCGTCTTCCCAATTACATGCTGCTGTCTTAACCAGTAATCACTAGGCTAATGCATAATTAAGCTCTGTAATTTGTTGCCAGAGGATGTAGCATAGCTGGGTTTTAAAAAGGTTTTGACAAGTTCCAGGAGGAAGGGTTCCTAAGCCATTATTAAATTGGACTGGGAGAAATCCACAGCTTATCCCTGGGATAAGCAGCATGGAATCGATCTCCCTTTCAGGATCCTGCTTGCTACTTGCGACCTGGATTGGCCTCTGTTAGAAACAAGGTACTGGGCTTGATGGACGCTGGGTCTGACCCGGTATGGTAAATCTTATCTATTTAATACAACCGGCATGTACCTGCAAAATGCCTTTATAAAATTACCCTTTTTCTAGCCAGGATTAATGTTCTTACTGTAGCTAGGAGCTTTACTGCAACTTCCTTGGACTAAGATAATAAAAGGGACAGTTGTTTAAATCTAGAGTTAGTAAGTTATCTTGCTGCTAAGTTGTGGAATTTTGCTGCCACGCTAAGGAAAATTAAGGACTCAAGGCATTACTTTATGAGTGATAGTCAGAAAATGTGGACGAGATTTGCCCTATTTTATAATTAAGTACATACTAATGCTTTGCATTGCACTGCAAGGAAATAAAGAACTAAAAACAGAAAAAAAGCCAGGTGTAAAAGGGCTAACTGCAAGACTCTGAAAGATCTGAAGAATAATTAATAAAGCCACTAAGGGGTGTGGGGGGGCTTCTTAGTATACTGTGGTCAAATATCACATTTAGCCGCAGCTTGATTTACCATAGGAGTCACTAATCTGTGGTAATTCTATACCGCAGTTTAGTAACTTCCATGATGTATGACTAATGCAATTTACAATCAGCCTCACAAACTGCCTTATTCTGCTCACTGAGAGCATCTGGCTGCTAACACACAGCCGATGCTCTTGGGTGCTCTCTTAAAAGGGGCTCTGTTTAAAAGAAGCAGACCCATGCAGATTAGGGTTGCCAACTTTTTGAAAGAGAAAAGCCCGCCACCTGTGGCTAGCCATGCTTCGCCCATGCCCACCCCCTGCTTTGCCCTTGCCCCGCCCCCATAAATAACTGCAGAGAGGGCAATTTGCAAGTTGAACAAGCCAGATTGCCACACATTCTTAAAAAGAAATTCCATACTAACAGAATATCCAGCATTGACCGCACACGCACACAATACAGATAGGCCTTCACCAATAAGTGACCACAAAATGAAAAGAGAAATATATAGACAAAAATTAAACTAAAACCTCAGAAAGCCAGACACAGCGGGCAGTGCAACACAAGAAAAATAGAAATGCAATGCACCCTGTATTGCACAAAATGAAAGACAGCAGATGGCAGGACTGGCATTAGGAGGGATGCAACCTTGTAGTTGCCCTGGACCTCCAAGCCAGAGAGGGCCTCAGATCTATCTCAGACTGAAAAAAGCACAGCTTGCTAGTGAGCTTTAGGGTCCCCTCTAAAGTTTTTGCCTTGGGCTAGGCCCCAGCCATGTCAACACCAGTCCTGACTCCTGGCAGATTTACTTTCCAAGCACCAGCATTATTCCAATCACAAAATAGAAAATACAAGTCTTTTCTCCACCTTCGTTGTCCGTCATTTTATGTTTCTATCTGTGTTGGTCCCAGTCTTTGGTTTTTGTTTTCCTCTGTATTCTCTTTGCTCTCTTTTCATGGTCTCCTCTCTATTTGCCATTTCTTCTCTCTCTTCCTTTTCCTGTCTTCACTTCCTCCCTTATATCAGTTTTTAGCACTGATCTCTTTCTTTCAGTTTTCTTCCATGTATTTTTCTGCTTCTCTATCCAGATTTCACTCCTTCTCCTTAGCAGCCACTCCTCAATTTCATATTTTCCTCACCCCAACCCTTCCATTTCCTAGCTCTCTTTCCTTACCCAGTCTAGTCTTTCACTAACTCTCCCCTATGTATTGTCCCTCTCCATGTTCTGTTTTCCATCCTCCTCACAGTATTTTCCTATTACTCTCTTCATTCCCCTCATATTTGCTCTGTGTCTCTATTCCCCATGTCCATCTCTCCTCTTGCTCCTGTTCCCCCATGCCCAATATCCTCCTCTGTGTCCCTATCCCCCCATGTCCAACATCTCCCCCTGTGTATCCCTGCCCCTATGATGTCCAACATCACTCCTCTGCATCCTTAACTCCCATGCCCTCAATGTTCCTCTAATCCGACACCCCCCCCCCCTCCAATGTCCAGCAAAAGCAAGAGCACACCGCAGGGCCTACATTTAAACCATGCATGCGCTGAGATGACTCTGCAATGTCCAGTCCTGCTCTAACATCAGATGGGACGGAACATAAAAGAGCCATGTCCGTGCACACATGATCTAAATAAAGGCCCCATACTGCGCTCATGCATCAAGTTACAGACCCAAGCAGCCCAATCCAGGGTTTTGCGGCAGCAGTGGCAACATTTAGGTAGAACAGAGAGGCAATCGGGAAAGGCAGCTATCGGCAGTCAGCGGAAAATCTGGCCCTTCATTGGCCTGTTTTATTCTTCTGCCAGGCCCTCAAAAGGACGTTATGTTAGAGGGGGTAGGACACAGCTGTAGGGGTTCAATAGGAGAGGCCAGAAGGCTCTGCAACGACTGCACAACTGTTTTGGATTTTTTTTTAAATTATTGTTGATATCACAGCCCTGGTTCTGTAAGGTGCAGGAGCCATGGCTTGATCCGAGGAGAGGGTGAGGCTGCCGGGGGACAAGGAGAGAGAGATTAAAAGCCTGGTTTTGCTCTGGCTGCCCCCAGTCCCGTGGCCAGAGCAAAAAACTGACTTTTCAACTGCCAGTTTTAGCTTTCTGCCGGCAGCCGACCTAGCCATATAAACATCAGCCAGATTGAATACCGGCCAGCTGGCAACCCTAATGCACACCCTTGTTTTGTCTTTGTCAAGTCTACACCTCTCTAAAGAATCCCTTGAGACCTACGGTGGATTTCTCTGGGGTCTAGCAGCTGAGATAAGAGCAATCCCAAGTCATTTCTGCCCTTTCAGGCTCTGGATGCAAAAATGGCACCAGTTGACCCCTAGAGGTAGTCTCATGGTACTACTGCTAGAGGTCCAGCTTCCAGCTCCATATTTAGCAGCT
The DNA here is from genome assembly GCA_033557465.1 of Ichthyophis bannanicus. Lineage (NCBI taxonomy): Eukaryota > Metazoa > Chordata > Amphibia > Gymnophiona > Ichthyophiidae > Ichthyophis > Ichthyophis bannanicus. Next base: position 1,311,412,448 of record CM066031.1, read on the forward strand.
TGACCATAGCAGTAGTACCATGAAGCTACCACTAGAGTGCTACCAATGCCATTTTGTGCCCAGAGCTCAGTAGGGCAGGGGGGAATAGTGATCACTCCTGCCCCAGCTGCTAGATATAAGGGAAACTCCAGGTAGGTGTCAAGGGGCCATTGAGGGATATAAGATCCAGAGGGTCTTCGAGAGGATGGGGCTTGACAAAGGGGAATGATGGCCCTACGTGGGACTTTTTGGTTTACACTGACTCCTTTAAGATGGCTCCTGGGAGCCCTGAGCTACCTGTTAGTGATCTGATGCTCCAGGGAAGAAAAATAATGCCAGCTCAAAGCTGTTGTTATTTTTTCATGAATAATGTAGCTTGCAAAATTCATTGCAAGCTGTATTATTCAATATTACATACATAACAATGTATTTGCATGCTTTGCATTTCATTATTGTAAAATAATGCATGACTTTGCCATTTAATGCAATGTACGTTTATAATTTCTCACGCAGTCAATATGCATTGCAGCGCATGTATTTGGAGTCTATTCTATAAAGTAAAGCACACGCGGATTTTATAGAATAGAGGCTACAGCTGCGCTTACATGTAGTTGTGGCAATTGCGCCTACCCTAGAGCCAGCATAACTGACATCACTTAGATTTGGAGACTACCAGTGTTATTCATACTATGCTATAACTTAAGGGCCCGATATTCAGCATCGGTGGCTAGCATTAAACCCTGATGTCCAGCCCCAGCACTGAATATCCGGATTCGTCACATAGGCTGATCACTAACTGCAGTGGCTCTATCGATCCGCTATCTGGTTAGCGATATACGGTGAAAGTTAGGGCAAGGTTTCCTGCATCTGGCTTTCACCGCATATTGCTAACCGGGTAGCAGCTCGATATTGCAACTGCCCAGTTAGTGCTCAGCGCTCTGCCCCAGAATACCCCTGACGTGCCTCGATGCTAAGTAGTGTGTAGAGCCGGCAGCCACAGCTGTTCAGCAGCACTAACCGTGTCACTGAATATCCCATTCACCACGATTAACACGCTTAGCACCTCTGCCAACCACGTTAATCACTTTCAGTATCAGGCCCTACATGCATATATTTTAGTCCCACCTATGCTTCATCCTATAATACGTCCCCCTGCATATCCCAACTGAACACGAGTGACAAGCAGCGTTTAATTTAATTTTAATTTCTTCAGCAGAAAATCATTTATCAAGCTAGGATAGATCCTCTTATTTTTAGAAGAAAATATAATTCTGATGAAAGGATTTCTGTTTGTGAACTTCTGTGTGGCTGAAATGTGAAACTTGGCAGGGCTTACAATTCTTTAGTTCCTAAAAGAGCGTAGTTTGTATGCCCAAACCTGCTTCACTGATGAATTATGTCTGCTTAACCATCTTAATTGAATTTTTGAAAGGCACTGGTATTATTCTAAATCAGTTGAAGATAAGGTTAAATGCCTTGAGCAAATCAAGATTCATGAGATGTCAGGGAATAAAACTAAATAAAAAATGTTTAAACTTTTATAATGACAGCAGAAAATGGCCTTCAGAGAGTAGTTTAGAGACTCTTCTCTTTTCCTCTGGTTCAGAGTCTGCCTCTACTCGTGATCAAGTTTCTGATTTTCTTCTTCCACGAAGATTTCTGATATTCAGTGTGAATGGGGAAGTGGCACAGAAGTAGTAGCGGAGAAGGCACTGGCATGGTAGAGAGGAGGGCAGGAAAAAGGATACCTGTTCTGTGTAGGAGGGTTGAGGGAAGTCTTGGGAAAAGGAGGCCATGATGGTAGGGCTGGTCCAAGGGTTTCTGCCGCTCTAGGTGGAAGCCCCAGCCTTGCTACTGCCCCCCCAGCTGCCACCACCCCCCTCCCAGCTGCCACTGATGCCCCCCCCCCCCCAGCTGTGCCTATTCTGTCTCGGGAGGGGGAGGCAGGCAGTAGTATTTCCAAAAGCGGCTGCTTTTTGTTGCCATTTTCTTGCCCATGGCAGGCCATGTCCTTCAGCACACATGCCCTGCCACTTCTGATCCCCTTCCAATGCAATTTACTGTCAGAGAGGGACCAGAAGTGGCAGGCCATGTGTGCTGAAGGACTTGGCCTGCCACGGGCAAGAAAGAGGCGACAAAAAGCAGCCGCTTTTGGAAATAGTACTGCTGCCTCTGCCCTCTCCCTCTCCCGAGACAAAATCAGCGGCAGCTGGGGGGAGGGTGGCGTGGCCATTCATGTATGCCACTGTCGCCATCCACCCTGGCCAGCCGCCCTAGGCAGCCACCTAGCGCACCTGCATTTTGGGATGCTGTCTGGAGGAAATGTGATTCTTAAGAGGGAGAGTAAGCACTGATGGAGAGGTTGATTGGACAGGGACTGGATCATGGAGGGGTGATCAGTGGGGGGGTTCAGGTTTTCAGAGAGGAAGAGGGGGTGACAATGCAGCACAGGCAGTGATCTGATTATGGGCAGCAGCCATATTACTGGGCTGTTGGTAGCGCATCTGCACTTAATGTGGTGTTAGGTGCAGCCATGCTTTTGACAGTTGTGACAGTTAGTGTGCTGCAATATCCCACATGTTAGCTGTCACCAGCTGACAGGCCTTTCTCCATCCCGATCCTACCCATGTCCCTCTGTATGGCACACTAAGCAGATAGTACGGAAATACCCCCAGCTCACTATTTATCATTCGTGCTAACTGTTAGTGTGGTTTTAGTGTACGCTGGATAGCTCATGCTGAAGCCCATGCTGAAAGCACAGCTTAGTAAACATGTCCCACAGTATACCATCAGTTATTTAAACATCAAATGGAATTAGATTTTCTGATTCTTAATACCCAAGCCACATCCTGGATTGAACACCGAAGCAGAGCTAATGGCTCTTGTAGATGACCTCAGAAAAGTTTTGGATAAGGGCAGATCCTTTTTACTGATTTATTTTTCGATCTCATGGCACCTTTCACTATTACTGACTATGAAAATGTAATGAGCAGTTAAGCTATCTTGGTACAGAAGAAACAGTTGTATATTGGTTCAGCTCAGTTTCAGAGATGAGGGCACAGAAAGGTTTTTGGAAGGCTTGAGTCTAAGAACCTGAAATATTACAATATGGAGTCCCTCGGGGTTCAATTTTTATCTCTCCTGCTCATTACTATTTATTTGTACTCACTTTTAGACGTTCTCTGATTTCATGTTTATAATCATGATACTGTATTCATCTGTACTGTCCACTAGTCTCTAATCCCACCCATGAGAATTATTTTGCTTATTATTCATGTGCATGTTATCTTACTTGGGATGAAAAATAGAAGTGTTGTAGGACTGTGGTACATAAAGCTGGTGTGCAATAAATACTGCATGAGGGTATTTAACCTTTAACATCACACGTCTTGGAATGATGCTGAACTCTATCTTAAGTACGTTTGGTGGCCTATTAAAGCCATTTCTCCTGTGTTTGAAGAAACTGGCTTGCATGCCATGCGCCTACTAGGTTAAATTACTGTTATTCCATGACCCCAGTCCTGCTGGGGAACAGACACCCTACAGGGCAGGCAATGCAGAGCTGTACACATCCATACAGCAATAGCAGACAGACAGTAGGCTTGGAAATGCACAGCTGCTGCCCCCCGCCCCCGCCCCCGCCCCCGCCCCCTGACATTCTCCAGCAGCAAGCCTCCAACTGCTGCACCCTGCAAGGTGTTCCAGCAAGACACATACTAGCTGCAGGCAGTCTGCTAGCTAGTCCATAGTGCATGGTCCTGAAGGAGATGCATGTACCCAGAACTGGGATGTCAGCATACACACAAGCAGGTAAGTCAGTGATTGGGCCCCAAATAAGAACCCACAAATATCACATGAGAAAAATACTATATAACACTATGGGGGAACCTAGCCATGCCGTGGTCACTGCTCTGTCAGGGTGAGAGTGACCTCCCAGCAGAACATGCTGTGGCCACCCTGTCTGTGCAGGTGGTGGCCAGCCACTACAATGTCCGAGCCATTGCCCTATGCCAGTGATGGCTAACCTTTTTGAGCCCGAGTGCCCAAACTGCCGCACAAAACCAAAGAATTTCCTCAAAGTGCCAGCACGTCAATTAAAGCTCCATTTGCATAAGGTGCTTCATTTGCATAAATATTTGCATAATGTTACCATACACTATTTATTTATTATTTATTTATTTATTACAGTTTCTTATATACCACGCTATTTAGAATCAGCGCGGTTTACATCATAACAAAACGACCATTACGACAAACATGCCTCTTAATGAGTATATGGATAAAGAAAGACTAAAAGGTTTCTACATTACTATAATCCAGTACCAACCGCCAGGCACATTAGGAACTACTACAAACGCTGCCCATTTAGAACCCATAGCAAACCCGCCGTATCCTCAGCACTACCAGGACTCACAAAGCACCATATTCTACCTATCAAAAGGCAACACTGCAAATATTAAACCAATACATCTCAGAGAACAACAATACATGACCTAATGGTGAAAGAACAAGTTGCAATGTCAAATATGATTTATATTAACAGAATACCTTATCTCAGTTTCACTTTCAGAACAGAACATTACCAATCAAGGAATCACAATTTAGCAACAGGCAGACTATATAAAATATGGGAACCCCAAAAGCCAAACTTGGAATATACAACAACACTGTAGAAATAAAACTATATATTAATTTCCTCTTGTACTAAACAAAGCGCAAAAATTAATGATGCACATTTCCCAGAGCTGACATATTCCAATTAATAAATTCAAAATAAAGAGATATTTTTCTACCTTTTGTGCATTTTTTTTCAGTTGCAATTGTTCCAGCCACTTTCTTCTGGTTTCTTCGTGTCTTCTGCTAACTCTCCATCTGCCTGTCATTTGTCCTTTCTTCTGTCTTCTTGGGTTTTTTTTCCATTCTCTCTCTACATCTGCTTTAACATACTAATCTTTCTCCTTTTGCTCTTTCCTCATTCCTATTTCATCTACTCAAAATTTACCCCTCCTCCTCAATCCCCACTTACTCTCCCAATACCGGCCAATTGTAGATTTTTTATCCCTCCCACACAAATATTTTTCCCCTCTCCATTTTACTCTCCCAGCCCCATCCCATTCTAATCCTCCCCCAACACCAGCTCCCTTCTAGTTCCATCCTCACCCAGCATCCATTCCCTTCTAGTCCCTGCATCAGCCCATTTCCAGTCATAGCATCCCCCCAACCCATTTCCAGTCCTAGCAAACCCCCAACCCAATACCAGTCCTATCCCCCCTCATCAACCCACTTCCAGTCCTAACCCCCCATCACCCCATTTTCAGTTTAAGCCCCCCCCCTATAACCCATGACCCGTCCTAACCCCCCATCAGCCCACTTCCAGTCCTAACCCCCCATCAGACCCACTTCAGTCCAGCCCCCCATAGCCCATTGCCAGTCCTAACCCCCCCCCCATCAGCCCACAGTCCCATTACCAGTCCTAACCCCATCAGCCCACTCAAGTCCTAACCCCTCCCCATCAGCCCATTTCTTGTCCCAGCCCCCCATAGCCCAGTATCAGTCCTAAACCCCCCCATAGCCCATTACCCAGTCCTAACCCATCAGACCACCTCCAGTGTTAACCCCCATCAGCCCATTTCCAGTCCTAACCCCACCCAACACCCCACCGCAAGTCCTAACCCTCTCCATCAGCAGTCCTAACCCCCCCTAGCCCATTAGCAGTCCTAACCCCCCCTCTCTAGCCCATTAGCAGTCCTAACCCCCCCCCATAGCCCATTACCAGTCCTAACCCCCATCACCCCATTTCCAGACAGCCCCATCAGCCCACAGCCCATTAGCAGTCCTAACCCACCCGACCATTATCAGTCATAACCCACCCTAGCCCATTAGCAGTCCTAACCCCCCCCTAGCCCATTAGCAGTCCTAACCCACCCCCCATGGAAAATTTAAAAAAAAAAAAAAAAGCAGCTGGCTCTGGCTTCTGCCGCGGCAGCGGCAGAATGCAATGTCCTGTGGGGCCCCCTCCGCCCGCTAAGCCCCTCTGCAAGGGCTTTCAGATTTGCGAGGGAGACGCTGTCTCCCTCGCGTCTCTGTTAAGCCCGCAGGGGCTAATGGGAAATTTCCCATCAGTCCCTCGCGTCTAAAGGGGCTGATGGGAAATTTCCCATTAGCCCCTGCGGGCTTAACAGAGACGCGAGGGAGACGCGGTCTCCCTCGCGTATCTGAAAGCCCTTGCAGAGGGGGGTAGCGGGCGGAGGGGGCCCCGCGGGACACTGCATGCTGCCGCGTCCGCGGCAGCAGCCAGAGCCCGCTTTTTCTTTTTCTGCGGACCTTCACGCGTGCCAGCTGCAAGGCCTTCGCGTGCCACAGCTGGCACGCGTGCCATAGGTTCGCCATCGCTGCCCTATGCTATGTACAGATGGATCCAGGCCAGGCCATCCTATCCTGGCTATTCCCACGGTACCTTGCTCCTCATTATGCACATTGGCAGGCCAATACTGGCAACAGTGCTAGCAGTGTGGGCTGTGGAGGGTGTTTGCAGCCACCACACACTGGATAGACAGACACACACTCCCCACACCTATGCCAGCATTGTGCAACTATAGAGGTGTTTGGCAGCCCTGTCCACCGCACCAGTCCTGGGCAGAGTGCAGGCATGGCTATGGTAAGCAATACTGTTGGGGTCACTCCCCAGGGTGGTAAACACTGTCAGACACCAGACCTGAAGCACACTCCACAGACATAAGAAAGGTTGCTATGATGCAGCTCAATCAGCAAGTTGTGCTTAACTTAGGAAGTGCTATCTGCCAGTAATCATAGCAACCTTTTGATAGCTGTGTACCATATTCCCAGGTTTAGGGTGGCATTGCTAAGGTATGCAAGTGCTAGTATTGGGAGATGCACGCAGGGCCCAATGTCCTGCCTGTCCAGGAGGCATTGGATAATGGAGCCTGTGGGTGCGGGTGTGTCTGCCCCTGTTGGCTGCTGCTTTACTGCAGAGGTTCCCAACTCCAGTCCTGGTGTGCCAAACACTGTTTGGGTTTTCATGCTGTCCCTCATGAATATGCATGAGATACATCTGCATACCATGGTGGCGGCACATAGAAATGCAGCATAGGCATCTTTATTAGAGGCAGCATGGAACCTGAATGGTGTTTGGCCCTCCAGGACTGCATTTGGGAGACTCTGCTCTAGGTAAAGCGCCTGTTTATGGTGTCTGTGCTCTGTAGGGTAAGATGTAGGTGTTTTGGGTATGTTTATGTCATCTGCAATAAAGGTTCTGTCTGTATTAGCACGTTTTAGTAGTGGGAAAAATATGGGGACTGGGTTGGCAGGAACCACAGCTGTGACCTTCTGCTTCTGAATATACACTGGTTTTGTGCACTGCACCACCATGTTACCACAAAGTCAGTGCATTCCCTGGTGATACCATGACTATTCGTCAGACAGGGTCTGTCTGTTGCAGTGCATGGCACCCACCTACACAGGGCTAGGCCACGGTCTGCTCTGGGCAGCTGCCACTGCCCCCTCCACCACCAGTAACCCTCTGCCACCATGCTGACATTCCCTTCTGCTGGTGGTGCTGGTGGAGCGCAGTCTCAGGCCATCCAGTGTGCGGGTAGGCGGCTGCCTATGGTGCGGGTTCTGGGGTAGGGGTGTCTGCATAGGTGTCCACGCTTCCCCCCAGCACCACCTGCCAATGTTCCGTGCCCTTGGGGGTAGCTGCTGGGTACTATCCCCTGTGACACTGTGGGAAACACAGTCCTGCCCATGTGGGGCCTTCAGCAGTTGCTGTCTGGCTGCTCTGCTGTTCCAGCATTCATATGGGCCACCTAGGCATCACCCTAGTTCGCACTGTGGCCCAGTTGCACCACAGCATGTGCTGCCTGCGGCCCTCTGTATCCCCTTTTCCGGCATCTGTCCAGTTGCCGTTCTGACACGCCCGCCCTGCTGTTGCTGCACATGTGCACGCCATAGGACACCTGTCCGATGGAGAGGAAAACCCTGCACAGCGCAATTTCACTGTGGGCTCATTCACCTTGTATGGGGACAGAGCATAGACCCTTCCACGATTAATATCCTTTTTTGGGGGATTTCTCGTGGGGGAGGGGGGTTGATGTTTCCCATTAATATCACTATTGGCCAGCTTGGTTATGTTTTTTTTTCCAGTTTGTTAAGGTCATTTTCAATGTTTAGGTGCCCTTTTGTTCTGTGCCCATGTATCACACTTATCACTTTTTTTAGGTTTCCCTGCCTATGCTGTACATTGCTGACACTTAAATGATTTCTCTCCCCTGAAATGTGCATTTAACGGCAGGTTTTCAATCACGTTAGGATTCAGCTCTTCAGATCAGCGCGTTAGTGTGAAAGAAGCCTCTCCCCACCCACACTCCGCCCATTGACCCCTTCTCTCCGCCCTCTCTCCACCTTCTGCGGCGTTTTACCGTGCCGCAGAACTTTACGATTGTTACGTAACGTTAACGCGCGTTATGAGAAGTTAACGATCGTTAACGCATCATAACGCGCGTTAACGCTACTTAACGATCGTTAACGTTACATAACGCGCGTTATGTAACGTTACCGCAGTTTAGTAAACATGCCCCTATATTTGGTATTTTAAGCAATGGACCAGTCTATCTGAGAGAGATAGGCATCTAATCAGTTTTTGAGTTCATGAAATGAGCTACCTTTTGATATTCCTTCCTTGAAAGATTGGAAACGGATTAAGACCCTTAAGCACACCTTTACTTGTGTGCCACCTGGTATTTGGAGCAGGATTCATAGGGAAATATGAGTATGAACTCTTTTAGTAATCTTTGCATTCTTAATTAAAACTTGAGGGGCCAATATTCACCTGCTAACCAGAGAAGTGCTGTTGAGCTAATATTCAGCCATACTGTCCAAATAGTGTTGCTGAATATTATCTCTGACCACCTTGGCACTATCCGGGCAGTGCTGGGGTACTCCAGTGGTGGAGCCAGCATGTTACCGGATAAAAGCAATTTTCAGTGGTGCTATCTGAGTAACAATCTGCATAAATTAGTCCTACATGTTATGGTGATTGCAGGGCCAGGCTTACTTTCTTGGCGCCCACAGGCAATCATGAGTGGGGGGAATTTCTCCCCCTCATCGGCTCTGGTGCCCCTTCCAATTGGCTCTGCCCCAATGTACTGCTTACCAGCACAGTCCACTCCGATTTTATTAATTAAATTCAGCCCAGGGCTGACCAGTCCTTGTAGTGTCCCTTCCTTTTCTTTCACAGGACTTCCTTTTTCCATAGAAACCCTGCGGGGAAAGGAGAAGGTGGGATGCTACTTGGAGACTGGGTTGCGCCGGTAAGCAGGACATCGGGGCAGAGCCGATCAGCAATGAAGATTAAGGGATGGCACTTGAGGCATTACTCTGGCACCTATCAAAATTTAGTGCCAGAGACAGTTTTCTCTATTGGCTATGCCTAAATCCAGGCCTCGCTGATTGGTTATCCAGATAGCGGCTGAATATCGCCAGCGTTGACTGCTGTATATGGATATTCAACAGCAGCCACTCTCTGAATACTGACGCTGAATCTCTGTATTTTTATTACCTGCAGTGGCCATGGACTGAATATTGACATCTGAGTCTTTGTGACTACTTTTGACATTGAGCATATTTATCTGAATTGGTGGTCATTGATAGATTTAATTCATGAGCTGTTTGGATTATTAGCGGTTTTTGTATTTATTAAAGTCATTTGATTTTTATAGGCTTTTATGTGCTATTTCCCAATGTTTATTTTGCCACACTAATGCTTACTAATTATACTTCTGTTTTTATGTGTATTCTATTGATTTGTTACTTTTTATTGCTTTGTACATTACATTAAATATTTTTATTTATGAAGAAAATTTACTTTTATATACAAGGCTTTAAAGCTCAAGGAACTAAAGGTTCAGAAACACCTTTCAATTTAGAAAGTACCTTAGATTCTGTTCCTTTATCTTTCTTAAATATGAAACAAGTTTCATTCCCAGAATGTATAGCCTTCTGAAATTTAACTCTTTATTTGCAAGGGTAAATCAAGATAAATTGAGTTTTTGGAGACAAAGCCTCCTGTTTTGAAGTAAAAAAAAGTGTCTTCTTTCTTGATGGCATGACTCTGGAGACATCTGGAAACAGGTACGCCCAAACATTGTGCCCTCATCATCTGCAGGGAAATGACCATACCTAGTCAAGAATGAAAGATAGGAATAAAACCTTTGTAGAAGCTGCAGCAAAATCTGAAGTTTCCAAAAGTTAAAAACTGCCTTCTGCAGATAAGCCTTTTTTTGAGGAAAAATAAGGATTTTTTTGGAAGAAAAGATCCTTAAAAACAGTGAAGGGATCAAAGCCTAAATCTTCTAAACATTTCAAATGATGCCAGCTAGAGATGTGCATTTGTGTGAAACGACATAGAAAATTTCATTGACATTTCCCACGTTTTTAAATGATTTTTTTAACCTGAAATTATGGGGAAAAATAAACTTTTTCCCTCCTGAAAATAGTATGCACCATTGCTCAATACCATGCACTATTGAGCTGTAGTGCATGGTATTGACAAAATTGCCCCAAGATAAAAAAAGCCCCCAAAAATCCCATAAATATCATAGGAAACTAAACATTAAAAAAACATTTTTGGGCTGCACACCATAGTGCCAATCCCATGGGATTAGGAAAGTTCATTGCCCTCAAATGGAAATAGTATTTACCATTTTCTCAAGTTTTTTGCTAATCCCATTGTTGCCCTTAGTCAAATACTGTCAACTATACTCACTCTTCAAGCACAAGTTAAAAAAACTATCAGATCTGTATACCATAAACTCGGGATCTTGAAGAATCTTCGCCCCCTCCTAAGTGCTCAGGATTTCCACACAGTATGTCAGTCCCCATGGAGACCAATTCAGAGCTGAGCACGCCCAGACCATCTGGACGTCAAGAAAATGAATGGGGCCAATTTGCATTCGATTCTGCAACCGTGGGAACTATACGTTCCACGGTTGCAGAATCAAGGCACTTGGATGGCCTAGCTTGCACAGCGTTCTGAGCAGGGAGACATACCGCAGGCTCTCTGTCCCCACCACTCAGTGCTCCGACTGGTGTGCCGATGTCATGGCATTCTGACATCCAATCCTCGGAGGGGGCAGCCAGGGCTGGGATTGGGCGGTGGGACACATCCCGCTGTGGCGCAATGTCATTGGGGGGAGGGGCTGCAGGCCCCAATCACCCCGGTGCCCAGTACTTATTCCACATTCAGGGTGGAATAAGGTGGACATCTAGCGCAGCTTCAGGAGACATACAGAGGCCTGACCAGAATGGCCTCTGTACATCTGGGAGCCTGGCCACTCCCTCACTCCACATCAGTGTTGCCCCCTCCAGCCACTGTCCAGAACTCCCCCCACAAATGCGGTGTATGTGTGGGGAGCAGAAAAGCCAGAATTGCAATCATGGACTAAACGCGGGTTGGACGTTCAACCCCACTATTTCCTGATCAGAATGACTACCACACTGGATTATGGTAACCCAATATATCACGAGCTTTCAAAAAGCACATTACACCCCCTACAACTAGCCCAAAACACGGCTTCTAGAACTATTCAGGGAATATCCTGACAGACGCATATCACTCCAATCCTCATTCAACTCCACTGGCTACCTATTATCGTTTGGATGAAATACAAAGCTATCTTCAACACTTTCAAGATCATACACCACCAATCCACTGAATGTCTTTGAGTCTCCTAAGAATGACCACCAACAACAGACCACAAAGACAAAACCCAATCAAACAGTTAGATATACCACCCATACAGCGCACTAGCAGCCAAAGGACAAACAACAGAGCATTCTCCATCTACACTCCAACAATATGGAATGTCCTACCACCAGGGCCGGATTTACCTATACGCCAACTACGCCGTGGCGTAGGGCCCACAGCTGGAAAGGGCCCACAAAAATTGAACAAATTGTTAGGTTTTTTTAAATTAAATTTTTTAAAAAAAACCGCTGGCTGCTGCCACGGCAGCATGGACTGTCCCGCGGGGCCCCCTCTGCCCGGCTGAGCCCCTCCATGCCGGCTTTGAGAGGCGCGAAGGGAGAGTGTCTCCCTCGTGTCTCTGTTAAGCCCGCAGGGCCCCTGCGGGCTTAACAGAGACGCGAGGGAGACACTCTCCCTTCGCGCCTCTCAAAGCCGGCACGGAGGGGCTCAGCCGGGCAGAGAGGGCCCCGCGGGACAGTCCATGCTGCTGCGGCGGCAGCAGCAGCGGCCAGCGTTTTATTTTTTTTTTTATTAAAGTTTACTTGAGCCGATGGGGGGGGGGGGGGCTGGGACTGGAAATGGGCTGGGGGGTTAAGACTGGAGTTGGGCTGACACGAAGAAACCAGAAGAAAGTGGCTGGAGCAATTGCAGCTGAAAAAAAATGCACAAAAGGTAGAAAAATATCTCTTTATTTTGAATTTATTAATTGGAATATGTCAGCTCTGGTAAATGTGCATCATTAACGTCTGCACTTTGTTTAGTACAAGAGCAAATTAATGTATAGTTTTATTTCTACAGTGTTGTACATTCCAAGTTTGGCTTTTGGGATTCCCAGTTTAATTATGACGTCAGGGCCAACAGCGCGCAGCTGATCCGGCGTGCTCGTTTTTATCTTTTCTGGGGGCCCACAATTTTTGTTGGCATAGGGCCTCACTCAAGGTAAATCCGGCCCTGCCTACCACCACACATAAGAACCATCAAAACCATTGTTGAACTCTGTAAGAAGCTAAAAACCCCACTTATTCATGGAATTCTATGGTGCAGACACTCAGTAGCATTGACTCAACATGATCAGCCTCACTAACTGTGATTCAGTTTGCACATAATTAAGCCTATAAATAGCCACCCTTGTACATAATTAATGTTACTGCAACTTTTTTACTACAACTGCCTTCCCTATATGTTCAACCTCTGACCCCCTCATTTTACCCACTGTTAAACGTGTGCACAGCTTTGTTACTTTTTGTTATGTCCAAAGCATTGCGTTACCTGTAAACTGTCTTGACTCATAGAAAGGCGCTATAAAAAAGCTTAATTAATTAAATAAATAAATCTGTTTTGGTGGTAGCCTAGTGGTTAGAGCAGGAAGCCAGGGTTCAAATCCCACATGTGTTCTTTGTGGTTTTGAGAGTCACTTAACCCTCATTTGTTTCAGGTACAAACTTTGGCTTTGATGCAGTAAGGTTGCCTTAGAACTCTATAATAAGTTTCACTGCACACATTTAAAAATATTTTTTTCTTCCGTGTGCAATAAACTAATGGCATTCAAATAACCGTGACGGCATGCAAATTACCGCTGTGTTTAAAGGTGTGCGTTGTCGGAAACACAGTAATATGCAGCTATTTGCCGCATTCTGAGTAAAATGTCTCCCTTTCTATCACTGCATGAACAGGGATTGACTCGTGTACTGACAGGAAGGGAGACCTAAAAGAAACAGGCTGGACCCCAACTCCTGTCCTCTACTGCCATTCACCACTAAAAGCCCCAATGGCCCAGTGGGACCTAGACCCAGAACCTTGGACCCCAGACTCCTGACTCCAGGGCTGGAGAAAAGATGCAACATGGGAGCAAAAGGGTCATGTGAAGTGAAATATGATGATCCAAAATCCTTGATGGCCCAGTGGACCCTAGACCCCCAGATTTTCTGAACCACTCCCTTTTACATGCTCCAACCCTATGGACATCCCCCAACAAAAACACCAACATGCACCTCCATCAGCAGTGATGCTCATTCCCTCCTGCCTCTGCTCTCCTGTCTTGGAAAATGGCAGCACTTGAACCGATTATGGTGTGTTTGGATGCACCTCATGATGTCAGTCTTCCATATAAGGGAATTATTCCCTTGTTTGGTAAATTAGCTCTGCATGTGTGTCCCAGTGCACTCGATGGGGTCAGGTGCCATAATTTCAAAGGTGGCATGGGCAGGAGTGAATGGTCATCACTCCTGTCTCCCAGTGTTGGAGGTGCATGGGGTGTATACTGGGGATGTTGGGATCTACTTGGGCCTCAGAATATTTTTGTGGGGAAGAAGGGGGGATGGAGGTGCAAAGGGTCACTTGTGCTCCAGGGAAATCATTGAGATGGGTGGTCTGGGGACCAAGGACCACCAGAGACATTTGTGGGGTCAGGAAGGGTTCAGTCATAGGATGTTAGGAGTATCAGAGGGGATCATGGAGTTCTGGGGTACAATAGGGAGTGATGGGAGAAATCCAGGGCACACTGAGTCACCAGGTATCTTGGGTCATCTGAGGTGAAGTGCCGCACTTTACCGTACGTGACCCCTTTGCTCCTATGCTGCATTTTTACTGGCATAAAGATTTAGCATTAAGAGAAAAAGTAAAAAACTGTGTTAAATTTCAGTGCAATTTTTTACATTGGGAGCATTTTTCTGTTCAGTCGTTTGCATGTGATTTGCATGCTCACTGCACTTCCCTTAAATGTAGTGGTTTAACGTGAGATTTTCCTGCACTGGAAGTCTTTCAGCAATGGGAGTAAGACCAGTGTGAAAATCCCGAGTAACCACTGCACTAAAGCATAGTGCAGTTTACTATATCGGCCCCTTAGACCTCTTAAGACAGTGAAATACCTGCTATATCTAAGTGTAATTCACCCGGAACTACTATAGAAAGGCATGAACTACATATATATCTAGAAAACAAAGGAAACTTCTGGTTAGGCTTTAAGGATTAACATCTCTTGTATAGAGAACTCTCTAATCTCATCTTTATCAGTAGGTGTTAATAGAGCAGTTACTTGATCTTGTAGTATCCAAGGCAAACCTTTCTTCCTGTCTCCTCCCCTGATCCCCTAGCATTCTGATTCCCTGTTCTTTATTTTATTTTCCACATTCTTTCCCAACCTAGATTTAAGGACAATTGTGGCATTCTTGCTGGCTTTTCTTCCTCGAAACCACTCATATTTCAATTATCTTTCTGCCCTCAATGAACTTTACTTAATCTAACCCTAATTACAATCTTGGATATTAAAATTAATTCCTTAATAGGAGAAGATGAGCTTAAACAGAAAGCCTTAGTCTAGGAAGAAAATCTGGATTTAGTGTATTTGGGGTCTTTGCATACTTTCCTTTTGAAAATTGCCCTCTGGTACGCTTAGCCCACGTACTCCGTACTTGCTTAATGTGAACATCAAAAGTGTGTTGCGAGCGTGCCGTTGAAATGAAAATATTTTTAATTTACCTGAGACGTGGCCCTGGTTTCCTGGGCAGCACAGGAGGCTGCTGCCATGGGGAGAAAGCGAGTGTCTCCCCATAGTATATTCACTAATAATATCTCAAAGGCTAAAGAGAAAACGGTCAAGCCCCAAAATTAAGTCCAAAACTGAAAGACCTATTCTCAAAGAAGGCTCTGTATTGACAACAGGAAAAATCAATGTATACTGATTTTGTCGGACCTATGGGCTGTGTGAGTCTGTGTCCATCTTAATCAATATATGCAGTAGAGCTTCCCCAAACCAACAATATAGATCTATGTCATTGGTTTGGGGAAGTTTGTTTGATGCAGGGTCTTTGAAATTCAATGGACCCAAAACACAGTGCTGTGTTATATCCCATGCTGGCTGTTGCTATAAGAATTGTGACAATCGTGTTTAATCAACAATTGATGAACTACAAGATATGTTTTTATGTTTATTAAGTGTGTTGTACTACATATGTTGATTAAAATGGACATGGATTGTAGTAGGGGTTAAGTCCTCACACAGCCCATAGGTCTGACAAAAAACATATACATTAATTAATATATGATGCTTAAACTTGTAAATAGTTGTCATATCCTCATGATCATATACATAGTTCTCAGACTTGCCCCTATATAAGATCCAATTGTTCCTTGTTCTTTGTAGACTATAATATAATACTGTTTACTGTTCAACTGTTCTATGTAAAATGTTTGTTACAATGTAAACCGCTCTGATTGAAGGACAAAGCGGTATAGAAAAATGATTAAATAAATAAATAAAATAAATAAATTTCTCCTGGTGTCAATACAGAGCCTTCTTTGAGAATAGGTCTTTTCAGTTTTGGTCCCCTGGTATACAGCAGCCCCAGAGAGAAGAGGATGAGAGAAGAAGGAGGAGGTCCATCAGCCAAAAGGTCCCAGCCAGTAGGAGTGCAAAGGCTCCTCCAGCTTAAGAGTCTGCAGCCAGCAGAGAGAAGAAGTTTAGACGTTTTACTTCTCCTCCCTCCCCCTCCCTCCTGGAGTACTTCAGCCCGGCACGGAAAGGGGGAATTCCACCAAGGAATCCTGCGAGAGGAAGAAGTTTGACATCAGAGGAGCAAGGAGACACCCCCCCACACACACACATACACATACCCCAGAGAGGAAGAATGACTTTATCTATATCTTTATTGAGACATTTGATATACCACCCAGGCGATTGCATCAGAGCGGTGTACAATTTAAAACAAAGACTGAAAGAAGAACACCATTAATTTGGAAAGGACAGCAGCAGAACAGACAGAAAAAAAGACAAAAAGAAAAGGAGAGCAGTGACACACAGAGGAGGGAAGCAGGAGTGGAACAGCTGATAGGGGGACTCAGGCGTTGGTGGGGGGGGGGGGTAAAATCGAATGCCAGATGGAATAAGTGAATCTTTAGCAGTGCTTTGAAGCAAGGAAATGAGGCCTCGGTGCGCAGATCTGATGGGAGTGACCTTAGATGGGGCTTGAAAGAAGAGGATCAGAATGAGTGATAGGTATATGGGAGCCAGAGCCTGCCATACCAGAATGCAGACAGCAGGTTCTGAAGAGACAAAAGATCAAAGGGCCCATATGCTGTGAAAACATAAGGAGGAGCAGAGCTGAAGCAAGGAAAGGAACACCTTACCCTCTCTTCTCCAAGAAAGAAAGAAGGCAGAAGAGTGAGAAAGCCAGAAAGTAAGAATAAACTAGTGCCTGATTGAAAAAGCAGATCTAAAGAAAAGGGCATATAGAGTGCCTGAGAGAAACCAAAGAAGAAACACAAAGATTGAAGGTAAGCACTAGGAAAAGTGCTGATAGGAGCAGGCAATGACAGTGAAAGGAAAAAATAAAGTGCAGGTGCATCATGCTGCAGCAGCAAGAGAGAAGTAACAGAAAGAAACAACCTTGGTTGAAGGCAAGAGTAGACCAGAGGGCCAGAGAAAGAGATCCAGAGATAGCAGAGTCTGGGAGGCCAGCTTGTGCAAAGTCAGTCAGGTTGTATGGGAACCACAGCAGGAACTGCATCAGAGAGGGACAACCAGGAACAGTGTCAGAAGAAGCAAGAGAAGTAGCAGCTGTAAAAAAGCCACTAAAGCTGTGGTAAGCTGCAAAGACCCAGAGAGCCCCTGCCACTCAGAAGGACAGCAGCTGAAACTTTCATCCTACCTGATATAGATGAAATTATTACAGACAGTACTTAGATAGAACACTCTGTTTTATTTTTAGTTTATCCAGAACACAGTTCAGAGGTATTGCACACACTAAGTTCAGGCCTGCCTTTTGGATAGGGAAGAGAGAGGGTTTTTTTGTTGTTAATTTTGTGGATAGCCAGCTAACCTGAGAGACAAGAGGGCATAACTGCCCTTGGTATTTTAACACCTCAGATCTTTGTGGGGGCTCATCAGAATGGGACATCTGCCAAGCCGTAGGGACTAAGCATGAGGTGCCCAGGGATGAGATCTAAGCTTGCAACATTAAACTACTGGCACAATACTAATTTAAATGAGTTGAATTAAGGGTTACAGGAGGTGCACGTTGACCTGGGTGGGGGGGGGGGGGGTGTCACAGGAATACAAACACACTCATTAAGGGGACTATATCCATACAAACTATGGTGTGACAGGGGAGGTAATACAAGTGCACACTCCCTTCAAAGACTTGAGAAGGATCACTAAAGTGGATATTGAGAGGAAAGACATGATGGTTGAGTTTGGTCCTTGTGAGACAAAGTATAAAATTGCTTAGAAATAAATAGTAATGTTTTCTCAAAGTTATTGACTATAGTAACCTGCATCTGCTTGTATTACTTACATGTTTTTAGGTGGTTTATATAAGACCTTTGCCCCACTTTTTCTCTATTCTCTTGTAGGGTTTTTTCCTTATATATTGTGGGGATGATATTCAGGTGGGGCAGTGAATGAAGTGGCATAAACTTTGCCCAAGTGGGGGCCCCAAAGAAGAAGAGGCCCGCTAGCAGTTGCTCCTGTATCTTCTGAAACGGCTTCTCCCACTCTGGAGGGCCTTTAACAATTGTTACTTGGTGACTCATAATTTGGATTTCTTCTACTGAATGACTGGGTTAAGTTAAGCGCCAGCATTTAACTTGATGCATATATTCCGAGCCGCTGTCCATTATAGGTGGTAGCACTGAATTTACCGATCATGTAGTCATTGTGCCAGCACTAGTTTAGGTGGGTTCATTTTACCCATGATTTCTGCATGAGTTTAGCTTGTATTTTATAAAGATACTGTACATAGACACCTATGTGTCTTTATAAAATAAGCTTGAAATCGGGGCCTACTTGCCCTTCGCCCATAGGCGATCTATCATACAATTGCCCTGTTAGTGGCTGAATATTGCTGTCAATGTTCCCACTAAGCTGCAAAGGAGTCTGCCACCCACCTTGCTGCCACTGGGGAGGGGGTGCGGCTGCTGCTCCTTGTGAAGGAACATGCAAGATCACAGCACATCCCCCATCGCAGACCTGGCACATCCTTCAGGCAAGACTAGACAGTTGCCTAAAGCTGTGGTTTCTGGGGGCATCGAAGAGCAGCTGCAGTCAAAGCAAAGCAATAGATCTTGACAGCCGCATAAACTCAAAGAGACAGCAAGGAGAATTTGCACACTCATACATATAAAGCAAAGCTTAATATTTAAAAGTATGTTGGCCAATCCTGCATTTTCACAAGATTTCATGGAGTGGAGGGGTAGCCTAATGGTCAGAGCCCTAGCATAGGAACCAAGAGAGCAGAGTTTGATTCCCAATAGTGTTCCTTATGGCTTGGGCAAGTCACTTAATCCTCCACTGTCTCAGAGAAATCCATGTTGTCAGTGCCCCTGTTTAATGCACATGACCAAGTTTAAGTTACAATATAAACCACTTTGACTGACATGATAAAGCGGTAGAAAAACCTGTTAAATAAAAGATGAGTGGTGTTTCAATGATCATTGAGTTTACACAGGAAAATCTTGGGGGGAGGGGGGATCTTAGGCTGAAAGTTTGCACAGGCATCCAATACCCTTGCTCTACCCCTGTCTCACCAGCGACAGTGCAGATGAAGGCAGCTTAGCAGGAAGGTTGATTGCAGCCTTCTGGAAACATATACAGACAATATTGAGTAACAATTTAAATGGCCCAGTCTATTTTGATGGACTAACTGCCTTGCTGGACTATTTGTTCTCGAAAGGTGGTAAAGTAAATCTTATAAATAAATAAATAAAATAAAACAATATACACAGATAAGGGATATATGTATAAATGCCTTTGACTATCGACCCATGCATATCTAAAGAAAGCTCTGTCTCCAACTTTTATTCTTCTTTAATTTTCTATGCTGTTTAGGTCTTTGTAAATCTAACTTCCTTCTCTGCCTCCTATTTCTTTCCTGATTCTAGCCCTCATCCTCTGCCTTTGCTTAGTGCTATTTGTTTGAATGATGACATTTGTCTTCCTTATTAGTGACACATATCGATATCATTTTCCTTTTCCCACCCTTGAGCAGAGAGGCCTAGGCTTTTCCATGTCCCTTTCTTTACTGATGAAAGTTCACCTCTGACTTCAGTTCATTTATTTCTGATTGGACCCCTCGACGTTCACTCTTCTTCATGAACTTGGTACTCCTGAAATCCAGGAACCTAGTCTAATTGGGGTTTAGTATAGGTGCTAGTTTAATTTTGAATTATAGAATAGAAAATTCACTAGATCTTAAATTTTCCCATATCGTGTAGTTGGTGACTCCGTCTTAATTTGTTAGTAGTGCATTCAATGTAGCTTGCCTTCAAGTAGGCTCTTCTGCTAGTTGCCTTAAGAGCGCCTCTTCTGGGCATCTATGATTTTTCCACTCCTTCTTACTACTACTACTACTACTACTATTTATCATTTGTATCATGCTCCAAGGCTTACACAACACTGTACATATAGATGTAAGAGACAGTCCCTGCTCATCAGAGCTTAGAATCTAATCAAGATGAACAACATCACAAAACTGGGGACGAGAGTATGGTAAGATATACATAAGTTGTGAACAAGAGAGTGAGGGGCATCAGGATCCAAAAGCAGCCTTGAAGAGATGGATTTTTACCCTGGATTTGATAGGGCTAGAGAGGGAGCCTGATATACTGACCCAGGTAGTTTTTAACAAGCATATGGAGCTGCATGGTCGAATGAAGTCTGGAGTTGGGTGTAACAGAAAAGGGCACAGATAAAAAGGATCTGCCAGAGGAGCAGAGTTCCCGATAGGGTGAGATAAGAGAGGAAAGGTAGTGAGGAGCCGTAGTCAATAACAGAAGCTTGAAGTGGAATTGGAAACAGATAGGGAGTCAGCGAAGTGACTTGATAATTCAGCAGGCAGGCTGCACCGTACGTCTACCTTTAAGCGGGATCTTTCATTTGTGTCTACTTCTTTTCCTAACTTGTAAGTTCGTAGAAATCTAGGAACTCACAGTAATTCAGCATCTTCTTGTTCCCCCTTTAATTTAGAGGCTACCGCTGTAAGTGAGACACATTTGAGTATTTATAGCACCATATTCACTTCACCCAACTATCAATGGTGGGGCTGTCAGAGTGAACAATACAATGATTAATATAAAATATTAGAAATCTTAACACAAATACAGACAGCCATATGGACAATTTTGTTTGACAAGCTGTGGCGATAGATTCAACGAGCATCTGGGTCTATTTGGCAGGCGGCAAGTGCTATGGAGTCCTCTTGAACTCCTGATATCTGCTACCATATTTCTTACCTGTTCTTTTGGCAGTATCACAGGTCACAGCTTCTGTTCTGCAGATAGTGCTATCTACCTCCCTTTACTGTTCTTTATAATTAATTTCAACAGTGCTTTCACTCCCTGCTTCTTCCCAGAGTATTGAAGTAGTTCATGAGAATAAAAATGTACAAAATACACAATGTACCGAGCACTTTGCAAAGTTAGAGATAAACGGTACCTGGAGATCGCCCAAATGCTTTCTGTAATTTGAAAGTAACTCTAAATATTTATTTACAGAATGTAAAAGCACATGAGTGCTAAGAAACAGCTGCTAATACAATACAACAAATGTAAGATGCAATATCTTAACCAACTGTGGAGAACCAGCAGTGCAGAATGAATCTGCTAGTCTCCTGGTGCCACCAGATATGCTGGTATTTGGGAAAAGCCAGGTACTATTCTGACTGAACACTAGATGACATTATAGAACAATGAATGAGTGTTTTAGGTTGTGTGTTTCATTAGAGTGACCGCTGGTAAGGTCAAAGAATGAGAGCAGTCCTACATCTCCATACAGTATGATCACTTTGCACAGGCTGCACCCCTTTGTTGGAGAGATGTCTGTTTTGCCTTCGGGTCCACCATAAACATGTAGCAATGCAGATTAATCATTTTAAATGCAGAAATCAAATACGGAGTAGAACTTGTCCTCAGTCTCTCTTACGTAACTGTGCAGCCCTTTTACTAAAGCCCACTAGCCAGTTCTTGAGATTTTTAAGTGTGGCAACTGGCAGCCAGGAACACTAATGTGGGAATATGCCAGCCACCACCTGCTAAAATGCACGTTCACCTGCGGTGGGGAATGGGTAGAGTGTGAGAGTATAGAGACCGCATTACCGATAGCACCGGGGCAATAGCCGCATGCTCAGCAGCAATGTGGTTCTTAATGAGTTCACTTAACGACCGCTCTATGGGAGTGGTGAAGTGAACTTGCCTTACTGGGGCACATGTTAGAATGGCCCATCGTGCGTTAGCTGCCGGGAAGATCATGGTCAGGCCTTGATGGCTAATGCGGAGGCTTTGGACTCAAGGTGTGTTGGTAATGCACAATAAATGCAAAACCAAAGCAAACTTTAGTAAAAGGACCCCTAACTAGGGTCAGACAAAATACAGGACCACACATCAGCATCTGTTCAGTTTACTGTTCACAGTCACCTCCCGCCCTCCCAAAAAACCCTGAAATAATAAAATAAATATAGAACTGTCCTTATTGTCCCTGGCTACCATTGACCAATGCTAAATCCACAAGACATCATTGCCATCGGTTAGTCTGTCCATATTATCGTTGCGATTAATTCAATCAATGCTGCTGTTTCTCTGTTCCCCTTACAGTAGGAATGTGCAGCCCACCATTTTTTATTTTGTTTAGTTTCCCATTTTATTGTTTATGGGATGTTTCATTTTATTCAGGGTTCAGGGCTTTTAATTTTTTTTCTTTTGGGGAGCCATGTTTATTTATTTAACAGTATTTCTATACCGCCTTCTCCTTCAATCAAGGTAGTTTCCACGGCAAACAATCAAGGAGTGATCATGTGTTTTCATGCAGTGGTGTATGTTGTGTGTTAGTGATGGCGAGTATTTGATTTGGGTTGTACTTTCTACATTGTGTGCTATTATACATCGTGAGCTATTATACATTCATATATACAAGCTTAGGGTGGGGGGGGAGGGTCCGATGTTCTGGCTTGGTTGGTAGCTCATGTGGCATGTCCATAGTGTTCGATGAACAGAGTTGTCTTCAGCTGTTTGTGGAAGTCCTTGAGGTCTGTGGTTAGTCTCAGTTCATCTGGGAGGGTGTTCCAGATTGATGGAGCAGCCAGGGAGAGTGCTCTTTCCGCAGTGTTCTTGCGGGTCTTGGCAAAGTCTTTTGGGGTGTTTACTCGATTGGAGGTGCCTCTTCTCCTTGGTCATGTGCTTGTGTCGGGTTGTTTGAGTGTATGTAGGCTTATGACTGAAGAGTGTTGTTTGATCTTGAATATGTTTATGATTGTTTTGTATTTGATGCGTGAGCTGATTGGGAGCCAGTGTAGATCTTTTAGTATTGGAGTGATGTGTTCTTGTCTTGTAGTGCCAGATATTATGCGGGTGGCTGTGTTTTGTGCCATTTGCAGCAGTCTGAGTGTCTGTTTTGGTAGCCCAAGGTAGATTGGGTTGCAGAAGTCTAGTAGTGGGGTTATTAGTGCCTGGCAGACTGTACGAAAGTGCTCTGGGGCGAGGAGGGGCTTAAGTCTTCTGATGAGTCTCATTCTGTGGTATGAGCTTTTGGTTGTTCTGCTTATGTGTGATTGGAGGTTCAGCTCCTTGTCCAGGGTCACTCCGAGGCACTTTACTTCTGATTTTATAGGTATGATTGTGTCTTTTATCTTGATGTCCTGTGGAGGGACAAAGTCTGAGTTTTGCGTGATGATCAGTGCCTCCGTCTTGCTGTAGTTTATTGAGAGGTTGTTTTTTTTTAAACCAGCTTGTCATTTGTATGAGGCAATTTGTTATTTTGGAGTAGTCCGGGTTGTTGACTGAGATGGGTGTGTATATCATGATGTCATCTGCGTAGATTGTATATTGCATGTTGTGATCTTTCATGATGTCGCATATTGGCTGGATGTTATCAATGGTGAACCCAATTACTCAAATAGTGTGTCTTTCATAAAACGTGTGCATTACTGAGCAACTGATGCACTAATGCATGCTACTGATAAGGGAAAAATATTCCAGGTTTTTTCCTGTTGTTTGAAGTTTAAAATGACGTCAAATGAGATGTCATATCATATTTCCAATGTTGTATCAAACAAATGCACATCCCTAGCTTTATGGAGATTACTTTCCATTTAACCTTTCCAGTTCAAGGCAATTTGCAAGAGCTGCTAGGAAGATGTATACAGGTAGAACACTCAAATTCAATTTTATTTTTAGTCTATCCAGAACACAGTTCAGAGGTATTGCATATGCTAAGTTCAGGCCTGCCCTTTGGATAGGGAAGAAAAGGGTTATTTTTGTTCATTTTGGGGATAGTCAGGTAATCTCAGAGACAAGAGGGCATGATTGCCCTTGGCATGGGAACACCTCAGATCTTTGTAGGGCCCATCAGAATGGGAATCTGCCAAGCCGTAGGGACTAAGCATGAGGTGCCCAATGATGAGATCTAAGCTTGCAACATTAAACTACTGGCACAACACTAATTTAATTGAGTTCAAATAATGCTACAGGAGGTGCACATTAACCTGGGGAAGGTCACAGGAATACAGACAAACTCATCAAGGCGACTGTCTCCATACAAACTATGGTGTGACAGGGGAGGAAACACAAAGATTTGAGAAGGATCACTAAAGTGGATATTGAGAGGAAAAAAATGATGGTTGAGTTTGGTCCTTGTGAAATAAACTATAAAATTGGTTAGAGATAAATAGTAATGTTTTCTCAAAGTTGACTATAGGGAACTGCATCTGCGTGTATTGCTTACATGTTTTTAGGTGGTTTGTATAAGACCTTTGCTCTCTGCTAGTCCTTTTTTACCTAAATCCCAGTTTCTCTCTGCTAGGATGCTGTATACTGCATACTCTTAACTATGAACTAATTGCTTTCTCAGGCTATAGCTGCCCATGCTGTGCAAACTTCCTCACTGTTTGCACCCTCTTCCTTCCTCTTCTGCATTCATAGGAATGAAAAGACAAATCAATTAAGATTCATTTTAGTCTGGCAAAGATGCAACTGCAAAAATTACAAATAATAATTAGAAGACCTAGTAGTATTCATTTTTGTCCATCAAGCTACACTGGGGACTTAAGTGGCTGGATTTTCAGACGAGCTTTGCACTTAAACATGGGAACTGTAGGTCCCAGAGGGAAGTAAGTAGGTAGGAGTAGCAGAATAGTTGAAGCAGTCATCTGCAAAACAGGGTTTCAAATCCTGCTTTTCCCACTGATTCTTTGTATGACCTTAAAATAGTCAATTAACCCTCCATTGCCTCAGGTACAAACTTAGAGCTAGATTTACGACTGAGCGCTACCATGTTAGCATTCGTTAACACCTATTAACATGCATTACTTACCATAGGTCCAATTGTATGCAATGGGACATATTTACTATAAAATAGTGTATCTAGTTCATAGCTTCACTTTGAGGTACAGTTTGGAAAGGTGAGTAATTATATTGAAAATCCAAAATGTTTGGGCTAACCTCTCCAAGAATGGTGTAATACAAAGGAGGAAGACAAAACAGGTTTCCCTCCATAAGGAGAAAGATCTTTCAAGTGTTTACCCTGTAGTTAGCAGCTCGGATGCATCTTTAGCAGTGAGGAAAGCAGTACTGGGCAGAATGGATGGACTACTCTTTTTTCTGCTATCATCATTTACATTTTATCTTATGTTACTCTCAGCGGCGGCCCAAGGGGGGTGCGGAGCCATGTGCGGAGACTCGTTGTGGGGCCTCATTTGCATAAGGGGCCTCATTTGCATAAATATTTGCATAATGTTACCATATACTAACTTTTAGTAAACATGCCTCTTAATGAGTGTATGGATAAAGAAAGACTAAAAGATTTCTACATTACTATAATCCAGTGCCAACCACGAGACACATTAGGAACTACTACAAACACTGCCCATTTAGAACCCATAGCAAACCCGCCGTATCCTAACAGCACTACCAGGACTCACAAAGCACCATACCCTACCTATCAAAAGGAAACATGCAAATATTAAACCAATACATTTCAGAGAACAACTGGGGAAAGAGAACAAGTGGCAATGTCAAATAGGAATTACATAAACAGAATACCTCAGCTCAGTTACACATGCAGAACATAGACCATCACCAAACAAGGAATCACAATTTAGAAACAGGAAGACAATAATTAAACTGGGAATCTCAAAAGCCAAACTTGGAATGTACAACACTGTAGAAATAAAACTATACATTAATTTGCTCTTGTACTAAACAAAGCGCAGACGTTAATGATGCACATTTACCAGAGCTGACATATTCCAATTAATAAATTCAAAATAAAGAGATATTTTTCTACCTTTTGTGCATTTTTTTTCAGCTGCAATTGCTCCAGCCACTTTCTTCTGGTTTCTTTGTGTCTTCTGCTAACTCTCCATCGTCTGCTGTCCATTTGTCCTTTCTTCTCTCTTCTAGTTTTTTTCCATTCTCTCTCTACATCTGCTTTAACATACTAATCTTTCTCCTTTTGCTCTTTCCTCATTCCTATTTCATCCACTCAAATTTTACCCCTCCATCCTCAATCCCCACTTACTCTCCCAATATCCGGCCAATTGTAGATTTTTTATCCTTCCCACACAAAATATTTTTCCCCTCTCCATTTTACTCTCCCAGCCCCATCCCATTCTAATCCTCCCCCAACATCAACTCCCTTCTAGTTCCAGCCTTACCCAGCATCCATTCCCTTCTAGTCCCTGCATCAGCCCATTTCCAGTCCTAGCCCCCCATCAGCCCATTTCCAGTCCTAGCAACCCCCAACCCAATACCAGTCCTAGCCCCCCCCCATCAACCCACTTCCAGTCCTAACCCCCCATCACCCCATTTTCAGTTTAAGCCCCCCCTATAACCCATTTCCAGTCCTAACCCCCCATCAGCCCACTTCCAGTCCTAACCCCCATCAACCCATTTCCAGTCAGCCTCCCATAGCCCATTGCCAGTCCTAACCCCCATCAGCCCACAGCCCATTACCAGTCCTAACCCCATCAGCCCACCTCAAGTCCTAACCCCTCCCCATCAGCCCATTTCCTGTCCTAGCCCCCCATAGCCCATTATCAGTCCTAACCCCCCATAGCCCATTACCAGACAGCCCCCATCAGCCAACAGCCCATTACCAGTCTTAACCCCCCCATAGCCCATTACCAGTTCTAACCCCCCCAACAGCCCACAGCCCATTACCAGTCCTAACCCCATCAGCCCACCTCCAGTGTTAACCCCCCCATCAGCCCATTTCCAGTCCTAGCCCCCCCATAGCCCATTACCAGTCCTAACCCCCCCAACAGCCCACAGACCAGTACCAGTCCTAACCCCAACAGCCCACCTCCAGTCTTAACCCCCATCTGCCATTTCCAGTCCTAGCCCCCCGTAGCCCATTACCAGTCCTAACCCCACCCAACAGCCCACCTCAAGTCCTAACCCCTCCCCATCAGCCCATTTCCTGTCCTAGCCCCCCATAGCCCATTACCAGTCCTAACCCCCCCAACAGCTCACAGTCCATTACCAGTCCTAACCCCATCAGCCCACCTCCAGTCTTAATCCCCCCAGCCCATTTCCAGTCCTAGCAACCCCCCCAACCCATTACCAGTCCTAGCCCCCCATAGCCCACTCCCAGTCCTAATCCCACCAGCCCATTTCCAGTCCTAATCCCCCATCACCCAATTTTCAGTTTAAGCCCCCCCATACCCCATTACCAGTCCTAACCTCCCCATCAGCCCACTCCCAGTCCTAATCCCACCAGCCCATTTCCAGTCCTAATCCCCCATCACCCAATTTTTAGTTTAAGCCCCCCCATAGCCCATTACCAGTCCTAACCCCCATCAACCCACTTCCAGTCCTAATCCCATCAGCCCATATACAGACTTAGGTCCCCCATAGCCCATCACCACTCCTAAGCCCCCCCCAGCCCCCCCATAGCCCATCACCATTCCTAACCCCCCCCCCAGCCTCCCCATAGCCCATCACCACTCCTAACCCCCCCAGCCCATCACCACTCCTAACCCCCCCCAGCCCAGCCCAGCCCAGCCCAGAGAAATTTTTTTTTAAAAAAAGCTGTCTGCTGCCGCTGCCGGGGCCGCCGCGGCAGAATCGAGTGTGCCGCGGGGCCCCCCTGCCCAGCAGAGCCTGCTCTCCCCTGTATCACTTCTCTCTTTACAGCTGCAGTCACACGCGCCGGCTTTCAGCGCGCGAAGGACCTCGTTTCCCTTTCGCGGCACTGTTAAGCCCGCGGGGGCTGTTGGGAACTTCCCATCAGCCCCCGCGGGCTTAACAGAGCAGCGAGGGAGAAACTCTCCCCTTGCGCTCTGAAAGCCGGCGCGTGTGATTGCAGCTGTAAAGAGAGAGGTGAGACAGGGGAGGGCAGGCTCTGCTGGGCAGGGGGGCCCCGCGGCACACTCGATTCTGCCGCGGCGGCCCTGGCAGCGGCAGCAGACAGCTTTTTTTTTTTTTTTTTTATTTTACTTTTAGATCAGAATGTTTTTTGTACGGGGCCCCCTGAAACGCGGGGCCCTGTGCAAAAAACATTCTCGCTCAATGGACGGGCTGGCCCTGGTTACTCTGTTGAAGAGCTACTGCTCTCTCCTTTCATCTCCTTTGTCCCTTCTGAAGAGATAAAAGCCTAAAACAGTTGCATCCCAAACCTGGTTTCTGTTACAGAGTCAGCCTCTGCTCTTGAGGCTTCCAGATCTACGATTTTGTGAACAAGACTTCCAATTGTTTGCACACATGACTCTCCGGCCTGATGTTTACCCCCTTCCTCTGTTTTCCTTTCTGTTCTGTTTACTAAGTTAGCAGCTATTTTTCCTCTACTTTTGATTCCCGTCTTTAGGATTTTATTCTCTGATATGATTAAGAATTTATCATTGAGGATGTCTTTTTATAATCCAAGCCGGAGTTTGTGGTGCAGTTAGTAGGGTTTTATTGGATGTGGTGTCGTTTTCAGTGGTTCGTAGATTGGATATATGTGCTCAGGATTTTACAGTTGTAGATGGGCAGGATACAAGTATGATATAAAAGGGGTCAAGCATATCAGTTTGTTGATTTGTCTATCTGTCTGGGAGCAAAATAAGTCTCCAGAAATTTAATGGATGAAACTTTGCCTGTGAGAAAAACAGAAAGACGCACTTAGTTTGAAAATGGGCCAAACTGGAATTGGGGCTCAAAGAAATGTCCCCCAAAATCTAGTGCAATGTATTTCTATGGAAGAAGGCGTTCCAGCTTGTGTAGCATCGAAATGTACATACAATGAAACCCAGCAATTAAGGAATTGCTCATTGCAAACTCCCTCTCCCTGTTCTCTCTTCTCCCAGTCCCCCTAAAATACCCTTACAGTGAAAAACTGGCCCACCCACCGATTGCCTACACCCCCTGAACACCACACCAAAGCATGCATACACACACACACACACACACACATATGAATACTATACACACACATGGACACTACTGTATACACATGCACACACACACATGGGAGCATTGCCCACACAAATGAACAACACACACATGCACACACAAACATGAATACTATACACACACACATGAATACTATAAGCATACACATACACATATGAACACCCCACACACACATGCCATGTATGCAAATACATGTGATCACCACACACACACACACACAGTAGAAGAACATGAACACACACATGTGAATACCACACAAACAACACACAGAAACATATGAACACCACACGCAAACACAGACAGAGACATTACAAATCATTTCCTCGTAGTGTTGTACTGGATTATTTCATTTTGCTGTGATTTGTACTGTGAAAGCTACTGACTGAATTGTACTGCTTTCTTAACAAGCTAGGAGCACACCTAGGGACCAAAGTTTAGGGTGGCACTGTCAGATGCGCTCTGTACCCAGGAGGATGGGATCGATAATTGCATTGCTTGTCTCAGGAGTATATTGATTTTTATATTAGGGTTAATATCTAGAATCATGAAGGATGGCTAACACCTGGACATTTTTCACAGTTTATTTACATTCTCTTATATACCGTGCTATTCTGCATCAGTGTGGTTTACATTGAACAAACTGAAATTACATTGAACAGGGCATTATAACTTGGAGATAACTATTTTACAGGGAACATGGGCTATAGAGGGTTAAGTGGCTTGCCCAAGACCACAAGGAGCACCTGTGGGACTAGAAACCCCAGTCCTTCCGGCTGAAGGTTGCTGTCCTCTAGTGGGATTTGAACCCCTGACCTTCTGGCCTAAAGTACCTTGCCCCAACCACTAGGCCACTCCTCCACTCAACTCTCTGTCTGCAGTTTTCTATAGGAAAAACTGTCCCAACAGCTGCAGCATACTAGTGGCATAGCCAGGACTGATATTTCGGTGGGTCCTGAGATTAGTATGAGTGGGCATAAGGTAGTGAGAATATTGACACCACCTCCAGTTCTCTTCTCATTTGGCTGTTCTGCTGCCACTGGGTAGGCCTGAAGCCAAAGTAGAGGGGCCATGGCCCACCCATTGCTCACCCTTGGCTACGTCCCTGCAGCATACAAGCGCTGATTCACTTTAACTCGCCCCTCCCCCACATGTAGGAACTTCACTTATACAGCACTGTAAACTCCCTCAGCCTAATCCTTCCCTTCTTGTGATTAAAGCAGGAGTGACACACAAAAATACAGTATGCATACATACAAACATGCACAGACATGCCAGCCCACAAAAATACACACAAAACACAAATGGCTTAGCACTGGGTGTAGCACTGCAGATATACACACACACACAGAGGCAGCAAAGAATTCCATGAGCTGTGCTCTGCGTAGCTCCCCCTTGGTTTTGTTTACCTCATCTCTTTTTGTTCAGTTCAAATGCCAGCCTAGGTAGTACTTGAAACTGTAACAGAAAACTGTAGTAGACTTCTTGGATAAATGTAAATCATCCCATTTTTTAACTATTCTTATCCTCTTTTACAAGGATACCCCACACTTTTTATGTTGCACCAAATGTCCAAACACAAACAGGTTGATGCACAAAAATATATGGACATTAGTTCAGGTATCTGCCTGGCATTTGCGTATAATATTATGTGACAATGTGAGCGCAAAATATAGAAAAGGATTTACCATGCGTATAATCACTGTGCAGATGCTACACATTTAAATCCATTCGAAATAGATGCTAAGTCAGCAATTAGCTATGCAGAACAGATACAGAGAAATGAGCAGAAGGCGAAGCTGAACTCTGGGACTTCATCACCATGTTAGCGGAAAGGGGCTAGCCAAGAGGTCTGTGGTAGTGCTGAGGAGGAATTTAGGCCTGCTTTTTCAGCGGACAACCCCCGTGGCTTTTTTGGGCTTTGCTGAGGTGAGTCCTGAATAAAACGAACAAGAGGAGAAGAGTACTAGAACAATGTATGAGCGTGTGCAGGACGGCTACGTGGCGCAGAAGAGCAATCATTCTGCTGACAATAATACCGGTGTATTCTGAGCGCAACTTCTGGACAGAATGATATTGATCTTATGCGCCGCATGGCCTTCCAGCACATGCACATAGCTGCCTTTTGTGAACAGGATGCAGGTGCTGCTGACACAGATGCCTGTGTGTCTGGGCCTGGCTTGCAGACTTTGTGCACACAGCTCATTTTCATGCTGTTCGTTTACATCATTGTACAAAATGTCTGCGCTAAACCTTCCTAAATCACATACATGTCTTCTTTAAGCCAGACAGTTGAACACAGATGGCAAAGCAGCAAATCTTTCACAAGGTTTGTCAGCGCTTAGCCAACAAAGTTCCGGACCTGGAAGCCCTAATGGTGGAAATGGATTTGGACATTGTGGCCATTACAGAAACATGGTTTAATGAATTGCATGATTGGGATTTAGCCATAGCTGACTATAATCTATTCAGAAGAGACAGAAAATGGAAGAGGCGGAGGAGTAGCCTTGTATGTCAAAAGCAATATTAAAGCTACTGAAATGCAGGGGGCATGGGGAAAAGAAGAAGCGCTCTGGATTGTGTTGGAAATAGGAGATGGCGCTGTCATCCATACTGGTGTGGTCTACAGACCTCCAACTCAATTGAAGAGCTAGATAATGAATTGATTATAGATATTGCCAAGATAGCCACAAAGGGGGAAGCGATCATATTGGGTGACTTTAATCTACCCGATGTGGATTTGAGTACTCCTTCTGCAAATCTAGAAAGAAGCAAAACAACTGTGGATGCTTTCCAAGATGCGTTACTTAGACAAATGGTGATGGAACCAACCAGGGAAAGCTCAATGCTGGATTTAGTGCTCATCAACTGTGATAGCGTGTTGAATGTCTGGGTGGGTGCCCCTGTGAGTAACAACGATCATCACACAGTGTGGTTTGAGATAAAAGCCAAGGTGAAGTCCAATCATAGCAAGTTCAAAGTCCTAAACTTCAAAAACACTGACTTCAGTAAAATGGCCAAGTACCTGAAGGAGGAGTTGGTAGGGTGGGAGAGGATAAGGGAAGTGGAATAGCAATGGACTAAACTAAAGGAGGCAATAAAAGCAGCAACAGATAAATATGTAAGAAAAGTAAATAAAAACAAGAGGAGAAGGAAACCTATTTGGTTTTCCAAAGAAATGGCTGCTCAAATAAAGGCAAAAAACACAGCTTTCGCAAAATTCAAAAGCTTGCAAACAGAGGAACACAGAATTGAATATAGGATCAAACTCAAAGAGACAAAAAGAGAAATAAGGATAGCAAAATCAAAGGCAGAGGAAAAATGGCTAAAGATGTTAAGTGTGGTGACAAAACTTTCTTCAGGTATATTCGGGAAAGGAAGAAGATCAGAGGTGGAATTTCAGGACTCAAAATTGCTGGAAACGGACTCGTGGAAAGTGATATTGAAAAAGCAAAATTGCTAAACAAATACTTCTGCTCCGTTTTTACTGAAGAAAATAATGGAGAAGGACCACCTGTGACTCCCAAATATAAAAATGGGAATGAAGTAGATTCCACACAATTCACAGAAGATGATATGTTAGAACAACTTGCAAAGCTGAAAGTGGACAAGGCCATGGGACCGGATGGGATACATCCCAGAATACTGAAAGAGCAAAGAGAGATTCTTGCAGGGCCGTTTAAGGATGTTTTCAACAGATCCTTGGAAACAGGAGAAGTTCCTCAAGACTGGAGAATGGCTGATGTCGTACATCTACACAAAAATGGTGACAGGGAAGAAGTGTCAAACTACAGACCCGTGAGCCTTACCTCAGTGGCGGGAAAAATAATGGAGGCGCTCCTGAAAGAGGGAATTGTGAACTTTCTCAAAGCCAACAGGTTGCAAGATCTGAGGCAACATGCTTTTACTGAAGGATGATCTTGCCAAAGAAATCTTGAGTTCTTTGACTGGGTGACCAGAGAATTAGATCAGGGGCAAGCAATGGATGTCATCTACCTGGATTTCAGCAAAGCCTTTGATACTGTCCCTCATAGGAGGCTTATCAATAAACTCAGTAGTTTGGGGATGGGTCCCAAGGTGGTAAACTGGATCAGAAATTGGTTGACTGCCAGACAACAGAAGATGATGGTAAATGGAGCTCACTCAGATGAAAGGAAGGTGATTAGCAGGGTGCCCCAGGGTTTGGTCCTGGGCCCGGCACTGTTCAATGTATTTGTGAGTAATATAGCTGTAAGACTGAATGGAAAGATCTGTCTTTTTGCAGATGACACGAAAATTTGCAACAGAGGACTCCCCCGAGGGAGGGATTAACATGAGGAAAGATCTACAAAAGCTGGAAGAATGGTCTAATGCTTGGAAATTAAGATTTAATGCAAAGAAATGCAGTGTCATGCACTTGGATAGCAGAAATTCAAGGGAAATGTACGCGACAGGAGGGTGAGAGGTTGGTGTGCACGGATCAGGAGAAAGACTTTGGAGGCATTATTTCTGTAGATCTCAAGGTTGCAAAACAGTGCGACAAGGCAGTGGCAAAAGCCAGGAGGATGTTGGGCTGCATATAAAGAGGAATTACCAGCAGAAAGGAAGAGGTACTAATGCCACTGTACAAGTCACTGGTGAGGCCGCATTTGGAATACTGTGTTCAGTTTTGGAGAACATAGCTTGCAAAGGATTTAAAAAGAATGGAAACTGTTCAGAGGAAGGCAACCAAAATGATTTGGAGCCTGCGTCAGAAGCCTTATGAGAAGAGACTTGAAGACCTAAATATGTACACTTTGGAGGAGAGGAGGGATAGGGGAGATATGATTCAGACCTTTAAATACTTAAAGAGAAATAATGAATAAACAAACCTCTTCCAAAGGCGGGGAAGCTGTAAAACTAGAGGGCATAACATGAAGCTGCAAGGGGGTAAATTGAAAGGCAATGTCAGGAAATACTTTTTCACTGAAAGAGTGGTGAATGCTTGGAATGCCCTCCCGATGGAAGTGGTGGGAGCAAATACAGTGACGGAATTCAAAATGGCATGGGACAGACACAGTGGATCCCTTTACAGCAACAGGATAAAATCAAAATAAACTGAATACTGGCCAGACTGGATGGACCATGCTGGTCTTTATCTGCCATCATTTACTATGTTACTGCACTGTACTATTTACCCCCAATTTTCATGTGCTGTATGTTTCTTATAACAAAAATTACCAGGGACTATTTGTCCTAACTCTGGAAAATGTTATTGTAGAAGAGGAGGAAAAAGTGAAAGGGAGGTGACTCTGTATCTACTAAGGAGGTGTATCTGGTAGCCTGCATTCGGTTTGTTAATATGCCTTAAATTTAGAGCCCCTTTTACTAACACGTAGCTCAAGCTGTCTGCCACACACCAGCCCACAGGAATAACATAAGCCACGTAGCAGAGAGCTCGAGCTACACGTTAGTAAAAGGGGCCCTTAATCCTTTCCAGGCCGAGCCCAAAACTCTCGGGATCCAAAATTCTGACTAAATATTCCTATCAAATGGTATATAATACATGACCATAGCAGAAGGAAAATCACTAATAGAACATATTGAATAAGACGGGTACAATTTTCCTGAAATATGCAAAAATTAACCTGGCTGCAGAATGTGGATTAAAAATTTAAAGTAGGCCTTCAAAGGGTTAAGGTATGCTTAAAAAAATGATTAAAGAAATGTCTAAAACAAACTAAAAATAAAATTTAAAAAAAATCAAAAAACGAACCAAGTTTTTTGTTTGTGCACATTTCTGAACCTTGCCATAACTACTATATAGCACTTCCATTGTGCTTGTAACATATGCAGTATATGCAGGGGCAAGTAAAGGTATGTGTGAGTACATGTGTGTGTGTGTGTATGTGTGTGTGTGGGGATGGGGTGTATGTGGCATCTTCTTTATAGAGTTTATGATCTAGTCAAGACAACATACAGCACAAAATGACTTGGCAAATGTAATTTATCAATCAGTAAAACCAACAAGGTTGTGATCAGGAGAAAGAGAGATTATGATTTAAAATCAACCTCAAATGGTAGGCTTTCAGTTGCAGGTTCCCCTTCTGAGCTAAAAAAAAAAAAATAGCCAGTTTATCTACTCAGGAAAACTGAACTTACAAAGCAAGCAATTACCAAGTTCTAGGAGAGTTGCTTGGAGGGGGGGTGATCAGAGGATCGAGAGGACCTGCTGCACCGGTTGGGGTTGCTCTCGCGGTTGGGGTGGCTGCCACGGGAGCGGCTGGAGCTGCGGTGGCATCTGCGATGTGCAGGGGAGGAGTCCCTGTTGCTGCGATGGTGCTGGTAGTGTGCAGAGGCCTGCGAGGGAGAAACAGTTGCGTGGGCAGGAGTTTTAAGGAGGAGAGGGAGCTCTGGAGTTGACTGCAGTGTTGCGGCAGCACAGGAGACGTCGGAGGAGGCTCTGAAGCCAGAAGCATGTAGGCTGGAAGGTACAGGAGGGGCATGGCTTATCTCTGGGAGCGTGGAGCATGTGAGGGAGATCGCAGGGGGCTCTATCTGTTCCCTGACTGAGCGATGGGCCGGTTCAGACCTCCGATCGTCTGCGGATGCAGTTATGAGACGGCTCCCCTTGTGAGTTCCTCCTTTACTGCTGAGCACGTGCGAGTTCAGGCACTTGTGGTAGTAGTCTTGGGCAGCGTTGCTGCTGATTTTCCGTTTACAGCTGCTGCATTTTCTAGTTAGCCCCATCTCCTGCAGGAAGTCTTCCTCTTCGGTTTCTTTATAGAGTATATAAAATTTATTTGTGGTTTAGAGGGAGAGCGTTGGCATCCATCTGTCCAGTATGGCGGATGAAAAAAACGAAGGCAGGAAGGGTCAGGACCAGACACAGGAAGGGGAAGGCAGGGAGCTCAGAGGAATTTAAAAACAAACAAAGAATTTGAATTCCTTTGAGCTATTGGGAGAGCTATTCCGGTCCCAGCGGATGATACACCTACGCATGGCTGACTCATAATGCTTGTCCCTGGAGAATAGGAGAGTTCTCCTCACAACTGAACAGGAGACTGCAGGAGCTAAGCAAAAGTGTGCTGATAGCTACTCTTAAAACCTGTTACTAAGCCTTAATTAAGCAACCGTCTGAAGCTACAGAGAAAGGAAAACTGGGCTTGGCCACTGTCCTCTGAATACTATGTCTTCATGGACAGTACAGTTATGAGTGAATGAACGGAAATAAAGAAGAGATAGCTGGAAAAAAGTATCTTGTTCCATTGGGACTGTGCTGGTTCTGCATGTCTGCAGTTCCTCAGCAATCACACTTTAAGGGTCCGATGCAGTAACATCAGCACACGCTAACACAAAGTGGGCATGACATGCACATATTTTTTATGCACTACTGTTGCATCGCAGTACAGAAAGGGGATCAGTACAAGCATAATTACTGCGCAGATGCTGACATGGCTGCCAGCGCACAGCCCATGTAAATGTATTCAAATGATTCTGATAATTAAGCAATTACAGTAGCTATGCTGACTGGATGCAGAGACGTGTCCAAAAGAACACAAAGCTGAGCTCAACTCTGGGGCTGTAATGCCAAGTCTGAGGCATCTGCAGTCAGTGCTGAGGAGGAATATATGCGTGTTACTTGAGCAGACAACCCCCAGAGCTTTTTTTGGGGCTTTGTGAAGTGAGTGAAGCCTGAAAAAAGCTGCAGAGGACACATACTCATGTGGCACATAGAGTAATCATTCTGCTCAAAGGTTCTGCTCTGAATAATATCAGTCTTCAAGGACATTCGGAGTAGAACATCTGAGTGGAATCATTACCCTGTCACCACATAGCATTTGAGCACATGCGAACAAGTGCCTTTTCAGGTGCCGAATATAGGTGCTGCTGACGCACACACCTGTGCACATCTGCCTGGCTTCCTTTCCTGGGTTTAGTGCAGACATTTTGCAGGGAGCTCATTTCCATACTATTTACTTCCGATATGCCTGGCTGGAGCTTTGAGGCCGGGAGCTAGTGCAGGGTTTCTGCATAGGCAGCTAAGGTATTTGTTCTCTGAGAGTTTTGAGAATCTTTACATAAGAACATAAGATATGCCATACTGGGTCAGACCAAGGTCCATCAAGCCTAGTATCCTGTTTCCAACAGTGGCCAATCTAGGTCACAAGTACCTAGCAGTTTCCCCAAAAGACAGGTTCCACAATGCTTGTATTGGGGCACGCAGTGGATATTCTGGGTCCACTTTAATAATGGTTTATGGACCTTTTCTCCAGGAATGTGTCCAAACCTTTGTTAAACCCAGCTACAGTAACAGCTTTTACTACATCCTCTGGTAGCAAATTCCAGAGTTTGATTACACGTTGAGTGAAAAAAAAACTTCTCTTATTAGTCTTAAATCCTAGTCTTTCTATATTTTGATGGCATAAACAATCAATCTACATTTACCCGTTCCACTCCATACATACATAGCAGAAGGACTCCAACCGCCTCCTCCACCACTCCCCTGATCAGGGTAGAGCAGGCAAGCACACGGATGTGGTTGCCAGTCCCAGACCAATCAGGGGCTTCCTGCATCGATTCAAAAAGAAGTACCATTGGGCATGCCTGCGCCTGGTGGGCCTGCGCCTGAGGGCCTCACCAAAGGGCCCTTTGGCGTTCCCTTTAGGTGGGGACCTGAGGCAGATGCATCTTAAAGCTAGTCTTAAAGCTAATCTAATCTGAAACACTTTAAGTTTGACATCCTTCTTTAATTATTCCCCCAAGATTGACTTTGAAGCAAGTCAATGCTGGCACGTCCCCGGGGATGAACCAGCCCTGAACTGTAAGTTTACAATCTCCGGTCAGATACACTATCGGACCCTAGCTATAGCATTAATTATAATACATCACTCGGCAATAATCGCTAACTTACTCAATACTGACTTATTCAACAGTCCCACTACTGATTAAATGTCAAACCCTCATTCTAAAGGAGGTTGTACATGAAGAAGATCTTGTATATTGTTCTAATAATTTACACAGTCACATCCAGTGTCTTATCTACACAGCCCTTTTTCAGAATTATTGTGAATGTATGCTTAATCGTTATACTGTTTGACTCGCAAATACCATTATCTGAGAACGGCAAGAATATAAAAGTGGTCCTTATGCCTACCAATTACGGAAATATTTCAAGTGGCTATTCAACCCCCTCTATTTCTCTAAGTGAATGTAAATATCTGCATTCCTAACCCTCTTCTATAATCCTTTTCATTATAATTCATATATTTTCATCCACACCCCTAAACTACCCTGTCATTGAAATTTCAAATTGCATACCTACATAGTACCAAAGAGACAATTATCCAAATTAACCAGCATAATTGACAAATTTCTCCCTAAAACTTACATATAGCCCTTATCATTCACAATGAAGAAACATAGCCTGCTTTACTATCTATACCTCCTACTGCTACTGACACCTCTTACCCATTCACTCCACTTAGCACCATCACAACACTTTCATATTCCTATCATCCAACATCATCACAGGAACTATCCCTCCATCCATCTCTACCACCAGATATACAACTTCCATAAACAACAGAATAGCAGACTAACATACATTAAACCTCTTATATCATGTCAATTCAAATCACCTTCATTCTCATCATATCCTCTAAAGTGCCTACTCCTGTATACAAGATCGATCAGAAACAAAATTCCAGTCATCTTGGATCTTATTAAAGATAATACTCCTGACGTCCTATGCCTAACTGAAACCTAGTTATCAGAAGCAGATTCAGTACTGATCAACCAACGGGCACTCTCCGCTTCTAATTTATTGGAGTGGAGGAGTGGCCTAGTGGTTGGGGCAAGGTACTTCAGGCCGGAAGGTCGGGGGTTCAAATCCCACTAGAGGTCAGCAACCTTGGGCTGGAAGGACTGGGGTTTCTAGTCCCACAGGTGCTCCTTGTGGTCTTGGGCAAGCCACTTAACCCTCCATAGCCCATGTTCCCTGTAAAATAGTTATCTCCAAGTTATAATGCCCTGTTCAATGCAATTTCAGTTTGTTCAATGTAAACCGCACTGATGCAGAATAGCGTGGTATATAAGAGAATGTAAATAAATAAATAAATATCACTGTCCAAGATCAGCCAAACATGGAGGAGGTGTCTTAATATTAGCTAAAAAAGAACTAAATACAACATTACATGTAAGCAAAAACAAAGAAATGGATATGTTAACCACTGAAAATAAACATTTATCATTCAGCCTAATATACAGACCTCCTTCAACCTCCCCAGACAACCTTGCGTTCAC
Organism: Ichthyophis bannanicus; assembly: GCA_033557465.1. Taxonomy (NCBI): domain Eukaryota; kingdom Metazoa; phylum Chordata; class Amphibia; order Gymnophiona; family Ichthyophiidae; genus Ichthyophis; species Ichthyophis bannanicus. Next base: position 1,311,451,824 of record CM066031.1, read on the forward strand.
ACTAGGAACAGCATTCACCACAACACTAAACAAATCCCACATTATCCTTGGCGACTTCAACCTTCCAGCCCTCCATAGCACTCACACTTCCCTCTTCATAAATGCCAAGTCAGACATAGGTTTTCAACAAGTGGTCCAGGTACCAACACATAGAAATGGTGATATATAAGATCTCCTTTTCCTCCAAAGCAACATCACTCAAGACATACACTATTCCAGTCCAGTAGCTCTCCCATTACCATGGACAGACCATTTCCTGTTAGAATGTACACTCCCTACCTTCCCCTCACTACATGCAACAAATGACCCCCCAGCATGCTATAGAAAATAGAAGTCCTTTAATAAAGAATCCTTCTTGAATAATTCTCTCCCACATATAGACCGATCGCTCACTGACCTGGATGATATCATAGAGAATTGGAACTCCACCATCTCTAATGCTGTTCTAGCCCCACTCATTCCCAACAAAACAAAACAGAAAAACACTAAAATTTGGTACACAATTGAATTAAGGAAACTAAAGCAAAAATTGTTTAAACTAGAATAAATAAGGAGATGCACAAGAACAGAAAATGACAACAAACTATACATGCCCGCACTAAAATCATACAAAGAGGCCATAAATAATAGGAAAAAGGAGTATCACTCTACCCTCCTCACAAAATCCCTCAATAGACTGAAGGAACTATTTTCTATTGTTAAATCTTTAGCAAGAACACCTACGCCTGATGAAGACAAAATAATTATACACCCATAAATACTAGCAAATCATTATATCACGGATGTTTATGGTCAAGTTGCATAAGAGTCCCTGCTCCTTTGACATTTGAGAAAGATTGATGAACTGATTAACTTATGCTATATGTATGTCTTGTCCCCCCTTCCCTTATGTTCTATGTAAACCTTCAATTGTATTGTAACCTTTAGTTGTACTGTTGACCACTTTGATTGAAGGATAAAGTGGTATACAAGTCTGGTTAAATAAATAAATAAACTTAGTCCATCAATCCAGGATGATAGCTCCCCTAACCCACCAAACTCACAACACAACAACTTCCACCCCTCTGGCCATGGCACATGGTCAACATTCCACCTCATTGACCAAACACATCTCAAAAATATAGAAACATAGAAATATGATGACAGAAAAAGACCACATGGCCTATCTAGTCTGTCCTTCCATATCAGCAACTACAACAGTCCCCTTTTTTCCTTTAGAGATCCTCTGTGTTTTCCCAATGCTTTTTAAAATTCAGATACTATCCTCATCTCTACAACCTCCAGTGGAAGACTATTCCATGGATCCACCACTCTTTCGGCAAAGAAATATTTCCGCATATCACTCCCCCTTCACCCTCATCCCATGTACCATCATAGCAGAACTTACTTTCAAATGAAAGAGGCTCTCCCCCTGTACATTTATACCATGGAGGTATTTAAACATCTCAATCATATCACCTCTATCCAGCCTTTCCTCTAAGGTGTACATATTAAGATCCTTATGTCTGTCCTCATATGCTTTATAATGAAGACCACTAACCATTTTAGTAGCCACCCTCTGTACTGACTCCATCCTGTTTATATCCTTTTGAAGGTGCAGTCTCCAGAATTGCACACTATACTCCAAATGAGGTTGCACCAAAGACTTATACAGAGGCACTATCACCTTCTTTTTTCTGCTAGCCATTTCTCTCCGTATGCACCCAAGCATCCTTCTAGCTTTTGTCGTTGCCTTTTCTACCTGTTTAGCTACTTTAAGATCATTAGACACAACCACACCTAGGTCCCGCTCTTCTTTAGTGGACAAAAGTACTTCACCCCCTATACCCGGGGTCTCAAACACGCGGCCCGCGAGAGAGCTTTGTGCGGCCCGTGACGGAGGGAAACAAAAAAAACCCCCTGGCTTCTCCTGCTGCTGCTGCAGCCGTGGCAGCGGCAGAATCAGCTGTCCCGCGGCCCCTTCCCCTCTGTCCGGAAGAGCCCTGAGTCTGCTCCATCAGCGGCGGGCTTTTCAAGACGCAAAGAGAGTATTTCCCTCTCGCGTGGCTTGAAAAGTTAATATGCTTAAGCCGCGTGAGAGGGAAATACTCTCTTCGCGGCTTGAAAATCCCGCCGCTGATGGAGCAGACTCAGGGCTCTTCCGGGCAGAGGAGAAGGGGCCACGGGCCAGCTTATTCTGCCGCTGCCACGGTGGCAGCGGCAGCAGCAGAAGCCAGGGTTTTTTATTTTATTTTATTTACTTGGGCTGATTGGGGGGGCGGTTAGGACTGGAAATGGGCTGATGGGGATTAGGAAGGACTGGATGTGGGCTGATGGGGGGGAGTTAGGACTGGAAATGGGCTGATGGGGATTAGGAAAGACTGGAGGTGGACTAATGGGGGGAGTTAGGAATGGTAATGAGCTATGGAGCGGCTAAGACTGAAATGGGGTAAGGGGGGGTTAGGACTGGAAGTGGGCTAATGGCAGCGGGGGGGGGGGTTAGGATTGGTAATGGGCTATGGTGGGGCTAGGACTGGAAATGGGCAGATGGGGGTTAGGGCTGGAGGTGGGCTGATTGGTGGGTTAGGACTGGTAATGGGCTATGGGGGGGCTAAGAATAAAAATGAGGTAATGGGAGGTTAGGACTGGAAGTGGGCTATTGGGGGGCTTAGGACTGGTAATGGGCTATGGGGGGGCTAGAAATGGTAATGGACTGGGGGGGTTGCTAGGACTGGAAATGGGCTTAGTGGGGGGGAGCTAGGACAGGAAATGGGCTGATGGTGGGGCTAGGATAGGACTGGAAATGGGCTGATGCGGGGACTAGAAGGGAGCGGATGCTGGGTGGGGCTGGAACTAGAAGGGAGCTGATGTTGGGGGAGGATTAGAATGGGATGGGGCTGGGAGAGTGAAATGGAGAGGGGAAAAATATTTTGTGTGGGAGGGAAGAAAAATCTACAATTGGCCGGGTATTAGGAGAGTAAGTGGTGATTGAGGATGGAGGGGTAAAATTTGAGTGGATGAAATAGGAATGAGGAAGGAGCAAAAGGAGAAAGATTAGTATGTTAAAGCAGATGTAGAGAGAGAATGGAAAAAAAACTAGAAGAGAGAAGAAAGGACAAATGGACAGCAGACGATGGAGAGTTAGCAGAAGACACGAAGAAACCAGAAAAAAGTGGCTGGAACAATTGCAACTGAAAAAAATGCACAAAAGGTAGAAAAATATCAATTTTGAATTTATTAACTGGAATATGTCAGCTCTGGGAAATGTACATCATTAACGTCTGCGCTTTGTATGGTAACATTATGCAAATATTTATGCAAATGAGGCCCTGCATCTTATGCAGTCCGCGGGTTACTTTACAAGTCCTCATTTGGCCCTCAAAGCAATTTGAGTTTGAGACCCCTGCCCTATACTATATTGCTCCCTTGGATTGCTGCAGCCCAAATGCATGACCTTACATTTTTTAACATTAAATCCCAGCTGCCAAATTCTAGACCATTCTTCAAGTTTAGCTACAGTAGATCCCTCCTCATGTTATCTACACCTTCCTCGGAGTCTGCTCTATTGCAGATTTTGGTATCATCCGCAAAGAGGCAAACCGAACCTGTCAGCCCTTCCGCTGTATCACTAAAAAAGATGTTAAAAAGAATCAGACCAAGGACAGATCCCTGGGGCACACCACTGGTAACATCCTTCTCCTCAGAGTGAGCTCCATTTACCTGTACTCTTTGTCGCCCCCACCCAACCAATTTCTAAACCAAGCAGTAACTTTAGGGTCCATCCCTAGGGTGCTCAGTTTGTTTATAGGTCGCCTGTGAGGAACAGTGTTAAAGGCTTTACTGAAATCTAATTACACCACATCTAGAGCTCGCCCTCGGTCCAACTCCCTGGCCACCCAGTGAAAGAAATCAATCAGATTTGTCTGACAAGACCTGCCTCTGGTGAATCCATGCTGCCTCAGATCCTGTAATCTGCTGGACTCCAGAAACCTCACTATTTTCTCTTTCAGCAGCGTTTCAATAATTTACTCACCACCGAAGTTAAACTAATCGGCCTGTAGTTTTCAACCACATCCTTACTTCTGCTTTTGTGTAAAGGCACTACATTAGCCTCTCTCCAGTCCTTTGGCACCACTCCTAACTCCAACGAGGCATTGAAAAGGTCAGTCAGTGGAGCTGCTAGAACGTCCCCAAGTACACTCAGTATTCTAGGGTGTATCCCATCTGATCCCACCGCTTTGTCTACCTTAAGTTATCTCTTCTTACCACCCCCCTCGGGAACTCCGCTCTTCTAGCAAACTGCTTCTATCTGTGCCCTTCTCTTCTACTGCTAACTCCAGACTTCACTCCTTTCACCTTGCTGCACCTTATGCCTGGAACAAACTGCCTGTGTCTGTACGCCAGGCACCTTCTCTAACCCTCTTCAAATCCAGGTTGAAAACTCACCTCTTCGTTGCTGCTTTTGGACCTTCACTCACCTGATCTCCTTTTTCTTTCCAACTGTTTTATCCCTGCCTACACCTTCTGTGTTTTGTCTTGACTAGATTGTAAGCTCTGATGAGCAGGGACTGTCTCTTACATGCCTGTGCAGTGCTGCGTATGACTGGTAGTGCTATACAAATGCTCAGTGGAGGAGTGGCCTAGTGGGCCCGCGCCTGAGGGCCTCGCCAGAGGGCCCTTTGGCGTGGCCCTTAGGCGTAGGGCCGTGGCGTTTGATGCTGGGGGTTGATCTGAAGTCCTGGACTGGGCTGACTAGCTTCTATTGTATGGTAACTCGCTATTCCATGTTCCTCTCCTTCTCATATTCTCTTTGACTGTCTCTGTCCTCTATTCTGTCCTATCATATAAATGGCGTTCCTTTCCTTTTTATTTCCTTGAATGATATAGCATTGTAAACCGCTCTAATGCCTTTGGCCTGAGCGGTATATCAAATTCAAAATAAACAAAAAAAAATAAACAAATATTCCTCCCATTCACCCTTGAGTCTGACAATACTACTTTGCCCTTCCTCTTTTCACTAACATATCTGAAAAATGTCTTATCCCCCCATTTTATTGCATTGGCTATTTCCTCCTCTTTTTGAATCTTTGCTTTCCTGACTACTTTCCTAGCTTCTCTAAGTTTTTCCAAATATAGATGCCTGTCTTCCTCTCTCTGTGATTTCTTGTATTTCATGAAAGCCTCCCTCTTTTTCTTCACCTTTTCAGCTACTTCTTTCAAAAGCCATAGCAATCTCCTTTTCCTTTTACCTTTATTTACCATTTTAACAAAAAGGTTGGTTGCCCTTAAAATATCCCCTTTCAGTTTTGCCTACTGTTTTTCTACATCCCCCAGCTGTTCCCATCCCGCTGACTCCCTGAGGAATTGGCCCATCTTGGCAAAGTTAGTCTTCCTAAAGTCTAAGACCCTCACCTTTGAATGGATTCTAACAGCCCTAGTCCTAATACTGAACCACACCATCTGGCGATCACTGGATGCAAAATTATCTCCCACTATAACATCAGAAACACTTTCACCATTGGTAAGCATCATTGGTATGGCCCCTTCACGTGTGCGGTCTGTTACCAATTGCCTGAATAGTTCTCCCTGTAGAGAATCCAAGATCTCTTTACTTCTAGATGATACTGCAGCAGGAAATTGCCAATCAACATCTGGCATATTGAAATCCCCTATCACAGGGGTCACCAACCTGCGGCCCGCGAGACTCTACCCCGGTGCGGCCCGCCAAGGCAAACTCACCAACTCCTTCTTCTGCAGCCGCGGCTCCCTGCCTCTTAGGGAACCGCGGCTGTGCTTGTAAAATCATCACGGAGCCCTTCCTGTCTTGACGGGCTCCGTGCAGCATTGTCCCGCCTCCAAAGGAAGTGGTAAACAACTTCCTTTAGAGGCGGGACAATGCTGCACGGAGCCCGTCAAGACAGGAAGGGCTCCGCGATGATTTTACAAGCACAGCCGCGGTTCCCTAAGAGGCAGGGAGCCGCGGCTGCAGAAGAAGGGAGGGAGCTGACATGGAAAAATAAAAGTACAGGTATGAGCAGGGTTTTTTTTCGCGCGGGGGGGGGGTGCGGCCCGCGAGTCTGCTGGTAGTCGGCTGTGCGGCCCGCGGCCCTCTGGAGGTTGGTGACCCCTGCCCTATCAGTAGCACTTCCCCTTTCCTAGCAATGCTGTGTATGTCTTCAATTAACTCTCTGTCCACCTCTTCCTCTTGTGAGGGAGGTCTGTATATCACGCCGATGCAAATAGATTTCTCTTTCCCTCTTTCTAGTTTAACCCACAATGACTCCTCTCTCCCTTTTAAGCTCTGTAATTCCAAAGCTTTAATAGTATTTTTTACATATAATGCCACTTCTCCTCCCCTTCTTCCTACCCTGTCCTTTCTGAATAAAGTATAGCCAGGTATAGTTACATCCCAATCATGGTTTTCTGTGAACCATGTTTCTATATCTGCCAAAAAGGAACCCAGGTTCCACAATGCTTGTCCTGGAGCAAGCAGTGGATTTCCCAGGTCTTCTTTAATAGTAGTTTATGGACCTTTCCTCCAGAAACTTGTTCAAACCTATTTTAAACCTAGCTATACTAACAGCTTTTTACTACATCCTCTGGTAACAAATTCCAGCATTTGATTATGTGGGGCCATAGGCTAACTGCAGGGAGGCAGTTACATCCACCTGTAGTTCCCATATTTCAGCATAGCAGAACAGCTGCCGATGCAACTAAGGTCATCCACTGAGGTGGCATTAGCTGTACTCACACTACTTGCGCTGAGCCCTTATGTTAGTTTCTGCCAACAATGCAGATGCCTGTATGTGAGAGTTCTTTCTCTCGCCTCACTCTGGAGCATATTTTTGGGAAATAAATCCTGTAAACCTAAGAGTAATGGGTAAAAGCATTTTTTGTCTACAAATGTCTATTTTCAGTTTATACGTATTTATATATTCTCTACTTGGTGAAGATCTATCTCTGTTCTGCATGTGTGATTGAGGATAGCGTGTTCTGTTAGCATGGAGTTTCTATTTAGGGATCTGTAGTAATCCGGCTTGTTCAGCTTTCTGAATAGGAATATGGATGCTCTAGGGCCCACTGCAATATTTATGGTGCTTCCCTTTTCTGGGTACGCTCCATGTTGTGTGAATTTTGGAAGTACTCTGAGTTCTTGGTGAGGTCAACTGTAGGGTGTTGGTTGGGGGGGGGGGGGGAGGGTACTGGAATATGGATTGTCTTTGAAATTTGCAGTTTTGCATTCTTTATGCTGCCAGACTGAAATTTAAAATATTTTGTCAGTTCAGATTCAAGGAAATTTCTGTTTTTAAGGGAACGTCTCAGTTTAATTTTGTTTAGTAGCCTGATAGCTTCACTGCTGCTGATTTCCTGACTTTTCCAGCTCTAGAACAATCCAATCCAGCCTTTGAATTCATGGATACTAAGTTTAGTGTTTTTCTTTTTTATCTTCCCTCCTCATCAATAATCTGGTCATAGCAAAATAAATCTAATGTGCAGATACTTATAATGGTTTGATTGGGGGGGGGGGTGCTGTGTAAATGACTTTTCATTAATCACATTTAGGGGGATGTTTACCAAACTGTGGTAACGCATCATAACGTGCGTTATGTAACGTTAACGATCGTTAATGCCTCATTACGCGTGTTATGATGCGTTAACGATCGTTAACGTTACATAACGCGCGTTATGATGCGTTAACGATCGTAAAGTTCCGCGGCGCGGTAAAACACCGCAGAAGGTGGAGAGAGGGCGGAGAGAAGGGGTCAATGGGCGGAGAGTGGGCGGGGAGAGGCTCCAGGCACAGTAACGTGCTGAACTCAAGGGCTGAATCCTACCGCGAATGAAAACCTGCCGTTAGATGCACATTTGCAGGGGAGAGAAACCATTTCAGTGTCAGCAATGTACAGCATAGGCAGGGAAACCCACAAAACATGATAAGTGTGATACATGTGCATGGAACAAAAGGGCAAATAAACAGTGAAAATGGCCAGAAGAAACGAGGAAAAAAACATAACCAAGTTGTCCAATAGTGATATCAATGGGAAACAGCAATAAACACTACTGAGAAGGCTCCAGAAAAAGAGCATCACCAGGGAATGATCTGTCCGTGTGGTGCAGTATGCACAGCCAGTGTGCTCAAGAGCAGAAGATCACAGGTTCAAATCCTAGCTGTGTTCCCTGCCAACTCTGTCCCCATAGTTTTATACAGTAATAGACCGTGGTAAGAAAGATGGAACCTATTATTGCTGATAGAATAAACATGCCTGGAACACCTACATTTTACCCTAGAGAGCACAGGCACCACAAACAGGCGCATTACCTAGAGCAGAGGCTGCCAAATGCAGTCCGGGAGGGCTACAAATCACTCAGGTGTCATGCTGTCTCCAATATAAGGACATGTTAGCATGGTGGCGGAGGGGTTACAGGTGGTGGAGGGGGCAGTGGCACCTGGCTGCAGCAGACCATGGCCTAGCCCGGTCTATGTGGGTGCCGCGCACTGCAACAGATAGGCTCCGTATGACAAACAGTCATGGTACCTCCAGGGAATGATTTGTCCCTGTGGTGCAGTATGCATAACCAGTGCACTCAGGAGCAGAAGGTCACAGGTTCAAATCCTAGCTGTGGTCCCTGCCAACTCTATCCCCATAATTTTATCCAGTAATAGACCGTGGTAAGAAAGACAGAACCTATTATTGCTGATAGAATAAACATGCCTGGAACACCTACATTTTACCCCACAGAGCACAGGCACCACAAACAGGCGCATCACCTAGAGCAGAGTCTCCCAAATGCAGTCCTGGAGGTCCAAACAACATTCAGGTTCCATGCTGTCTGCAAAAAAAATGCCTGTGCTGTATGTCTATGCGCCGCCCCCATGTTATGCAGATGTATCTCATGCATATTCATCAGGGACAGCATGAAAACCCAAACATGGTGCGGCCCACAGGACCGGAGTTGGGAACCCCTGTCCAAGAGCAGCGGTCAACAGGGGCGGAAACACCCGCACCCACAGGCCCCTATATCCACAGCCTCCTGGAGAGGCAGGATGTTGGGCCCTGTGTGCATCTCCCAATACTAGCACTCGCATACCCTAGCAATGCCACCCAAAACCCGGGAATACGGTACACAGATAGCAAAAGGTTGCTATGAGAACTGGCACATAGCAATCCCTAAGGTTAGCACAATCTGCCCAGTGGGCTGTACCATACCAACCTCTGTGATGTCTGTGGAGTGTGTGTCAGGTCTGGTACCTGACAGTGTCCACCACCTTGGGGAGAGACCCCAACAGTACTGCATACCATAGCCATGCCTGCACTGTGCCCAGGACTGGTGTGGTGGCCAGGGCTGACAAAAGCCTCTATAGTTGCACAATGCTGGCATAGGTGTGGGAGTGTGCATCAGTCTATCCAGTGTGTGGTGTTTGCCCACACCCTCCGCAGCCCACACTGCTAGCACTGTTGCCAATAGTGGCCTGCCAATGTGCATAATGAGGAGCAAGGGACTGTGGGTATAGCCGGACAGGGCGGCCTGGGAAGGATGCAGCTGCACAGGGCCCAGGGCAATGGCTGGGACATTGTAGTGCCTGCCCACCGCCTACATGGACAGGGTGGCCACGGCATGTCCTGCTGGGAGGTCACGCTCACCCTGACTGTGCAGTGACCACGGCATGGTGGGGTTCACCCATAGTGCTACATAGTGTTTCCTGTAAGTGAGATATATGGGCTCTGTCTTCTGGAGCCCAATCACTGACCTGTCTGCTTGGTGGGTGTGTGCACATCCCAGGTGTGGGTGCACACATCACCTCCAGGAACATGCACTATGGACTAGCTAGCAGGCTGTCTGCAGTTAGTATGTGTGTGGTTGGAACACCTTGCAGGGTGCAGTGGCTGGTGACTCACCTTGCTTGCTGCTGGAGAATGTCAGATAGTGGTGTGGGGCAACTGCGCATTACCAGGCCTACTGTCTGTCTGTTATTGCCCTATGGATGAAGACGTACAAATCTGCATAAACTGCCCTGTAGGGGTGTTTATTCCCCAGCAGGACTGGGGTGGATGGTCCCCTCTACTGTCACCAGTGCAGGGGGGTAAAATGTTGATCTGTTGGTTGGAAATCCTGTTTCCCACCCTGAGTCATAGAGGGTGGGTTGGGTGTTGGTACGTAAACCGCCTATGGGCCCCAACCCCCCGGACCATAAATCATGTGACCATGGCACCCACACAGTGTATGCACTATTCTGGGTGCATCATAGTCCACACAGGCAAGATGTGATATACAGATGGACACAGGCATATGCTAAGGGTGTCTGCAGGGACCACCTATCACACAGTGGCACCGATGGGGACCTGTAGCATAGCCCATCTCTGCAAAGCCAGGTGCTGCAGAAATGGTGCTGGGCACCCCACCTCACCCTCAGGGTGAGCTCAGGACCCGCCCACTGTGACGGTCTGTAGCTACTCTGCGGCAGTAACACACACGGTCAGTACCCCCTACCAGGCCGAGGTGCTGTGGGGTTCCATACCCCATCTTGTGATCATCTATAGACTGCTGATCTGCATGTGCAGTGCACCATGGGTATGGGTGGGTTAACCCAAATCCTGGTATCCACAGCAGACCATTTGTGTGGTGACCTGATGTCCTTCCGTGGCCAGGCAGGGGTTTGTTAGTAGCACTGAAGATGTAGCCCACTAGTTACTTCACTGCCGGTGGGGCCAGAGGTCATGGGTTTGATCCCACAGTGGGGTCATTTGGTAGGGCTGTCTGTGGCATTTTCCTTTTTTAACTTAAATTGGTTCTGCCAGCAAAGACACCCTCACAGTGCTGTCTCCTTACGGTGCCTCATCAGGCGCCCTATAGAGCGTCCTGTAAAGCGCCCTCTAGGGCTCCCTGTAAAGCGCCCTACAAGGCATCTTATGGGGCGCTCCATAGGCAACATTATAGGTTGCCTTGGTGGACAGTGCACTTAATAATGTGCCCTCTGGAGTACCTTATAGGGCGCCTTATGCAGCACCTTAGGTTACGGCCCTGTGAGGGTGTGTTTGCTGGCAGCACTAATTAACTTTACACACCAATCTGCTTCAGACAGCACTGATTTAAAGAAAAAGCTAATATCGCAGCCAGCTTTACTCATTGGACCCACGGGGGGATTGAACTCACATCCCCTGCACCATCAAGTCATTGTATTAACCATTGTGCTACAGCTCTCAACACCTTGCTAAACAGCTTATCAAATGCCTTATGGGAGCCGTACAGGGCGCCTTGCGTGGCGCTTTACATGGCACTTTGTAACGCTCGTTAATTTATGACGCCTTGTAACGCGCGTTATCGGTAACGATGTATTGCCCATGTCCTTATTTGGGATTTCTGTCTCTACCGCGGATCCTAACGCGAATGGCATTACCGCAGTTTAGTAAACATCCCCCTTAATGTTTATTATTATGTTTGTTTTATTGCAACATCTGTTTTGCATGTGTATGTTTGGAAGCCACCTAGGATTTTAGATGGGTGGCATATACATTTTGAAATAAAGTATACTAAATGTATGCAAATGGTGCCTCAATGAGTCTCCGCACATGGCTCTGCATCAACCTCATGCTGCCTCGGGGGGGGGGGGGGGGGCAGATTATGGGAGGCACTAAGAGCTGGAGGAAAGCAGAAACCTCAGATTGGGGCCAGCATGATCAGAGAATAAAAAATGGTCAGACAAAAAAGGTAGAAGAGAATCTTATTTTCAATTTAGTGACTGGACTTGGTGCTATCTTTATATTTTATACAGTAGATGGAAATGCATCTCTTTCTATTTCTCTGGTGTTGCACTGTATGCAGAATCTGGCTTCTTGGGGTTGCAGTTTAATTTTTATCTACATATGTTTATTATTAGGTTATGGTCACTTATTCTGTATTTGGTGATAGTCTGAGTGTGTGATTGAGGCCAGGTGTTTTGTTAAAATAGAGTTTGTACATAGGGATCTGTACTATGGTAATCTGAATTGTTCAGCTTTTCAAATAGATGTTGGATGTTCCAGGGCCCACTGTAGTATTTAGAGTGACACTTTTTTTTGGATGGACTCCTTATGTGAGTTTTGGAAGTTGGTGCTGGTATGGTATGGCATGGTAGATTTGCTCTATAGATATTCAGTGACTTTGTTGTAGGGTTTTGTATTAGTTCTCAATATGCCTGGTACTGGAGAATGTTTGTTGTTGTTAGTGAAATGACCAGAATCAGATTTTTTTTAAGATATTAAGTTCTGTGGGTGAATGTCCTAGTTCTGCTCTGCACCCACTGTTTTGGAGGGGGTTCTGTGGATGCAAAATATATGTTCAAAAAGAAAAAGCAAGAACCATAAGGCAGTTTATAACAACAAAATAAAATGAGTTATAATTTGGTGTTATAAACTGTGCTGTGGTTCTTGCTCATTCTTTTAGTTCCTTGGTGTGCAAACATCTTGCATTTCCTCCACATTATCTAATTGGCCTTTTAGTTTGGTTCAGTCCCTGACTGGAGTTTTGAGGAAGGCCCACCCACTCTGGGTGGGGGGGGGGCACCATCTCATTCCTCGCCTCAGGCAGCAAATTGCCTTAAGCCGCCCCTGACTTTGGAGGTATATCTTGGATCAGTTTGTGTAATTGGTCAGAGAGCTTTGTTCCTGTGTCTAAGAATGATGTAGTGGAGATGTTGCAGTGTTGCAATTCCAAAACATGCTGGCTGGGTTCTATTCCTACTGGGTTATTAAAGAAGTGTAAAAGATGGGCTGTCCCTCTCTTGCTATTTCTGATGAATGCTTCCTTGGATCAGGGTCTGGCTCCCTTTAATTTGACGGGAGCCTTAATTTGATCCTTCTGAGGGAAAAATGGTTGGAAGTATTTCAACTTCCTTTTCAGGAAATTCATTGAGAAGTTTGTGTAGCGACAGCTATTATCTTTTTTTAAGCACAAATGAAGGACTAAGACCAAGACAGTTAGGGTTTAGTAATGGTCATGGAATGGAAACAGTGTTTGCTTGTCTTTGTGAAATTGGCTTTGCTTGAAATAAGAATAATAATGTGTTATTTTGTTTGGATTTGACAATGTTTTTTGGTATGATTGGGGGTTAATGATGCATAGACTATTTTATTTAGCTTTCACTGGGTTTATGTTTGCTTGGCTTTCCTTTTTCTTGTTTGAGATCCCAGAAGGTGGACTGGGAGTGTTTGTAGCCTTATTCTCCCTCATTCAATTGTGGACTTACCTAGTGTTGACACTTGCCCCACTGCTTTTTCATCTTTATATGAGCCCCTTGATACAGTTAATTGAGAGTTTGAGGGTATCTTGTCATCTATTTGCAGATGATATCCAGCTAATATTTGATGTGGGGCATGATCAGTAAGAGTTCTTACTCAAGGTTAGTGGATGCCTCGAGGCTGTAGAGGATTCATTTCTGTCATTTAAACTTAAGTTGAACCTAGCTGAAATCAGAGTGTCTCTGGATAAGTCAGCAGAGGGCCTTAATGTGTAAAGTATTTCCCTGTGGTCAACTGGAGTTCTGTTAGATTCAGATTTTTCATTATATGTACAAATAATCTCAGCAGTGCAGACTTGTTTTGTGAGTCTCTCTCTTTTCAAAAGATAAGAGCTCTGTTAGAGCCTGAAGACTTAGTAATATTGATTCATGCTTTAATAACAAATAGGTTGGACTATTGTAATAGTTTATATTATGGACTGCGAAAATATTGATTGAAACATCTCCAGCTTACACAAAATATGGCTGTGAGAATGTTGTCTGGTGAGGAATATCATCACCATATTTCACCCACATTGCTGATTTACATTGGTTACAGGTGGAGTATCATATCAAGTTTAAGAGAATTGATTTAGTTTTTCAGGTATTATTTATAGATGTACCTGTGGACTTTATTGCAGCCTTATGTTCCAGGTCACAGATAGAGGTCTTTGGATCAATTCCTGTTCAAGGTTTTGGATGGTCTTGTTGCATTGCACTTGGTACTGTGCCTTTGCAATTCACGTTTCATGTTTATGGAGCGCTTTGCCGACTGTTGGGATGGAAAATCATAATCTGACTTTTCGAAAGAAAGTGAAGACTTTCTTATTTGGGGAAGACAGTAATGACTGATAGAAGTTACGTTCAGATGGTTAGGATGAGAATGGGGTTGATTAGAGGTAAGCTTATATTATTGTCATGATACTGTATTATATTTTATTTTGGGCTTGAGAAATGAAGTGTGGGCAAAGATGTTTTATTTAGTTTGATTTTACTGTAGTGCATTTTGGACTTGGTGAAATGCAAAATCAAATTTTGGAAATAAAATAATTTGGTTCTGCTGTGTCCGAGAAAATGCAATTTCCATCATAAGTTTTTATTCCTTCCCCTCTTTCTATGTTCCTTTCAGCCACCATTTCCCCTTTATTTCCATGGTTTTCCACCCTCCTTCTGTAGCTTTTCTAACGTACCAGAGATCTATGTGTAATTTAATCTACGCAGAACTATGAGCAGACTGAAACCATACATAAGACAAATAAATAAACCCCTAAATCTACTAGGAAATTGTGTATAGAGTAATCATTCTTCTAAATTCAGTACACTATGAACATGACTTGTTTTTTTTTTCTTATGAATGAGTGAAGTGAGGGATACTGGACCTGATATTCAGTGCTGGTGGCCAGGCGTGAGTACAGTCCTAGCCATCGGCACTGAACCTTAAACCCAGATATTTAATGCTGGGATCATATGCAGCCCCAGCATTGAATATTCAGGGTCACCGCACAGCCTCTGCAGCAGCAGAAGTTAACCGTGTAACAGTGATACCGCACCGCTACCAGTTAGCTCCTATGGGTAAAGCTAGTCCACCTTTTGCTGCGTCCAGCTTTATCCTCAGGTCGCTAACCGGGTAGCCCACAACATGCCCCAGAATGCCCATGACACGCCCCAGTGCTAAGTGGTTAGCATCGGGGCACATAGCGGTGTTAGTTGGGGATATTCAGTGGCACTAACCGTGTTCGTGTCATAGAATATCCCATTCAGTGGCATTTACATGGTTTACACAAATCTGTAAACCATGTAAATGTCTGTGAATATCGGGCCCATTGAGGGCAATTTTGTAACAGGGTGCCTAGCTTAAGGCAGGCAAAATTCACCTACTTTAAACCTATTTTATAAAGAAAAGTAGGTGCCTGCTTTTCATTTTATTATACTAGTGTAAGGGGCTGAAAATGTGCCTTCATTTTAGGTGTGATCATTTACAGCAGTCCTCGAGCCATGCCCTTCATTTGCAAGTGCACACATATGTGCTAGTGTTCTGTAATCAATGCGCCCCGCCTTTGATCTGCTTGAGCTCCACCCCCGTGCATGCCCACCATGAAAGCACAGGCCTTGAAATTAATTAATTTTAAAAGAGACCCTTTACACACATAAACGATGAAAATCCTCCTTTCAAGCACCAGGCGCCTCCTTATTAACATTACTCCCATTAACTGAGAGTCTGAAGGGGGCAATCTGCTTTTTCTTTCTTTCAGAACCCAAATATTTAAAAGCATACATAATGAGGGTAATTTTATAAGGAGGTGCCTATTTCTACATAAGGAAGTAGGTGCCTAAAAGGGGTAGTTTAGTCATTTGCATATGTAAATAGCCTCTTATAAAACTGTGCTCTGCATGAAAGTACTGTACCTGCTCCTCTTTGTTCATAACAAACAACAGCACCAGCCTTCTCCTCCTCGTCCACCATCCTGCCTGCCTGGAGTACCCAGCATCCTTTTCTGCTTCGCACTGCTCCCCAAGCCAAGAGTAGCCCTCCTCACACCCCGTGGTTACAGGCAGCATAGAGCCGATCACTGCAGTGGTACCTTCAGCTGCAGGGGTTGGGGATCCCTGTCAGCAACAGCATTCTTTCTAGGGGCATTGGAAAGGCCTGAGCCAGAATTGGAAGGGTATGCACACCCCGTGGCTACACCCTTTCCTACAAACTATTTTGTCATAGGTAGAACATGTACGCTGTGATCAAGGCGCCAGCTTCTGTTTGCACTGCAGATTAAGCTCTGGCGTACAGTAAATCATAGGACAGGTTTTTGTGTTCATACCCAGCTCAGCTTTTAGGAGGTATCATTATCACTAGCTTTTTATAACATCATTATTTCCACAAAAGAATTCTGGACCAACAGTGGAAGAAACTGAATATAATTTTACATCCCATCCCAGAATAAAAAAAACCCCTGAAGCTCCTGCATTATCTAATTCAATCATCAGTAGAAACTACTGTACATAGTGCCTGCAGGACTGATTCAGCAGGCCTCCTGTTTCATGTTCCTTTTCTCCTAGACATCATGCAGGGAACAGGAGTAGAGAGAGAGGCTTTGCCTGTAGCAGAGGAGATAAGATCCATTCTGCTCCTAATGCAGCCTATGCTGAAGGGCACACAAGGGGGAATGACTGAGGTAGACCGAGCAAAGAGTAGTAGCGTTTGAACACTGAAAAATGTCGTTTTAAAGTCAAACTAAAGGTGATGTTGATGTGGTTTCTGGATGGAATGATATTCCTTGCAAGTATTTCATCTTTATAGAAAGGTTCTCAGACCTGCATTTGTGAACAGCTATACACTGGCCCGCAAAGACCTAGATCTGTTTTGGAAGTCTGCAGCTGTTTCTGACCCAGAGCTGGCAGAGATAGCATTAATTTCAATTAGCAGCCTGACAAACTCTACTGATGCTGGGCGCAGCTTCGACATAAATAAGTTTATGTACTAGGAGAGATGAGGAGGACTTTCTCCAGAACATTGAAGAAGGAGCTGCTTTCTATTTCAGCTCAAAGCTAAAACGACATTTCACAATTTAAAGTTTGCAACTTGTGTGCCTTTACTTGATATGCAGTTTAAATATCAGTTTAAAACTGGCTCTTTCATTTCCCTAGTATGCATCAATTCATTATGTACAAACACAAGATCTTTCAAAGTATGGCCTTTGACACAGGTTGGGCCTTTCACATTGTAAGCCAGTGCAGTATCAAAGTCCCCACCAAACTCATGTACACTAAAAGACTTATGGTGGTGCCCTATCCATAGGACTTCTGACTTGGCTGCATTTAACTTCACTCTATTGGTGCACAGCCATCTCACCCTGCATTTGAGCAGTTATTAACTCTTGGAACAGTCTCAGTTGGGTCAGTTCCAAGAGTAAAATAGAACATGATGTCACTGGAAAATACATAGCATTGTACCTCAGAATGACTCAGGATAGTGATGGTACTGTACAAGGAATAAATTACAGTGGTGGTGTATTTTTGCCAAGAAAAGTGTTTTCTTTTTTCCTAACAAATTGCAGTGAATAAGTGTCTGAATCCTTTCCAGTGTGCCATGTATTTAGAACCAATTCAATTTAGTACTACTTGAATATGAGAAAGGAAACAGGTGCAAATATTCATCGTTCTTATTCATGGAACTCATGGAATTTTAAAAGCAAATTTCATAACCTGTTATAAGTGATCAGGGAATTACTGTTCGTACATGTCTTTTTTGGGGAATCTCAAGAAAATTGCATCTTAAAAGTTCATACTTTGTATATGAAGTAAATAAAATGAGTAGAAACCATTGCATTCTAACATGCTGATGTTCTCAATCATTCACTTAATAGCAATCTGAGCTAGGCATCCATCAAGCCCTGTAGCACCATGGAGATTACTACAGTGGTCCTTATTAATTAGGGGCCCGATTCCGTCCCGAAAGTACAGAGGGGATCGTGATTCTGATCCCGTGGGGCACATCTAGCCGGCCCTGGACGTACAGGGCCGACATTAGAATCGGCCCTGTACGTTCAGGGCTGGCGACTGCCCAGACTCCGCCCCTTGCCTGCCCTTGTCCAACTTCCCCGCACAACTGGTGGGGAAGTTCGTCACAGCGGGGAGAAGGCACAAATAGCAAGGATGGACATCCCATCGGGCCGTCCATCCCCGCTATTCGTGGCACAGAATAACCCCTTAGGTGGGCAATAATTTCCGTAGGTTAATCTGCATTCTTACTGCAGAAATGTGAGCTTAGGATATTGTCCACCATTGATGCAGGCAAAATTGTCTACATTGCTCTATCACAATAATAATATTAACTTCACTTTAAGAAGCTTTCCCATGGATGGGGAAAGAGTAGGGATATTGAACAATATATGCCCTAAAGAATATGGGGGGGGGGGGGGACATTCAGCAGCCGCGGTTAGCTGTTCTAACACAATTAGCCATTAACATAAGAACATAAGAACATAAGATATGCCATACTGGGTCAGACCAAGGTCCATCAAGCCCAGTATTCTGTTTCCAACAGTGGCCAATCTAGGTCATATGTACCTAGCAGTTTCCCCAAGGGACACAGGTTCCACAATGCTTGTATTGGTTCAAGCATTGATATCCTGGGTCCCTTCTTAATAATGGCTTATGGACCTTTCCTCCAGGAACTTGTCCAAACCTTTTTTAAACCCAGCTACACTAACAGCCTTTACTACATCCTCCGGTAACAAATTCCAGAGTTTGATTACACGTTGAGTGAAAAAATATTTTCTCTTATTAGTCTTAAATAGTTTACCCTGTAGCTTCATTGCATGTCCCCTAGTCTTTCTATATTCTGATAAGGTAAACAATCGATCTACGTTTACCCGTTCCACTCCGCTCATTAATTTATAGTCTTCTATCATATCTCCCCTCAGCCGTCTCTTTTCCAGGTTAAAGAGCCCTAACCTTTTTAGCCTTTCTTCATAGGAGTATCCTTCCATCCCCTTTACCATTTTGGTGACTCTTCTCTGAACCTTTTCTAATAACTCTATATCCTTTTTAAGATATGGCGACCAGAATTGCACACAATATTCAAGGTGCGGTCTCACCATGGAACGATATAGAGGCATTATAATATCCTTTGTTTTATTTTCCATTCCTTTCCTTATCATACCTAGCATTCTATTTGCTCTCTTGGCCGCCGCTGCACACTGGGCCGAGGGTTTTAACATGGTATCCACAATGACGCCTAAATCTTTTTCCTGGGTGGTGGTTCCTAATGTGGAACCTTGCATCGTGTAACCATAGTTTGGGTTGTTCTTCCCTAGGTGCATAACCTTGCACTTGTCCACATTAAATTTCATCTGCCATTTTGATGCCCAGTCTTCCAATTTATCAAGATCCTCTTGCAATTTTCCACAATCCTCTTGGGTTTTAACAACTTTAAATAGTTTTGTGTCATCTGCAAATTTGATAACCTCACTCGTTATTCCACTTTCCAGGTCATTTATGAATATGTCAAAAAGCAGCGGACCCAGCACAGATCCCTGGGGTACACCACTATTCACCTTTCTCCATTTGGAAAATTGGCCATTTAGCCCTACCCTCTGCTTTCTATCTTTTAACCAGTTCCTGATCCACAATAGTACACTGCCTCCTATCCCATGACTCTTTAGTTTTGCCAAAAGTCTCTCATGAGGGACCTTGTCAAAGGCTTTCTGAAAGTCCAGATACACAATATCAACCGACTCACCTTTGTCCACCTGATTATTCACTCCTTCAAACGTACGATTATTCACTCCTTCAAACCGCTAAACTTTAAACCCGGATGTTCAATATCTGGGTCATATCTGGCTGTGGAATTGATATTCGGGTTGCCCAGATTGCCAGGCAGCTAACCAGGCAGCAACAATATTCAGCTGCTGCCTGGTTAGCTTCAATGGCAAAAGTTAGGTCAGCTTTGGAGCATACAGCCACAGCGCCCGCAGATATTCAGCGACGCTAATCACATTAATCGGCAGATCTGCTAACCATGTTAATCACTTTGAATATCCCTCCCAAGCTTTTTTCAGTCACTCTCATGACTTTAGGAAGGGTGATGGTGCAGATAAGTTAAAGACATGCCTAGATGCAGAACTGACAAATTTGAATGGCAGGTCAAAACACAGCGCTGGATCAGCAACATTATTTATTATAAGACATGTTAGCACTATAATGGACTGTAGGTGTTATGATGAAAATGCAATGACCTAAATCTTTTTTGAACTGGATCTATGGTCATAAGAAATAGGTTTATCATGTTGTATCCTAGTTATATATACAAATTAGTTTGAGATTTATTAATAAAAGAGTAAAAAGGACCATAAGGGGTCTGAAAAGTTATAACACCTTCAGTGCTTAGAGAGGTCCAACAAATACATTTTTTATACCACATTGGTATGGCTTAATATTTTCCAGGTTATATTGGTAGATTACACTGTTTTGGCCTTTTAGATTGAAGGGGTTAAGAAGAGGGGATCAGTGAATTATCACCAGACTATGCAAGTGGAGAATTTTTCTATTTTGTGTATAAGAGACTGTGGGGGGCTTGGTGGTGAAGTTTCCAGCTAAAGAAGCTTTGGCTTTACCAGTAATTTGTAGACTTCATCTTTAGAATAGACACATTTTAATGAGATCTAGGAATTTTGTATCTGAATTAGTCACAAATTGGTCATGATGGAGGATTTTAATATCCCCTTGGATCCTGATCACTAGCAATATGGGATATTCATTTTTAGATTTTTTTTCAATTTTTATTTCAATTTAATCATACTTGACATAAGCAAGCAGCAAGAAATAAATAGAAATACAATAAGAAAATAATCTCAACAAAGCAATTCATAAACAAACAATTGCAGCTCACATCTAGGGGAGAATAAAAAAAAGAAAAAGAAATAGGAAACAAGAAAACTCAGAACCAAATTTATACAACCGCCCACTAATCCCTCATCACTCCCCAGCTTTTTTCCTTTAAGACAAGAAGTTCTCCAGTTGTAAGGAATCAGGAAAAACAAACTTTACACTCTGAAGTGTTATCACACACTTACAGGGAAACCTGAGAAAAAGAGACAACCCAAGGGCCAACACCCTTGGCCTAAGGGACAAAAAAGCCCGCCTATGCACCTGTGTTGTCCTTGAGACATCTTGAAACAACTGTACTTTGGCACCACAGAAACAAGCATCTTTATGTTTAAAGTAACTCCTGAATACCAAAGCTTTATCCTGTTCATATATAAACAAGGTCATCAATATGGCCCTAGTTAGAATGGTATCTTGAGATACCTTGAGGAATTAGGTAAGATTAGCTTGAGGTTGAGATTTCAAAATATCATACTCCCCAATGAACTCATCAGATACCTTTCTAGAAGAAAGGTAAAACATTTTAGAAAAAGCTATAGTATCTGCATTGGGAAGTTCTAAAACTCCCTTTATATATTTACGAAACAATATCTCTGATGGTAACAAATGACTAACAGGAAAATTAAGAAAACTAATATTTTTCATCTTAAAGGAGTTTTCTAGAGCCTCCAACCTATGGTGAATAACCATACTGTCCTTAACTGAAGATACACTCATCATCTGTAGAGAAGCATACCAGGAATCACATTTCTGAACCTGAACAGTTAAAGATTCCTACCGCTCTTTGAATGCCCCCAGCCTTGTAACAGTTTCCTGTGTAAATTTACAAAACTGGGACACTGTGGTTACCAAAGTAGCCTCTGTACGTGTCACAATATGCTAAATATCCACCAAGGACACCTGAGACTCAGGTATACCTTGAGGATCATACTGGGGTGGTGTCCAAGAAACAGGTAATAAAGTACTCACTACAGGAACTGGCATACTTTGTTGTACCAGCGTACCACTTGCAGGCAAGTCAGGCAGGGTTATCACTGATGGGAGAAGAGGCAGAAAGTGCTCAGGGGATCTTAAAGAAGCTCCCTCCAGAGTCAGCAGAGGTGATACAGTACCTGCAAGAGGAAGAAACACAGCTTCCCCAGTCTTCACGTCTATCCATAGGGCCATTCTCTCCAGGTGCCAATGGAAAAAATTTCTTCTTTCTCTTACCCATAAATACAGTAGCTCCTCAAGGCTCCTCAATTGCTCCTAAGGGGCTCTCAAGGGGCCTATCTGCCTCTTGTTGCATGCCCCTTAAGGCATGCCACGGTCACCTGCCAAATGGCCGCACGTCTAGTAGAGAGTGAAAGTTAAAGACCCCAATGTCATCAGGGTCAATCCCTGCCGCAGCCTACTCACCACGGAAAACTCCGACTCTGCATGGCTGGCTCAAATTCAGCTCTCCCAAAGGCACACTGAGCTCTTCTGGTTTTTAAAGACCTCGTTGTCATCAGGGGCAGTCCCTGCCATAGCATGCTCACCACGGAAAACTCCGACACTGCACGGCTGGCTCAAATTCTGCTCTCCTAAAGGCACACTGAGCTCTGCTGGTTTTTAAAGACCCTGATGTCATCAGGGGCAGTCCCAGCCACGGTTAATCTTGCATTTTACCACTTATCATTATGGTCGTGTACTGAACATGATCTCTGACCATGAAGGAGTTATCAAGAGAGGACTTACAGTGAAGTTAATTTTCTGGTCTGACTATCAGCTGACCAGTGTTACCATTAGCATCAAGAGGGATGGGGTACAAGATAAGCAGTAAATAGTTTGTGGTTTATTAAAATTTGATATACCGCCCTTCGTATCAGGAGAGCCATGTACAATAAACAAGTTAAAAACAAAAGGAAAAGAAAAGGAACTCCATTAAAATTACTGCAAAGTCAAGAAAAAGAAGTACAGAAATGGGGAGGGAAGATGAAGGTGATTTACGTGGATTGAGCAGAGGATCTGAGGGGGAACATGCATGATAATGCAGGAGGACAGATAAACAGGGGAGCCAGAGTGCAAGATCTTGTGAGTGAGGATGAGGAGCTTAAACTGGATCCAGAATGTGATAGGAAGCCAGTGGGATTTAATGAGCAATGGGGTAACATGGTCGGATTTTGGGGCATGATGAAGCAGATGGATAGCTTTGTTCTGGACAGATTGGAGATGTTTGAGTTGGTACTGTGGCAAACCAGAGTAAATGACATTACAGTAATCTAAACGGGAGGTGACAAAAACCATATGTAAGGTGATGACAGAGGATTCAGGAAGGAAAGACCAGATAGTGTATATCTGACAGAGAGCAAAGAAGGAGCATTGCACCACCACACTAATTTGATCATGAAAAGTAAGGGAAGTATCAAGTATAACCCCAAAATACTTAAGAGAGGAGACTACAGGAATGGGATACCCATCAAGTGAAGTGGACACTGAAGGAGAAGTGGAAGAGCCAGTAAGCCATATGGCAGAGGTCTTGGAGGGATTGAGTTTCAAACAGTTGGAATGCAGTCAAGACGTGACCAAAGAAAGGCAGGAGTTGGCGACAGCAAGATCAGGAGATGTGTGGTGAATGTGAAAGAGCAGCAAGATGTCATCTGCATAGTAGTATGCAGACACACCCTGCTGTTGAATGAGAGTAGTTTGTGAGGCCAGAAAGACATTGAAAAGGAGGGGAGCCAGAATGGACCCCTGGGGAACACCACAAGAGAGAAGGTAGTGAAAAGATGAGAGGGTCTGAAAGGATACATAGTAGGAGTTATCAATGAGGAAGGAGTGGAGCCACTGTAGAACAGATCCGTGCAAACCAGCAGTTTGAAGCCGGGAGAGAAGGAGAGAATGATTGATGAGTATGAAAGCACAAGAAAGATCAAAAGAGACAGTCTGTGATATATTGCCTTTATCCAGAGATTCCCGTGTTTCATTAAGGAGAGATAGAAGAATGGTTTTGTGCTGTGACCAGCATGGAATCAGATTGTCTAGGGTGCATAAAGTTGGTCTTGTCAAGGTGATCTGAAAGCTGAGTTAAAACAAGTTTTTCTAGGATCTTAGAAAGAAAAGGAAGATTAGAAACTAGATGGAAGTGGCTGGGGACGGAGGGGTCCAGAGAGGGTTTTTCCAGAAGAGGACAGACTACTGTAGATTTCCAACATTGAGGAAAGACACCAGAGCATAGACAGTTGTTGAAAAGCGTGAGGGCCCTGGGAAGAAGGGTCAGGGAGGGTAGTGGCACCCAAGAGGAGGAAATGGGGTCAGAAACAGAAGTGGTTTTAGGAGAAGCAGTCACAATTTTAGTTAGTGATGACATACAAATAGGGTTGAACCAGGACCAGACATGTGATAAAGTGTTTTTGGAAGAAGGATCTTCCCTTGTATCAGAAGTAGAGGAATCCTACTCTAAGGTGAAGGAGGCTTTATAGGGTCGAAAGCCTGTTGTAATTGGAGAATTTTATCCTGGAAGAAATGTGCAAGTTGTTCCACTGTATGGGCAGTTGCAAGGGGGGCCTGCGAGGAGGAGTGCAGAAGATGAGAGACAACTGAGAAGAGTTTCTTAGGCTGATTCTTGGCATTGAAGATGAGACTGGTCCTTGGTGGTTCTTGGCTGGTTCTAAATCCTGAAGTATTGGAAATGGACTATACACACCAGTGAGATGCTGCAGGAGGATTTCTATTTTTGGAGTTTACAGCCCAGGAATGCCTTTAGTGGTGTGCAAAAGTCTTGCAAAAGCTGCATGATCAAGCTAATCTCAGCTTTATTTTGACAATTTTTCAAAATTCTGTGGCAGAAACCTGGCTTATTATATACTGTTTTGTTGCAAATTTGATTCGGCAGCCATTTCTACATGCAAAACTACTTATCTGTGAACTTTTGTATGGCTGTCATGAGGAAATAATGTCCAGTGTGATCAACCGGATTCGGTGTCAAAGCAGGATCACAATGAACCAATAGAATGCTGTGCTTCTTCAGCCAATAGGAAGTCATATTTGATAGCCAATCAGTGCATGGTATTTTGGCGGTACACAGGGTTTGAATTTAATGTGGATCAACTGGTGTGTATCGTATCTGATGCTCAATGTCCTGGCTTGGTGAAGAGGTCACATTTTCTATCAATGGAAGATCGGGTCTTGGTAATGGTTTTGCACGAAAAGGGGTATTCCAGTCTGCAGATTGCAGCAAAGGTCAGGGAGGATGGATATTCCAGCCCACAGATTGCAGAAAAGTCAGCTGTAATGAGAGCATCGTTGTCTGCATTCCGCAGAAGCATTAGGAGATGGGAAATATGCAGGACCAACATCATAGCGGTTAGCCTAGAAAGTCAGCCGAGAGGGACAGCAGGGCTTGATAACGACGTCTCTTGTCAATCGCAAGCTAACCTTTTCTGAGTTTCTGTGGGAATGGAAGGAGAAGTGTTCCATTGCAGTCTGCACTTCCACTTTGAGGAGACAATGCTTGGAGTATGGGTTGAGGAGCTGTAAGACATGGAGGAAGCCGCTACTAATGGTGGAACAAAGGAAGAGACACATTGAGTGGGCATCCAAATACTCAAAATGGAGCAACAAAAGTTCTGTTCAGCAATGAAAGCACATTCTGCATTCTGGATGACCAGGGCAAAACCTATGTGAGGAGGTTTCCTCATGAAGAGTGCAAACCAGAGTGCTTGAATATCTCCGTGAAACATCCAGTCAAGGTCATGATCTGGGGATTCACGGCAGCCAGTGGTGTTGGAAAACTCCATATCGTTGATGGGATGGTGAATGCAATGAAATACCTAGGAATTCTGTAGAAGTGCATGCTGCCCAACTGAGCTGAGCAACTGTTTCCTGGCAGTTATTTCTTCCAGGATGACAAAGCACCTTTACTCTGGGCAAAAACTGTCGCCAACTGGAAAAAAATAAATGACCATTGAATGGCCAGTTCAATCACCTGATCTCAACCTGATTGAGAATCTTTGGTACAAGGTATCAGTTGAGCTTACCAAGAAGCAGCCAAAGACCAAGTGAGAGCTGATTGAGTCACTGATTACAGCCTGGAATTGCATCATAACATGAAATCACCTCAGCATACTGGTCCACTCCTTGCCAGACAGATGTCATCTAGTGAGAAAGAGCAAGAGCTGGCTCGTCATGTATTAATGGCCACCAACTGCAAAAAACAGCCCTTTTCAAGGCTACCTAATGAAATTAAGAAGAAAACTTGCATATTGCCAATATACACGGAACTAAAACTACAACGTTTTGGCACACATTGCATCTTTGCATACAGGTTCACAACCAAACAAACATGGGTATTAAACAATCATAAAAAGTCATGGCAAATTTGTCAGATTTGTACAAAAGACAAAAGGGAAGAAAATGGCATGCAAAAGGAGTTGTAAATTGTGATCCAAACAACTTAAAACTGCCAATTCTGCACTACCTATGGAAGACTTTTTCACACCACTTCTGTAATTTTTTGGAATAGAGGTTCAGCCCAGGTATGTGATAGATTATTATAATAAATTCTATTAGTGACTCAGCTGGTTTCTTATGTGTTTGTGTCTATTAAAGCACCAGATCCATCAATTAGAATGGAAATGGAATAAATGCTCTGAGAGGAAGAATTTAGAGCAGTGTAGGGTGCATGCTCAGGTATATAGAGCAGCAATTAAGAAAGCTATGCAAGAATATCTCAGAAAGTAATTGGAAGATATGAGATTAGGACCAGACCACTCTATCAGATAGTACTGATTTTCGTGACCTAGACTGATGACTGAGGTAAAAAAACAGATCGGGACATACTGAAGAAGAATTTGATCAGTAGTTTGAGGGAGAAAAAAATAGTTTCAAGGGAATCTGGGGCATGAGTTTATAAGAAAAAAACTGATTTGTGATTACGAAGGGAATAATTACTGGTTAGACTGGCTTTGTCATCATTTCTATTGTAAAGATGAATAGATTTATGGGATGAAAAGTGTGGGCTGTTATTTAAATTGAGGAAGGAGTTGATCTGTGTGCGCATCTGACCAGAGGCTGCCAGAAAAGGTGTTTGGGAGCATTTGCAGGCTATACCTGCTGCCCCAGCAGTGCTGGAGATGCCGAAGGTGATCGGTGGGCGTCACTTCTGCTCCCACAGATTTAAAACAGTAAGTGGCCCAGCGGTCACGTGACCAAAGGGACGTGACCAAAGAGGCTTGCAGGCCCCTTTGGAAACCCCTTCAGAGCTGCAGGAGGAGCTGTTGGAGGAGATATTTGTTGAACTACCATGGTGGTGGGAGCGGAAAGTTACAGCTATTTGTTCTGACTGTATCCAGGTACTGTGTGGTGGGTGAGTATCTGGAAAAAGAAAGCCAAGATGAAGGAGGTATCTGGTGGCCTGCGAGGCCCAATGGACTCTTTTGTTTTGACTCCAGTCAAAATCTTTTAAACATCAAATGCCCTTGGTACCTCATCGAGTGTTAGTCCCGAGGCCCTCTCCCTGAGTGCGGACTCTCAGTCTCCCCCTCCTCCCCCAGTAATGATGCAGGGTGCCTCTCAGCTGGTGTACTCCTGGGAGTATAGGCGTGCAGTCAACTGGTAGTGTTAGTACGCTGAGTCAGGAGTCAGGTGGAATTTCTGTGGTCCCACCAATGTCGTCCCCCCTTTTAGAAGAGGCAAAAAGGTTTCCTGCTGCCTTACTTCTCTTGAAATCTGTGGTTTTTCCCAGAGCTTCGGGGGTTGAGTCAGCTATCCCAATGACTCCCTCTGGAGAGGTCACCAATGTGGAGATTTGGCACATGATGGCAAAGATGGACTCAGTTTGGTCTAGCTGCCTTACGCAATTGTGTCAGTTTTCTGTGGATACTGTTGATCAGTTGACCACTCTGGAGGGAGAGCTATGGGTTCAAAGGGGTTTTTTGGACCAGGTTAGTGGGAAACTTAGTGCTCTAGATGGAACCAATAGTGCTGTTGTCAAAGGTACTAACTACATTGTTAGAAAATAAGGTAGAAAGGTTAGAAAACTCTCTTAGATCACTGAATCTTAGATTTATAAATTTTCCATATTGTAATGTGATATCTGTTAGCGAAATGCTTAGAACTTATTTTTTGAATGTATTACATCTGAAGGGTGACATACTACCTAAAATCTTGAGTGCACGCTATATTATATCCTCAATTAAAAATGTTACAGAAGAAAGTTTGGTTCGCCCTCCAGATGGTGATTTGACCGCTCTGCAGGAGACGTCTGTGGAGGAGTCTGCCAACAGGGAAACTGTGGTGGCCTCCTTCTGAACTCTTCTGGATAAGGAGCGTGTTTTATTAGCTTACTTTAAAGAGCGGTTGATTTCCTTTCATGGGTATGCTATAAATGTTTTTCCAGATGTGTCACCTAAGACCCAACGAGTTCTAAAGGCTTTTCTACAGTTAAGGTCTCGTGCTTTGATTTTGGGTATGACCTTTCTTTTGAAATATCCTCAAAAATTTTGTGTTAAATATCTGGGTAAGGATTATGTGTTTATGGATACTTTTCAGCTATTCACACTAATTGTTGCCCAAGAGGGAGCTAATGTTGGAAGTGATGTTGTATTACCTGACCAATGAGAACCTACAGAGGGTGGTTATTCAGGATTATTCGTAATGGGATGCACGCAATTTGGCCTTTTTTTTTTTTGCCTGTTTATGTATGTATAATTCTTTTCAATTTGGAATCAGGTTTTTCTCCTTTTATTTGTATAAAGTTTTTGTCGGGGCAGAGGCTGTAATATTGGGGTACTTATTGTACTGTATTTTAGTTGTGGTTATTTGTTTTTATTTCCTCTCCCTTGCTGTTGTTTGTTTTGTTGCTTCAAGGGTGGAGTGTTATCTTTCTTCTTTGTAATTTATTGATGCAAAACTCAATAAATATATTAAATATAAATTGAGTTCCTCTTAAAGTCATTAAAGAAGGTGCTGATTATTTTATCCCTGTGCTTAAGAGAAGGGTTAACGTGTCCTTAAAGTTGTGTGGGGCAAACAGAACATTAGGAATCTCTAGGAAAGGGATAGAAAATAAAACAAAAGATATCATAATGCCTCTGTATCACTCCATAGTGCAACTGCAACTTGATTATTGTGTGCAATTCTGGTCTCTGCAATTCAAAATAAATATATTTATTTATTATAAATTTCTATACCACATTTTTCCATAGGATCAAAAGCGGTTTACATCAAACAACAATTTGAATATTACATAGCAAGTAATTATTAATTTACAGGGAACATTATCTTCTTTAACTATATTCAGTATATTCATATAAAGAACATTGTTAACTCAATTAGCAACTCTATCGAGCTATTTACAGATGTTGGAGATTCTTCGATTGTGCATAGCACAGAAACATAGGGGTATGTTTACTAAACCGTCTTAATGTTACAGGCGCTAGTTGCAGCAATAATGTGAAGAATGCCATATAAGGAGGCGTTCCGGTGGCAAGGTAGCAAGAATCTGTATCGTGCGATAGTGGGCGCCGTGGCACGTTAACACGCGTTAACCCTAAGTTCATGCCAGCACAGTGTTAGAAGCTGTAAAGAAGTAGCTCACTGGTTACTGCAATGACTGTAGAGGCAGAGGTAATGGGCTCGATCCTGCAGTGGTGTTATGTAAGAAGGCTGTCTGAGGCAATTCCTTTTAATCTAAATCAGTGCTGTCTGAGGCATTTCCTTTTTTAAGTTAAATCAGTGCTGCCAGCAAAAACACCCTCACAGTGCCGTAACATAAGGTGCCCTATAAGGCACTCCATAGGGCACATTATAACGTGCCCTGTCTGCCAAGGTGCCTTCTAATGTGCCCTATAGGTTGCTTTATAGGGTGCCCGATAGGGCAACCTATGAGGCACCTTAAGGTTACAGCACTGTGAGGGTGCATTTTGCTAGCAGCACTAATTTAAATTAAAAGGAAAAGCCTCATTAAACAAGGCCACTGTGGAATCAAACCCATGACCTCTGCTGCCACAGTCATTCAGGCAACCAGTGGGCTACATCTCTATAGCTACTAACACACCCCTGGCTGGCTACAGAAAGACTGCAGGTCACCACACAGTCTGCTGTGGTTACCAGGATAGGGTAAACCCACCCGTACCCATGATGCACTGCACATGCAGATCAGCAGTCTACAGCTGATCACAAGATGGGGTATGCACCCCCACAGCACCTCGACCTGGTAGGGGGAACTGACCATGTGTGTTACTGGCACAGTGTAGCTACAGACCGTGACATTGTGCGGTTCCTGTGCTTACCCTGAGGGTGAGGTGGGGTGCCCAGCACCAGGTCCGCAGCAAGTGGCTTGGCTGAGATAAGCTATGCTGCAGATCTCTATCAGTGCCAGTGTGTGATAGGTAGTCCTTGCAGACACACCTAGGATACACCTGTGTTTATCTGTATGTCCTAGTCACATCTAGCCCTTGTGGACTATGATGCACTCAGAATAGAAAGGGGGGAGCGGTGTTTAGACCCAAAAGCAGATTGTGTAGCACCACCCAACCGACTCTCTGTGGCTCAGGGTGGGGGACAAGATCTCCCACCAACAGATCCACATCTCTGCAATGGCAGCAGTAAAGGGGACCATCAACCCCAGTCCTGCTGGGGAACAGGCAGCCTAGAGGGCCATCAGTGCAGATCTGTATGCATCACATAAAGCAATGGCAGACAGGCAGAATGCTGGAAATGCTCAAGTGCCCCCCACCACTATCTGACATTCACCAGCAAAGGGCACAGTCATTCTCCACCCACTACAAAGTGTTCCAGCCATGCACATGCTAACTGTAGACAGTCTGCTAGCTAGTACATAGTGCATGTTCCTGGAGGAACTGTGTGCACCCAAAAATGGGATATGAGCACACACACCAAGCAGGTATATCAGTGACTGGGCCACAGAAAAAAAAAAAACATAAATATCACATGAGAGAAATACTATGTAGCACTATGGGGGAACCTAGCCATGCCGTTGTCACTGCTCAGTCAGGGTGAGAGTGGCCTCCCAGTATGACATGCTGTGGCCACCCTGTCCGTGCAGGTGGTGGTCGGGCACTACAGTGTCCCAGCCATTGCCCTATGCCCTGTGCAGATGTATCCTGCCCAAGCCACCCTGTCCGGGCCATACCCACAGTACCTTGCTCCTCATTATGCACATTGGCAGGCTAACATTGGAAACAGTGCAAGCAGTGTGGGCTCAGTAAGGTGTAGGCAGCCACAACACACTGGATAGACATACACACACTCCCACACCTATGCCAGCATTGTGCAAATATAGAGGTTTTTGGCAGCCCTGGCCACCAAACCAGTCCTCGGCACAGTGCAGGCATGGCTATGGTACGCAATACTGTTGGGATCACTCCCCGGGGTGGTAAACAGTGTCAGAAACCAAAACTGAAACACACTCCACAGATATCAGAAAGGTTGCTATGATGCAGCTCTGTCAACAAATTGTGTTTAACTTAAGATTTGTTATCTGTCATTAATCATAGCAACCTTTTGATATATGTGTAAAGTGTTCCCAAGTTTAGGGCGGCATTGCTAAGGTATGCAGGTGCCAGTATTGGGAGATGCTGCTCCGCACAGGGCCCAACAGCCTGACTCTCCATGAGGCTTTGGATAGTGGAACCTGTGGGTGTGGGTGTGGGTGTGGGTGTTTGTGCCCCTGTTGGTCACTGCTCTAGGGCAGAGGTTCCCAACTCCGGTCCTGGTGGGCCATACACTGTTCAGGTTTTCATGCTGTCCCTAATGAATATGCATGAGATAATCTGCATACCATGGGGGCGGTGCATACAAATGCAGCACAGGCATATTTATTAGGGACAGCATGACACCTGAATGGTGTTTGGCCCTCCAGGACTGCAGTTGGGAAACTCTGCTCTAGGGATTACACATGTTTATTTTGTCTGTGCTCTGTAGGGTAAAATATAGGCGTTTCAGGCATGTTTATTTTATCTGCAATAAAGGTTCCATCTTTATTACCACGGTTTAGTACTGGGTGAAATATGGGGACACGGTTAGCAGGAGCTGCAACTGGGACTTGAACTTGATCATTCCCTGGGGATACCATGACTCTTTGTCAGACAGATGTCTGTTGCAGTGCACGGCACCCACCTAAATGGGGCTTGGCCGTGGTCTGCTGTGGGCAGATGCCACTTCCCCCTCCGCCACCATGCTGACATGCCCTTGTGCCGGTGGTGCTGGTGGTGTGCAGTCCCAGGCCATCCAGTGTGCCGGTAGGCGGCTGCCTATGGTGCGTGATATGGGATAGGGGTGCCTACATAGACATCAACTCTTTCCCCCGGCACCACCTGCCAATGTTATGTGCCCTTTGGGGTACTTGCTGAGTACTATCCCCTGTGACAATGTGGGACACACACTCGTGGCCATATTTGCCCTTGGTCAGATGCTGTCCTGCTGGTTTTCTTCTTCCACGTTCCTATGTGTCACCTAGTCATCTGCCTAGCCCACCCTGTGCCTCATCTGCCACACTGCATGTCCTGCCTGCTGCCCCCTGTACCCCATTTGCAGCCTCACCGTAGTGCCCTCTCATACTTGGGCACTATGATGTTGCTGCACATGTATCACTGCTATCACTTTTCTTGGTTTCCCTGCCTTTGCTGCACATTGCTGACTGAAATGGTCTCTCTTCCCTGCAAATGTGCCTCTAGCGCGAGGTTTTCATTGGCGCTAATTTTCAGACCTTCATTTCACGGTGTTAGTGTACATGGTGCCTCTCCCCGCCCACTCTCCGCCCATTGACCCCTTATCTCTGCCCCTTAGGGAGCCTTACTCTGCCCTCTGGGGAGCCGTACTCCACCCTCTGCACACCTTAACACCTCAGGAGACGTTATCGCGCGATATGTGATGTTTTCGCACAATATCGTGCAATAACATCATGTATTGCGCGATAACATCGCAGTTGCGCCGTTAGCACCGTTTAGTAAACATACCCCATAGTGTTTGATGTGTCCATTTTGGTATGTCATGATCCGGTCTGGGTAATATGCCTTTCATTGACTTCCATTATGAGTTAGTGTGTTATGGGGTAGAATGCTGTGATGTGGTGGTGGGGAGGGGGGGTTGTGTTCAATATAGTGGCATTAGAATTAGTACTGCGAAGAGTAAGCAAAATGATAAAGGGGATGGAATGACTCTCCTTTCAGGAAAGGCTAAAGAAGTTAGGGCTCTTCAGATTAGAGAAGAGAATGCTGAGGGGAGATATGATGGAGATCTATAGAAGCTTGAGTGGAGTGAAATGGATAGATATGAATTGATTTTTTTACTCTTTTGGAAAATACATGAACTAGGGAATTTCAGACACCCGAGGCCGGCTGGAGTAACATGGGTTTAGAGGCCAGACACAATGGGCTGGAGGTGCGGGATAAGGCGGGGGTGGGGGAAGTGCTGCCAGTGGCACGTGACATTTAAATCATCCTCTGTCAGGAAAAGTGAGGTCTCCTACCAGGTGTGACCCGGGCACAGCAGGCAGCCTGGCAGGAGGGGTCAAAGAGCAAGATCACTCAGAGGGGCAGCAAGGGCAGAAGTGATCTAGTAAGGCATCAGCAATCTAGCATGGGAAGCGCAATCTAGAAATCCTAAGGTGCTCTGGGGTAATCAGCGATCAATGGCACCAGGCACACTTAACAGACTGTTCCAGGAGGCAGAGAGGAGCACTGTGGCCGGGTCTGGTGGCAAGGAGGCAGGCGGAAACTGTAGAGAATCGGTGGCAGCAGGCCCAGTTGGATGCACTGGACTGCGGTGTTCCAAGGCTCCCAGGCATGGCAATGCAAGCCCGTGGGGACACAGAATTACGTAATCATGCCTGAAAGAAAGCTCCCCTCCCCCCCTCTGTAGAGCAGCTGGAGCAGCAACAGCAATGGGGAGGCCTTAGGATGGAAAGCATTGACAGAGCAGCAGAGCAGGAGCTAGCTGATGACATCAAAGGCAGCTCCAGTCTCTTAAAGGAGTCATGCACCTTTCAAACACTACAGTCAGGAGCAGAGCCAAAAAGAAATGGGGGATAAATGGAGCTCCCCCCCCCCCCTACAGCTCAGACACCAGAAAGTGACACTAGTTGGATTGGTGGAGCAGAGGAGCAGAGAATGAATGCAGCAGGGCTGTAGCTATGACTGCCAAAGGGTGTAGAGGTGAGAACAGTGAGCAAATCTTTCATCAGTCTCAGATGGAAGTGCATGACAGGCACAAACTGGAAGAGGAAAAGGGATGATGAACAGGGGCAGTTCCGCAAGGGAGTTAACTGGGGCAAGAAGCCCAGGATCGTTGGGTCTCGGAAGGTGAATGATGCAAAGAAGGAAGGACAAAGTCATCGTAAGATGACACTGAAAAAAAGTGAGCCAAAGCAGTGGCACCAGGACAGGTGCAGCAGGAAGCCAAGATGGATTGGCTACTGTGGGCATAGGAGGGTTTACCACCATAGGCAACGCAGTGCAACACCAGTGCTGGGACACTAGCAGAGAGCATGGAGGAGAAAGACCAACGTATTTATGACTTGGTTAACAAGGTCAGGGCTACAACAGCAGTCCATGGAGAGGGACGCCTGCTCAACATGCTGGATGAGCTCCAGCAGCAGACAGCCTGCAGCCCAGTGGTACAAGAAACAATGGGATGAGTGCAGGAAGGCGGAGCACAGGACCTTACGAATACACCAGCTGGGTGAGTACACCGAACAGCCTAAAGAGCTACACACAGGCACACACAGTATTGACATGAGAGCAGGGAAGCAGAACAGGACGCTGGGGGGCAACAAGGTTGAATCGATTGTGGCAGCCAAGGCAGCCAAACATGTATGGGTGGAGCAGCAAGGAAAAGAAGGTGAAAGGGGGGACAGGGTTGCTCAGAATCCTGACAAGATGGGAGGCTTTATTACAGGCCCAACAGGGAGCAGCAGAAGGGGGGGGAGGGTGCAACATTAGAGCAGCAAGAAAAGGATAAGGTTGCAACAGTGGGCAGCAACCAGCCCAGCACCACACGGCCTGCGGAGTACATCAGCACCAAGAGTTGCAATCAACAACCATGTCCCTCACAGATTAAGGAAAAAATATGGAAAAATAAATACGTTCACATTTTTTCATTATTGCCAAAGAAATCCAAGAAGCTATGTGATTGTTTGAACTCCCAATGGAAATGTAAGGCTAACAACAAGAAGTCGGAGCTGCCGATTAAGATCATAGCCAACTGGTGCTACAGCAGTTAGGGTGCTGGCATGCCTAGTAGGCAAAAAAGCAGCAGAAAAATATAGGGAGCTCTATAAATACCAGGACCATTCCCACCATCTACTAAGCTCTATCACTTCCGCTGTCACCCCTTCCATCTGTCATATCCTTAACCTATTGCTTTCCACTGCAACTGTTCCTCTGGCCTTCAAACATGCTGTGGTTACACCTCTCCTCAAAAGACCTTTACTAGATCCTACCTGTCCTTCCAGTAATTGGCCTATCTCTTTCCTCCCCTGTAATTCAAAACTACTTGAATGAACGGTTTACTGCCGCTGTCTTCACTTTCTTTTCTCTCAAGAACTTCTGGACCCACTGCAATCTGGCTTTTGTTCTCTACATTCCACAGAAACAGCTCTTGCCAAGTCTCCAGCAACTTATTCCTCACCATACCCAAAAGTCTCTCTTTGATTCTCATCCTTCTTGACCTTTATGCTGCCTCAGCCGCGCAATCAGCATGACGGTCTCGGGTCTGTCCTACCACACCCAGTCCCTCCCCCCCCTGCCTGTCTGTTGCACTACACATTTTTTTTTTGTCAACACATTTGTTTATTTGTTAATAATGGTAATTAACAGAATAAAACTGTTGGCCACAGCATGCCCCTGATATCTATGAATTTCTTGACATTTATATACATCTTACTATTTAACAATCAACTAACACTCATAAGCAATTTCTTTTTTCCGCACCTCATGCGTTTTCCTGCCCCCTTGAGAGACACAGCCAATATCCTAAGGGCCCGGTAAATGGGGGGGAAGACAATTTGCCGTAAAAGCTTTTTCCATCTGTCCTTAGTCCTCCCCGTATCATCCGGGCAAAAAGGGGTTGTGCCTGCCGTTCAAGCTGACTTAGCAACCCTTTTCCCCTCCTTCCCCCCCCCCCCCGCATGCCATCAAAGCGAGTCAGGGGGCCATCTGCACAGTGTTCCTGCTGCACCTTGTCAATCTTTCCGGGGAAGGTCCATGTTTCTCTCCTGCAACTCTCCCCCCTTTACCCCGATGCCTGGGCTGTGTTCTCTCTCATCGGGGCTGTGCGGTCTCCTCGGGGCGCTATCTCCCCTGCCAACCCCCACGGCAGCGACTCCTCGCTTGCCGGGGGGCCCCACCCCTAGTCCTCCTCTAATGAAGGGGGGGGAGCGGCGAAAGAGGACGGGCCGGTGCCCCCACAGCCCCTTTTATAGTTGGCCCTGGCCTACCCTCCCCGCTCCCCCCCTCCCCACCCCCTGCGGCCACAAACCTCGGCCCGCCGATGCTCGCCTGCGCCCAACCGCGGTAATTCGTGGCCGGGTCTTTGACACTGTTGATCACCAGCTTCTCCTCGACACCCTGCCCTCGCTTGGATTTAGGGGCTCTGTTCTGTCATGGTTTTCTTCCCATCACACTTTTAGTGTATGTTCTGGTAGATCCTCCTTTACCGCCATCCCCCTGTGCTTTTTAATCATGTATTTATTTTTTTTATTAGTACTTATATAGGCCACTTCCAAAGATCAGTGATGGTTTACAGAGAACAAAATGGGAACTTTACATTATAGCATCAGAAAACTTATTGCAGTTCGTCAGATTTATGATGAGTGAAAAATCTGAACAGCGAATTTGCATTAAATTTTGCCAGAAACTTGGTGATTTGTGCAAAGAGACTTGACAAGTTACAGCAAGGGTATGGCGATGAATGCATGAGTCGTACTCAAGTTTATGACTGGTACAAATGTTTCCAAAAGCGCTGCTAATGTGACGAATGTTCTTAAAGTCCTTCCATGAGCAGGAATAAAGCCAAAGTTGAAGCAGTGCATGCAGCAATATGCTCAAATCGTCAATTGACTACCAGGGAGC
This sequence comes from Ichthyophis bannanicus, assembly GCA_033557465.1. Lineage (NCBI taxonomy): Eukaryota > Metazoa > Chordata > Amphibia > Gymnophiona > Ichthyophiidae > Ichthyophis > Ichthyophis bannanicus. The sequence continues at coordinate 1,311,488,496 of CM066031.1, forward strand.
TTGCTGAGGACATGGATATCAGTTTCAGTTCGGTACAGTTCATTCTTACCTTTGATTTGGGGATGAGATGTGTGTCTGCAAAATTTGTGCCAAAACTTCTGTCCCCTGACCAAAAAGATCTATTGTCTACAGAATGCATTGAAAATGACTCAGATTTTATCAAAAAGATTATTACTGGTGTTGAATCATAGGTTTATGGTTATGACCTGGAAACTAGGACTCAATCCACACAATGGAAGACTCCAAACTCTCCCAGATCCAAGAAAGCCCGTCAGATGAAGAGCAATGTCAAAGTCATGCTCAACAGTTTTCTTTTATTACCAGGGTATTGTTCATCATGAGTATGCTCCAAAAGGTCAAACCATCAATAAGAAGTACTACGTCCAAGTTCTGACTTGTTTGAGAGATGCAGTTCATCGTCAGAGGCCAGAGTTGGACAGGAATGGTGAATGGTTGCTTCATTATGATAACACCCCAGCTCACGCATCACATCTTGTCCAGCAGTTCTTGGCCAAACACCAAATCGAGCAACTCTGTCAGCCTCCGTATTTACCTGATCTCACACTCTGTGATTTTTTTCTTCTTTCCAAAACTGAAATTACTATTGAAAGGAAGGAGTTTCGATGACATGGAGACCATTGAGCAAAATTTGACACAGCAGCTTCACAGCATAACGAAAAAGGCATTTCAAAATTGTTTCTAGCAGTTCCAGGAATGCTGGAGGAAGTGTGTTTTATCAGAAGGGGACCACTTTGAAGGAGACTGAGTGCAATAACTATCAGTGTTATACGTCTTGTGTTTTCGTACAAGTCTCGATACTTTTTGATCGTACCTCATATAGTACTTTTTAATGTTCCTGGTAGTTGACACTGGAGTATAGTAATGTAGAAATCTTGCAGTCTCTTTAGCCTCACTGCCGATGCAAATGGTATTGAGACACTCATTAAGAGGCATGTCTACTAAAACTTAGGGGTATGTTTACTAAACTGTGGTAATATCATTTGCATTAGGTTCCGCAGTAAAGGTACAGATGCCCATATAAAGGCGTGAGTGGTGCATCGTTACAGCAAGCCATATCAGCTAATTCATGTTACAAACTAACGCGCGCTACAATGCGCTCCTAAGGCACCTTACAAGGCACCTTACAAGACGCCTTGTAGGGCACCTTATAAGGTGCCTTATAAGTAAGGTGCCTTATAAGGTGCCCTGTTAGGTGCCTTATAAGGCGCTTTGTAAGGTGCCCTATACAGTAGGGCTCCCTAGGCTAAGCGCCGTACTAGGCACCCCTGGACAAGGCACCTTAGAAGGCACCCTGGGTTACAGAGCCATAGGTTAAGGTGGCCTAACAAGGTTATGGTGCCCTAGATTAGTATGGCCTAAGGGCTCCAAGGTGCTGCAGGATGACATGCATGACCTGTGAGGAACAGAGTCAGATGTAGCCCTAACACTAGATAGAGCAATCAGGAAAGGCAATGAACAGGTGAGTGAAGGAGGGAGAGCTTGGAGCTGCTGGACCTGCCATATCTGCCAGAATCCCATGTGGCTGCCAGTACTGATGACAAACATGGTGAGAGCAACTGTACCACAGCACAGGGTGTTGGCAATGTAAAGTACTGGAAAGACAGTTGGTTGCAGACGATGGGAATACATGTCCCCCAGTGGAGGCGGAGGTGGCAGGATAGTTACAATGATGGGTGGACAGAGGAGTGGTGGTGCCATGCAGATCAGGCACAGGCGAGGCAAGCATGAAGAGGCGCAATGCAGGAAAGGGTAGCAGTGCAGGACATGGGGTGACAGCCCGCACAGGCAGACAGGACTCTACACAGCTGACAGGCACAGATAGACGGACCGAGGGAATGTTGGCAATTGTAGCGAGGGTATTATGGGCTGGCAGCACAAATCTGCAAAAATATGACTGCCACAGGCATGCACACTATTTGAGAAGAACAGGCATGAGAGGAGGGAACAATGAGGAATTGAACCCATGAATACGGCCGAGAATGGCATTGTATTAACCAGTAGGCTATACCTCTATGGTGTAAGTCACAGCAGTGGCTGGGTACAGAAGGACTGCAGGTCACTGCACAAACTGTCTGCTCTGAGTGCCAGGATAGGGTAACCCCACCAGTACCCATGATGCAATGCACATGCTGAATAGCTGTCTACAGCTGATCACCAAATGGGCTCTGCACCTCTCCGGTACCTCAGCTTGGAAAGACAAACTGACAGTGCATGATACTGGCACAGCGTAGCTACATACCATGCCATTGTGCAGGTTCTGTATTCTCTCTGAGGAATAGGATGGGTGCCCAGCACTAGGTCCACAGTACATGTGGTGTTAGAGATAGGTCCTGCTGTACATCCCCATCACTACCAGTGTGTGACAGGTGTTCCTTGCAGTGCAGCTGAAGGTAATTTGGTGTCCATCTTTATCCTGCAGTCACATGTGGCCCTCTGAGACCAGACACCACCCAAATTAATGTGTATCCCGTGTTAGGGTCTGGCTGTCATTGGCAGTTGTTATCAGGGCAGAGGGGTTTCCAGACTTGCATGAGGTTTCTGTAGCAGTGCCTTTATAGGTCAAAGTGGTATACACTACATACCCCAAAGGGCTCACATCACCTTTGTTGTAGGTAAGGGACAGGTGCCCAACCTGCCGTGAAGCAACCTCCATCCTGCTGGTATACAACATCCCTCCAGAGTTGGTGGGCCAGAGCCATACCTGTGGCTGGGGCAGTGGCAGACCAGCAGCAATGACGGGGTTAGCTCTGGAAAACCCCAACTGCCTCACACCACTGTCTGCCAATCACCAGCAGACAGCACAGTCAGACTATACCATATTGGTGTTCCAACCATGCACAGTATAACCGCAGACAGTCCACTAGCCAGTCCATAGTGCATGCTCATAGAGAAACTATGTGCACCAAGCAGGCATCTCAGTGATTAAGCCCCAGAACTGGAAACACAAAAGCATCACTGGAGACAAATAATGTATAGTGCTATGTGGTCACTGTTCGGTCAGAGTGAGTGCCCTCCCAGCATGCCATGCTCTGGCCACCCTGTCCATGCAGGTGGTGGTTGGGCACTACAGTGTCCCAGCCCTTGCCCTACACCCTGTGAAGATGCATCCTAGCTAATCCGCCCTGTCCAGGCCATACCCACAACACCTTGCTCCTTATTATGCACCTATACAGGCTAACGCTGGTAACAGTGGGACATTGTGGGCCCGATGAGGTGTGGGCAGCTACAAAACAATGGATAGACATACACACACACACACACTCCTATTGCAGCATTGTGCAAAGATAGGGGTGGTTGGCAACCCTTCCCGCCACACTGGTCCTGATCACAGTGCCGACATTGCTAAACTGTGCAGGAGGTAGTAGTAGTGCTCTGGTGATAACTGCAGCTCAATGCTGGGGCCAACAGCCTGACTCCCCATGCATCTTTGGATTGTGGAGCCTGTGTGAGTGGGTGTTTGTACCCCTGTTCGCTGCTGCTTTGTGCTTTGCACAAGTTGCTGTTGTATCTGCATTGTAGGGTAAAACATAGGGACATGCTCTGCAGCCACCACAGCTGGGACTTGAACCTGTGACCCTCTGCTTTTAAACACACTGGCTGGGTGTACTGCACCACACTGTTGCCACAGGTGCATGGTGGTCCCTGAGGCTACCTGTACTTTTCCTCAGCCAGACCTTTTATGTTGCACTGCACACCACGTACTGGTACAGGGCATGGCCTAGGTCCACTGCAGGCAGGTGCCGCTGCCCCCTCCAGCACGGGCACACCCCCCCCTGCCATACTGACATGACCATATGCTGTCGGTGCTGGTAGTGTTCAGTCCCAGGCCATCCACTCTGTGGGTAGGTGGTCGCCTAGGGAGCGGGGTCTGGGGCATAGGGCATACATGAGCATCCTCGCATCCCCCCCATCACCGCCTACCAATAGTCTCTCCCTTCCACTTGGGGGAGGGTTAGCTTGGGAGCTGTTAGGTCAGTGCCCTGGCAACTGTTAGCTCAGGTGGACCAGGTAGATGTAGGTGGATTGTGTTTGGCCTTTGTCAGCTGCTGTCATGATGATTTCTGGTTTCTATGTTCCTATGTTCCACCTAGGCGCCCGCCTAGTCCACCCTGTGCCCCAGCTGCCCCCGCTAGATGTCCCGCCTGCAGCCCCCTATGCTCCACTTGCATCATCGCTATAGTAGCCTTTCATAATTGGGCACTATGCTGTTGTTAGAATTAGAGCAGTACTATCACGTTTCTTGTGCTCCCTGCCTATGCTGTACATTGCTAACACTGAAATGGTTTCTCTCTCCTGCAAATGTGCATCTAACGGCAGGTTTTCATTCGCGGTAGGATTCAGCCCTTCAGTTCAGCGTGTTAGTGTGCAGGGAGCCTCTCCCCGCCCACTCCCCACCCATTGACCCCTTCCCCACGCCCTCTCTCCATCCTCTGCTGTGTTTTACCGCAGCCGGGAATTTATTTATTTATTTATTTAGTATACATTTGTATACCGCTACTTCCAGCGATCAGCAGCGGTTTGATTACAGATTGGAAATTGTCAAATCATGACAGGAAATTTTTGAGGTATAAACACATTGATTAGACAGGAAAGCACAGCACACAGAGAACTATTTTACAGGGAACATGGGCTATGGAGGGTTAAGTGGCTTGCCCAAGACCACAAGGAGCACCTGTGGGACTAGAAACCCCAGTCCTTCCGGCCCAAGGTTGCTGTCCTCTAGTGGGATTTGAACCCCCGACCTTCCGGCCCGAAGTACCTTGCCCCAACCACTAGGCCACTCCTCCACGCGCATTAACGTTACCTAACGATCGTTGACGTTACATAACGCATGGTCTGTAACATTACCGCAGTTTAGTAAATATACCCCTTTATGTGCATTCATAAATGTTAATGTCCGCTAATTGCAGCAACACCCATTTACTTCTATTTGCGCAGTGGCACTTAACACACATTAATATTTAGTAAACATGCCCATTAGTCATTGCCAGGACAAAAGAAGAGGCTTGTGAAGGGCTCCTTTGAAAGCCGCCTAAAATTTTAGATGGGCAAATTTTTTTTTTAAATAAAATACATAAAATTTATGCAAATGAGGTCCAGTGGCTATGCAAATGAGACCCTGCAATGAGTCTCCGCACATGGACCCGCATCACACTTGGGCTGCCCCTGGTTTTGTGATTCCATAATGGGCCTAAGCAAGGGAGCAGAAGCCCAGAATTTGAAGTCAGCGCTGGATAAACCAGGGGTGGTAGAAAGGAAATTGTGAAAAGAAAAGCCACTGGGAAGAATCGTAAGCCCCTTCATAGAAAAACCCTTACTCAATTTAAAGGTCTTCCCCTAGGGCTAGTGCCAGAGGACACGAGGGAGTTTCATCTGATTCACCATTAGTTGTTCTCTGAAGGTGAATCAGTCAATGATTTTCTGGGTAGGAACCTGTGTTCGGTGAGCTACGCTTCACTGGATCGGACCCTGGAACATAAAAACATAGATATGCCATACTGGATCAGACCAAACTCCATCAAGCCCAGTATCCTGTTTCCAAAAGTGGCCAATCTAGGTCATACGTACCTAGCAGTTTCCCCAAAAGACACAGGTTCCACAATGCTTGTATTGGGTCAAGCTGTGATATCCTGGGTCCCTTTTCAATAATGGTTTATGGACCTTTCCTCCAGGAACTTGTCCAAACCTTTTTTAAACCCAGCTACACTAACAGCCCTTACTAAATCCTCTGGTTACAAATTCCAGAGTTTTATTACACGTTGAGTGAAAAAATATTTACTCTTATTAAATTCTATTAAATATTTCTCTTATTAAATTCTATTAGTCTTAAATAGTTTACCCTGTAGCTTCATTGCATGTCCCCAAATCTTCCTATATTCTGATAACGTAAACAATTAATCTACGTTTACCCGTTCCACTCCGTTCATTAATTTTTCTGTCATATCTCCACTCAGCCGTCTCTTTTCCAGGTTAAAGAGCCCTAACCTTTTTAACCTTTCTTCATAGGGGTATCCTTCCATCCCCTGAAACCTTTCTAATAATGCTATATCCTTTTTAAGATACGACGACCAGAATTGCACACAATATTCAAGGTGTGGTTGCCCCATGGAACGATACAGAGGCATTATAATATCCTTTGTTTTATTTTCCATTCCTTTCCTTATGATACCTAGCATTCTATTTGCTCTCTTGGCCACTGCTGCACACTGGGTAGAGGGTTTTAACATGTTATCTACAATGACGCCTAAATCTTTTTCCTGGATGGTAGTTCCTAATATGGAACCTTGCATCGTGTAACTATAGTTTGGGTTGTTCTTCCCTAGGTGCACTATTTTGCATTTGTCCACATTAAATTTCATCTGCCATTTCGATGCCCAGTCTTCCAATTTATCAAGATCCTCTTGCAAATTTCCACAATCCTCATGGGTTTTAACAACTTTAAATAGTTTTGTGTCATCTGCAAATTTGATAACCTCACTCGTTTTTCCCTTTTCCAGGTCATTTATGAATATATCAAAAAGCAGCGGACCCAGCACAGATCCCTGGGGTACACCACTATTCACCTTTCTCCATTGGGAAAATTGGCCATTTAGCCCTACCCTTTGCTTTCTATCTTTTAACCAGTTCCTGATCCACAAAAGTACACTGCCTCCTATCCTATGACTCTTTAGTTTTTCAAAAAGTCTCTGATGAGGGACTTTGTCAAAAGCTTTCTGAAAGTCCAAATATACTCTATCAACTGACTCACCTTTGTCTACCTGTTTATTCACACCTTCAAAAAAACATAACAGATTAGTAAGACAAGATCTTCCTTGTCTAAAGCCATGTTGGCTGTCTCCCATTAGGCCATGACTATCTACATGCTGAGTAATTTTGTTCTTTATGATGGTTTCTACCATTTTTCCCGGTACTGACATCAGGCTTACCGGCCTGTAGTTTCCCGGATCAACCCTGGAACCCTTTTTAAAAATTGGCGCTACATTGGCGATCCTCCAATCTTCAGGTATTAGAGATGATTTTTATGATAGTTCACAGATTACTAATAGCAGGTCTGCACTCTCATATTTCAGTTCTTTCAACACCCTTGAATGTATACCATCCGGTCCTGATGATTTGCTACTCTTCAGTTTATCAAATAGTTGTAATACATCTTCCCGGTGTAGTGATATTTCTTTCAATTCTTCTGCAGTATCACCTTTAAATACCACTTCAGTCATAGGTAACATTCCTACATCTTCCTCAGTAAAGACTGAAGCAAAGAATTCATTCAGTCTCTCTGCTATAGCCTTGTCCCCTCTTGCTGCCCCTTTTACCCCTCTATCATCTTAGGGACCAATTGACTCTCTCGCAGGTTTTTTGCTACAAATGTACTTGAAAAAGTCTTTATTATGTGTTTTTGCTTCCACAGCAAGTTTCTTCTCAATTCCCTCTTTGCCTGCCTTATCAATGCCTTGCATTTAACTTGCCAGTGCTTGTGCTGTTTCCAATTTTCGTCATTTGTCTCTTTTTTCCATTTCCTGAAAGATGCTTTTTTGGCAACAACAGCCTCTTTGACCTCACCTTTAAACCATGCTGGCAGTTTTTTGGACTTCCTTCCACTTTTCCTAAAGCATGGAATACAGCTGGTCTGGGCTTCCAAGATAGTATTTTTAAACAGCACCCAAGCTTGATGTAAATCTTTAACATTTGTAACTGCTCCTTTTATTTTTTTCTTAACTATTTTCCTCATTTTATCATAGTTTCCCTTTCAAATGTTAAAAGGTAGTACTGTGGATTTCCTTACCATTCCTCCTCCACTAATTAAATCAAACGCGATCATGCTATGATCACTATTGCCAAGTGGCCCCAACACCCTTATCTCTTGCATCAGATCTGGTGTTCCACTAAGGACTAGGTCCAATATGGCTTCCCCTCTGGTTGGTTCATGAACCAGCTGCTCCAAGAAGCAGTCATTTATTTCATCTAGGAACTTTATCTCCCTAGCATGTCCCTGGTCTCTAGGCTTCGCTACTTAGGCGTCCTTCTTGACAGCAACCTTACTTTCAATGATCATATTTCCCAGGTCATTCAACGCTCTTTCTTCTGCCTTAGGCAGATTTGTGCCATCAGAGCATTTCTATCATCTCAAGCCCTTACCACTCTTCTCCTCTCCCTGGTCATCACTAGACTGGACTTCTGTAATGTCATTTATTTATTATTTATTTATTTATTTATATTTCTTATATACCGCACTATTTGCAATCAGCGCGGTTCACATGGAACAGAAACATCCGACAACTTAAATATCTCTGGTCATTACATTAAACAGGAAATGCAACTTGGAAAAAGGGTACACTATATACATATGAGGTATACTGAGAAAGGATAATGTTTGGTGTTTACATTGTAGGGGACACCTGTTGCGAGGGCTTGCCTAGTTGACTACTATTATTGTTGAGGTGCTCGTTATTCGATGGGGACTGAGAATCGGAGATGTCAGTGAGATATTTGGTGAAGAGGAAATGTTTAAGGGCCTTTCTAAATTGGCTCAAGTTGGGTATTGCTCTGATATGTGCTGGTAAGGTATTTATGCTGGCATTCCTCAATATCAACGTCACTGGTTACAGTTATTGCAAAACACCGCAGCTCGGATGATCTTACATGCTTCCCCCCGTGATCACATCACTCCAATTCTGCAACATCTCCATTGGTTACCGTTAAATTTCAGTATCCAATTCAAAATTCTCATTTTAGTACATCGGGCAATTTATTTTCATAGACCTCAATACCTATCCGATCTACTCACTTTCTACACTCCCACCCGTAGTCTCCGTTCTGTTCATATTAATCGTCTGCACCTCCCCTCTCCCTCACAGGCTCACCTCCACTCAACCAGACAGTCAGCATTTTTCTACCTTGGTCACTCCCTGTGGAATTCCCTACACACCACTCTTCGACTAGAAGAGTCATATTCTAAATTCCGCTCTCTTCTCTAAACTCACCTTTTTTCCTTTGCTTTTAACCCTCCTCCTTGATTCTTAATCTTTCTGCTCTTACTGTTACTTAATCCGGTCTTTATTTCCTTTTTTCTGTTTTATTAAGTTATTGTAACTTCTTTTCCTTTTTCTGTTTTACTTTTATTTATTGTAAACCGCCCCGATGTAATGGGGGGGCGGTATATCAAATGTAAATAAACAATAAACAATAAACTGACCCAGTCGATACTGGGGTAATTGAAATCACCCATTATTATTACTGTGCTGTAACTTTTGTCAGCTTCCTTGATTTCTTTGAGCATTTCATCATCCATTTGTTCATTCTGGCCAGGCGGTCGATAGTACACCCCCACCACAATCGCCTTCCTCTTTTTAAATGGAATTTCAATCCATAGAGATTCTACAGCAAATTTTGTTTCCTGCAAAACTTTAATCCTTTCTGACTCAATGCCCCCTCTAACATAGAGCGCAACCCCTCTACCAATTTGATCAGCTCTATCATTACGATATAGTTTGTACCCAGGTATCACAGTGTCCCACTGGCTGTCCTCCTTCCACCATGTCTCTGAGATTCCAATCATATCTAACCTCTCATTTAGTGCTATATATTCTAACTATCCCATCTTAGTTTTTAGACTTCTAGCATTTGCATACAAGCATTTTAGAGACTGTAATTTATTCATTTTAATCTGGCAATTGGTAGGCATGGGTAATTTGGAATCTTTAAGCTCTGTCTGCTCCATACTCAATGGCTTTTGGGCTACTTTACTCTTTTTTGGAACCTCTCTGTTTTTGGTAGTATCCTTCAAGGATACATTGTTCCGAACCATGCGCTCTTGGGCGACTGTGGGCTTTCTCCTATTATGTAGTTTAAAAGCTGCTCTATCTCCTTTTTAAAGGTTAATGCCAGCAGCCTGGTTCCATCCTGGTTAAGGTGAAGCCCATCCCTTTGGAAGATCCCCTCCTTTCCCCAGAATGTTCCCCAGTTCCTAATAAATCCAAAACCATCATCCTTACACCATTGTCTCATCCACGCATTGAGACTCCGGAGCTCTGCCTGCCTTTTTGGTCCTGCATGTGGAACGGGAAGCATTTCAGAGAAAGCTACCCTGGAAGTTCTGGATTTCAACTTCCTACCTAAAAGCCTAAATTTAGCCTCCAGAACCTCCCTACCACATTTTCCTATGTCATTGGTACCGACATGTACTAAGACAGAAAACTCCTCCCAGCACTATCTAAGACCTTGTCTAGGTGGTGCATGAGGTCCACTACCTTCGCACTAGGCAAGCATGTCACCAAGTGATCCTCATGTCCACCAGCCACCAAGCTATCTACATGCCTAATGATCGAATCACCAACTATAACGGCTGTCCTAGCCCTTCCCTCATGAGCACTTGGCCTGGAGAAACTTCCTCAGTGCAAGAGGGTTTTATATCACCTGGAGGACAGGTCCTGGCTATAGGATCACTTTCTGCCACACCAGGGTGATGCTGTCCTGTCACGTGACCTAGGCAGCAGGGATGCTGCCAGACTGGAGGTAGGACTTCAGGACTAAATCCCTGTAGGTCTCATCTATGTACCTCTCTGTCTTCCTTATGCCTTCCAAGTCTGCTACTCTTGCCTCTAGAGATCGGACTTGTTCCCTGAGAGCAAAGAGCTCCTTGCACCTTGTGCACATGTAAGACCCCTCACCAACTGGGAGAAAATCATACATGTGACACTCATTGCAAAAGACTGGAAAGCCCCCATCTTGCTGCTGGACTGCTGTCTGCATCTTGGTTTTAAGGTTGTGTTTAGATGTTTAAGTTCTTTATTTATTAAGGGTTGCTGGGGATACTTATACTAATAAAACTATACCTAATACGTTTAATGTACTTTGTTCACCTGAAATTTAATTAATCTCAGATTCTTAATGTTTGCTGATGAGAATGAACAGCTGCACCTGGGAGTGAATATGGCACCTCCTTTCCTTTAAGAGGTTTAAGCAGCTATAAAGCTATGATTATCCCAGGGGTGGGTGGGTGATGGGGAGGGAGGGAGGGAAAAAAGACATTAAAAGCTGGCTGCTACACAGTACCCTCTCCTGTGCTTCTAAGGTAATCTGTGACCAACCTCCAGAGGGAGTCCCAGAGCCCTTGCTTGGCTAGATGTAGTCTTGGGTTTGAAATTTAACCAGAAAGCTCTCCTCTGTGTTTTAAATTTAAACTGAAACTCTTTGCTGCTACTAGGCCCTGCTTCATTTAACAAATACACTGGATTCACAGATTAATCAGCTTTAATCTAAATAATTCCTTTTTCACTAAGATTTAGAAAACTTCCCAGAAGTAATACTTACAATTGTGGATCTCTCTCCAGGAGTAGTAGTCCCCTTTTGTAGCTCTTCAAGACTGAGAGCAGCACAGAACTCTGGTTGAACTATTTATGCCTGTGCTTCTGAGGTAAGCTGTGACCAATTTCCTGAGTGATTAACACTGTCCATGCTGGAAAGTGGGAGTCTTTCAAAATGGCCTTTTGATCTGTTGCCGGGCTTTAACACCTATTTAAAAAATGTCACAGGTCTCTTGCCCCCTATGTAGAAGGCCTCTTTGTAAGTGTCTCTAGAAATAATGTATTGCTCAAGGAATACTGACCCTGTATTGCCTTTTATGCTAAGTTATATTCTGATTTGATTTAAATTACAGCTCTTTGCTGCTACTAGGCTCTGGCTGACTATTAAATTTAAACTGGAAGCTCTCTGCTGAGTTCCAAATTTAACCAGAAAGCTCTCCTCTGTGTTTTAATTGTAAGTAAATTAGACCCTGACTGACTATTGAATTTGAACTGGAAGCTTTCTGATGGGTTCTAAAGTTAACCAGAAAGCTCTCCTCTGTGTTTTAAATTTAAACTGAAACCCTTTGCTGCTACTAGGCGCTGCTTGATTTAACAAATACACCGGGTTCACAGATTAATCAGCTTTAATCTAAAGAATTCCTTTTTCACCAAGATTTAGAAAAATTCCCAAAAGTAATTCTTACAATTGCAGATCTCTCTCCAGAAGTAGCAGTCCCCTTTTGTAGTCCTTCAAGATGATCAAACAATGGGGCCAGGGCACCTGTCTAGTGAAAACAGACATAGAAGCAGCCTTCCATTTACTATCAATCCATCTTATTTCTTTCCCACTATTGGACTTTAAATTCTCAGGCGAGTACTATTTTGAAAAGTGTTTACCCATAAGGTATGCAATATAAGGTGCATACTTTGAGAGATTTAGCTCATTTCTACAGTTGGCAGAGGAGAAGGTAGTAGGAAAGGCAGGATCATCCACTGCTTGGATGACTTCTTAATGGGAGCAGGGGCAAAAGAATGTGGCAATGTCCTCTGCAGGTTTTAGGACAAGGCAAGGGAGTTAGGAGTACCCTTGGCTCAGAATAAAATAGAAGGGCCGGAGCAAGTATTAACCTGTGTGGGAAATTAGATAGATACCATCCGTATGATCACTAGGCTGCCACAGAACAAATGAGGTGTTAAGGACATTAGTGATCGACACTTACCTCAGCCAGGAAGGTCACACTGAGGCAACTCCAAGAACTACTGGGATCCCTAAACTTTGCATGCAGGACAGTGAACATGGGGCGGGCCTTCAATAGGTGGCTAGCGGTGACAACAAATCACATGAGGCATGGCCACCACTTCATCAAGTAACCTCTCTGATGAAGGAGGATCTGGGGGTAAATCAATTAAAAACAAATAGAGCATTCTCACATTCTATGCACCTGCCATTTGGAATAATCTACCAAATAAGCAATAAACAATAAGCAGTACTCTAAGGGAAGTCAAAGACCTCACTCAATTTAGAAAATGTCTCAAAATACTCATCTTCACAGACTATTATCAATGTGCTCAGCCCCCATAAATATCATAATACCACTGGTCGATATTCCAAGAACGTTCTTCATTACCTAACTATTGTGCCACATTCCCTCATGTAAATCACCCTTAACCACTAATTATACTCTTCATGTAAAAAGTTAATGCATGTTTCTGTTATTGTAAATTGTAACTGTTCTCTGTAATTGTTCATTGTAAACTGTCTTGTGCAGTAGCTAAAATGTTCATTGTAAACCGCTCTGATTACCATGACAAAGTGGTATATAAAAACAAACAAATAAATAAATAAATACATGGTTGGCATTCTTGGTGAAGAACAGTGGCCTGGATATCTGGTGAAAGACATCGGTAGCAACAGAGAACTGGAACTGTTCGCAGATGCTTCAGGCAGTCCTGGGTTCGGAGAGTACATTCAAGGACACTGGTGTGCGGAGAACTGGCCGACGAAGTGGCATGAACAAAGTGTGACCAAAGAATGCCATTCTTAGAACTCTTCTCAATCATCATTGCAATGGCCATTTTGGATGACAAAATTAAGAACAAGAGGGTAGTATTCTGATTAGACAATGCTGCAGTAGTTTATGCAATCAACTGGCAAACTGCGCAGCCAGAAAGGTTAATGGAGTTAATTTGCAGGCTAGTGTTGTGAAGCTAAGAACTGAATCCACATATTACAGCTAAACATGCCCCAGACATCAAGAATGACATTGTGGATGCTCTCTCGCATTTTCAGTGAGAGTGCTTCAGATGTGCAGTGCCAGGAGTGGAGGACAGAGCAACCAGGATGCCAGCACAATTGTGGGAACTTGAGTCAGCGATGCAACATAAATGATAAAGAACTCCCTGGCTCTGAACACTTAGAGGATATATAGTAACAGAGAGGTTGAGCAACTCTCGTAACTTCACAGTGGAACAAAATTATCTCAAGTAGCCATTAGCAGCACCCAGCTGGCTGAATTCATTACCTGGTACAAGATCAAAGGGACATCGAGATTACAAGTCATGACACACCTAGTGGGCATTGTATTTATCTGAAGTTGGGAGGGGGGAGGGCCCTGATGTGACAAAGGCATTTCACATACTGAAAATGATGGAGGGCTTGGGAAGGCAGGAGCCAAGGCTATATGATAAGAGGCTGCCAGTCACCTTGACAATAATCAAGGTAGTCATGGTGGCATTAGAGAAACATTTGAAATACAACACTGAGGTCAGGCTATTCAGGGTGGCATTATTTCTAATGTTATTCTGCATCAATGAGATAATAGCCCAGTGAAATTGGCATGGGAGGGTCCCTGCCTACTGGCTGAGGACATATCCTGGGATGCAGGTTGGGTGACGTTAGTGATGCAGCATTCCAAGATGGATCAGAGGGGAAAAGGTCAGAGCATCAGGCTGGCAAGGTCTGGGGATGCAGCATCAGGCCTCATTCATGCGTTGGAGGCATACGTGAGAGACAAGCCACGGGTAGGGGTATCTTCCTTAGCTGCCTCTCACAATTCTAATTAAAGGCAATATGGCTGATGGGGTTGGACTGCGTGGGTTTGGAGAAAAAGGGTTTGTCAACACATTCCTTTAGAATAGAGACAGCCATGCTGGCACACAAGACAAGGGCTAGGGGCAACTGCTATAAAAGGAACAGGCAGGTGGCAGTCAGACAGATATATTAAGTAAGGAGGGAGGGGGATGCACAAAATAATCTGTAACATTATGTCATTGCAAGGCCACATAAGTTGACAGTTTGGATCATCAGGCACTCCTACTGTAAGAAAGAGGGCAGTGATAGAGTCAATAGGGAAACAGCTGGGGTTCCACACCAACACAACCAACATCCAATGGAAAGGCCAAGAGGGGAATTCTGTTTAATTTATATGCAGAACAAATCAACAGAGAAGCAGGACTGTATGAGGAGGTGTGAAGATTTTATTTTATTTAGCTATTCTTATATACTGCTTTTCACCGGGTCAAAGCATTGTACATACAACAAAAGAGTACATTGATTACATGGAACATTAACTTATATGCATTTGATTTGAACTTATATACATAGACTATGTGGAGCATTAACCAGTGTCCATGTGGTTGTAACTTATATACATTTATTTGCTCATCGTATTAATCTGTGAGCAGACAACAGTAGTGAGTGGTATGACGTTGGCATTGTGTAGTATAAATGGGGGAGGTGAAGGGTGGGCTAGAGTAAGAGTGGCAGGTTGGTCCAGTGAGGGAGAGGGGGTTATGTGGTGGGGCCAAAGTGTTCTATGAATTGGTGAGTCTTTAGGTAGATTTTTTAATGGTAAACTCATCAACAACTTTCACTGTGCTGACAATACCATGTTATTGGCTGAAAGTAAAGACAATCTGAAAACATCTGCTTATCAAGATCAAGAAACATAGTCTGAAAATTCCCTGCACCTTTACATGATGAAGACAAAGATCCTTACCACTGGCAAAATTAATCATTTCATTCTTGATGGAGAAGAAATAAAAATAGTAGACAACCTATTTGGATCAATAATCCAATATAAAAATGTCAAGCAGGCAAGAAATTAAATAATCTGTTGCTCTTGGTAGAAGAGTTATGAAGGACCTAGACAAGATTCTCAAGTGCAGAGATGTCTCTCTGCTTACAAAGATTTGACTTGTCCATATCTTGGTATTTTCAATAACGTATATAGATATAAGAGTTGCACTGTGAAGAAGAAAAACAGGAAGAAAATCAATGCCTTTGAATTATGGTGCTGGCGAAGAATACTGTATAGACTTCATGGACTGCCTGAAGAACAAATTAGTTGGTATTAGAGAAGATCGAACCTAAGTTTTCTTGAGAAGCTCATTTGACAAGACTTTGACTTTTATTTAGTGCTTTGGACACATAAAAACAAAAGATATGCTGTATTGGGTCAGATCAAAGGTTCATCAAGCCCAGTATCCTGCTCCAACAATGGCCAGTCCAGGTCACAAGTAACTTTCAGATTCCCAAAAGGTAGACAGATTCCATGCTGTTTATCCAGGGGATCAGGAATCATTGGTGATGAATGAAGAAATCAAAGCAGTTTTGAAAGCATTATCAAAGAACAAAGTACCAGGCATTGATGGCATTCCCATTGAAGTATTACAGCAATTGAATGCAGCTGTTACCATACTTGCAAGGCTCTGCCAGGAAATTTGGAAGACAGCATCATGGCTAACTGGCATCCTGGCTAACATACCAATACTGAAGAAAGGTGGTCTGGCTGACTGTGGAAATTATTGCACAATCACTCTGATCCCACACACCAACAAGATTCTACTCAAGATCATTTAGCAGAGACTACAGCCATTCCTTGAATGAGAACTGCCTAACGTGCAAACACGGCTCAGGAAAGGGCGAGGAACAAGAGACATCATCAAGGATGTGAGATGGATCCTTGAAAAGAATACAGTATCTATATTTATGTAGGTTTATATACTGCTTTCTACAAGTCAAAGTAGTGTATATTCAGGTACTATATATTTCCCTTGATCCCAAAGGGCTCACAATCTACATTTTTTGTACCTGAGGCAACGGAGGGTTAAGTGGCTTGCCCAAGGCCACAAGGAGCACCTGTGGGACTAAAAACCTCAGCCCTTCTGGCCCAAGGTTGCTGTCCTCTAGCAGAATTTGAACCCTGGCCCAAGGTAATTTGCCCCAACCACTAGGTCACTCATATGTGTTCTGACTACAGTACGGCTTTTGACTGTGCAAATCTTGAGAAACTCTGGGCACATTAAGAGGCATGAGTATAACAGAACACCTGATAATTCTCTTGCACCACTTTTATATTGATTAAGAACAGTTTGAATGCAACAAGGAGAAACAGAATGGTTTAAAATTGGTAGAGGTGTATGACAATGCTGCATACTTTCCCCCTACCTGTTTAATTTATATGCATACCAAATCATCAGAGAAGTAGGACTGTATGAAGACAACCGAATTGTGAAGATTAGTGGAAGACTCATCAATAACTTTTGCTATGCTGATGTGACCACAATACTGGCTGAAGGTGAAGATGATTGGAAATATTTGCTTCTCAAGATTAAAGAACATAGGGCCCAATATTCATTTGTGATGGCTATGTGCCTCTATGGCGCATAGTTGTGGCCGCTGAACTTTAACCCCAGATATTCAATGCTAGGGTCATGTATGGCCCCGGTATTGAATATTTTGGTTGCCGCACAGCCAAAGAAGTCACAGAAGCTAACTGGGCATTGATGATATTGCGCCACTGCCCAGTTAGCTCTCATGGGTAAAAATAGGTCAGCTTTTGCTACACCTATCTTTACCCAAGGGTCGCTAACTGGGCAGTTGTGCAATATCGCCGCTGCCCAGTTAGCGACTGGTACCGTCTCTGCTCTGCCCCGGAACACACTCAACATGCCCTGATGCTAAGCAACTTGTCCAAGCCATGGTACTTTAAATTACATCGTATGGATGTGAAAGTTAGATAGTGAAAAAGATAGGAAGAAAATTGATGCCTTTGAATTATGGCGCTGGCGAAGAATACTGTATATACTATGGGCTGCCTGAAGAACAAACTGGTCGGTACCTAAGCTTTCTTTCTTTCTTTATTAATTTAACAATTCTTCTGTAGCACTTTAGTCCTTGGTCAAAGTGGTTCACATCAAACAAAACTTAATGCATTTTAACCAAGTAGCAAGTAACAAACATTTGTATAAATTAATAAAGGATCAGGGGTAGGGGAAGAGTGAGTTAGGAGTATAGGGAAAAGTAGCAGAGGATTGTAATAGAAGATTCAAGTAGATTGAGTTCACATCTTGTTTTCAATAAAGTAAGATGCAAATATATGAGACTAAGGGGCATGTTTACTAAACATTCCTAACGTGCGGGGCCGCGCTAGTGTGCCTGTGCCATATAAGGAGTGGGCGGTTCAGGCAGAAAATAGAAAAAAACGGTAGTAAGCAACCGGACGTGTGCGCGTCGCGCTAATGTGCGGGGGTCGACATTAGCGCGTGGAAAGGCAAAGTGGCGCGCTGCTGAGTATACAAAACAACAGAGCCGTAGTACAATGGTGAAGACACTGACCAATGGTGCAGGGGCCATGGGTTCAATCCCCCAGTGTGCGCAATGACAAAGGTCAGCTGAGGCAGTAACTGTAATGATTAAAATTGTTTTAGGAGGCAAATTAATTTGGAACGGCATAAGGCGGCGCACAGTGCTTTTTGGGCGGCATAAGGCGGCGCACAGTTAATATTTGGGCAGCAGAAGGCGGCGCACTGGTCCCCTTGGGCGGCAGAAGGCGGCGCGCTGATAGGCACAAGGCGGCGCGCTCAGGGCCGGCCCGTCCATTGAGCAAGAATGTTTTTTGCACAGGGCCCCGCGTTTCAGGGGGCCCCGCGCAAAGAACATTCTGCTTTTTTTTTTATTACATTTAAAAACAAAAACCTGGCTCTAGCTGCTGCCGCTGCCGCGTCCGTCGCAGCAGCGGCAGAATGGCGTGTCCCGCGGGGCCCCTTCTCCTCTTTGAGCCCTCTGCAAGGGCTTTCAGATTCGCGAAGGGAGAGTTGTGCTCCCTCGCGTCTCTGTAAAGCCCGCAGGGGCTAATGGGAAATTTCCCATCAGCCCCTTTAGACGCGAGGGGCTGATGGGAAATTTCCCATTAGCCCCTGCGGGCTTTACAGAGACGCGAGGGAGCACTCTCCCTTCGCGAATCTGAAAGCCCTTGCAGAGGGCTCGACGTGGAGAGGGGGCCCCGCGGGACACGCCATTCTGCCGCTGCTGCGATGGACGCGGCAGCAGCTAGAGCCAGGTTTTTGTTTTTAAATTTGCCGGAAGGGAAGGGAAGGGAAGGGAAGGGAAGGGGGGGGGGCTGATGGAGGCTGTCTGGAAATGGGGGGTGATGGGGGGTTAGGACTGGAAATGTGCAAGGGGGGGGGTTAGGACTGGAAATGTGCAAGGGGGGGGGTTAGGACTGGAAATGTGCAAGGGGGGGTTAGGACTGGAAATGGGCTGGGACTGATGGAGGCTGTCTGGAAATGGGCTGGAGGGGGGGTTAGGACTGGAAAGGGGCTGGGGCTGATGGAGGCTGACTGTAAATGGGCTGGGGAGGGGTTAGGACTTGAAATGGGCTGGGGTGGGGGTTAAGACTGCTAATGGGCTGGGGGTGATGGAGGCAGACAGGAAATCTGAAGGGGGGGTTAATTGTGGTTATGGGCTGGGGGGGTTAAGTCTGGTAATGGGCTGGGGGTTGATGGAGGCTGACTGGAAATGGGGTGATGGGGGGTTAGGACTGGAAATGGGCTGGGGGGTGTTAAGACTGGTAATGGGCTGTGGGCTGATGGGGGCTGTCTGGAAATAGGGTGATGGGGGTTAGGATTGCTAATGGGCTATGGGGGGGGGTTAGGACTGCTAATGGGCTATGGGGGCGCTAGGACAGGAAAAGGGCTGATGGGGAGGGGTTAGGACTTGAGGTGGGCTGATGTGGTTAGGACTAGTAATGGGCTGTGGGCTGATGGGGGGGGTTAGGACTGGCAATGGGCTATGGGGGGCTGACTGGAAATGGGCTGATGGGGTTAAGACTGGAAGTGGGCTGATGGGGGGTTAGGACTGGTAATGGGTTATAGGGGGGGGCTTAAACTGAAAATGGGTTGATGGGGGGCTAGGACTGGTAATGGGTTGGGGGATTGCTATGACTGGAAATGGACTGAGTGGACGGGGAGGCTTGAACTGCAAATAGCTGATGGGGAGGGAGCTTGGAATGGAAATGGGCTGTGAGGGAAGGGAGCTAGAACTGAAAATGGGCTGATGGAGCAGCTAGGATAGGACTGGAAATGGGCTGTTGGGGGGAGCTAAGATTGGAAATGGGCTGTGGTGGGGGCTTGAATTGAAATGGACTCATGGAGGGGCTAGAACTGGAAGTAGGCTCATGGGGGGGCTTGGACTGGAATTGGGCTGAGTGGAGGGGAGCTAGGATTTGACATGGGCTGATGGTGGGGCTAGGAAATGACTAGAAATGGGCTGATGGGGGGCTAGGATTGGAAATGAGCTGATGAAGGGACTCAGACTGAAAATGGATGGGGGAGCTAGGACTGGAAATGGGTTGATGGGGGGCTAGGACTGGAAATGGGCTGATGCAGGGACTAGAAGGGAATGGATGCTGGGTGAGACTGGAACTAGAAGGGAGCTGATGTTGGGGGAGGATTAGAATGGGATGGGGCTGGGAGAGTAAAATGGAGAGGGGAAAAATATTTTGTGTGGGAGGGATGAAAAATCTACAATTGGCCGGGTATTGGGAGAGTAAGTGGGGATTGAGGATGGAGGGGTAAAATTTGTGTGGATGAAATAAGAATGAGGAAAGAGCAAAAGGATAAAGATTAGTATGTTAAAGCAGATGTAGAGAGAGAGGATGGAAAGAAAACTAGAAGAGAGAAGAAAGGACAAATGGACAGCAGACGATGGAGAGTTAGCAGAAAACATGAAGAAACCAGAAGAAAGTGGCTGGAGCAATTGCAACTGAAAAAAAATGCACAAAAGGTAGAAATATCTCTTTATTTTGAATTTATTAACTGGAATATGAAAGTTCTGGGAAATGTGCATCATTAACGTCTGCGCTTTGTTTGGTACAAGAGGAAATTGATTTATAGTTTTATTTCTACAGTGTTGTTGTACATTCCAAGTTTGGCTTTTGGGGTTCCCAGTTTAAATTATTGCCTTCCTGTTTCTAAATTGTGATTCCTTGTTTGGTGATGGTCTATGTTCTGCATGTGTTACTGAGCTGAGGTATTCTGTTTATGTAATTCCTATTTGACATTGCCACTTGTTCTCTTTCCCCAGTATTCTCTGAAATGTACTGGTTTAATATTTGCAGTGTTTCCTTTTGATAGGTAGGGACTGGTGCTTTGTGAGTCCTGGTAATGCTGTCAGGATACAGCGGGTTTGCTATGGGTTCTAAATGGGCAGCGTTTGTAGTAGTTCCTAATGTGCCTGGCGGTTGGCACTGGATTATAGTAATGTAGAAATCTTTTAGTCTTTCTTTATCCATACACTCATTAAGAGACATGTTTACTAAAAGTTAGTGTATGGTAACATTATGCAAATATTTATGCAAATAAGGCCACTTATGCAAATGAGGCCCCGCACCGAGTCTCCGCACATGGCCCCGCACCCCCCTTGGGCCACCCCTGGGCGCGCTGATGCACAAGCACAGGAACAGAACCACAGCACAATGGTCAAAACACTGACCAATGGTGCAGGGATCAGGGGTTCAACTCCTCACAATGCCCAGTGAAAAATGCCTGCTGAGGCAGTATGTATTATGTTGTGGAGTGCTGTAGGAGGCTGTATAATTTTATTTTGTTATCACTACTAGCAAACGCACTCTCCCAGCATGTTAACATACGGCGGCCCATAAGGCACATGTTACAGTGCACTGTTCGCCAAGGCACCCTTGAATGTCCCCTATAGGGCAGCATGTATGTTGCGACACAGGATAATGTATAGTGCACCCTATAGGGATGGCAACCATAAGGTGGCCTACAGGGCGCCCTATGAAGCACCCTCAGAGGCACCTAATGGGTATAGTAAGCTGAGGGTGGTCTTGCCGGCATAGACATATGTACAGTAAATAAAAATAAAGCGGTGGACAGCCCTACCAAAGGGCCCCACTGTGGGTTTGAACCGATGACCTCTGGCTGCACAGGCAGTGACCTAACCATTGCGCTACAGCTCCATAGCTGTAAGCAGGCCCCTGGCTGGCTGCAGATAGCCTACACGTCACCTCACAGACAGTCTGCTGGTGTCAACAGGATAGGGTTAGGCCACCCGTACCCATGATGCACTGCACATGCAAATTAGCTGTCCGCAGATGGACACAAGATGGGGAATGCACCCCCACAGCACCTCGGCCCTGTTGGGGGAAGTGACCGGGTGCACCCACACAGCACCTTGGCCTAGTAGGGGGCACTGACCGGGTGTTTTACTGGCACAGAGTAGCCACACACCGTTACATCGTGCGGGTACTGTGCTCACCCTGAGTGTGCAATGAGGTGGCCAGGACCAGGTCAACAACACCTGCCATGGCTGATGGAGGCCAAGCGGGCGTTCCAAAGCAGTGTTAATGTGTAAGATAGCTAGTCTCTGTACAAACACCATGGATACCCCTGTCTGCCGCTATCCGGCACCCCCCCCCCCCCCCCCGGTGGCAAACATGGTCCCCATCAAGGGATCCACACTCTACCTCCCTGCAAAGGTGGCAGTAGAGGGCAACATCAACCCCAGTCCTGCTGAGGAACACCACCCCCCCCCAGCAGGCAGCTCCATAAACAGCCATAACACAATAGCAGACAGACATAAGCCCAGGGTATGGTAAGCTGCACTCCACCACCAGATATTCCCCTGCCAACAGCCACTGCACCCTGCAAGCCATTATAGCAAGACATTTACCAGCTACAAACAGTCTGCTGGTTAGTCCATAGTGCATGTTCCCAATGGAGATGCATGCACCCAGAACTGGGCTGTCTGCATACACAGCAAGCAGATAGATCAGTGACTGGGCCCCAAAGAGAAACCCATATCTATCACATGAGAGAACTACTATACAGCACTATTGGAGGGCCTAGCCATGCTGTGGTCACTGCACAGTCAGGGTGAGCGTGATCCCCCAGAAGGACATGCTTTGGCCACCCTGTCTGTGTAGGTGGTGGCCGGACACTACAATATCCCAGCCAATGTCCCTGCCAGGGCCCTATGCCCAGTGCAGATGCATCCTGGCCACGCCACCCTGCCCTGGCTATACCCATGGTACCTTGCACCTCATTATGCACATTGGCTGGCCAATACTGGCAACAGTGCTGGCAGTGTGGGCTGTTGAAGGGGCTTGCAGCCAACACCCACTGTATAGACAGACACACACTTCCACACCTCTGCCATCATGGTGCTACGATTGAGGGGGTAAGTAGCCTTGCCCACCAAACCGGTCCTGAGCACGGCAAGGCATGGATATGGTACGCATTACAGCTGGTGGTCACTCCCCAGGGTGGTAAACACCGTCAGAGGCCAGGCCTGGAGCATGCCCCGCAAACACCTAACAGATTGTTTGGATGGGGTCAACTAGCAGTATGTACGTAACGTATGGATATCTGCCTGCCTGTGCTCCTAGCAAACGTCTCAGAGCTGTGTACCGTATACCTCAGGTGTAGGGTGACATTGGTAAGTTATGCAAGTGCTCATTGTGGGTGCTGCATGCACGGTCCAATGTTCTGCCTTTCCAGGAGACATTGGCCAATGGGGCCTGTGGGTGTGGGTGTGTCTGCCCTTGATAGCTGCTGCTTTACGGCACAGATTCCCAACTCCAGTCCAGGTTTGCATCACACTGTTCGGGTTTTCCTGCTATCCCTCATGAATATGCATGGGCTACATCTACATGCCATGGGGGTGGTGCATAGATATACAGCACAGGCATTTGTATGAGTGTCAGCATGGAACCTGACTGGTGTGTGGCCCACCAGGACTGCATTTGGGTGATTCTGCTCTAGGTACTGCCCCTGTTCATGGTGTCTGTGCTCAGTGGGGTAAAAGATAGATGTCTTACCATTGCATATGTCCCCGCCATGAAAGGTGTGTCCTTACTATCACTGTTTAGTTGTGGGAAAAATATGTGGGCAGGATTGGCAGTAGCCCCAGCTGGGCTTTGAACCTGTGACCTTCTGTTCTTGCATGCACTGTCTGTGTGCACTGCACCACTGTGTAGCCACAGATTGGTTGGATTCCCTGGACTGTCCATGACTGTGGATCCGGCAGGGCCTGTCTGTTGCAGTGGACTGTGCCAGCCTGCACATGGCTAGGCCTCTGTCTTCTGTGGTTAGCAGCCACTGCCCCCTGCACCACATGTACTTGTCCGCCAACATGCTGGCATGAACGTCTCTCAGAAAAAGCAGTTGGCCTGATTGCAATGTGGCAGTACGGGACTGCATTTGGGGGACTTGGCTGTAGGTAACGCCCATTGTTGTGGTGTGTGTGCGGTGTTGGATAAAATATGGGTGTTTTCCCCATGCTTATGTTCCCTGCACTACAGGGGTGTCTGCGCTATCTTTATTTAGTGGTGGGTAAAATATAGGGACTGGGCTGGCAGGTGCCCCAGCTGGGTTTTGAACCTCTGCTCTCTGGTCCTAGAGGTAATGACTCTGTCCGCTGTACCACACTTTGGCCACAGAGACAGTGCAGCCCCTGGAGGCAGTAGGCCTGGCAGGATGGAGTCACAAACCCTGCTCTACTCATTTTTACTGTGGGCATATGCACCCTGTCTGGTGACAAACGTGCACATAAACACCAGAAATGACCACGGGAAAATGGGGGACAACATATCACCACGCTGGGCGACAGTGGTAT
This sequence comes from Ichthyophis bannanicus, assembly GCA_033557465.1. Classification (NCBI taxonomy): domain Eukaryota; kingdom Metazoa; phylum Chordata; class Amphibia; order Gymnophiona; family Ichthyophiidae; genus Ichthyophis; species Ichthyophis bannanicus. The sequence continues at coordinate 1,311,512,721 of CM066031.1, forward strand.
TAATGGGCAACCATAGCAAACACTCCGAGGAAAGCTCCAGAAACGGAGATGTTTTTCGGAAGAGTCTCCGCTCCGTAGACCCTTCCAATATTCATCTCTTTTTCTGGAGCTTTTCTGGGTGTGTTTTGTATATTTGCCCATCACTATAACTGTTCCCCAGCTGGATTACTATTTATAATAGTTTTGTTGTGGTCATTTTCAGGTTCTATTTGCAATTTTGTTCTGTGCACATATATCACACTGCTCACGTTTTTTAGGTTTCCCCGGTGTTCCTGTACATTGCTGACGGAAATGGTTTCTCTTCCCTTTAAATGCCCTCTACCGCGAGGGTTTCACTCGCGCTAATATTTACATGGAAATTCGGGCCCGATACTGTGCGGGGAGCCTCTCCCCTCCCACTCTCCACCCATTGACCCCGTCCCTCCGCCCCTCCGGAGCCGTCCTCCGCCCTCTTTTAGCCGTTCCACGCCTCTATCGGACATTTGCGGGCCCGCACTTGTACGGGGCCCGTTAGTGTGCCGCGTACCTGTGCGGGGGTGAAACGCACGTGTGCGGGGCGTTTAAACGCGTTTCTGCGCGTTTAAATGCCGCGTTGCCGTGCGCTATTTTGCGGCGCGCAGATTTGCGGACTTTAGTAAACATGCCCCTAAGTTCTTGATGGTTCATAAATTAGATGGAATTGAGTTCCAAATGTTTGGTGAATAAAGGGAAAAGGTTGTCCTGGATGTAGTTGAGTTAGATTTAAAAAACAGCACTGGAATGCATAAAGTATTTTGTGATCCTGTTCGCCTTGACTGGATGTCATTAGATTCTTTGAGTATTGAGCGAAGGTAGGTTGATGATAAATTGTTCAGTACTTTGAAGATTGAAAGTATAGCTTTAAATTGTATACTTTTGATTACTAGGAGCCAATGAAGCTTCTTTAGTAAAGGTGTAATATGATCATTATAGTTTTTTGTTGCATATAATGCATGCTGCCATATTAAGGGCCATTTAAAGAGGATGGATTGATATTTTTGGCAGGGCTTGAATGACAATGTTGCAAAAATCTAAATGGGGAAAATGAGTGCTTGAGTCACAGTACAGTAATCTTGGTGGTTCAGGAGGGACTTAAGGTGCTGAGTTTATTTTATTTTATAATAAGTATTTTTAATAATGTTTTTAATATGGCTGGAGAATGTTAGATGTTAATCCAGATTACCACCCAAGTAACGTATCTCTTGCTTAATCTGAAGTGAACTTCAGTTTATTGTTATTGTTCTTCGTGGAACAAAGTATGTGTCTCTAGTCATAAATAGTGATTCAGTCTTCTTAAGATTTATGAACATATTGTGGGACATAAGCCAAGAGTTGATCTTAGTGAAGCAGTTGGATATATTTGTGAAATCAGGATTATGTGTATTAACTAGTGAATAAATCATAACATCGTCAGCATTGATATGATAGTAGATGTTAGAGGATTGTATAATTGAGCAGATTGGTTGAATGAATATGTTAAATATCAGAGCAGAGAGAGGTGATCATTGAGAAGCTCCTTGAATTTGAATATATGATACCGACTTAGATGAGCCTGATCTTATTTGGAGTTGTCGATTTGATAAGCAGGAATGGAACCATTGTAGAGGGGATTCATCTAGACCAATTTTCTGCAGTCTCTTGACTACTAGTGAGTGTGGTATAGAGTCAAATGCAGTTTTGATGTCAAGGAAAATGAGGACGTAGCCAGTTTTAGGTTTATCAGTACCAGTTATTAGTCTAAGGGGCTTGTTTACAAAGCCGTGGTAGCGGTTTCCGATCGTTATCGGAGCCGCGGCCCCATTGAAATCGGTGGGGCCACGGCTCCAGTAACAATTGGAAACCGCTGCCGCAGCTTTGTAAACAAGCCCCTAAGAGTGCAGTCATTAGGGTTTCAACACCATGATAGGGTCTAAAGCCATATTGTTGGGGATCAAGAGGGGAAGTATGACTTTCTCCACTATCTTAGTTAGAACATAGGAACATAAGATATGCCATACTGGGTCAGACCAAGGTCCATCAAGCCCAGTATTCTGTTTCCAACAGTGGCCAATCTAGGTCATACGTACCTAGCAGTTTCCCCAAGGGACACAGGTTCCACAATGCTTGTATTGGTTCAAGCATTGATATCCTGGGTCCCTTCTTAATAATGGTTTATGGACCTTCCTCCAGGAACTTGTCCAAACCTTTTTTAAACCCAGCTACACTAATAGCCTTTACTACATCCTCCGGTAACAAATTCCAAAGTTTGATTACACGTTGAGTGAAAAAATATTTTCTTTTATTAGTCTTAAATAGTTTACCCTGTAGCTTCATTGCATGTCCCCTAGTCTTTCTATATTCTGATAGGTAAACAATCGATCTACATTTACCCATTCCACTCCATTCATTAATTTATAGACTTCTATCATATCTCCCCTCAGCCATCTCTTTTCCAGGTTAAAGAGTCCCAACCTTTTTAGCCTTTCTTCATAGGAGTATCCTTCCATCCCCTTTACCATTTTGGTGGCTCTTCTCTGAACCTTTTCTAAAATCGCTATATCCTTTTTAAGATACGGCGACCAGAATTGCACACAATATTCAAGGTGTGGTCTCACCATGGAACGATATAGAGGCATTATAATATCCTTTGTTTTATTTTCCATTCCTTTCCTTATCATACCTAGCATTCTATTTGCTCTCTTGGCCGCTGCTGCACACTGGGCCGAGGGTTTTAACATGGTATCCACAATGACGCCTAAATCTTTTTCCTGGGTGGTGGTTCCTAATGTGGAACCTTGCATCGTGTAACCATAGTTTGGGTTGTTCTTCCCTAGGTGCATAACCTTGCACTTGTCCACATTAAATTTCATCTGCCATTTTGATGCCCAGTCTTCCAATTTATCAAGATCCTCTTGCAATTTTCCACAATCCTCTTGGGTTTTAACAACTTTAAATAGTTTTGTGTCATCTGCAAATTTGATAACCTCACTCGTTATTCCACTTTCCAGGTCATTTATGAATATGTCAAAAAGCAGCGGACCCAGCACAGATCCCTGGGGTACACCACTATTCACCTTTCTCCATTGGGAAAATTGGCCATTTAGCCCTACCCTCTGCTTTCTATCTTTTAACCAGTTCCTCATCCACAATAGTACACTGCCTCCTATCCCATGACTCTTTAGTTTTGCCAAATGTCTCTGATGAGGGACCTTGTCAAAGGCTTTCTGAAAGTCCAGATACACAATATCAACCGACTCACCTTTGTCCACCTGATTATTCACTCCTTCAAAAAAACATAACAGTTTAGTAAGACAAGATCTTCCTTGTCTAAAGCCATGTTGGCTGTCTCCCATTAGGTCATCCTAAACTGTAAAATGGCCGTACTTTGTGAATGATAATTGTTATAAGCCTAAACTGAACCTCATTCAACATTGTTGAATGAGGTTCGGTTTAGGCTTATATCCCATTAGGTCATGACTATCTACATGCTGAGTAATTTTATTCTTTATGATGGTTTCTACCATTTTTCCCGGTACTGATGTCAGGCTCACCGGTCTGTAGTTTCCCGGATCACCCCTGGAACCCTTTTTAAAAATTGGTGTTACATTGGCGATCCTCCAATCTTCAGGTATTAGAGATGATTTTAATGATAGTTCACAGATTACTAATAGCAGGTCTGCAATCTCGTATTTCAGTTCTTTCAACACCCTTGGATGTATACCATCCGGCCCAGGTGATTTGCTACTCTTCAGTTTATCTAATAGTTGTAATACATCTTCCCGATGTATCGATATTTCCTTCAATTCTTCCGCACCTTTAAATACCACTTCAGTCATGGGTAACATCCCTACATCTTCCTCAGTAAAGAATGAAGCAAAGAATTCATTCAATCTCTCCGCTATCGCCTTGTTGCCTCTTAGTGCTCCTTTAACCCCTTTATCTTCTAATGGACCAACTGACTCTCTCACAGGTTTTTTGCTATGAATGTACTTGAAAAGGTCTTTACTTCGTGTTTTTGCTTCCGCAGCAAGCTTCTTCTCAAATTCTCCCTTTGCCTGCCTTATCAATGCCTTGAAAGGGAGACTTGCAATGGGTCTATATGAGGTTGGCTGGTTAAAATCATTGGTAGTTCCTTTTCTTACTGGGCTAATAGATGCCATTTTGAGTTCAGAGGACAGGTATCATTGCTGTAGGGAGAGTTTGATATTTTATGGATTATTGGTGCAAGTTCATGTCTTGCAATCATTTTTTTTTTCAGAATTTTCAAATGCATGCAAAGTAAACATTTAGGAAAATGAACAACCAGTTCATCACTAAAATTCCAATAAGAAAAAATTACAGAAGGAAAAGAAATAGAAATAAGAAGACATTCAAGCCCACATCAGGGGAGGCAATCACCAGGCCCAAACACTCCCACAATTAATAATGACCCCAATCATACAAACAACCAGGAAACTGAAAAAGATCAAAAGGGAAAAACACATTTACGTATCCTTATCCTTATCAAGCAGGAACCGTTCCAACTGCAATGGTTCCATAAAAATAAATTTTGTACCCTTGTGAGAGACCAAACACTTACAAGGGTACTTCAAATAAAACGTAGCTCCAACAGCCAAAACCCTAGGTCTAATTTGGAGGAAAATCTTACGGCATGATTGGGTGACTTTAGCAACATCAGGAAATACCATTCATGGTGGACCACAGAAAGAAATATTCTTCTTAGAGAAGAAGAGATGAAAACTCATCCCTTTCACAGCCTCTGAATGAAAAGTAACCAACAAAGTCGTCCTCTGAGAGACCTTATCAAAAGAAGTCTCCAAGAAGGTTGTTAAATCTAATTCATCAAAGTCAACTAACTGGTCCATTCCTCCTTCTGGAGCTTTATCCAAAACTCAATGAGGTAAATAATAAATAGAAGAAATGAAAGACTCATCGAAAGAAATATAACACAATATCTCCCTAACATATTTTTTAAAGAGCTCCAGAGGGGAAATAAGATGAATCTTAGGAAAATTTAAGAATCTAAGTTTCTGGCCCGAGCAACATTTTCCAATGATTCCATTTTAGAATGAACAAACTATCCTTAACAAAAGCATTACTTGCTATTTGAACCCCGTTTAAAGTGGCTTCAATCTTACGGGTTCTTTCACAAACAGCTGATAAGATCTCTCCGTGGCTCCAAAGGGCTACAGAAGTACCCTCTGCAAACTCACACAGCTGTGCAAGAGTACCCAAGAGAACTCCTTCAACCCACCGAATAGCAGAGAATACATCATTCAAGGAAACCTCTGCCCCGGAGGGGGATGAGGTTCCCAATACCGACCCAGCAACCGACAATGTTACTGGAGCCAGATAATGTAGTTCAACACGTAAAAGGTCAGAGGAAATGTCCACATCTCTGGGGAGAGGAGTAGAAGCCACCAGAACCAGAGAGCCTGCTACTACTGCGAGACCTCCACGGGGAAACACAGAAAGATTAAAACCTGGTTGAGGGGGAGGGGTACGTACCCCCGAACTTAGGGAAACCTCAGAAGGTGAAACCACATCCACAGTAGAGAGTCCAGAAGACACAGGGGGAGCGATATTCATTACATGATGATCCATTAGCCCAACAGCTTTCCACGAGGATACAGGGCCCTTACCTCGTGCCTTCTGTTTTCCCATTTCTCACCAGGACAGCAATAATACCACTGAGGTTCCCAAGTGCTCCAAAGAGGATCCTAATGGGCAGAATGTGCCCCTTAGGTCACGCCCCTTCAGGCATGCCCCTTCGGGCACGCGCCTACGGCCGCATACGCACGGCCACATACCCACGGCCACATACCGTGGCACACAGAAAGCTTTAAACCCCAATGCAAGGGTGGAGCAGCTGTAGTCCGGTCTGTGATAGGTGGGAGATGTAGAAGGAAGTGCTGCAAACACAGTCCAAGCTCAATGTAGCCTCCGATTCACTGCAGCACACAGAAAACTTTAAACCCCAATGTAAGGGATGAGCAGCTGTAGTCTGCTCTGTGATAGGTAAGAGATGTAGAAGGAAGTGCTGCAAACACAGTCCAAGCCCAGTGCAGCCTCTGATTCACCGCGGCACACAGAAAACTTTAAACTCCAATGCAAGGGTGGAGCAGCTGTAGTCCGGTCTGTGATAGGTGGGATATGTAGAAGGAAGTGCTGCAAACACAGTCCAAGCCCAATGTAGCCTCCGATTCACTGCAGCACACAGAAAACTTTAAACCCCAATGTAAGGGATGAGCAGCTGTAGTCTGCTTTGTGATAGGTGAGAGATGTAGAAGGAAGTGCTGCAAACACAGTCCACGCCCAGTGCAGCCTCTGATTCACCGCAGCACACAGAAAACTTTAAACCCCAACGCAAGGGAGGAGCAGCTGTAGGCTGGTCTGTGATAGGTGGGAGATGTAGAAAGAAGTGCTGCAAACACAGTCCAAGCCCCATGTAGCCTCCCCATGTCTTGCAATCTTGATCCAGATAACAGGACAAAGGTCAAGAGGTGAAGTGGTAGTATTAATGCTTGACATAATGTCCTCTACATGAGCTGATGTAGGCAAAGAAAATTTTTTCCATATACAGGGTGGCCCAAAAAAAGTGAGAACATCTCGTAAATTAAAAGCTTAAATAGTTTACTTATTTACCTTTTTTAGCTACAGTATATAACATCTTTATTTCGACAATTTCTGGTTGCCATCTTATTTTTTTAATTTGTCAATTGTTTACATCTGTCTTTTTGAATTTTTAAATAACTTATATGCTACAAGATGTTCTCACTTTTTTTGGGCCACCCTGTATATTGTGAATTTCAGAGCTCTTGTAATTCTGAGTTTATAGGGAATATGCTGCTTGTATTAGGGGATATTAAAGTTTTAAAGTAATTTGCCATTTCTTGAACAGACAGACGTATTTCTTCTAATTGGCCAACGTTATCTTTTGTTAGAGCTTTAACTATAGCAAAGAGTTCTTGAGGGCGGTTGAAAGAGTCTTGAATCAGTTTTGAGTAGTATTCTCTCTTTGATTGAAAGGTGGCAACATGATATTCCACAAGTGTGACGTTGTAAGAAGCTAAGTTACATAGTAACATAGTAAATGACGGCAAATAAAGACCAGTATGGACCATCTAGTCTGCCCAGTAAGATGGCAAGAGTAGGTGCACCTGCCGCTCCATGCAGGTCACCCTTCCCCATGTCTTTATTTAGGGGTGAACCTACTGCTCCGTGTAGGACACCCCTGTTTGTTGAGAAATTAGATAGTTAAGTTTATTTTGATTTTATCCTCTTGCTGTAAAGGGATTCACAGTCCCATGCCATTTTGAATTCTGTCACTGTATTTGCCCCCACCACTTCCATCGGGAGAGCTTTCCAAGCATCAACCACCCTTTCAGTGAAAAGGTATTTCCTGACATTGTCTTTCAATTTACCCCTTGCAACTTCATGTTATGTCCTCTAGTTTTAAAGCTTCCCCGTCTTCGGAAGAGGTTTGTTTGTTTATTAATTCTCTTTTAAGTATTTAAAGATCTGAATCATATCTCCCCTATCCTTCCTCTCCTCCAGAGTGTACATATTTAGGTCTTCAAGTCTCTTCTCATAAGGCTTCTGACGCAGGCTCCAAATCATTTTGGTCGCCTTCCTCTGAACAGTTTCCAGTCTTTTTACATCCTTTTATTTATTTATTTATTTATTACAATTTCTTATATATCGCTCTATTCGGTATCAGCGCGGTTTACATCATAACATAACGACCATAACAACAAGCTGTCTGGTTTTACATCGAACAGGAGTGCAAACTTGGATAACAGGGGTTAACTATATACATGAGATATTTACACGGAACAAGGTTAGGTAAAAATCACATAACGAATGTAAGGGTCTTTCTAGAGTGGGTCATTTCTTCAGAGGGGTATCTAGGTTTGATTGCTGGCTGGGTAGTATTGGAGGAAAAGGTGGGATTTGAGTGCCTTCCTGAACTGATATAGGTCGGCAATGGCCCTAATGTCAGGGGGTAGAGCATTCCAACATTTGGGGACATAGAAAATGAATGCCCTGTTTGTGGTTGTCATGTTGCACTTTGTCAATGCCTTTGGGGTTGTTAAAAGGTTTACGGTTGTTGCTCTTCTGGATCTGTTGGGGGGAACCATGTGAATAAGATCTGTGAGTGAGGAGGATGAAATACCTTTGATTGCCTTGAATGATAGGAGTAAGGTTTTAAAGATGATCCTCCCATGGATAGGTAGCCAGTGAAGCTGTTTGAGAATGGGAGTCACGTGGTCGCTTCTGGAAGCTCCGTAGAGGACCCTTGTTGCGGAATTCATGGCCAACTGCAAGGGGGTCAGAGTGGATTTTATGAGATATGGTCTCCAAAACTGAACAAAGTATTCCAAGTGAGGCCTCACCAGTGACTTATACAGTGGCATTGCCACCCCTTCCTTTCTGCTGGTAATTCTTCTTTGTATGCAACCCAACATCCTCCTGGCTTTTGCCACTGCCTTGTCGCACTGTCTTGCCACCTTGAGATCCTCAGAAATAATCACACCAAGGTCCTTCTCCTGGTCCGTGCACACCAACCTCTTGCCCCCAACTGCGTACATTTCCCTTGGATTTCTGCTTCCCAAGTGCATGACACTGCACTTCTTCGCATTAAATCTTAAATGCCAAGCATTAGACCATTCTTCCAGCTTTTGTAGATCTTTCCTCATGTTATCCACTCCCTCAGGGGAGCACTCTGTTGCAAATTTTTGTGTCATCTGCAAAAAGACAGACTTTTCCATTCAGTCCGTCAGCAATATCACTCACAAATACATTGAACAGTGATGGGCCCAGGAACGAACCCTGGGGTACCCTGCTAATCACCCTCCTTTCATCTGAGTGAGCTCCATTTACCATCACCTTCTGTCGTCTTGTCAGTCAACCAATTTCTGATCCAGTTCACCACCTTGGGACCCATCCCCAAACTACTGAGTTTATTGATAAGCCTCCTATGAGGTAGAGTATCAAAGGTTTTGCTGAAACACAGGTAGATGACATCCATCACTTGCCCCTGATCTAGTTCTCTGGTCACCCAGTCAAAGAACTCAATCAGATTTGTTTGGCAGGATCGTACTTTGGTAAAACCATGTGCCTTGGATCATACGACCTGTTGGTTTTGAGAAAGTCCACTATTCACTCTTTCAGGAGTGCCTCCATTACCTTTCCCGCCACCGAAGTAAGGCTCACCGCCCTGTAGTTTGTCACTTCTTCCCTGTCACCACTTTTGTGAAGAGCTACCACATCATCCCTTCTCCAGCCCTGAGGAACTTCTCCTGTTTCCAAGGATGTGTTGAAAACATCCTTTAATGGCCCTGCAAAAACTTCAATGAGCTCTTTCAGTATCCTGGGATGTATCCCATCCAGTCCCATGGCCTTGTCCACTTTCAGTTTTGCAAGTTGTTCTAACACATCATCTTCTGTGAATGGTGTGGTATCTGCTTCATTCCCATTTTTATATTTGGGAGTCACAGGTGGTCCTTCTCCAGGATTTTCTTTAGTAAAAACAGAGCACTTTCCACGAGTCCGTTCCCAGCACTTCTGAGTCCTGCAAGTCCACCTCTGATTTTCCTCCTCTCCTGAATATACCTGAAGAACGTTTTATCACCACACTTCACATCTTTAGCCATCTTTTCCTCTGCCTTTGATTTTGCTTTCCTTATTTCTCTTTTTGTCTCTTTTAATTTGATCCTGTATGCCTTTCTGTGTTCCTCTGTTTGCAAGCTTTTGAATTTTGTGAAAGCTGTGTTTTTGCCTTTATTTGAGCAGCCACTTCTTTAGAGAGCCAAATAGGTTTCCTTCTCCTCTTGTTTTTATACACTTTCCTTACATATTTATCTGTTGCCCCTTTTATTGCCACCTTTATTGCCCATTGCAATTCCACTTCCCTAATCCCCTCCCACCATGCCAACTCCGTACTTGGCCATTTTACTGAAGTCAGTGCTTTTGCAGTCTAGGACTTTGAGCTTGCTATGATTGGACTGTACCTTGGCTTTTATCTCAAACCACACCATGTGATGATCATTGCTGCTCACAGGGGCACCCAACTGGACATTCGACACGCTATCACCGTTGGTGAGCACTAAATCCAGCATTGAGCTTTCCCTGGTTGGTTCCATCACCATTTGTCTAAGTAACACATCTTGGACAGCATCCACAATTTTTTTTGCTTCTTTCCAGATTTGCAGAAGGAGTAATCCAGTCCACATCGGGCAGATTAAAGTCACCCAATATGATCACTTCCCCCTTTGTAGCTATCTATAATCAATTATTTATCTATTTCTTTGATTTGTGTCGGAGGTCTGTAGACTACAGCAGTATGGATGACAGTGCCATCTCCTCTTTCCAACACAATTCAGAGTGCTTCTTCTTTTCCCAATGCCCCTTGCATTTCAGTAGCTTTAATATTGCTTTTGACATACAAGGCTACTCCTCCTCCTTTTCCACTTTCTCTGTCTCTTCTGAATAGATTATAGCAGCTATGGCTATATCCCATTCATGCAATTCATTAAACCATGTTTCTGTAATGTCCAGAATGTCCAAGTCCATTTCACCATTAGGGCTTCCAGGTCAGGAACTTTTTTGGCTAAGCTTCGAGCATTTGTGCTCATTGCTTTTCAGCATTTAACTGCTTGCATGTATTTTGCATTGATTTTGTTCCGCCCTCTTCTTCCCACTTGTTGTTGATGTGTGGTTTAAAAGTGTGGCTGTTTCTGATGTTATTCTGCTTTTGCCAGGAGTGACGTCCTGAACTTGTCCTTCCCCATCTGTCACCCCTTTTTCTAGTTTAAATGCATATTCACATACTGCCTGAATTTTTCACTTAGGATTCTTTTCCCTGCAACAGAGAGATGTAGTCCATCAGCACAGTATAGTCTCTTGTTGGTCCATCTGTTTCCCCAGTTGCCTATATATCTAAATCCTTCTTGTTTGCACCAGGTCTGGAACCATGTATTAAAGTTGTTTGTGCGATGCAGCCTTTCTGCCCCCTTACCAAGAACAGGTAGAACTTCTGAGAATGCTACAGTGTTAACAATGGGCTTGAGTTTCTCTCCCAGAGGCTAGACGTCCCTTTGAACTGCAGATGCACTGTTTCTAGCCAGGTCATTTGTACCCAAGTGGATGACAACATTAATTTTGGAGTGCTCACTTTCTGCGCTAAGTTGTTTAAAGACTTTGAGTTTCTCCACTTCCTTTCAGAGACTCTAAGGGTACGCTTCATGCTCCTTAGCTTTAGTGTATACCACATGGCTACATTATTTCGTTTTTGAAATTGAGGCTTGTATGGCATTAGGGCTACATCTGATATAATTTTGTTCCAAGCCTGCACCGGTGAATCTAGGTTGTCAGGAGTAGATTGCAGGTTGGGTAATACTTTTGGTAAAACGTCTTTTTTTGAAGTTTAAGGAATCTACGAGTTGTATGGGATAAATTAGTGACATTATTTGCGAGGTAGAATGACAGAGATCAATTTATTATCTGACCATGGAATATCAGTAATATTAGGGGATGAGATAAATTTATCTTTAATAATACTTTGAGGCATGAAAATCATATCAAGAGTGTTTCCCTTGTCATGGGTTGCTTAACGATTTGATAACAGTCGAGTGCTTCCATTGATCTAAAAAAGCTTTCACTTTAAGTTTATGAATGCAAAGTTGAGATCTCCAAGGAGGGCAAGATAATTGTTCTGGGAGTTGTGTTGCAAACTTCTTCTAATAATTTGTCTAAATGATTTGAACTTGCTGAAGGTGATCTGTAGGCAATAGTGATAGTTATTTTGTCATTTGTTACTGTTATTGTATCTAGTCCTTTATCTGATGTCTTTGAGATGACACTAAAGTTGAGTATACTCTTAGGGGTATGTTTACTAAACAGAGCACACGTGCGTGGCGCACAGTAGCGTACGCTAATGATGCACTTAAGTGCTCTTAAGTGCCCCGCACGCGTGCGCGTCACACTAACGGGCCCCCGCACACGTGCCCCTCACACTGACGGGCCCGAGCAAGTGTGCGGTGCGCTGATGTGCGATAGAGGCGTGGAAAGGCATTTTGAGGGTGGAGGAAGGCTCCCGAGGGGCGGGGGGACGGAGTCAATGGGTGGAGAGTGGGAGGGGAGAGGCTCCACGCACAGGAGCAGGGCTGAATTTCGGCAAAAAAATACCGCGAGTGAAACCCTCGTGTTAGAGCCAATTTAAAGGGAAGAGAAACCATTTCCGTCAGCAATGTACAGCAAAACCGGGGAAACCTGCAAAACGTGAGCAGTGTGATACATGTGCACAGAACAAAATAGCAAATATAAATTGAAAATGACCACAACAAATTCCAAAAAAATTATAATCCAGCTGGGCAACAGTGATATTAATGGGCAACTATAAAAAACACTCCCAGGAAAGCTCAAAAAAAAAGAAATGATTTTTGGAAGGGTCTACGCTCCGTAGACTCTTTCAAAAATCACTGCATTTTATTGGAGCTTTCCTGGGAGTGTTTTTTATGGTTGCCCATTGATATCACTGTTGCCCAGCTTGGTTTTGGTTTTCTTCCCCTTTTTTGGAGGTCATTTTTGAGGTTTATTTGCACCTTTGTCCCCATACAAGGTAAACGAGCCCACAGTAAAATTGTGCAGAGCAGGGTGTCTGACTCGTGCGGCCAGGTTTCCTATCTCCAGAGACTGCACTGTCTCTGTGGCCACAGTGTGGTGCAGCAGACACAGCCAGTGCCTGTAGGACCAGAGGGTCACAGGTTCAAATCCCAGCTGGGGCACCTGCCAACCCAGTCTCCATAGTTTTACCCACCACTAAACAGTGATAGTAAAGACACTCCTTTATTGCTGAGAACATAAGCATGGTTCAAACACCCATATTTTACCCTACACCGCACACAAACCATAACAATGGGCATTACCTACAGCCGAGTCCCCCAAATTCAGTCCTGGAGTGCCACAACTCAATCAGGTCATATGCTTTTTCCCAGATAAGGACATGTCTGCATGTTGGTGGAGGGTACAGGTGGTGGAGGGGGCAGTGGCTGCAAGTCACAGCAGACAGTGGCCTAGGCGTGTGCAGGCTGGCACCGTCCACCGCAACAGACAGGCTCTGTTGGATGTACAGTCATGGACTCCCCAGGGAAGGCAGCATATCTGTGGCAACACAGTGGTGCAGTGCACACAGACAGTGGTGCAGTGCACACAGACAGTGTGTGCAGGAACAGAAGGTCACAGGTTTAAAGGCCAGTTGGGGCTACCTCCAATCCTGTCCACATATTTTTCCCACAACTAAACCATGATAGTAAGGACAAACCTTTATTGCTGAGAACATACGCATGGTTAATACGCCTATATTTTACCACACCAAACACAGACACCATAAACAGCCGCATTACCTAGAGCAGAGTCTCCCAAATGCAGTCCTGGAGGGCCCCACACCATTCAGGTTCCATGCTGCCTCTAATAAAGATGCCTGTGCTGCATATCTATGCACCACCCCCATGGTATGCAGATGTAGCTCATGCATATTTATGAGGGACAGCATGAAAACCCGAACAGTGTTTGGAACACCAGGACTGGAGTTGGGAAACTCTGCCGTAAAGCAGCAGCCAACAGGGCCAGACACACCCACACACACACCCACAGGCCCCATTGGCCAATGCCTCCTGGAGAGGCAGGACATTGGGCCCTGCCTGTATCTCCCAATACTAGCAGTTGCATACCTTAGCAATGCCACCCTACACCTGGGTATATGGTACACAGCTATCAAATGTTTCCCATGATAACTGGCAGATATCAATTCCTACGTTAAGCACATTTTGCTCCTTGGGCTCCACCATAACAATCATTCTGATGTCTGCGGTGTGTGCTGCAGGTCTGGTCTCTGACAGTGTTTACCGCCCTGGGGAGTGACCCCCAACAGTATTGCGTACCATATCCATGCCTGTACTGTGCCCAGGACTGGTGTGGGGGGTATGGCTGCTGAACCCCTCTATAGTAGCACAATGCTGGCGTATGTGTGGGGGTGGCTGGCTGTCTATCCAGTGTGTGGTGGCTGCAAACACCTTCCACAGCCCACACTGCCAGCAATGTTGCCAGTATTGGGCTGCCAATGTGCATAATGAGGAGCAAGGTACCATGGGTATAGGCCGGACAGGGTGGCCTGGCCAGGGTGCATCTGCACAGGGCATAGGGCACTGACTGGGACATTTTAGTGCCCGGCCACCACCTACACGGACAGGGTGACCTCAGTATGTCCTGCTGAGAGATCACTCTCACCCTGATTGTGCAGTGACCACAGCATGGCTAGGCACCCCCATAGTGCCATATAGTATTTCTCTCATGTGATAGATATGGGTTTCCTTTTGGGGCCCAGTTACTCATTTATCTGCTTGCTGTGTATGCTGACATCCCAGTTCTGGGTGCATGCATCTCCACTGGGAACATGCACTGTGGATTAACTAGCACACTGTTTACAGCTGGTATGTGTTGTGATGGAGCAGGGTGCAGTGGATGATGACTTGCTGCAGGAGAATATCAGGTAGTGGTGGGGTGCAGCTTGCCATATCCAGGCCTAATGTCTGTCTGCTATTGTGTTATGGATGTGTATAGAGCTGCATTTGACTGCCCTGTGGGGTGTCTGCTCCTCAGCAGGACTGGGGTTGATGGACCCCTCTACTGCCACCATTGCAGGGAGGTAGAATGTGGATCTATTGATAGGAGACCCTGTTTGCCACCCTCGGCCCTGGAGGGGGGGGGTGGTGGTGGTGGTGGTGGTGGTGGTACATGGCCCACCTAGGGGTCTATTGGGGCTGCACCTGACTGAGTCAGACAGAGATATCCAAGGTGTTTGTGCAGGAACTACCTATCTCACACATTAACACTGCTTTGGACCTCCGGCATGGCTTTTTTCAGCCATGGAAGGTGTTGTGGACCTGGTCCTGGGCGCCTTCATTGCACCCTCAGGGTGAGCACAGTACCCGCACAATGTGATGGTGTGTAGGTACTCTGTGCCAGTAAAACACACGTTCAGTACCCCCTACCAGGCCGAGGTGGTATGTGGGTGCAAATGGTCACTTCCCTCTACCGGGCCGAGGTGCTGTGGGGGTGCATTGCCCATCTTGTGTTAATCTGTGGACAGCTCATTTGCATGTGCAGTGCATCATGGGTATGGGTGGGCTAACCCTATCCTGGTGACCACAGCAGACTGTCTGTGTGGTGACGTGCATGCTCTCTGCAGCCAGCCAGGGGCTTGCTAGTAGTTATAGAGCTGTAGCCCAATGGTTACTTCACTGCTTCTGTAGTCAGAGGTCATTGGTTCAAACCCACAGTGGGGTTATTTGATAGGGTTGTCCAGCGCATTTTTTTTTTAATGTACATATTTTGATGCCAGCAAAAACACCCTCAGCGTACTGTACCCATAAGGTGCCTCTGAGGGCGCTTTATAGGACGCCCTATAGGGCACCTTATGGTTCCCGTCCATATAAGGTGCACTATACAATATCCTGTGATGCAACCTATAGGGTGCCCTATAGGGGACATTTTAGGGTGCTGTGGCGGACAGTGCAATTTATAATGTGCCCTATGGAGTGCCTTATAGGGTGCCTTATACGGCACCTTCAATTATGGCACGTGAGGGCGTGTTTGCTGGCAGCAATTAATAAAATAAAAATAAAGTGCTGCAGGAAACAAAACGTACATTGCAAAGCTGATGCCTGAGCCGCCTTATGTATTAGGCACACTGGGGAGCAAACTCATGACCCCTGTATCAGCAGTCAGTGCCTTAACCATTGTGCTCCACTGCTGCTCCTCCTTGCCTGTCAGCGCACCTACTTCTGCTTTTCATTCCTTAAACTGCACAGTGCTGCCATAAAAAACAGTACACTGACCTTGCGGTACCTCATACGGCACCCTCTAAAGCACCCTATAAGCAACATTCTAGGGTGCCTTGGCTGACAGTGCACTTTAAAATGTGCCTTATAGGGCGCCTTATGTTAACACGCTTTGAGAGTGCGTTTGCTAGTAGTGATAATTAAAATATGAATAAAATGCCTCCTAAAGCATTCTTCCCCATAATATGTTATGCCTCAGCCAACCTTGTTCTTTGGGCATTTTGGGGGATTGAACCCCTGATCTCTGTACCATTGGTCAGTGTCTTAACCATTGTGCTGTGGCTCTGTTTGTGTGACTGTTCATCAGTGCCGCCTTATGCTGCTCAGTATTAAAAAGCCTCCTAAAACATCAGCGCACTGCCTTATACCGCCCATCATTTAAATGCCTCCTAAAATAATGCCTCAGCCAGCTGTCTCCATTGGGCACTGTGGGGGATTGAACCCCTGATCCCTGCGCCATTGGTAAGTGCTTTAACCATTATGCTGTGGCTCTGCTTTTCTTCTTGCACATCAGCGCGCCACTTATACCGCCCAGTATTATAATGCCTCCATAAACAGCGTGCCGCCTTATGCCGCCCAGTATTAATATGCCACCAAAAACATTAGCGCGCAGCCTTATGCTGCCCAGTATTTCTGTGCCTCATAAATTAATGCCTCAGCCAGCTGTCTTCATTGGGCACTGTGGGGGATTGAACCTCTGATCCCTGCACCATTGGTCAGTGTCTTAACCATTGTGCTGTGGCTCTGCTCTTTTGCTTGCACTTCAGCGCGCCACTTATGCCTCCCACGCAGCTACCTCAAGTGCTAAGGTGCGGGGCGCACATGAGCGCCGCGCACCTTAGCGCATATGTAAATTCCGTCTTTTCTTTTTCAGGACGGAACGCCCACTCCTTATATGGCACCCGCACACTACCGGGGCCCGCACTCTACCGGGGTTTTAGTAAACATACCCCTTAGCTATAATAAATACCCCTCCTCCTCAAGGTTTTGTATGTGAGGAGTGGAAAAGATTATAGTTTTTAGGAGTTAGCTGATTCAGCAAAGCAAAGTTGTCTGTTTCACTAAACCATGATTCAGTGATACCTAGTATATCTATCTTATTGTCCATAAGGAGATCATATATTAGCTGAGTCTTGTTTCATACTGACCTGACATTAACTAAATTATATTTTAGTTAAAAGATGCTCTTTATGGATCTGCCTGTGAGTGACAATGGGTAGGAACGGTTTAATCTGTATTAGATTATGTGTATGTCTAAAGTTGTTAATATGGAGAACATATGGTGTTATTGTAGATGGATGATAGTAATTATAATGTATATATATTGTCGCCACCTCCTGGCCGGGCGTATAGCCGGGCAGCAGGAGAGTGTCGCCTTGTTGCCCTTTGAATAAGGTTCACCAATATGGCCGCCAGCTAGGGCTGCTGGGTACTGTAGTTTACTTATTCTATCAGGTAAAGTAGTGTGACCACAAGTGGTTAGGCGAAAACAGAGAATATTTTATTTTCTTGGGATTTTTCCCCTCGCATCAAATTAACAGTGCTGAACTCAAAAAATGGATTCTTCTCCAAAAACAAAGAATAAAGCTCACAAGTTGTATTCACAGGTAGGTCAGTTTAAGCAGTTAACTTTGACACCGGAATTAGCTTCCAAAGCTCGGGCTGTAAACTTTCTTTAAAGCAAGTTTCTTTCACAGGAAGACTGTTTCTCTCACAGCTTCCTCACATACAAAGAGCTTCAAAATGTCCATTAAGTTTCCATTTCACTTCCAGGTATATAGGAGAGACAGCTTGGCTTAAAACCTCCAGTTATTTTCCTTTGCTGTATCTCTCATTCAAACAAGCTTCTTCATTACTTTAAACATTCATTCATTCACATGTACTTAAGCTTCAGCACACCTCCGGCTTGTTTGCCCTACAAAATGAGCATTGTATTTCTTCAGGCTCATTATCATAAGATTCTACTTCCATCTCCTCTACAGATTCATTACAGCAGTTCTCAGAGGGTACCTGGTCGTAGAGCTTACTACTCTGCTTCTGCAACAGTTCATTTAATTTTTCTAGCAATAGTTTCTTCTGCTCTATTTCTTCAGAGAGACTTAGATTAGGGAATGCAGACAAGCTATTCTCTCTACTTTTACAGCTTAGCTGGCTAGCTGAGTTACTTCCACCAGTAGGAACTAACTCCTTCAACTTTCTCTTATGCAGGGACTCTGGAACATACACTTGCCTGAACTCTGGGCCTCTTAGTTGTTCCACTCCTTCCTGCTCAAAGCCATGCTGCCTTCTCTCTTCAGACGCTTGTCTCCCTCATGGCAATTTCCCTGTTAGCTGCGTCTGCCTTGGACCTGTTGCTCCTAGATCCCACAGCTCGTCTCTGCTCTTAGTTCCAGCTCTGCTCGAGCCTCCCAAGGCTCCTCTGCTGCTTTCTGGAGCTCCTCTCGAGACTCCTTTCTTTGCACTCGTGCCTGTCCTCGTGCCTGTTCCTGTTCTAACTGACTGCTCAAACTCAGCAGTTTTAAACTGATCTTTCTTAGGGACCACATCCTTCTCCCAGCACACGTGGGAGCTGCTAGGATTCAACCTAGCTCTGATGTGCTGATGTGGGCGGGGCTTGATGCCGGCTGCACTCTGACTCAGAGGTTCTTGGTTACTAGGGAAACCCTGAATGCTAGCATTTTTAAAGGAACAGGGTTCACTTTTCTGCCATTCCATTTCCTCTGAACTGCCTTCGTCATCACAATATATATATTTTTTAGGAGGTGTTAGGGTGAGGAATGATGTGAAATAAACTGGAAAAGGAACAAATTATTTGGGGATTCTTGAGAGCATATTGTTGTATCTCTGCAGTGGTTAAGTATAGAGGATTGCATGTTGGAGATAGCTTACTGGGTGCATGATCAGCTAAGCTGTTGCTAACTGTTGTCTCTAAATGTCTCATCTGTAATGAGGGTTATGGCAGATGGACTTATTTTGGCCACGCCAAAGCCTGCAGCACAGTCATGCCTAGAGCACTTGTAGATTTAAACAATCCCCACTGTGATTTGAGCGTCTGCTCAGATGTTCCTGATATGAGCAGAGTAAATCCTTTGTAAAGCTACTGTTCAGGATAGCTGATGAGCGACTAGAGAGCTGATGAGCAACTAGAGAGCTTGTAGATTTAAACAGTCCCCCGCTGTGATGTGAGCGTCTGCTTTAGAAGCTCAGATCACAAGATTTTGACTTTCATATCTTGGACACATCATGTGAAGAGAGTGATCAAGAAAGACATCATGCTGGCAAGGTTGAAGGTCAATGTAAAAGAGGAAGGTCAGCAATGAGGTGGATTGATACAATAACAGCAGCTATGGATGCATCTCTATCAACTATGAGTCACCTGACTGAAGACCAAACACATTTTAGGACAACTATCCAGAGGTCACCATGAGTCAATACTGACTCAATGGCACTTAACAACAACAACAACAACAAGCAGTGGATTCCCTAATCAACTTTAATAATGGTTTATGGATTATTCCTCCTGGAACTTGTCCTAACCTCTTTTAAACCCAGCTAAGTTAACAGCTTTTACTGCATTCTCCAGCAATGATTTCCAGAGTTTGATTATGCATTGAATGAAAAAATATTTTCACTGATTAATCTTAAATGCACTACACAGTAGCGTCATTGCATTTCCGCTAGTCTTTGTACTTTTTAAAGGAGTAAACAAACAATTTACATTTACCTGTTCCATTCCACTCATTATTTTGTAGATCTCTATTATATCTCCTCTCAGCTATCTCTTTTCAAAGCTGAAGAACCCTAATCTTTTACGCCTTTCCTCATAAGGGTATCCTTTCATCCCCTCTATCAATTTGGCTGCTGCAAAACAACAAATAGAATGTTAGGAATCATAAGGAAAGGAATTGAGAATAAAACCAGGGATATTATAATACCTCTGCCTCTCTCCATGGTGTGACCACAACTTAAATATTGTGTGCCGTTCTGGTTGCCATATAGCAGAATTAAAAAGGTACAGAGAAGAACGATCAAATTGATAATGGGGATGGAAGGATAATCCTGAGGAAAGGCTTCATCATGGAAAAAAGACAGATGAAGGGAGATATGATAGAGGTCTATAAAATAATGAGTGGAGTGTAACAAGTAAACATAGATCTCTTGTTTACTACTATTACTACTATTTAGCACTTCTAGAGCACCACACACACGCAGCGCTGTACAGCTAACCTACAAGAGGTAGTCAGCATACATGAGACAGTTTACTCCTTCAAAAAGTAGAAAGACTAAGGAACATGCAATGAAGCTACACTGTAGCACATTTAAGATTAATAGGAGAGAAAACTTTATCAATCAATGCATGATTAAACTCTGAAATTTATTGTCTGAGGATATAGTAAAAGCAGTTTGTGTAGTGTAAAATAAATTTGGACAAGTTCTTGGAGGAAAAGTCCATATTAAAGGGGATTGGGGAAAACCACTGTTTACCCCTGGGATAAATTGCATGGAATCTTTCTGTTGGGAACCTGTCAGGTACTTGTGACCTGGATTTGCCGCTGTTGGAATCAGGATATTGGGCTCATTTGACCTTTTGTCTGATCCAGTATGGCATATCTTATGGTCTTAGTAGAATGGAGACCGCAATAGACGGAGTTGCAGTAGCCAAGACGGGATGTGACAAGGGCATGAAGAGTCTGGAAGGAAAGAAATGATTTGACTGATTGGATCTGATGGAGAGAGTAAAATGAACATCCAATTGCAGCAGCAACTTGAGAATCAAAGGACAACTGAATATCAAAAATGATACTCAGATGAGTAAGAGAATTAACCAGTGGAACTGTGACCCCCTATATCAGTGATGGCTAACCTTTTTGAGCCCGAGTGCCCAAACTGCCGCACAAAACCAAATAATTTCCTCAAAGTGCCAGCACGTCAATTAAAACTTAACAACAAGATTTTAGTATCTAAAAACTCTTTATAAAGTTGCCTGAACTATGTAACATCATTTGTAAAGGTTGGAATCTTTGTATTGTCAGAGAATCAATTTGATTCACAATCCTTTGGTTTTCATTTCAATTTATTGGCAATTTATAATGTTTTAATGATTTCATTCAATTTAATGAATTTAGGAAGAATTTGATTCAGTTACACAATATATTTTAAATGTATTATTCACATAACATGTCAAATGTATCCTGAGTAAAAAAAAGATAAACTTCTTAAAACTGTTAACTGTGTCAGGACTCGGTGTGTATTCCCAAAGAATCTATACATGAAAAAAATTAATGTGATGTTTGTTGTTGCATGCATGCTGATAACTTGTCAAAGAGATATCTTTCTACCTTTTGTGCATTTTTTTTCAGTTGCAATTGCTCCAGCCACTTTCTTCTGGTTTCTTCATGTTTTCTGCTAACTCTCCATCATTTGCTGTCCATTTGTCCTTTCTTCTCTCTTCTAGTTTTTTTTTCCATTCTCTCTCTCTACATCCGCTTTAACATACTAATCTTTCACCTTTTGCTCTTTCCTCATTCCTATTTCATCCACTCAAATTTT
This sequence comes from Ichthyophis bannanicus, assembly GCA_033557465.1. Taxonomy (NCBI): domain Eukaryota; kingdom Metazoa; phylum Chordata; class Amphibia; order Gymnophiona; family Ichthyophiidae; genus Ichthyophis; species Ichthyophis bannanicus. The sequence continues at coordinate 1,311,534,170 of CM066031.1, forward strand.
ACCCCTCCATCCTCAATCCCCACTTACTCTCCCAATACCCGGCCAATTGTAGATTTTTTATCCCTCCCACACAAAATATTTTTTCCCTCTCCATTTTACTCTCCCAGCCCCATCCCATTCTAATCCTCCCCCAACATCAGCTCCCTTCTAGTTCCAGCCTCACCCAGCATCCATTCCCTTCTAGTCCCTGCATCAGCCCATTTCCAGTCCTAGCCCCCCATCAGCCCATTTCCAGTCCTAGCAACCCCCCAACCCAATACCAGTCCTAGCCCCCCCCCATCAACCCACTTCCAGTCCTAACCCCATCAACCCATTTCCAGTCAGCCCCCCATAGCCCATTGCCAGTCCTAACCCCCCCATCAGCCCACAGCCCATTACCAGTCCTAACCCCATCAGCCCACCTCAAGTCCTAACCCCTCCCTATCAGCCCATTTCCTGTCCTAGCCCCCCCCATAGCCCATTATCAGTCCTAACCCCCCCCATAGCCCATTACCAGACAGCCCCCATCAGCCAACAGCCCATTACCAGTCTTAACCCCCCCATAGCCCATTACCAGTTCTAATTCCCCCAACAGCCCACAGCCCATTACCAGTCCTAACTCCATCAACCCACCTCAAGTCCTAACCCCTCCCCATCAGCCCATTTCCTGTCCTAGCCCCCCCATAGCCCATCAGCACTCCTAACCCCCCCAGCCCCCCATAGCCCATCAGCACTCCTAACCCCCCCCCCAGCCCCCCATAGCCCATCAGAACTCCTAACCCCCCCATATCCCATCAGTACTCCTAACCCCCCACCCGACCCCCATATCCAATCAGAACTCCTAACCAACCCATCCCATCATCACTCCTAACCCCCCCCAGCCCCCCCATAGCCCATCAGCACTCCCAACCCCCCCCAGCCCATAAGCACTCCTAACCCCCCCAGCCCCCCAGCCCATCAGCAATCCTAACCCCCCCAGCCCATCAGCAATCCTAACCCCCCCCCCCAGCCCAGCCCAACCCAGCCCAGCCCAGCCGAGGGAATTTTTTTTTTTTTAAAGCTGTCTTCTCCCGCTGCCGGGACCGCCGCGGCAGAATTGAGTGTGCCACGGGGCCCCCCCTGCCCAGCACAGCCTGCCCTCCCCCTCTATCCGCTCTCTCGTCGCAGCTCACAGTGACACGCGCCGGCTTTCAGAGCGCGAAGGGATTAGTTTCCCTTTCGCGGCTCTGTTAAGCCCGTGGGGGCTGATGGGAACTTCCCATCAGCCCCCGCGGGCTTAACAGAGCAGCGAGGGAGAAACTCTTCCCTCGCTCTCTGAAAGCCGGCGCGTGTCACTGTGAGCTGCGACGAGAGAGCGGATAGAGGGGGAGGGCAGGCTGTGCTGGGCAGGGGGGGCCCCGCGGCACACTCGATTCTGCCGCGGCGGCCCCGGCAGCGGGAGAAGACAGCTTTTTTTTTTTTTTAAATTTTACTTGCGGACCTTCCCGCGTGCCAGCTGCAAGGCCTTCGCGTGCCACAGCTGGCACGCGTGCCATAGGTTCGCCATCGCTGCCCTATATTGTGGGATTGAGTAAAGGGGAAAGGGATCTTTTAGTAATCCAGAGGGTTTATGATTTATCTGGGTTGAGTTTGAGATGGTGGTTTGCAAGTCAGGTGGCAACAGAATCAAGTCACATGTTAAGATAAGAGAGATTAGGAGCAGAGGGATCAGAAAAGTAGTAAATCAGGAGGATGTTATCAGCAGAGCAGAAGCAACTGATTACATGATCTTGAATGAGAGTAAGGATGGGGGACATGAACATATTAAACAATTATGAAAATACTTCCTCTTCTTAATCTTCTGCATGCATGAGATGAAATTATATAACCTTCAGGGTACAATTTTTTCAATATGACAGTGTCAACCATAGTCAGTCAATACCCTGTAATACGCAGCACAGCTATGTCCTTTATTAATAATACATCAACAATTATGGCTACTATGGAACGTATGTCAAAGAATAGGGACCAAGATTAGCAAATGTCTTATATAAGAGATTAGATGTACGCCTCTCTGTAATAACCAGGATAGTGAATGTTTTGATACAATCCTTCCTTCAGAAGTACAGCAAAAATCCATTTAAAAACAAACTCAAAAATACAAAATACAATCATTCAAAGCCACCCCCAACATCCTGTAAGCGGATATGTAACAAGCACCAGCTTCCCCACTATTTATACCTCGTTCTTGATCCCAGCATGATAGCATCCTCAGAGAAAAAAGAAACTTACCATTTTCCCAAAAAATAGTGAAAATTCACTGATCACTCATCATCCTCACAGTAGAGACTTGAAAAAAGTGCCCACGAATGTGCATACAAAGGAGCTTACTAAGGATCAAGGCCCTCATCTTAGGCATGTCCCATGGTGGGTGTGCCTCAGAAATGGCATAAATGTAAAGTGCCAGATGCCCACTGATGATGCCACAAGCGGGGTGAAGCTTCCCACAATCACCAGATTTTTACTGCTAAAGTTACACTCAACAAGCATCCCTTCCTGCTGAAAACAGCCTCTGGTGCAACTCCAAGCTGAACTAGCAAGTCAAGTAGCAGAAATGAAACTTTAGCTGTGCTCCCAGAATCAGCACGAATTTAAAGGGCTAGACGCCTACTGCTGAAGGCAATGGAGCCCATTGCCTGTCCCTTATGAACAGTCAGAAACAAGAATAGGGAAAAAAAGAGAATTGAGGAAGTGAGAAGAGAAGAACAGAAGTAAAAGTGAAGAAAGGGAGGAGGGGAATGGAGAGGAAAGGTAGAAGGAAAGAACAAAAGAGAAAAATTCAGCTTCAACAGTGATTTCAGAAGTACAAACAGAGTAGACGATCAGATGGGGCAGAGAAGAAGCAGACATGAGGAGTAGTGGGAGGAGGAAGAGCAGAGAGTTTCCAACTAGGTTTTAATCCATCTTCTCCCCACAACCACTGTCTCCCCCATGATGTCACTCCCAGTTTCTTAATTTCTGCCTCCTTTCAACCTCCTTCCTCCTTTCTGAACTCGGCCCTTCACCGACTGTTGCATCTCCAGACGCTAGTGTGACCCTTCTGCTGCAATGCTACCTCTGATCTTTTGCATGCCGCTTGCTTTTGCATTTGAGGGTATTAGTAGTGAACTACCTCTTTGCTTCTGAATTCATAGGGGAGAGTGACTGGGTTCCAGTGATCATCCTCACAGCTGTGCTCATACTGCTTCATGTCCTAGGATGTTCTACCTCTTAGGGGCATGCATGGTCAAAAAAAGTGATTTGTGCTTGTTTAAATCAAATGTATCCTGATTTTTGGGCAGTATTTCATGTTTTCTGCTCATAGTTCTTTAGCCATGCATTTTATGCACGATAGAGCTTTGTTAAGCACACATATCAATTGCACACTAGTTAATTCTTAGGTATGTGTGCGTAGAAGCAATCTGTATGCACTATAAATTTTCAGGTGCACAAACAAACCAAATGTATACTCACAAACGTACATTTCTAGTGGCCACCATGATGAAACCGAGAGAAATTAAGCTATTAGAAGTGGTGTGAAAAACAGTGTGACATCTCTTCTCATAATCTGTTCTGAGCATCTCGGTATCTGGAGACGGCAGTGTAAGTAGTCATGCCTACCTCTCCCTCTATGTGCATGGAAGAGAATGATGGTAATGACTTTCTAAGACACAAGCTCTTTCTCCTAATCATCTGCTCTGCTTCCGGATTAGTGCCAAGGTTCGTGCTATGGAGCTTATGGGAGCTCGGACCTATAAAGAATTCCCTGATTGCATGCTACTGGCTTTAGCTAAGTACTGGTCTAGCACTTTATCAGAATAGAGTGGAGCTAAGCTAGATTTACTTTACTAGCTATCCAGATTTGTCCTAGAATATTCTGGTAATTGTTGGGAAACAGTCTAAGTATGCCTCTTACCTGAAAAATAAGATTTCCTATGCAACTAAACTGGACAAAATACAACGATTTAGACTGATGAGAAATATTGCTAATTCTGTTTTTAGCTAGAAGATAAAAATGAACAGAAGAGAAGAAAATCCATCCGCATAGAAAACTAGAAAAAAATGATACAAAAGACTATTATTAACTAAGATGAATCACTAGAAATAAATATCACTATTGCTGACACTTGGCTATGCCCCCTATTTACTAATTTATTTACATGCATTCCAATTTTTTCTATACTACTCTTATTCACAATATCAGAGCGGTTTACAGAAGGTATTAATAAAAATATACTAGAAAATAAAAGCAAGGAACAAAGTAAAAGAAAGAAAATACATGAGAATAGACAAGAGAGGAAGAGTACGAGATGTGATTAAAACATATCAAGGAGCCCGTGCAGGAATGGCCGCAATTTAAACCAGCTCTGATCCGGGATTTCCCCATATTTAGCTAATAAGTGCATTTTCATCGCAAAATTCCCCCGTGCTTCTCTGATCCGGTGTTCGCAGCATTGGTGGCTCCTGTTTGGCCGCTGAGGAGGGAGATCAGAGGTGCTGCTGCTGTTTTGGGGCTAGCGGCCCGTATCACTGCAGCTGGAGCCGCTGTCTTTAACCTGCTGCTGGGGTAGTATCGTGTGCAGGCTCCTGTATCGGCGATCTGCAAAGCAAAGCCCTATAAGTTACCTGTCCAGGAGATCGGAGGAGAAGCGGTTCGTGGCTGATGGTGTGCAGCTGCCCGGCTCATTGTCGGGTGTTGGAGCTAAGGGGGAGACCGGGTCCCTGGCGAACTCTGCACCTCTTTTCATGGTGGTTACCTGTGTTAACAGGTGTCTGGGCAGTCAGCGGAGGTGGGTGCTGGGAGAGATCCCTTGTGGTGGAGCTGTCTGTGTGTGCCTGGCTTGAGTGGAACTTACGGCGGCCATTGCCACGCGGTCGTGGAACGCAGGCCACTGTCTGCGTTCCAGTCAAGTTTGGCGGGAATCATCCATAAGTGGAGCTGTCAGCACAATAGAGACCGGCATCTTGCAACTTTTTGATCACAGTGATAGCTGCCTCAATTGTTGGACCCTTGCTGCTGTCCCCCTGCTTCTACGTCTGGTCTGTAGACTTGCATTTGTTGTGCAGCCAAATTTGTAATAAAAGACTTGGTCGCAGTGCTTCTGTCTGCAGTGAGCTTGGATCGCCATCTACTGTTCCAGAGTGGGATTTTCTTTTATTTTCTTTACCATAGTCCCTTTTTTTTTTTAGCTTGTGGCAGCTTTTTGCTTCTGCCTGGGCTGCAGGGAGCTGCAATTATCTCTGGTGATACATGGGTCAGTTTGGACATTGGAGGTGCTCTACATTTCTTTGCCTAATCAGCTGGTGGGGGTGTTTGGGGTCTTATGGCTGCCAAAGCTAAAGGGCTTGAAGCCAGGGAAAAGTTGCGGGCTTCTCAGCGTCTGTTGGGTAAGAGCGGATCCCAGGATAGCCCACCAAGAAAGTTGCCATCAGATGGGTCCGGTGATGAGACACTGAGTGAACTTGATCAAAGCCCTGCGGCATCATCTTCCCATGCCCTTTTGCAGAAGGAGCTTCGAAGGGGCTTTGAGGATTTAGCCTGTGAATTCCGATCCATGACCTGGAATGCATGCTGTTCATTGACACTGTAATGCATGGCACATAGCTACAGAATTTACTTACTGCTGGTCGGTTGGTACGGCAGTTTAGTCAATTCTACAGTAATATCCGTGCACTAAACTTGCACTATTTTTGCACAGTTTTGTAATTAGGGGTCTAGAACTACTGTACTCTCTGAGCAGCTTTGAGTAGAGGCTGCTCCACTGAATATTCAATGCATGGGGACAATTTTGTGTAGCCTGCATATTTGACTTTGTAGCTAATTCTCAATGGGAAACTATGTGGGCAGCTTGGCACCTGCAATTTGTGTGTGCAGCAGGGGGCAAGGGGGTGTTAAAATAGTGAGCAGACTTACGATTTTTAAGCTATTTTACACCCTGGCCTAAACACGCCCCAAAAAGTATCCCTTTTGGATGAAACTATAAAGATTTAACTTGTCCAAGCCATGATAGGAATAATATCATATGGATGTGAAAGTTGGACAGTGAAGAAGAAAGACAAGTATGGTGCTGGCAACGAATACTGTGTATACCATGGACCGCCCAAAGAACAAACCAGTCAGTACTAGAGGAGATCAAAGCTAAGCTTTCTTTAGAAGCTCATATGACAAGACTTTGACTTTCATATTTTGGTCACATCATGTTGAAGAGAGAGATCATTAGAGAAAGATCATTTATTTATTGTTTTTTATATACTGCTTTGTCTTGGTAATCAAAGCGGTTTGCATATAACATTTTAACTACTGCACAAGTCAGTTTACAAGGAACAATTATAGAACAGTTTACAAGGAACAATTGTACAATAACAAACAAAGTTGAAAGGTAATTTAACAATAACAAAGTAGTATTGAACTATTTACAGGAGGGGTGAACATAAGTGGTCTGGGTGATATTTAGGAGTTGTAATGTCAGGTGCATGGGAGTTGGAGGGAGTTGAAAAGTGTGATTGATTTTGATAAGGAAGTAGAAGAGGTCTATGGTGGCTGCTCACATTGATAGTATTCTGTGAAAATGAATGTTTTGAGTTGCTTTCTGAATTGTGTTAAGTCTTTGATTTCTCTTTGTATATTCGGAAGGCTAATCCATAGGGTAGGGGCATAGTGGGAGAATACCCTCTTCGTTGTAGATTGGTTTCGTTTTCTGACTCCATTAGGAGTGGAGAGCATGTTTTTTTAGGCTGGCTCTTTGTTCTTGTGTGTTGTTGAATGTTCATTAGTGTGTTGAGGTATGCTGGTGCTATGTTGTTTATTGTTTTGAAAATGATCATGAGAGCTTTGAATGTGATTCTTTGAAGTATCGAGAGTCAGTGGAGCTGAAGCAGAATGGGTGTTATGTGATCTGACTTATGAGCTTTCATGATTGTGCGCGCAACTGTATTTTGAGCCAGCTGAAGGGGCTTTTGGGTTTTCTTTGGGGGGTCATGGAGTATGCTGAAGCTGTAGTCATAATGTGGAGTTATTAGTGCTTGTGCTACAGATCGGGAGTCCGTGGGGGAGAGCAGAGGTCTCAGATGTTGAATCATTTTAGTTTTATTGTAAATTACACAGGTAGTCATATGAATGGGTTTGGTGAAATCCAGGTTTTGATCAAGGTGTATCCCAAGGTATTGTATTTCTTTTCTTATTTCAAGTAAGGCGTTGTTTGCATGCAATGAACTGGGAGGGTTGAAAGTTTTATTCCTAGTAATAATGAGTGTTTCTGTTTTTTTCAAGTTAACTGTGAAGTTGACCAAGTTAAGCCATTCAGAGACATCATTGAAACAGCTGGTGATATTTGTGTAGTTAGGATCTTTGGTGTCAAAAGTTGTGAATAACATTATATTGTCTGCATAAATTCTGTAGTCTACGTTATGTGATTGTATGATATTGCAGATAGGTTGTAGATATATAGTAAGTAGAAGTGCAGATAATGTAGATCCCTGGGGGACACCCTGAAGTTGGGTGAACATGTTGGATAGGATGTTTTCATAGTAAACTTGTTGGGTACGTTTAGACAGGTAGTCATGAAACCATTGTAGAGCTGTGCCACCTGTGCCCTGGTGTTTTCGTCGGTTGACTAAGATGTTGTGATTTAGAGTCAAATGTGGAAGTTATATCTAAGAAAATGAGGATGAAGGCTATTGCATTAGAGAAAGACATCATGCTAGGCAAGGTTGAAGGTCAGTGAAAATGAGGAAGATCAACAATGTGATGGATCAATACAACAACAGCAGCTACGGATGCCACTCTATCAACAATTAGCTGTCTGACTGAAGACAGAACACAGTTTAGGACAATTATCCACAGAGTCGCCTTAAGCTGACGTCAACTTGATGGCACATAAAAACAACAAAAGGGACATGTAAGTGTGTTAAATGTTAGTGCGGGTGTTATCGTGAGCTAAAAATGCCATCACAGTAAAGAAAATCCCATGCAAACTGCATATAATATGATTGGGCAGGTTAGCGTTGGAGAGTGGGCATTGCCTGGACATTGCAAATAGGCATCGTTAGTGTGCACTCATTTTCCATGTTGCAGTAAGTCTGGGCAAACGTGCTGCATCTCAGTGGGTGGATGTGAGTGCACATGCATTAATTACAGGTGCATGTTTAGAGCAGTAAGTCATCATGGGTTGGCCATACCTCCTGTGCTAACCTTTGGCACAAAGCACATATTAAAATATCAATTTTTTAGTGCTGTTTAGTAAATATTCCCATATATGTGTCATACTTTTTAGCCAGTTTGAGGACAGTTTTCAGACTGACCACTTTACCAAGGAATATCAATATTTGTATGGTTAATGGCTTTGAAAGTTACTCTAATTGGGTGTCATCTCCCTCCCTCCCCCCCCCCCCCCCCCATAGCTACTGGTAAACTGATAGCAGTGTTGTCACTGCAGGACTATAGTATGCTTGGCTGCCACCTATTGGCATGCTTTATAAACCTTCCTCTAGCATGTCCAGCTTCCATTATCCTCAACTAGCTAAAAATCAGATGAAGCTGACTAGAGTGATATAAAATGTATACATTTCTGATTGTGGAACAGACAGTTCTTTGTTGTTTTTCCATTGGGGCTGGGGCTTATCTAAACAGCTGAATTGTCTTCTGAGTTTTATCCTTTGAGAATTAGTATATAGACTCTGAATCAAAACGTTTTTCTTTCAACCTGCCATTTCTGGTGTGTATACTTTTCTAATGAATTAGAATTTTAGATTAGCAAAGCTATCGTTCTGGGAAATTAAAAGCAAAATAGCGGATTGACGTAGATAGTTTGTTTGTAACAACGGGTTTTGATTTCTGGACCAACTTTGAAAGTCAGTAGTGGTTTTCGCTGTGTACTGTTTGTTGCAATCAAGCCCTTGGCACTGAATCACATAAGCTAAAACTAATACAGCAGAGCTATCAAAACCTTAATTGAAAAAGAAGCTAAGAAGTCAAGATAAGCCCAGTGCAGCCTAGACTGCTACTCTCGCTCTGGCATTGGGAATGCTTTAAGGTTCTTTTAATGTCCTACTGGGAACGAGTAAAAGGAAAATGGAGTTCCTGGGCTATACCATCAGACTGATAGATTTGTTTGTAATGATGATTCCCATTATGCTAACCCACATAACTCTCTTAGTAGGAGAGTGCCGTAACTGCTTGGTTCTTCCAGAATACTGAAGCCTCTCTCAGTTAAGAGGGTGAAACGGTCCCTTTGCTATGACGTAGCTTATTCTCAGAAGCCTATTGTACCTTTTTAATTCTGCTGGCAGTGCTGCTTACACCTGAAGATGGTGAGTGATGGTTAGAAGGTGCTGGCTAAATAGAGCCATTACAGGGATCGGTCTCTGACTGTTCTTCGGTCACAGTTAGTATGGCAGTACAGACAGAGGGTTTATCTTTGGAGGAGTCAGCCGGTATGGGAAATGCCTCACCTGGAGCCTTTGTATCTTGTTTTTTACTTTATTTGACTTTACTAGAATTTAATATTTGATATTCCACTTTCCTTAATCATCCCAGAGTGGAGTGCAATATAAATCTTTCTGTGGGAGCCCCCAGCCATGTGGGCTGGAAACATGCACTTACTACACTGAAGATCATCTTGTTGGAGGAAGTGGGACTAGTAATTGTGAAGTTGGAAGCTTCTGTAATAGGACCAGAGTCACCAGACCCCAGTCTGTTACACAGAGTGATACATTTTCCATGAGATGAACTGAGGCCAATATTCAACCGGCTTTGTTCAGGTAAATTTAATTGAACAACGTTGTTCGATTAGCTTTTGCCAGAGATTTATCCTGAAAGCATATGGGCTAAATATGTAGTTTAAAGTTAACTGGACAAATTTTAGGCCTACGTTTTAGCAAGCTTGTGCTACCTGGACAACTTTGGCCGGCCAGAACTGAAAAGCAATGCTGAGTGCTGCCTGTTTTTGGAATGACCTGGATACAATTTAACTAGAAATGAGAGACAGACATTTTAAATGTGAAAGTTTATCTGGCTAACTCTAAAAAGGTGCTCTGTGGAATAAAGACTAATCTCCTGCAAGCAGTCAAGCTTGTTGGACTAACAGTTGGGAGCTTAGTAAAGTGGGCAGTAGTAAAGGAGAAAAAGGATGATGATCAAAGCAAGGACAGAGTAGTTGATCAAACTTGTATAATTGGCAACTCTGAGATAGTATTAGCCAGAGCTGAATAGGCGTGGAAAGGAAATAAGGTAGATGGAGCATATGGTCCTTGTGGGGGCAAAATTATAACAGCCGAGTATAAAGAACAGTATTTTGCAAGCCCAGGTAGATGCTTATTAAATTACTTGGGGGCATACATGCAGAAGAATAGGTACTCAGAAACCTAGCACCTACTTTTATATGATATATGCTCATGCAGTTGCAGATTGCACCAAAACAATGACCCGGGGGATTATTTTTTCTTGCCAGCCTATCTCCTTACATCACCACACCAGAAGGATCCCCGTGGTCTGACCAGCACAAAATAAAAATAAAAAATACTGACCCTCTGAGTTTCTGCAGAGCTCAAGGACCTGCTGCGTTCCCAATACCCTTTAACCTTTCCCAGCATTCGCGGCTTCACAGAAACAACCGCCAGCGTGAAGAAAAAGGCTCTTCACGCTGGCGGTTGTACAGAGGGAGCCGGGGCCTCGTGCGGGCTTCCCCGGCTCCCTCTAAAGCCCCTCAGACAGCTGCGGTGCTGGTCGGGGGGGGGGGGGAGGCCAAGGACTGCATGGGCTGTGATGGGGGGGCTAGGACTTCAAATGGGCTGTGATGGGGGGGGGGGGACCTGGACTGGAAAAGGGTTATGGGGGGGGGGGGACTTGGACTGGAAATGGGTTTTGTTGGGGGGGGGACCTGGACCGGAAAAGGGCTATGGGGGGGGGGAGGTGGACTGGCAAGAAATGGGCTGTGATGGGGGGGAGGACCTGGACTGTAAAAAGGCTATGGGGGGTGGGGACATGGACTGGAAATGGGTTGTGATGGGGAGGGGGACCTGGACTGGAAAAGGGCTATGGGGGGGGGGAACTTGGACTGGAAATGGGCTATGGTGGAGGGAGGGGGAACTTGGACTGGAAATAGGCTGTGATTAGGGGGGCTAGGACTGCAAATGGGCTGTGATGGTGGGGGGCTAGGACTGCAAATGGGATGTGACAGTGGGGGGGCCTAGGACTGGAAATGGGCTGTGATTGGGGGGGGGGCTAGCACTGGAAATGGCCTGTGATGTGAGGGCTAGCACTGGAAATGGGCTGATGAAGAGCTGGAATAGGACTGGAAATGGGCTGATGTGGCGCATGGGAGAATGGGACTAGAAGGGAGCGGATGCTGGGTGGGTCTAGAACTATAAAGGAACTGATTTGGGGGGAGGACTAGAATGGATGGGGAATGAGAATGGAGAGGGGGAAAAATATTTTGTGTGGAAGAAAAGTCTATGATAGGCTGGGTATTGGGAGAGTAAGAGGGGCTTGAGAATGGAAGGGTGAAATTTAAATGGATGATAAAGGAATAAGGAAAGAATTGGGGGAAAGAGCAAAAGGGAAACAATCAGTATGTTAAAGCAGAAATAGAGAGAGAATGGAAAACATCTAAAAGAGAAGAAAGGACAAATGGATAGCTCGCAGAAGACACGAAGAAACCAGAAGAAAGTGACTGGAGCAATTGCAACTGAAAAATAAAATGCCCAAACAGAAGGTAGAAAAATACTTTTTATTTTGAATTTATTAACTGGAATATATATCTGGTCTGGGAAGTGTGTATTGCTAACATCTTTGCATTTTTGTTTAGTGCAAGAGGAAATTACTTTATAGTTTTATTTCTCCAGTGTTGTACATTTCATGTTTGGATTTTGGGGTTCCCAGTTTAATTATTATCTGACCAAGGAAGTTAGCCTACACGTATCCTCGGTAATTTTTGTGGGTGGGACTAGGGGCGGAGAATGGGTGGAGCATGGCGTGCCACAGGTGTCGGGTTTTTCTTGGTGAAAAAGTTGGCAACCCTAAATCCAACTCTCCTGATCAAATCACACCGATACAGACTTCCTTCCATCAACACAGCCCCAAATACAGCTCTACAATTACACATTACAGGTCTCAGAGCAGCGGTAAATGTCTGCACTTACTTTCCATTGGTTTATTTGCCAAAGCTGCATAAGTGTATCTCTCCTTTATTAAATAGCTGCAATATATGCTCCTCTGTGCCTTGCCTGCAAAGGCACCCTGCTCATGCCTTTCTCAGGGTTCAAGGAAAGTTACATTCAGATACAGTTGGTATTTTCCTGTCATCATAAGTTTTAAGAACTTAAGATATGCCATGCTGGTTCAGACCAAGGTCCATCAATCTCAGTATCCTGTTTCCAACAGTGGCCAATCCAAGTCACAAGTACCTGCAGGTTCCCAAAAAGGCGCTCAGGTTCCACAATGCTTGTCCCTGGGTAAGCAGCAGATTTCCCGGGTCCTCTTTAATAATGGTTTATGAACCTTTCCTCCACGAACATGTCTAAACCTTTTTTAAAGCTGGCTACACTAACAGCTCCCACTATATTTTCCGGTAACGAATTCCAGAGTTTGACCATGGGTTGAGTGAAAAAAATATTTTCTCTTATTAGTCTTAAATGTGTTACATTTTAGCTTCAGTGCATGTCTCCTAGTCTTTCTACTTTTTGATAGTGTAAACAGCTGATTTACGTTTACCCGTTCCACTCCATATTAGCATTAATTTATAGACATGTATCATATCTCCCCTCAGCCGTCTCTTTTCCATGTTGAAGAGCCCTAACCTTTTTTAGCCTCTCCTCATAGGGGTATCCTTCCATCCCCTTTACCATTTTGATGGCCCTTCTCTGTACCTTTTCTAATTCCACTATATCCTTTCTAAGATACGGCAACCAGAATTGCATATAACATTCAAGGTGCGTTGGTACCATGGAACGATACTGAGGTATTATAATATCTTTGATTTTATTCTCAGTTCTTTTTCTTATGATTCCTAGCAGTCTATTTGCTTTCTTGACTGCCGCTGCACACTGGGTGGAGGGTTTCAACGTATTATCCACGATGACGCCTAAATCTTACAATCTAAGGGGCCCTTTTACTAAAGTGCATTAGGGTTTTGCACCTAACAAGCATTTAGCACAAAAACTAATATGAGTTTTGTACAAAGCCTCCATGTTAGCTGTCAGGGGCGTGACCCGCATGTTCCTGGCAGTTAGTGCATGCATGCATTCCCTAACGCACATGTTCTATTACCAGGGGTGCACGTCCCTCCACCTGTTGAGGTGGCAATAGATAAACCTACGCTAATGTCAACACTGACAGTGCAAAATATGCCTCCCTGCACTAACTGCAATTTCCAAGTGAAAAAGGCTAGGAATGTGAACAGGCCAGAAAAATTTGAGTAGTATTTTTTTATCACAAATTTTGGTGTGTTTTTGGGGTGAGTTCTAACATTCATTTTAATATTACTACTGAACATTTGTAAAGTGCTACAAGAAGTACGCAGTGCTGCACAGACACATGTAAAGGACAGTCCCTGCTCATCAGAGCTTACAATCTCATCAGAGGAATTTTTAATGTCTGCTAAGTTGATTTAAAGTGAAAAAATATAGGTAAGCTATGTTGATTGATCCTAAATCAGTTTAGCACATACTAAATATTTTAAAGCACCCTTATGAACCAAATATGCACTAGCGAATGCACTCCCCTAGAAAAAATGGTACATGCATATAAGGCTACTGTATTCATTAGCGTGCCTTAAATGTAGTGCTTGCTAAAAGCGATTTAATGTGCATTAACCTGCAAATGAATGTGTGTTAAATCTACTAATACATGTTCTAACATGCATCACATTTTTTAATAAAGCAAATGTTTGAAACAAGCCAAACAAATGCTCAAAAAATAGGGAGCATATCCAAAAAGAAACCAAAAAACAAGAGAATTTTTTCCCATGCGCATTCCTAGTGTATATTTTCACCCATCTGGGCAGCAGCAGAATGGCGTTGGCGGCAGAGAATCACATTTCTGTGACAACAGAAACAACACTAACATTAAACCGCGTGGAAAGAAGGCCTGGCAATCTACATCTGTATCTTGCCATGAAAATCCAATGGATAGTCACAATAAAACAAATTGCACTATAGTGCTGGAAGATGAGACCCCCCAGTTTGGAAGGCACTCAACTGACTACTGGGAAAGAACTGAAGACTTTTCAGAGTAAAGCCAACATTTATGATGTGTTTGGATCAAAGCCCTGAGGACATCTGACTGCTGATGTAGCTGCACATGAAATGAGTGTCAGAAGCTGCAAAAGATGTCTTACATATTGGGACATGGGATGTACGAAGCATGAACCAAGGGAAGTTGGAGGTGGTCAAGAATGAAATGGAACGTGTACAACTTGATCTGTTGGGTGTCAGCGAACTGAAATGGACTGGCATTGGGCACTTTGCATCAGATGATCACATGGTCTACTATGCTGGAAATGAAAGACAAAGAAGAAATGGTTTTGCATTTATAATTGGGATGAAACTTGAAAGAACTGTAATGAAATACAGTGCAATCAGTGAACACTTGATTTCTATTTATCTACGAGGAATGCCCATCAATGCAACTTTAATTCAAGTACAAGCCTCAACAAAAGCTGCAGAAGAGGATGAAATTGATGAGTTCTATGAACAAGTACAAGCTGAAATTGGTAGAACATGCAGACAGGATATTCTGATAGTTATGAGTGACTGGAACGTAAAAATTGGAACAAAGAAGAAGACAAAGTGATTGGAAAATATGGACTTGGCAACAGAAATGAAGCTGGAGACAGACTGTTAGAATTCTGTAAGACCAACGATCTATTCATCTCAAACACCTTCTTTCAGCAACACAAGTGGCGGCTGTACACATGAACTTCACCCAATGGACTATACAAAAATCAAATTGACTACATCTCTGGAAGTCAACGATGGAAAATCTCTATAAGATGAACAAAGACAAAACCTGAAGCTGACTGTGGTGCAGATCACCAACTACTAGTATGCAAACTCAAGCTAAAGTTGAAAAAGAGCAAGCCACTCATGAATGTAACAAAACATGACGTTGAGAATATACCACCAGAATTTAAAGACTGCCTGCAAAATCGATTTGTTGCTTTAGATACAAATGACAGAGCTCCAGAAAAGTTATGGGATGGCATCAAGAAGGTTGTGTTTGAAGAAAGTGAGAAATCTCTACAAAAGGTGAAAAAGCAAAAATTGCCAAAATGGATGACCGAAGAAATGCAGAGAAACACAGAGAACCTAAAGCCAGAGGAGAAAAAGAAGCAATCAGAGAACTCAACAGAAATATCCAATGTGCAGCAAGACAAGACAAGGAAAAGTAAAAATGATGTATACAAGGAAATAGAGCTACCACACAAAAGTAGGTGGAACAAAATCCATCCCCTCGCTGTGGGCTCTCCTTTTAATAAGATTATACGTGAGTAAAACAACTGAAATTACTTAGCTTTTTTCATCAAGCTTATAAACTGCCAAAGAATGTAGAGTTAACTACGTGCAATGTTTTGGGTCTCGACATATCGACCCTGCAGATGCGAGGGGATGGATTTTGTTCCACCTACCTTTCTGTGGTAGCTCCAACAAAAAGAAAAAAGAAGAGAAATAGGGGATTCACAGTTTTAAGTCAGAATTTCTCTCATGGTTTCAAATTATATTCTGACAGTGGGATTTATTTTTTGATTTTATAAGGAAATAGAAGCAGAAAGTGTAAGAAAAACAAGATCGGCTTTCCTAAAGCTACAAGAATTAAAGAAACAATTCCAACCTCAAATTGGAATGTTACAAGATGCTCAAGGATCCATGTTGAATGATGCTGAGAAGATCAAGAAAAGGTGAAAAGAATATATAGAGTTATTATAAGATAAAGATCAAGTGTACCTTATGATCCAGAACCATTGGTGATGAAAGAAGAAGTTGAAGCAGCATTGAAATCCTTATCAAAGAACAAAGCACCAGGCATTGATAGCATTCCCATAGAAGTATTATAGAAATCTGAAGCAGCTGTAATCATATTTAGAAGGCTCTGCCAGTAAATCTGGAAGACAACATCATGGCCAACTGACTGGAAAAGATCAGTGTTTGCACCTATACTAAAGAAAGGTGATCCAACTGACTGTTTAAATTAATGCACGATTGATCTGATCCCACATGCCAGTAAGATTCTACTGAAGATTATTCAGCAGAGACTACAACCATACCTGGAACAAGAACTGCCTGATTTGCAAGCAGGGCTCAGGAAAGGATGAGGAACAAGAGACATCATCGCAGATGTGAGATGAATCCTTGAAAAAACTAAAGAATACCAAAGGATATCTATATGTGTTTTATTGACTACAGCAAGGCTTTTGACTGTATAAACCATGAGAAACTCTGACCACTTTAAGAAACACGGGTATACCAGAACACCTGATCATTCTCTTGCGCAACCTTTATATTAATCAAGAAGCAACAGTTCGAACAGAACAAGGAGAAACAGAATGGTTTAAAATCAGCAAAGACGTACAACATGGCTGCATACTTTTCCCATACCTGTTTAATTTATATGCAGAACAAATCATCAGAGAAGCAGGACAGTATGAAGACAACCGAGGTGGGAAGATTGATAGAAGACTAATCAATAAACTCAGCCGGCCAATCAGCATGACGGCCTCGGGCCGCTGCTCCTATCCCCTCCCCCTCCCTCCGGACATATCAGATGTACTCTGCTACTTTTCAACCAAAAATGGTTTATTTATTTGAGAACATTGGAAATAACAGTAAAAAACTGTTGGCCACAGCATAATCTGCATAATCTTAAAACATTAGAATATAATTTTACCTTGTATAAAATTGTTAACTGTAAACCACACTGATGTCAAGTAGCACGGTATAGAAAAGCTAGAAATAAATAAATAAATAAAATAATTTTCTCATAGCACACATAATAGCAACAACCAGTACATTGCCATTTCTTTGTAGAGCTATCCTATTCTAGATTGCCCTTTCTCCCCTCTTAAGAGGCACAGCCCATCCTAATCCAATGACGCCCGGCAGGGATATTTGGAAAAACTGCCGTCCAAGCCTTTTCCCCACTGCCCACAGTCCCGATTAACATACTTTAGGTAAGGGACGCCTGCCGTTAAAAGAGGCCTTTAATACTCCCTTCCTATTTGCATCAGTGTCCCGATCTGCCTCTGCCCACGGCCCGTCAAAAAGGTTGGTAGCAGGACTCCTTACTAATTTCCATGTTCGTCCCTCCCTCCCCCTCCTGCCTTGAAAGCGTAGGGAGGCCCTCTACACACTGTTCCTGCTTCAACTCTGCATACCATTGGGGACAAGTCAGTTCCTATATGACCACTCCCCCCTTTCCATGTCTGGGCTGTGCGCTCTCTCCTAGGGGGGGCCCTATCTCTCCTGCCAACCCCTCAAGGCAGCAACCCCTCGCTTGTCGTGTGGGGCCCCACCCTTCCCCGCCGCTGTATCCAACACCTGTTTCTGCCATAGTCATTCGACCATATCTTGTATGGCACACAGGAACACATCCATCCCAATTTCTGACAGATGTATCCCATCAGCACGATACAGCCCAGGGCAGTGTTCATCTATGAGGTTATGCATGATGCTGTACCCCCCGATTGACTCCATGAAATGGGCCATTCACCTGTTCACTTTTCGCTCATCCTTTTGACCGCCTGGTGCGACCATTCACCCCTCCATACCCGTCGCGGTATGATGTGTGACCAAACTAGCAATGTCCCTGGGAAGGTGCACGCCAGTGTCAGCATGTCCCTCTGCATCTTCTTCGTGAGCTCGACACTGCATGTACCTGCCAGGTCGTTATCTCCCAGATGGACCACTATTGTTCATGGCTTTCCCCCTGCTCTCTTCTTTTGCAGGAGGAGTGGCAGCAGCTGGTCCCACACTATAACCCGATGGCTCATCTACGTAACCGACACTCTCGCTTTTGGCAAGCCCAGGTTGAGCCCTTGCGGTCTGATCCTTGTCCTCTTCTCCGCCCAGTGAACAAAAAAATGGGGGCATATCCTCGCTGGGGGAAAGAGGGCGGCCCGTTCGCCACTTTTATAGCTGACCGCCGCGGCCCTGCCCCCCCCCTCCCAGCCCCATGCCCCCTGCCAAGGTTAACCCTTGGTCTGCTGCTGCCCCACCTGTGCCCGGCCGCATTGATTTGCTGCCGGGTCTTTGTTTATACTGATGATACTATATTACTGGCTGAAAGTAAAGACGATCTGAAACATTTGCTTCTCAAGATCAAGGAACATAGTCTTATAATGGGCCTGCACCTTAATGTAAAGAAGACAAAGATCCTGACAACTGGCAAAATCAATAAGTTCATTGCTGATGGAGAACAAATTGAAATAGTGGACTACTTTAATCTACTTGGATCAACTATCAATAAAGAAATAACAAGCATTCAAGAAATCAGACGATGCATTGCTCTTGGCAGAATGGCTATGAAGGACCTAGATAAGATTCTCAAGAGCAGAGATGTCTCTCTCCATACGAAGATTCAATTCGTTCAAGCCATGGTATTTTCAATAACATCATATGGATGAGAAAGCTGGACAGTGAAAAAAATAGACAGGAGGAACATTGATGCCTTTGAATTATGGTGCTGGTGACAAATATTGTGTATACCATGGACTGCCCGAAGAACAAACCAGTCAGTACTAGAGGAGATCAAACCTAAGCTTTCCTTAGAAGCTCAGATGACAAGACTTTGACTTTCATACTTTGGATACATCATGTGAAAAGAGAGATCATTAGAGAATGATGACATACTTGGCAAGGTAAAAGGTCAGTGCAAAAGAGGACGGCCAGCAAAGAGATGGATCGATATAATAACAGCAGCTATGGGTGCCACTCGGTCAACAATGAGCCGCCTGACTGAAGATTAAACACAGTTTAGGACAACTATCTAGAGGGTCGCCATGAATGACACCGACTCAACAGCACTTAACAACAACAATTTTTATTCTGTCAATTGGTGCAGTCAGCAGCTAAGAAATGCCTGTGGAATTTGCAGCTGTGCAAATAGTATGAAAATGGCCTTTTAGGACAGGTAGTTACAAAGCTGCGGTAAAATTCAATGGGCCCTATATTCAGAACCCTAAGCTGGACAGCCGTTTGCAGACTGTGTGGATAAGGGTGCTGACCAGATAGTGCCATTGAATATCTCCACAGGCCATTCCTGTACTTTCCAGTTATTGCAAGGAAGGTCCATGGGTGCAGTGAGGGTGCCGACCTATCCAGTTAGTGGAGATTTTCAGTCATCACTTATTCAGATAACATAGGCTGCATGTGAGGCAGGTCTAAGTTACTCCTTGAATAGGCACCAACTGAAAATCACCACTTACGAGTATTAAGATAGCTGCACTCAGTCTGGATATTCTGCAGCAGTTATTATCCAGATTCTCTCACTGAATATCCAGATAATGTGTGCTGTGCCACATCCAGGGCCAGTGAAAGGATTGGAGGCACCCTACTGGGCTCCTCCATCCTGCCGCCACCTCCATCCCTATTGCCACTGCTGCTTCCCCTCTCTGAGGCCAGCGCAGAGGAACTGCGACAGCACTTACCGAAGGCTCCAGCACTGCAGCATGGCTCCTGTCTGCTTTCTTCAGGCACTACTGTCCCCCCCCCCCCCCATGAAGACTTCTAGTTTGGCAGCAGTGGTAGCAATTGGCACCCCTAAGGGCTGGCATTCTAGGTGACTGCCTAGTTCACATAATGGTGCCGTCGGCCTTGGCCACAGCCACCGGAAAGCCTGTTGAATATTGGGCTTTTTGAAAATTGGCCTCACTATTTTATTGCAGCAAAATTTATCACATGAATCAGTAATCTAAGGCACCTACCTCATATGGCAGCTTGACCCCTAGTAGTAGTACTACAAAACAATCACTAGGAGCCTTTGACCACCATTTTGAACCCAGGTGTCAGTAGGAAAGGAGTAGCCAGGGATTGCTCTTGCCTAGCCCCCACTAGTCACCAGTAAAAACCCCCAGTAACTGCGGCCGAGGGGGAACTGCAGATGTTGGATTGGATGTTCTGTTTCAGAAGGGGATTTGAGGGGTTATGCCATCAAGGCATTGGGGAGGGGGGTATTTCACTGGGCATCAGCACCTTTTAAAAGCTTGCTGGGAGCTTTTGGCCAAGTGCTACCAGGAAAGTAAGATACAAGGTGAGGTTAGCTTTGTATGAATAACGCAGCATATGAGGTTAAATGAAAGCTGTGTTCTTCATTTTGCATAATAATGAGTTGCTTTGCTGCTTATTATTGCTTAACATAGGTTTCTGTAAGAAATTGTGCATTAAGGGCAAATCATGCAGACATTTAACATTTGTTATATAGCAACAAAAAAACCCAAATGTGATATTCCCTTAACTCTCTCGAAAGTGTATGGTGCAGAAACGGGAATCCTCCTGCAACTATTCTTTGTCTATACATCAATCAACAATATGTATTTAGTTTGGTCTTTTTGAAACAGGAAGCTTTTGAGCCCGGCATGATTGATTGTGTGACTGACAGATTAGCATGCAAAACTTGATCAATTGCAAGAATAGTACTTTTGAAAACTGAGCCCTTTTTGTCTTTCTTCAATCCAAAAATATTTAGAACTTCATTCATCAAAGATTGCTTCCGTTCTTTATTTGGAAAAAAAAAAAAGAAATTATTATTTAAAATTATGAACAGGGGGCCCGATTTTTGAAGGCAGTTACATAGGTAACAGCCCATGTTACCTGTATAAATGCCTTAATCGGGATTTTCCAAAGGCACCTACATGGGTAGTACCTTTGGAGAATCCCGGGTAGGTCCCTAAAGTGCCCAGATGCTATCTGCTTAGCATCTAGGCGTGTTTGGGGCATTCTGGGGCAGAACAGAGGTGGGGAATGGCACTAAGCGGGTAGCAGCAATTTTTGATGCTGCCTGCTTAGCACTCTGCACCTTAAAGACATGCAAGGAAAACCCTCACCTGTCTTTAAGGCACTGGGGCTCAACAGGCAGCATTGAAAATCACTGCTACCTGCTTAGCCTCAGCCACTGCCGGCCTGTGCGGCGTGACCCGGAATTTCATTTCTGTCGCTGTGGAAATGAAAATCCGGGTTAAGGGGGGTCGGCAGGCAGGCTATGCGTCGATACGGCACATAGCCTACCTAAATGAAAATCAGGCCCAGGGTTTCCATTAAGGATGTGTATATTTTTGAAATATTTTTATTTCATTTTCGGCATTTTTCTTGATTTTTTAAAAAATTTAAATGTATATGCTTAGGTTACAAAGTAACTGATCTGCAATGGTAATTCACAAAATCAAAATAGAATAACACATTCAAGAAAACCCGAAAAACCACATCAGATGGTGATAAAAAGCAAAATTATAGAAATAAACAAATAAGGAAAAGGCATCTTTGAGGAAACCTCAGTACTTATTTATACCTATATTACTGTTTTCCAACTACAGTACTTGCTTCCGTAAGTAGTAATTAACAAAAATTCTAATATTCATTCCCTTCTCCTATCTAGAGCTGGCCCAAGGATATCAGCAGCCCTAGGAAAACTTTCAGCCATTGCGGGTTCCCCCCCCCCCCTGCAAACCTTCAGCCATTGCGGGCCCCTCCCTCCTCAAGCCTTCAGCCATTGCTACCCCCTCCATCAAACCTTTTTTTCTGCTATTTCTGAATGCCAGCACTGAAAAGGTAAATGAAGCCACTGCAGAGCATCACGTTCAAGCACTCTGGAAGCCCCTGTCTGCTCCATCCCCCTCTGACCCACACTTCCTGCTGCTTTGTGGGCAGGACTGACAGGGCTTTGAGAGCACTTGGTACCAACATTCAGAAAGAGCATAAGGAATGGAACTGCTCTTCGAAGTTTTGGGGGACGGCACTGGCAGCTAAGTTGGCTGCCCTCTGCTGCCATCCCTAAAATTGTGCCGCCCTAGGTGATTTCCTAGCTCACCTAGGAGGAGTGGTCTAGTGGTTAGGACAAGGTACTTCAGGCCGGAGGGCTGGGGGTTCAAGTCCCACCTGGGAACAGCAATCTCAGGCCGGAGGGACTGGGATTTCTAGTCCTATAGGTACTCCTTGTGGCCTTGGGCAAGCCACTTAACCCTCCATTGCCCATGTTCCCTGTAAGTATTAGCATATGTGTGTCATATCCCCTCATGTTACATGTATCTCCTAATTGACCGCTTTGACCCGGTGAAAAGTGGGATATAAATACAGCTAAATAAATAAATAAATAATAAACTAGTAGAAAGGCCAGCCATGTTTCTAGCATTTATAAAACTTCCCAAAACACAAATTTTGTACCCTGAAAAGTAATAATATAATAACATGGCTATTTCGAAAAGAAAGTGCCAGCCAATTGAAGAATTTGAGCTTTCAAAGAAAGAAATTTCCTCCTATGTGCTTGAGTCGCACTGGAGACATCAAGAAATATCTGGATGAAGAAGCCACAAAAACTTACTTGCTTTTCTTAAAATGTGCATGTAATACCAATAATTTATCTCTTTGAAAGAAAAAAAGACACCACTAATGTATCACGAGAAGAAATAACATCTTGTCCATCTTTAAGGAAACTGTAAGATCCACAACTATACTGGGAGCCTCATTATCCAATAAATCTAAGTCCCCTTGAGCTATAGGACACCTAGAAACATAATAACATTTTTGAATACATAATTTCTCAGGGTTTGTTAACTTTAACACTTCTTTGAAATATTTTTCCAGTAACATCTCAGACAATAGGTAGATTCTAGGAAAATTTTAAAATCTGAGATTATTTTTGCTTATGGAATTATTCTAGATTAAACCTAAAATGCAAACTAAGAGAGTAGTTAACCGAAGATACTCCAACAATCTGCATTGTCTGTAATTCAGCTTCTAAAATAGAAGAATGAGCTTCCAGAGAACAAGCTTTAGAGTCTATGTCCTGAAATTTGATCTCCACCTGTTCTGAAAATTAGAACGCTGAATTATGGTATCTCTAGGAAACTGCTCCATTCTGGAATCCACTGGCCAAATATCTGATAAGGAAATGTCCTTCACAAACAAAGCTAGTAACATCAACTCAGAAGATAATCTGACGGCAATAGGCATCAAAACTGAAGAAAAAGATGAATCAACCAAAAGGCTGGCGTCCAGCATCAGTCCCTAATTCAAATGAAGCTTGAGGAGATCATTTCAAAGCACTTTGCAGCTGCAAGGATGGAAACCTACCACCCGAACTGAGGGGAACACCTTCAGCTGAGGATGAGAACTGCTGAGATGACTTAATCACTGGTTCAGCCTGAGAAGATAATTGTCTGTCCACGGGGTCTACCACTACGGTTGAGAAGCCATCAGTATTTTCTTATTCTAAACTCTGATTTTCCTATTACGCCAATTCAAAACAGTAACACGGACTGGATATAATCCTTCCTCAGTCCTCTTTCGTAGTTTTAAAATCAAAAGCCTGAGTCAGAGGGAGGCAGAAGTACCAGGAACCGTGATGCAGCACTGGAGCCTTAGGTAAGCACTGCATTGTGGTTCTCTTGCTTTTCAGAATACCTACAAACACTAATACAAAAACCAACAGAAAACTGACCCAGAAGAACCAGCACTCAATCCACGCTTGTCATCAACAGGAGGTGCACCCAAACAGCATCAAACAGGCATTTTCCCTCTTTGCACTAAAGCTCTGGAATACCCTACCTGACAATATTCAACAAATAAATAACCTGGAAGACTTCTGCAAGAAAACCAAAACTTCCCTATTCAAGGAACACGTTAGTATGCCTCCTAACTAATGTTATCTCTTATAGTTTTGTCTTTGTTAAGAGTCCATAGAGTCAACTTCTTATTCACAGACTAGACACCGACACCTACCCTCCTCTGTTTTTACTGTTCCTACCCCCCTTTTCCCCATCTCTCTATATCCTCCCTTGAACCACTTCTAATAAATAGTTCCCTAGATGTACCTTGTCTAGTTCAAGTTCCCGCAGATACTTCTTCTTTGATGTTCTCTTGGATTTCTCACTTTAGCTTCTGTTGATGAGCATTGTCCAATTTTGGTTTTTATCCTTTAAATGTTCCATGTACTTTAGTACAGATGCTCTATGTAAACCACCTTGACATTTTGAAAGACAGTATATAAAGCCAGCTAAATAAATAAATAAATATTGCTGCCACTGCTGACCCTGGAAAGGGACAGCAGCAGCGGCAATGGGCAGCCCATAAGGTTGGCACTCTAGGCTACCTCCTAATTCCGCTGATGTAGTGCTGGCCCTGATTGAACACACATTGACAGCTAATGTGGGGCCGTAACAGTGCTAACTGTCCATGTCACGCGAGGGTTGCAAGTGGGAGGGTTAGGCGCAGAGCGTGAGCAGAGCCTGTGCTTCCTGCAGAGTGGGCAAGTAGCGTGAGTGCACTCACCGTCATCTCCATAGGTGGTATTGAGTGCATCCACGTTATTGTCATGCCACGGTATGCTTTCCATGCTTCCGACAGTTAATGTTGTGACATTGCCCTAATGTGCCACGGATTTTCAAGTTAAGTGCACTCATTCTGCTGCCCCTTTCCTTTCTGAACTCTCCCTACACCTCTCCTTGGGAACTCCGCTCTTTTGGCAGATCCCTTCTATCTGTGCCCTTCTCTTCTACTGCCAACTCCAGACTTTGATTCTTCCACCTTGCTGCTCCTTATGCCTGCTACAAACTACCTGAGTCTGTACATCAGGCTTCATCTCTGGCCCTTTTCAAATTCAGGCTAAAAACTCACCTCTTCAAGGCCGCTTCTGGATCCTGATCCACTTAGTCTTCTGCTCTCCAACTATGTGTTTCCTTACCATTCCCCTAGACATATCTTTCTCACCAGCTATTGTGTTGTCTGCCTTGACTAGATTGTAAGCTCTGAGAGCAGGGACTGTCTTTTATATGTATCTGTACAATGCTGCACACACCTTGTAGCGCTATACACATGATCTGTAGTAGTAGTTATCAGTACATTAGGTGCAACACTCTAGCACCCTTTAGTAAAAGGGGCCCCTTAGCTTGTTATCTGCAACACAACCCATAGGAATAAAATGGGCCATGCAGCAGATAGGTCAAGCTAAGTGTTAGTAAAAGAGACCTTAAATGTGCATTAACAAATGCTCTTGCCTAATTTTAAAAATCATAGATTAGAAGCAATCTCCCTCAACTTTTCATTTTTTACAAATACATTCTACAGTATCAGGCAGCATTTCATATGATTTCTAAAATACAAATTAAAAGGACCTTCAGCAAGGGAGACTTTTGCAATCAGTACTTCATATAGCTTTTAATACAAGTCTTCTCCTTAGGTGCAGTCATCGGTCTCTTTTTCATTTTTATATGCAATGAAAACAGCAGTAATTATAATAATGTGAAATCACTAATAATATCCATAATCCTGACATGAATTCATGTTTCTAGCATTAAAATGCTCTGCCTCAGGGGACGATTACCCTCTCATTCATGCCGCCACTTCCCTAATGTCAGTCATAATCATGACTGTTAATTTTGTAAAATATTACATTTTCAAGTTTGGTCATGGACAGTTGCTTTCTTTCATAGATTAATAGATTAATTATTTACTAATAAAAGAGCGTGAAAGAGTGACTGTGTTTTTCATGTTTTTAGATCCAGACTTTAAGGACCTTGGAGCTCTCAAACCGTTGCCAGGTGGGTGGACTTAAAAATTAAGTCTTGGAAAACTTTATTTTCTGGTATGTAAAATATATTTTAGTTGTTATTCAAGGTTTATTGTTTGTTTGTTTTGGCATTTTGCACATAGTTTGTGAGTTTGAGATGGGAGGACCTGAAGGAATTATTGAATCTGTACAAATTATGAAAGAAGGGAAGGCTTCTGCCACTGAGGCAGTTGACTGCAAGTGGTACATCCGAGCACCACCACGATCTAAGGTTAGTCACTCATCCACACGGTGATTTGGAACTTAATTCATGGAAGTAGCTTTACTAATATCCTTCAGAATTCTCTTAGCTGGCATGTTTGCTAAGGTACATTAACTGGTAGTACAGGGTTTGCCGGGCACTAAAGATGCCACACTGTCAGCATGCGGCCCCGTGCAAAACCTCCCATGCTAGCCAGTCAGCACATAAATGGCCAAAGATTGGGGGAGGGGCACTGGTTGATGATATGTCTTGCTTAGTGTAAGCATTTGGGGTATACGCTGTGCGTGCTATTAGCACAGGTGCACAACGCCACTTCAGTGGATGGTGTGATGTGCACTTGTGTGCTGGTTAGCATGAAGCTACATGCTAACATTGTAGGCTCAGCAGAGGCACGGATGCAGATGCTCCCAGAAGGGGTCTCTGTGTAAATTTGGCACCCCAATCAAGGGCTGCCAGTGTGCACTTTAGTAAACATGCCTCTTAATTAACCTTACTTGTAAACTATTATTTTGCATTTTCTGTGATATAATTTTGCATTTCTAGTCAAAATAACCTTTAATACTATAAATCATAGAAAGAATAGTGTGCTGTGGAAGTCATTTGATACAAATAAGTTCATTTAACAAATGCTTACAGTTTAGGTCATATATGCTAGTCACTTTTATCATAGCCTAAAAAATAAAAAAAGAGTTCTCATTTCTAGGATTTTAAGATCTGTAGAAGCAGCAGATTTGCAGGTTGCAGCAAGTGTAGACATATTTGTCTTTATGTTCCTTGTCTGAGTGCACATTCTTTTTTTTTTCTCTCTGGGGAGTTAGACTTATCGCGCTTTTGATTTTTCTGGCATATGGACTGTATTTTTTATTTTATACAATGTTTTTTTCAGTCAACTTTCTCCAATTCCTTTACAGTTACTATGGTAACTATATCAAAACACTGTAGCACTGTTCAGAGAATTAAAAATGAATCAAGGTAGTCAACAGACAAGTTAAATATTAAAGGAGCTAGTTACTAAGCTGCGGTAAAATCTTGAATTTTTATGCAGTTTATTTTATAATGAGAGTTAGTAACCTGTGGTAACTCAGAAATAAAGGATAATGATTACCACAGTAGAGGAATAACGGATCCAACATGTGGCCATATGTTTCAGGCTGTAGTCTTAAAGGGGCCAAGTGCTGAAAATTCAACTGGTGATCCAGGGTCCACACTCCATAGTACCACCTAGAAGTCAGTGAATCCCTCCAAATAATCTCCCCTCCCCAAACATACCTATGACCCCTCTCAAAGGCACAATCAAAGTTCCAATCCCCCTTAAGACCTCCCACCACTTGCAACCCAATCCAACCCACCACCACCCCTTTAAGGCCTTCCCGGCCTACTGTACCTTTAATAACCTGGTGGTTTAAAAGGACCCAGACAATAGTGAGTCCCTCCCCCCCTTTGCTCCCATCCAAGCTAATACCAGGTTGAAAATGGCACCCACAGTCCCCTAGTGGTAGAATCTCAGTGAGGAACAGTGTATTAAGACAATGGGGTATGTTTACTAAACTGCGTTAGTGCAAATCGCGTTAGGAGCCGCGTTAGTGAAAGGAAAGCCAAAAAAGGACATGGGCGGGACATCCTAACCACTAACACGCGTTCCAAAAACTAACGAGCATTACAGGGCTCCGTGGCGCGTTACTGCACGTTAATCGTATGAAGGCGTACAGACACAAAGCACTGAAACAGAGCTGTAGCACAATGGTTAGTATACTGACCGCTGTTACAGGCAGCATGGGTTCGAGTCCGCAGTGTGCCTAACGCAGAAGGCTGACCCAGGCATCACCCTGTACATTACATAGGGAATGAGGAGGCATGTTTTTCTTTACAATGAGTAGTGGTGCCAGAAACACACCCTCGCAGTGTGCCTAGCCAAGTGCGTGGCTGTGTGCGTTGGTACATGCGTACAATCGTGCGTGGGTATGTGTGTTTTTACCAGCATGGGCACCTAATATTACAGACTCTTTAGGGTGTCCTGCACCTATGCATTATGCTAACAGATGTACGTGTGATGGCCTATGGTGTATCTGAGCCTGTGAGCAGGTGCTGGATTTACCCAGGGTTGGATTGTGCCAGTCACACCCATGATGCACTGCACATGCAAATCAGCCGTCCACAGATACACACCATGGGGAATGTACCCCCACAGCACCTCAACCTGGTAGGGGGGAAGTGATCAGGTGCACCCCCACAGTACCTCGGCCTGGTAGGGGGTACTGACCATGTGTTGTACTGGCACAGAATAGCTACACACTGTCACATTGTGCGAGTACTGTGCTCACCCTGAGGGTGCAGTGAGGCGCCCAGCACTAGATCCACAGCACCGTCCATGGCTGAAAAAGGCCATGGCGCAGATCCAAAGCAGGGTTAATGTGTGAGATAGGTAGTTTCTGCAGGAACACCTTGGACATCTCTGTCTGTTTCAGTCACGTGTAGCCCCCATGCACCACCACCCCCTCTCCCCCAGGGCTGAGGGTGGCAAACAGGGTCTCCTATAAAAAGATCCACAGTCTACCTCCCTGCAAAGGTGGCAGTAGAGGGGAACATCAACCCCAGTCCTGCTGAGGAACAGACACCCCACAGGGCAGTCAATGCAGCTCTGCACATATCCATAACACAATAGCAGACAGACATTAGGCCTGGATATGGTATGCTGCACCCCACCACTATCTGATATTCCCCTGGTGCAAGCCATCAGCCACTGCACCCTGCAAGCCACTCCATCACAACACATACCAGCTGCAAACAGTCTGCTAGTGCCCAGTGGAGATGCTTGCACCCAGAACTGGGATGTCAGCATACACAGCAAACAGATACATCAGTGACTGGGCCCCAAAAGTAAACCCATATCTATCACATGAGAGAAATACTAGATAGCACTATGGGAGTGCCTAGCCATGCTGTGGTCACTGCACAGTAGGGTGAGAGTGATCTCTCAGCAGGATATACTGAGGTCACCCTGTCTGTGTAGGTGGTGGCAGGGCACTACAATGTGCCTGTCACTGCCCTATGCCCTGTGCAGATGCACCCTGGCCAGGCCACCCTGTCCGGCCTATACCCATGGTACCTTGCTCCTCATTATGCACATTGGCAGCCCAATACTGGCACCATTGCTGGCAGTGTGGGCTGTGGAAGGTGTTTGCAGCCACCACACACTGGATAGACAGACAGCCACCCCCACACCTATGCCAGCATTGTGCTACTATAGAGGTGGTCAGCAGCCATACCCACCACACCAGTCCTGGGCATAGTACAGGCATGGATATGGTACACAAGACTGTTGGGGGGTCACTCCCCAGGGTGGTGAACACTGTCAGAGACCAGACCTGCAGCACACACCGCAGACATCAGAATGATTGTTATGGTGGAGCTCAATGAGCAAAATGTGCTTAACGTAGGAATTGATATCTGCCAGTTATCATAGGAAACGTTTGATAGCTGTGTACCATATACCCAGGTGTAGGGTGGCATTGCTAAGGTATGCAACTGCTAGTATTGGGAGATACAGGCAGGGCCCAATGTCTTGCCTCTCCAGGAGGCATTGGCCAATGGGGCCTGTGGGTGTGGGTGTGGCCCTGTGGGTGTGGGTGTGGGTGTGGCTGCTGCTTTACGGCAGAGTTCCCCAACTCCAGTCCTGGTGTTCCAAACACTGTTCGGGTTTTCATGCTGTCCCTCATAAATATGCATGAGCTACATCTGCATACCATGGGGGTGGTGCATAGCTATGCAGCACAGGCATCTTTATTAGAGGCAGCATGGAACCGGAATGGTGTGGGGCCCTCCAGGACTGCATTTGCGGGACTCTGCTGTAGGTAATGTGCCTGTTTCTGGTGTGGTAAAATATAGGTGTAGTAACCATGTGTGTGTTCTCTGCAATAAAGGAGTGTCTTTACTATCACTGTTTAGTGGTGGGTGAAACTATGGGGACTGGGTTGGCAGGAGCCCCAGCTGGGATTTGAACCTGTGACCTTCTGGTCTTATAGGCACTGGCTGTGTCCATTGCACCACACTGTGGCCACCGAGACAGTGCAGTCCCTGGAGATAGGAAAACTGGCCTGACGAGTCAGAAACCCTGCTCTGCACAATTTTACTGTGGGCTCATTTACCTTGTATGGAGACAAAAGTGCAAATAAACCTCAAAGAGACCTCGAAAAAAGGGGCAAACACCCATAACCGAGCTGGGCAACAATGATATCATTGGGCAACAATGAAAAACACTCCCAGGAAAGCTCCAATAAAATGAAATGCTTTTTGAAAGGGTCTACGGAGCGTAGATCCTTCCAAACATCATTTATTTTTTTTTGAGCTTTCCTGGGAGTGTTTTTCATTGTTGCCCATTGCTATCACTGTTGCCCAGCAGGATTATACTTTCTACAATATTTCTTGTGGTCATTTTTAAAGTTTTATGTGAACTTTTGTTCTGTGCACATGTATCACACTGCTCACGTTTTGTAGGTTTCCCCGGTTTTGCTGTACATTGCTGACGGAAATGGTTTCTCTTCCCTGTAATATGCCTTTAACGGCAGGTTTTCATTCGCGTTGGAATTGAGCTCAGAAATTCAGCGCGTTAGTGAGAGGGGAGCCTCTCCCCGCCCACTCTCCGCCCATTGACCCCTTCTCTCCGCCCACTCTCCACCTTCTGCGCTGTTTTAACGCGCCGCGGGGCTTTACGATCGTTACGTGCGGTTAACGCGCGTAGTATGACGTTAACGGTCGTTGGCGCGTGATTACGCACGTTATACTGCACTTACAATCGTTAACATCATACAACGCGCGTTATTCAAGTTTACCGCACTTTAGTAAACATACCCCAATGAGATCAATGAGGTGAATCAATGATATTCTCAATATTATTTTCACATCTATGGTGCTGCGAGTGATGCATAGCATTTATACAGACAAAAATAAGAGCGCATTTCTTCTCGATGGAGCTGACAATCTAGTCAAAGCAGACAAGACAATCAGTGGCTCTGGAAGCTCTGTGAAAGTTTCAGAAACTTTATTATTGCAGAAACTGGTTAAAAACAAGGCAGTGGTCAGGGAGAATCGGTTTTAAGCATTAGGAGAACAACTTTACAATATTATGCACAATTAATGCGCATGTCTAGGTGCATATGTGGGGCCTGTTTTATAAAGTGAGGTAAAGTGAGTACATGTGTATTTTACTTTATAAGAGACAATTATAATGATGTGCCTTAAGCATTGACACCTGCTCCAGAGCAGATGTAAATACCCATACCTAGATCCTTCAGAAACATGTGTAGGTTATAATGTTTTATAACATACGCACGTAAATTTAGGCCCTGCTTATGCTCCATCCAAGTTCCATCAGTTAAGACATGCATTACTGTTCAGAACCAGAAGTTTGGAGGGGAATTTTAGAAGACCCCTCCAAGTGCAAATGGGATGTCTAAGCCAGAAAGTCTGAAAAATATGCAGACAATCTAGGTGCAGACATGATTTCACAAACCTGGACATGCCTGATTTGGACGTCTGCAGGGACATCTACCTAGACATCCCCAGAACAGTATAAAAGAACCCAGTTGTCTAGGAGAGTCTGACGGTTAGTTTTCTAGAAAGAGAACAGCCAGGGTTCAAATCCTGCAGCTGTTGTTGACATTGTACTGGGAATGAGGAGTGCATTTTTCTCTACGTCCTCTGCATGTTTTTAAGTTAAAATGAGCACTTTTCAGATGTTTAGTCATTGCTATTCATGACTTAGAGCAGGTCTACGGTTAGATGTGACACTGGACGTCCATGACATTTTTTGTGATCAAGCAGGGACATCCTGATCCCTTGGGAATGCCTTAACCCATGCATCTAGGTTCCCGGGAATGTCCCGGCTACACCTCCTTCATGCCCTCACTCAGATTTAGACATCCTCACACTGGGGACATCCCCTGAACCAGCTTCTAAAATGGCACTGGAGATGTCGCTCTGCATTGGACACCTCTAAGTCCATTTCTGGATGTCCAAAGCACGAATAAAGTTTTTAAAATGACCCCTTAGTGTTTCATATTTTAATATATTTGATGCATATGAAAGATGTGTACTGCTGGGCAACTAGACCTAGAGCATCTGGGAAAGCAAAGGGGGTCTTTTACTAACAAGTGCTAGCTGATGGTGTGTGTTCTGGTGCATGCTAAAGACCCACTAGGACACATGTTGCCAGCTATTGCAGGACTAGAAGAGTTAGCACAGGAGGATTTCCGTGCTGACTGTGCAAGCCGCATTAGAGGCATGAGTGGGCGGGTTAGGAGCTGAGAGTGGGCATGGTGAGCTTGGAGCAGTTATCACTGGGGTCACACCATCTGCTAACTGTATTAGCATGAGTTCACCTACCATCTCAATAGGTGGAGTTAAGTTCACCTACACTAAAGCAGCCACTTCAGAGGAAAGTGCTCCATATTAACTGCTGGGGATATGCTTTCCACACCCCTGACAGTTAACATGGCGGTGTTACATCTAACGTGCCATAGTTTTGATGTTTTTGGCACTTTAGGTGCAAGACTTTAGTACCCATTAGTAAAAGATTCCCAAAGCTTTCAACTTATGTTAAGCTAAATGGAAAGTTGTGTTTTCTTGGATCACAGCTCTACTGCAAGGACCACCCCTGGGAAGATAATTCCCATGTGTGTTCATGCTGTGACTAGCCAGCAAAAGGCCAAATTGTACCCAGCAAAATATGGCCAGGTAGAGCCTGTGCTGAATCCAATTCTTCAAGGTTAAAAATAGCTTGTTCTTTTCTATAATTCCCAAAGTTGTCTAAAAGCAAATTGTACCTATTTATGCTGGTGCTAGGTAGGCAGTGTCTCACAGGAGGAAAATCATTTAGAGTAGACAACATTCTGTATTAAATGAAAAGTTAGTGCATAAAAGGAGGGTACTGAACATTGGGTGCTGATATTTTGAATAGAACAGTGATTAAAATATATTGTTAATATGTTCATTGGGTTTGTTTTGCAAAAAGTGGATTCCTATCTAAACTGAAACTCAAAAGTTCATGGATATTCATTTACATCCCACAATTACTTATTATACCCTAAACAAAAATGCTTTATAACAAAGTGCATTTCTTTACACAGACTCACGTTCCATGCCTTGGCAGATAATGTAGGTTCACCCACACGTCCTGCTGAGGCATGGAATACGAGCCCTGGCATAAAGTTTAAAAAAGAACACCTAAGTTGTGTCACATGAGGGATGCAACTCAACCCCTCCACCACCCTAGCACATTGCCTTCTTGCTGACCAACCCAAGATCACCCATTCCCCAATCCAATCTCCAAAATGACACATCCCTTCCCTTATGTTCCCCCCCTATATGATTCTCCCTTCCATCAAGATACCTCTCCTGATCTAACTCCTGCCCAGCAATACCCCCCTCCCTGATCAGCAGCCCCTCCTGCTGCCAGTATCCCCACCCCCTGGATCAGCACCCCCACCAGGGGCAGCATCTCCACCCCTGGATTATAATCACACTGGAATAGTATCCTCACCCCATGATTGCAACCTCCAAGGCCAGTTCCACCCCAGCCTTCCCCTCAACCCAACCCCTCCTCCAGGAGTTACCTACTGAACTGGGGTAGGAGCAGTCTTTCTCTGCTTCCACCCTGGTGTTGCCGGGATTTAAAGTCTTGGTTTTGCCCCTTGAGGTGGCATTAAGCGCAGCCATGCTATCAGCAGTCATGACAACTAGGACACAGTAATATCCCACATGCTTGCTGTCAGTGCAGCCATGCCCAGTCTCCACCTAGAACCTGCCCCAATCCCATCCAAACCTATGCCAAGCATTTAGTGCTAGTTTTTTACCACAACACTCTTTTTAGTCAGCAGCAGTCATTAGAATGCATCCTCCCCAATGATTAGTGCATATTAATACCTGCACTAAGTGCTTAGCATAGTTTAGTAAACATGCCCCTATAGATGAAAATTTGGTAACAATTTGGGGGATAATCTTAAAAATCAGTATCATGATATTCATAACCACTGACAAAAAACCCTAGAAGAAAGAAAAAGAAAAGAAGTATTAGTTGACAATCCTTTCAAGTTTCATGCTGTGTGACTGTAAATTGTATAACTGACAATTGTATAATTGACATAATTTGTAATAACTGTAATAATTGTATAACTGATAATTGTATAATTGACATAATTTGACAATTGTATAATTGACAAATTCCCAAAGATGTAATCAAACCGCTTCTGATCGCTGGAAGTAGCGGTATATAAGTGTTACTAAATAAATAAATAAATAACTCACACGTGTAAATCTATATTCTTGACATAGTCTTAATATAGGCACTAATGTCTGAGTCAAAACAGGTACATGTTGATACTTTAATATTTTTGAGAGTTTTACCAAAATTTCTTGGGGCTTTCTTGGATCCCAGCTGTACCTAAAGGACTACCCCTGGGGCTTGTGATTTTGAGATGTTGTGGGACTTTGCATAAGAAGCATTATCAGTGGAAAGAGCACTCTAGAACAAGCGGTCAAAGTATGAGACTCCAAGAAGGTAAACTCAGGATCAATATCAGGAAATATTTCTGATGGAAAGTCTGTTATTGAGTGACTTTCTGGGATAGATAGGAGGGATGGAAAAAAGCATGGTATAACCACAGAAGACCAAGTTCTAAATAGTTCAAGTTTTCATTGCTCACTTAAGGGGATGTGGGGGAAGAATAATGCAAAAGGAGGCTGCATTTAGGTATACATACAACATAAGTTAGTAGTACTAACAAGAGTACAGTAGTGTTGTTTTCTAATATTTGTACACAAATTTTAAAAAAATCAAATAAATTGCTTATACGGTATAAAATGCTACCGTATTACTTCAGTAAGCCATAGCCCAAAAGCTAAGCTGGATACTGTGGTTGTTTAAGATTGTTTTTCCCCTTGGTCCCATTTATGCTTTCATCTTGTCTGTATTACAACTTTGTTTTCTGGTTCTCCTTTCCATTTTTTTTCTATATTTGTCTTCTTTTATCATCTGCATTCCCTTAATGTTCCCCTGGCCTAAGGTATCTTTTTAAATCTAATTTCTTTAACTTCATCACGAACACTTATCTCTCTCCTCTCTCTCTTTGTCTCTCATATGTGTCACTCCTCATCTTCCATGCCTTGTCTCCCAAGTGACCCAACTGAGCCCACTATTTCTTCTTTGCTGGTACTCAGCTCTTCTTCTCCCCATGTTTTGCTCACTTTCTCAGTCTTTCTTACCCACACAACTCCGAGCCCTTCTGCTCCCCCAGTCTGGGTTTCCACAACTTTATAGTTCTCCATCTGCTGTTCTTTTGCTGTCAATCAGGGTCTGTGCTACCATTTGGTGAACTAGTTGGAGCACGGACCTCTGGAGTATCCATTGCCACTGTTGCTGCCTCTCTTTGATGCTTGCAGCAGCATCAATGGACCCCAAACCACAATGCAGCGCTTACGGACTTACCAGCACTATGTCACAGGCTTTTTTAAATTTTGTAACTTCCACTTTTGCCACCCTCCAGCAGACAAAGCAGAACCACTCTGGGAGCAGAATGAGGTACCTCAATCATATTGACGCTTTTTGACAAGCAGCTAAACAAGCCTTTCCCTGCCAACTTTCCTCTAAATCCCATGGCTGATGATATCATCAAAGTTCATTGGGAAAGTGAAACAAAACAGAATACAAATCTATTTTGCCTTCTTCATTCAGAGAAGATTATTCAAAATTCCTTCAGAAATTTATTTTGTTGAAGTACAAAAGCAGTAAGAAAATATAAAAATCACCCATAGGCCAAGATAGGGATCTGAGAGAAAAACAAGCAGCACTATATTTGTTTTAGAGGCAGAAAAAAATGAGCATTTTAAAAAATCTCTTGGGGTATGTTTACTAAACTGCGGTAACGTTACAGACCATGCGTTAGGTAACGTTAAAGATCGTTAGGTAACGTTAACGCACGGTATGTAACGTTAACGCGTTAGCGTACCTGGCTGCGGTAAATACCGCAGAGGGTGGAGAGAGGGCGGAGAGAAGGGGTCAATGGGCAAGGAGTGGGTGGGGAGAGGCTCCTTTTACACTAAAGCACTGAATTGAAGGGCTGAATCCTACCGCGAATGAAAACCTGCCGTTAGATGCACATTTGCAGGAGAGAGAAACAATTTCAGTGTCAGCAATGTACAGCATAGGCAGGGAGCCCAAGAAACGTGATAGTAGTGCTCCACTTTCAGCAACAGCATAGTGCCCAAGTATGAAAGGCCACTATGGCGATGGTACAAATGGGGCATAGGGGGCTGCAGGCGGAACATCTAGCGCGGGCATCTGGGGCACAGGGTGGACTAGGCGGGTGCCTAGGTGGCACATAGGAACATAGAAACCAGAAATCAGCATGACAACAGCTGACAAAGGCCAAACACAATCCACCTACATCTACCTGGTTCACCTGAGCTAACAGTTGCCAGGGCGCTGACCTAACATCCCCCAGCCAACCCTCCCCCAAGCGGAAGGGACATACTATTTGTAGGTGGTGATGGGGGGGATGTGAGAATGCGCATGTATGCCCCACTGCCCCAGACCCAACTCCCTAGGCGACCACCTACCCACACAGTGGATGGCCTGGGACTGAACACTACCAGCACCGACAGCATATGGTCATGTCAGCATGGCAGGGGGGGGTGTGCTCGTGCTGGAGAGGGCAGTGGCACCTGCCTGCAGTGCACCTAGGCCAGAGGTTCCCAACTCCAGTCCTGGAGGGCCAAACACCATTCAGGTTTTCAGGCTGCCCCTAATGAATATGCATGAGATACATTTGAATATAATGTGCATGCAAATGCATCTCATGCATATTCATTAGGGACAGCCTGAAAACCTGAATGGTGTTTGGCCCTCCAGGACTGGAGTTGAGAACCTCTGACCTAGGCCATGTCCTGTATCAGTATGTGGTGTGCATTGCAACATAAAAGGTCTGGCTGAGGAAAAATACAGGTAGCCCCAGGGACTACCATGCATGTGTGGCAACAGTGTGGTGCAGTACACCCAGCCAATGTGTCCAGAAACAGAGGATCACAGGGTCAAGTACCAGCTGTGGTTACTGTAGAGCATGCCCCTATATTTTACACTATAATGCAGATACAACAGCAACATGTGCAAAGCCCAAAGCAGCAGTGAACAGAGATACAAACACCCATTCACACAGGCTCCACAATCCAAGGATGCATGGAGAGTCAGGCTGTTGGCCCCAGCATTGATCTGCAGTTATCACCAGAACACTACTACCACCTCCTACACAGTTTAGTAATGTTGGCACTGTGATCAGGACCAGTGTGGCGGGCAAGGTTGCCAACCACCCCTATCTTTGCACAGTGCTGCAATAGGAGTGTGTGTGTGTGTGTCTATCCATGGTTCTCTGGCTGCCTACCTCTCTCTGGGCCCAAAATGTCCCACTGTTACAAGTATTAGCCGGAATATGTGCATAATGAGGAGCAAGGTATTGTGGGTATGGCCCAGACAGGGCAGATTGGCCAGGATGCATCTTCACAGGGTGTGGGGCAATGGCTGGGACACTAGTGCCCGACCACCGCCTGCATGGACAGGGTGGCCACAGCATGGCATGCTGGGAGGGCACTCACTCTGACCGAGCAGTAACCATGGCAGGTCTGGGTTTCCACATAGCGCTCTACACTATCTGTCTCTAGTAATGCTTTTGCGTTTCTAGTGCTCCGCTCCCAATCACTGTGATGCCTGCTTGGTGCATATAGGTCCTCTTTGAGTATGCACTGTAGACTGTCTGCAGTTAGACTGTGCATGGTTGAAAAACCTATAAGATGTGGTCTGACTGTGCTATCTACTGGTGACTGGCAGACAGTGGTATAAGACAGTTGGTGTTTTCCATACCTAACCCTGCCATTGCTGCTGGTCTGCTATTGCCCCAGTCACAGGTATGGTTCTAGCCCACCAACACTGGAGGGCTGTCCTATACCAGCAGAATGGAAATTGCTTCACTTGGCCAGGGGCACCTGTTCCTAACCTGGGGTGATGTGGGGTCTTTGGGACATGTAGTGTATACCACTCTGGCCTATAAAGGCACTGCTACACAAACCTCATGTATGTCTGGAAACCCCCCTGTCCTGATAGTAGGTGCCCATGTCAGCCAGACCCTAACACAGGGTATACACTAATCTGGGAGGTGTCTGATCCCAGAGGGCCACATGTGACTGCAGAATACAGGTGGACACCAAATTACCTTCAGCTGCACTGCAAGGAACACCTGTCATACACTGGTAGCGATGGGGATGTACAGCAGGACCTATCTCTAGCACCACATGTACTGTGGACCTAGTGCTGGGCACCCATCCTATCCCTCAGGGTGAAAACAGAACCTGCACAATGGCATGGTCTGTAGCTACTCTGTGCCAGTATCACACACTGGGTTTGCCTTTCCAAAATGAGGTACTGGAGAGGTGCAGACCCCATTTGGTGATCAGCTGTAGACAGCTATTCAGCATGTGCATTGCATCATGGGTAGTGGTGGGGTTACCCTCTCCTGGCACTCAGGGCAGACAGTTTGTGTGGTGACCTGCATTCCTTCTGTACTCAGCCATTGCTATGACATATACCACAGAGGTATAGCCTACTGGTTAATGCAATGCCATTCTCAGCAGTGTTCATGGGTTCAATTCCTCATTGTTCCATCCTCTCATGCCTGTCCTACTCAAATAGTGTGCATGCCTGTAACACTCATGTTTTTGCAGATCTGTGCTGCCAGCCCATAATACCCTCGCCACAATTGCCAACATTCCCTCGGTCCATCTATCTGTGTCTGTCAGCTGTGTAGAGTCCTGTGTGCCTGTGCAGGCTGCCACCCCATGTCCTGAACTGCTACCCTTTCCTGCATTGCGCCTCTTCATGCTTGCCTCACCTGTGCCTGATCTGCATGGCGGCACCACTCCTCTGTCCACCCATCATTGTAACTATCCTGCCAACGCCGCCTCCACTGGGGGACACGTATTCCCATCGTCTGCCACCAACTTTCTTACCTTGTACTTTACATAGCCAACACCCTGTACTGTGATACAGCTGCCCCATCATGTTTGTCATCAGTACTGGCAGCCACATGGGATGCCCGCAGATATGGCAGGTCCAGCGGCTCCCAGCTCTCCCTCCTTCACTCACCTGTTCATTGCCTTTCCTAAGTGCTATGTCTAGTGTTAGGGCTACCTCTTTCTCTGTTCCTCACAGGTCATGCATGTCATCCTGAGGCACCTTGCAGCCCCTAGGGCACACTAACCTAAATAATACATTAAAAGGAAAACAAAGCAAAGCAGTGCACGACTTACACTCAGCCGTATGGGAAGCTAAATTCACAATGCTATCCTCCCTAGCCACTAGGAACTTCAGAAGCTGAGCGGGCTCAAAAAACATAAATATCTTCTCTTTATACGAGACACAACATCGAGCAGGAAATTTTAACAAAAAGGTTCCGCCAAGGGAAAGGACCCTGTGCCTCAAACCCAAAAATTCCTTCCTCCTCAGCTGAGTATTTCTAACTAAATCGGGAAAAATTGTGCACGTATTTTTCCCGTATTTTTCTAGTACAGCGTTTAGACTAAGGAGCCCTGTAGGGCGCCTAATGAGGCACCTTACATGGCACCTTATAAGGCACTTTACAAGAGACCTTACAAGGCACCTTACAAGGTGCCTTGTAATGTGCCTTGTAAGGTGCCTTACAAGGTGCTTTGTAACGCGCGTTAGTCTAAGGTGCCTTGTAACGTGCGTTAGCTGATACAGCTTGCTGTAACAATGCAACGCCTATGCCTTTATATGGGCATCTGTACCTTTACCACGGAACCTAACACAATTGACATTACCGCAGTTTAGTAAACATACCCCTTAGCATCACTATCTCCAAAGTCAAAAGACTTAGGGGTATGTTTACTAAACAGCGCTAATGTCGCAGCGGTGATGTTATCGCACAATACGTGATG
This sequence comes from Ichthyophis bannanicus, assembly GCA_033557465.1. Lineage (NCBI taxonomy): Eukaryota > Metazoa > Chordata > Amphibia > Gymnophiona > Ichthyophiidae > Ichthyophis > Ichthyophis bannanicus. Next base: position 1,311,574,132 of record CM066031.1, read on the forward strand.
TTATCACGTGATAATGGCGCATTATCATGCGATAACATCACCGGCGGCGTTAAGGTGCACAGAGGGTGGACTAAGGCTCCCCAGAGGGTGGAGATAAGGGGTCAATGGGCGGAGAGTGGGGGGAGAGAGGCTGCAGGCACACTGAGGGGTATGTTTACTAAATGGCGCTAACGGCGCAGCTGCGATGTTATTCCGCGATAATGGTGAAGTACCATGTGAGAACATCAGGTATCGCTTAATAACGTCTCCGGCGGTGTTAAGGTACGCAGAGGGTGGAGTAAGGCTCCCCAGAGGATGGAGTAAGGCTCCCCAGGGGCGGAGATAAGGGTCAATGGGCGGAGAGAGGGCGGGCAGAGGCCCCATGCACACTAACGCCGTGAAATGAAGGTCTTAAAATTAGTGCCAGTGAAAACCTCGCGCTAGAGGCACATTTGCAGGGGAGAGAGACCATTTCAGTCAGCAATGTACAGCAAAGGCAGGGAAACCAAGAAAAGTGATAGTAGTGATACATGTGCAGCAACATCATAGTGCCCAAGTACGAGAGGGCACTACGGTGAGGCTGCAAATGGGGTACAGGGGGCTGCAGGCGGGACATGCAGTGTGGCAGCTGGGGTACAGGGTGGGCTAGGCAGATGCCTAGGTGACACATAGGAATGTAGAAGCGGAAAACTGGCAAGACAGTAACTGACGAAGGGCAAACATGGCCACGAGTGTGTGTCCCACAGTGTCTCAGGGGACAGTACCCAGCAAGTACCCAAAAGGGCACATAACATTGGCAGGCAGTGCCAGGGGGAAGCGTGGATATCTATGCAGGCACCCCGATCCCATATCACGCACCATAGGCAGCTGCCTACTGGCACACTGGATGGCCTGGGACTGCACACCACCAGCACCACTGGCATAAGGGCATGTCAGCATGGTGGAAGAGTGGTTCTGGAGGCAGAGGGGGCAGTGGCATCTGCCCACAACAGACCACGGCCAAGCCCCATTTTGGTGGGTGCCGTGCACGGCAACAGACAAGGTCTGTCTGATGAACAGTCATGGTATCCCCAGGGAATGATATACCCCTGTGGCAACAGTTTGGTGCAGTACACATAGCCAATATGTTCAGGGGCAGAAGGTCACAAGTTTAAGTCCCAACTGTGGCTCATGCAAACCATGTCCTCATGTTTTACCCAGTACTAAACCATGGTAATAAAGATGGAACCTTTATTGCAGATAAATAAACATGCCATAAACGCCTATATTTTACTCTACAGAGCAGAGACACCATAAACATGTGCAATCCCTAGAGCAGTGTTTCCCAACTGCAGTCCTGGAGGGCCAAACACCATTCAAGTTTCATGTTGTCCCTAATAAATCTGCCTGTGCTGCATTTGTCTGCACCGCCCCCATTGTATGCAAATGTATCTCATGCATATTCATTAGAGACAGCATGAAAACCTGAACCATGTTTGGCCCACCAGGACCGGAGTTGGGAACCTCTGCCCTAGAGCAGCGGCCAACAGGGGCACAAACACCCACGCCCGCAGGCTCCACTATCCAAAGCCTCATGGAGAGTCAGGCTGTTGGGCCCTGCGCGGAGCAGCATCTCCCAATACTAGCACCTGCATACCTTAGCAATGCCGTCCTAATCTTGGGAACACATTCCACATATATCAAAAGGTTGCTATGATTAATGTCCACTAACAAATCCTAATTTAAACACAATTTGTTGTCAGAGATTCATCATAGCAACCTTTCTGGTACCTGTGGAGTGTGTTTCAGTTCTTGTTTCTTACAGTGTTTACCACCCGGGGAGTGACCCTAACAGTATTGAGTACCATAGCAATGCCTGCACTGTGCCCAGGACTGGTGTGGCGGCCAGGCTGCCAACTACCTCTATATTTGCACAATGCTGAAATTGGTGTGGGAGTGTGTGTATATCTATCCAGTGTTTTGTGGCTTCCTACACCTTACTGAGCCCCCAATGCTTGGCTATTTCCAATGTTAGCCTGCCAATGTGCATAATGAGGAGCAAGATACTGTGGGTATGGCCCGGACAGGGCGGCCTGGGCAGGATGCACCTGCACAGGGCATAGAGCAATGGCTGGGACATTGTAGTGCCTGACCACCACCTGCATGGACAGGGTGGCCACAGCATGTCATGCTGGGGGGGTCACTCTCATCCTGACTGAGCAGTGACCATGGCATGGCTAGTCCCCCATAGTGCTATACAGTATTTTTTTTCAAGTGATATCTATGTGTTTCTTTTTCTTGGGCCCAATCACTGACATACTTGCTTGGTGTGTGTGCTCGCATCCCATTTTGGGAGTACACAGTTCCTCCAGAAACATGTACTAGCTAGCAGACTGTCTGCAGTTAGCATGTGTATGGCTGGAACACTTTGCTGGGTGCAGTGGGTGGAGACTGACTGTGCTCTCTGCTGGTGAATGTCAGATAGTGGTGGGGGGCAGCTGATCTTTTCCAGGTCTACTGCCATTGCCTTATGTGATGCATACAGATCTGCATTGACTGCGCTGTAGGCGTGTCTTTTCTCTAGCAGGACTGGGGTTGATGGTCTTCTCTACTGGCACCATTGCAGTGATGTAGAATGTGGATCTGTTGGTGGGGGATCCTGTCCCCCACCCTGAACCACAGAGAGCAGGTTGGGTTGTGCTACATAATCCACTTTTGGTTTCACACACCACTTTTTTCTTATAACATGTGACCATGGCAACCACACAGGATATGCACTATTTTGGGTGTATCATAGTCCACAAGGGCTAGATATGACTGGGAAATACAGATAGACACAGGTGTATCCTAGGTGTGTCTGCAAGGCCTACCCATCACACACTGGCACTGATGGAGGCCTGCAGCACAGCCTATCTCAGCCAAGCCAAGGGCTGTGGACCTGGTGCTGGGCGCCCCACCTCACCCTCAGGGTGAGCACAGGAACCGCACAATGTCACGGTCTGTAGCTACTCTGTGCCAGTAACACACATGGTCAGTTCTCCCTACCTGGCCGGGGTGCTATAGAGGCACATACCCAATCTGGTGATCAGATGTAGGCTGCTGATCTGCATGTGCAGTGCATCATGGGTACGGGTGGGTCTACCCTATCCTGGTAACCACAGCAGACAGCTTGTGTGGTGACCTGCAGTCTTTCTGTAGCCAGCCAGTGATGTATTAGACCCTATAGAGATGTAGCCCACTGGTTGCGTCAATGACTATAGAGGCAGAGGTCATGGGTTTGATCCCACAGTGGTGTTATTTAATAAGACTGTCTGAGGCTTTTCCTTTTAATTAAGATCAGTGCTGCCAGCAAAAACACCCTCACAGTGCCGTAACCTACGATGCCTCATAAGGCGCCCTATAGGGCACCCTATGACATGCCCTATAAGGTGCCCTATACAGTGCCCTATAAGGCACCCTAAACAGTGCCCTATAGGGCACGTTATAAGGTGCCTTGGCGGATGGGGCACTTTATAATGTGCCCTATGGAGTGCCTTATAGGGCGCCTTATGCGGCACCTTAGGTTACAGCACTGTGAGGGTGTTTTTGCTGGCAGCACTGATTTAAATTAAAAGTAAATGCCTCAGACAGTCTTCTTACATAACATCACTGCAGGATTGAACCCATGACCTCTGCCACCACAGTCATTGCAGTAACCAGTGGGCTATATCTTTATAGTGTCTAACACTGCGCTGGCATGAACTTAGGGTTAACGCATGTTAACCTGCCACGGCGCCCACTATCGCGCGATACAGATTCTTGCTACCTTGCCGCCGGAACACCCACTACCTTATATGGCATTCTTCACATTAACACTGCAACTAGCGCCAGTAACATTAAGATGGTTTAGTAAACATACCCCTTAGAGACTGAAGACCCCAAAGACAGTATCAACAGCATATAGACATATAGGCTGAGATGGACAGCAAGTCAATTCCAAAGTGCTACCAGATATATCCATCAGTGTACAGTCACACCACAGAGATAGTCCCTTATCTATAGAACTTACTATCTAATCTTATCGAATCACAAAGTTTGAAAGGGATAGATGTGGAAATAGTGGTAGAAACAGAAGAGGGAAATCAGTTGAATTTCCTGGGCGTTCCACTGCAGCAGCATCACTAGTGGGGAGGGGTAGAGAGAATATTATCCAATTTCAAGCAAGTCTACCAGCCAAGCTTCTAGTACAGTTGTGAAAGATTATCTGTACTTTTCATTAGGAGGAATACTATGTTCCCTGCTGAGACGTATTAGAGTAGCTTTTGGCAGAAGTAGAATCTGATGAATCCACATTTGTGGGTGTTTCTATCAAACACATCAGGTATAAAGATGTGGTGGCAGACAATGTTTGGAAAATGTAGTCATGCTTAGTGATGAGGAGGTAGTAAGTGATACTGGCAGGGTCCAAGAGCAACTCACCGGTACAGCAAGTAATGGAGAGTGTGAAGGATATCCCTGGCCTTTCATCATCTGCTCTGCCCTCAGCCTCAGTTCTGGCAGCAGCAGCAATAGCAGCAGCAGCAGCCCCAAGAAGCGTAGAGGATGTCCTTTAGAACATCAGAGGTTTGGATATATTTAAAGTGCTTGAGGATCCACAGAATGCAGAATGCCTGTGGAGGAAAGCTCATGGACAGTCTTTCTAACAGTGGCATTTTGCATCATTTGTGGAAACTGTATCCTTTCAGGCTTCATCTGTTGAATCCATTTTGCACCGCAAGTAATGGTGAGCCCCTTGCCTTCTTCCCCAGGTTGGTACACCACATGCACAACACTGGTGTCTGTCTAAATACATCACTATAGAGAAGAAGGGGTAATGTTCAGCATCACTGTCCCAGAGCAAGTGGTAGGCAGCTTCAAAGAGTGTGTGATATGGTGCATCAGGGAAATGATTGGCCTAGATGACCAGCCCTTGAAGGTAAATGAGAACATGGGGTTTAAGATGGCTATTGCGTTTTTTAGCCCCTGCATACCAAGTACCCCCCAGGACAACACTTAATAGGTGGGTGATCCTCAGCCAGTATCACCAATGCTGTGCCTGGCTGCAGGCACTATTAGTCAAGGCAGAGAGTAGCAACATGCACTTCACCAGCAGTATTTGGAGTAGTCAGAATACTACACATGCCTACCTCTCCCTGATAGCAAGCAGGCTATGGCACACCAGCAGCAGCATCCATATTTTGGTGATATCGTAACAGTGATAAAATGATGATGATGGGGGTCTAGCAGTTAGGTGGGGAAGGACAACTGTGTTTCCTGTCTATGGTGTAACAGATGGCAGGAAGAACTTGGTTAAAGCAGTGAAGGAGAAAAGCTTTTATGGTATCTATTCATTGCACACTTGCTGCATTTGGTAGTAAAAGACTCCTCGGACTTGGGGAGCAAGAGAAGTAGCAGTCATGGCTTAAGGATATTAATTGAGAAGTATAGAAATATAGTGGGGTAATTTCATTGGAGTTTGAAGTGTGGGTCTGGGCTGTATCTAAAGCAAGAAGCATCAGGGACACATGTGCACAAACTCATTCAGGATATTGGTACCGAATAGAAATGCGAATATCTTAGACCAAAAAGATTAGTGGAGCAATAGGCAGCCTTCTATCAGATGACATTTGATACTGAAATCTGTATTGAAAGCCCCCTGAGGCATTAGAATTGGACAAATATGACTCGAGTCATAGATGACATGAAGCCGTTCAAGGATGCTACCAAGAAAATGAGTTCCAGAAGGGCCACCCTGAGTATTGTCATCTCAATAGTGAGTACCCTGATGGCGAAGTCAGAGAAGTTTTAGCATTCTAGCAGAGAAAGAAATTAATATCTGTGATATTGATACTAATGGACTCTGCAAAAATAAGTGGAAATTGATTGAAACCGCTCAGCAAGGAGGATGTTTACATGCTAGCTACCCTGTGTGTCCCATGGGTGAAAGGAAGTATTGCCATTCAGGTCAAGCATTGATGTAGTGGAAGGTGTTTCATGTACAAGAAAGAGTACCAAATGCAAGGAGCAGTGGGGATGCAGCAGAGAAAAGTGTAGATATGCCATAAATCAGTACCGCAGCATGAACACCTCTCCCACCTTTATTTGCTGGTCGCCCATGGGCCTCATGGAACCTTCTTTGTTGATGTAGGTCTTGCTACAATGGTAAATGAAAGAGATGAGCATTAGTGTGCTACTGAGACCCATGCACAAACCTCTGTAAAGTCCATCAAGGCCATGACTACAGATTCCTTGGCATACTATCTATACAAGTCTGCAGTCTGGCTAGATCTTACTAAGGTCACCCAACATTTCCTTTCCTACTAGCATGTTCAATGAATGAATATTTTCAATGGCAGAGGATAGTGTGAATAGCAATACACAGGAAGCAAGAGTGGAGGATGAACACAGGTGCTTTATTGGATCCCCAACGCGTTTCGGCGGATGCCTTCTTCGGGGGGAAGGATACTTTAATAAATATAAAACAAAACATTAAAAACATAATGAATCAAAAAACAAATTTAAACGGGCATATGGTTAAAAATATGACCATTAATACAACAATCAAAACACCATAAATGATCAAAATGACCAATAAATAAATACATAGTTAAACAATAAAATGAAAAAGTACACAGATATAATTAAAAAACATATAAGTAAATTAAAATATAAAAATATAAAATAGACGCAGGGCAAGGCGAAGTCTCCATCAAATATGAAAAACAATGTACAAACATGGGTGCAACATGTTACTCACATTCAAGCACTGTGGGTACAAAGACCTCTTATAGTGTAGCTATTACCATGGAACTGGCAACAATAGGATCTTGCAAAATATAACTGCTGTGTATCTTTTTAAAACTGCAATATACCAATTAAAAAATTATCTATAAGGGAACCATCGGATTTGCTAAAATGAAACCTAAGCTCTATTTAAACTTAAAACCACACAAAGCTCCAACTCTAAGTAACAGGAAGAAGGTGACAGAGAACCCTATTGTGTTGTTATTAGCATAATTAATAACATAACAAACTAAAACCTATACTAAACAGAAGGAAAATGTCAGAGAACATGTGGTGCTATTGTAGATATAATCAATGACATAGCAAATATGAACCTATACATAGGAGAACCATTGTGTTGCTACTGGAGAGCATCGTATTAAAACTGAATTGAAAAGATTAAAAACCTTATCTGACAAGAAAGGGGAGGTGATAGGTGCTAGTGGTGAAAAACTGTGAATCTTCCTCAACTGACGGAACACATATAATGTAACCAGTGATGAATGTGAAAGATAAAATTGTGACAATTACCATGAAAACTTGGTTTTAAGGGACATTTGGGCATCATATCTTAAAAAGTGAACTCTAATCACGTTACAAAGATGTCCTTAATGTAAAAATAATGCCTGGAAAATATTAAAAGACTGCCAGAACTAGGGCTATATCTTGCATATGAGAAGTCTGTCTCCAGAGACTAAAACCAGCATTCTAAAACAAAAAGAACTAATACAGTCTTGCTGAGCTAAAAAGATGTAAGTCCAAATTATAAAAAAAAAATTATGTGCTGTGTACAAATCGTTAGAAAACTAGATACATCAGACGTACCTGACAAGGTAAACCGTGCTGCTCAAGGTGCATTCAAAGGAAAGCCAGTTGTATGGTAGAGGAAGGATTTTAAGACGACGAAAACCGTGCCAAAAACAGAGGGCGTGGCCAGCTGACCACTAAATTCTCAGGAAGACCGACATATACTAAGAGACATTGAAATGATTAAATAAACTGCTAAGACAGGTTAATAGAAATTGTATATACACAATCGTGTGGGACACGATTTTATGCTCACTGTGGTTTGTTACCAAGAACAAATACTTTAAATTGTTTTAACCAATAAAGGAGCACTCACATTACAACTAATCTGTGTATAGCACGCATAATCACCACCTTGGTGTATAAATGAAATGAATAAATAAGCAAGAAGATAAAATCAATAAAAAATATAAAAAAATTGTAATTGTTTTTGAAAAACTAATAAAGGAACACACGCTTACAACCAATCTATATTGTAACCACATAATTGCCACTATAGTGTATAAATAAATTGAATAAATAAGCAGGGGAGTAAAATGAAAACTGTAAACGTTTTTGAAAAAACAGTGAAGGAGGACTAACATATGAACTGATTCATGTGTAGAAAATGTCAATTCATTATATAAATAAATTAAGTAAATGAGTAGGGGGTTGGGAAGAATAGTGACAAATGAACTGTCATGATGTTGAACCCATATTTCTTACTAACTGTGTATTGCGTATGTAAAAATATTAATAGCAAAAATAGTTGTAATGAACTAAGAGACGTCTTCAATGTAATTAACAATGTAAAGATATGTGAATCATAAGAACACTGATAAATCTACCTCCTGGTTCAATCCATTAGGTTCCAAACTGTTGAATTCGTAGATATATCTCTGCTCTAATTTAAGCAATATCTTATTGACATCACCTCCTCTCCAATGAGGAACTACTGTCTTTATAACTAAATATTTTCTGGTCGCCCATGGGCCTCATGGAACCTTCTTTGTTGATGTAGGTCTTGCTACAATGGTAAATGAAAGAGATGAGCATTAGTGTGCTACTGAGACCCATGCACAAACCTCTGTAAAGCCCATCAAGGCCATGACTACAGATTCATTGGCATACTATCTATACAAGTCTGCAGTCTGGCTAGATCTTACTAAGGTCACCCAACACTTCCTTTCCTACTAGCATGTTCAATGAATGAATATTTTCAATGGCAGAGGATAGTGTGAATTCATACTTTTAATGGCAGAGGATAGTGTGAATTCATACTTTTAATGGCTAGTATAATGGTGTACTTGTTGGACATGCTGGAGTTGCTAAAGAAAATCCCCCTTCTTCTTGGCTTCCCCCAATTTCCATTGACTGGGAGAAGGACTGAGTGCAAAGCTCTATTAAAGCAATGAACTGTTCTCGGTGTCTTGCTGTGGTTTTGCCAGTTGCCAGTCCAGTTGCTGCTCTCCAGCAGCTCTTTCATTGGGTTCTGCTAACTTCATATACGAAAACATAAAAAGAGATAAAAACCTTCTCCTCATCTGTAAATTTCTACTTCTTCTGCTTCTACTCCCTGCCCTACCTGATACAAGCCGTGATTCTTCCCAGATTCTTGACTTGCTTCTAAAGGACTCTGTTAACTCCTGAAAGAACAAAAAAATAAGAGACTCCTCCTCTGCATCCCTGTGCTACTGCCAGTGCCATGTGCTAGGCACTTCCCAGCCTGCTCTTTAGGTTTAGTGCCACTGCCCTTAGGGCCAGAGTCTAGATTTTGGCACCCGTAAGTAATACTAGATAGCAGATCCCATGGACGAGGGTGGGGGTCTTAGAGATCCTAAGGACTGGAGAACCAGAAGAGGGACAGAGGAAGTAGCAGATACACATCGTCCAGAATAAGTGGAACCAAGCTCCTGTTTGGCCTTGGTATTTTGTGCCTTCGAAATATGGCACCTTAGGCAGTTGCCTATGGCTGTATCTGGGCCGGTCTGCCTGCCTACCTTATTTTTTCACTAGCGCCATTCTAGCTGTTGCTGCTGCCCGGTGTGATCAGCTGTTCTGCCACATACTTTTTCCACTGGGGGGTTTTCTCCCCCCCCCTCAAAAAAAAAAGAAAAAAAACAGCAAAGAAATAATTAAAAAAAAAATGTATTTCACTTTTCTAGCATTAGTCCTTTGAATTGTTCATGAGCCTGTTATAGCTGCTGACTGGATAAGTGCTGGGACGGCCCTTGCCCTGCCCATAGGCTGCCCTGGCGCTTAGCGACACTGTTGTTTAGTGCTGCTTAATATCCCTCTCAGCAGAGTTTATCCCTGCTAACCAGATAAACCTTTTTGAATATCAGGCCAATAATTTCTGTCAAGCTATGTGTGTTTCCTATGGACACATCTTAGAAAAGTCTGACAAAAACGGAGCCCTCAGCTGCCCCACTAATGTATTCTATCTATCTAAAGTAAGAGCTGCAGACAGAGGTTGAGGCTGTAAGATTATGGGAGCCAGTAACCAAATAAGTGCTTTTGAGAGTGTATTCTGTGGTGCTATACAGCTAGTGCTGCTGAATAGTCTCTGGATAGCGCCCGAGCGGTCTGGAGGTGGGAGCCAAGGCAGAGATGCAATTTATCTGTATCATGATTTTATTTATTTATTTAATGTCTTTTTTTATACCGCGCTCTTTGGAGTCAGCTTGGTTTTACAGTCAACAACGTTTGTACAGTGCAGGCAGGACCTACACTGGACTTGAACAAGTATAACAACTTGGTATTAACAAGGGAAGCTTTGTACAGGCTGCGCCATCAGTCACAGGTGACCGGGCTTACTTACCACTATTTACAGGTTGGCTAACTATATACAGATTGGTCGCCCATCTTGAGATGTCTCGTATTGCTCGGTGACCATTTGTGATTTTCTGTGGCTATGTACACTTGACGTCTATTACACGGTGGCATTACAGTATTACATATTGGTGTCATTTCAGTATTAGACATTGGTGTCATTTACAGCATTAGGTCACAATATACCCATTCAAACATACTGGGTGTCATTTCAGTATTAGACATTGGTGTCATTTACAGCATTAGGTCATAATATACCCATTCAAACATACTGGGTGTGTATCATTGATCTAGAGGGTGGAGCTGCAATCATGTGGCGTGGGTGCGCAAGGGGTGAGGGCTTGGTTGTTAGGTGTGTCTGATTGTGATATGTTGTTTGTATGCAAGTAGTGTTGGAGGAAGAGATGGTGCTTCAGTGCCTTCCTAAATTGGGCGAGGTCAGTGATGCCCCGGATGGTGGATGGAAGGGCGTTCCAGCATGTGGGTGCATAGAGGGAAAAGGCTCTGTTTCTTGTTGCTTGTGAACATTTTGTTATTGCCTTTGGGATTATCAAAGTGTTGGCAGCAAAAGATCTCCTGGCTCTGTTGTGGGGGGGGGGGGGGGTGATGGAGGAGGTCTGTGAGGAAGGCAGAGGAGCACTTGTGCACTTGTTCATGGCTTTTAAGGTCATCAGTAGTATTTTGAAGGAAAGTCTGCAGTGGACTGGCAACCAGTGCAGGTTTTTCAAGATTGGGGTTACGTGCTCCCTCCTGGAGGCTCCATGCAAACTTTTTGCGGCTGCATTCATTGCCAGCTGTAGCGTGTTCAACGTGCTCTTCGGGAGTCCTTGCAGAATTGCGTTGACATAGTCAAAGTGGGGGATTATTAGGGCCTGAGGGATTACTAGGGCCTGATAGATTGTTCAGAAGTCGTCTGGCTCAAGCAATTGTCGTAGGTGTTGGGTTGTCCTTATCTTTGGTTAACTGCTTTGACCACATTGCTTATGTGTGCCTTCATGTCTAGCTGTTGGTCTAGTGTGACTCCAAGATAATGTACTGTAGGCTTGCTGAGGAGCTCGGCGTTTCATACTTGCAGTGAGGTGGGTGGGGTAAATGCTTGGTTCATGGTGATGAAAAGGATCTCAGTTTTGTTGAAGTTTATTCTGAGTCTTTGATTATGGAGCCAGTCAGAGACAGCATCGAAACAGGTTGTTAGCGGTGAGAAATCTGGTTGGTCAGTTGAGAAAGGCAGATAGAGCAGTACATCACCTGCGTATACCAGACCTTTAGTGCCTGTATACGGATAGTTAGCCAGATACCTTAGAACAGCACAAAGCCATTATACATGGCTATCCAGCTAGCTATCCATATAGAGATGCTGAAAATCACCACGATAAACATGGTGCCGGTGCTGACCGTAGCGACTGGATGCTCCACACTGGCCACTATCCTGATACTGGTGTCGAGTACCTGATTTTATTTAAACCTGACAGCAGACTTAAAAAGAAAATGCTGCATTCACTATAGTAGACCTGATAACTTGTACTAGCAAGCACACAGTGCATGGTGCACCCTGAACAGCAGCACCATGCTGCACTGCCGCACTGCCAGACATACAGCCATTTTTTTAAACATTGTATCTGCCTCTAAACTCTGTGCAGCCTCTCAGCCTCTGTGCTCATTCTCAAAGCTCTCACCTCAGTGATCGATTGTAAAATGGTAGCTGTGCAGCTCCTGTTTTTGTTTCACTTTGTGACATGCTGGGATTGGCTGGTTGGAAATCTGCTTGCAAAGAATTAATTCCTCTCCTTTCCCCATCCCCCACTAGCTCCAGGCTGTCAGAGATGAAAAGTAAACATGCAGTGCTTCTGTTCTGAATAATGACCCCTAGCATTCAATAGAAAACTGAATGAAATCAAACAACAATAAATAAATCATTCCATTGCCACTTTTATTTCATTTCACTCAAAAAACAAATGAAATGAAACAGCCTGATTCTTTGTGTTCTCATTTTGTTTTCCAATGAATTAACATCCCTAGTGTCTGTACATTGCAGATTGGCAGATATTGCACTTTATGCTCCACTCGCTTGTATGTCAATTATTGAAAAAGAAAAAAAAATACCCATCTGTATTAAATGAGCAGACACACCTGAAATTCCAGTCACCAATCCATCATCTATCATTCTTGAAAAAGTAGTATCAGTGGGAGCTTGAATGACTGCTAACAAAGCTGAAGGGATAGAAAAAATTATCTACTCAGAAACAGATTCAATTTACTGAGCAAATCAATTGACTTAATTCTAATGGATTTCTCTTCAAATATCAGCAGAACAAGGTGTCCTAAACTCTTCCATGAAGATAAGATAATTCGGCACAGGTGCCAAGTTAGTGGATAAGAAACCTCACAAAAAGCTATAAATCCCCCCTCTTCAATTAAGGGAGCTTACAAAAGAGGATTTGGAAGTGGAGTGGGTAGGAACGGGGTAAGGTAGGTGGGAACAGCTATTACAAATTTATAACAGCCAAATATACTTTTAAAAGACGCAAACATAATTTGCCAGAAAACTGAGGATCCCAGCTTGCTTCTCTGGGAGATAGAAGACAAAGATCGTAGAAAAAATAAATATTTGTATCCAAAAACTATCATAATGAAAATACAGGATATTTTAATGCTATCCATGTCCTTCTTTTTATGTGTATATATATGATGTGCCACATTCACTAAACTGTACTGTGCTATTTGAATATTCAATTATTGGGATAAAGAAGAACAGAGAATGACTATCTGAGACTTGTCTTCAGTTCTGACTTTTGCTCTTTAGCTTTCTGTTACCTTGAAATAACTGAACAAAAAGAAATAATTATCAGTTTTCAACGGGGTCAACAGCTGATGATATTATTTAGCACAAACCAAAGAACTTTTAAGTAACTTGTGAGAAAGCTGAATGAAGTACTTTTAGAATTTAGTACTCAATTTTTCAGCTAGGGTCACACACTAGATGGATATATTTTTTTGTGCCTTGAAATTGCTTAAATTTATTTGAAACTCGATGCCTTATTCTGCACCTGCAAAAAGAATTCATTAGCTTGTGCCATTGTATTTGATGCTCCATGAATTTGTTTATGAATAAGGAAGGAATCCAAATCATGGAGAGGGCCAGATGAGGGCGGGGTCTGCCGCAGAAAGGTTTGTTGAGCAGGAAGCTTGGGGAAAAGAAGACCATGTCTGGACTTCAAAGTAATTCAAGTATGAGGGAAGGAGGGAGTCGGGGGCAAGGTTCCCAAAGGTGAGACAGATAACCCACCCCCTGTTTCCCTCAGTATCTGTCCCCTGAAGAGAGTTGGGGAATGATGGAGTGTATTTTTTTTCTCCTTTTTTCCTTCTCTTCATACTCCCTTTTTTGAATGGAAAAAAAGACAAAAAAATTTCTCTAGGGCCAGATCTGATCTGAGGACAGAAAAAGCATGAAGGGCCAGACAGATTTGTTTTAAGGACCACATCCAGCCTTTTCACCCTAGTTTAGGGACCGTGGCTCTTAGTTACTGCAATTAAGTATATTAACCTGGGTTTCCTTCATGATGCTAACAGGAAATGATATTAATTAACTGATTTTTAAATATTAAATCAATCATAAATTAACCCCAGAACCAAAATCATTATTCATCATTAACTATGAAATGAATTTAATTTTAATAAATAAATTCATCATCCCTTTTTTCACCTATCAATCCTTTTCAAAAGAATAAATTAACTTGACATACAAAATATATACTATTTAAAAACTACTCTTAACTTATACAATATTTTTTATTAATTTATTTATTTGGTTCTTCTATACCGCCCCTTCCAGAGATCAGGAGTGGTTTATATTTAACACAACATACCGTATTACAAAGAACAGAGGTTGAACTATTTACATTTTATTTATTAACTTCAAAGTTTCAAATATCCAAGATAGATTTTCTCAAAATGGGTTCAATCCAAGAATTTTGATGTACAAAATTCAAACTTATCTTTATTTGTATGATCGTGTCTACTCACAGTATTTCTGCGTGACCCACTGCAGGGCATGAAAGCCTCCCTGTTGAAGCAATATTTTGAGAACTTATGGCTATAAATGAGTTTCCTTTACCCTGCATATGAAATCTTGGAAGTGAAGGCAATTACTACTCTCCCAGTGTTGCTGAAGAATGGTTAGAACTTTGAACTGTGAGGATTTGTATTACCTTGCAATTTTGAAATTCAAGCTAGAATTTAAGAACATAAGAACATAAGAAATGCCATATTGGGTCACACCAAGGTCTATCAAGCCCAGTATCCTGTTTCCAATAGTGGCCAATCCAGTTCACAAGAACCTGTCAGTTTCCCAAAAAGACATACAGGTTTCACAGTGCTTGTATTGGGGCAAGCAGTGGATTTTCCAGGTGCTCTTTATTAATGGTTTATGGACCTTTCCTCCAGAAACTTGTCCAAACCTTTTTTAAACCCAGCTACACTAACAGCTTTTACTACATACTCCGGTAACAAACTCCAGAGTTTGATTAAGAGTTGAGTGAAAGACAGAGACAGCTGTTCCTGACGTCATTTCCTAATGCCGCGTCGGAGGAAAGTGCGGTTCGAGTTAGCTCCCCAGACTCCCTTACCAGTGTCCTCCGAGTTACCTGAGAGAGCCGCGATAGTTGGTCCTTTAGATGCATTTCTTCGTTGGGAAGGTTAGCCACAAGTGGGGGTGAGAAGCTCGGATGAGAGTTCGCCAGAGCCGGTGAGCTCGGCATCTCCTTCGGGCAGTGACCTGACGCCCCCAGAAGTGAGGAGACTGCCGAAGCTAGCGTGTGTTGGGGAGCGGGTAAGCAGTTATGACACTGTGGTGCATCTTACAGGTGTTCCTGCAGAGTTGCTGGGGTTGCTGCTGAGCGTGTCTGCGAGTGGGGAAGTGCCCTCGCAAGTTCCTTCTGCCCCAGGGACGCTTGGATTACAGCAGCTGAAGGCGGAAGTAAGGGGAGCAGTTTCTTCACCGGTATCGGCTCCTGAGATGGCACTGGCTACAATCGAGCACCTGCCCTTTGAATTGCAGAGACCGGAGCAATTTACACTTGAAGCCATTTGGTCGGCTATTATGCAACTCAGTGAGGCTATTATCCCCCAAGTTCAAAGTTTACAGGCTCAGGTGGTGTTGGCTGAGAGGAATTGCTCTTTGAATTCTGAGGCCATCGATACATTAAAATCTACAGTTACTGAGTCTTCTGGTCAAATTGAGTGTTTGGATTCCCAGACGGAGGCTTTGATGAAGGATTTTAGTAATTTGAGAAGCCGGAAGGAAGAATTGGATAATCATTCAAGAATGACTAATTATGTATGATTAATTTTCCAAAAGTGGCGGGTATTTCTGCTAAAGATATGTTTAAAGCTTATATGTTAGAGGTGCTTGGGGTGTCCTCTGAGCTTTGTCCACCATTGGTTAAGATATATTATATCCCTATGGGTCAAAAGGTTTCTTCAGATGCTGTTGTACCCGGTTTGCAAGAGATAGATGTTCTAAATGTCACAGCTATGTTAGAGTCATCAGATATAGATGTAGCCACCTTGGCTACTTGTTTAATAACTTTGCCTTGGCATCTGACAGGGAATGGCTTCTAAAAATGTTCTTTAAGAAGAGAAATGTTGTTTTTAAGGGTTGCCTGGACTGCATGTTTCCTGATTTGGCTAGGGAAACCCAAAGATGCAGAAAAGAATTTTAAATTCCTCGTCCGAGGATCTTCCAATTGGGTGGGCTCTTCTTTTTGAAATACCCTTGTAAGTGTCTTGTGAAATTAGAAGGTAATTCATATATTTTTTTTCCATCTCAACTGATTTCCTTTTTGAATGCCCAAGGGGCCCTTACTGGTGGGTCTATCTCCTGTTCTACTCCATCTTGATTAAGGTGGGATGATATGTCTCTGTTTAATTCCTATTAGAATATTTTGTTGTATTAGTTTACTATTTTTGGATCTTTCCATATTGTGGACTAGAGCGGAAATTTCAGCTTAATGTATTTCTTCTGGATTTTTCTTATGTGTTATTGTATTCTCTGATTTCCCGATTACCTTGCAAGTGTATCTGTCCTTGTAATTATTGATTATTCTATAAATAAAAAGTTATAAAAAAAAAGCGTTGAGTGAAAAAAAATTCTCTTATTAGTCTTAAATGGATTACACTATAGCTTCATTGCATATCCCCCTAGTCTTTCTACTTTTTGATGGTGTAAACAATCGATCTAAGTTTAGCCGTTCTTCTCTGTTCATTAATTTATAGACCTCTATCATATCTCCCCTTAGCCATCTCTTTTCCAGGTTGAAAAGCCCTAATCTTTTAAGCCTCCCCTAATAGGGGTTATCCTTCTATCCCCTTTACCAGTTTTGTCGCTCTTCTCTGTACCTTTTCTAAATATGCTATATCCTTTTTAAGATATAGCGACCAGAATTGCACACAATATTGAAGGTGTGGTCGCACCATGGAACAATACAGTACAGAGGCATTATTATATCCTGGGTTTTATTCTCCATTTCTTTCCTTATTGTTCCTAGCATTTATTTGCCTTCTTGGTCACCGCTGCACATTGCACAATAACGCCTACATCTTTTTCCTGGATGGTGGTTCCTAATGTGGAATCTTGCATCGTGTTACCATAGTTTGGGTTGTTCTTTCCTAGGTGCATAATTTTGCATTTGTCCACATTAAATTTCCTCTGCCATTTGAACATCCAGTGTCCCAGTTTATCAAGGTCCTCTTGCAATTTTTCACAATCCTCTTGGGTTTGAACAACTGTGAATAGTTTTGTGTCATCTGCAAATTTGATTACCTCACTCGTTATTCCCATTTCTAGGTCATTTACGAATATGTTAAAAAGCAATTTGTTCTATGAAGATGACATTTGAGAGGATTCATATGTATAGAGAAAGAGACTGTGAGTGGGCATGTGCATGCAAATAAACATAAAGTGTGGTTACTCACCTGCAGAAGATGTTCTCCATGGACAGCAGGAATAAGTCCTCACATGTGGGTGACACAGCGCTGCTTGGGAATTCTCCCCAGCTTTAGTAGAAGCTTTTGAGAGGCTCCATCACGCATGCACACCTGCCTTCCCACCTGCCGTGGAGCCATTTTCTCCAGTATGATATCAAAGCAGTAGCCATAAACAACTGCTTGAGGAGGCGGGAATGTTGTTAAGACTTAATCCTGCTGTCAATGGAGAACACCTGCTACAGATGAGTAACTATGCTTTCTCCGTGGACAAGTAGGAAGTAAGTCCTCATGAATGGGACTCCCAAGCTACAGGCTACTGAAAACTGAGGAGTCCAAGAGCCCAATAGGAGCAACGGAACCGAAGAACAAGAGAAACACAATGGGTACTCCCTCTAACGGACTTGATAGATTCAGCATCATCAGCGTACAGCATCACTGAGGAATACACTTTTTTGGTAGCCTGGATGGACAGAAGGTCCATGGGAAGGAGTTGGAACCTAATTCCCAAAGAGATGCCAGAGCATGGCTTATCTGAAGTTGCTTTTGTGTTGGGAATCCCCATCCAGACAATAATGAGCATGCACATCTTCCTCCATGTTGGCCACCGATGCAACCATGGCTTTGAGGCAGTTTCTCCAAATGGCTGAGTTTTGCGCATACCATGACAGTCATGAACCTCACTTCTAAGCCAGGGTAAGTGGCATATGATCTCAGTTTTTCAAATTTACTGCTAATGCTCAAAGTAGTACTTGCATCATGCCAAAAAGAGCCTCCCTTTGGATTTCGTAAGATGTTTAAGACTAATAAAAGAAAATATATTTTTTCACTCAACATGTAATCAAACTCTGGAATTTGTTACCGGAGGATGTAGTAAAGGCTGTTAGTGTAGCTGGGTTTAAAAAAGGTTTGGACAAGTTCCTGGAGGAAAGGTCCATAAACCATTATTAAGAAGGGACCCAGGATATCAATGCTTGACCCAGTACAAGCATTGTGGAACCTGTGTCTTTTGGGGAAACTGCTAGGTACGTATGACCTAGATTGGCCACTGTTGGAAACAGGATACTGGGCTTGATGGACCTTGGTCTGACCCAGTATGGCATATCTTATGTTCTTATGGTATGGTATGTATGGTTAATTTTCAAGGCGTGCTTGGAAAATCCTCTTAATTAATTCTGTGGCACCCAACATGATTGGAAATAACTCAGTATCTTTCTGCCACATTTTCTTAATCTCTGACTGCATTTCTTGGTATTTGAAGGTTTTCTCCCTCTAAACACGATTCATAGAGTAGTCGCTTGGAACTGACACTTTTATAATCAATGCCATTCTGGTGTTTTTCTCCTTCACCACTATATCCAGCTTCCTCGCATCCAGCTTTTTATCGGTCAGAATGGGATTATCCCAGGTGATCATAACCTCCTTATTCTCTGGAATTCTTTTAGGGTCATAATCCCAGTGCTTTTTGGACACAGTGATGTTGTAGTGCTTACAGAGTTTCCAATGGATAAGGCACACTACTTTATTGTTCCTTTCTGTATAGAAATTTTCTGCCATCAGAACTTCACAGCCAGCTAAGAGATGAATCACTGTTTCCAGGTCTTTCCCACAGAAGCGAGATGGCCGTTTTACCAGTTTTTTCAGTTCTTGTTGTAAACCATCTCGTCCGTAAGCCACTGTCCTGGTCTGCAACTATGAACCTCTCATCCTTCAGTTTCAGTTTACCTGTCCTCAACCTTTCATGTGTCTGCCTTTGATCAGCAAAGGGTACCTGGAGTAATACTCTGTATTTCCAACTGTATTTGTGCATTTGCCACTTGTTTTTCCTTGTCTGTTCATCTAATTCCTTGAAAGTTTTTTTCTTTTGTTTTGCAAATTCTGTTACTTCCTTCCCTGTGTGTGCTTGTGGAGTCTCACGTATTCCATCTAGTCGTCGGAATGCCTGTCTAAGTTTGATGATGGAGACATATTCTGGATGTTTACTTTCATATTTTAGTACTTTTTAAGTATTTGGATCTGATGATGCAGGTAAGTAGCCTGGAGGCCTATGATAGTATCTCTGTATGTGTAATCAATCTCTATGAGTCCTAGTCCTCCTTTTGGCATACACCAATTCTTGTAGATTACCTCTTGGTCATGGAGGCATGTTCTTGTATACACATCCAGTTTTTCAAGATCTGTAAGTGGCCAATCCAGAACCCCAAAATTGTATGAGAGTACAGGAATTGGCAGTTGATTGATGGCTTGTATCTTATTCCATGATGTTAAAGCACTTTTCAGTAATGATTTTAATCTCCTTTAGTATTCTTTACTGATCTTTTCTCTCAGTAATTTCTGCTTAAGCTTTGTTCCTTCCTCTACTCTGAGATACTTATATATGCCTTCCTGTTCAAGGTCCTTCAGCCAGGGAGATGTTTTCCATTTTGCTCAATTTTCCTCTAAAAAAGTTGCCTTTGCACATTTTTCAAGGCCAAAGGTCATCCTGATGTCATCAGAAAAGCTTTTCACCACATGGACTTTCTCTGCTAATTGTTGGCTGCTGGAACTGTAGAACTTTAAATCATCTACAAATAATAAATGAGATGTCTTTGGTTTGTTATCTTCTTTAGGATTTAGGCTAAATCCGTATCCCAAAGCTTTTATGAGAGTACCTGTTGGATTAAGTGCCACACAAAACAGAAGGGGCAGCAGGGAATCTCCATGAATTATTCCTTGCTGGATCTTAATGTTGGGAATGATGTACTACTGACCATCATCATATTTCTAAGAGTGTGGTTTGTCGCATTGTCATGGTGAACTTAATGTATTCTATCAAACCAGGATTCATTTTACACATTTCAAGGCAATTTATTATCCAAGAGTGTCACTGTCGCATTGGGAATCCCCATCCAGACAGTAATGAGCTACAGATCTCTTCATGGAGACTGAGTGCAAGTTGGCCACTGACGCAACTACAGCTTTGACATTGTAAGCCGTGATATAGCCATCAAGGCTCAGGTCTGCCTGGGCATAAATGAGAGATATGCGGTCTGCTAGCCAGCTCAGCAGAGTGTGTTTTGAAGCAGCAGCCTCCAGCTTGATAGGGTTAAAAGAGACAAACAGCTGTGTGGATGTACAGTGTGCCTTCATCCGCTCAAGGTAAAATTCCAGGGCGTGTTTGCAGTCTAAGATGTGCAGCGCCACCTCCCTCCAATTGGCAAACCTGGGGAAGAAAGTCAGCAGAACGACTGACTCGTTGAGGTAGAACGCAGATGCCACCTTTGGCAAGAAATGCGGATGCGTGCACAAGACTACCCTATTGTGGTTGAACCTGGTGAACGGTAAGTGAGCCACCAATACCTGGAGCTCACTGATGTGGCATGCCAAAGTGACTGCCACCAGAAACAAGACCTTCCAGGTCTGGAATGTCTGAGGGTAGGAGGTAAGCAGCTCGAAGGGAGCTGATAAGATCTGTGCCAGAACCACATTAAGATTCCAAGCCACCAAGGGGACTTGACTGAAAGTTTAGAGGCTGGGCTGGGCAGCGGCTGGGCTGAGATGGGTTTCCCCTCTAAGCTGTAATGGTAGGCCCCAGTTGCGCTCAGGTGGACTCTGACTGAATGGGACTTGAGACTGGAGTTCGAGAGGTGCAGAAGGTACTCCAGAAACCTGTCTACAGTGCAGGAGAAGGGATTTAGATCCCAGTCCGTGCATCAGCAAGAGAACCTCCATCACTTGAATGCTTAAGATTTTCATGCAGAATTCTTGTGGGAGGCCAAAAGAACCTCCATAACATTCTCAGGTAGGTTGAGCTCTGAGAGAACTACCTGCTCAACATCAACCCCATGAGGGCCAAGGACCGGATGTTGGAATGCAGCAAGGTCCCATCCTCCTGAGATATGAGATCTGGGGCAGAGCCCAGCCACAGAGGTTTCCTCTGAGAGAGTTGGAGCAGCAGGCAGAACCACGGCTGCTTGGGCCAATATGGGGAAATGAGAATCATCATGCCCCTGTCAGCCTGCAGCTTCAGTAATGTCTTTGCCATGAGCAGAATGGAAGGATAGGCATAAAGCAGGCCCACTTCCCAGTAGATGAGGAAAGCATCCAATGCCAGCCAGTCAGAGGATGTGATCCTGGAGCAGAACTGATCCACCTGGGCTTTGTATGAGGTGACAAAGAGATCTATAGCTGGGGTACCCCACTCATGAAAAATCCTCCTCACAACCACCTTTATGAGGATCCACTCATATGGCTGGAGAACACAGTTCAGCTGATCCAAGAGGGAGTTGAGGTCCCTGGACAGAGCCCTCAGCTACATCCCATGAGCAATGGAAAACTCCTGCAGGTGGATCGCCTCCCAGCACAGAAGATATGAACCTGTGATACCTTGCTTGTTGACATAGCACATGGCCACCTGATTGTCTGGATCATCACAGACTGATTGGCCAAATTAACCTAGAACACCCAGAGAGAGTTTGCTATGGCCCAGAGTTCCAAGAAATTGATTTGGTGCAGGCTCTCCTGCTCGGACTACAGGCCCTACTTTAGCAGGCTGTAATGTGCCCCCTGCCCCGCTTTGACGCATCTGTCATCAGCATCCGCTGGGGGGGTGACATCTGGAATGGGAGACTTCTAAGCAAGTTTGGCGCTCCAGCCACCAGTACAGGGACTGCGTTAGAGGCCTGGTAACCGCCACCCAGTCCTGGAGGTGGTCCGTTGCCTGTGTCCATTGCGTACTCAGAGTCCATTGAGTTTGTCTCATTGACAGATAGGCCAGCAGAGTAACATGCACGGTCGAGGCCATATGAACAAGCACTCTCAGCATCCTCCGGGCTGTCAACTGATGTCTCTGCTGGGTATCGTGGACCAAGGCTGTCATCTTTGCAGGCGATCGATCAGGAGAAAGGAGGTGGCAACTTGGCAAAGTGAAGCATGTAGTCATTTCCAACTATATGCAGCACCCACTAATCTGAGGTGATGAGAGGCCACCTCTGGGTGAATTGCACAAACTGCCCCCCACCAGAGGGTTGTCTCCTGCAAAGACTGGAAGATTGGCTATGCTCTGGATGAGACAGTCAAAACCCCACCCCAAACTTGGGCTGTGGAACTGGTTGGGATTTATGTGTCTTCTCCCAGTGCTGCTGACTTGAAGCCGGCACCCTCAGCTGAGAGCTCTGTGTGCTTGGGAGGTACTGGTTCTTCCACTGGTAGAAAGTCTTCATGCCCTGGCCCTTCTTCCGAGAAGGATCAGCTTTTGTTGAAAGCCTGGAGAGGGTGACATGCTGCATCTCATTCTTGCCAGCTTTAGCCTCTACTTGCTTCCTGAAGAGGTTCTCACCCTGGAAAGGCACATCAGCCAGTTTTTCCTGTGCCCACTGCTCCAGATCTGAGGCTTGAAGCCAGGCGAGCCAGCAGAAAACAATTCCCACTGCTGCGGCCATGCAGGTAGACTCAAAGGCACCATAAGTTGACTGGATCATGAACTTGGAACAGTCCTTACCATGGCCCAGGAGATCCAGCATAATGTCCTTGAGGAACATGCCCATGTACAACTAGTATGAAAGGATCCGACTCACCAGCATGGTGTTCTGGAAGCACCACTGGCCAAAGAAGTCTAAGGTTTTTGCCTCCCTATCTGGGGGCACTGAGGAGGGCATCTTGCTGTTCTTGATCCTTTCCGTGGCCTACTCCACCAACAGAGAATGGTGTAGAAGCTAAGGCTTCTCAAAAACATGGGCTTTCTGGAATGGGTAGATCGCATCCAGCCGTCTGCTGACTGCTGGCACCATGAGAAGATTCCCCACATCCTCATTTGCAGCCCCTGCAGGATCTGGTGCACTGGAATCATCATAGCCTCTTTGGTGGGGACGATCACCAACTCCTCTGCCCTAGGCTCATCCTCCATCTTCAGAGAGAAGGGAATGGCCTGGGCTATATCCCACACAAAGTCTGGAAGGACATATCCTCCAGTGGTGACTTCCACTGCTCCTGAGGGGGAGAGGGGTCCGAGAAGAGCTCTGTAGATCTGCTGCTGGACATCTCCAATGCCTCAGTCTCCCAGCCATCGAACTCCAACTCTGAGAGGAAGTCGAAGTAGTGTCGGGCTTTTTCCCGGCATCATCTCCGACTGTGCATAGAGGAAGAGCACCTCCAAGGCCAATGGTGCATCGAGTGCTTCTGTGGCCTCCTCAGGGTGTTGGGGAGATGGCCATAAGAACCGGCGTCGATTCTTATCACTGGCCCAATATGCCTGCATCAGCAGGCAGTGCATACATCTTGAGGATCGGCTGCACTGCCTGCAGTGGTGATGCTCTAGGCACCAAGAGGCCAGTCAGTTGCATGGCCAATAATGCTGCCATGTGGGCCTCAAGGGCTCAAAGGTATTATGCCAAGACTACTGTCTCCAAAGGCACTGGGGCTAGCATTAAAACTTCGGCCACTGTCTCCATCTCCCCTGTGGGGGAAATCACAACAGTGGGGGCATCAGGGGATTCCTGGCACCCCTCTGGTACCTTGGATGATGAGTCCTTTTGTTAGCAGGCCACTTCCGGCCATCATTCTCCATGTCGAGTCAGGAAAGGCTCAGATTTCAGTGGACCTTGGGCCAGTGCTCAGAAGCCCCCTTTGACATCAACAAGGTTGACAAAGTCAATTGCGGATGAAGGTCAATGGAGATCCTCTGCTCCGTGGCACCGAACCTCTTGATGCTGATGTCTCCGCAGTGCCTGAGGACACTGGGGTTGATGCTGAGGTCGAGGATGCAGAATCTGTCAGCCCAAAGAGGGACTCCCACTGCTTCTCTTGACCCTTCAGGCCCCTTCTTGTCATCTGCAAGAACAGGTTACAAGTGGAGGGCTGGTGGTTAGCGCCCAGGAATTGAAGACACCAGTTATGCCTGTCCATGAGATGGTCTGGGCACACTTGGTGCACTCCTTAAACCTGCTTGCTGGCTTCTGGGACATGTCTGGGAACACAGCCATAGCAAGGTTAAATGGCTCGATAGTGCCAGAGTTTGGAAAAGGAAAAAATGAAGAAAAAAGGCACCCCAAAGGTGCCTTTTTCTGACATTGCAAAACATGTCCTATGGACTCCACGGAAAAAGAAAACTGGAGAAGATGGCACTGCGGCAGACAGGAAAGCAGGCACACATGCATGATGGAGCCTCCCAGAAGCATCTAGTAGAAGCAGAGGAGCATTCCCACGTGGGGCCCATTTCTAGTCCTAGACTCCCCCCCCCCAGAAGAGCCCCCACGCCTGTCTGACTGCCTTCAGAGGAAGCTGGGGAGGTCTGAGGCCCCCACTCACCTCTGTACAGCCACCGGAGTGAAGAGTGGGGTTTTCCTTTGCTGAGTCTGGCGGCTGTGTTCTCGTGGAGCCCGCCGGCATGCTGAGAGCCGGGAAACAGAAAATGCCCTTTAACCTCCGGCGTGCCAGTGGACTGCATGAGAACACAGCCATCGGACACAGTGAAGGAAAACCCCTATCTTCAGTCCAGCGGCTTTACAGAGATGAGCTGGGGCCTTGGCCCTCCCCGGCTCCCTCTGAAGCCAGCTCTGCAAACAATTGGGATTCGGGAGCCAAATACCGTGTGCAGCATGCTGGCGCGGGGTCTTGTGCAAACAACATTCCTACAATGTACGGGCCAGCCCTGCCTACAAGTACATTCATTCTGCAGTTCCTCACTACCTTTTCTCTCTTATCTCACTCTACACCCCTCCTCGATGACTCCGCTCCTCTTGCGGATCCCTTTTATCTGTGCCTTCTCTGCCAACTCCAGACTTTGTTTATTCCACATTGCTGCTCTATATGCCTGGAACATACTACCTGAGTCAGTGCATCAAGCTCCTTCTTTGGCCCTATTCAAGCCCAGGCTGAAAACCCACATCTTTGAGGCTAGTTTTGTATCCTGATGCTCCTTATTCTCTTGTCCACTACTTATGTGTATCTTGTCATACTCTAGTCCCCAGTTTTACGATGTGTTTTCATCTTGCTTGGCTTGTAAACTCTAATGAGCAGGGACTGTGTCTTATGCTGCGTACACCTTGTAACGCTATACAAATAATAATTAGTAGTAGTAGAACCAGGCTACATTTGGCTTCTAGTCAGAACACTTCATAAAGCAAACATATTACCTTCTGCCATTACTCTAAATCACTTTCTGTCTCTAAATTCCTAATACATAAATCAGGAACATCATTCCTGTTCCTACCTTATTTCAGGTTCTGACCACTAAGAGGCCAGATCTGAGCAGAACTCTTTTAGGCATATCAGTGGGTTCTTATAAAACTGAGTTGAGTGTAAAGTACATGGAGTGCAAGTCAGTAGGCATGCACAGAGGCAGAATCACGAAGTATGTGTGTATTTTATCAAATAAACATTTAAGATATGTGCTGACCTTTATGCCTGTTCTCAATAAGGCATAATGTCCACATGCATAACCTTGGTATCAGGGATGGCTCAAGGCAATCAGCTGCCTAAGGTGAAGAATGAGATGGTGCCCCCCCACACAGACACCTTAGAGGGGGTGGGGCTTTTTCAGAAATCCAATCAGAGACTGAACGAAACCAAAAAGCCGATTTGATTATATGGAGGAAATGCGAGATGTTTGCACACAGGGCCGTAATGAGCTGCAATCGCGCCCTGTGCGACTTGCATCTCAGGCGCACGCCCCCCCTCTCCACCCCCATACCTCCATCTAGCGCTGCCTGCTCTTTCCCTGCTGCTGCCTCCCTCTGTTTTTTTCAAGGAGGTGCCGGCAGCAGGGAAAGAGCAGGCAGCACTGAACAGAGGTATGGGGAGGAGGAGGGGGGGCATGCGCCCGATCTGAAAGGCGCCGGCACTTTAAGCAGATCTGTCCCTCCCTGCTCTGACATCGTGTCAGAGGAGGGAGGGACCAGACCTGCCTAAAGTGGTGCAAAAAGGATTAGGGGTGCATTTCGGCTGCCTGCTATTGTCCTGCCAGCATCGGCAGGGCAACAGCAGACAGCTGAAATGCGTCGTCGTCCCCCCCCCCCAAGCCTTTGCACCCTGTGCGGCTGCACTGCTTGCACAGGTCTAGGTACGGTCCTCTTTGCACACCAAGGAACTAAAAAACAGCAAGAACCAACAGCACAGTTTATAAAACTAAATTATAACTCATTTTTATTTTGTTGTTATAAACTGCGTTATGGTTCTTGCTTTTTCTTTTTCAACATATATTTTGCATCCACAGTAGGTGTAGAGCAGAACCAGGACATTCACCCACAGAACTCAATATTTTTAAAAAATAATCTGATTCTGATCATCTCACTAACAACAACAACAACAACAACAACCAGTATTCTCCAGTACCAGGCATATTGTGAACTAATACAAAACCCTACAACAAAGAGCAAACCTACCATACCATACCATATCAGCACAAACTTCCAAAACTCACATATGGAACCCATCCAAAAAAAGCGTCACTGTAAATACTACAGTGGGCCCTGGAACATCCATACACCTATTTGAAAAGCTGAACAAGTCAAATTACTATAGTACAGTATAGATCTTTATGTACAAACTCCATGTTAACAGAACACCTGACCTCAGTCACACACACACAACATCGACCCTTGCCAAGTACAGAATAAGTAACCACAATCTTAAGTAAAAATAAAAATATGTAGACAAAATTGAAACTGAAACCCCAAGAAGCCAGAGTCCACATGCAGTGCAACATCAGATAAATAATAGATGCAGTTCCCCAATACTGTGTAAAATATAAAAATAGCACAAAGTCCAATCACTAAAATTAAATAACATTATTGTTTCTACCTTTGTTGTATGACCATTTTATTCTCTGATCATGCTGATCCCGATCTGAGGCTTCTGCTTTCCTGTCTTCTCTTAGCTCTCTTTCTGTGGTCTATGGTCCATGGTCCATCTGCCATTTCTTATCTCTTCTTTTGTTTACTTCCTTCCATCAGCCCATTTCCAGTTCCAGTAACTCTCCCCAGTATCAGCCCCCTTTCCAGTCCTCCCATCCCAGTACCTTCCAATGTCAACCGCCTTGCATTCCCACGACTTCCACTGGTGTCCATTCCCTTCCAGACCCCCTCCTTCCCCACTGCCACTGGTGTCCAGTCCCTTCTAGTCCAAATACCATCCCAGGTATCAGCTCTTGTCCACTCTCAGTGCCACCCCAAGTTCTAACCCCCCCCAGTCAGCTCCCTTACAGTCACCCTACCCTCTGTCCATCCCCCTTCCAGTGCCATTCGCATATCAGCTCCCTTCCAGCCTCCTCCCCATTGCCCAGCCACCTACCACTCCCATCCCCAAGTGTCAGCTCCCTTCCAGTCCCCCTTCAGTACATCACAGATGTCAGCTCCTTTCCAGCCCCCTCCTTCCCCCATGTCAGCTCTCTTCCTGCCCCTCCTTCCCATGGCAGACTCTCTCAGTATCCGCTCCCTTCCAGTCCTATTCTACCATCCCCCACATCAGCCCATTTGTAACCCTAGTCCCTAGTTTTCTTCAAGGGCCAGCAGCACTCTCCTTCCCTCCCCCATTAGCCCATTTCCAGTCCTATCCCCCTTATCAGCCCACTCCAGTCCTAGCCTCCCAATCAGCCCATTTCCTGTCCTAGCCCCCCTAATCAACCCATTTCCAGTCCTAACCCTCCCAATCAGCCCATTTCCAGTTCAACCCCCCCCATCAGCCCATTTGCAGTCCTAGCCCCCCAGTAGCCCATTAGCAGTCCTAGCCCCCTCCTGATCAGCCCATTTCCAGTTCTAATCCCCCCATCAGCCCATTTGCAGTTCTAACCCCCCATCAGCCCATTTACAGTCTTAGCCCTCTCCCCATCTGCCCATTACTGTTTTCCTGTGCCACCCCCACCCAACAGGCCGGCCCCAGACCTTCTTTAGGGAATTACAAAAAAAAAAAACTGCTGCAAAAGCAGCTGCCGCGGCAGCATAAAGTGTCCCATGGCGGCCGCATCCGAGCCCTCACATAGCACTCCCCCCCCCCCCACACACACACCGGCTCAGCTTTTCAGAGCCGCATGAAAGGAGAGTGTTTCCCTTTCCTGCGACTCTGTTAAAGCTGAGCCAGCAGGCACTGATGGGAAAGTCAAAGTGAGACGGTCTTTTTCGGGGCAATTTTTGCCACCCCCAAAAAGTTGCCACCTGAGGCTACCGCCTCACTCGGCCTCATTATAGAGCCACCCCTGCTTAGTATGATTTGTGCAGGAATTTGTGCAGTATAGCAAGTTCTAAATAAAAATAAGCTTAAGGAAACATAAAATTACTCCATGTCTCAATCATTTCCCATCTAAGGGTTCCTCCTAAACCATCCTTCTGTCATGGTGGCTGACTAGAGCTCCTCTAATCTGAGCTTCTCTCTTCTTTTCCAAGCTCTCTGCAAACAGTAGGGGGGTGATTAGAAGCTCTATTCATGATTTGGATGTCTGAAAATGGACATTCAGATGTGCAAATAACAGAGACTTCTCCTGGACCTATTTCAGAATGCTAGGTCTATATATGTCCCTGGTTTGAGCATATGCATGTAGTAGAAGGGTATGGTGGAGATGTGGCCTGGGCGGTACAATGGAACAAGCACATCTTGCCCTGGCTGCTGATATGCCCATGCCTATTCCTCTCCTGATCTCACATAAGGTACAAAAAAAGTGCTCATTTCATGGCAGCAAGACTTGCAGGGAGAAGAGCAAAATGCACTGTCATCGCCATAGTTAATATTTCCTAGCTGAAGAAACTAGCTTTGTAGTAGCTGATAAGAATGCAATAAATAATACCCGGAGTCAGGCAAAGATTCAAGCCAATTTAATGTGCACAGACTCAGATTGCAGTAGCATTCAAAATGGTCTGAGCACAGAGCTCAGAAAAATGACAGTTTATATACTTTTCTTCTCCAGTCTAATACAGGCAAAACTCCTCATTGGCCACAGTGGCCCACTTACTCTCATCCAATAGACATCTCTGACCGGGCCCAGGACTCGCTCCCCCTGCTTGGGTCTTACTAGCCACGGGTCAGCAATTAGACATAACACTAAACATAATACTTTTACTACAGTATATTTTGCTACTTCTGCAAGGTCAGTTAGCTTGCAAAGATAGTGGAAGGCATATCAGAAGCATTCTTAACAAAAGCAAAACAAAGCGAGGCCAAACAAAGCAAGGTTAAGACGTATCTCTAGCCTTGGCTCAAAACACTAAACAATCTTCATAATGCTAGACAAAATATTCTTACACTGTTCGGCTTCTCTGCTATATTTTCATCCTAATTACGAGGTCAGTGCACAATCAGCAAAGATACAGTGGCGCGGCATTCTACTGAAAGAGACATCTGACTTACCTAAACAATAAACAGTACCAAGGTTTAATTCTCTTATCTCCAGGAGAGCAGAACATGTTATCAAACCAGAATAGAACGGAATTTCTTTCTAACAGCTAACAGCATTCTGCAATTTTCCAAAATCAGCAATAACATTTTAAAGCAGGAAAAAGGGCTTCAGACCTAGCTCTGCTACATACTAGGCCATCGCCTATCACAGCTTGTTAATTTAGAGACCACATATATTACTGACTAGCCAAAGCAGTCTGCTTATCTGAAATGGCCAGCTGAGATATGCATGTCGTGTTACATAAGCACCGCCCTTCTGAAATACCCCTGTCTGTACATCCAAGTACCCTGTTCTGTGGATGTGCAAATGCAGAGTTGCCAAGTTACCCAGTTCTAGGAGTGAGATTTTTTGCAAGTTCTGGTTTTACAATTGAATATCAATGCAGTATGGTATTTGTAGCCCTGATTTTACCCATTGGAATCAGTGCTGCAGGTCCCATACTGCATCAAAATGACATTGTCAGAAATCCAGGACTGGCTTAAAATCTCACTCCTGGAACCGGGTAACTTGGTATCTCTGCAATTCAAGGACATCCACTTTTCTGTATTGGCCTATAACCATGCATTTACCTAGATTTGCTATCTGCACAGGCCCATCACCAGAACTGGTTACTGAGACATTCATCTTTTGGGGTGGAGAAAGAATGATTTCAGAGGCACTTGCACAAGCCTCACTTCACTGCTGCCACTCCTCCAATTTTTAGACGTCTTGCTCCGGACATCCCAGATTCCTTCTTAGACGGCCTTTCAAAAATCCCACTTCATAGCTTTTCCTCTGCCCAGCAGCAGTCTAATTAACTGGCCCTCCATGCTTAATTGCTGCATCGTTCCTTAACTTTCCAGACTAGTTGACTCTGTGAGCTCACTTCCCACCAAAGCCTTGCCACGTGCTCTGGCGCTCCCTCTAGTATGCAGATGGAAAATGTCTGTGAGTGTACTTCCTTTGAGGACTCTGCCACCTGCTCTGGAGCTTCATCCAGCGTTCAGCCAATAAACAACCCGTAGCACACTGTTCAGTTGGTCGGTATGTTACATCTCTATTTCAAGCCATGAAATCTGTTCTTGAGTTCTTCCACTGTTCTGGTACCCATCCCAACTGCATTTATTTCAGTGAAATTTCCGCATCACATTCCATTCTTTTCAGATTCATTTATTTTAGCTTTGACTGTACCAGTTTGCTTTGCTCATTAGTCATGCCATTCACTAATATTTCCCACTCATCTTGCAGAAATGTAGCTTTTCTTTTCTTTCCGATGCAGTCCTCAGTGGTGATCCTCTTAAACTAGTATTAATTAACACAGAACTCTCTTTTGATGTTGATTTTCTCCATGCAGTAGTTTTATTTAGGCAAAAAAAAAGTTAATTAAACTGAAATGCACAGATACCTATGGATGCAAAGGTAGGCAAAAGCACAGCATCAGCGATGCTCAGTGTGCTTATTAGCATGCTAGTGATGCGTCCGCCTTAATTAAAAATGTACTTTGATTGAAGTTATTCTCAGTTCTTTCTTTCAGATATATAGATGCAGTGCAGAGCAAATTAAGTGTTGCAAGAATATCTACCCTAAATTTGTACCTTACTGTCAAACCAAATTACAATGAAAGAATTCATTTCCCTGTATTGCTGTACTATCTTTAGAATACTTTTTATTTAGATTTGTACAGAATAGTTATACAAGTTCTTTAAGGAGGCAATTTCATAAGCAACTTGAACATGTAAAACAGGCTCAAATGGACACTTATAAAATTGCCTGGGAATAAGCACAATTGAAATAGGTGATCAGAAATCATGGCACATAGCAGGGGTCGGCACAGCCAAAAAAAATGATTGGTTCCTGCTCATTTAAAACCAATTTTCCTACTTTTTGTGCATTTTTTTGTGTTCATTTAGCCTGCCCATCTTTTAGGCACATATTCGGGCCTATTTAGTAAGCTGCACTACCTGTTACAATAGCATGTTCTATCAGGCCATATTAACAGCTCATTTTTCTGTGCTCTGCACAAACCACGTTAACTGCCAGAGTGGGCGTAATATGGGTGGATAGTGGGCATGTCTGCAACATGAAGTTACCACAAGTGTCAATAGCATGCAGTAGCCATCAAAGCTGCAGATAGCATGGGTGCAGATAACACCACCTCAATGTGTGTCTTTATGTGCATCCACAGAGCTGCCGGGCCATGCAGTGCACACCAGCAGCAAATAGTGCAGGGCTTTTGCAGCTCACCTAGTGCTGTTTGCACAAAAATGCCATGTTAGCTGCAACAGTTTAATGCACTTTAGTAAAGATACTCCGTTGTATGCCCGTAAGAAATCTACATGGAATGAATTGTACACATATACTGTATATGCCAGTATGTACACAAAATGCTGCTTATATGTGATTGTGGTACAGGCTTATTCAGGAGTGAAGTTTAGGCAGAGTGTGGACAGAATCGCTTTTTAAGCACATAGGGCCCGACTTTCATTTAGGCAGGCTATGCACCACGTCGGCACATAGCCTGCCCGTCGACTCCCTTAACCTGTATTTTCACTTCTGCGGCGATGGAAGTGAAAATCCGGGTTTGGCTGGATGCGCTGGCAGCCACCGAAGCTAAGTGGGAAAAACCTTGCCTATATTTAAGGCACAGAGGGCTAAGTGGGTAGCATCAAAAATCGCTGCTACCCGCTTAGCCCTTTCCTCCGCTCCGCTCTGCCCTGGAACACCCCCAACACGTCTCGATGCTAACTCCATAGCATGTGGGCGCGTTAGGGACTTATCCGAGATTTTCCAAAGGCTCTACCCGTGTAGGTGCCTTTGGAAAATCCTGGATAAGGCATTTACACAGGTAACTATGCCGCCCGTAGTTTATAACACACATGCAGTCGGGCACATTGTACATGGGTATGTTTACACCAAGCAGCTAGGGTTGCACCTGCCACTGTGGGCAGGTTACCCCCCCCCCCTCTATACTTTGTAGTTTATTTTGACTTGCTATACCATCCTTCACTTATGCATAAAGGTGGTTTACAAAATAACCAAATAAGAACAAAATGTGAAAGAGAAAGAATATAAGGTTATTTGGAGAGGTGAGGTATGCGGCTTTGCAGCATGCCTGTTCTCAGGGGCTTCACTCTGTCAAGTTCATTTAAGAATCATTGAAGGCTAATTTACAGAAATATGTTTTTGATCCCTCTTTAACTTTTTTCAGAGAAGGTTCTGTTCTTATATATAACGGTAGGGAGCTGAGGCTAAAAATAAGACAATTTTCTAGTAGATTCAAGGCAAGCTGAATATTTTGATGGAATAATAATGAGGTTGAGGATCTGAGATCAGAGGAATTCAGTGAATTGGATGGATAAATGAGGAGTCCTGTGTAAAATGTTTTATGAGTTAGTAACAAGATTTTAAATTTGAATCTGTGAGAACATAAGAGATGCCATACTGGGTCAGACCAAGGTTCCATCAAACCCAGTAACCTGTTTCCAACAGTGGCCAGTCCAGGTCACAAGTACCTGTCAGGCTCTCAAAAGGTAGACAGATTCCATGCTGCTTGATCCAGAGGTAAGTAGTTGCCCCAGTCCTCTTTAATAATGGTTTACAGTATGGACTTTTTCTCCAGGAACTTGTCCAAACTTCTTTTGAATCCAGCTACACTAACAGCTTTTACTACATCCTGTGGTAACAAATTCCAGTTTGATTATGCATAGAGTGAAAAAAAAACATTTATTCCAATTGTCTTAAATGTGCTACATTGTAGCTTCATTGCATGTTCCCTAGTCTTTCTATTTTTTGGAAGCAGTAATCAACCGATCTACGTTTATTGGTTGCACGCCATTCATTGTTTTACAGACCTCTATCATATCTCCCCTCAGCTATCTCTTTTCCAAATTGAAGATCCCTAACCATTTAAGTATTTCCTTGCAGGAATATCCCTTTTACCATTTTGGTTACTCTTCTATGTACCTTTTCTAATTCTGCTGCTGTGTATTCGTTTTAAAGTTATGGTGACCAGAATTGCACACAATATTCAAGGTGCAGTCACCCTCTGGAGCAGAGTGGAGGAGTAGCCTAGTGATTAGAGCAGCAGTCTGGTGACTAAAAAGAGACCATGGTTCAAATATCACTTGCACTCCCTGTGACTTTGGGCAAGTCACTTTACTCTCCATTGACTCAGGTACAAACTTGAACTGCAAAACCTTTTGGGGACAGGGAAATGCCTACTGTACTTGATTGTAACTCACCTTGAGCTACTTGTTGAAAGGTATGAGCTAAGTATTACTAAATAAATAAATATACTATGGCGGTATAGAGGCATTATAATATCCTTGGTTTTATTCACCATTGCTTTCCTTATGATTCCTAGAATTCTTTTTATTTTCTTGGCCGCGGCTGTACACTGGGCAGAGAGTTTCAATGTATTATCCACGATGATGCACAGATCCTTTTGCTGGTTGATGATTCCTAATGTGGGGCCTTGTATCGTATAGCCATACAAGAAATTGGGAACCAGTGATGGTCATGTTTTGGATTAGTTGCAAACGTTTATGTACTGACGGCGACTAATGACTGGAGCAAAAACCAATATCAAGAGAACTCTTTTATCTAAGAATAGCCTAATAACGCAGATGCTTCAGATCGAAATGAAGGAGATTTGACTAAAACATCTATCTGGAGATCAAATGACAATTGGGAATCCATGTTATGACTCAGGATCTTCATAACAGAAACCAGGCGTAATGACTCTCCAAGGACACTGGGAGTATTTATGGTAAAGTTAGGAGACCAATTACCCACATTGCCTTGCACTTTTAAGGATTACGTTTGAGATGGTTATTTTCAAGCCATGGAGAGCCTGCTAAAAGACAGGTATTTAGAGGAAACATTTCAGATGCGGATAGATCTTGATAAGCTACCAGTTTGATATCATCAATGAAAAGTAACTGGTGATGCCTAAGTATTGGACTAACAGTACAAGAGGGCTAAGAAAATAGTTAAATAAGATGGGGGAGAGTATTGAGTCCTAGAGGACACCACAAGATAATTTATGTGTTGAGGAAGTAAAGGAATTTGTCATCACAATGAAGGTCTAATTGGAGAAATGAATTCAACCAGGAGAGAACATTTCCACCCATTCCATAGTCAGCTAAGTGAATCAGGAGATGGTAATGGTTGGCAAGGTCAAAGGTGGCAGACAGATCTAGTGAAACAATGAGAGAGGCCTTACCTGTATCCAGAAACGTGAATTTCACTCATCATGTGGGTTAGATATGTTTCAATACTTTAAAAAGAGCTAAAGCCTGATTGAAGGGAATGGAGAATATCCTTCTTGATGATAAAACCGTTTAGCTGTAAAAAACAGATTTTTCTGTGATTTTGGAAAGAAACGGTAGAGCTGGAACTGGCTTATTTCAAGTAGGTGGAAACGCAACAGAATCAAGGTTGGCATTTACCATGATTAGTATATTAGAATGTAAGTCATTTTAAAAGCAATATGGACATCCAAAAACATGCATGAAAATGTCCAAATCATGAAGACATTCCAGGAGCCATTTTTCAAATGGCTTTTAAAGGCAACTCCAATACAGGGATGGCCAAGTAGGCAGGGGGCATGGCAGAGGTGAGTCTGGGAGGTACAATGGACTTAGATTCTCTGCTCAATTATAGGATTGTTGGGGATGCCTGTGACCCTGTTCAAGTTTAGACCTGCTCTAGGCATGAACAGGTATGAAGGAAAGTGGTTGTTTTGGCCATAAAACATCCAGAGGGGGTAGCGAAGATGCCCTGCCACCATTCCCAGTTCTCTCTACAATCACAATGATAACAACAGTAGGATTTGAACCCTGGCTCTAGCCCACTATACTAACCATTAGACTATTCGTAGATATCCTCAATCTTGAATACTATTCTGGGAATATCTATATGTAAATGTCCCACAGACATCCATATCATGGTCATCCACATTTGCGTAATATTCTGACTTGGACATCCCAGTTTGCACTTGGACATCATTTGTAAACTCTGCCTTTATGTCTTCAGAATGGCAGGTACAACCTTAACCAAAGGAATAGAGAGGACTGCTTCCTTGAAAATGAGATGTTCCTTTAATTCAAAAGCATTGTCCCTGATTGGAAATGAAAAAGTTGCAGGTTCGAATTTCACAATTCACAGAATATGTAAGCGTGGAACTTTCATATGGGGGCTGCAGCAAGTGCTATGTTACCCCAGAAAATTTCCTTGAAAGACAGACCCTTAAGACAATAACATGGAGAAAAAATTGTGAGGGCTAGATGTGGAAACAAATGTCAGAAAACAAAAAAAGACCAGCAAGAGATCACTTGTATTAATCATGTCAGTAAAAAATCATTGATACTATCCAAATAATCCTCACCAAGTGTGCATTGCCAATAGATCCTACTAATAAATTTTTGTCAGACTTTTTAAAGATTCTAAAGCTAGCCCAGTTTTAGCTAGTTGGTCATTTGGTCCACTTTAATATATCCAATTTAACATTGCCTTTTTGAGTGAATCCATATACTCGTATCAATTGAGGAACATAACATTGGGGCTTGTTTACAAAGCTGCGGTAGCGGTTCGCGATCGTTATCGGAGCCGCGACCCCATTGATTTCAATGGGGCCGCGGCTCCGATAACGACTGCGAACCGCTACCGCGGCTTTGTAAACAAGCCCCATTATGTTTCGAAGCTTACTTTCAACTTTTAGCAGTATTCTCGTAGCCTTTTCATCTTCCGTCTGAGATGAATTCCAATAGAGCTTTATTCAAAGATGTCCGTGGTGTTCATTAATTTTTTCTTATGACTTTAGCCAACTTTCTCTTAAAGAGACATTCATCATATAAGAGCATGTCATTCCAAAGCTGAAGCTCTCTGAAGCTATTATTTTCAAATTAAATATTCTAAATTGTTCTTGATAATTCAACTTTGTCAACATATTCCCTCCTCTCCAATTCAGAGCGATATGGGCAATTACTCTGTACCACAACTGTTTATATCTATGTCCTGCTATAAGGCCATGCTCCACTATCAGGTGCTGCCCAATTCTGGGTGTCATGATGCAAACCATATTCCTGTAATCTGATCTTAAATGTTCATTTACATACATCACACATATAACAGCAGACAAGGGCATATAATGATGTAAAGATGTTCAGGAATTTTAAGGAATTTCTGTATCAAAAATTATTTCTCTTTTCCAGTCAAAAAAACAGCCTTTTTACCACCCGTTTTACCACATCTCTATCTAATTTAAAAGTTCCAGAGTAGGGTCTTCCTATAGTTTTTTATAATAAACTACATCTGATAATGGATTCTATTTTCCTAATGCTTTGGTTTGTAGGACCCCCCACCACGCACACACACACACAAACACACACATCTTTATCCGCTTAACCAATAACAATTTGATCGTTTTTAGCCAATACTGTAATTGCCTGTTTGGTGTGTCCCACATATAATAAAAGACAAGAGCATATAATGCTATAAATAACAAATGGAGACTGACATATTGTACAGTATCTTGCCACTAATTTTTTATTTGAAGAACATATCAGCTAATAGCGTTACAAGCTTTACAAAAGATGGATTCACAGCATATTCATTATTATGATATCATGATATCTTCAAGCATTAGCAAGAAGCAATTGCTGTATTGGCTACAAATGATGAGATGTGGCTATTCGTGATCTCCTCCATCATATCTCCTACCCTAATGTAGCCATACCCCGATAGCACCCAATTGCACATTAATCCAAGTTCACTACCCCTGTCATGTTGTTGCCTTGTGGCCCATTGTCATTCCTGGGAGGGAGAAGCCAGCTGGTTCCACGTAAAGAACTGTGGGAAAAACACAGACCAGCCCACTTTGCAGCTTTATCTGTTTCTCACCAGAGATTGCACATACAGAAGAGGAGTTTTTCTTGTTTTGGTTTTTTTAAATTTGCTGTTTTGCTTGCCTCCAAGTCCTTGTCCTGTTATAATGCGCCCGGTCCCCTTCGTGAAGCCAGGCATGAGGAATAAATAAGCTGGTAGTGTGCAGCAGTGCAGATTCTCATTTCAAGCCTTGCAGCTGAAACTTCAAGTGCTGTGTCCCAGGGATGCCTTCCCCTCCACAAAGCGCACGCCAGACCCCAGTGTGTGATAATATATATACAGTAGAGAGAGAGAGAGAGATGTATACATTCACACACATATGTATGCATTCTTTTTTATTGTTACTTTGTTTTTCTACTTTTATTGCTTTCTTCTACTACAGAACAAAAAGCTATAGCTTCAATCCCTTACCCCCAGTAAGATTTCAAAGCTCCCAGCTTACCCAGTTCAACTAGGAATATTTTAGACCAGCTCTGGTTTTCAGCTTATATCCCCAATGCTGCATGGTATTTGAAGTGCTTCTTTCTACCCATTGAAATTAGTGCTGCCAGTCCTACATTGGGATTGGGTAGTCTGAAATCCAGGACTGGCCTCGATGGCCCTACTGAAAACTGGCTAAGCTGGCAACTATGAGATCTATATACATACTAATACCTCCTTTATTTATTGTTTCTGAGTATGCTTTGTGTGATGTTTCACTACATTCATATATTGGAGTGGAGGAGTGGCCTAGTGGTTGGGGCAAGGTACTTCAGGCCAGAAGGTCAGGGGTTCAAATCCCACTAGAGAACAGCAACCTTGGGCCGGAAGGACTGGGGTTTCTAGTCCCACAGGTGCTCCTTGTGGTCTTGGGCAAGCCACTTAACCCTCCATAGCCCATGTTCCTTGTAAAATAGTTCTCTGTGTGCTGTGCTTTCCTGTCTAATCAATGTGTTTATACCTCAAAAAATTCCTGTCATGATTTGACAATTTCCAGTCTGTAATCAAACCACTGCTGATCACTGGAAGTAGCAGTATACTAAATAAATAAATAAATTACATTAATGATCATAGAACTATTAAGACATAAACCTGTGTTTTTTAATATCAGGTATAGAAGGAAATTTATAATTCGCTGTTACAAGAAATGCATACTGAGAAGAGAACCGAGCAAAAGGTACAGACTGAAAAGGAGACATGATCCAAACATAAGTGCAGGAGTCATTGTTTTATTCCTTAAAACTTAAAAGATCATTCATTTATAATAGGCAAAGTTATTAAAGTAAGAATAATAAAGGTTCAAGCACACTTTAGTCAGAGGCAAATGTGCTTAATAGCTATTTAATATACCTGTAGTACCCAAAGATCCAAAGTACTTCTTATCATCAATCTAAAAAAAAAAAACCCTTCCTTGACTTTGAAATATATATTGATACATTTTCAAAATATACTTAATGCTAAATTCTTACAAAAATTGAAGTTTTTAAACTAAGTTACCCAGGGGAGACATCATCTTAACCTGGGAGCACCCGCGGTTTTCCACCTACGCGGAGCAGGGCTGCAGGAGGGAGAGGAGACCCGGAGGTACAGCTACAGGCACCTGGGCGGACGTTCCTGCCATGGAGGACCCCCCCTGCGATCCCCATAAAGCTCTGTGAGAGCAGAACTTACTTGGGAGACATCATCTTAACCTGGGAGCACCCGCGGTTTTCCACCTACGCGGAGCAGGGCTGCAGGAGGGAGAGGAGACCCGGAGGTACAGCCACAGGCACCTGGGCGGACGTTCCTGCCGTGGAGGACCCCCCCTGCGATCCCCATAAAGATCTGTGAGCGCTACTCACGGCTTGCGAGTCGCGGCTTGCGGGGCCGTGTCCTAAGGGGCGTGTCACAAGGGGCTAGACACGCCCCTTTTCCGCTCCTTTGGCGCTCCTGAGAAGCACTTGAGACCGCTTGATGTTGCCTGCTGTGTCCATGGGGAAACGAAAAGGAAAATCGGGGGTTAAATGTGGAGCTGGAGATCAGGATGTTGGAGGTAAAGTGACTGGCCCTATGGACAGGCATGTTTCGTCGCTGCAGCCTGTCAATATTTTGTCGGACCGAGCTTCTTTAAGCCCAGAGTTCCGGCTACCGCCCCCCCTCCCCCAGCCCCTTTCGTCTTCTACCTTGTTAGAGGCTCCTATAGCGCCTTTGGCTTCACCTCTGAGACCGGTTTGTCCAGCTGGTTCTGACCAGAATCCTCCTTCTATCTCTGGGGAGGTAACATTAGCTGATATCTGGACTGCTATACAGCAAATTGATAAATGTTTGTCAACTACTCTTGCATCATTATGCTGTTTTACGGGCAAAGTTGTTGATAGATTTAATATTGTTGATCAACAGTTGAATGCTTTGGCTCAGATCCCTGCCCGTGTTGACTCTCCTCTCCCTTTACTTAAAGATATTTCCGCTGTTTCTTATCGTGTGGAGTTGTTGGAGAATCAACACCGGGCCAGGAATCTACGTTTTCTTAATTTTCCCTCGATGCATCTACTGGCTCCTAAAATGTTACTCCAGAAGTATTTCTCTGAAATATTGCAATTGAAAGGCTCTGTGGAAGTAGTCCAGGTGTTTTCCTTTAATGGTCTGTTGACGCCGGTTACAGAGGGGGCTTCTGCACCCTCTGTTCAGTCGGTTGGTCAAGACTTAACAGCTTTCTTGGAGGATTCCACAGATTTAATATCCAAGCGTTGCACCTTAGTTGCGACGTTTGAATCTGAATCTATTAAATTATCTGTGCTTAGAGCTAATTTTAAGCACAGAGAAGCTTTATTTTGTGGTTTTAAGCTCCAAGTCTTTCCTGATGTTGGCCGAGTAACACAGCTCAGGCGCAAACAGTTCTTGGGATTAAGAGCCAGAGTAGTTGCTTTGGGCGCATCTTTTTTTTTTAATTTCCTTGTCGTTGCCTGGTTGTTTACCAGGGACAAAATTTTGCTTTCACTGATGTTGAGCAGTTACAGAAATTCCTGTTTGATAGGGAACTGGTAGAGAAATAAGGGGGTGGGATAATTTTTTCATATGTGCTCTCTGAAGTGGAGTTAGTTAAACTCCTTATTGCTAACATATATTTTGATATTTTCTTTATATTATTGATAATTTCTCCATAATGTGTTAGATTTTCTCTTTTCTTTTATATTCTTTATTTGAATTGTATCTTGAATACTTGATGTTTTCTTCTGATGTTGTTTTGTATTCAGGAAAGAAAACGCCTTAAATAAAAGATTTAAAAAAAAAAAAACTAAGGGGCTTGTTTACAAAGCCGCGGTAGCGGGTCGCGGTCGTTATCGGAGCCGCAGCCCCATTGAAATCAATGGGGTCGCGGCTCCGATAACGATCGCGAACCGCTACCGCAGCTTTGTAAACAAGCCCCTAAGTTACCCAAACTATGCCAATTTTTGTAAGATTTTTTTATTAAATATATTTTGAAAATTGCTTAATATACATCTCGAGTTATGAGGAGACTGATGATAAGAAGTACTTTGCCTTTTGTCTTTTTTTCTTCTTTTTTTACAGTAATACTTTTTGTGTATTTAATTTAAAATCATTTGAATGAGTTTGTTTTTGATTTGCTCAGTACAAGTGACAATTTTTTCTAGTTTTTAATCTAAGTGCATTAACTGATGTGGTTGAAAAAGTGAAATAAGAAGCTTTGTTGTACTTTTTCAAATTTAAATACTAGAAATTCAAAGAGGAACACTAGAAGCACTGTTAGTTTGAAATATTAGCAGTTCTGAGGTGTAGGCTGCCTCCTACTCACCCGCCTTGAAGTCTTACTATAGAGACTGACTCACTAATTAGGATGTTGAATTTGCATTGATTGCATTGATTGAAAAGAAGAATAAGAAAGTAATGTAGATCAATTGTTGGACATGTGTGAAGTAGATATCAGGGAGGGGGTTGATTAGTAATATCTGTGAGGTAACTAACTTGAGTTGCTCTGGGCTTTTTTGTAACCTAGACAACAAGATCCTGCAAATGAAACCACACTAACTTATACAAGTCAGAAATACATAAATACAATTTATAGTTTGAAAGGATAAGACTAAGTACTCCATACTTCATAATCACACATGAGCAGGCAAATAGGGCTACACACAGAAAAGAAGCTAGCTGATTTTAATTTAAGGGCAGATGAACAAGTAGGGACTTTGCTGGGTATTTCTCAGTGGCGTTCTCAGTCCCCTTGGCATCTGAGGCGGATGCCCCCCACGCACACACTGCCGGCACTGCGTGCTGTAGTGCACCCCCACACTCTCAGCTCGGCCCACAGAGGCGCATGGCAAACTTGCCATTAATCTGGCTTGTCGTACCAAGGGTGATGCAGTGAGTGGGTTCCACCCCAGAGCCAGCCAGTTGGGGGATTGCACCCTTTCCGGGAAGCAGCTTGGCAAACCTACCCATGAGCTGGCTTGTCGCAGTGCCTCATGCTTCAGGGCCTGACGTTCATCTCTCCCAGCCAAAGTCTCACAATTCAGGGGACTTCAGGCAGGAGAAAAGAGTGGCCGGCCCTGAAACATGAGGCATTGAAGCAAGCCAGCTTATGGGTAAGTTTGCCACGCTCCCCCTGGTGAGGGTGCACTCCCGCTCCTGATCAGTACCCGGGGTGGGCCACACCCACCGCCCCGCCCTTGGTATGACACTGGTATTTCTATTTCTTTCAACTAGTACCAAAGCTCCTGATAGCAGAAAAGTGGCTCAGAAATGTTTTAGCCAAGCTGTCACTACTGCTACCACTTCGCCCTCTGTTCAGATAGATATCCTGCTCCGCAGCGAGGATCTGGTTCATTGTGAAACATGCACATTGACTCCCTCAAGAAACAGCGAAACTGAGAGACGAGGTGCAGAAAAACTTCAGTATCAAGAACAACATCAAGGCAATGCTTCAAGAAACGTTTAAGATGGAAAACTCCAGCAGTGGGAAAGCTGAAACTGGATCATAAGATGACAGCCGGGCACAGATTAGCAGTCAGTAGTCTCTACATGCTGACTGTACCTTCACTCAAGCTGAAGAACTAGTGTAGCCCTGGAAGAGAAGAGGAGGAGCTGGAGCTTGTCAAAACCGAAGAATCAGCAACCATTATACCTAGGATGGAAAGAGTAGTGGTG
This sequence comes from Ichthyophis bannanicus, assembly GCA_033557465.1. Classification (NCBI taxonomy): domain Eukaryota; kingdom Metazoa; phylum Chordata; class Amphibia; order Gymnophiona; family Ichthyophiidae; genus Ichthyophis; species Ichthyophis bannanicus. The sequence continues at coordinate 1,311,616,838 of CM066031.1, forward strand.
GTTGGTGACTTCCTTCTGACTGAGAAACACAAAGGCACAGACCAAACAGGAGTCCCTGGAGGTCTTCTCTCAACTAGGTCAGAGACATTATGGACAGATGCTGAGAATCATCAAGACTACTATTATCCAATGCTTCACATGCAGGTCAGCCCATATGATACTCTGGATATCCTACCAAATATATTAAAAGTGACATCACGTTTCTCTGAGAAAGGGTGAGGCTTATAGGTACACTGGTGGTAAATTCATCAGGCTTCCCAGTTAATAATAAAGGCCAAGGTAAAAAAAAAGGAAGGCATTGTAGAGCAGAGCAGTTGAGCAGACTAGCAGACCATATGATTTTATTTTCTACTGTTGCATTTTATGGGGTATGTTACTAAAGTGCGGTAGGTGCCAAAGTGTCAGGGTAGCTGCAAAAGCTGTGTGTTATCTTTTGGGGGGGTGTCCAGCATTTCTCCAGCTCAGGGGTCTCCAGCTCCAGTCCTGGATGGCACCAAACCAATGAGGTTTTCAGGCTGTCCCTAATGAATATGCATAAGATATATTTTCATGCACCGCTGCCATTGTATTCAAATTTATCTCACTGTCAATGCCCATGGTAACTGCATGATACAGGCATGTCCACTCTCCACCCACATCCTGCCCATACCCCACCCAGTTGCAGAGGTACCGCGTGAAATGCAACTATCGTGGAGAATTGCCTGCAGTAACTGCATTTGTCCTGTGTTAGCTGAAACTATGGCATGACTTTCAAATGTTAATGCCACGATGACAGCTAACACCCTTCACTGAGCATATCCTTATGTTTCTGTGTTAGATAGCAAGGTTTAGGGTGTACCAGTGTGAACTGTTTCAAAGACTGAATGAGATTGACGTCCCTACTCAGTCCTTTTTAGACTGGAAAAAAAGTTGCAGAATAAGAGTTCATCACAAACTTGAAGACATTAATGTGACAAGAACTGTCAAAACCTGTGGAGATTCATAGATTTACTGTACGTTTCTACTTGGGGCGATATGCAGCAAAGGCTATAAATATCTTAGAAACCTGGCAGTTAATTCAGGGACTCCCTAAGGTTTCATCAAAAGAATTTTTTTTGCTGTTATGAACATGTTTTTTAAAGTTCACTAACGGTTAGCATGGGATTTACCATGCTCTGAATTTTAGCATAGGGCGGCCTGGTCCCATGCTAATTGGGGATGGGGCGGTGACCGGGCAGGTTAGGGGATGAGTGTGGGCATTGATGGCGCATTGTGGATAGTGCAGGCATGATTGGTGTGCGCTAACCGTGATTGTTGTTGTTAGCATGGGTGCACTTACAGACTCCTCAATGTGTGCAGTAAGTGCACCCGCATTAGGTGTGTTATTTTCATTCTTTGGACATATGCAAAGGACACACAGACATCGAAATCACAAAGACGTCTCTGTAGGCATTTTAGAAGGCAGCTCCAGAGACGTTCCCCATGCAAGGACGTCCAAGCAGTGAAGGGGGCATGGCGGAGGTGTGTCCAGAGTATTCAGAAGAATATAGATATCCTAGTCCGATTTAAGAAATACCCTGCACGTCCTGAGCAGCATCAAAGGTTATACCTGCTCCAGGCACAAATAGGCATCAGAGAAGTGCTCGTTTTGCCAGCCAAACATCCGGAGGGTGTAGAGTAGGAGGTACATGTATACTCATGTCCTATATGGTCCATGTTGACAATGAACGCTGACAGAGAATGAGGGATTATGTTTTTATTATGCCATTTCAAAATATTTCTCCATATGCAAATTTGCATGTGATAGACATCCACCCCCCCCCCCCCCAAGGTTTTGTAGTGGAGATATTTATGTAGACACCAGCGCAGATGTCCATGTTGTGGCCATCTATGTTTCTATAATCAGGCCAAAATAAAGATGCTCCTAACACTTTTCTGTGCATTTTGCCAGAGACATCCTAGATCACACTTGGATACCCTTTCTAAAATGTCACTTAGGTGCGTTGGCCAGTTAGCATGATGAGGCATGTCTCCCAAAGGTAACTGCAAGAGGGCATATTGGGTATACCCCAACAGCATAAGTCTATGCTACCTTCTGTGCTAAATTTTGGGGCTTGCCATATGCTAACAGCACATTTAGTAAACACGCCCCTTAATGAACAACCAAATTCCATTCAAGGACTGACTAAGTAACAATAAAACACTAGGCAATGCTGGATTACCTGTGGAGTTTTATAAGCACTTCTGTTCAGGGTTGGGATTAGGATCTTTTTTCATATTTTTGAAGAACGCAGCCAAGAAAAGTGGATGCCTTTAGTTTGCTGAAGAGTTATAATTGTATCACTGAATAAAAAATGAGTTCTCAGTAGCATCAAGACCTGGAGGATGCTTTCTTTGCTCTGTTCTGACCACAGGATCTTTTTGAAAGCCCTGGAAAACAGATCAAAGAATGTTATTGGTTCAGTAGTTTACCATTGTCAAAGCTACTACTTACCTAATGTATCTTGTTTTGATCATTTATTTCAAATATGAGGTACTTTGGTTGCTTCAAAATATCTTAATTCAAATATTGATTTTACTTACAGTATTTCAATTTAAAAAAAACGTTTGATCATGTTGATAATATCCTTCTGAAAACCTTGAATACTTTTGGTTTTGGGCCAATTATGTCCTCTGTATCAAATTGTCATACACAAACACATACAATTTAATTAAAATAAATGGGTGTATGAGTGCCTCCTTCCAGTACATAGAGGAATTTGATGGCTGCACTTTCTCTGGCTAAAGGACTTTAACTTTGTGAGCCTTCTAGAATTTCTTGCTCTCTTCCAGAACGTGAGTCTTTGAAAGTGTTAGGGTACGCTGATGATGTCGCAGGGATAAAAATTTGAGAGCTGTAAATATTGTAACAGTATGTCAAAATACTTTTAGAAAAAATGTTTTCAGCTTGGAAAAATCAGGCAGTGAAACACTTCTGCCGGGAGATTGAGAAATTCTCCAGGAACAAGCAGGAAGTCGGTCCTCACTTATGGGTGACATCGGCACAGATGGAGCCCGCACAGAGCAAATTCCCCAGCTTTCAAAGAAAGCCTTTGGGATTGCTGTCACGCATGCATGGTCTCTTTTGGCCCCAGGGTGCCATCTTGCTCAGTCTCCTTTTTTCTACAGAGCCCTTCGAATGCACGTCCTCGTACCTCGGAAAAAGTATTTAGTTTTTGGCCTACTGGCCTTCTATTTTCTGTTTGCACTGGTCGTCTACCCATCCTTCCCCTGCTCTACCTTTTTAGAGCTATTAGGGGATGTTTTTCTTCGCCTTTTTTACCTCAACAGGCTTTGCGCCCTTTTTTGCCCTAATCGCTGGCCGCGTGGGTCTTCGACCTTGCGGGGGCCATTTTTGCCCCTATGGTCACCGGATTCAAAAAATGCGATAGATGCTCTAAGAACATGTCGCTTACAGACACCCATGACTGTTGTCTGCAGTGTCTCGGGGCTGATCATGATCCGGAGCTCTGTTCGCTCTATAAGAAAATATCTTCTAAAGCCCTGCTCAGTTGTGAGCAGAGGTCCAAAGACATTTTCAGAAAGGCCGCCTCGGATTCCCCGGTGGTGCCCTCGGTTGTCTCTCCTCTGATGGGATCCCCCACCTCTGCCCCACGCTCTCAGCGGCACTCCGACCAGGGATCCCCTGAAATGGAGTGGCGCAAGAAGAAGAAGGCCTCAAAGTCACTGTCGGGGGCTCCTGACAAGCGTGAGCACTCCCATGCTCGGTCGCTCAGCCCCCTTTGGTGTTCCCGGAGTCAGATAAGGAGCAGCCCCACAAGTACCCCACACAGATACGGAGGCCTCCGGTGAAGGTGCCCGGTCTCCTGAGGGCCGTCCCAGTGAGGAACCCCTCTCCTCCTCAATGCCTGACCCAGTGACCCCGGTATTGGCATCACAGGGCCCCACGCCCGCATGGGAGTCCCGCATGTTGGCGCTGGAATGCAGTGTTTTTGCGTTCATCGCTTCCCAGCAGGCGCTTACAGCCAGTTTTGCTGACCTGCACCCAGAGACCATGGGTCCCTTGCGTGGGACACTGAAATACATCCAGGAAACCCCCTAGAGCCAAGGGCTTTGTGAGGTTCCTCCACGTTGGTTTCACTCACCCTCCCGTTCCTCGGGGGTGAGATCTTCCAGGGCCTCTGGCTCCAAGTGGGCCTCGGCCACTGGACAGGGCGACCTGCCCGGTTCAGATTCCTCATCCGAGTTCTCGGACTGGGAGTCCGATGGGGACACCTTCTCAGAGACTCGTACCCACCGGGACCTTCCATCGGACCCCTCCCCGTCCGTGTTTCAGTGGCGCTCACCACCCGAGGACACCTCCTTCCTGGTAGTCATTCAGGATATGGCACAGACTCTTAACCTGGCCACCCAGGCCAAGGAGGACCCTTGAGCTGAACAGCTCGACATCCTTCAGTATGAGTCCCCGCCTAGGGAGTCTCTCACTGTTCCAGTTCCTCCCATCCTGTCCCGGATGCTGCTCCGCATGTGGGAGGCATCCACCTCAGTCCCCATCATGAGTAAGTGCCTCAACACTATGTACAAGGTACAACGTGGCCCTGGGTTCAGAAAGACCCAACTCCCCCACACTTCCATGGTGGCGGAATCAGCCATGAGAAAGCAGAAGAGCCTGAAATCGCACCCATCGGTCCCCCCAGGCCAGGAGTCGAGAGCCCTTGATGCCCTAGGCCTCAAGGCTTACCAAGGATCCATGCTCTCTTGTCGCATTCAAGTGTACCAACTAAACATGGTCATTAGGGTGGTCCACTGCCATAGGGGAAAAAATAAAAGTAGGAATTTCTTTGCTCCCTGGCCTGATTCTGGTTCCCTTTATGTAGAAAACAATGTGTGCAAAGTTTGAAGCCAATCAAATAATATTTAGGGATGGCTCAAGGTCCCTATCTATCAGGCTCCTGGATCCCCCCCCAGGGTTCGTCAGACCACTGGGTATTATCCGCTCATAGACGGGGGTATCATGCTTGCCAAGCACTCAATGTGGTCCAGATGCTAGTAAGGACTTTGACGATGTGGGGAACATCTTACGGTGTTGCGAGACCACACCCAGAAGGAACTGGAGTTGCTCTTCTTTTGTGGTGTGTCGGCCGTTGAACTCCTCAATGAGTTTGACCCCTCGCTCAGCCACATCGTTGATCACTGGAAGATTTTTTACTTTCTTCAGACCATCTTTGAATGATGCATTCTCTTCCCAGTCTTCTGGTTCTGCATTAAGAAAATCACTGTTGATGTCGAGGTGTTTCAGGAAACGGATTGACTTGCAAGTTGCAAAAGATTCAAGTGGTGGAATCATGGAACTTTTCAATTCGACCCGCTTTGGGGGATCTTCGTCTTCGTCATCATCCTCATCGCTTTCATCTGATTCTGCCGGGATCATGGCCGACACTATGGCCCGCTTTGTCGGTGCTGAAACAGCTTCATCGAACAGTGACAGTGCCACAAGCTCCTCTGACACATACCACAGATGCTGTTGCAGTTTGTCCCTGGCCGCTCTTCCAACACGGTCATTGTGGTAAGAGTGTAGTTTCTTCAGCATCTCCAAATCTGTTCGAGGAGCAACTGCGGCATCAGGGGCAGAAAACCAGGCTTCCACATGAATCAGGATGGAGAAAATGCTCACATCACGAACAGAGGACTCCTCCCGTTGGGTAAGATCTTTGAGTTGTCCTCGGAACATCCAAATCTTGAGACAGTACAAGACTTTTGCCATCCATCTGGCATGATGGAAAGCTCCGGGTTTCTTGAAATTGAAACTAGGAAGATTCCCTCCATGGCAGACAATCGTTAACGCCAAGAATTCCAGGTAATCATCTCGGTGATTGCCCTGTGCCAACTTGGATTTCGCAAACTTCATGATGCGATCCCTGTCAGGTTGCAGCACCTCCAAGTCTTTTCCAGTTTGATAGTTGGACTTGTCAAGGGAGCCCCAATTCTTTTGGAACCGGCGAAAGAGTTGGACATCGGGACCCGATGAAGCTCCAGAGCATGTAGAGAATACTGCACCAAGAATTATTTCGTAAATGTGATGGCGGCATGCCAAATGAAGGACTGTGCGACGGAGTCTCTGTTCTAGAAGAATGCATGCTCCTGATCGACGTCCCGTGTTCGATGCAGTTGTATCAAAGCAGAAGCCGGCAACCTTTTCATCCAAACACCATTCCTGTAACAGTTCATAAACTGCTGCAGCTTGATTCTCGCCCTTTCCTGATGTCAGTTTTGGTACACCAAGAAGTTGTGTTTCTCCAGTGGAGACAGCCGTTATCAAAACTGGAAGGCGGTCAACGGATGTGCTTGAACAGAGGAGAGATGGCAATAACTTGCTATCCCAATGCACAATGCATGTTTTGCCTTCGGCTTTGAATGCGTTGTGCAGGTCCGTCCATTGTTGCTGACGGTGCTTTTCTCTATGGCGCTTGACGCTGGAGCGGCTGATATTGAGCTCCCCAGGATAATGTCCCAGACTTCTGGCGGTTTCAGCTACCACAAACAAGGCATTGCGATCCGTTGTTCCTGTCCGATCCAGGGCTGCTGTAAGCTCTGGGGTCCAGACATTGTTAGGTCGATACTGCTTCGTTTGTGGAGTTGCTTTCTTCTGTCCGTTATGTGAATCCGCAGATGTCGACGAGTCTTCACCTGACTCTGCTGAGGAAGAAGATCCTTCCAGCTGAACTTGGCTTGTAGTTGCCTCGGCTTCAGCAACATGTTTTTGTCTGCGCCTTTTCAGTTCTTCTTCTCGCTGTTGCGATCTTGCTTCCGTGTTGGCCAGTTTCTTGTCCATCGCGCACATTGAGCCGCGGTGCCCTGGTTCTCGTTGCGCTATTAAGAATTCTTTGTCTTCTTGAATATGAATTAAAGACATTGCATTGGCATGCGCCACATCAAATAGGTTTTTCATTGCAACCTGGAATTCTTTTTCATTTGCCTCTTGTTTCCCTCCTCTCCCTTTGTTTTTCTTCAAAAGTTTCCACTGATTGAACAATTTATTTACTTTTTCTTGAATTTTGTCATTTCTTTGAACAGGAAGCCTGGCCTTTTCCCAGTAAGCTTCTACTTCACTTGTTACAATAGATGCACTTTCACTAACGCCTTTGTTTAATGTCATATGGTGATGTAAAAATACACTTAACACTTGCTCCTTGCTGGGGAGCTTGGCCCCCAGAATTGTGGTGGACATTTCTTCAATGAGATAAAAACCACATTTTTTCGCCATCTGAAAAGAATAAAGATACAAAGATAATAGTACAATGTCTTTGCCACCTCTCAGAGACGAGATTAGTTCAAATATGACGCAATCAAATGTAATCAGCGTGGAACTGAGTGGATGATACAAGATGATGCAACATTTCATCATCTGCTCCCAGGGGGAAATCTCAAGACTTGTTGAGCCACCCCTAAATATTATTTGATTGGCTTCAAACTTTGTACACAGTGTTTTCTACCTAAATGGAACCAGAATCAGGCCAGGGAGGAAAGGAATTCAGGAATTCATTTTTATGGACCACCCTAATGGTCATGTTCTTGCACGATTTGGCCAAGGAGCTCGGAGGCTTCTCTGTGGGCCTCGAGGGCGAACCTCTCAATAGGTTCAGTACCATGTTGGAGTCCATTGCGGACTGCTCAAAATATCTCTCCCGGGCCGCCTACAATGGTTTCAAGTCCTCAGCTCGGGTGGTAGCCGCGGGCATTGGGGCCCACCACCAGGCATGGCTCCAATTGTCAGATTTGGAGCAGTGGGTGAAGGAGAAGCTCCTGGATGTCACCTGCGTTGGCGAGCAGCTCTTCGGCAAGCCGATGGAAGATAAGGCCGCAGAGATAGAGACAGATTTTGTCACCAGAACCTGTCTCTCGCGCAAGGCCTCCACCCTTCCCCGGAAAAAGCAACAGGCCATAAAGCCTTTCTTCTCGAGGAAGGTTCTTCCGTACCATGCTACCCGCTATACCCGACCACCCCATGCCGACCTCTCCGGTGCAGGGAAAGTCCTGCTAGGGTCACCGCAAGTCGAAAGGGCCTAAAGCCCAAACCCCGGCTCCACCACAACCCGCACAGGGGTTTTGACACCAGTTGCATAGTCTCTCACCCTCCGGTGACTCAGCAGTGGGGGGGCACCTGTCTTCTTTCGGCCCTCTGTGGGCTTCCATCACCTCAAACATCTGGGTCCTCCAGGTCATCCAAATTGGCTATCGCTTCCACTTGGTCAGGCTTCCATCTCCCTTCTCCCCAGCGGAGCCTCTTTGACTCCTCATGCACCAGGTTTTCCTGCAGCAGGAACTAGTCTCCCTCCTTGCCCAGCGGGTGGTTGAGAAGGTCCCTCCGCATCTTCGAGGTTGGGGCTTCTATTCACGGTACTTCCTCGTCCCAAAGAAGAGGGGAGGTCTGCGGCCCATCCTCAACCTCTGAAGGCTAAACAAGTTCTTGGTGGGGGAGAAGTTCAAGATGCTATCACTTGGCTTCCTGCTGCCCTTCCTCCGGCAGGGCGACTGGCTATGCTCCTTGGATCTAAAAGAGTTTGCTTTTCTCTGATCAGAGAAGGGCTGAACTTTTACAGAGCTCTGCTAGTGAGTGGATATTTGCCTCCTGGGACATCTTACTGTGAGTTCTAGCTGTTTATTTAATTATTTACTGTTGTCTAACTGTTTGTTTGTTTAATTATTTATTGTTTGTCTTAGTGGTGTGCTAGTTCAGCCTTCTCAGCTGTACTTACCTTGCCTCTCTCAACTAACTGGGCTTTGTGTGGTAGCCATTTTGAATTAAATCTCTCTCCCCAGAACCTGCTGTTTGTTAAGCTTTTTTCCTGTCCTTGCCTGCCTGAGTGAATCCTCCCCCCCTCCCCCTGAGGTATTGTGTAGCCTTCTTCCTGTTTTCTCCACGTGTGCATAGGCTGTTTTAGTTTGCTTTTCTCTGATCAGAGAAGGGCTGAACTTTTACAGAGCTCTGCTAGTGAGTGGATATTTGCCTCCTGGGACATCTTACTGTGAGTTCTAGCTGTTTATTTAATTATTTACTGTTGTCTAACTGTTTGTTTGTTTGTTTAATTATTTATTGTTTGTCTTAGTAGTGTGCTAGTTCAGCCTTCTCAGCTGTACTTACCTTGCCTCTCTCAACTAACTGGGCTTTGTGTGGTAGCCATTTTGAATTAAATCTCTCTCCCCAGAACCTGCTGTTTGTTAAGCTTTTTTCCTGTCCTTGCCTGCCTGAGTGAATCCTCCCCCTCCCCCCCTCCCCCTGAGGTATTGTGTAGCCTTCTTCCTGTTTTCTCCACGTCTGCATAGGCTGTTTTAGTTTGCTTTTCTCTGATCAGAGAAGGGCTGAACTTTTACAGAGCTCTGCTAGTGAGTGGATATTTGCCTCCTGGGACATCTTACTGTGAGTTCTAGCTGTTTATTTAATTATTTACTGTTTGTCTAACTGTTTGTTTGTTTAATTATTTATTGTTTGTCTTAGTGGTGTGCTAGTTCAGCCTTCTCAGCTGTACTTACTTTGCCTCTCTCAACTAACTGGGCTTTGTGTGGTACCCCCATCCCCCTGCTGAGGGTTCAGGACAGGGTACCTTGTAACTGCCCTCTTTAATAGGACTTATCTCCCTCCCTCCCTCCCCAGCACCCACCCACCCCTGGGGTAATTGTAGTTTTATAGGTACTTGCACATCTTAGAGGAAAGGGGCTGCTCTCAGGTGCAGCTCTTAATCCAAATCAGTCATACACAGAGGACCTGAGATTAATTAAGCTTCAGGTACACAGGGTGTATTAGGGGTATTAGATACACTTTTATTAGTATAAGCATCTACACCAATCCTTATTATATACCGAATTTAAAAGACCTAAACACAAGCTTTAAACTAAGATGCAGACAGAGGTCCAGCAACGAGATGGGGGTTCTCCAGTCTTTTGCATTGAGTGTCACATGTATGATTTTCTCCCAGTTGGTGAGAGGTCCTACATATGCACTAAGTGCAGGGAGCTCTTTGCTCTCAGGGAACGAGTCCGTTCTCTAGAGGCTAGAGTAGCAGACCTGGAAGACATAAGAAAGACAGAGAAGTACATGGACGAGACCTACAGGGATATAGTCCTGAAGTCCCACCTCCAGTCTGGCAGCATCCCTGTTGCCATGGAGGAGAGAGGTCACGTGACAGGAGAGCATCACCCTGGTGTGGCAGGAAGTGATCCTGTAACTAGGACCTGTCCTCCAGGTGATGTAAAACCCTCTCGCACTGAGGACGTTTCTCCAGGGCCATGTCCCCATGAGGGGAGGGTCAGGACAGCTGTTATAGTTGGTGATTCAATCATTAGGAATGTAGATAGCTGGGTGGCTGGTGGACGTGAGGATCGCCTGGTAACATGCCTGCCTGGTGCGAAGGTAGCAGATCTCACGCACCGCCTAGATAGGATCGTAGATAGTGCTGGGGGAGAGTCTGCTGTCTTGGTACATGTTGGTACCAATGACATAGGAAAATGTGGTAGGGAAGTTCTGGAGGCTAAATTTAAGCTTTTAGGTAGGAAGTTGAAATCCAGAACTTCCAGGATAGCGTTCTCCGAAATGCTTCCTGTTCCACGTGCAGGACCCAAAAGACAGGCAGAGCTCCGGAGTCTCAATGCGTGGATGAGACAATGGTGCAAGGATGAGGGTTTTGGATTTGTTAGGAACTGGGGAACATTCTGGGGAAAGGGGGAGCTCTTCCGAAGGGATGGGCTTCACCTTAATCAGGATGGGACCAGACTGCTGGCATTAACCTTTAAAAAAGAGATAGAGAAGCTTTTAAACTAGAAAATAGGGGAAAGCCGACAGTCACCCAGGAGCGCATGGTTCGGACAAAGGTATCCTTGAAGGATACTACCAAAAGCAGTGAGGTTCCAAAAGGGAGTATAGTAGCCCAAATGCCCTTGAGTAAGGAGCAGACAGAGCATAAGGATTCCCAATTACCCATGCCTACCAATAGCCAGATTAATATTAATAAAATACAGTCTCTAAAATGCTTGTATGCCAATGCTAGAAGTCTAAACAATAAGATGGGAGAATTAGAATATATAGCACTAAATGAGAGGTTAGATATGATTGCACTCTCAGAGACATGGTGGAAGGAGGATAACCAGTGGGACACTGTGATACCTGGATACAAACTATATCGTAATGATAGAGCTGAACAAATTGGTGGAGGGGTTGCGCTCTATGTTAGAGAGGGCATTGAGTCAGAAAGGATTAAAGTTTTGCAGGGAACAAAATTTGCTGTAGAATCTCTATGGATTGAAATTCCATTTATGAAGGGGAAGGTGATGGCAGTGGGAGTATACTATCGACCACCTGGCCAGAATGAACAAATGGATGATGAAATGCTCAAAGAAATCAAGGAAGCTAACAAAAGCCACAACAGAGTAGTAATAATGGGTGATTTCAATTACCCCGGTATCGACTGGGACCGTGTCACAGCAGGACAAGCTAAAGAGATAAAGTTTCTAGATGAAATAAATGACTGCTTCTTGGAGCAGCTGATTCATGAACCGACCAGAGGGGAAGCCATACTGGACCTAGTCCTTAGTGGAACGCCAGATCTGGTGCAAGAAATAAGGGTGTTGGGACCACTTGGCAATAGTGATCATAGTATGATCATGTTTGATTTAATCAGTGGATAACAGATAGTAAAGGAATCCACAGTACTACCTTTTAACTTTCAAAAGGGAGACTATGATAGAATGAGGAATATAGTTCGGAAAAAACTAAAAGGAGCGGTTCCAAAGGTTAAAGACTTACAGCAAGCTTGGGTGTTATTTAAAAATACTATCCTCGAAGCCCAGACCAGCTGTATTCCACGCATTAAGAAAAGTGGAAGAAAGTCCAAAAAACTGCCAGCATGGTTTAAAGGTGAGGTCAGAGAGGCTGTTGCTGCCAAAAGAGCAACCTTCAGGTAATGGAAAAAAGAGCCAAATGATGAAAACTGGAAACAGCACAAGCACTGGCAAGTTAAATGCAAAGCATTGATAAGGCAGGCAAAGCGGGAATTTGAGAAGAAACTTGCTACGGAAGCAAAAACACGAAATAAAGACTTTTTCAAGTACATTCGTAGCAAAAGGCCTGTGAGAGAGTCAATTGGACCATTAGATGATAGAGGGGTAAAAGGGGCAGTAAGAGGAGACAAGGCTATAGCAGAGAGACTGAATGAATTCTTTGCTTCGGTCTTTACTGAGGAAGATGTAGGGATGTTACCCAAGACTGAAGTGGTATTTAAAGGTGATACTGCAGAGGAATTGAGAGAAATATCGCTACACCAGGAAGATATATTACAACTATTTGATAAACTGAATAGTAGCAAATCACCTGGACCGGATGGTATACATCCCAGAGTGTTGAAAGAACTGAAATATGAGATTGCAGACCTGTTATTGGTAATCTGTGAACTTTCATTAAAATCATCTGTAATACCTGAAGATTGGAGGGTCGCCAACGTAACACCAATTTTTAAAAAGGGTTCCAGGGGTGACCCGGGAAATTACAGACCGGTGAGCCTGACGTCAGTACCAGGGAAAATGGTAGAAACCATCATAAAGAACAAAATTACACAGCATGTAGATAGTCATGGCCTAATGGGAGACAGCCAACATGGCTTTAGACAAGGAAGATCTTGTCTTACTAATCTGATATGTTTTTTTGAAGGTGTGCATAAACAGGTAGACAAAGGTGAGTCGGTTGATATAGTGTATCTGGACTTTCAGAAAGCTTTTGACAAGGTCCCCCATCAGAGACTTTTGGCGAAGCTAAAAAGTCATGGGATAGGAGGCAGTGTACTATTGTGGATCGGGAACTGGTTAAAAGATAGAAAGCAGAGGGTAGGGCTAAATGGCCAATATTCCCAATGGAAAAAGGTGAATAGCGGAGTACCCCAGGGATCTGTACTGGGTCCGCTGCTTTTTGACATATTCATAAATGACCTGGAAAAGGGAATAACTAGTGAGGTTATCAAATTTGCAGATGACACAAAACTGTTTAAAGTTGTTAAAACCCAAGAGGATTGTGGAAAACTGCAGGAGGATCTGGATAAATTGGAAGACTGGGCATCCAAATGGCAGATGAAATTTAATGTGGACAAGTGCAAAGTTATGCACCTAGGAAAGAACAACCCACACTATAGTTACACGATGCAAGGCTCCACATTAGAAACCACCACCCAGGAAAAAGATTTAGGAGTCATCGTGGATAACATGTTAAAACCCTCCGCCCAGTGTGCAGCGGCGGCCAAGAAAGCAAATAGAATGCTAGGTATCATAAGGAAAGGGATGGAGAATAAAACAAAGGATATTATAATGCCTCTGTATCGCTCCATGGTACGACCGCACCTTGAATATTGTGTGCAATTCTGGTCACCGTATCTTAAAAAGGACATAGAGTTATTAGAAAAAGTACAGAGAAGAGCCACCAAATTGGTGAAGGGGATGGAAGGCTACTCCTATGAAGAGAGGCTAAAAAGGTTAGGGCTCTTTAACCTAGAAAAGAGACGGCTGAGGGGAGATATGATAGAGGTGTATAAATTAATGAATGGAGTGGAACGGATAAACGTGGATCAATTGTTTACGCTATCAGAATATAGAAGGACTAGGGGACATGTAATGAAGCTACAGGGTAAACTATTTAAGACAAATAGGAGAAAATATTTCTTCACTCAACGTGTAATCAAACTCTGGAATCTGTTACCGGAGGATGTAATAAGGGCTGATAGTATAGCTGGGTTTAAAAAAGGTTTGGACAAGTTCCTGGAGGAAAGGTCCATAAACCACTATTAAAAAGGGACCCAGGATATCAATGCTTGGCCTAGTACAAGCACTGCAGAACCTGTGTCTTTTGGGGAAACTGCTAGGTACGTATGACCTAGATTGGCCACTGTTGGAAACAGGATACTGGGCTTGATGGACCTCGGTCTGACTCAGTATGGCATTTCTTATGTTCTTATGTTCTTAAGATGCTTACGCCCACATTGTGATCCACCCCCAGCACAGGCAGTATCTGCCCTTCAAGGTGCAGGTAGAGCACTTCCTGTACAGGGTGCTCCCCTTCAGCCTCGTGTCCACCCCGCGGGGTTTCACAAAATGCCTTTCCACGGTCGCCACCTGTCTCAGGCGTCAGGGCATACCAGTCTTCCCCTACCTCGATGACTGGCTCATCACAGGATCCTCGGTGGAGGAAACTCGGTGGGCGGCGGCGCGCACAATCCTTCTACTCGAAGGCCTGAGGTTCTTGGTCAACTACCCCAAGTTCCATGTCGAACCGGTGCAGGCTTTAGAGTTCATCGGGGTGCACATTGATACTCAGCATGCGACTGCATTCTTGCCAGCGGATCACGCCCACCGCCTCTGAGCCCTGGCAGCTCGGGTCCACAGCACCCCCCGAGTCACAGCTCGGACTATGCTGTGCCTCCTGGGCCACATGGCCTTTACCGCCCATGTGGTTCCCCACGCCCATGTGTACATGCGGACAGCTCAGTGGTGCCTCAGCGCCTAGTGAAGCCCATCCATCGGTCACCTCAGGGACCCCATAAGGGTCTCCCTCAACCTTCACCTGTCCCTGGGCTGGTGGCAAAACCCCCGCAGCCTCCTCCAGCATGACATGTTGCTAACAACAAATGCTTCCCTGTTGGGGTGGGGAGCCCACTGCGGTGTGTTGTGCACGCAGGGGCAGTGGTCACTTGAGGAGTCTCAGCAGCAGATAATCTTGCTCGAGCTCTGCGTGATTCAACGGGCCTTCGAGGACCACCTCAAGGGGCGGTTGGTGCTTGTGCAGACAACCGCATGGCGATGTTCTACGTCAACAAGGAGGGGGGTACCGGATCGCGCTCACTCTGTCGGGAAATGGTCCTCCTCTGCTCCTTCGCCATCCATCAGGGGATGTCCCTCAGGGTGGCCTACCTCCCTAGTGGACAGGCTTAACAGGATCCTCCGCCCTCTCGAATGGCGGTGGGATCCAGGAGTGACGGACTGGCTGTTTCTTCAGTGGGGAACTCCGGCAATGGACCTATTCACCAGTTCTCAGAACGCATAGCTCCCCTGCTTCTGCAGACCAGTACCACACCCGAGCAGGGAAAGCTCCGATGCATTCCTTCTGAGCTGGTCCTCTGGCCTGCTCTATGCATTCCCTCCCATTCCTCTCATTGTGAGGACCCTCCTCACGGCTCAGTGGGACCGGCATCGATGATCCTCATAGCCCCCTCATGGCCTCGGCAGCCATGGTTCCCGCTTCTGCTCCGACTGTTGACGGAGCCTCCTGTCCCCCTGGGCTCTGCCCGGGCCTGCTAATGCAGGAAGATGGACGGGTGCAGCACCCGAACCTAGCCTCCTTATCCCTCATGGATGGTGGCTGAACGAGTCTCCCTAGCTTTGCTGGGTCTCCCGGAGGAGGTTGAGGAGTTCCTCCTCACGTCGAGGAAGTCCTCCACTAGATGAGCCTACGCCTTCAAGTGGCGGCGCTTCTCAGTCTGGTGCTCCAGGCTCCAGATCAACCCATCGAGTGTCCCACTCGATGGTCCTTCAGTACCTCCTCCATCTCTCGAGGGAAGGTCTGAAGTCGAACTCCATCAGGGTGCATTTGAGCGCCATCTCAGCAAATCACCTCCCCGTCGAGGGAAAGCCCCTCTCGGGAAGCCTTTGGTCTCCCAATTTATGTGGGGTCTTTTGCTATCCAAGCCACCCATCCAGCCTCTCCCAATGGAATAGGACCTAAACATGGTGCTAATGCATCTTACATGTCCACCCTTCGAGCCGATGGCAACATACGTACTTTGGCACCTATCCTGGAAGGTGGCCTTCCTGGTGGCGCTGACCTTGGCCCGCCGAGTTAGTGATCTCCAGGCTCTCATGGTTGATGCTCTTTACACCAGGTTCTATAGGAATAGGGTGGTCCTCCATACCCATCCCAAATTCCTGCCTAAAGTTGTCTCGGATTTCCATCTCAACCAGGAGATAGTCCTACCGACTTTCTTCCCGAGACCTCATGCCGACCAGGCGTCGGTGGCTCTCCACACATTCGACTGCAAAAGGGATCTTGTCTTCTATCTGCAGTGCACCCAGGCTCATCGCAAGTCTGGCCAACTCTTTGTGACCTACGATCCCAATAGACTGGAGCAGGCAGTCACTAAATGCACCCACTCCATTTGGGTGTCGGACTGCATCGCCTTTGCTCACATGAAGGCGGGTGCCCAATTATATCGTCAAGTCACCGCGCATGAGGTTTGGGCCAAAGCGGCCTCAGTGGCCTTGCTGCGCTCCGTGCCCCTGAGGGACATTTGCCAGGCGGTGACCTGGACTTCAGTAAACACCTTCGCTGTACACTACTGCCTGGAGAGGAATCCCATCGGGACAGCACCTTTGGCCAGGCTGTAATTCATAATCTGTTTGGGGTAGAAGCAACTCCTGCCCTCCGACCCTTCTTCACGGCTACCGAGGGCTTCGCCCCAAGGAACCGAGGACTTGGGCTCCTTCGGGCATTGGCTTCTGCTCATGACCTTATGGAGGCGTTTTTTGGTTACAGGTTTGGTAGCCTGTAGCTGGGGAGTCCCATAAGTGAGGACTGACTTCTTGTTTGTTCCTGGAGAAAGCATAGTTACTCACCTGTAACAGGTGTTTTCCAGGGACAGCAGGAATCAGTCCTCACTACCCTCTCAACTCCCTTGATGAGTTGATGGATTTTTATCCTTCCCTTACCATCTACTTGGTAGGGCTTCAGCTAAGGGACCTGACTGAGCAAGATGGCACCCTTGGGTAGGAAGAGGACCATGCATGCATGGCAGCAATCCCAAAGGCTTTCTTTGAAAGCTGGGAAATTGCTCCTCGCAGGCTCCATCGGTGTTGACGTCACCCATAAGTAAGGACTGATTCCTGCTGTCCCTGGAGAACACCTGTTACAGGTGAGTAACTACGCTATCTGCAGCCTCTCTGGCTACCAGGTGAAATAGAATGGAATACAGTAAATTTTAAAACAGTAAAAGTGGCATTTTACAAAGGATATCCAAATGCAGTCTCAGATGTCCAAGCCAGAACATCTGAAAAAGCGGACATGTCCAGGTTCAGGCACAAATTCACAAACATGGACGTGCCCAATGCAGACGTCTGCAGGGTCATCTACATAGACATCCTTGGAATAGCGTTCCAGACTGTGGACATCTAGAGTAACCTAATAGTTTATGTTTATCTTCATTGTGAGACTTTATATACCACCTTTCATATAAAATCAAAATGGTTTACAATGTTAAATATCATTAAAAAATGTAAATAACTCTATTTCTTGTTCCTATGTTGTGGAATTCCCTCCACCGTTTACTCCACTTGGAGATATGACATAAAGAGGTAATAAGGCAAATAGATTGTTCAGTCTTTAAGTTGAGAAAGTAAATAGCTAAATATTCTTTCTTAAAGATAAGAAGAGAGAGGGCAGTTGCTCTATGAGGCTTTTGACACTAGGGAGAAGTTTGACAAGTTCCTGCAGAAGCTGTGTGCTAGGGATGAGCACATTTCCCAGCAGGCTGTAGGTCAGTATTTGAAGGATGCAGAGCTGCCTTAGCACTCAGTAGCTCATTACAAGCAGTTAGATTTGAAGAGAACTTGTCAAGAATTAACCCAAGGCATCTTGGCATGAATTCTTTAAAAAATTTGGGGTGGTGGATTCTCTTGATCACCTTTGCATTTGATAAGAACTGGAAAATTAGGTTCTTTTTCAAGGGTAGAGATACAGTTGTGGTCAACATTACTGGTACCCTTGCAGTTCTACCCATTAGTGTCCAATATTTCCTAAAAAAAAAAGTGGCCAGTCAAAATGACTTTGGACTACATATGCGCACGTATTTGACACCTTGAGTTCACCCAGTCCTCAGCCTTCTTCTTTCTCTATCATATCTCCCCGCAGTCGTCTCTTTTCCAGGTTGAAGAGTCCTAACCTTTTAAGCCTTTCCTCATAGGGGTATCCTTCCATCCCCTTTACCATTTTGGTGGCTCTTCTGTGTACTTTTCTAATTCCGCTCTATCCTTTTTAAGATACAGTGACCAGAATTGCACACAATATTGAAGGTGTGGTCGTACCATGGAATGATACAGAGGCATTATAATATCCTTTGTTTTATTCTCCATTCATTTCCTTATGATTCCTAGCATTCTATTTGCCTTCTTGGTGCTGCTGAATATTGGTCAGAGGGTTTCAATATGTTATCATCGATGACGCCTCAAAAATTTCCTGGGGCACAGATAAGTGATCGAGAGACTATTGTAGGGTGGGGAACTTTGTCCGCATTTGGTGGCTTTGTCCACAAGTGTGGGGGTATTGGAAAGCAATATAGTACATAACTGAGTATATATTAGGAGTCAGAACCCCTTGAGACCCAGGAATTTTCCTGTTCAACTTGTCTATCCCTAATCTTCGGGCACTACAGAGGGCCTTCGTAAGACATAATTCAGATTTGGCAAAATTGAACTTGGCTTCCTTGTGGAAGCAGGTGACACCAGTTCCATTCATCTGTTGGCTGTGTAGAAGATGGAACATAAATAATGTGGAGAAAGTCTAATGTTTAATGTTTAATTACATTTGATATACCGCTCAAGCCAAAGCATCAGAGCGGTTTACAATATTACATAAAAGTTACAGAAAATATGAAAAGAACGCCATTAATTAGATAGGACAGAATAAGAGATACAGTGATAGTTAAAGGGATAGAAGAGACAAGAGGAAATGCTCCACATAGCATCTGAAGAGGTAGATATCATACCACCAGGTGTTTAAGTTCCCACTCACAACCTCTGCTGTCGACATCACCCCTCCACCGCTCCGATCGCCACAGCAAGCAGAACCAATGTAGTAGCAGTTTAAACGGTCCCGCACGGTCCTACGCCAAAGGGCCCTCTGGCGAGGCCCGCAAGGCGTGGGCGCACCGGTGGAAGTGATGGTTTTAAAGCCGTTAAAGGCTGATGGTATTGGCAGGCTGAGAGGAATGAGGCGGAGCTCCCGCTCACACACCTCCGATGGTGGCTGGCTGCTGCTCTCCCCGTCTCTGTGCACCGGTGGAAGTGACAGTTTTAAAGCCGTTAAAGCAGTGGTTCCCAACCTTTTCTTGTTTGAGGCACCCTTGGAAAGCCTTTCAAAAGTTCCCGGCACCCTTATAAGGAAATAGATATTTAAAATCTCCGTAGCTTTTTTATTATTATTTATTTATTTGTTTCATTTCGAGAGTTTGCATGCAACAACACCTTATACCTAGTCCTAGATGATATGAGAATACTGTTTACACTGATTCTGCCTTAATAAAAAAAATAGTATTACGATACAAATATGTAATTGTGACAAGTTTTACTGTAGTTGCACAATGTATTCAAGTAGTTACAGTGTTACACTATGATACAAGACAAACACACAAATAGACCACAGTGCACCATGCATGTATACTCAGTGTGAAACTTGTGATTGATGCTTGGAACACAAACTCTTGATATCAGGTCTTATTGTTGACAATGCCACCCGCATATCGTCCTCAAGTGAAAGAAGCCTATTTCTTTGTTTCGATTTTATTGTAGCCATGGCAGAAAATGCCTGCTCGCACAGATACGATGTGGAGAAGGGCAAAAGTAGAGAAATAGCTTTCTGACCCAAATTAGGGTATTCCCCCAATGTTGCATGCCAAAAGCTGCCAGTGTCACGTCACTCTTCTCAAATTTGACTTTCAGTGTTGAATCAGAAGACATATCAAGAAATTCGTCACGTTCTATTGCCGTGAAGTCCAGCTCTTCAGCCATGTCAGCCAGTTCGAAGGGTGATACAATCCATTCTAGTTTTTCTGTAGACAGCGATGGAAAATACTTATCAACTGCTTCTCTCAGCTGTTCCAAGTGATTAACAATCAGATTTTTTACAGTTCCAAAGCCGTTATCCTGCTTGTTGAAGAGAAGGGAAGTTTGACACATCGTCTCTCTGAACAGCCGACTTCCATGATTTCAGCTTTCTCTGGAAACCTTTCATCTTGTTAACTGATGTTACAATTCCCTCAAGTCTTCCTTGCATTGAGAGATTTAGTTCATTCAGCTTCATGAAAATGTCTGCCAAATATGACAGCTTCAAACACCAAGTATGATTTTCAAGCAGCTTTATGAATATATCATGTCTCTCCTCTCGGAAAAACGCTTTTAATTCTTCTTTGAGTTCAAGAACGCGGTTCAGTACACGACCTCTTGATAACCACCTTATGTCAGTATGCAAAATCAGTGAAATATGATTCGCACCCATTTCTTGACACATCTTTGAAAAACTCTATTTTGCAGTGGCCTGGATTTGATTAAATTAACCATCTTGACAGCCTGGTTTAAAACCTCAGTTAACTCTTCTCCACACGTCTTGGCTACTAAAGCCTCTCTGTGTAGGAAGCAGTGAGTTGTAGTTATAGATGGATTTCTTTCAATGCCCTGGTGATGAAGCCTTTGTACTTCCCTATCATCGACGGTGCACCATCAGTACATATGCCACAACAGTAATTCCATGAAAGACCATGTTCAGTGAGGTACGAATTTACAGATGCAAAGATATCCTCTCCAGTAGTTGTAGTCTGTAACTCTTTGCAAATCATAAACTTTCCACAATATCCTTGTCAATGAATTTGCAAAACCCAAGCAGTTGGCATTTTCCAGCTATGTCAGTACTCTCATCTACCTGCAATGCGAATTTTCTTTTCAATTTTATCTGCTTCACAACTTCTTCATTAATATCTGTTGACATTTCAGATATCCTACGGCTGATTGTGTTGTTGGAAAGAGGTACTTTCGAAATCTGTTCCTGAGCTTCTTTGCCAAGCATTGTTTCTACAATTATGTTGCATGCAGGGCCAATGATTTCTTCACCAGTTGTATGAGGCTTCATTTTCTTTGCTATCAGCTCTGCTACTCTGAAGGAAGCTTCAAGAGCAGTGTCAGCTACTGTTACCTTCTTGACCATTTTAGTAGCCGCCTTACTTTGCCCTTCTAACATACGAGAAAAATATGCTATGTCCTTCTGTGACACAAAAGGGTGTTTGCTATTGAGGTGCCGCTTGAGCTTACTAGGTACCATGGCCTCATTGCTGAGTGTAGCTCCACAAACGAAACACACAGGACGCGGATTATCTTCATCATTGTTTGAAGTAAAACCATATGCTAAATAGGCATCAATATATGTCCTTTTCTTCGAGAGAGATGCGTGTTTCCCCTTTTCGCAATTTGATTCAGATGGAGCAGGAACACCTTCAGTGTTTGACTTCGAAGCAGTACCAATACTGGAAGCCACCATTTGGTCTGGAGATTCATCCGCCTGTACTTTTCGCTTCCTCACTACGAACTTATCCATCCTTCTTTTTCGACGCTGTCAGATAAGATGTATTCTGAAAAAAAGGAAAACATCACAGAGGCTTAAATTAGTTTCTGATAGTTAAGTAGAGAGCGACAAACACAGTTTTAGCTTATCACAAGAATTGCACTTGATCACAAATTTACGTGCACTCGTGCATGTGCTGCTTAATACAATACCTTCTGCCTCCTTTGAGTCACCAATCAGTACTGAGGCATGCTGGCGAGTGGCGACTGGCGACTCGCTGTGCGCCCTGTCCTGTACGTGTGTTATACGCGTCAATCCACAACCCTCACTGAGGAACGGGTGGGGTGAGGTGGGGTGGAGAAGGACTCTCCGCTATCTCGGTAGTCCCCTCCCTCCCCCTCTCCCGCCAAGAGAGAATGACGTTAGTGCAATTTTTTCCCCGAAATTTTGGCGGCACCCTCAAAAGATCTCACGGCACCCCTTAGTGCCGCGGCACACCGGTTGGGAAACACTGCGTTAAAGGCTGATGGTATTGGCAGGCTGCTCAATGTAGATGAAAAATGAGACTTTATTGAATTTTTGATGAGAGTACCATCAAACAATGAACCAATTACAAATCTTCATTGTGTATTTTTCAGTTATTTCCAAGTACAAACCTAATGGTTTGAATGGTTGCCTAATGGTTAAGAACACTGGCTTGGGAACCCAGAGTTCAGGGTTCAATTCCCATTAGCACTCCTTGTGGCCTTGGCAAGTCACTTAACCCTCCATTGCCTCAGAAAAAATCCAAGTTTTCAATGCCCCTGTTTAATGTACATTACCAGGTTTAAGTTTCAATGTAAACTGCTTTGATTGAAATGATAAAGCAGTATATAAAAAAACTGTTAAATAAATAAATTTCACTGTATTCAAGTCCACAAAGCTTTAAATAGCCTCAACTTTACAGTATTTATTTG
The DNA here is from genome assembly GCA_033557465.1 of Ichthyophis bannanicus. NCBI lineage: Eukaryota > Metazoa > Chordata > Amphibia > Gymnophiona > Ichthyophiidae > Ichthyophis > Ichthyophis bannanicus. Next base: position 1,311,639,119 of record CM066031.1, read on the forward strand.
CTTTATCTGAAATTTAAAAAAAAAACAGTATAATATCTAAACCATCGTTCTTGGCTACAATTCTGTTAGAGCAATCTCCGCCCTTTGTCAAGTTTATGGGAGTGTCTGGGTCATGAGGCACCACCTATGTAAATGTGATGACTTTACAAAAGGGGGATCAGATTTTATCAAAAAGATCCATTACATTACAAAATCAATGGCTGATGGCTGAGAGAAGATATGATAGAAGTTTATGAAATCATGAGTGTCATGGAACAGTTAAATAGAAAATTGCTGTTTTAACCTTTCAAACAATATTAAAACAAGAGGACACACCATGAAACTAACAATCAGTGAACTGAAAACAACTGTAGCAAGTATTTTTATGCAGTGTATAAATAAGCTGTGGAATCTGTTGCCAAAGGAGGTGATCAAGGTGACTAATGTATCGTGGTTCAAAAGAGATGTGGACAAGTTCCTAGAAAAGTCCATAAAATAATTATACAGGTAGACTTTGGAAAGGTATCACTCTCCCTTAAACTGAGATATGAGAAACAATCATCTTTTCGGATCTGCCAGGTACTTGTGGCCCAGACAGGCCACTGTCAAAGACAGGTTGCTGGACTCAATAGTCCTTCATCTGACTCAACTTGGCTTTCCTCATGTACATAAATGAATACATATCCTTGCTCTTGACTTTTAAGCTAGAAAATGTTCATTCTGTTCTATATAATATGGTAAAAATCATCATAAATTTCAAGTGGAGAGAGATTGTGAAAAATTTCTGAACAATTTTACAGCACATTAAAACCATGTTCAATTTAAGAAAACTTTTGTGCTTGTTGAAAGCTACAGATTGTTTTCCACTTTAACAATCTATTTTTTTAAGTTATTATCGCAAATACAATTTGATTGTTTTGAAGCTTTTTCTGGAAAACACAATCAATCATGCTGTCAGGGCAAACTTTCAATAACTGATAACAAGAAAGAAATCATCATCAGTGATTCACTATGAAACACTTATAATCTGACTGCTTTACTGGCGTTACATATTAATCACAGTATCTCATGGCATTCTTATCCTGCAATGTATATACTAATAGCTTTTTGTTGTCTCCAAATTTGAATAAAGAACCATAATGCTTTAGCATATAATTCCTTTTCCATTATTCTACTGATAATACAAACATTAAAGGTGACAAGACAATTATTTAAGTCATAAAGTGATCCGGAATCCAAATTATCTATGCCATGTAGGTAAAGCAGTTTTGTCAGTTTTTAGCCCCATAGTCAAAGGCATTTATCCAAATAATGGAAATAGTTATCTGGGTAATTACCTGTCTGTGAATATTTAGTGGCGCCTTCCGCATACTGCTTTGGCACTATCCGGAGAGTGCCAGGAAAGGGTGTGAATGGAACGAGGGTGGTGCAGTGAGTTATCCAGAGAGTGATGATATTTAGCCTTCTATGCAGAAAACTATCTGGTATCTTTAGAACTGCAAAAATGCTAAGTTATGGGGATAATTATCCAAATAGTGGGCTGAATATCACAGCTATCTGGATAACTCTCACCAGCAGCCCCAAAATGCCATTTTCTTTGGCTGAGGGTCAAGCTCTGCCCCTAGGCCTGCCAATCCACATGGGGCTGTGATTGCTGGCCTTGCCCTCTCGTCTGCCCATGGAAGGCAGACAGGAGAGAAGGCCGGCAATCACAGCGCTCTTCTGCCCGCAGGAGATGAGATCCCCGTGGACAGATGGGAGGGGAGGGGAAGGCCAGTGATTGCCACAGCGACGTTTGGGTGGGGACAGGGCCCAAGTGGCCCTCCTCTTTCTGATGCATATGTCTCTCGCTGTTGCCGTGCTGCAGGGTATTCAGTGCCAGCTGCAATCTAGATAGTCACGCTGAATATCTCCAAATTATTTAAACACCAAAGCAGCATTTTATAAAACCGGTGACTGTGGTTTTTTTAATATCAGCCTGTTTATTGTTAATGACATTGATTTTGATGTATCATCTGACATGCCATAGAGAAACTGAATATGCTACAAGTAACATTCACAAAAATTATAGACCAATAACTTGTCTGCCTACAATCTATAAGCTAAGAAAGAATATATGATTATATTGAGTCCAATAACATCATGGCAATAGAACAAAAGGGCAATAAGAGGGGAGTATATAGAACCAAAGACCATTTAATGTTGAATAAGACTATCATGGCTAGTGCTAAGAAAAGTAGAAATTTCAGTATAGCATGGATTGATTATAAGAAAGATGTTGGCAGCATCCCACATTCTTAGATAATAAATTACTTTGAAATGTATAACATAAATCTTGGTTTGGTAGAGTACATTAAGTTCATCATGACAATGTGGCAAACCACACTCATTTTGAAATATGAAGATGGTCAGTACATCATTCCTAATATAAGATCCAGTGAGGAATATTTCAGGGAGATTCCCTATCGTCCCTTCTGTTTTCTATGGTGCTTAATCCAAAAAGTACTCTCATCAACTCTTTGGGATATGGATTTAGCCTGAATCCTAAAGAAGGTAACAATCCAGAAAAAAATCCCATTTATTATTTGTAGACAATTTGAAGTTTACAGTTCCAGTGACCAACGATTAGGAGAGCAGCTCCATGTGGTGAAAAGCTTTTCTGATGACATCAGGATGACCTTTGGCATTGACAAATGTGTTAAGGCAACTATTTTTTAGACAAAAATTAAGCAAAATGGAAAACATCTCCCTGGCTGAGGGCTGTGATATCAAGGACCTTGAACAGGAAGGCATATATACGTATCTCAGAGTAGAGGAAAGAATGACACTCAAGCAGAAAGTACTGAGAAAAAAGATAAGTAAAGAATACAACAGGGGATTAAAATCATTATTGAAAAGTGCTTTAACATCACAAAATAAGATACAAACTATTAATCAGCTGGCAATTCCTGTACTTTCATACAGCTTTGGGATTGTGGACTGGCCTCTTAAAGATCTTGAAAAACTGGATGTGCAAACGAAAAACACACCTCCTGCCCATGAAGTAATTTACAAAAATCAGTGTATGCCAAGACTGCACATCCCCAGAGCTGAAGGAGGGCTAGGGCTCATAGAGATTGATTACACATACAGAGCTACTATCATAGGCCTCCAGGCCTACCTAACTACATCATCTGATCCAAATTCACAAAAAATGCTGAGATATGAAAGTAAACATCCAGAATCTGCCTCCATCATCAAACTTGGACAAGCATTCTGATGACTACAAGGAATGAGTGAGACTCCACAAGCATATACAGGGAAGGAAGTAACATAATTTGCAAAACAAGAGAATTAGACCAACAAATGAGGAAAAACAAGTGGCAAATGCATGATACAGTGTTACTCCGGGAACCCTTTGTCGAGCAAGAACGGACACATGAATGGTTAAGGAGAGGTGAATTGAAACCAAAGGATGAGAGGTTGATAGTTGCAGCTCAGAAGGACGAGATGGTTCACAGCCAGTACTGAAAAAAACTTGCAAAACAGACATATGTCACTTCTGTGGAAAGAACTACTAACAGTGACTCACATCATAGCTGACTGTGAAGTTCTGATGGCCAAAAATTTCTATACAGAAAGGGACAACAAAGTAGCACTCCTCATCCATTGGAAACTCTGTAAACAATACAACATTACTGTATCTGAAAAGCACTGGGATCATGACCCTAAAAAGATTACAGAGAATAAAGAGATTATGATCACCTAGGATACTCCCATTCTTACCAATAAAAAGCTGGATAGGAGGAAACCGGATATAGTGGTAAAAGAGAAAAACACCAGAACAACATTGAGGAGTCCATTCCAACGACTCTGTGAATCGTGTTGAGAGGGAAAAGATCTTCAAGTACCAAGAAATGTAGTTGAAAACCAAAAAAAATGTGGCTGAAAGATATCTAATTATTTCCCAATGTGTTGGGTGCCAGATGCCTAATTTCTTCTAAGTACAACTCGATAAATTACCCATGCATGTAACATCTTACAAACTCCAGAGGGAGGCCCTCTTTGGCACGATGCAAGTACTACACTGAGCGTTAGCAGTAAATTTGGGAAAATGAGTTCTTACTCCACATATCCTGGATTAGAAGTGAGGTTCATGACTGTCATGGTATGCGCAAAACTCACCCATTTGGAGAAATTGCCCCAAAATTGAATATTGTATCAGAATCCTGTATCATATCCTGGAGATGGACCAGCTGTGACTCCCAAATATAAAAATAGGAATGAAGTAGATACCACACCATTCACAGAAGATGAGGTGTTAGAACAACTTGCTAAACTGAAAGTGGACAAAGGCATGGGACCAGATGGGATACATCCCAGGATACTGAAAGAGCTCAGAGAGGTTCTTGCAGGACCGTTAAAGGATGTCTTCAACAGATCTTTGGAAACAGGAGTCGTTCCTCAGGACTGGAGAATGGCTAATGTTGTACCTCTACACAAAAGTGGTGACAGGGAAGAAGTGTCAAATTACAGGCCCGTGAGCCTTACCTCGGTGGCAGGAAAAGTAATGGAGGTGCTCCTGAAAGAGCGAATAGTGAACTTTCTCAAAACCAACAGGTTGCAAGATCCAAGGCAACATGGTTTTACCGAAGGACGGTCTTGCCAAACAAATCTGATTGACTTCTTTGATTGGGTGACCAAGGAACTAGATCTGGGGCATGCAATGGATGTCATCTATCTGGATTTCAGCAAAGCCTTTGATACTGTTCCTCAATAAACTCAGTAGCTTGGGGATGGGTCCCAAGATAGTAAACTGGATTAGAAATTGGTTGACTGACAGACAACAGAAGGTGATGGTACATGGAGCTCACTCGGATGAGAGGAAGGTGATTAGCGGGGTGCCTCAGGGTTCGGTCCTGGGCCCGGCACTGTTCAATATATTTGTGAGTGATATTGCTGAAGGACTGAATGGAAAAGTCTGTCTTTTTGCAGATGACACAAAAATTTGCAACAGAGTGGACTCCCCCGAGGGAGTGGTTAACATGAGGAAAGATCTACAAAAGCTGGAAGACTGGTCTAATGCTTGGCAACTATGATTTAATGTGAAAAAGTGCAGTGTCATGCACTTGGGTAGCAGAAATCCAAGGGAAAAGTACACGATAGGGGGTGAGAGGTTGGTATGCACGGTTCAGGAGAAAGACCTTGGTGTGATTATCTCTGATGATGGAATTCAAAACGGCATGGGACAAACACAGTGGATCCCTTTACAGCAACAGGATAAAAGCAAAATAAACGGTACCATCTAACTTCTGAACTATCTAGCGTCTCAACAAATAAGGGTGTCCTACATGGAGTGGTGGGTTCATCCCTAAACAAAAACAAAAACATGGGGAGGGGTGGCCTACACAGAGCGACAGGTACACCTACTCTTGCCATCTTGCTGGGACCATGCTGGTCTTTATCTGCCATCACTTACTATCTTACTATGTAGAATGTTTCATATATTTCCTCCTGAAAATATGGATTTGATGAATTCCAAAAGATTTTTATTGAACATCTCTAGGTGAACTATTGGAAAAACAGGTGTTCATTGTATGCAGTATTACAGTATGTGAAAATGTTTGTGTATTTCATGACTGAAAATGAGAAGTAAGGGAGTAGGGAGTCATATGTAAAACCAGAGAAGAACCTCTAGGATAAATATGAGGAAAATGAAATTAAGCAAGAAGAGAAAAAGAACAGAAACAGGATGTCTCTGGGGAGGAGCTCAGAATGGGGATGAGATTAGGCTCCATGCCCTTCTGTAGGAACAACATCCAAGAAAACAGAATAGAAAAAAGAGCAGGGAGAAGGAAGGAAGGATGGAAGCAGAGTATCTCTGTGGATGGAAGAGAAAGCTGAAGTCAGACATCTAGGAAGACCAGAAAGGAGAAGGAGCAACTAGTCAATAAGAGCCCCACAAGTATAAGAAAAGTGCTACTGGGGCTATGAGATTGTCTGGAGTATTTTCTTTTTGTTTTGAGAATTTCTTTTCTTGACTGTCCATTCCTAGCTGAGAGCCAGAAGTATAAAAGTCAAAGTATAAATGAGTGAGAAAAGCATGCACTGCACGACTCACAGAACTCTTTCCACTCCCTCTGTGTATTTCGTATGTGCATGAACACAGCTATTTTTATCTGCATTGCCTGTATGTGTATGTGAGTGTGCATACATGTTTCTGTGTGTGTCTGTGTGCATGAATGTTTGCATGTATGTCTGTGCATGCGTGGCCATGTCAGTATGTATCTGTGTGTTCGCAGAATTTCTATGTCACTGTGAATCAGTGCTTGTATGCGGCAGTTTTTGAAATAGCTTTTCCTATAGAAATGCAAAGGAACTTTGGAGTGGAGGAGTGGCCTAGTGGTTGGGGCAAGGTACTTCAGGCCAGAAGGTCAGGGGTTCAAATCCCACTAGAGGACAGCAACCTTGGGCCGGAAGGACTGGGGTTTCTAGTCCCACAGGTGCTCCTTGTGGTCTTGGGCAAGCCACTTAACCCTCCATAGCCCATGTTCCCTGTAAAATAGTTATCTCCAAGTTATAATGCCTTGTTCAATGTAAACCACACTGATGCAGAATAGCACTGTATATAAGAAAATGTAAATAAAATAAAATAAACTTCCCCCACCTTACCTTTTCCCTTTGGTTGCCTAGAGCAGCATTTCAGTGCTCTTTCTCCCCAGTCTTCCCATTGGCTGGATCCTACACAATCTCTGCTGCTAATTACAATGGAAGAAGGAAGGGCAAGCTCACTCATAAGGGGAAAGGGGGGAATTAGGAGAACTTCAGATACAGGATTTAAATTCTGAAAAATGTACGGACATGTTAGCCATTCTTCTAGCTTCCAGACATTAATTTAAAAATCAGTAGAATCCTGAAAAAATCCAGACAGATGTTGATGCTAACCTCCCAAGCCGAGAACATATCTGACAGCAGCCTCCTAAACGTTGGGCCCTTGGTATGTTTCTAGCATGTCAGTGCTTTAGTCTACCTCTGCCCATGCAACAAGTATTCATTGGCAGTACACATACCAACCAATTAAAAGGCAGAACAATTCAGTCGGTAGCTTTCACAGTAGAAACAACAGCAAAAAACTGAAATATATACAGTTGTGGTCAACATTATTGGCACCCTTGCATTTTAAATATGTTGTGCACAGTAACTTGAGAAATATTTGGAAATATTCCAACTGTATGTCATCATGATATTTTCATAGCATGTTCAAAGATATACACTAATAAAAAAGATGTCTGTGCAGCTTAGACGTAGTAATTTCTGAGAAAAAAAAACAAGATATGACTTGGACAGGATTAATGGCACCCTTCACTAATATTTGGTTGCGCAACCCTTGGCAGCGATGACAGACTCCAAACGTTTCTTGTAGCCATCTATAAGTTTCTTACATCTGTCTCCTGCTAGTTTCTCCCACTCTTCAGCTGTAATTTGTTCAAGCTCATGAATGTTTCCAGGATTTCTTTTGCCAAATGGCAGATTTCAGCTCTTTTCAAAGGTTCTCGAATGGATTGAGATCAGGACTCATTACTGACCAGTTTAAAACAGCCCAATTTTTGCTTTTTTTTAACCATTCTTTTGTACTTTTGGATGCATATTTTAGGTCATCGTCCTGCTGGAGGACCCTTGACCTTCGACCCAGACCTAGCTTTCTGACACACACATTTCACTCCAAAATACCTTGGTAGTCCTTTGACTTCATGATTCCTTTAATACTTTCCAGGCCTCCAGTTTCTGAGGCAGCAAAACAGCCCCACAACATTATGGAACTTCCACCATATTTAACTATAGGAAGGGTGTTTTTTTCCTTACAAGCTTAATTTCTTTACCTGTAAATATATTGCTGGTTTGCATTGCCAAAGAGCTCAAGTTTGGTTTCATCTGTCCACAGAACATTTTCCCAGAAGGATTGTGGTTTCTCAAGGTGGGTTTGGGCAAAGATTTGGCATGCCTTTTTATGTCTGTCTTTGAGCAGTGAGGTCCTATTTGGACTTTGCCCATGAAGTCCTTTTTGTTTAGTACATGGAGTATAGTGTGGAAGTTATGGAATTGAAACCACCAATCCAGATTGCTCCAGGTCAACCTTAAGCTCGCTGGATGTTGTACATGGTGTTTTTCCAACAGTTCACATTAACCTTTGAAAACTTCTTGGATTGATTCTTCTTCACACCACATCCTGGGAGGTTCTTGACATTCCATGAGCAGAAATTCTCTTAATAACATTGTGAACTTTAGACACAGGTTATCCCAAGGTCCATGGAGATGGCCTTGAACCCCTTGAAGTTTGATTTTTGGTGATAATCGTTTTTCTGATGGTCTCAGGTAACTCTCTTTTCTTCACCATTGTGAAAATGGAATAGGGAGTTAATGTGACCATTTTTAATATTAGAGCCATCATTCATTGGTTGATTCAAGTCATGTGAGTACTGACAATTCATCACAGGTGCCTCTAATTTTACTGCAGTGGGAATGTGGTTCTTCTGTTCAAACTAATTTGAATTGGTTATAAGGGTGACGATAACCATATCCTGGCAATGTCCCAGTTTTAATACTATTTTCTAGTATTTCCTTTTTTACGAGATTGGTCTTGTTTTATTTGATTCCTTTATGTTTCAAATATGTGTGCATATATAGTCCGAAACCACTTCACTGGCCACTTTCTTTTAGGAAATAGTGGACATTAGGGGGTTGAACTACAAGGGTGCTAATAATGTTAACCACAACTGTATGTGAATAATTTAAAATGGAGACTATCATCACTAAATAGTTATATGTAATCCCTCTGACTCTGTGCTGATCATGTGTTTGTGTGTGTGCAAGTATGCATATATCTCTGTAATGTGTTCTGTGCATGCTGTGAATGTGTTTTGTCTGGGGGAGGGTGGCCTTACCAAGGGACATAGCATTGAGGTGGGCACAGATGCAGTGAAGTAGTTTTGAGGATTCAAATAGCTTGTAGAATGACGGGGGGAGTTTTTGAGTTTGGGATAGTTGTGTGGGGATATTTTTTGGAGGTGAAGCAATTTTCAGGGAATGGGGCAGTTGCAGAAGGTCATTTTTAGGGTGGAGACAGTGGAAGAATGATGGAAGCTTATGAGGTGTTGGGGCAAATTCAAAGGCAGTTTTTAAGGTAGTGGGACAGTTGTGGAGGGTATTTTCTAGGATAGGGGAGTTATAAGGAAGTATCCTTAGAAGTATGGTAAGGAAGTTCAATGGGGTAGTTTGTGGGATTTGGGCAGTTTCAGCAGAATAGTTTTAGGGGGTGGGGCAGTTTGCATGGTGGTGGCACAGTTACAGGATGATTAGGTTTTGGGTTGAGGAAGTTCTCGGGAGTTATTTTGGGGATGCATTTGAAGAGGTAGGTTACTGAGGTAGTGAAATTGTGAGAGGTTATGTTTTGGGCTAGGGTCATTTGCGGTGTTGCTGGGCAGTTGTGGAGATGTAGTTTTTATGGGTAGAGCAGCTTGCAGGTGGTAAGACAGTTATGTGGATAGTTTTGTCATAGTGGTGGGTTGGTAGGGCAGTGGAAGAATTTTTTTATAAATGGAAGAGTGTACAGGGTGGTAGGCATTTGGGGGCATTTTGGGAGTGGGGCAATTTGGTGGGTTGGGAAAAAAGAGAACAGGTATAGTGAGTTTGAGAGGAGGAATTCCATAACTGCTATGTTTCTCTATGTAAATATCTTTGCTACTCAAGCTGACACTCCTTCTTCCATATAAACGCATTGGGTCATATTTTTTGTTGGGGGGGGGGGCTTATTTCTCTGGAACCCCAAATCTATTTGGCCCATTTTGAGCTTGAGGTGTCTTTTTACAAGTTTTCCCCACATGCTAAGTTTCATCCCAGCCCATTCTACTAATTTATTTGGATAAAGTAGTGTGATAGTCAGGACCAGCCCCAGAATTGGTTCAATGTGTTGGCATCCTAGGCAAGCCTTAGCCTTATGTCTTCCCTGGCTGTCAGAATCCATAGTTTAGCTTTGAATGCCCTGCTCTTTGACACCCCCCAGAATCCACCACCCTATACCATCATTTAATTTGCCTAATGTTTGGGCTGGCCCTGACGATAGCCATGTTAGTCCACTTTAATAATAGTTAAATAAAAAGACAAAAAAGGAAAATAAGGTGATACCTTTTTATTGGACTAACTTAATACATTTTTTGGATTCTTTTTTGAAAGTTAAAACCTTTTTCTTAAGGTCAGGACAGTATGATATTGCTGAAGGACTGAATGGAAAAGTCTGTCTTTTTGCAGATGACACGAAAATTTGCAACAGAGTGGACTCCCCTGAAGAGTACATAACATGAGGAAAGGTCTACAAAAGCTGAAAGAATGGTCTAATGTTTGGCAGTTAAGATTTAATGTGAAGAAGCGCAGTGTCATGCACTTGGGAAGCAGAAATCCAAGGGAATAGTATGCGATTGGGGGCGAGAGGTTGGTGTGCACAGACAAAGAGAAGGATCTCGGAGTGATTATTTCTGAGGATCTCAAGGTGGCAAAATAGTGCGACAAGGTGGTGGCCAAAGCCAGAAGGATGCTGGGTTGATTACAGAGAGGAATTACCAGAAGAAAGGAAGAGGTATTAATGCCACTGTACAAGTCGCTGCTGAGGCCTCACTTGTAATATTGTGCTCAGTTTTGGAGACCGTATCTCACTAAGGATATAAAAAGACTGGAAACGGTTCAGAAGAAGGCGACCAAACTGATTTGGAGCCTGCGTCAGAAGACTTATGAGAAGAGCCTTGAAGACCTAAATATGTATACTCTGGAGGAGAGGAGGGACAGGGGAGATATGATTCAGACCTTTAAATACTTAAAGTGTATTAATGAACAAACAAACCTCTTCTAAAGATGGGAAAGCTGTAAAACTAGAGGAAACGGATTTGGACATTGTGGCCGTTACGGAAACATGGTTTAATGAATCGCATGATTGGGATATAGCCATAGCTGGCTATAATCTATTCAGAAGAGACAGAGAAAATGGAAAAGGAGGAGGAGTAGCCTTGTATGTCAAAAGCAGTATTAAAGCTACTGAAATGCAGGGAACATGGGGAAAAGAAGAAGCGCTCTGGATTGCGTTGGAAAGAGGAGATGGCACTGTCATCCATATTGCTGTAGTCTACAGACCTCCGACTCAAATTGAAGAGAGAGATAACGAATTGATTATAGATATTGCCAAGATAGCAACAAAGGGGGAAGCGATCATATTAGGTGACTTTAATCTACCTGATGTGGATTGGATTACTCCTTCTGCACATCAGGAAAGAAGCAAAAAAATTGTGGATGCTCTCCAAGATGCATTACTTAGACAAATGGTGATGGAACCAACCAGGGAAAGCTCAACGCTGGATGTAGTGCTTACCAACAGTGATAACGTGTCGAATGTCTGCGTGAATACCCCTGTGAGCAACAGCGACCATCACACAGTGTGGTTTGAGATAAAAGCCATGGTACAGGCCAATCATAGCAAGCTCAAAGTCCTAAACTTCAAAAACACTGACTTCAATAAAATGGCCGAGTACTTAAAGGAGGAGATGACGGGGTGGAAGGAGATAAGGGAAGTGGAATTGCAATGGACTAAACTAAAGACGGCAATAAAAGGGGCAACAGATAAATATGTAAGAAAAATAAATAAAAACAAGAGGAGAAGGAAACCTATTTGGTTTTCCAAAGAGGTGGCTGCGCAAATAAAGGCAAAAAAACACAGCTTTCGCAAAATTCAAAAGCTTGCAAACAGAAGAACACAGAAATGAATACAGGATCCAACTCAAAGAGTCTAAAAGAGTAATAAGGATAGCAAAATCAAAGGCAGAAGAAAAGATGGCTAAAGATGTTAAGGGTGGCAACAAAACTTTCTTCAGGTATATTCAGGAAAGGAAGAAGATCAGAGTTGGAATTGCAGGACTCAGAAGTGCTGGGAAAGGACTCGTGGAAAGTGACACTGAAAAAGCGAAATTGCTAAACAAATTTATTTTATTTTTATTTATTTAATTCTCTTATATACCGCGCTATTCTGCATCAAACAAATACTTCTGCTCTGTTTTTTTAGTCTGCTTTTCTCTGATCAGAGAAGAGCAGTGCTTTTTACAGTGCTCTGCTAGAGAAGTGGATATTTGTCTCCTGTGACACCTTGCTGTGAGTTCTAGCTGTTTATTAATTATTTATTGTTTGTCTAACTGTTTATTTAATTATTTATTGTTTGTCTTAGTGGTGTGCTAGTTCAGCCTTCTCAGCTATAACTTACCTTGCCTCTCTCAACTAACTGGGCTTTGTGTGGTACCCCCTTCCCCCCTGCTGAGGGTTCAGGACAGGGTACCTTGTAACTGCCCTCTTTAATAGGACTTATCTCCCTCCCTCCCCAGCACCCACCCACCACTGGGGTAATTGTAGTTTTATAGGTACTTGCACATCTTAGAGGAAAGGGACTGCTCACAGGTGCAGCTCGTTATCCAAATCAGTCATACACAGAGGACCTGAGATTAATTACTTAAGCTTCAGGTACACAAGGTGTATTAGGGGTATTAAAAACACTTTTATTGGTATAAGCATCCACACCAATCCTTATTATATACAGAATTTAAAAGACCTAAACACAAGCTTTAAACTAAGATGCAGACAGAAGTCCAGCAACGAGATGGGGGGGTTTTCCGGTCTTTTGCATTGAGTGTCACATGTATGATTTTCTCCCAGTTGGTGAGAGGTCTTACGTATGCACTAAGTGCAAAGAACTCTTTGCTCTCAGGGAACGAGTCCGTTCTCTAGAGACCTGGAAGACATAAGACCTGGCAGACCTGGAAGACATAAGAAAGACAGAGAAGTACATGGACGAGACCTACAGGGATATAGTCCTGAAGTCCCACCTCCAGTCTGGCAGCATCCCTGTTGCCATGAAGGAGAGAGGTCACGTGACAGGAGAACATCACCCTGGTGTGGCAGGAAGTGATCCTGTAACTAGGACCTGTCCTCCAGGTGATGTAAAACCCTCTCGCACCGAGGACGTTTCTCCAGGGCCATGTCCCCATGAGGGGAGGGTCAGGACAGCTGTTATAGTTGGTGATTCAATCATTAGGAATGTAGATAGCTGGGTGGCTGGTGGACGTGAGGATCGCCTGGCAACATGCCTGCCTGGTGCGAAGGTAGCGGACCTCACGCACCGCCTAGATAGGATCATAGATAGTGCTGGGGAGGAGTCTGCTGTCTTGGTACATGTTGGTACCAATGACATAGGAAAATGTGGTAGGGAAGTTCTGGAGGCTAAATTTAAGCTTTTAGGTAGGAAGTTGAAATCCAGAACTTCCAGGATAGCGTTCTCCGAAATGCTTCCTGTTCCACGTGCAGGACCCAAAAGACAGGCAGAGCTCCGGAGTCTCAATGCGTGGATGAGACAATGGTGCAAGGATGAGGGTTTTGGATTTGTTAGGAACTGGGGAGCATTCTGGGGAAAGGGGGGGCTCTTCCGAAGGGATGGGCTTCACCTTAATCAGGATGGGACCAGACTGCTGGCATTAACCTTTAAAAAAGAGATAGAGAAGCTTTTAAACTAGAAATTAGGGGAAAGCCGACAGTCACCCAGGAGTGCATGGTTCGGACAAAGGTATCCTTGAAGGATACTACCAAAAGCAGTGAGGTTCCAAAAGGGAGTATAGTAGCTCAAATGCCCTTGAGTAAGGAGCAGACAGAGCATAAAGATTCCAAATTACCCCTGCCTACCAATAGCCAGATTAATATGAATAAAATAGTCTCTAAAATGCTTGTATGCCAATGCTAGAAGTCTAAACAATAAGATGGGAGAGTTAGAATATATAGCACTAAATGAGAGGTTAGATATGATTGCACTCTCAGAGACATGGTGGAAGGAGGATAACCAGTGGGACACTGTGATACCTGGATACACACTATATCGTAATGATAGAGCTGATCAAATTGTTGGAGGGGTTGCGCTCTATGTTAGAGAGGGCATTGAGTCAGAAAGGATTAAAGTTTTGCAGGGAACAAAATTTGCTGTAGAATCTCTATGGATTGAAATTCCATTTATGAAGGGGAAGGTGATGGCAGTTGGAGTATATTATCGACCGCCTGGCCAGAATGAACAAATGGATGATGAAATGCTCAAAGAAATCAAGGAAGCTAACAAAAGTCACAACAGAGTAGTAATAATGGGTGATTTCAATTACCCCGGTATCGACTGGGTCAGTGTCACAGCAGGACAAGCTAAAGAGATAAAGTTTCTAGATGGAATAAATGACTGCTTCTTGGAGCAGCTGGTTCATGAACCGACCAGAGGGGAAGCCATACTGGACCTAGTCCTTAGTGGAACGCCAGATCTGGTGCAAGAAATAAGGGTGTTGGGACCACTTGGCAATAGTGATCATAGTATGATCATGTTTGATTTAATTAGTGGAGGACAGATAGTAAAGGCATCCACAGTACTACCTTTTAACTTTCAAAAGGGAGAGACTATGATAGAATGAGGAATATAGTTAGGAAAAAACTAAAAGGAGCGGTTCCAAAGGTTAAAGACTTACAGCAAGCTTGGGTGTTATTTAAAAATACTATCCTCGAAGCCCAGACCAGCTGTATTCCACGCATTAGGAAAAGTGGAAGAAAGTCCAAAAAACTGCCAGCATGGTTTAAAGGTGAGGTCAGAGAGGCTGTTGCTGCCAAAAAAGCAACCTTCAGGAAATGGAAAAAAGAGCCAAATGATGAAAACTGGAAACAGCACAAGCACTGGCAAGTTAAATGCAAAGCATTGATAAGGCAGGCAAAGCGGGAATTTGAGAAGAAACTTGCTATGGAAGCAAAAACACGAAATAAAGACTTTTTCAAGTACATTCGTAGCAAAAGGCCTGTGAGAGAGTCAATTGGACCATTAGATGATAGAGGGGTAAAAGGGGCAGTAAGAGGAAACAAGGCTATAGCAGAGAGACTGAATGAATTCTTTGCTTCGGTCTTTACTGAGGAAGATGTAGGGATGTTACCCAAGACTGAAGTGGTATTTAAAGGTGATACTGCAGAGGAATTGAGAGAAATATCGCTACACCGGAAAGATATATTACAACTATTTGATAAACTGAATAGTAGCAAATCACCTGGGCCGGATGGTATACATCCCAGAGTGTTGAAAGAATTGAAATATGAGATTGCAGACCTGCTATTGGTAATCTGTGAACTTTCATTAAAATCATCTGTAATACCTGAAGATTGGAGGGTCGCCAACGTAACACCAATTTTTAAAAAGGGTTCCAGGGGTGACCCAGGAAATTACAGACCGGTGAGCCTGACGTCAGTACCAGGGAAAATGGTAGAAACCATCATAAAGAACAAAATTACACAGCATGTAGATAGTCATGGCCTAATGGGAGACAGCCAACATGGCTTTAGACAAGGAAGATCTTGTCTTACTAATTTGATATGTTTTTTTGAAGGTGTGCATAAACAGGTAGACAAAGGTGAGTCGGTTGATATAGTGTATCTGGACTTTCAGAAAGCTTTTGACAAAGTCCCCCATCAGAGACTTTTGGCGAAGCTAAAAAGTCATGGGATAGGAGGCAGTGTACTATTGTGGATCGGGAACTGGTTAAAAGATAGAAAGCAGAGGGTAGGGCTAAATGGCCAATATTCCCAATGGAAAAAGGTGAATAGTGGAGTACCCCAGGGATCTGTACTGGGTCTGCTGCTTTTTGACATATTCATAAGTGACCTGGAAAAGGGAATAACTAGTGAGGTTATCAAATTTGCAGATGACACAAAACTGTCTAAAGTTGTTAAAACCCAAGAGGATTGTGGAAAACTGCAGGAGGATCTGGATAAAATGGAAGACTGGGCATCCAAATGGCAGATGAAATTTAATGTGGACAAGTGCAAAGTTATGCACCTAGGAAAGAACAACCCACACTATAATTACACGATGCAAGGCTCCACATTAGAAACCACCACCCAGGAAAAAGATTTAGGAGTCATCGTGGATAACATGTTAAAACCCTCCGCCCAGTGTGCAGCGGCGGCCAAGAAAACAAATAGAATGCTAGGTATCATAAGGAAAGGGATGGAGAATAAAACAAAGGATGTTATAATGCCTCTGTATCGCTCCATGGTACGACCACACCTTGAATATTGTGTGCAATTCTGGTCACCGTATCTTAAAAAGGACATAGCATTATTAGAAAAAGTACAGAGAAGAGCCACCAAATTGGTGAAGGGGATGGAAGGCTACTCCTATGAAGAGAGGCTAAGAAGGTTAGGGCTCTTTAGCCTGGAGAAGAGACGGCTGAGGGGAGATATGATAGAGGTGTATAAATTAATGAATGGAGTGGAACGGATAAACGTGGATCAATTGTTTACGCTATCAGAGTATAGAAAGACTAGGGGACATGTAATGAAGCTACAGGGTAAACTATTTAAGACAAATAAGAGAAAATATTTTTTCACTCAACGTGTAATCAAACTCTGGAATCTGTTACCGGAGGATGTAGTAAGGGCTGTTAGTATAGCTGGGTTTAAAAAAGGTTTGGACAAGTTCCTGGAGGAAAGGTCCATAAACCACTATTAAAAAGGGACCCAGGATATCAATGCTTGACCCAGTACAAGCATTGTGGAACCTGTGTCTTTTGGGGATATTGCTAGGTACGTATGACCTAGATTGGCCACTGTTGGAAACAGGATACTGGGCTTGATGGACCTCGGTCTGACCCAGTATGGCATGTCTTATGTTCTTATGTTCTTATGTTTTTACTAAAGAAGATCCTGGAGATGGACCAGCTGTGACTCCCAAATATAAAAATAGGACTGAAGTAGATACCACACCATTCACAGAAGATGAGGTTTTAGAACAACTTGCTAAACTGAAAGTGGACAAAGCCATGGGACCAGATGGGATACATCCCAGGATACTGAAAGAGCTCAGAGAGGTTCTTGCAGGACCATTAAAGGATGTCTTCAACAGATCCTTGGAAACTGGAGTGGTTCCTCAGGACTGGAGAATGGCTAATGTTGTACCCCTACACAAAAGTGGTGACAGGGAAGAAGTGTCAAATTACAGGCCCGTGAGCCTTACCTCGGTGGCAGGAAAAGTAATGGAGGCGCTCCTGAAAGAGCGAAGAGTGAACTTTCTCAAAACCAACAGGTTGCAAGATCCAAGGCAACATGGTTTTACCGAAGGACGATCTTGCCAAACAAATCTGATTGAGTTCTTTGATTGGGTGACCAAGGAACTAGATCTGGGGCATGCAATGGATGTCATCTATCTGGATTTCAGCAAAGCCTTTGATACTGTTCCTCATAGGCTTGTCAATAAACTCAGTAGCTTGGGGATGGGTCCCAAGATAGTAAACTGGATTAGAAATTGGTTGACTGACAGACAACAGAGGGTGATGGTACATGGAGCTCACTCGGATGAGAGGAAGGTGATTAGCGGGGTGCCTCAGGGTTCGGTCCTGGGCCCGGCACTGTTCAATATATTTTTGAGTGATATTGCTGAAGTACTGAATGGAAAAGTCTGTCTTTTTGCAGATGACACAAAAATTTGCAACAGAGTGGACTCCCCCGAGAGAGTGGATAACATGAGGAAAGATCTACAAAAGCTGGAAGACTGGTCTAATGCTTGACAACTACGATTTAATGTGAAAAAGTGCAGTGTCATGCACTTGGGTAGCAGAAATCCAAGGGAAAAGTACACAATAGGGGGTGAGAGGTTGGTATGCACGGTTCAGGAGAAAGACCTTGGTGTGATTATCTCTGATGATCTCAAAGTGGCAAAACAGTGCGACAAGGCAGTGGCAAAAGCCAGGAGGATGTTGGGCTGCATACAAAGAGGGATTACCAACAGAAAGGAAGAGGTACTTATGCCACTGTACAAGTCACTGGTAAGGCCTCACTTGGAATACTGTGTTCAGTTTTGGAGGCCATATCTTGCAAAAGACTGGAAACTGTTCAGAGAAAGGAGACCAAAATGATTTGGAGCCTGCATCAGAAGCCTTATGAGAAGAGACTTGAAGACCTAAATATGTACACTTTGGAGGAGAGGAGGGACAGGGGAGATATGATTCAGACCTTTAAATACTTAAAGAGAAATGATGAACAAACAAACCTCTTCCAAAGACGGGGAAGCTGTAAAACTAGAGGGCATAACATGAAGCTGCAAGGTGGTAAATTGAAAGGCAATGTCAGGAAATATTTCTTCACTGAAAGGGTGGTGGATCATATGCTTGGAATGCCCTCCCAATGGAAGTGGTGAGGGCAAACACGGTGATGGAATTCAAAACGGAATGGGACAAACACAGTGGATCCCTTTACAGCAACAGGATAAAAGCAAAATAAATGGTACCATCTAACTTCTGAACTATCTAGCATCTGAACAAATAAGGGTGTCCTACATGGAGTGGTGGGTTCACCCCTAAACAGAAACAAAAACATGGGGAGGGGTGGCCTGCACAGAGCGACAGGTGCACCTACTCTTGCCATCTTGCTGGGCAGACTAGATGGACCATGCTGGTCTTTATCTGCCGTCACTTACTATGTTACTATGTTATTAGAGGGCATAACATGAAGCTGCAAGGGGTGAATTGAAAGGCATGTCAGGAAATAATTTTTCACTGTAAGGGTGGTTGTGCCCTCTCGATGGAAATGGTGGGAGCAAATACAGTGACAGAATTCAAAATGGCATGGGACAGACACAATGGATCTCTTTCTAGCAACAGGATAAAATCAAAATAAACATAACTATTTCTTATATCTGAACAAATAGGGGTGACCTACATGGAGCAGTGGGTACACCCCTAAACAAAGGCACGGGGAAGAGTGACCTGCACGGAGCGGCAGGTGCATCTACTCTTGCCACCTTGCTGGGCAGACTAGATGACCATGCTGGTCTTTATATGCCATCATATACTATGTTATTATGTTACTATGAGCAACAGATGACAATACTATCATACATTTTTTGGAGAGTTATTTTGTTCCAAACTCATGAATAGATAGACAGACATTCTCAACTCCATTTGCATAATACCTTTCAGGGGTTTTTGGGTTGTAAAAAATATAGACTTTGAAGGAACAAACTGGGGAAAACTGGAAGCTGATGACCATTCTATGAACTGAGGGATATATTTGTACTAGGGGTTATGTTTACTAAAGAGCGGTAAGGAAGCAAGTGTGTCATTGACGCCTGTTATCGGCACCCTGTGATACCTCTATATTAATGATCGTTAAAGGCTCCTGCAGCGTTAAGGGAACAGGAGGAGGAGAGTAGGCATTAACAGGGCAGAGAGTGGGTAGTGACAGTATGTTAAAGACCATTAACTCTAGGAACCCTAACACCAAGTAAAACCTCGCGAAAGAGTGTATTTCAATGGGAGAGAGACTATTCAAATGTCTTCAATGTGATCTACACACAGGGGACCCCAAGACAGTGGTAGTAATGCTCCATTATCAGCAACAGAATAGTGACCAACTATGAAAGGCCACTATTTTGATGCTGCAAACGTGGCAAAGGAGGTACTATGTGGGTGATGCACTGGGGGATGGTGGTACACAAGAATGACCAAGCAGCTGCCCAGGGGGGCACATCTGTGATGGCTGGAATGACCCGACAGTGGCAGTGGCAGCACACAGACATGCTGCTGCTGCTGTTGAAAAGGTCTCGTGCAACCGTGGAGTGGACCAAGGGGCCCTGGAACCATAGAGAGATAGCCCAGATGGCTCCCAGCCTCAGTGCTGCCAAAGCCATTGCAGAAGGGACAGGCTAACAGTGGCGGTGGCAATACCCGTAAAGGGGACTGCTGAAAACTGCCACCCAAAACTGCCACCCATGGAATAACGAGTGAGGTTATCAAATTTGCAGATGACACAAAACTATTTAAAGTTGTTAAAACCCAAGAGGATTGTGGAAAATTGCAAGGGGATCTTGATAAATTGGAAGACTGGGCATCAAAATGGCAGATGAAATTTAATGTGGACAAGTGCAAGGTTATGCACCTAGGGAAAAACAACCCAAACTATGGTTACACGATGCAAGGTTCCACATTAGGAACTACCACCCAGGAAAAAGATTTAGGCGTCATTGTGGATACCATGTTAAAACCCTCGGCCCAGTGTGCAGCAGCGGCCAAGAGAGCAAATAGAATGCTAGGTATCATAAGGAAAGGAATGGAAAATAAAACAAAAGATATTATAATGCCTCTATATCATTCCATGGTGAGACCGCACCTTGAATATTGTGTGCAATTCTGGTCGCCGTATCTTAAAAAGGATATAGCGATTTTAGAAAAGGTTCAGAGAAGAGCCACCAAAATGGTAAAGGGGATTGAAGGATACTCCTATGAAGAAAGGCTAAAAGGGTTAGGGCTCTTTAACCTGGAAAAGAGACGGCTGAGGGGAGATATGATAGAAGTCTATAAATTAATGAACGGAGTGGAACGGGTAAACGTAGATCGATTGTTTACCTTATCAGAATATAGAAAGACTAGGGAACATGCAATGAAGCTACAGGGTAAACTATTTAAGACTAATAAAAGAAAATATTTTTTCACTCAACGTGTAATCAAACTCTGGAATTTGTTACCGGAGGATGTAGTAAATGCTGTTAGTGTAGCTGGGTTTAAAAAAGGTTTGGACAAGTTCCTGGAGGAAAGGTCCATAAACCATTATTAAGAAGGGACCCAGGATATCAATGCTTGAACCAATACAAGCATTGTGGAACCTGTGCCCCTTGGGGAAACTGCTAGGTACATATGACCTAGATTGGCCACTGTTGGAAACAGAATACTGGGCTTGATGGACCTTGGTCTGACCCAGTATGGCATATCTTATGTTCTTATGTTCTTATACTGGGGTGCATGTCTTCGCTCCACCACAAGAGATAGAATTGTCGGTAGCCAGGGAGGGGGGCAGCAGTGGCATGTGGGTGGGGGAGCAGTGTGATCGGCCATGCATGTCACTGCTATCCTAACTGGTCATACCTCCCCAGGTGCCTGCTTAACCTGCCCAGTTGACGGGATGGCAGTTCACCCCATTCCCATTGACATCATGGTGTCATGTCAGCATGCTGTGTGTGCAATGTTGGCAAGTGCTGTGCACCATCCCCCCTTCCCCCCCAGCAGCAAACGGATGTTCTGACCTGGCCCAGTGAGTCATGTATGACACCATATTTGCCTACATCACCCTGAGGACAAACAGTCCAGCCGCAAGAACAGTGCCACATGTGATGATCCCACAACACTGAGGCTGGATGTAGCAGGACGCTTGCCCATACCCCAGTAGAGGGGGTCTGGAGTGGCAGGATGGGCATAGTTGTACAGATACAACAGTAGGGATGATGCTTGCAGCACAGAACTGGAGTGTCTGCCATGATGGCAGAGAGGGATGGGGTGGCCAGTAGGCCACCACAAATGACCATTAGCCTATGGCACCGGCTTACATAAGGGAGTGGAGTGTCTATGCTGTTGATTGGGATACCCCCACCCCCACATAGTGAGTGGATATGTGCATGTGTGGGGGATATATGGGCGCTGCTGAAGGCCTTCCCTGAAATAGGAGAACAGGACATGTCTGAGGCAAAATGTCAACCCAGAAGTCTTCCCTGCATGTTGAAAACACTGCTATTACCACCTGTCATGAAGTGCTACAACGCTTATGCAGCGCTGGACAAACACATAGGAAGACAGTCCCTGCCTGAAAAGCTTATTATGAAGCGATGACAGGCAGTTCAATTATAAGAGATAGAAGAGTACAATAGGGGGAGGAGACACCATGGAAACAAGAGAGAAGGATCCAACAGCAGCCCCAAAGAGGTAGGCTTTCTGCATGTATATGAAGAGGAAGAGAAAGAAGATATGACGCAAGGATGGAGGATGCTTGCACCAGGCATAAGAAGCAGCGAGGTGAAAGAAGGGATAACAGTAAAAGAACAGGACATAGAGAGGGGGTAGGGTGAGGAAGTGTGAACCCCACAAATATGGTTGCAGGGATAGAGGATAGATGAAAGATGTGGAGGAGCAGTAAAGAAGATGCAGTTATAGGCTAGCCGAAGATGTTTGAGATAGATAAGTAAACATATGGGGAGTCACTGAAGCAATATAAGGAGAGGGGTGATATGAGTGTGTTGGGACTGGGAGACAATGAGCCATGCAGCAGAGCTCTAAAGTGATGGATGGTGAGAAAGATGATTCCAAGAGAGACCAGTCAGGAGAAGGGTGCAGGTGCAAGATGGACGGTACTTCTAGTGCAGACACAGGCTTTAGTCCTGCGTTCAGAGAACAAGGTGCTCTGTGTGAACCGGGGACCCCTCCAAATGTACAAATCCAGTCATGAACAGCCATCTGATGCACTAATGCATCCACATCAGCAAAATCTGTCTTTAAGATGTGACGTCATGGCCTGCTGCACCAGAAACACACATCAGGTATGGGGCACCATGGCTATTCTGCTTGTCCTACCATGCCATGCAATTTGTGTGTGTGCCTGTTGCATGGGCTGTCCCCCTGAGTGGACATATCCCATGTGTTTCAATGAAGTGGCATGTCCACCAGCAGCATCAGCAGCCAGTTCAGCAAACAGAATGAACAATATATTTCCCTCTCACATCTGTCAAATACACGTTGCCAGACAGGTATGGCCCAGGGCCTGCAGAAATCCCAGGAGACATGGGCAGGCCCTTCTGCATGGCTGCATCCTGACAATGTCCACATCTACCCCCATGGGTTAGCAAGCCCATAAGGGAGCTCTGTAGCTTAGCACACAAGGGCAGTGTGTATCATAGAGCAGCGTTGCAGGTTCAAAGCCTGGTTGTGGGTTGTGTCTGGCATGTCCCTGTGGTTAAACTTTATCTCACATTATAGGTACACCACCAGCAGGTGCAACCCATAATGGCCCATGCAGCTAGGAACTACACACCTATCAGCTGCACAGACAGGCTACACTACCCAGGCCTGAATGGTGTTGCAGGCAGATAGCACCAGCATACCAAGTGGACATTAACTATGCTTTCGTTGTAGAGCACACTAAGAGCACCTGCACAATGAGCACATGTTAGGAATGTTTGAGCAGATAAGGATAAATCAGTGGCAGGCAGGAATGGCAACCAACCCCACTTTTGCAGATCGCTGTGAAGTGCGGGTGTTTGTTTGTGAGTTTCTCTCCAGAGTACTGTGACCTTCTGCAATGCACAGTGGCCCACATTGCATAAGCTGTCCCCAGCATTTGTCTTGACATTTCCATGATAAGGAGCAGAGGATTGTGGGTATGGCGTGAAAGTCATTGCTTAGCCCAGGATGTGTATGTGTTGGAAGTGGGGTCAATGACTGGGACATTGCAGTCCCTGTCTGCCACATGCGTGGCCTGGGGTTGTACATTCTGTCATGCTGAGAGTGCAGTCTCACTGTGACCATGTCATGGCTAGGTAGCCACATAGTGTTATATATAGATGGGCTGCAGTGATGTGGGTACTCTTTCTTTTAGTGGGAGTACAATCAGTGGGCCGAGTGCTCAGTGTGCATGCTGTTTAGCCTAAGCCAGGGTGTCCATGGTAAATTTGTACCAGCAGATTGGCCAGAGTTGGTTTGTGCATGGCTGAGACTGCCCTGTGGTCGGCCTCAGATGCAGACCTACTATGCGTACTGTATTGGAATGTTAGCTCTAGATGGTTAGAACAACAGCAGTTCCTGGCATGCCAACTATAGTGCATGCAGACCCACATAAGCCTGGACAAACATCTCTGCATTCTACTACAATGGCAAAAGCTGCCACAACCCTGCATACTGACATGAGATGTCCTAGAAAAGCAACAGGGTAAAGCACAGATACAACAGGCAGCTGTGCAAACACAGGTGTCTAGCACCACCCATTATAGACATAAAATGCCACACACTGGCAGTGACCTTGATCTGCAGCAGAGTCCATCTCTAACAGGGCAAGCTCTGGGGACCAGGTGCTGTGCACCTCTCTGCACCTTCAGAGTTACCACTGGAACCAGTCAGTAGCACAGTTTGCAGCTGTAATGGGCTTGTAGCAAGCATTATCAGTGCGTATCAGTGAGCTTATGTCCTGGATCACTACATCTCCCAGTTGTTGATCAGCTGCGGAATTCTGTTCTACATGTGCAGTGCATCGTGGGTAATGGGGGGGGGGCTAACCTATCCCACCACACACAACAGACATTGCAGGCAGGGATCTACAGTCTCTCTGATTACAGCCATTGATATGCAAAACAGTGTATCAGTATAGCCTAATGGTTAGAGCGCTGTCTCTATATGCAAGGGACATGGGTTTGGCTCCTTTTGTGCTTGTGAACTACTCATTACATTTTTATGCTAGGGACAGTCTGGGTGCTGCTGTGACTGGCCAACACACATTTTGTACTTTGTTAGGTATTCAGGCTACACTTTGGATATGCAGACATGCTATTCACCATCCTGTCCTTATGTGCTGATGCTTTTATTGTCTATGCAGAGGACCATTGCAGGGGGCCAGACATGTTCACCCTGCAGATATCTGCCACCTGACTGAAGTCATAGCTTAATAGTGAGGACACTAGCTTAGGAGCCATGATACAAGGGTTCCATACCTACTGCCACACCTTATGTGACTGGTTTTATGGTTTAACTGCAGCTTTCCTCTTATGACACAGCCTTCAAAGGATGTCCACAACCCCTTTTGACCATGGCCTTGTTAAGTAACATTCCATTGCCTCAGCAGACTGAAGATTCACACAGCCCCCGTTGTTCATCACACATTACCAATGTTTGGGTACAGTGTACCCCGCTTTGACTGCACTGATACAGCAGAATGTGAATATGCGTACATTGTAAATGCCATACTACGTCACAACAAGGTTGATCAGGCCCAGTATTCTGTTTCCCACACTGGCCAATCCAGGTCACAGGTACCTGCACTTTCCCAGACACACATGTTCCACAATGCCTGAACTGGGGCAAGCAGTGGATTTCCCGGGTCCTCTTTAATGATGATTTATGGACCTAGCTTCCAGGAATGGGCCCAGACCTTCTTTACACCCAGCTGCACTAACAGCTGTTTCTACATCCTCTGGTACCAGTTTCCAGAGTCTGGTTACACGGTGAGTGCAGAATTATTGACACTGATCAGTCTTACACAGAATAAGCATTTCGTAAGAAACAGGAAATGCTTATTCTTGCCTTTAGAAACTCTGCGACCCAGCAGTTTAAAAGTTAGCAGAGCTGTGGGAACAGAAAAATGTTCCCGCGGCTGCTTTCTTTTTTGAAGGATGAATCAGAGCAGGGAGGGAGAGGAGGGCTGAAATGGAGCAGACACGGGGGGGGGGAGGGGCTCAAAGGGAGCAGACACAGGGGGAGCTTGAAGGGAGCAATCACAGGGGAGGAGCTGAAAGGAAGCAGATATTGGGGAGCTGGAAGGGAGAAAACACAGGGGGGGAACTGAAAGGGAGCAGATATAGAGGGCTATAAGGGAGCAGACACTGGGTAGTAGGAAGGGAGCAGACAATGGGGGGGCTGAAAGGGAGCAGTCAAGGGGGGCTACAAGGGAGCAGACACAGGAGCTGGAAGGGAGCAGACACGGGGGCTACAAGGGAGCAAACATAGAGAAGGCGCTGGAAGGGAGCAGACATGGGGGGCTGTAAGGGAGCAGACATGAGGTGCTACAAGGTTGCAGACACGGGGGGTAGCTGGAAGGGAGCAGACACTTGAGGATGGGGCTGGAAGGTGGCTGGGTAATAGGAGGGGTTTGGAAAAGAACATTCAGGGGGGAAGGTGGGGGCTAGAAGGGGGCTCACATGGGGGGTTGGAAGGGAGCAGAAAAGAGGGGAAGGAGGAGGCTGGAGGGAAGGTGGGGGCTTGAAGGGAGCTGACACCCAGGGATGGAACTGGAAGGCAGATGGACAAAGGAGAAGGTGACTGGACGGGAACTGACACAGGAGGGGGCACTGAGACTGGACATTTGCTGATACCTGGGATGGTATTTGGACTAGAAGGGGCTGGACGATGGAGATGGAGGGGGACTAAAAATTAATAGACACCAGTGGCGGTGCTTGGAATGCAAGGGGGTTGACACTGGAAGTGACTGGGAGTGGAGGCTGTAAAGGAGGCTGATACTGGGGAGGGTTACTGGGACTCGAAAAAGGCTGATGGAAGAAAATGAAGAAAGCAAAAGGAGAGACAAGAAATGGCAGAGGGGCTATAGAATATAGAAAAAGAGCTAAGAGAAGACAGAGGAAAACAGAAACTTCAGATCAGGACCAGCATGATCAAAAATCATCAGACAACAATGGTAGAAAAAATAATTTTATTTTCAGTTTACTGATTGGAATTTGTGCTATCTTTATATTTAAAACAGTATGGGGAACTGCATCTCTTATATGGTGTGACACTGCATGCGGAGTCTGTCTTCTTGGGGTTTCATTTTAATTTTTGTCTACATATTTTTATTTTTACTTTAGGTTGTAGTCATTTATTCTGTACTTAGTGAGGGTCTGTGTTCTGAGTGTGTGACCAAGGTCAGGTATTCTGTTAACATGGAGTTTGTACGTAGGGATCTGTATTGTAGTAATTTGACTTGTACAGCTTTTCAAATGGGTGTATGGAGGTTTTGGGGCTCACTGCAGTATTTGTAGTGCTGCTTTTTTCTGGGTAAGCCTCTTATTGTATGAGTTTTGGAAGTGGATGCTGGTATGGTATGGTATGGTAGATTTGACTTTGTAGATTTTCAGTGACTTTTGCTGTGTTTTATATTAGTTCACAATATGCCTGGCACTGGAGAATGTTTATGTTGTTGTTAGTGAGATGACCAGAATCAGATTTTATTTTATTTTTTTGGGCTATCACAGCCTGTTTATATGATGCTAAGTATTTACTGCTAAGTATTTTTATTTTGGTTATGCATTTGCTCTTTTGCTGCAATTTTCTAACAACACTGGATTTGAAAGAGAAATACTAATATCGCTTGAAGAGTTCACAAAGCAGTTTTGGGAAAAAGAAGGGTAGGATGCAGCCAACATTAATAATAATGAGGGAGGGGCGCCAATTTATAGGTTGCAGGGGGGTGCTAGAAACCCTAGCACTGGCCCTGCTACAGGGTAACCTATTTAAGAAATTTGTTACCGGAGAATGTAGTAGAAGCTGTTAGTGTAGCCGGTTTTAAAAAAGGTTTGGACAAGTTCCTGGAGGAAAAGTCCATAAACCATTATTAAAGGAGACCCGGGCTATCCACTGCTTGCCCCAATAGAAACATTGTGGAACCTGTGTCTTTTGGGGAAACTGCTAGGTACTTGTAACCTAAATTGGCCACTGTTAGAAACAGGATACTGGGCTTGATGTACCTTGGTCTGACCCAGTATGGCATATCTTAAGTTCTTATGTTCTTATAGGAGTTATCCTCATGAGACTGCGGTGATCAACACTTCAAATCCACCCTCTTCTATATTCATTCTACCCTTGCCATTGTTATACATTCTCATTTGAGATTTTCAACACGTCTCATATCTTATAAATTGTTCTCATGGATAAAACAACTGTGGGAAGGTCAAAATATGTAAATTCCCTGTTTTGGTGATGCTTTCCAAAGATTCCAGTGTTTTCTTTATGAAAAGAAATGAAGTTCATATGAGCCATCTCTAAGGCCTGCATTGCAGAGATCTGTGTTTCCATATTGGCTACTTGTCCTTCAGGTTCACCTAATGAACTTGGTGACCATCTTTTGAGAAAAGGTACATAATTTTACAATTGTGTCAAAAAGAAAATTATGAGGTCAGTATTCAAAACACTTTACACTATTAATCTTGGACGTTTATGGTATATGTTTTATTGAGATTTGATATACTACCTTAGATTATTTATTTAACAGGGTTTTTTATACCGCTTTATCATTTTAGTCAAAGCGGTTTACATTGTAGCTTAAACTTGGTAATGTACATTAAACAAGGGCATTGAGGACTTGTATTTTTTGAGACAATGGAGGGTTAAGTGATTTGCCTAAGGCCACAAGGAATGCTAGTGGGAATTGAACCCTGGTCTCTTGGTTCTCAAGCCTCCTTAGAAAGAACAGGAGGTTGGATTTTAAAGCTGATATTGGGGGTGGGGGTCCAAAATGTGAGGGTGCTTTTGTAGCAGTACCTACTTTGGGAGGGGGACTAAAAGTGAATAGACACCAGTGGCGGTGCTTGGAATGCAAGGGGGGGTTATGGACAGTGAATGCATCCATACTGTTTTGAGTGGTAACTGTGCAAGGAAAGTTACTGTGTAGGGTGCTGTTCAAGCCTTTAGCCTACCCATTGTACTCCCATTTCCCGTCTCCTCCCATGGTAAGAACCTAGAGGGATATGTCACAATGGGACATCCAGGTGCAATCTGGGACATCAAAGTCAGAACGTCTGGAAAAAAAGCAGTCACGTGCAAGTTCAGGCATGATTTCGGAAATATGGTTTTGCCTGATATGCACATGTACCCAATGTATATATAGATGTCCCCAGAATAGCATTTCAGAACCAAGATATCTAATAGCAAAATGGCTTAAGAGCAGAGTGACCAGGTGGGCTTTTGTGATCTAAAGCTAGTCACTTAATTCTCCATCTTCTCTATACTCTGTTTTTTTTAAGCACTTTCTTCATACTTATTCGTGTTTGGAGCAAGTATAAGCATTGACATGCCTGCAGACATCACTGCCATTTCTGAAATTGAACAGGGACATGTGCGTACATTGCATCTCCCCAGACATGCTTCTGCCACACACCCATGCCTACTTGGACATCCCTGCACTGGAGACATCTGTGAACGTCATTTGTGGAATGGCTACTGAGACGTCTAAATCATGACTAAGCCTTTTAAAATGACCCTCTTAGTGTGTGAATTAACACACATTAAGGGGTATGTTTACTAAACTGCGGTAACGTTACATAACGCGCGTTATGTAACGTTAGCGATCATTAGGTAACGCTAATGCGCATTATGTAACGTTAACGCGTGGTAACGTTACGTAACGATCGTTAATGTCCCGCGGCGCGGTAAACAACACAGAATGTGGAGAGAGGGCGGAGGGAAGGAGTCAATGAGCGGAGAGTGGGCGGGGAGAGGCCCCTTTCACACTAACACGCTGATCTGAAGGGCTGAATCCTACCGCGAATGAAAACCTGCCGTTAGATGCACATTTGCAGGAGAGAGAAACCATTTCAGTGTCAGCACTGTACAGCCTAGGCAGGGAGCCCAAAAACTGTGATAGTAGTGCTTCATTCTCAGCAACACCATAGTGCCAAAGTATGAATGGCCACTATGGCGATGGTCCAAATGGGGCATAGGGGGCCGCAGGCGGGACATGTAGCATGGGCAGCTGGGGCACAGGGTGGACCAGGCGGGCGCCCAGGAACGTAGAAACCAGAGATCAGCAAGACAGCAGCTAACCAAGGCCAAACACAATCCACCTATATCTACCTGGTTCACCCTAGCCAATAGTTGCTAGGGCACTGACCTGACATCCCTCCAGCCATCCCGCCCCCATGTGGAGGGGACATAATATTGGTGGACAGTGATGGGGGGGGATGTGAGGATGTCCATGTATGCCCCCCCACCCCGGAACCCGCTCCCTAGGCGGGCACCTACCTACACAGTGGATGGCCTGGGACTGCGCACTACCAGCACCGACAGCAAATGGCCATGTCAGCTTGGCAGAAGGGTGTATGCCCGTGCTGGAGGGGGCAGTGCCACCTCTCTGCAGTGGACCTAGGCCATGCCCTGCATCAGTACAAGGTGTGCAGTGCAACATAAACGGTCTGGCCGAGGAAAGTACAGGTAGCCCCAGGGACTACCATGCATCTGTGGCAACAGTGTGGTGCAGTATGCCCAGCCAGTGTATCCAGGAGCAGAGGGCACAGGTGCAAATCCCAGCTGTGGTTCCTGCAGAGCATGTCCCTATATTTTACCCTACAATGCAGATACAACAGCAACATGTGCAAAGCCCAAAGCAGCGGCGAACAGGGTTACAAACACCCACTCACACTGGCTCCACAATCCAAAGATGCATGGAGAGTCAGGCTGTTGGCCCCAGCATCGAGATGATGTTATCACCAGAGCACTACTACTACCCCCTGCACAGTTTAGCAATGTCAGCACTGTGAGCAGGACCAGTGTAGCGGGCAGGGTTGCCAACCACCCCTATCTTTGTACAATGCTGCAATAGGAGCGAGCGTGTTTGTATGTCTATCCATTGTTCTGTGACTGCCCACCCTTCACTGGGCCCAAAATGTCCCACTGTTTCCAGCGTTAGCCTGATTAGGTGCATAATGTTAGCCTGATTAGGTGCATTGCCAATTATATGCAGATGACATTATGTGCTTCACCCCTTTCAACTTAACAAACCCCAATTTCTCAAACCTTATTGAATGCATCGCAAACCTGAAGACCTGGCTTTCAAATCACAACCTTTTAATTAACCAGTCTAAAACTGAAGCCCACCAAGTATTTACCAACGCCTCCTACACGCCACCTACAACACTTACACTTGGAGATTTCACCCTCACCATTAAAAATCAAGTGAAATATCTCGGTCTCATCCTTGACCAGAACCTCACATTCCATGAACAGATAAAGAAAACTTCTAGCACAATATATACTAAACTACGCACCCTTAGGAACCTCCAACCTCTTCTAAACCCTGACTCCTTTCGCACTGTCTGCCAGGCCCTCACCATTCCTACCCTTGACTACTGCAACCTCATTTACCATGGCCTCCCCAAGAACAGCCTACACCCCATCCAAATGGCACAAAACACAATAGCTCGACTCATTACAAATAACCCTAGATGATCACACATAACGCCAATCCTCTATGACCTATATTGGCTACCCATACAATCCAGAGCCAAATTCAAAGCAATCACCCTCATCCACAAAATCATCTCTAATCAGTCAGCCCCCTGCCTCTCATCACTCTTATCCAATTCCAACAACAAAAGAACACGCCGCACCATCACCAAAAACCTATCCATCCCTTCATCTAAGATAACCTGTAACCAATCCGCCTGCAATCATGCATTCTCCCTTTACGCCCCCTCCATTTGGAATGCCTTACCACACGAATTAAGGAACTGCACCAATCACCCTGAATTCAGGAAGAAACTGAAAACCCATCTCTTCCAGGAAAACCTTTCCCCCCTATATACTCCTCCATGTAAACAACATGTTAAGCCTCCATGTAAATAGTTTTAAACCTTCACAAAGGGTAGCTTGCTTGTTAATCTTATTATACTTTGATCTTCTTTGTTACAATGTACTTAGTTGATTGATATTATTGTTACAATGTACTCAGTTGAAATATACTGTCTGTTATGTTACCTGTAAACTGACTTGAATTGTAGAAAGTCGGTATATAAAAACTGTTAAATAAATAAATAATGAGGAGCAAGGTATGTTGCGTATGGCCCGGACAGGGCAGATTGGTCAGGATGCATCTTCACAGGGTGTGGGGCAATGGCTGGGACACTGTAGTGCCTGACCACCACCTGCATGGACAGGGTGGCCACAGCATGGCATGCTGGGAGGGCACTCACTCTGACCGAGCAGTGACCATGGCAGGTCTAGGTTCCCACATAGCGCTCTACACTATCTATCTCCAGTGATAAATTTGTGTTCCCCAGTGTTGGGGTCCCAATCACTGAGCTGCCTGCTTGCTGCACATTGTTCCTCTGTGAGCATGCACGATGGACTGGCTGGTGGACAGTCTGCAGTTAGACTGTGCATGGTCAGAACACCTATAAGATACAGTCTGACTGTGCTGTCTGCTGATGATTGGCAGACAGTGGTGGGAGGCAGTTGGGGTTTGCCGGACCTAACCCCAGCATTGCTGCGGTTTTGCCACTGCCGCAGTCATAGATATGGCTCTGGCCCACCAACCCTGGAGGGCTGTCTCATATAAACACGATGGAGGTTACTTCCCGGGGTGGGGGCACCTGTTCTTTACCTACAGAAAGGGTGATGTGGGCCTTTTGGGGTATGTAGTGTATACCAATGTGATTTGTGAAGGCACTGCTACACATACCTCATGCAATTCTAGGAACCCCTTTGCCCTGATAAAAACTGCCCATGTCAGCCAGACCCTAAGACAGGGTACACACTAATCTGGCTGGTGTCTGGTCCCACAGGGCCACATGTGACTGCAGGATACAGATGGACAGCGAATCACCTTCGGCTGCACTGCACGGAACACCTGTCACACACTGGCAGTGACGGGGATGTACAGCATGACCTATCTCTAGCACCACATGTACTGCGGACCTAGTGCTGAGCACCCATCCTATCCCTCAGGGTGACCACAGAACCTGCACAATGGGCATGGTCTGTAGCTACTCTGTGCCAGTATCACACACTGTCTGTTCGTCTTTCCAAGCTGAGGTACCGGAGAGGTGCAGACCCCATTTGGTGATCAGCTGTAGACAGCTATTCAGCATGTGCATTGCATCATGGGTACTGGTGGGGGTTACCCTATCCTGGCACTCAGAGCAGACAGTTTTTGCAGTGGCCTGCAGTCCCTCTGTACCCAGCCATTGCTGTGACATATACCATGGAGGTATAGCCTACTGGTTAATACAATGCCATTCTTGGCAGTGTTTGTGGGTTCAGTTCCTCATTGTTCCCTCCTCTCATGCCTGTCCTACTCAAATAGTGTACATGCCTGTAGAGGTCATATTTTTGCAGATCTGTGCTGCCAGCCCTTCATCCCCTCGCCACCATTGCCAACATTCCCTCGGTCCGTCTATCTGCGTCTGTCAGCTGTGTAGCGTCCTGTCTGCCAGTGCAGTCTGCCACCCCATGTCATGCACTGCTACCCTTTCCTGCATTGCGCCTCTTCATGCTTGCCTCGCCTGTGCCTGATCTGCATGGCACCGCCACTCCTCTGTCCACCCATCATTATAACTATCCTGCCACCTCCACCTCCACTGGGGAACACGTATTTCCATCGTCTGCCACCAATTGTTTTTCCAGTACTTTACGTTGCCAACACCCTGCGCTGTGGTACCGCTGCCCCATCATGTTTGTCATCAGTACTGGCAGGCACATGGGCTGCCTGCAGATACGGCAGGTCCAGCGGCTCCCACCTCTCCCTCCTTCACTCACCTGTTCATTGCCTTTCCTGAGTGCTCTATCTAGTGTTAGGGCTACATCTGTCTCTATTCCACACAGGTCATGCATGTCATCCTGAGGCACCTTGCAGTCCCTAGGGCACACTAACCTAGGACACCATAACCTTGTTAGGCCACCTTAACCTATGGTTCCATAGCCCAGGGTGCCTTCTGCGGTGCCTTGTCCAAGGGTGCCTAATATGGCACTTAGCCTAGGCAGCCCTATAGGGTGCCTTGCAAGGCACCTTCCTAGGCACCTTGTACCTTGTAGGCACCTTACTGGGCACCTTGTAGGCACCTTATACGGCGCCTTGCAAGGTGCCTCATAACGTGCGTTAGCTGCTACAGCTTGCTGTAGATGCAACGCCCATGCCTTTATATGGGCATCTCTACCTTTACCGCGGAATCTAACGCGAATGACATTACCGCAGTTTAGTAAACATACCCCTAAGTATTCAAAACACCCCCACCCCCAATATCTGCTTTAAAATCCAATCTCCTGTTTTTGGTGCTTTAATAAATCGGCCTTATGTGTTCTCTCTAAGATTCTCTACTCTTTTGGAAACAGAATCCCCTTTTCTTATCTTTTTATCTTGTTCCATGGAATTTCTCTATATCCATGTTTATAGTTCAGCTGCCCATCCAATTTATATCATTTTCTATAGCACTGCAACCCTTCTAAGTTCATTTTATCTCTGATTACTATCATTGTACTGTCTCTGATATTAGAGTCAGGTAAACCTTTTGAATTACATAACTTTTAAGATTAAGATCTGCCATAACGTTATGTATTGACTTTCTATCAAACAGCACTCATGAAAAGAACATAGCGTTTTCACTGGATGTCTCTAAATTTGCAATGCATTTCTTTCACAGCATAAATAAATCTCTGTTACTCTGATCTGTGATCTAGGTCAACAATTTTATCTTGGAGGTCATGAGCTGCTTGAGGCTAAGGTTTTAGAAGCAGACTGCTAGTGATCCCTTCATTAAGAAAGAGCTCTGACAGAACGAAAAGCTGTGTACTGCCTGGAAATGGAGAAAAGTTAACGCAGTGATGCCTTCACATAAAGCCTTATCAGGATAATTCCAAGAGAGGATTAATAATATGCACAATGCATAAGTTAAATAGGTCACATGCAAATACAAAAATAATTCTTGCCTATACATTGAATGGAGATTAAATTAATATACAGGAAAATATATAGAGGTCAATATTTAGCCACTACAGTAGGCATTTTTTGAATTCAACTATGGGGACCTAAAAATAAAATAAAAATTCAGCACCCCATATGTTAACATTAGAAGCCCCAAAAGGAATTTTACCTAGAAACCCCAAAGTACATCAATTGACACATTATCACGATGACTGCGTTTAGCCTGAAATGCAGATATGAATTAATGTGAAGTTACTTATTTGTTAAATACGTGCAGCATCGTGTGTTTATTGTTTGTAATGTCGGAGTAAAACTGTAAACAGTGATTGAGATGCGCCACCTAGTGGGAACATGAATTTATACCTAGAAGCCCCAAAGTATGTCAATTGACGAATCCAAGACAATTGAGTGCGTCAATTGATGTACTTTGGGGCTTCTAGGTATAAATTAATTTTCCCGCTAGGTGGTGCATCTGCCATTCATTTTAGATGCACATATTTGAACATCTTGACTTTGCTAGCAAAGTCATGGAACATGACTGACGTGGTTCTAGCAGTGGCGCTGGTATACAACTTCAAAGATGCATTTGCATCAATTGACGCACTTTGGGGTTTCTAGTGTTAAGTCATCAGCACTGAATATTTAGATAGTGCCAGCACTGATTGCTCAATCTGGATAGTGGTGATATTCAATCCGCTATCCGAACAGACTATCCAGATAAAGTTATGTTATCTGGATATCATACTGTGTTGCTGCTTTCCAGATTATTCGCTGATCCGCTCCGTAGACAGAGCTAAGGTGGTTTGTCAGATATTCAGTGACATTATCCGGATAGTGTCTCTGAATATTAATGGTTGCCCCAGAGAGGACCACTTACTGCTATCCAGATTAGTGGTTTTGAAAATATGAGCCCATTATATATATATATATATATATATACACACACACACACACACACGTTTATGGGCCCTTTTACTAAAGGTATGCACTTACCACATGGCTAGCAGCAGTATCAACGCACAGTAAGTTCACTCATTGTGACTGTCGGGGGCGTAACCAGCAAGTTTCCATCAGTAAGTGCTTCATGATTAATGAAGATTTATCTAATGACACCGATTGTGATGTGCACTTATGCTAATTTGGCTAATTTGGTTTCCTCTCTAAAATCCTTGAGCTCGTCATACTGTGGCAACTCTCTCTCTCTTTCTTGACAAAGCTCTCATCCTGCACCTCCAACAAGCTGGTTTTCACCCCAGTCACAACCCTAATCAATGAAATCTGGACAGCTCTTGAACACAACAGTTCTCTAATTCTGGTTTCCCTTGACCTATTCTCTGCTTTCGTCTTGATTGACCACTCACTTTTAATTCATAGAGTTGTTCTTCAGTGGTTTGCTTCTTATCTTTCCCAGAATTCTTTTTGGATCTCCTCCAACTTCAGACTTTATGCCTTGATCCCCCTTCTTTTAGGTGTTCCTAGGGTTCTCTCTTGGCCCCCTTTGTCTCTCCGCTAACCCTATTAATTCAGTCCCTCAGCTGCAGTCCTTACCTCTATGCCAATAACATATAAATCGTCTTTGAAGTCCACTTACTCAACCCAAACACATCTCCCCTACAATTCTTCTTGCATTTAGTTAGTTGCTGGTTTCAGAAACATTATTTAGTTTTGAATGTCTCTAAGTGTGACATAGTAACATAGTATATGACAACAGATAAAGATCATCATGGTCCATCTAGTCCACCCAGCAAGGTGGCAAGAGCAGGTGTGAATCCATCTGCTTTCTTTCTCTGAGATTTTCCCATTTTTGCCCACCTCCCACTCTCCTCTTCTCCTTTGATCCTCTGTGACTCTCTTGAGACACTAGGTTTAATTCCCTCTCCTTCAAATAGCAAATCAATGTAGTCACAAAATCCTGTCCTTAGCTTTAAGTTGCATTCATGCTGCCCAGTCCATCTTCACTCTCAAATTCAACATCATCTTATTGCTCTCATGATTTCTCAGCCCAACGCCTTCTACAATGGTCTACATCTCTATTCTCTGTGCCAACTTCAGTTTATCTAGTCCACTGCCACTAAACTCATCTATGATGCCCACCGTTTTCATCTGTCTTCTTTTCTTCACTGGCTTCCTGTATCTGCCCGTTTAAAATTGAAGATCCTCGCTTTCACTCACTGAGCCTTCTTTTACATCCATGTATCCTCCCCTTTGCCTCCCTGATCTATCCTTATCACCCTTCCCAGACTTCCCTATTCTCCCTTTCTCCACCTTCTGCCCTCTGCCTGGCTGCTTCCAAGGAATCCCACTTTTTCTATCTCAGCCCTCACTTTTGGAACTCCTTCGTCTTGACCACAAACAAGAACCTTCCCTCCCAAAATTTTAAACTGGCTTTTCCAGCTTTCCTTTCCTGATACCCCCGCTACCTAATACCTCCTGCTGCCTCGGGAAGAACCTGCTTCCCCCTTCTTTTTTTTTTTTTATAAATGATGTAACGTCCCCCCCCCCCTCCACTTCTTTTTCTTTCCCTTGTTGTGTTTTAGTTTTTATTGTAAACCACTTTAATGGTATAGCTCTAACTTGCAGTATAGCAAATGCCTCCAAATAAATAAATAAATATGCACTTGCCACATTGCCACTGAGTGTGCAAAAATTTGCCTTCACACTTGCGGCAATGTGTTCTCCATACCCACACTTCACCCCAACCTACCCATTCTTTGCCTTAGCAGATGATAGACAATTCCAATAGTGGCCGGCAGCTATCATGCATGCATGTTAGAATTCACCGCTGCCATGTATTGCATGTTAAAACACACGCTAACCGGTTAGTGGCATTTAGTAAAAGGGTTCCTTAATCTTTTGTGTAGTCTCTCTCTATTCGTCATATCCTAAGCCATGTTTCAATTCCACAGTGAATCTTTTTTAGTGAAATTTATACTTACAGAGACACAAGTTGCACTATAGATGAAAAAGGTCAGAAACAGCACATTCTCTGAAAGCAGATCATTAGGAGAACAGTTAAATGAACAGTATGAATCAGGCAGACAGAACTCCATGGCTGGACCAGATTTCTGCAGTAATATTTATTTTCTTCTTCCAACGACTTCCCGATTCTGTCTTTAGCTCAGAAGGCATTAACTCTTACGCCACAAGTTAAAAAAAAAAAAAAAGAAAGCCATGCCAACAATTTTTCTTTTCATTCTCAAACTGTGAGCAGAAACGAAAACCCAAGTGGGAGCTTCCTAGTTCTAAACAGCTCATCAGTTACAGTACAGCAAAACCTCTGATAGCTTTGGCCAGGCTAGAGCAGTGATCATGAAACCAACGTAAGAGCTATCAGAACAGGCGCTGGAAATGATATAAGACTTCTGTGGGCAAATGTATAGTTCAATACCCCCTTTTACCTAAATCAGAGCCATTTTACTGTAGTTCTACAACGGTCTTATTGAGGTTCTGGGGACTTGGGGCAACCAGGATATTTTTTCAGGGGTGGGTGGGGAGTAGCTGATAAGAACTGAGGATTTTTCAAATATCTCCCTTCTTTCCAGTCCATCAGCCAAAACCCATTCATGCTTTGATAGGAAGCGAGCTATTTACCTGTGATGCAGCAAATGATTGCACATTATTGCAACAGTGCATGCTGCTTCTTTGGAAAACACACACTTCATCTTGCAGCACTAATTTGCATGCGATTAGTATACTCCATACTTTCAAATCACTCACATTACAGACTATACTTTCAGAAATTATATTGCAACATTAGTAGCATTCAGATGCAATAAATCCCTTTCCCAAAAAACGTACAATGCAAATGGATACTTGCTGAAGCACATAAGCAACATTAGGGTGGGGTGTGGGATTTGAATGCTGATTTCCTAGTTCTCAAGCCTTGCTCTAACCACTAAGCTGCTTTCTTTTCTATAGTCTTGGTACTGTATATCAGCCATTTAATGGAGGATAGTCAACCACTATTTATGTTGGTTTGAAATACTTCTAAACTTACTTGAAAAGGACCAGAAAAGATAATTGTAGTGCATGGAAGGTGCAGTTAACATACAGTAATAACATAGTAAATGACATCAGGAAAAAAACAAAATGGACTCTTCATTCAGCTCACTTGTGATTCTTTTATTTTGGGTAAAATAGCATGTAAATTCCTGTACTAAATCCAGCACAAAATCCTCCCACTCAATGGGTGTACCCCCATGTCTAAATAGCAGTTTTCAAACGTGTAGATTGGCACACACAAGCAAATGCCATTTTAGAACAGGGGCTTTTTAAATATGGGGAAGCAGACAGGATAAGCTCACTCAGAAAATGTAGAAGATTTGAGATCTGCAAAGAGGTTTCAAACCCTAAAAAACTTCCAGACACAATAATCGTCCTTGTAGCTTCAGGACATTAATGCAAAACACAGTAGAATTCTGAAAAAAGCTAGGCAGTAGTCAATCCTAGTTGTGTGAGTCCTAAGCACATCTCACAGGGCATCCCTAAACATTAGTGGCCTAAGTACATGCATAATTTGCCAATTCCTTAATCAATAGATGATATTGGCAGTATGCATAGCAACTAATAAGAGAACTGTATGACTGAGTCACTAGTTTTCACATTAGACTTAACTAAGAAAATGGATATACATTAAAAAAAGAAGGGTACCAGATTGGGAGTTATTGGGGAGGTAATGGAGGTAATTTGGAGATGGTGAGACAGTGGTAAGAGGTTAGTTTTGAGGAATGGGGCAGTATAAGGGGTGGTAGGGCAGTTGTGGTGGTAGTTTTGGGTAGTGGGGAAGTTGCCGGGAAGGTAGTTTTCCAGTATGGGACAGTTGGGAGAGTAGTGGGGGATAGTTTTGAGGGGGTAAGAGCGATTTGGAGGGTTTCAAAGTATTTGCAAGGGATAGTTTTGGATGGTGGGGACAGTTTTCAGAGGTGGACTGTTGCAAAGGGAGAATTTTGCGCAGTGGCTTTCCTAACTCCCATCACCCATGCCAGGCACCCCCCATGCTGCCAGTGACCCCCTCTGGCATGCCATGATGCACCCCCCAACCACGACCAGCTCCACAGAAGCAGCATGGAAAACTTACAATTATGCTGGTTTGCCGCAGTGCCTTGTGCTCGATGGGCCGGTCACTCTGGGACACTGTGATACCTCGGTACAAACTATATCGTAATGATAGAGCTGATAAAATTGGTGGAGGGGTTGCTCTCTATGTTAGAGAGGGCATTGAGTCAGAAAGGATTAAAGTTTTGCAGGAAACAAAATTTGCTGTAGAATCTCTATGGATTAAAATTCCATGTAAAAAGGGGAAGGCGATGGCAGTGGGGGTGTACTATCGACCACCTGGCCATAATGAACAAATGGATGATGAAATGCTCAAAGAAATCAAGGAAGCTAACAAAAGTTACAGCACAGTAATAATAATGGGTGATTTCAATTACCCCGGTATCGACTGGGTCAGTGTCACGGCAGGACATGCTAGGGAGATAAAGTTCCAAGATGACATAAATGACTGCTTCTTGGAGCAGCTGGTTCATGAACCGACCAGAGGGGAAGCCATATTAGACCTAGTCCTTAGTGGAACACCAGATCTAGTGCAAGAGATAAGGGTGTTGGGACCACTTGGCAACAGTGATCATAGCGTGATTGCCTTTGATTTAATTAGTGGAGGAGGGATAGTACGGAAATCCACAGTACTACCTTTTAACTTTCGAAAGGAAGACTATGATAAAATGAGGAAATTAGTTAAGAAAAAACTAAAAGGAGCAGTTGCAAAGATTAAAGACTTACATCAAGCTTGGGTGTGGTTGAAAAATACTAACTTGGCAGCCCAGACCAGCTGTATTCCACGCTTTAGGAAAAGTGGAAGGAAGTCCAAAAAACCGCCAGCATGGTTTAAAGGTGAGATCAGAGAGGCTGTTGTTGCCAAAAAAGCATCTTTCAGGAAATGGAAAAAAGAGCCAAACGACGAAATCTGGAAACAGCACAAGCACTGGCAAGTCAAATGCAAGGCATTGATAAGGCAGGCAAAGGGAGAATTTGAGAAGAAGCTTGCTGTGGAAGCAAAAACGCGAAATAAAGATTTTTTCAAGTACATTCGTAGCAAAAAACCTGTGAGAGAGTCAGTTGGTCCATTAGATGATAGAGGAGTTAAAGGGGCACTAAGAGGCGACAAGGCGATAGCGGAGAGACTGAATGAATTCTTTGCTTCGGTCTTTACTGAGGAAGATGTAGGGATGTTATCCATGACTGAAGTGGTATTTAAAGGTGCGGAAGAATTGAAAGAAATATCGATACATTAGGAAGATGTATTACAACTATTAGATAAACTGAAGAGTAGCAAATCACCTGGGCCGGATGGTATACATCCAAGGGTGTTGAAAGAACTGAAATATGAGATTGCAGACCTACTATTAGTAATCTGTGAACGATCATTAAAATCATCTCTAATACCTGAAGATTGGAGGATCGCTAATGTAACACCAATTTTTAAAAAGGGTTCCAGGGGTGATCCGGGAAACTACAGACCGGTGCGCCTCAGGTCAGTACCGGGAAAAATGGTAGAAACCATCATAAAGAATAAAATTACTCAGCATGTAGATGATAGTCATGGCCTAATGAGACAGCCAACATGGCTTTAGACAAGGAAGATCTTGTCTTACTAATCTGTTATGTTTTTTTGAAAGTGTGAATAAACAGGTGGACAAAGGTGAGTCGGTTGATATAGTGTAACTGGACTTTCAGAAAGCCTTTGACAAGGTCCCTCATCAGAGACTTTTGGCAAAACTAAAGAGTCATGGGATAGGAGGCAGTGTACTACTGTGGATCAAGAACTGGTTAAAAGATAGAAAGCAGAGGGTTGGGCTAAATGGCCAATTTTCCCAATGGAGAAAGGTGAATAGTGGTGTATCCCAGGGATCTGTGCTGGGTCTGCTGCTTTTTGACATATTCATAAATGACCTGGAAAGTGGAATAACGAGTGAGGTTATCAAATTTGCAGATGACACAAAACTATTTAAAGTTGTTAAAACCCAAGAAGATTGTGGAAAATTGCAAGAGGATCTTGATAAATTAGAAGACTGGGCATCAAAATGGCAGATGAAATTTAATGTGGACAAGTACAAAGTTATGCACCTAGGGAAGAACAACCCAAACTATGGTTACACAATGCAAGGTTCCACATTAGGAACCACCACCCAGGAAAAAGATTTAGGCATCATTGTGGATAACATGTTAAAACCCTCGGCCCAGTGTGCAGCGGCAGCCAAGAGAGCAAATAGAATGCTAGGTATCATAAGGACAGGAATGGAAAATAAAACCAAGGGTATTATAATGCCTCTATATCGTTCCATGGTGAGACCGCATCTTGAATATTGTGTGCAATTCTGGTCGCCGTATCTTAAAAAGGATATAGAGTTATTAGAAAACGTTCGGAGAAGAGCCACCAAAATGGTAAAGGGGATGGAAGGATACTCCTATGAAGAAAGGCTAAAAAGGTTAGGGCTCTTTAACCTGGAAAAGAGACGGCTGAGGGGAGATATGATAGAAGTCTATAAATTAATGAACGGAGTGGAACGGGTAAACGTAGATCGATTATTTACGTTATCAGAATATAGAAAGACTAGGGGACATGCAATGAAGCTACAGGGTAAACTATTTAAGACTAATAAAAGAAAATATTTTTTCACTCAACGTGTAATCAAACTCTGGAATTTGTTACCGGAGGATGTAGTAAAGGCTGTTAGTGTATAGCTGGGTTTAAAAAAGGTCTGGACAAGTTCCTCGAGGAAAGACCCATAAACCATTATTAAGAAGGGACCCAGGATATCAATGTTTGACCCAGTACAAGCATTGCGGAACCTGTGTCTTTTGGGGAAACTGCTAGGTACGTATGACCTAGATTGGCCACTGTTGGAAACAGGATACTGGGCTTGATGGACCTTGGTCTGACCCAGTATGGCATATCTAATGTTCTCATGTTCTTATGTTCTCTCCTGGCCAAAGTATCATGAATTGTGAGACTTCGGCCAGGAGAGAAGTATGACCGACCCCTTGAGTGTGAGGCACCGTGACAAACCAGTATAATCGCAAGTTTGCTTCTCTGCCTCGGTGGGGCTGGCTCTCGGATGGCACCCAGGGTGGGCCACACCTACTGCCACGCCCTTCATACACCACTGGTTTTGAGGGAGGGGACAGATAGGAGGTGTTATGGCATTCTCAAAGGGTAATTTTAGGAGATAGGGCAGTTGAAGGGTGGGGGATAGTTGCCATGGGTAATTTTGGGAATGGGAAGTTCAGGGGATGAGAGAGTAAAGACCAGGAAAGAAGCCGATTGAAAGGAGCAATTCCCTAGCAGGTATGTTTCTCTATATGTAAGTTTCTATGCTACAGACTCTCCTCCTATAAAAATGCATTAAACTGGTCTGGACCATTTTCAAACTTGATGCATCTTTTCAATGGTTTCCCCCTGCCAAGTTTCATCTCATTCTGTTAAATGGTAGGAATACAAAATATGGATGTTGACATATACACCTACTGTGAGGCAGGCGTGTCAGCTAATTGCTCGCTTGGGCCCAGGGTTTGCAAGTATGCTCACTGCTCTGGCGTTTAACCCCCCCCCCCCTAAAAACTTCAGTACACAGCTATTTTGCTTGAGTCCTTATTTAGCTGATGCTGGATATCCAGTTTTGCAAAACCCATCAGTTGCATGTACAGGTGGCAAAATCAGTATTTAAATAATGTAAATGTCGACATTTCCATGGACACAGTGACTGAGTGATGCTGCTCTTATTTTGGCGTGCTTGCAAAATAATTGTTTCCACTGGATGGACTGCACAATACCCATGTACTCAGCACTTTCTTTTGGAAAAGGCTCTACGTCTATTATATTTTGATATGCAGTAGCTAAGAATACTGAGGTACATCCAGCACGTAGCTAACTTGGTTCTGTCAACTAGTTTAGCGAATTCAAGAAGTCTGAAGTGCTTGTTTATAAGATGTTCTTAATTAAGCATAATGAATTTACTTTTTACTGTGTATCATAAAGACAGAAATCATTAAGAACACTTTTCTCAAATACTGCAAACAAATCTCTTTTACCTTTCAGAAAATCAGATCTAAACTGGCTACATGTTTGATTTATATTTCCTTCAATCCATGACAATGGGGCCTATTTGCTTAAGAACAAGAAAAAACCCAGCCAATAAATCCAATAGAATGTTAGGTATGATTGGAAAGGAATGCACAATACAAGAGATAAAAGCATAAGAGCATAATAAAACAGTACAGTTGTG
Organism: Ichthyophis bannanicus; assembly: GCA_033557465.1. Taxonomy (NCBI): domain Eukaryota; kingdom Metazoa; phylum Chordata; class Amphibia; order Gymnophiona; family Ichthyophiidae; genus Ichthyophis; species Ichthyophis bannanicus. The sequence goes on from CM066031.1 coordinate 1,311,682,657, forward strand.
GTCGGCATTATTGGCACCCTTGCATTTTAGGTATGTTTTGTACAATATCTTGAGAAACAATTGGAAATATTCCAACTGTTATGTCATCATGATATTGCAATAGTATGTACCAAGGTATTGAACAAAAAAAAAAAAGATGTCTGTTGTGACGCACCTCCACGTCCCTATTAGGCAGCCGCCTAGGGCCATGAGGCGCGAGTTGCCTTCTAATGTAAGAACAGTCTGTAGTCGAGTGTTATAGACAAAAATAAATACAGGGCTTTATTCCCCTTCCCTTCAAGACTTCCTTTTTAACAGCAACAGAGGATAAACAAAACAACTGTTTCTTCACAGCAAAATAAACTCTTTTCTCCAAGTAATTATCACAGGGCTTCGGCTTGCTTGTTCAACATAAAGATTCAATCTCATCTGAGAAACATAGTGTGCAATCCATGGGACTGGATTCCAAATCACGGCTAGCATTTTCCCACTGCATTGGCTCACAGTCTGGGTTTTCAGGTGGGTAACAATCCTTACAGCTGGTATTATCCCAACCCCCTCCTTGTGAGACACCGGTTATTCTAGCAGGAAACTGCTCTATATAGACAGGGTTCTGGGCACCTGTACCTTGAGCAGTTTCTCCTGGGAATTCTCTCTCTTTCCACTAATGAGGATTTTCCTCTAAGCTTCTAGCCTTTGCTTTACTGGCTGTGCCCACCTCTTGCCCTCTAGGGAAAATAGAGTACTTAGCTCTTCCTCCGTGGCAGTTAATTTTAATTTAATTTAATTAGCAGGTTTTATATACCGCCACTTCCATAGATCAGTTGCGGTTTACAATGAACAACAATTAACAAGCAAGGCTGTTTTACAAGGAACAGTAATAAGCATCATGCTGTTTTTACATATAACGGTGTTAACAATAAAATCAATTTCTATAATAACAATAATGGGTTCAAACTATCAGAAACAGGTTGATAGTTGAGAACTATATACATTGAACATGTTTAGAACTAAAATACAGTTTTACATAGAATCTCTGGATATCTTACAGTGTATTAGTACTTGTTCCTGGTCGAGGGCTGATTAGCTTCCCCTCTTCCCTCTGTTATCCGGGCTTCTCTCTTTGGGCTGTGGCGTGCTCTTTCTCGGGACCTCCAGCCACCAGTAGTCTGGGCAGTTCTATAGCCACGTCCTGGAGAGACTTTTTTCCTGCTGCTACTTGCTACCGGGACACACCCACTGCTTCCTGAATCCAGCAAGCTCTCCTGTCTGTGACATCTGCTTTCCACCTGGTTGCTCACTCCTCCCAGGATGCTGCCCTCTCTGGCCTGAGAGACTCCTGCTCTGCCACCTCCCCCTGCTGGGATTTCCCAGCAGCTTTTATCTTCCTGTTTCTTGCACGCTGTATGTGCTTCCCTGAACAGGTGCTCCTGATTAGCTTTTTGGTTTTCTGCTGCGTCATGCCTAGTGTGTGGAAACTTTACTCCACTACTCTTTTGCTCCTTGTAATCTGAATATGCTTGCTGCCTATGCGATTCCAAGGTAAGCTCTTCTTTTTCCCCTATTACCATAGGTTCTGTACCGGTCACTGCATTACACTGTGCAACTTAGACATAGTAATTTCTGAGATAAAAAAACAAAATATGACCTGGATAGGATTAATGGCACCCTTCAATAATATTTGGTTGCACAATTGGACATCTACAACTTTTGTGCATCTGTCTGCTGGACGTTTCTCCCACTTTTCAGCTGCGATTTGTTCCTGCTCATGAATGTTTCCAGGATTTCTTTTGCCAATGGCAGATTTCAGCTCTTTCCAAAGGTTCTCAATTGAATTAAGATCAGGACTCATTGCTGGCCAGTTTAAAAAGGTCCTTATTCATCATTCTTTTGTACTTTTGGATGTATGTTTTGGGTCATTGTCCTGCTGGAGGACCCCTGATCTTTGACCCAGACCTAACTTTCTGACACTAGGTAGCACATTTCACACCAAAATACCTTGGTAGTCCTCTGACTTCATAATTCCTTTAATACGTTCCAGGCCTTCAGTTCCTGTGGCAGCAAAACAGTCCCACAACATTATAGGAAGGGTGTTATTTTCCTTATAAGCTTAATTTCTTCACCTGTAAATGTATCGCTAGTCTGCATTGCCAAAGAGCTCAAGTTTGGTTTCATCTGTCTTCACAGCATTTTTCCAGAAGGATTATGTTTTCTCAAGGAGGGTTTGGGCAAAGATCAAGCATGCATTTTTATGTCTGTCTTTGAGCAGTGGGGTCCTCCTTGGACTTCGCCCATGAAGTCCTTCTTTGTTTAGTGTGCAACATAGGGTGCAGGTTGAAACCACCACTCCAGATTGCTCCAGGTCAGCCTTAAGCTCTTTGGATGTTCTACATGTTGTTTTTCCAACAGTTTGTACTTACCTTCAAAGACTTCTTGGATTCATTTTCCTCTTCCAACCACATCCTGGGAATTTACAGTTGTGGAAAACGTCTTGGTAACATTCCAAACTGCAGACATATGAATCCCAAGGTCTTTGGAGATGGCCTTGTACCCCTTTGAAATTTGATGTTTGGTGATAATGGCTTTTCTAACAGTCTCAGGCAGCTCTCTTGTTTTTGCCATACTGAAAATGGAATAGGGCGTGAATGTGTCCATTAGAGACATCATTCATTGGTTGATTCAAGTCATGTGAGATTGGTGAGGTCTGATTTGATTAGAATAGCACGTGGTTCTCTACTGAATAGCCAATCCCTGAGTAACATCATGTCATGACTTTTAAAGCATGGTCCAATAAAAAGTTTGGACCAATAAAATTAGACACACACTATTAACGGTTTACGCAGCACACATGAGGAAGGGCCTGGAGTTTCGGTGGCCTGAAACACAGCGTTGTAAAGCGAAAGTAGACCGGATAGGTCTGAAATAGTCCTTTGATACTACAATGCAATGAATGCTACAAGAAATTGCTGGAATTGGCTGGTCTCTACTTATGAGTTTTGTCACAGCCATTGCCATCAAGCATGATTTTGAGACAGCGTTGGATGTATGGACTCTCTAGTGCTACTTCAGATAAGTACATCTGGGTGTAGGCTTATGTCGTCCCTTGGTGTGTTGCAGAGGGATTTCTCCTTCTATAAAAGAGGGTTTGCTACAGGATAGAGTAATCTCTCAAGGCAAGCGATCCATCAAAAAATTATGGTCTAGATATTATTTAGTTATTCAGGTAAAATTTATATCATCTTATTTTTGTGAATAATCATGTCCTGGCAATGACCCAGTTCTTATAATATTTCCTACTATTTTCTTTTTTAATTGGTTTTGTTTTAGTTGATTCTTTTATATGTCAAATATTTGTGTATATATAGTCCAAAGCCATTTCTCTGGCCACTTTTTTAGGAGATATTGGACATTAAGTGGTGAACTGCAAGGGTGTCAATAATGTTGGCTATAATTGTATTTAAACTAGCAGTACTGATATGACTGAAAGGAAAAAAAACTACACAGCAAGTTAATTACATAAAGTGCAATTATTAAAGGCTGGAAGAACTGTCTGACTGAGAAATTAGAAAAATATATTTAACCATTGTCCTTACATCATGTATTAATATCACTGAATTGCCAGTGGAACGATAAAACAAAATTATATTGTTCAAGCATACTGCAATGCACTGAAGTTTGCAGTAGGTGAAAGGTTTGTGTGGTAATTGATTAATAATTTCAATTACATTTTAGATGGGGACAATCATCCATGTTACTCTACCCGTTATGGATGTTTGAGCGGGAAAGGGAATTCTGAGGCACTTGGGTTGCTCAGTCAAATTGTTGGGTTGACTGCTATGCTATTTTTTCTTTTTCCTATACAGTGGTACAGAATATACAGTAAGGCTAAGGCACTTGATTATTCTACTGAAGCTATGGAATACACATTCCCACAGCAAATTTTTTTTAAACAGAAATAAACCATGGGGGTTGGATATTCAAAGGCATTTACAAATGCTACTTAGTGGGATATTCAGCGGGTTCTGCCGCTACATGCCCCGAAGCTAAACATGTAGCATTGGGGCGTGTGGTAGGCGTTCCAGGACGGAGAGGATATGGCACCCACTGCCATCTGGGCAGCGGCAATATTGAACCACTGCCCAGTTAGTGATCTGTGGGAAAAGCTGGCCCATCTTTACCCATGGGAACTAACCGGGCAGCGGTGTTATTGAGCCACTGCCCGGTGAGCTTCCACGCCATGCAGCAAGCCAGATATTCAGTGCCGGTGGCTGGATACGGCTCTGGCATGAATATCTGGATTTACTATTCAGTGGGGTTGGCTTGGCGCTGTAATCGCGCTAGCCACCTCCGCTGAATATTTGGCCCCCTATTTATTGCAATACACCTACATGTGTGAACATTATGGGCACTCTGTAATGAATCACTGTGGGATGTCTTTTCAAGGATATGAAGTTACGTGTATACAGTAAATTCAAAGCTAACAGCAGTGTACAGGTTTTAGTGCTCACTCACAAATTTACACTGCTCCGAAAAAAGGTGCAAATTAAATTTATGTTCCCTGTAGTGTGTACCCACATATTTCATAAAATACACATGCCCATCGCTACTCTACTTCCGCTCTACCCAGGCTATGACCTTGCGTATGTCTGCTCACAGATCACATAAATGTAAGTGGCTTTCTTTCTGTGTCACAGTACTACTGCTAGCAATCAGAAAATGTCATTACTTAACATGGTCACTATTGGGCAGGAGGAAGAGGGGATTGCTCCCGCTCTCAATGTGCCAACCATCATTTTGAGCACTATTGCCCCCAAGGTACCAACCATCATTTTGGTGATCCAGGGCAGCATGTGGGGGAGTACCTCAAACCTGAGATTTTTTAAGTGAAAGGCTTGAAAGTTCAAGAGCTTGGTGATATGGACACTTTTTCCCTGAGTCAATGTTGGGAAAAGGTTAGGGGTGTCAGGAGCCATAAGGTCCCCAGGAGAGCTGGGCTTCTCAGATTCGGATTAGCGTGCCCTTTAATTCTAAGTCATGGCTACACAAAAAGGAACTTTTTGTGCCTTCACAAAAAATAACCACAGTTCTCTGCTACAGTTTTTTTGTTGTTGTTTTTTTGCAAAACCAGGTCTGCAAAGACTTTTTCATACATTCATTTTATCAAAATCTCTCTTTAATGTGCTGCTTTGCATGAGTTTACAGTTGTGGTCAACATTATTGGCACCACTATATTTTAGGTATGTTGTGTACAATATCTTGAGAAATAATTGGAAATAGTCCAATATTTTAATAGTTTGTTCAAAGGTATACAGCAAAAAAAGATGTCTATGCAACTTAGACATAGTCATTTCTGAGAAAAAAACAAAATATGACCTAGACAGGATTAATGGCACCCTTCACTAATATTTGGTTGCACAACCCTTGCCAATGATGACAGCCTCCAAATGTTTTTTGTAGCCATCTAGAAGTTTCATGCATTTATCTGCTGGTAGTTTCTCCCAGTTTTCAACTGTGATTTGTTCTAGTTCATGAATGTTTCCAGGATTCCTTTTATCAAATGGCAGATTTCAGCTCTTTCCAAAGATTCTCGATTGGATTGAGATAAGGACTCATTGTTGGCCAATTTAAAACAGTCAATTTCTTCCTTTTTAACCATTCTTTTGTAATTTTGGATGTACGTTTTGGGTTATTGTCCTGTTGGAGGACCTATAACCTTCAATGCAGACCTAGATTTCAAATACTAGGTAGCACATTTTGCTCCAAAATACCTTGGTAGTCCTCAACTTCATGATTCCTTTAATACGTTCCAGGTCACCAGTTCCTGAGGCAGCAAAACAGCCTCACAACCTTATGGAACCTCCATCATATTTAACTGTAGGAAGGGTGTTTTTTTCTTTATAAACTTCTTTTTTTCACCTGTAAATGTATTGCTGGTCGGCATTGCCAGATAGCTCATGTTTGGTTTCATCTGTTCAAAGAACATTTTCCCAGAAGGACTGTGGTTTCTCAAGGTGGGTTTGGGCAAAGATTAGGAATGCTTTTTTATATCTGTCTCTGAGCAGAGGGGTGCTCCTTGGCCTTTGCTCATGAAGTCCTTCTTTGTTAGTATCTGGCATATGATGTCGGTTGAAACCACTACTCCAGATTGCTCCAGGTCAGCCTTAAGATCTTTGGATTTTGTATGTGTTTTTTTCCAACAGTTTGCACTAACCTTCTAAGACTTCTTGGATAAATTTTCATCTTCCCACCAAGTCATGAGAGGTTCTTGAAAGTTCCATGAGCAGAATACGTCTTAATATCATTGTGAACTGTAGACACAGGAATCCTAGTGTCTTTGGAGATGACCTTGTACCCTTTTGAAGTTTGATGTTTGGTGATAATGGCTTTTCTGACAGTCTCAGGCAGCTATTTTGTCTTCAGCACTGTGAAAATGGAACAGGGAGTGAATGTGGCTATTTTCAACATTAGAGCCATCATTTATTAGTTGATTCAAGTCATGTGAGTACTGACAATTGATAAGAGGTGCATCTAATTTTACTGCAATAGGAATGTGGTTCTGTTCAAACTGATTTGAATTGTTTATAAGGGTGCCAATAATCATGTCCTTTCACATAAGATATCTCACTCCACTCTACATAAAGACATCAGATGGAACATTTCTAGTAAGGAGAAATGTTCTCAGACCAATTGTTGATACTGTTTTCATGCTGTGGTTTATTTATATGGGCTTGGCAGGACTGAAGGAGTATAGTGTGCTCTGTGGGTTGAAGGACTGTATAAGAAAAATTGCTATATATTAATGATTGAATTGAATTAAAGAAATGAATTGAAGAAGAGAATGATATTAACCTTTATATAAGGAGTTTTTTTGAATCATTGATGCAGTTGAGCTATGGGTCTAGGGCTAAGATAATTTATGCTTTTGACCGATACTCTTATGGTCTGACATCCTGTTCTCCTTACTAGAAATTTTCCAACTGATGTCTTTATGTAGAGTGGAGTGAGAGTTTTTGTGGATCTTCATATCATTTCTTCGCTCTGTGAATGGTCAGGTTTTGGGTGAATAATCATGTCCTGGCAATGTTCCAGTTTTTATACTATTTTCTTTTTTAATCGGTCTTGTTTTATTTTATTCTTTTATGTGTCAAATATGTGTGCATATATAGTCCAAAGCCAATTCACTGGCCACATTTATTTTTAGGAGATATTGGACATTAAGGGATTGAACTGCAAGGGTGGCAATAATGTTGACCACAACTGTATATCACAGCAGCCGATTAATATGAAATGTAAATAAATTTGCATGTTAAACTTTGCTACAAAGCTTTCCCTCTTTCAAAATTTTTTGCCAAAAGAGTTTCCAGCATTAAATATCATGAAGCCCCTTTGAAGAAAAATATTTTGCACTTTAGTGCATTAAGCTCTTAATTTGTTCTTCTTGCTGGTTTAGCAACGTAGAAACTAACACCGCAATTGCCTTACGATAATCTATATAACACATAGAAACTAACACCGCAATTGCCTTACGATATTATGACCTTTGATACTGTCCATGATGTTTTATGTATCTACCATCACTGATGAACTCATTTCTGCTAACTGTACATAGTTAAATGTACATAGTTCTCCAAAGTTCAAAAGTTTAAAAGTTTAATTGTTAATGTACATAATTCATGCAATGTTCAATGTAAAAACAGAAATGTCTTTCTGTCCCCTTAACTGTTATATGTAAACCGCACCTGATCACCGGAAGGTTGCGGTATATAAAAGTTTGTTAAATAAAATAAATAAATAAACTGCCCACCCAAACACAGGATGAATATCAGCTATTTTCTTGTAACAACGGAATGTGGAATGACCAAAATTAGGCCAGCTACGAGGGGCAGTTACAAAAATGAATTAAGAGAAGAATAAACATTTTTATCAAATAATACATGTTAAATAGTAAAATCATGGTTTTTTGTCCTCATTGTATGATTTTTTAGTTCAATGCAGGATAAGTAATAATCAGATGCAAAGTAGCTCATTATTAAGCAAATGAATAATGCAGTTTGCATTTGATCTCACAAACTGTATTATTCATGGTATCACAAACTAGTGACTCACACAGTAAACCAAATTTTACCATAGCTAAGGGGCATGTTTACTAAAGCACGTTAGCTGTTAATGCTGTGATAACACAGGAAGTGTGTGTAACTGCAGTAACAGCTATCCCGGACCAAATACAGATAGTGCAGAAAATTCCCTGTGCTCTCTACAGTTCATACTGTGCATTAGCAGCACATGTGGGTGGAGGAGTGGACATGTCTGCAACTAGCAGTTATCACCCGCCTTGGCAGTGTGCGGTAACTGCACGTTTTGCAGACATCACAGGAGCAACTAATGCTGCATCCACTCTGCTGCCATGCTGTGATCTTTGCATTTGCGCAGTGTTATCTGCTGGGGAAATGCTGCGCATGCCCCCAACGGATAATGCATAGCTTTTGCAGGTAACAAGGAGCTATTTGCACTAACATGCCATGCTGGCTGCAAAAGACTAACACAATTTAGTAAGCATGCCCCTTAGCAACTACCACTGTCAATCAGGTGCACTGATGAGGCTGAAAATGTGCTCAAATGTGAAAAGTATTAAGGGCCTCTTTTACTAAAGCCCTTTAGCTGGTTAACAGGCATTTTAACATGCGGCTACTTTTAACTAATGCATGATAGTGTCTGCCTTTGCATGCTACACACGTTAATCGGCAATCACAGGATGTGATGGGGATGAGCGGAGAATGGGTATAGAGAGCACATCACCTGCTAGAGTCAGAGCAAATACCATGTGTTCAGCAGCAACGCAACACTTAAAATGAGTTCACCTAGCAACTCCTCTATAGGAGTCATTAAGTGAACTCATGTAGTGGAGCGCACTTTAGGAAAACCCTTTGCACATTAACTGCCTGGGACATAAGGAACATGCCCCAACAGCTAACATCCAGCCTTTATTACTACTATTATTAATCATTTATATAGTGCTACAAGGCTTGGGCAGCACTACACAGATACATATAAAAGACGGTCCCTGCTCATCAGAGCTTACAATCTAATCAAGACAGACAACACGATAGGTGAGAATAAGTGTACAAATAGGGAAAGGTAAAGAGACACAAGGAAAACAAGGGATCAGGATCCAAAAGCAACATCAAAAAGGTGAGCTTTGAGCATGGATTTGAAAAGCAGCAGAGATGAAACCTAATGTAGAGGCATAAGGAGCAGCAAGGTGAAAGGATCGAAGTCTAGAGTTGGCAGTGGAAGAAAAGTGCATAGAGAGAAGCAGGCCAATGGAACAGCAGAGTTCATGAGGAGGGGTATAGGGAGAGAGGAGAGAGGAAAGGTAGTGAGGAGCAATATAATAAATGCATTTATATGTCAGAAGGGGCAGTTTAAATTGGATACGGAAATGGAAGGGGAGCCAATGAAGTGACTTGAGAAGAGGGGTTAAATGAGTATATTGGGGCTAGTGAAAGATTAGCTGTGCAGCAGAGTTCTGAACAGTTTGAAGGGGAGAGAGGTGATTCAGACGGAGACCAGCAAGGTGGACATTGCAATAATCAAGACAGGAGGTGACTAAAGAGTTGATAAGTGTTTTAGTAGTATGTTCAGAAAGGAAGAGGCAAATTTTATTAATGATGTAGAGAAAGAAACAACAGGTTTTAGCTATCTGTTGGATATGTGTAGAGAAGTAGAGGGAGGAGTCAAAGATGCGGGCTGAGGAAACAGAAAAGAGAAGAATATTATCTACAGAAATAGAGAAAGGAGGAAGGGGACAGAAGTATTTAGGGGGAAAAATAAGAAGTTCGGTTTTGACCATTTCAAACTGCGGTGAGACATCCAGGCAGTGATGTCAGATAATCGCTAAATGTATTTAATCCAATCCTCAACAATAGCGAAGGCTATTACTACATGGGTTGTGTATTTTCTCAATCCCTTCTCATTCATCACCACTTATTAAGACAATGTTCAACCATTTTCTTACTTCATTTCACATTTGTGCATTAATAAGAACCAGGTCTCAGACTTCTTGTAGTACTTATGATGGGATTAATTCCCATCAGTACAAGCTTTGCATCAATGACCGCAGTTCAAAGTATGTTTCATAATACTGCATTCTTATCTAAAGAGATGGTATAGTATTTTGCATTATGAAATTGTCAAACTTAGTATTTCGTTGAAAATGTGAATGCAGTACATAACTGAAACTTATCTTGTACTCATCAGTTGTGTAGATACTATTTTGATCTTTCCCCGTCTTGTGTGTATCGCTTGGTCTTCCCCGACGCCACCATTCGGCACCTAATTTGCGTTTCACAGATGTTTCATCAGGGGTTCAAATGCTGAAAATAGATACAACTACTATGTAATGCCAGCGTAAAGTATATTATCTCTGAAAAATTGTTCAGCCTTTCTACACGTACCTTATGAAATTTGCAGAGATTACTCCTGCTAGCGCTGTTCTGCGTATGAAGCATCAAACTGTGTAGACTTCAAAAAAACGCCGTGCATGCGGAGTACTGCAGCTCATGTCTATTTAAATAAGTCCGGCCCCCCAGGAGTGTGACGTATGGCTTTTCCCTGCTGTTCTAAATACATGCCCCCCATACAATTTCATAATGCAAAATACTATACCATCTCTTTAGATAAGAATGCAGTATTATGAAACATACTTTGAACTGCGGTCATTGATGCAAAGCTTGTACTGATGGGAATTAATCCCATCATAAGTACTACAAGAAGTCTGAGACCTGGTTCTTATTAATGCACAAATGTGAAATGAAGTAAGAAAATGGTTGAACATTGTCTTAATAACTGGTGATGAATGAGAAGGGATTGAGAAAATACACAACCCATGTAGTAATAGCCTTCGCTATTGTTGAGGATTGGATTAAATACATTTAGCGATCAGCTGAATCCTCTTAAGAAATTGGACCTTTAATTGTGGAGTGATGTCAGATAGGCAGGCAGAGATGCAGGCAGAGATGCAGGCCTAGAGTGACAGAGAAATATCAGATGTAGACAGATAAATCTGAGAGTCTTCAGCATAAAAATGATACTGAAAGACATGGGAGGAGATGATAACACCAAAAGACTGGGTATAGAGAGAGAAAAGGAGAGGACCTAGAACAGACCTTTGAGGTATACCAACTGAGAGTGGGATAGCAGTAGAGGAGGAACCACCAGCCATAGCACTTGCCAAACAAGCCTACTTCACCCATCTGACTAACTCTTTCGCCTCTGATCCTCGTCGTCTCTTTAATACTCTCAATTCTCTCCTCAATGTGCCTCCACCGCTGATTCCTCCCTCTCTTCCTGCCCTAACACTAGCTGATTTCTTCCATGACAAAATCCATAAGATTACCCTCCAATTCCCCATTACCCCTTCTACCTCACCTTTCTCCCATCTCTCCCCACTAACTTCTGTTACCCTCTCCTCCTTCCCTGTGGTCTCCGATGATGAAACAGCATTCCTTCTTTCTTCCTCCAAACCCACCACCTGCTCCTCCGACCCCATCCCCACCCGTCTCTTATGCCTCATCTCATCCTCTATTGTCCCTTCCATTTCTCATATCCTCAACCTATCCCTCTCCACTGCTACCTTCCCTACTGACTTCAAGCATGCCATAGTCACACCCCTCCTCAAGAAACCCTCACTCGATCCTACCTGTCTGTCTAACTATCAACCCATCTCTCGCCTTCCCTTTATCTCTAAACTACTTGATTGTGCTGTCCACCTTCACTGTCTCGATTTCCTTTCGTCTCATGCCCTTCTTCATCCTTTACGGTCCGGCTTCTGTCCCTTGCACTCCACTGAAACAGCTCTCACTAAAGTATCAAATGACTTATTCCTAGCAGAATCCAAAGATCTTTATTCTGTTCTCATCCTTCTTGATCTTTCTGCTGATTTTGACACTGTTGACCACAACCTTCTTCTTATCACCCTGTCATCACTCGGCTTTAGAGACTCTGTACTGTCTTGGTTCTCCTCTTATCTTTCCCATTGCTCTTTTAGTGTGTGTTCTGGTGGCTCCTCCTCCTCTGCCACCCTGCTCCCAGTTGGTGTTCCCCAGGGTTCTGTCCTGGGACCGCTCCTCTTCTCTCTCTATACCCAATCTCTTGGTGCTCTTATCTCTTCCCATAGCTTTCATTACCATCTCTATGCTGATGACTGTCAAATCTACCTCTCTTCGCCTGATATCTCTCCATCAATCCATGACAAGATCACTGTTTGCCTTTCAGACATTGCTACTTGGATGTCTCACCGCCACTTGAAATTAAATATGGCTAAGATTGAACTCCTTATCTTTCCCCCCAGTTCCTCCCCTCCTCTACCTCCTTTCTCAGTCTCTGTGGATAACTCTTTAATCCTTCCTGTCTCTTCTGCCCGTAACCTGGGTGTTATCCTTGACTCCTCTCTCTCTTTCTCCACTCATATCCAACTCGTAGCTAAGACTTGCTGTTTCTTCTTTTATAACATTAACAAAATTTGCCCCTTCCTTCCTGATGACACTACTAAAATGATTGTCCACTCCTTGATCACCTCCTGTCTTGATTACTGCAATATTCTCCTTGCTGGCCTTCCCGCAAACCATCTCTTTCCCCTTCAATCTATTCAACATTCTGCTGCTCGACTAATTTTCCGTCAGCATCGGTTTTCCCATGTCACTCCTCTTCTCAAGTCCCTTCATTGGCTTCCCATCTGCTTCTGGATCCAATTCAAACTCCTCCTCTTGACCTATAAATGCATTCACTCTTCAGCCCCCCACTACCTATCATCTCTTATCTCTCCTTACATCCCGTCTCGCGTTCTTCGCTCTTCGAACAGCCTTCGTCTATCTATGCCCTCCACTCGTACTGCTAATTCTAGACTTCGCTCCTTTCACCTGGCTGCACCCTTTGCCTGGAACAATCTACCTCTGTCTGTGCACAATGCACCCTCTCTGGACCTCTTCAAGTCCAGATTGAAAACCCATCTCTTCTCTATTGCTTTCTGTTCTTGATTCTTGTTTTTGCTCTTCTTGTTTATTGTATACTTTGTCTTACTTGATTGTATTTGTATTTTGTGATCTTCTTGACTAGATTGTGAGCTCTGATGACCAGAGACTGTCTTTTCTTCATATATGTACAGCACTTCGTATGTTTGAAGCGCTTTATAAATGTTAAATAGATAGATAGATAGAACCACCAGAACAAACACTGAAAGAATGATGGGAGAGATAAGAAGAGAACCAGGACAGGACATAGCCCCTAAAACCAAGTGAAGACCATGTGTCAAGTAGAAGGTAGTGGTCAACAGTGTCAAAAGCAGCAGAAAGGTCAAGAAAATGAGAACTGATTAAAGGCCCTTGGATTTAGCCAGGAACAAGAGACTTTGGCAAGAGCCATTTCAGTAGAATATAAAGGACGAAATCCAGACTGAAATGGATCTAACAGGGCTTGGAAAGAGAGAAATTCAAGGCAGCGGTGGAAAGCTGCACAATCAAAAAGTTTGGAAATGAAGGGAAGAAGAGAGATAGGTTGATAATTAAAAAGACAAGTAGGGTCAAGTGAAGGTTTCCAGAGGAGAGGTGTGACCACAGCATGCTTGAAGGCTGCAGGGACAGTTGCAGTGCAGAGCGATAGGTTGAGACTATGTGAGATGGAAGGGATGACAGAGGAAGAGATGGAGTTAAAGAGATGGGTGGACAGGCAATATGTTTAGAGGAGGAAAGATGAGATATTTCTTCTCTGGAGATCTTAGAAAAAAAAAGAAAGGGTTGAGGGGGAAAGATGAAGAAGGTGAAGAAAGTCAGAAAGGGAGCAGGATTTGAGCCAAATGCGCTCAGCTGAGTGGGCAGAGGAGCATAAATAGCGGGTAGTTGAAGATATCCAGGACTGAGGTATAGTGCACTTCACAGGACGTGGTATGGGCAGAGCAAGAGCATCCAGACCAGAAGAGAGATCAGTATTATACGAAGCTATAGCTTCATCAACAGACTTAGAAGACCAGGTGGAGCAAAGAGGTGATGAGACAAAAGTGGAGAGAGCAGATGGATCAATAGCATGAAGATTTCTATAGAGGTTAGAGGAGACTGGGTGATATTAAAGCGGGGAATGATGAAGAGTGAAGCTTAGCAGGTCTGATAAGGGAAGAACTGAGATACAGAAATTAGAGGGTAAAGAATTAGACAAGAAAATAAGGTCAAGGCAGTGACCGTGCTGATGAGTTGGGGTGGAAGAGCAAAGCTGGAGGTTGAATGAGGATGTAAGGGAAAGGAGCTTAGAGGCACAGGGGTCAGAAAGGCTATCAACATGAATATTAAAGTCACTAAGAATAAGGGAGGGAGAAGAAGAATCTAGAAATATGGAAAGCCAAGAGGCAAAGCCAGTGAGAAAGGTAGAGGTGGACTTGTCAGGGGGTCTATAAATAGCAGCTATCCGGAGAGATAAGGGATTAAAAAGGTTGATAGAATGGACTTCAAAGGAGGAAAAGGATTTAGACTGTGGTGGAAGGAGGGGTTAAAATTGGCAGGAAGGAGAAAGCAGAACCCAACACCAACACCTTAGCCAGTGGCAAGAGGAGTGTGGGAGAACTGGTAGCTACCATGACAGAGGGCAGTGACCAAACCAGTGTCATCAGGGAGGAGCCAGGTCTCAGTAAGAGCTAGAAGATGGGAAGCATTAGAGATGAAGAAATTGTAAAGGGGAGTTTATTAGCTATGGAATGAGCATTCTATAGGACACATGAGATCAGTGTGTTAATGGCAAATTTTTAGAGGGCTGTAATAAAAGGGGCCATTAGACATTCAAATAATTCAAATATATCTTTAAAAAGTGCATATGTAGTCAACTAACATACATTCTTTAACATTTGTAGTGAATATAAATTGCTACCAGAATTTTAAAAAATGATATAAAAACGTGCCTAGTCATCTTCCTACCTATATTTACAGAAGAGATATTACAGAAAGACATCCAACATTTTAAAAGTCGCTTCTTGAGGCTGGTGCAAGCTGGCTGCCAAGCAGATGCAAAAATCCTAAGTTCTGAGCCTGACATATTGTGAAAAGGGGAAATGCAAAGTGAGTGCTTCCCCTTCAGATCCACCTCAAAGTCCCCAACTTGTGTAGAAAACTACTGAGCAATTTGCCATCACCTCTGCAGTGTCTGCATGATTCAGAACTAAGGGGACTGGCAGTGGAGCCGCAACCCTCAGCAAATCAGAGAACTTGCTGAACCCCTACAGCTGCTAATTTTCTCTAAGGAATATGTCGGCTAAAGCACATTAGGCTATTACAGCTACTACGGCGTCTTTGTGAAAACAGCGATGCGTTAGCTGCAAATGTGGTGCGTTGTTTGTTGGGGGCATGCGCAGCATATTCACAGCAGACTGCAGAGAGCCCGGCCTGGCAGCACCACTGATGCACATAGCACCACCCACTGGGGTGGTGTGATCTACACCCACACTGTCTGAAAACTTGACGGTTACGATGCACTGTTGACACCAACGGTAGCATGTGTTGCGGACATGCTCACTCTCTGCCCATTTCCCACCCACTCTAGCAGTTAATGCGTTTTTGGGCAGATAGCGCAGCGCTTTTCTGAACTATCTGCATTTGCCCTGCACTGTCTGTTAACACAGCCTGATAGGGCATGCTATCTGCCATGTTAATAGGTAGTGGTGCTTAGTAAACACGACTCTTAAGTCTGGGAGACAACAATAAAAAAGCCTAGGAACTTAGCAGTAGTGGAAGAAACATGATTCACTATTTTTTGGATAAAGGGAGGCCTTTCTGCTTCCTTCTTGTCCCCTAGCAACCAGGAAAGGAGAAATTGGTTCTCTGAAAAATACCACCCGTAGCAGAGTTCTATAGGAAACCAGTCACAGTTTTTACATGGTTTTCTAAATAGTGGCAGGTGATATCATCTTTTCCAGAGCTCTGAAAATAATGCAGTAATATTTCCTGAGCTCATCCCCAGGTGACATCAAGAGACAGTTGGGGATGTTTAAGAAGCATAGGCAGATTATTTATTTATTTGTTTGTTTATTCATTTTTTAATTTTGATTCCCTGCTTTTTTGCCACCTGCAAGCTTGTCCTTCATTGATACAGCCTCAATGATTTCCTAATCAGCCTTCTGTAATTTAACTGCATGTTCGTATAGTTTTGTTCATGCTATCTCGAATGAGCCTGTGTTCCTGAGGTTACCCTTAGGACACAGTGTACATGAGTAAATAAGGCTTGCTCTACTAATGTGAAAGAGGTGCCTCAAGGGTCACCACAAAGGGTCTGACCTGAGCAATCCATCAACAGATTAAGCCTGAACTTTCAAAGACCTTGAGATTGACTTTGCCTACTGTTGCATCCTCCTGGTTCATATATGCTTCGTTCTCCTCATTCACTGCATTAGTGGTTTAGCATGGCTTTCAACCCAATAGTGCCGTGAATGTACGTTAAAAAAATATACTGTGCATTAAACTACTGATGTAGTTTAGTAAATAGATTCTATATAGAAACATGGAAATATGACAACAGAAAAAGACCACATGGCCTAACTAGTCTGCCCTTCCATATCAACTACAGTAGTCCCCTTTTTCCCTTTAGAGAACCTCTGTGTTTGTCCCATGCTTTTTTGAATCCAGATACTGTCTTTGTGTCCACTACCTCCACTGGGAGACTATTCCACGCATCTACTACTCTTTCCATGAAAGAAATAATTCTGCATATTACTCCTGAGTCTATCCCCTTTTACTCTCATGCCATGTCCCTTGTAGCAGAGCTTGCCATCAATTGAAAGAGACCCTCCTGTGCATTTATGCACAGACGTATTTAAATGTCTCTATCATATCACCCCTATTCCGCTTTCCTCTAAAGTATGCATATTAAGATCTTTAAGTCTGTCCTCATATGCGTCATAATGAAGACCACTAACCATTTTAGTAGCCACCCTCTGCAGCAACTCCAAGCTGCCTATATCCTTCTGATGGTGCGGTCTCCAGAATTGCTCACAATTGCACACAATATACTGTACATGGACAACAGTGAAAGAAAACATTTTTAAATATATGAAAAGGAAAATAATGGCTATGTGAAATAAAAATGGGTTTGAAGGATCCATTTTTTCACTGAAAGGGTGGTGGATACTTGGAATGTCTTGATGGAGGTAGTGGGGACACATGCAAAGGCAGAATTAAAATGGCATTGACAGACACAGCGGATCCCTTTATAGCAAGAGGATGAAATCAAAGAAAACTTAAATATCTTCTATATTTCAATAAATAGAGGGGGGTGACCTGCATAGAGCAGCGGGTACAGCCCTAGATGGGGGTGTGGGAGGTGACCTGTATGTAGTGGCGGGTACAACTGCTCTGGCCGCCTTGCTGGGCCGATTGAATGGACCATGTTGGTCTTTGTCTGCCGTCATTTACTATGTAGCTACTATGTTACTATATTACTGTGTGAATACTGAATTATTTTCTTGTCATATCAGAAATAAATAGCTGATGATAATCTTTAGAGAAGGGACATACTTGTTTTAAGCAACATTTTTGTGTTTGCAGATATATCTACGTTTCTTGGACTATGAGATGCAGAACTCAAATGAATGCAAAAGGAATTTTGTGGCAGTCTACGATGGTAGCAGCTCCGTGGGCGATCTGAAAGCGAAATTCTGCAGCACGGTTGCTAATGATGTAATGTTGCGCACAGGTCTTGGTGTAATCCGTATGTGGGCAGATGAAGGTAGCCGCACCAGCCGGTTCCAGATGCTTTTCACATCATTCCAAGAACGTAAGGCTCCAGGCATTCTTATGTTAAACTTTTGGAACGTTGAGTAGTGTTGCTTTTATGCTGTGCATGCCATCTAACAATCTGGCAATATTACAAGGAGGATTTTTGTTAATTTCTGCTCACAGATGGTTTATAAATATTATGCATACGCTGTAAAAGGTACTGTGGTTAAGAGATAACAATGTGGAGACGTATTTACTAATCCCCAGTAAAATAACACATTTGTTCGCTATTGTGTTAGAGGAAACATTTAATACAAGATTTACTAATCTGTGGGACCTTAGTATCATGGGTTAGTAAATCCTGTGGTAAATTATTTTGTATTGCCGTGCATTCTCAGCCACAACAATATGTGATAGCAGGTATCAATTCAGGCTCACTTCTGTTAAGGAGGACAGAATGAAAGTAGAAAAAAATTCCCCCACCACCCCATCTTAGTTCTTGGAAAAGCCTGGTGGTATAGTGGTGAACAGTATGCCCCTTCCCACCACTTCTACCCAGTTTATAAGTGTGCCATTTCAAAGGCAATCGTTAAGCCCTGCCAAAATACAGTAATTCCCTCCATTCCACAGCCCTATTTCCTATCTGTGCCCCAACACCCTAGAGCTAGGAGGCATCCATGGTGGTTTAGTGCGGGGGGAGGAGGAAATTTCACAGTCACTCTTATTCTGATGGCATCATTTTCCCAAATGGGTCATAAGAACATAAGATATGCCATACTGGGTCAGACCAAGGTCCATCAAGCCCAGTATTCTGTTTCCAACAGTGGCCAATCTGGGTCAAGCCTAATAGTAGTCTCGTAGTATTTCCATTAGGGGGGTCATTCCAATCCCCATTTAGAAGGTCTGGACATCCGATCCAGACGTCTAGATCCACTAAACATCTGGATTGCACTGACGGCCACAGAGCTCCCTGCACATATAGCCTACTTGTGCGAGGAGCTCTGTTTGTGGGTGGGCTGGGGGAGGAGCGAGGGCAGGCGGTGGGCAGGAAAGTGCTACCGTTGTATGCCCCAATTCTGACCAGCCGTACGTGCAGCAGGACATGCATAATGGAATGGCCTCTAGGGGTCAAGGCTAGAGGCAGTACCATGAGATTTCTACTAGAGGGCAGGCAGTGCCAGTTTAGAAAATGGCACTGCCAAGGCATGAAGGACTGGGGATCATTCTTGCCCTCCTGCTATGCTGCAGTGGATGCCTGTAGGTGCTGATGGGTTGGAGTGAGGAGTGGGAGCTGGGTGATTGCTGTATTTTTAGTAAAATGGGCATGGGGGTTGTGCACTATATTTAACTTGACAGGGATACAGACTGGGTGGCGGCACATGCCCTTCAGCACTTCACCAGTAGACATCTCCAACACTAAGGTGAGCTGGTATTTTGGGGTTTTTTAAATTATCATACTGCCCCTGCTGAGGAACATTACCAGGCTGATTCTCCATGGAGGAAAGCTAACACCTCTCAAGATGTTGTTAACTTTCCTGGAATAACATAGCTTGTAAAGTTTAATGCAAGCTGAGTTAAGCCATTTGCATAATAATGAGCTGCTTTGTATGTTTTCGCATGCTTCTTAGCTCATTATTATTTAACATGCATTGGCCCTGGACTTTTTGTTTTTAGCGCTAAGCTGCATTCTTGGAAAATAACACGATTTATTGCTAATTAATGCATGTTATTTCCATAATACAGCTTAGTTAATAGGGCCCTTAGTCTGCTGTACTCTTTCATAGGGTTTTGCACTTTAGTTTCTACTGAACTACTGTTAGGGGTAAATTAAAAGGCTACAGGATTTGGGGATGCAGACTAGCAGGAAGTAAATGGGAGAAGAAAATAGATTTTATTTTAAGTAAATAAAGTGAAAACAGTAATATATATTATTGGTCTAGAATAACCATATTGTCACTCAATATATAAGTATTTATTTATCATTCGATTCAATCAAAATCCTGAGATATAAAAATATGCAGCTAAAATATATGCAGTGTTTGACAAATAAAAATAATTACATCCTATGTTAAAAAAATACCTGATAACAAAATCAACAAATATCTTGTTTTGTCTAGTAGACTGCAATGACACATACATAGCTGTCTGTCTGGCAGGGTACAGAGGGGACGTAGAAGACTGGATGTTTTGAAAACATCAACACTAGTACCGTTAGTTATTTACATTATTGCATAAGGTTGTGATTAGACATTGATAGGAAAGGAAGGGTGCTGGGCGTGAAGCAACTCAGAATTTTTTATATTCATCTGACCAAGATGGTAGCATAAAAATGAGAAAAACAATTAGGCAAGAAATCTTACAGGTAATCACAATGGCAGCTGGACAGGATGGACAGGAATAAAGGGATAGATGCAATGCGCCAATTAGAGCTTTTCTGCAATAATCCTACTATGTTGATATCTGGTACATTTTCAAACAAGGCTGAATGCCGAACTTAGAAGCCCGAGTTTTGTGCCACCTAGAATAAGGGTGATCAGCCTTCGAGGCAAATAGGTGCCTTTTCTCTGATGAAGGCTATAGGTGTCCCTTCCCTGCAACTGCATTTCAACGCTGGGGGGTGAGGGCACCAGTCCCTCTAGAATCTTCTTCTTTACTGTCAGGATAATAAGATGCGAAGTGGCTTCCAGTCCCGCCAGGATGCTCCTATTTACCAACATACCATGGTTGGGGGGGGGGGGGGGGGGGGGTCTGCCAACCCTGTTGCAATACTTTCAGAGTCTGACTTTCTTCAGCCAAGTTATGTCTCAGGTAAATAAAAGCTCTCCGATAGAAAGAGGAAAGGGCTGCATCTGGAAAAATAAGTACACTAATGCCCCTGGGAAATAAAGTCTCAGATCTAGAGGTTTTAATAGAAGAGGCTGAGTTGGATGAGACATGACACATGTGGATTGTAATTCTGGATTGTAATTCTGCCGGGGTCTAATTTAATCAGGAAGAACAGGCTAGGAAGAAATGGAGGATGAGTGGTGCTATATTATATATATTATATATGTATGTAGTTAAAGCAACAGAACTACAGGACATATGAGGTAAGGAAGAAGCACTGTGGAAAGAGGGAATGGAGCATCTATTTCATTTAGTGTTATAACACACCTCAAAGGCAGACGAAAAATATAGTGATTTAATTGAATAGATTCACATCTAAGATCCAGTGATCAAAAGTGGTATGGTTCAGTATTAAAGCAAGGGCAGTGATGGTTAATCCAAAACAATGGGTCCTAGATCCTAGGAAAAGTAGTTGTTGAGATGAGGGTGTACCTCATTGGAGTTGCTGCCTGCATGGGAATATCGAGGGGAAGTGGAAGGAAACAAAAGTAAAAGGAAGAAGAGGCTGCTATGGTTTTTGAAAGAAGTAGCTGAAAAGGTAAGAGAAAAAAGTTACTTTCATAACCTATACTCCCCCCCCCCCGGAGGTGACGCGACCGCACTTTGCAAGGTAGATCCACCATCAGCGATTTAAAGCCAACGCCAGCGTGTACAGTTCCTTACTATGCTCTCTATGCCTTATGCCTTGTTCTTGCCTGTACTGCAAGCTGTCTGTTTATATTTTTGTAGGTTCTTTCTGTTGTGCGTTCTGCTGACTCCACCCCCCTTCTCCGGAAGTGACGCGGTCACGTGAACGCAACCGCGCTTTGCAAGGTAGATCCACCATCAGCTATTTAAAGCCAGCGCCAGCGGCGCCTGTCACCACGGCGGTACGCAACATAGGCGCGCCCCAAAGGAGCACACCTAAGGAGCACGGCGTGCTCCTTAGGTGCGCTCCTTCGGGGCAGCTCTGGCGGCGGAGGTTCCATCTCGGTTCGTTTCTCTCTCTTTCAGCTGTTCTGGTTACTACCTTGGCTGCTTGCCCCACTGCATTTGCATTTGCGTTCTCCCTTGCTGCCGGTAAGTAACTGTCAACTCTTTGATCCCTCCATCACATCCACTCTTCTTTTCAACGCAACCTTCCCTGATCTGTCCATGGCACCCATACCTGTTCTGTGGGGCAATCGTCTGCTCTGGCCTTCCTCCTCCTACAGACACGATGGGTCTCTTTACCACTGTCCTTTTAACCTTCTTCCCTGCCTCACATCTCCTACCCGCCATTCCTTAGCTGCCCTAGTAGTCCCGCCTCCTCCATTCCTTTCACTTAAGTGTGGCCTTCTCAACTGTCGTTCCCTCAGATATAAGACTCTTCTGGTACAGGACCTCGTTCTCCAGAACTCTCTTGACATTTTACTTCTCGCTGAGATCTGGCTCAAGGATGGAGAAGATGCCCTTCTTGTTTGCTGTCTCCCCCCAGGTTTTTCCGCCGTTTCAGTACCTTGCATTGGTCGTATGGGTGGCGGTGTAGCTGCTATCATTCATCCTGCTATCCCTTTTACACAAATCCACTCACCTTTAATTCATTATCCTGAAGCTCTTCTCTTATGCCTTCACTCTTCTCCATCTGCACATATCTTAGTCATTTACGCCCCCCCCTCCCCCCCGGTCCTTCGCCCTGACCTTTGGGATTCTCTTCTCTTAACCATTTCTGATTTGTCCCTGCAGTTCCCTCACCTAGTAATTACTGGTGACTTTAATTTGCATGTTAACTCTCCCTCCTCCTCTAGGGATCACTCTTTTTGGTCATTCCTTCAGGATCTATCTCTAGTTCAACACATCACCGCTCCCACACACGGGGCTGGGCACACCCTTGATTTAGTCATTTCTTCTATCTCTTTGAATGTGTCTTTTCAATCCTTTGCTGCCACACCTCTTCCCTGGACAGACCATTACGTTCTCACCTTCCAGGCCTCCTTTGGTCCCTCCTCTGGTCCCTCCCCCCTCCCTCCTCTCTTCAACCAGCTCCTTCTTCCTTACCCGCTCCCATTAGACTTTTCCGTCGGATCACCCCCTCACAATTAGTCGCTTCCCATCTGCAACGAACCTCCTTCCAGCTGATTTCCCTCTCCTTTCACCTGACTCACAAGCTTCTCTTTGGTTTTCTTCCCTTTCTGACGCTTTAAACCATCTTGCTCCATTAAAATCGCATACCTCACGTCGCACCATGTCACAACCTTGGTTTCATTCTGGCCTTCTCCTTCGCTCACAACTTCGCAGGGCTGAGCAACTGTGGAGAAAATCACGTTCCCCTTTCTCTCTGACGGTATTCAAAGTTCAACACTCGCATTATCGATCTCAGATACTTCTAGCCAAACAAACATACTTTTCTACATCTATTTCTTCCTCATCTAACCAAACACATCAGCTATATAAGGTTCTTCTCTCCCTTACTACACTTAATTCAGGTTCCGACTCCACATCCCTCCAGTCGGCAACCTCTCCCTCTGCTTCCCAAATGGCCTTATTTTTCCATACAAAAGTTGCTGATCTCAGGGCTTCCTTGCCATACTGCCCCCTTCCATCCCCTTCCCCTCTCCTCCCTCTCCCTCTCCCTCTCCTTCTCTATCTCATGTTTGGGACTCCTTCCATCCTCTTACCAGTGCTGAACTGTTCAAATCCATTACCTCTGCTAATAAAACCACCTGTTCCCTTGATCCCATCCTGTCCTCGTGGCTCCTCACACCTTCTCTTGCCCTTCTTACCCCTATTCTAACCATCATTAATATCAGTCATTCTGTTGGCACCTTTCCTCATTCATGGAAGCATGCACTTGTTCGCCCCCTTCTAAAGAAATCCTCCCTCGATTCACTTATCCCTGCCAACTACTGTCCTGTTTCCCACCTCCCCTTCCTAGTGAAAATTTTGGAGAAAGCCGTCTTTGCCCAAGTGTCACATCATCTAGATACCACCCACTTCCTTCATCCCCGCCAATCTGGATTCCGTCCTGGACACAGTGTGGAGACGGTGCTTGCTGCTTTCCTCAATGAAATTCACATGGCACATGACCGTGGTGACTTTTCGGTGGCGGTATCCCTTGATCTCTCTGCTGCATTCGTCCTGGTGGACCACTCCCTTCTTCTCTCCCAGTTGCGGGACGCTGGCCTTCGAGGTACTGTCTACAAATGGTTTCACTCCTATCTATTTGCACGGTCCTGTTCTGTTTTCCCCTGCTCACCATTTGATGCCCCCGCTGATCCTTTTCCCTTGCACTGAGGAGTTCCCCAAGGCTCAGTTTTGGCCCCCCTATTATTTAATATATTCATGGCACCCCTTGCACTGTTAATATAGCAATCAGGCATTTCTGCATTTTACTATGCCGATGACATTATTCTTCTGCACCACATCTCCCCTCTCTACCCTGACCTCTCCCCTCTTGATTCTTGCCTTTCTTCAGTAGCCAATTGTTTAGTCTCTAACTGTCTCCATTTGAACGTCTCCAAAACTTTGTCCATTTGGTTCTCCCACGGCAGTCCTCCTCCTTCACTGGCCCCCTCTTTTTCTGGCTCGCCCATCCCATTGGTATCTCACTTTCGATCAATACAGAAAAATTACTCCATTCTCTCACCAAAACTAAAAAATACAGAAACTTTCTTGGGAACAGGTTTCAGACTTCAGTAAGGTGGGGTGGAACCCAGGAGGTGTACCTCTGCTGTGGTTCATTAACCCCGTCTTTTGCATCAAGGACCCCTGTGTTCCCTTTCTTTTTATTCCAAAATGACTTATGGTAATGATATCATTGGTGGTACTTCTACACAACAAAATGACGAGTGTTATCTTCACCAGACTAGACCAAAATTTCTCTTGGCTTCACTTTTCTTCTAGACAACTTCACCGGCTAGTGCTTACGGTCTATTTCACTCATCAATCTGTGTTTATACTGGCAAGATAATATTCATCACAAACAAGACTTATCTGCAATCCCAACGCCAATCAGGCGCGCTCGTGCGTTTCACTGCATAAGCAGTTTCATCAGGGGATCCAACTTCAATGCTGTGCCAGATAAAGATATCGCCATGCAGCCTCAAAATTTATATTCTCATGCGCTATTTCGCTGCTCAAAAGACTCTAAAATCAAACAAGTTAAATAGAATCAGTATTTTTTAATAATAACCGTGGAAAAGATTACATCTCGAAAAGGTCCCATTCATACCAGTTTTTTCTTCTCGGCACCATTCTCTTCAGGAAAAAATGCCACGCATGCATGGTCACTGAATGACAGCTGTATTTATATGTTGAAGCTACTGTAGGGCTGGTACCCCTGCAATTCTACATGCAAATCTCTGGCCTGCTCAGCAACTCAGGCCTGAACCAAACTGCACAAAACAAGATGGATTCTACACTTCACTTTTGCTGTGTTCAGCTATAAGCCTGTCCTTCATGCAACTGCTTGCACAGCATTTCTAAGTGTGCATGCATACAGAGGCTATTGTCCGTGGCTGGCCTTGGACACTTGTACATGCCCAGAAGTTACATACTGTTGCTTCTGCCTGACTTTTACCATGGCTCCTTTGTTTGCAAGAAGCTGCTCATCGTCGACCTTCTGATTCGCTGAGAATACCTCAGACTGCCTGGTGCCCACCAATCATCGGACCTATGACGGAGGATTCTCACACAGAATTATGCATTCTGCGCTGGAAACTTTAGTTAGTTAGTTGTAAGTTGGAGAGTAAGAGAGAAAGAGTTGGGGTTTTTCCCCACCTGGACATATAGACTTCTGCACCGGTCCTGCTGCTGTGCACTGCGTACCTGATTCCTGAGCCCTGAGCCTTCCACCAGACGGCCCCTATGTGTGGGCTAGGCCGTCCTCCACAGGTCTGAGATAAGACTTTCACAGATACCTCCAGTTTGGACTTACTGCGGCTCGCCTGACGAGGCTAGAGCCCGCACCAGCTAGAAGCTGCTTCTGAGTGCCAACGGAGCTAAGGTACTGGCTTATCTCTCCTCTCCTGGATGGGCAAAGGGGTTAGCAATATATTTCTTGCTTTTCCTCAGTGCAGAGCGAATCAGTGATGTCTGGTTCCTAATCTGATTTATTACGTTGTCCAAGTGTACATCTGTACAATAACAAATTGTTACTTTATGTTTCTAATTAGCCATATATGTGTGTGTATATTTTTCTATTTGGTTGCCTATAATAAAGTCTAATATATATCTGCAGACCAGAATTCTTTCGTGGCTCATTGTCAGAATAACTCACCGAACCTTGGGCTGTATATTAGTAGCTATCTCCCCTAGACAACAACAGAGAGTCTAACTTATTTTTGTGCTACGAATATACCCTACATATGGGGTCTCTTCCAAGGGACGAGTGTTTCTGAATGTGCCACGCCTCTCAGAATTTGTGTAATATTTCTGCATTGTCCTATTGTGGTCAACGCAGCGGTTTATGCTGAGGGTTTTGTGGCCAGAGAGCATTGTCTATGAGACGGCTTTGCAACCCCCATTACAGGCTCTCTGCATTAGAGTGATTCTAGCAGTGCCCTGTGTTTGTTTTTACAGACAGTCTCAGCTATTGATTTACGATGGTTCACACAGAAGGCTGGTTGGATCAGATTTCCACTCTCAGGCAGCGGAATGCTCTGGATCACACGGAATTGCAATTTCTGACAGTGTGTAGCTCTGAACTAGCCGCCCAGACCAGGAGACTAACGGATTTCGCTGCTCTTTTTGAGCAGCGAGAGGGTGCTCTGATGGCTCAGTTAAATGAGACAGAGTCTGCTCTCAGTGCAGAGAGACGGCGTACAGCCGATCTGCAAAGGCAGCTAGTTGTTGCACGTCAGGAATGTGGGCAGGAAATACAGAGAGTTAACCTAGAAATCCAGCAGTTAAGAGCTGACTGTTTTGAATTGGCGTGTGTGTCCACCGCTCAGGGTAATGAGACAGAGTACAGGGATAATTTCAGCCCTCTAGGCTTCTCGAAGTACCAGAGGGTAGATGACGGCAGTTTGCCACTGGAAACCCTGCCCAGTGTAGAACGGCAGCTTTTCCAGAACAGAGTCAGTTCTCTCCCATCAGCGCATGAGCACAGGAGAGAAACAGGGCGGAGTGAAACACCCTACTCTCGACCCCTCCCCATACAGGGAGCGGTGGAGGGGGGGGTGAGAAATCCCCCGAGTGATGGCAAACT
Organism: Ichthyophis bannanicus; assembly: GCA_033557465.1. Classification (NCBI taxonomy): domain Eukaryota; kingdom Metazoa; phylum Chordata; class Amphibia; order Gymnophiona; family Ichthyophiidae; genus Ichthyophis; species Ichthyophis bannanicus. The sequence goes on from CM066031.1 coordinate 1,311,709,432, forward strand.
GTACCAGCAGCGACCACCAGAGGGAGCTGAAGGGACGCAAAATCCACTATGCTCCCGTGTCCTGCAAGGAACACACACACATGAAGGTGCTTCTGTCGGCCAATTGCAAATTATCAAGACCTTGCGGAGCATGGTCACTCCTTTTGAGAAAACTGGTCATGCCACCATAAATGAACATTTAGCTGCAGTCAAAGATGCTTTTCGGGCACTGAACATTACCAGGGGGGAGGACATGGTTCTGTATCTTCCATGGTCTTTTGATGTGCCTTGTCAGCAGTTTATTCGGGCCATGGCAGACGATGAAAAGAAGGACATTGTCATCTTTGAACAGGCACTAAAGAAACATTATGGGCCATATCCTGATGATATTGCTGCAAAGCAGGCAGCATTTAGTATGACTCATAAGGAAAATGAAACCCCCCGAGAGTTTGCTTACAGACTTAGGCAGACTTTCTTCCAGAGTGACCCTTCTTGGGAAACAATAGAACACCATCAGGAGTTTCGTAATCTTTTCTGTCAGTTGCTCCTTCCATCTATCAAGCCTTATATGTCTGACAAGCGTCACGAACCCCTGTCACGTGTGATAGAACATGCTGAGTGGATTTGGGAAGCTGTTCCCAACATGAGAGCAACAAATACTGGCAGCTCAGTAAGGGCTCCCAACAAAGCCAGAGAGCCAAAACAGTGTGTTAGTGCTGTAAAATCCACTCTTTCGTTAGAAAATAACTCTACTCCTTCTGTTCCACAGAATCCTCCCAGGCCACCCCAGAATAACCAGTCATCTGGGTTTAAGCAGCGCTCTGGGAATCAGCGTTTCACTCCACAGAACCGGAACTGGAAGAGAAAGCCCGGTTTTGACAAATACCTGGAACTGGAGAAGAGAATAAGCGAGCTGACAGATATGATGAAGGCTACCATTGCATTCAGCTCCTCACAGGAGGCTTCTGCCAGTAGTGCGCAACCTAAGCCACGAGCAAAGCCCAGTGGGCCAAAGAACAGTCCAAAGCCTCAGAAGCCAGAGGAGGAATTGGTTGACTCCTCTTCCCCTTCTAAGGCGACTGAATGACTAACCGACTTTGTTTCTGTCCCACAGGTCACTATTGCACAGATGCAGCCAGCCGTGGATACCACCTCATGGACACAGAGTGACAGTTCTGCCATGGACAGCGAGGGTCCAGCCTTTGACACCATCAGGAAGCACAAGTACTTTCTGGGTAAACTCAAACCAAAAGGACAGAGGTACACTGTTCCTGTTACAATTCAGCAGGCTTTTCTCTGTGAGGGCCTGATAGATTCAGCCTCTGAGGCTACCCTGATTACCTCGAGTCTCTTTGATAGACTCACTGCTTCCTTGGGGAGTCAGAGGACCCTACACGTCACACCCAGTGATTTGTCACTCGCAGCTTATGGGAATCAGCCCATAGAGTCTATGGGGCAGGTCTGGCTTAACCTCCAAATTGGAAAATTACAGGTGAAACATCCTGTCATCATTACCAAGTGCCCTGGGGAAGAATTCCTGATTGGCAATGAGCTCCTGAAACGGTTACGCCCCATTCTGGACTACGTCCAGGAAGTGATCTGGACACAGGTCACACATCCCATACCTTATGCTAGGGTAAAACATGACAGCAGAGTCAGTGGTCCTTGTTCGGTGGAACGAACGCACAAACAAGTCCATCAGGATTAATTTCCAGAGGTCAGCTGATCCCCAAATCCTTCAGCTCCAGTATGAAAGGGCTGGAGATGAGGATCAGGGCATCAGCGACGTGGTTTCCATTGCAGTGGGTTCAGTAGCTAACATTGTCCTTGATACTGACTGCCTGCAGATATTCCTGAAGGAACCTGTGGAAGGTTCTGAGGTGCAAACCCCTCCTCCATCCCATCCCTGCCAAGATCACCCTAGGAGACTGACGGACATATTCTCGACTGAGAAAGGTCCCTTTATATCTGTGCAGGTGGGCATGTCCCAAAAGGAAAGGGCCTACCTATTACCCCACTGTGACCACTCCCTCATCAGTGAGACTCTTTTCTATCGGCTCAAACAACAGCTTACCCTTGACTGGGTAATGGGAGCGAAGACTTCGTTCCAAGTGCCTGGGGAAGGGCTCAAGACATTAGTCTAACTTATTTTTGTGCTACGAATATACCCTACACTACTCGCGTCTCCCGTGGGGTCACACGATCAATGACAAACGACATCCAATGAGAATGCTCCTACTAAAAGATTACATCACGTCTTTAGATCTCATTGGCCATCGCTGTAATAACATTTCACTTTACATAGCTCATTGATAATCCGAACTGCAAAAAATCAATTGCATTTATGGCCATTAAAATTTCTATCATTCCTCATACTTCCACGAATGTCCTAACTTTTAGGCACAGGCTGTCCAATCGATTTGAGCATTCAAACCCCCCGGGTAGACTGTACCGAGAGTATATATCCATCGCTGTTCTATCAACAGCAAGTGTTGCTCTCTTGTATTTTTAGCAAAACCTGCCAATATATGGTCAATGCAAAAGACCTGAAGCTGCTCAAAACAATGAGAATAGTCAAGGGCAAGCCACTTAACCCTCCAATGCCCATGTTCCCTGTATGTATTAGTGTGTGTGTCTCATATCCCCTCGTGTTAAATGTATCCCCCAATTGACCGCTTTGACCCGGTGAAAAGCGGGATATAAATACAGCTAAATAAATAAATAAAATAAATAAATAAATAGTCCAAACAATGGGACACAATCGGTGCCTCTCTTTTCTGGCAACGTAACTTGCTGCGGTGCTCGTTAATACGAACTCTTAAAGGACGAATGGTCTTTCCAATATAAAGTAAGGAACACGGACATCGGAGAGCATAAACTACATAGCTAGAGCCACAGGTGGTGAAGTTCCTCAACGTGTATCGAATATCATGATAAATAAATTCAGATAATTCCACTGTTACTGCACAGATGTTACATTCCCCACATTTGACATGCCCCTTTTGAGCAGAAGAACCGGCCTGGGGGATCGGCCGCAGCACTGTCGGACTAAGTAGTTCTTTAAGATTCTTGTGCCGCTGCCACACACAGCGGACTGCTTTATCTTCTAAACCAGGAATACCCTGCAATATATTAGAATGACGCTTGAGGATTTTTTGAAGACCCCCACTAAAAACTGAATCCCTTATCCGCCCTTCGAGGTGCGATAGTTGTCCAAAATCGGGAACAATATGTATTGGAAGCTCATCGACAACTTTCTGTATGCGATACATATCAAGTTTTGGAGAGCGACCCCACTACAGCATTAAAGGAGCGAATCTATACTTTAACTATAAAGGCTTTACAAGAGAAAATACTATCGAAGAAGGAGTGGAAGTACTTAAATGTACAAAGTCCGGTGCAGGCCAAATTTTATTTAGTGCCTAAGATTCATAAACAGCTGGACAATCCCCCAGGACGCCCCATCGTTTCAACTAGAGGCACTGTTATAGAACCTCTATCCACATATCTTGATTCCTTTTTGAGACCTTTGCTCGTGACCATCCCATCTTACATTCGTGACACTACTCACTTTTTACAGTTATTGGAACAGCATTCTACATTGGCAGGAGCTACCGATGTAATTTTGGTGACTCTTGACGTCACTTCCCTATATACGAGCATCCCGCAACTAGCAGCCCATTCTTGTGCATATGCAGCTTTACAAGCAAGAGGAGATTTGTCTAACTCCCATTTGAGTTTTTTATCTGAATTACTGGATCTGGTGCTTTTTCAGAATTTTTTTCTTTTTGAGGACACCTTTTACCATCAAGTCTCGGGAGTAGCGATGGGCGCCACTTGCGCTCCTTCTATAGCCAATCTTTATATGGCCGAGTTTGAGCGACTTTGGTTATATTCTTCCCCGTTCAAACAACACATTTCCTTTTGAGACAGATACATCGACGATATCTTTATGATCTGGACAGGCCAAGAGAGCCTCCTAAATACATTCTTCCAATGGTTAAATCAACAGGATTCACATATCCAGTTTACTTTTCTTTATGACAAATTGACAATAACTTATTTGGATGTAAAGATTGTTAAAGGAGATGGTCAGTGGAGAACATCAATTTTTAGAAAATCAGTCGATAGAAATGCACTGTTACATTATCAAAGTGCACACCCAGTCCAGTTGAAAAACAGTCTGCCATTATCGCAATTTCTCCGGTATCGTAGAAATTGTTCTGAAGAGACAGATTTTATTTATTTATTTATTTATTTACATTTTCTTATATACCGCGCTATTCTGCATCAGTGCGGTTTACATTGAACAAACTGAAATTACATTGAACAGGGTATTATAACTTGGAGATAACTATTTTACAGGGAACACGGGCTATGGAGGGTTAAGTAGCTTGCCCAAGACCACAAGGAGCACCTGTGGGACTAGAAACCCCAGTCCTTCCGGCCCAAGGTTGCTGTCCTCTAGTGGGATTTGAACCTCCGACCTTCCGGCCTAAAGTACCTTGCCCCAACCGCTAGGCCACGCAAAGAGTTTGATGGGTAATTTTGAGAACAGGGGGTATCCAGCTCATGTTATTAAAACAGCGTATACTCGGGCTCATTTTAACCATAGAGACAGTCTATTATCCTCTAGGGGAATTAGTAATACTCAAAAGGATTCGCAAGTAAACCTGATCACAAAGTATTCAGTTTTTAGTGGGGGTCTTCAAAAAAACCTCAAGCGTCATTCTAATATATTGCAGGGTATTCCTGGTTTAGAAGATAAAGCAGTCCACTGTGTGTGGCAGCGGCACAAGAATCTTAAAGAACTACTTAGTCCGACAGTGCTGCGGCCGATCCCCCAGGCCGGTTCTTCTGCTCAAAAGGGGCATGTCAAATGTGGGGAATGTAACATCTGTGCAGTAACAGTGGAATTATCTGAATTTATTTATCATGATATTCGATACACGTTGAGGAACTTCACCACCTGTGGCTCTAGCTATGTAGTTTATGCTCTCCGATGTCTGTGTTCCTTACTTTATATTGGAAAGACCATTCGTCCTTTAAGAGTTTGTATTAACGAACACCGCAGCAAGTTACGTTGCCAGAAAAGAGAGGCACCGATTGTGTCTCATTGTTTGGACTATTCTCATTGTTTTGAGCAGCTTCAGGTCTTTTGCATTGACCATATATTGGCAGGTTTTGCTAAAAATACAAGAGAGCAACTCTTGCTGCTGATAGAACAGCGATGGATATATACCCGGGGGGTTTGAATGCTCAAATCGATTGGACAGCCTGTGCCTAAAAGTTAGGACATTCGTAGAAGTATGAGGAATGATAGAAATTTTAATGGCCATAAATGCAATTGATTTTTTGCAGTTCGGATTATCAATGAGCTATGTAAAGTGAAATGTTGTTACAGCGATGACCAATGAGATCTAAAGACGTCATGTAATCTTTTAATAGGAGCATTCTCATTGGATGTCGTTTGTCATTGATCGTGTGACCCCACGGGAGACGCGAGTAGCTTCAACATATAAATACAGCTGTCATTCAGTGACCACGCATGCGTGGCGTTTTTTCCTGAAGAGAATGGTGCCGAGAAGAAAAAACTGGTATGAATGGGACCTTTTCGAGATGTAATCTTTTCCACAGTTATTATTAAAAAATACTGATTCTATTTAACTTGTTTGATTTTAGAGTCTTTTGAGCAGTGAAATAGCGCATGAAAATATAAATTTTGAGGCTGCATGGTGATATCTTTATCTGGCACAGCATTGAAGTTGGATCCCCTGATGAAACTGCTTATGCAGTGAAACGCACGAGCGTGCCTGATTGGCGTTGGGATTGCAGATAAGTCTTGTTTGTGATGAATATTATCTTGCCAGTATAACACAGATTGATGAGTGAAATAGACCGTAAGCACTAGCCGGTGAAGTTGTCTAGAAGAAAAGTGAAGCCAAGAGAAATTTTGGTCTAGTCTGGTGAAGATAACACTCGTCATTTTGTTGTGTAGAAGTACCACCAATGATATCATTACCATAAGTCATTTTGGAATAAAAAGAAAGGGAACACAAGGGTCCTTGATGCAAAAGACGGGGTTAATGAACCACAGCAGAGGTACACCTCCTGGGTTCCACCCCACCTTACTGAAGTCTGAGACCTGTTCCCAAGAAAGTTTCTGTATTTTTTAGTTTTGGTGAGAGAATGGAGTAATTTTTCTGTATTGTTTGGCTATTTACTCCGATAAACCCACAGATTTGTTTGTCATCTCACTTTCGATACCTAGGTGTCTTCCTAGATTCTGACCTTTCCTTCCATGAACATATTTCCCATGTTACCAAGTCCTCTTTCTGTTCTCTCCAACAGATTTGCGCCATCCGTCCTTTCTTGACACCTCAGGCCCTCACTACTATCACTCTCTCTGGTTATTTCTCGCCTTGACTTTTGCAACTCTGTCCTTTCCGGTATCCCTAAATCCCAGCTGATCAGATTACAACACATACAAAACACGTCCACGCATCTTATTTCTTATTCCTTACGTTGGGAACACATCACTCCCCTTCTTATGAACCTTCACTGGCTCCCTCTGGCTTCCCGTATCCATTACAAACTCCTTACACTGGTCCATCAGGTTATATACACCCACACTCCGCTGTATTTGTCTGATCTTCTACAATTTCATGCTCCCAGTCGTTCCCTTAGGTCCGTATATATCAACCGCCTTCACCTCCCTTCCCCTTCACGCGCTCATCTCCAATCCACCCGTAACTCTGCATATTTCTTTGCTGACCCTGCCCTATGGAACTCCCTCCCCACCTCCCTCTGTCTGGAAGAAAACTATCACTCCTTCAAGGCTCAGCTCAAGACTCATCTTTTCAACAAAGCTTTTGACTTACCCACTGCCCACGTTTAATCATTAGTGCTCCTCTCCAACAGTCCGGTTCAATATTTATGCATGTCTGTTTCCCCAGTCTCTTGTTTTCTGTTTTGTCCTATGTGCTCCTCTCTCCTAGTCACGTTCAATGTGTAGCTTTTGTATGCTTGCTCCATCTCTTGCTTGCTCTGTCTCTTGTTTTCTGTTTGTCCTGTGTGCTCCTCTCTCCTTATCACGTTTAATGTGCAGCCTTTGTATGCTTGCTCTCTCGCTTTCCTGTCTACCAATGTAACTTCCTTTTCCTTTCGGTGCCCATGTCCCACTTCTATATTGTTTGAGTTTGTAAATTGCCTTGCTTTTACCTGAAAGGAGGTATAACAAGTGAAATAAACAATAAACATCATCTGCCACTGTTAAGATCTGACTGCCTGCTTTAAACAGAAACAGCTGACTCTGATCACATCAAGCAGCCCATTACTGGATCGTGAGCGGGCCATTCTCTGGCTGACCTGCCTGCTCCAATCAGGGCTGGGGGAGGAGCCTTCCTACCGTTCATCAGTTGCCACTGTTAAGATCTGACTGCCTGCTTTAAACAGAAACAGCTGACTCTGATCACATCAAGCAGCCCATTACTCGATCGTGAGCAGGCCATTCTCTGGCTGACCTGCCTGCTCCAATCAGGGCTGGGGGAGGAGACTTCCTACCATTCATCAGCTGCCGCCATCAGGCGTGCCCACGCCTTGCAGGCCCGCACCTAAGGACCACGCCAAAGGGCCCTTTGGCGTGGTCCTTAGGTGCAGGATGCTTTAGCGGGACAAAAACAGCAGGGTAAGCTATCAGCGCATTACCTTAGTATAACCTTTTCGCCTTTTTTACGATTCAAATAGCTCTCACTTCCTTCTCACCGATTGATCTAATAGTAAGAGTCTTAAAATAGCAAATTCTGCCCACCAAAGTGTTTAAAAATTACCATCAGTCAGTAGGTACAGGAAAACTACCTGTCTCGATCTTTTATTTCAATTTACTACAGTTATTAAGAATCTGCAATCATGCATACAATGTATCAGTTCATTCTTCTCTATTTTAATATGGTTTTCCTTACTCAACAAGCTATACCTAATAATTTAATTTTAAACCCACTTAGACATATCCACACAGGCAATATTAAATTTAATAAAAATAAGATTCACACCTATAAAAACAAAAAATCAACCAAAATTATTTCCCCCATAACTAAGTGTACCACAACTAATCCAATTCTTAATTCACCTATTAATTGCGTACTAATTAATGCAAGATCAATAAGAAATAAGCCAAATACTATATATGATTATATAATAGACCAAAAGATTGACATCATGTGCATAACTGAAACCTGACTAAAAGATACAGCCCAAGTCATTTTAAACCAAATTACTCCTACCGATTTTGACGTGTTTAACTGTCATAAAGAACATAAAAGAGGAACCCTAATCCTTGCAAGGAAAATCTTCAAATTTAAAACTGTCATAATGAACAACCCATCTGAAACAACTTCAATTGTGATATCAAATCACCATCGCAACATTTGTCTCACTTACAGACCACCTAATGCTACAAAAGACCACTTATCAACAATCCTTGAATTAATTTGTTCTTATACCTCTTTGCATAAACCACTAATTGCTTTAGGTGATTTCAACTTAGGCTCTTCACCTCCTAAAGAATCTCAAGCTTTCTTAAAGGCTTTGGAATCTTTAGATTATAAACAGGCAATTACTCAACCAACGCATCAACATGGATGAATTCCAGATTTGATTTTCCATCCAAAGCAGCTTTTAACACTTAATCAAATCTCAACACCAAGAATAACTCCAGTACCCTGGTCTGATCATTACATAATTTCTTTTACACTAAATCTAAAACTTCATTCCCAACAATTAAAAACCAAATAAATAGTTTCCCCTGTTATCCAGGTTCTTCTTCCTGTTAATTGTAAGACCAGACATATGTAATTTTGTCGGATGTTTCTGTTCCATGTAAACCGCGCTGATGTCAAATAGTGCGGTATATAAGAAATGTTAATAAATAAAAATAAATAAATAAATAAATATAAAATAAGAAAATTTAAAGCCTTTCATGCAGAAAACTTCCTTGCAGAAGTCATTCCTCACTTGCACCAAGAATGCAGTGAACTAGACACTTCCATACAAAACTGGAATAAAATCATTTCTGATGCCTCTCTAGCTCCTAATAAAAATAAGACACAAATGTGCAGAAGAAACAGCGCACCATAGTATTCAAATGAAGTCAGAGACGCAAAACGCACACTAAGAAACTTAGAACGTAAATGGAGACAAAATAAAGCTCAGCACATAGAGTTCTTGTATAAGGTTAAGCAAATAGAATATAATAACATGATTAACGATCGCATACAGCAATACCACACAAATTTAATTTTGAAGTCAGCTAATAAACCGAGGGAGTTATTCAGCATTGTGAAGCAACTCACCAAAGTAAGCACTCCACATCATGACCGCCAAATAGATCCTCAAGAATATGCAAATTATCTAATAAACAAAAATGTGAATCAATCAAGCATTATTACATCCTCACAATCTACTCAACTAATGGTAAAAACCTTCAATGATCCCAAACACGTTTGGACTGATTTTTCTATACCGACAAAAAACAACATTGAAGATATAATAAGCACAATCAACACAACAACCTCTCCAGCTGATCCATGTCCAGTAGAGTGGATTAAAAACACTAAGAAACAATTAAGCTCACATTTGATGAAATTTGTGGAAAATTTGTTCAGACAAGGTTATTTACCTGCTATTCTAAAATTCGACCAGTACACAAAGGCAAATTATTAAGCACCTCTGACCCCAAGTCATATCGTCCGATTTCCAGTTTACCATTTATCTCGAAGGTTATAGAGAAAATAGTTCAAAAACAATTGCAGGATCACATAGATTCATGTGCACCATTGGATTTACACCAACATGGCTTCAAACCATTTCACAATGTGGAATTTATACTTATTTCACTATTTAATAATCTCATAACCGGCCTGGACAAAAAAAATAATGTTTTTCTTTTAATATTTCTTGACATCTCAGCAGCATTTGACACCGTATCTCATTCAATAATGCTCCAACGTCTTGAAGATATTGGCTTATATAACTACACCCTTAAACGGTTCACATCATACCTGAGTAATCGTACGCAAATAGTAAAATGTGGAGAAAAAAATCCTCTCATTTCCCTGTCACACAATGTATACCACAAGGATCAGCTTTATCATCCATTCTTTTTAATATCTATATTCAACCCTTATGTCAAATTATTAAACAGCACGGAATAAATTACTATCTCTACGCTGACGACATTATGATCTATACTACAATTGACCAAAATTCTTTAGACACAGTAATAATTGATAAATGTTTAATTGACATGAACAACTGGCTTGCAAATAATAATTTTAAAATAAATTCAGACAAAACCGAAGCACTATTAATCTCTAAATGTCAAAACCTAAAGGCTCCTAAAGGAATTAATATCCTAAACAAATCCATAAAACTTAGTGAAGAAGTAAAGTACCTTGGCATAACCCTAGATAAACATCTAAATCTAAAATCACATGTAAATAAAATTACAAATAAAGCTTACCAGCGTTTAAAAATCATTAGAAGACTTAAACCAATTTTGCATACAAATCATTTCCGAACAGTATGCCAAGAAGTTATTACACTTTTATTTGACTTTGGAAACATCCTTTATCAAGGTCTTCCCAAAAACACCATCCACCCCCTTCAAATGATTCAAAACACCACTGCAAGAATTATAATGGGATCCACAAAATATGAACATGTAACTCCCTTGCTTGAAGAACTTCATTGGCTTCCAATCACTGCAAGATCAAAGTACAAAAATCTGATGATCATTTTTAAAATTCTTCATGGACCATCAGCAGATATTCTAAAATGTATTATTTCTAAAGACACAAGCTCAAGACCCAGAGGTTTCCAAGCTACGAACAGACTTAATAGCCATCTTAATTTTAATAAATCTAAACAAATGACTTCTAAAAGGGCTTTTTTATTTATGGCACCAAAACTATGGAACTCTATTCATGAGGAATTAAGATTTCAGACCGACATGAAAGACTTCCGCAAGTCCCTATTCATCGAGGCTTATGGCAAACAACCTATCACATAAAAGTTCAAGATACCTTACTAACTGTTTCTACTCAATTCTGTTATGTTATAGTATAATATTATAGTTTATCTTTACATACTATTACAATGTACTGTAATTTATTGCAAATTAATATGATGTACTGTAATTTATTACAATGTTTTGTCTCTCTGTCTTCCATGCCACAATGTAAACCCTTTTGTTGTCCTGTTAATCACTTTGATTGAAGGATAAGGTGGTATACAAAACTGATTAAATAAATAAATAAATAAGAGACTGTAGAAAGAGTCTGAAGAAATGTAAGAGAAGGTGGGAGAAAAACAAAGATGCAGAGAAAATAGCCAGTTCAGTAAAATAGGGCAGGAAGACTCTTTTAAAATGTTAGTGAAAGGATGAAATGCAAAAGTGACATTGTGAAGATTAAAAGTGAAGGGAAGGAACATGAAAAGGCTGATGAGGTAAAAGCAGAATTGCTCAAGAAATATTTCAGATCAGTGTTCACTGAGGAAGGTCCAGAAGTACAATAGGACCACAGCAGAGGGACAAAAATAGGAATGGCAGTAAAACAGTCCTCAAACAGTTTTCAGGAGGCTTGTTTGTGAGGAGCCAGATAAACTAAAAGTAGACAAAGTGATAGAGCTGCATGGGATACATTCAAGGGTACTGAAGAAACTCAGGAGTATGTTTACTAAAGGGTGTTAAGATAGCAGATGTTAATGGCAGCGATAAGGGGTGTTACAGGCGAAAAAGGTTCTGGGCGGGTAGGAGGCATTCAGGCTTTAACGGCACAATGGGCCAGTTAATGTGCATTAACAGGACATCAGGCATTAAGGTGTCAGGCATGCACCTTAACATCCAAAAAATGGCTGTCACCCTAATGCTGGATAAGGGGGCACCAAGGAAAGTCAAAGTAAAGGTGACGGATGGAAGGACAGGTGGGAGCTGATGGACCTGTCAGATCTGTGGGCACCTTACGTGGCAGCCTGTAATGTGGACGAGCATGTGAGAGGCAACTGTACCGATGCACTGGGGTGTACCAATGTAAAATGGTGCAATGTCAGTGTGTGGCATAGGATGGGGAAGATGTGACCCCCAGTGGACTCAGAAGTGGCAGGATGTGTGCAGCGAAAGGAGGACAGAGCAGGAGTGGCGATGTGCAGATCAGCCACAGGAGAGGCGTGAGTGAAGCAGCCAAAGGTGGAAAACAGTACCTGTGTAGGCCATGGTGTAGTACATAGGTGTCAAACCTGTCCTGGAGGGCCACAATCCTGCCAGGTTTTGGGATAGCCCTAATGAATATGCATGAGATATATATGCATTAGAGATAGCCTGCCAACCTGACTGGTTTGTGGCCCTCCAGGACTGGATTTGGAGACCACTGCTTTAAACCACTGTCATTTAAGATGGTGAGTGGGCAAGGTACAGATGTCCTAGACATCAAAAGGGTAGCTAGAATGTGTCACATTCATCCTCGATTCTCACCACCACCAAAAAGATGTCTAATGGACAATATTTTGGTGGTGGTGAGAAGTGAGGAGGAATGTGACAAATTCTATCTAACCTTTTTGATGTCTTGGACATCTGCACCTTGCCCACTCACAATCTTAAATGACAGAGGTGTAAAGCAGGGGTCTCCAAATCCAGTCCTGGAGGGCCACAAACCAGTCAGGTTGGCAGGCTATCTCTAATGCATATATATCTCATGCATATTCATTAGGGCTATCCCAAAACCTGGCAGGATTGTGGCCCTCCAGGACAGGTTTGACACCTATGGTGTAGTAGCTTGCATGAGAAAACATGACTGCACATAGCCGCCAGAGGCTGATGGATGGGCTGAGGGAAGGATGGTGGCAGAGGAGAATGTGGCATGGGCTGACAGCACTGATATACCAGAGGTACCATCCCCAACACATGTGTACTGTGTAGAAAAAATATGTGTCAGTGCCATGTGTAAGGCCCGATACCAGACATGTGGGTCTCACACCTGTCCCAGCCACCCAACCACCATATAACCCAAACAAAAGTGCAAATAACAACTGGACACGAGTTGCTCAAACTGGATGAAAGGGACATGTACGGACATGATTTGATACCTGCAGGTGGCCATCCGAGGGGTAGTAATTGTCTGCATGTAATGCAGAGATGTGATGGAGCTAAAGCTATACAGTCACAGTCATGATGTCATACCTAACATAGTTGCCAATATAAATTAAATTACTCTGAATATTCATATGAAAGTAAACTGTATCTCTGAACTTGCTTGAATGATCTCATAACATATTGTGGCGCCGCCCCTACTAGGCGGTGGCCTAGTGAAGGCAGCGGGCCATCACATATCTTATATTTTTACTTGAACTCCAGGGTTCAGACCTCTGGAGGTGTAGTTGTGTGTAAAAACAGTCCAAGCGGTTTTCAGGCCAACACAGGAAAAATGTATTCAATTTTATCGTTTTACAGTCAGGCTTCGCAAACAGACCTTTTGCGGAAAATCTTGAACACCATAACAGAAAGAAGGATATTTTCTCCAAATCAAAACTTTGTCACCAAACTGTATTCCAGCAGTGCTATAAACAAACTGTTTCTTCCAGCAGCTTAACAGAAGAACTTCATTTCCAAAAACAAACACAGTTGAAAGTAATAGCAATTAGCAGAGTCCAGCAAACCTACAGCTTCCTTCAACGGCTTAAAGTTTTAGCTACCAGTTGTCTTCTGCTTGTCAGCACAAAATACTAAAAATTGCTGCATTAAAACATTCACTTCAACACAGGTAATGTTGGTGCTTTAACCTTGAGAGTTCTTTCTCTCCATCCTAAGCTTCCTGGATACAAAAATCAGGATAAACGGTTTTCTGGATTTCCCTCTCAGTTAAACCGTTAGGCTTTCCTTAATCTGAAGTCATGCAGAAAGAGCATTCCATCAAAGAGTCTGTGGAATCCCGTTCCTCTACACCAGGGTCTATTTCCATGTCTTCCTCCTCTGCATTACATGTCACTGGGTTTAAAACAGGCTCAGGAATTTCAAGTTTAACTTCTTTTAAAAGTCTGAACAGTCTTTCCCACTGAGCTTTCCTTCCCCCTTCTGGGTTTGTGGTATAGCTATGAGACTTCTTCCCCTTTAATAAACCCTTTAAAGGCTTTGTCTCTCTCAGCTTATCTTTAGGAACATTCTTCCTGGCAGGCTTTCTACAAGATACAGTTTCTTCCTCAGAATCTTGTAAGCTTATCTCTGAGTCTGGGTTATATTCCTTAACCCCCACAGACTTTTCCCTCCTACCTCTGAGCTTGGCTGTGAACCTCCTACAGCATGGGCTTTTCCAGGAAGTAGCGTCGTCTGAATCAGAGCTGCCTTGGGAATCACTGCACTGTCTGTTTCCAGACCCTCTAGGCTTTCCAGCCCTGAAGATTTGTTCCTCTTCAGTCTGGTCTGAGACTTCTTGCTCTAGCTTACTTACAACCAGCCTTCTCACTTCCTCTCTCCTGGAAGGAGTGTGAGTAGCCCTGGTTCTGGCTCCTACACAACTGCTGTCTCTGAAGCTGTTCCTGTCTCTCCAACTGGATCTGTTGCCTGAACTACACCTGCTGCCTTGTGTTCCCTTTCCGTTTCTGTTCCTGCTTGAACTCTCTCTGAAGTCTTCACCTCGAGTTCTGCTTTCACTTCCTCTCCTGCTCTGTGTTCGTGTGAGCTTAAATGTTTGAAAGAGATGACCCTCTCCTGGCCCCACCCACAGGTGTTTCCTATCTCTATCTGGGTGTGGTCTGAGCCTGGCTTTTGAAGTGTGGTTTTTTCCACTACCTTCATTCTGGAACGTGTGTTTTGGTGAGCCCTTTCCCCACACTGAAGAAAAAGTTTCATTTTTTTCTGTTTTCCAGGACTGTGCTGCACTCTCCTTACCACAATATATGTAGTGACTATAAGGGTCTCAGGCTCTGGGCACCCAAAATCTATCAAAGAATATAGTTGGGATAATGCCCTTATTGCATCAATGACCCATGTGAATATAGTCGCATAGATAAATAACTATACAATCGGTATTTAAACAGTGCTTAGCTTTCAACTTTGTCCCCCATACCTAACATAGTGACATAGTATATGACAGCAGATAAAGACCAGCGTGGTCCATCTAATCTGCCCAGCAAGGTGACAAGAGTAGATGCTCCCACTGCTCCGTGCAGATCACCCCTCCCCCTGCCTTTGTTTAGGGGTGTACCACCACTCCGTGCAGGTCACCTCTATTTGTTGAGATATCAGAGACAGTTAAGTTTATTTTTATTTTATCCTGTTTCTATAAATGGGACCCACAGTGTCTATCCCATGCCACTTTGAATTTGGTCACTGTATTTGCCCCACCACAAAGCTATGTGGAGAACATGGGCATTGATCCCACTGCCTCTTGTATAAGTGAGCGCTCTACTACTTGAGCTAATTCCCCTCTCTTCTTTTTTTTTTTTTGCATATGTAGGTTACAGCTGTATGCATGTAACTGCCTATTTGTATATTGCTGCATCAGTGCGGTCACCTCGAGCAAATGCTAGAAGTCTAAAAAATAAGATGGGAGAGTTAGAATATATAGCTCTAAATGAGAGGTTAGATATGATTGGTATCTCAGAGGTCTGATGGAAGAAAGACCAGCAATGGGACACTGTGATACCTGGGTGCCAACCCTATCACAATGATAGAGTAGATCAAATTGGTGGAGGGGTTGCACTCTATGTTAGAGAGAGCATTGAGTCACATAGGATTCAAATTTTACAGGAAACAAATTACACTGTCGAATCTCTATGGATAGAAATTCCATATAAAAAGAGGAAGGCAATGGCAGTGGTAGTGTACTACTGACTGCCTGACCAGAATGAACAGATGGATAATGAAATGCTGAAAGAAATCAGGGACGCTAACAAAAGTTACAACACAGTAATAACGGGTGATTTCAATTACCTGGGTATCGAATGGGTCAGTGTCACAGCAGGAGATGCTAGGGAGATAAAGTTTCTAGATGAAATAAATGACTGCTTCTTGGAGCAACTGGTTCATGAACCAACAAGAGGGGAAGCTATTTTGGACCTAGTCCTTAGTGGCATGCAGGATCTGGTGCAAGAGATAAGGGTGTTGGGGCCACTTGGCAGCACTTGGCAATAGTGATCATAGAATGATCACATTTGATTTAATAAATGAAAGAAGGACAGCAAGGAAATCCACAGTACTCCCATTTAACTTTCAAAAGAGAGACTATGATAAGATGAGGAAATAGTTAACAAAAGACTAAAAGGAACAGCTACAAAGACTAAAGATTTGCATAAAGTGTGAGCATTATTTAAAAATACTATCTTGGAAGCCCAGAATAGATGTATGCCATGCTTTAAGAAAAGTAGAAGGAAGGCCAAAAAACTGCCAGCATGGTATAAATACGAGGTCAGAGAGGCTGTTGCAGCCAAAAAAAGCATCTTTCAGGAAATGGAAAAAGAAGTCAAATGACAAAAACAGGAAAAAACATAAGCATTGCCAAGTTAGATAGAAGACATTGATAAGGCAGGAAAAAAAGAGAATTTGAAAAAAAGCTTGCCGTGGAAGCAAAAATGCATAATAAAACCTTTTTCAAGTACATTCATAGCTAAAACCCTGTGAGATAGTCAGTTGGACCACTGGATGACAGAGGAGTAAAAGGGCGGTAGGTGAAGGCAAGGCCATTTCGGAGACACTGAATGAATTCTTTGCTTCAGTCTTTACTGAAGAAGATGTAGGGAATCTACTCATGCCTGAAATGGTATATAAAGGTGATATATTGAAAGAATTTTGATAAACCAGGAAGATGTATTAAAACTATTTGATAAACTGAAGTGTACCAAATCACCTGGGCCAGATGGTATACATCCAAGGGTATTAAAAGAACTGAAATATGAGATTGCAGACCTACTATTAGTAATCTGTGAACTACCATTAAAATCAACTGTAATACTTGAAGAGTGGAGAATGGCCAATGTGAGGCCAATATTTAAAAATGGTTTCAGGTGTAGTCTGGGAAACCACAGACCTCTGAGACTGACATCAGTACCAGGCAAAATAGAAACCATTATAAAGAATAAAATTACTGATCATGTAGATAGTCATGGTTTAATGGGACTCAGCCAACATGGATTTAGCCAAGGAAACTCTTGTCTTACTAATCTGTTATATTTTTTTGAAGGTGTGAATAAACAGGTAGACAAAGGTGAGAAGGCTAATATAGTATATATGGATTTTCAGAAAGCCTTTCACAAGGTCCCTCATGAGAGATTCCTGGCGAAATTAAAAAGTTATGGGATTGTATTATTGTGGATCGGAAACTGGTTAGAAGATAGAATGGAGAATGGAGAAAAGTAAATAGTGGAGTACCCCAGGGATCTGTGCTGGGCTTGTTGCTTTTTAACATATTCATAGGTGACCTGGAAATGGGAACAACGAGTGAGGAGATCAAATTTGCAGATGACACAAAATTATTCAAAGTTGTTAAAACCCAAAAGAATTATGAAAAATTGCATGAGAACCTTGATAAATTGGAAGACTGGACGTCCAAATGGCAGGTGAAATTTAATGTGGACAAGTGCAAAGTTATGCACCTAGGAAAGAACAACCCAAACTTTGTTTACACGATGCAAGGTAGCACCTTAGAAACCACTACCCAGGAAAAAGATTTAGGCAATGTGGATAATATGTTGAAACTCTCTGCCCAATGTGCAGCAGCGGCCAAGAAAGCTAATAGAATGCTAGGACTCATAAGGAAAGGAATGGAGAATAAAACCAAGGATATTATAATGCCTCTGTATTTTTCCATGGTTCAACCGCACCTTGAATATTGTGTGCAATTCTTGTCACTGTATCTTAAAAAGGATATAGCAGAATTAGAAAAAGGTAAAGAGAAGAGCCACTAAAATGGTAAAGGGGTTGGAAGGATATCCATATGAGGAAAGGCATAAAATGTTAGGGCTTTTCAACATGGAAAAGAGAAGGCTGTGGGGAGATATGATAGAGGTCTATAAATTAATGAATGGAGTGGAATGGATTAACATAGATAGGTTGTTTATGCCATCAAAAAGTAGAAAGACTAGAGGACAATGTAACCCATTTAAGACTAATAAGAGAAAATATTTTTTCACTCAATACGTAATTAAACTCTGAAATTATCGGAGGATGTAGTAAAAGCTGTTAGTGTAGCTGTATTTAAAAAAGATTTGGACAAGTTCCTGGAGGAAAGGTCCATAAACATTATTAAAGAGGACTCGGGAAATCCATTGCTTAACCCAGGATGAGCATTGTGGAAGCTTTGGGCATTGGGTACTTGTGAGGTTCTTGTGACCTGGATTGGCCACTGTTGGAAACAGGTTACTCTCTTGATGGACCTTGATCTGACCCAGTATGGCATTTCTTATGTTCTTATATTGTACCAAAAAAGTGGTAATGTCTGATGAAAAACAGGGACTGTAAGAACCTGCAGTCAGCTGAGGCAACAGAGGGTTAGGTGACCTACCCAAGGTCACAAGGAGGTGTGGACAATCCATGAAGGTTTTGGCATACATAAAATGCCACAGTAAAACATTCCAAATTGTTGCAAAAAGAGTGCTAGTGGGCTCAAGCATAGGCATCCTGGGTCCTAAGCCAATGCCATAACCATCAAACCACACCTCCAAACGGTTTCCAGACATCTGCAGGGTGAACATGTTTGACCCTCTGCAATGGGCTGCAGCAGAGCCAATACAGCCATGCTCTCAGAAGAGCATGATGGCGAATAGTCCTTTTGCTGACCCAAATTGTGGTCAGAACGCATCGCAAACTATAAGGATGCATGTCTGCCAGTCATAGCAGAGTCCAGACATTTACTGGCATGAAAATGAACTGAGTAGCACACAATCAGAAAAAGAACATGTGGGAAATAAAACCATTGTACCCTGCTTATGAGGACATTGCACTGACCAGTAGGCTTCAGCAGAGGGAGGAGTGGCTCAGTGGTTGGGACAGGTTACATCAAGCTGGAGGGCTAGGGGTTCAATTCCCACACAGGGACAAGTAACTTCAGGCTGGAGGGACTGGGGTCTCTAGTCCCATGGTCACTCCTTGTGGCCCTGGGCAAGCCACTTTACCCTCTATTGCCTCAGGTATGCTTAGATTGTGAGTCCCTCAGGGATGAGGGAATAAAAAGTGCCTGTTAG
Organism: Ichthyophis bannanicus; assembly: GCA_033557465.1. Lineage (NCBI taxonomy): Eukaryota > Metazoa > Chordata > Amphibia > Gymnophiona > Ichthyophiidae > Ichthyophis > Ichthyophis bannanicus. Next base: position 1,311,728,638 of record CM066031.1, read on the forward strand.
CATATATCTGTAAACTGCTTTGACCTGGTGAAAAGTGGTATATAAGCACAGCTAAATAAAAACTCCATACTTTTCTGCATAGCAATGGCTGGAGTCAAAAAGACTGCAGGTCACTGCCTAAAATGACTGCTGTGTTTGCTGGTATAGGTTAGCCCCTCCAGTGCCCTTGATTCACTGCACACGCGGAACAGCAGTCTGCAACTGATCACCGAATGGAGAATGCACTGATTCATCACCTCAGTTCAGTAAGATGCACTGACAGTATGTGATACAAGCACAAAACAGCTACAAACCATGCTACTGAGCAGTTTCAGTGGTCACCCTCAGAGTGAGGATGGACACCCAGCACCGAATCCCCAGAGCTTGCACTGCTAGAGATGATCTCTGCTGGCTGTACTGCAGATCAATATCACTGCCAGTTTGTGGAAGATATTGTGTACAGCTTGTTATGCTAGCCATTTTGTGTCCTGCACAATTGCAGCATACTGTAGGAACGTGTTACATCTGGGGCCTAGGGCCCTGCTCCTGTTGGACAAGGATCCTCCTAAAACAGCACATGTCAGTGCCGCATGTTGCAACAGCTGGTACCCAGGATACCAAATGCAGCGGAGGCTGACTAGGCCTGTTGCAACATCCTGCTATGACCACAGTTAACAGGGCAGGAGCAGTTCCTGTCCCAACCATCTGGAGTTGCCAATCCACCACAGCAATCACAGTCAGAGTACATCTGCCATCCACCACAGAGCTGTCTCAGCCATGCACATACCAACTGTGGCCAGTTTGCTGGCAAACACACAATGCATGTTCATAGAGCACCCATGTACATCCAGTATGTGGCCCAGTGATTGGGTTCCCAGGACAGGGTCTGCACCCACATCACTGGTGCTGCACGCTGTATAGCACTATGTGGATACATAGCTGTGCCATGGTCACAGCTCAGTGAGAGTGAGAATGCCCTCGCAGCATGAACTGCTGTGGCCACCCAGGCCATGCAGATGGCAGACAGACACTACAATGTCTCAGCCATTGACCCAACCTCCAATGCAGACACATCCTAGCCAGACTGCTCTGTTTCAGGCCATACCCACAATCCCCTGCTCCTCATCTTGCACATTTGCAAACACAGGGAACAGCTTAGGCAATGTGAGGCACAGTGCAGTGCCAAAGGCCACAAAACTCTGGAGGGACACACACACACACACATTGCAGTGCTGTGCAAAAGTGGGGATGGTTAGCATTCCTGCCTGGTCACCATATCAACTCAAGCACTGTGCTCATTGTGAAGGTGCTTTTAGAGTGTCCTAATATTAACGCCCATTCAGTGTGCCAGTGCTATCAGCCTGTCTTTCTATCCAGCTGTGGATAGTGGAGGCTGTCTGTGTGGCTGATGGGTGTCTATACCCTTCAAGGCCAATTAATTGGGGGTTGCACAGGCCGGTGCTATGCCTGCACTGTAGGATAAAGTTTACCCACAGGGACATGAGCCACAGCTGAGTTTGAACCTGTGACCGTTAGTCGCTCTGCACCTCCCCCTGCCAGCAGGAATGTTGGCGGCGGACCCAGCGCAGCTTAGCGGGAACATTGCCCTTCATCCATATACACATTAGTATTATATACTGTGCCACAGAGTTGCCATATGGCTTAAGTAGTGCCTGTGTGGAGCTGTGGTCATTGACAGGGTGATTACAGGAATGAGTAGGGGTCTTCTTATGTCTGCTGTAATTTCTGCTTGCCCTGTGCCATACCTGTCTGACAAGGTGTGTTTGGCAGCATGCTGTCAGTGGGGGAGGGCTGCAGTCCCGACCCATCCACCATTCAGCTTAGGCATGCGCCTAGGGCACCAGTTCCAGATGGGGGAGCATAGTCACACATGGGCAGCCACACTGCTCCCCCCATACAACTTCTGCTGGTGTAACCCCATCCCCACCAGCCGCAGATACATCTTAGGGGAGGCGGACAGGTATGTCCCTGGGCATCTGCTTTTTGCAACCCCCCTATAGAGCTACAGCTGCTGGCGCTATTGGCCTCTTCCTCTGGAACTGGGATCAGTGGCAGCATGGGGGGCGGGGGGCAGCTGGGGTCTCTGCCTAGGGTGCTAGAGACCCTTGGGATGCTCCATGTTACGCATCACCTTTTCACCTTAGCAGCATGTTTGTGTGCCGCTGCTGTCATTGTGGGATCATGGCAGACATCACAGATGTTCAACCTGGGCAGCTGCCTGGTGTGCCTTTCGCACCAGCAACCCCTACTGCATGACCTATGTGCCACTTCCTTTGCCCCATTAGCACTATCAACATAGTGCTCTTTCATACTTGAGCACTATGCTGTTGCTTTTAATGGAGCACTACTATCACTATCTTGGGCTCCCCTGTCTGTGCATCACTTTGCAGACCTTTAAATAAGCTCTCTCCCTCAAAATAGCCCCATTCTGCGAGGTTTTACTTGGCATTAGTGTGCCCAGTGTTAACTGGTGCTAACACAATAGGCATTAAAGGAGCACCGGCTGTCAATGTCCACTCTCTGCCCCGTAAACGTCCACTCTCCACCTCCTCTTCCCTTAATGCTGAAGGAGCCTTTAATGCTCGTTAATGCAGCATTTTCACAGCATTAAGGGCACAAGGATGCCGGTAACAGGCATTAACGGGACACTTGCTCCCTTAACGCACTTTAGTAAGTCCCCTTAGGGAAGTTCTGATGAACTAGGTATCTGACTTTTTCAATGCTTCTTTAAAGTCAGGAGTGATCTGGGAGGTTTGAAGATGGACAGATGTGGTTCTTCACAAAAGCAGAAATAAGGAGGAAGCTGGGAACTACAGGCCAGTTAAACTGACCTCAGTGCTGAGTACATTAATGGAATCACTGCTGAAAATGAGGATAATGCAGTTTCTGGAATCCAGTGTATTACAGGAGTGAGATAGGTCTTGTTAGACAAATCCGATCAATTTCTTTGATTGAATGTTCAGAAAGTTGAATTGGGGAGAGTACTACATGTGGTATACTTCAGATTGACACAGTTCCTCATAGTTACAATGGGATGTCCATCCCTGCTATTCGTGCCGTTTCCTGGGCCCGACTACATTCCCTGCATGTTGTACGGGGAAGGTAGATGGGGGAGGGAAAGGGGTGGCATTTGGGCGGGCAGTGGGCGGTCACTGGCCCCGGACGTACAGAACTGATTCCAGTGTCGGCCTTGTATGTCTGGGGCCGGCAACTTACACAGGGAACTTATTCCACCTCGGAGGTGGAATAAGTTCCCCTAGTTGTCCAGTGACGGCAGGCCCAGAGCGTGGATGGGGCAGGGGAGGGCAGAGGACATTCCCTGCAGCCCGACCCTGGCCTTAGGAGGCCATATCGGGGGTCGGGCTGTAGGGAATTTGCTTTTAAGCCAGTGGCCAGGGATCGCAGCTTTTCAGTGGAGCTGTGGTGCCATGGCAACCAGACGCCATGGCTCCGCAGCTCCATTGAAAAGCACTGACTGAGTTAGCCGGGGAAGGCCTGTACATGAAGGCCAAACAGAATCAGGGCCCCGGACTACATGTACAGGCCTGTTTGCGATTCTGATCCCGCGAGGTTAGACATAACCCACATGATCAGAATTGCGACTCCCTGTGTGTCCGGTTCTGTCCGGACGCACAGAGAGGGCTCAGATGTATAGAATGGAATCGGGCCCATTATAAATAAACTTAGCACCCTTGGTATGGGCCATAAACTGACTGACTGAGCCAGAAATGGTTGAGTGAAAAGTGACAAAGAGTAGTAGTAAATGGAGTTCACTCTGAGAAAAGGGGCATTACAAGTTGTGTGCCACAAGGATCAGTCCATAATCACGTTTTTTAAACATTTTTTTAAGTGACATGGCAGGGGGGCTATCAGGAAAGGTTTACCTTTTTGTGGATAATACCTTAATCTGCAATAGGTTAGCTACTCAAGAAAGTATGGAATAATGAAGAGAGATCTAGAGAAGCTTGAAGAATGATATAGAGTGTGACAGCTATGTTGTAATGTAAAAAGCATGCATAATCATGCATTTGGGTTCAGTATAGGCGTGAAGCTGTCTGTGCACAAAAAGAGAGTGGAATCTGGGGGCAATTGTATTTCATGATCCCAAAGTGGCCAAAGATGTAGATAAAGTGGCAGAAAAGTCCATAAGGATGCTTGGATGCATAGCAAAAATGACTAGCAGGAATAATAGGTGATAGTGACTCTGTAGTGTACAAGTCTCTGGCTAGACCAAACTACCTGTAACAGAGCTTTTTTCCTTATGTGCTCCATCCCTGTGGAATACCCTCCCCCAGAAGAATCAGAACAATCAAAGGTATCTACGACTTCAGTAAAGCTCTAAAGATATTCCTATTCAAGGAACATTTTGGACCCAGTACATGACCATACTAACTTACCCACCTAGCACAAGTCCCTATTATCCCTCAAATTATCCCTCAACTGCCCCATACCTCAAATTATCCCTCAACCGCCCCATCCCTATTATGAATAATCGATCCCTACCAACATATAAATCTTTTTCACCACTTGGTCTCCCCTGTTAACTTCCCAAGTTTTACTTCCCTGTTCTATCTATCTTTCTTGGTTAAAGTTATAATGTAGACCACTTTGAATACATGATAAGGCAGTATAAAAAAGTTGCTAAATAAATACATGCCTCTAGAGTGTTGTATGAAACTATGCAATTCTGGAGACCACACCTTCAAAAGCAATAAAATGGAGGAAGTCCATCCACAAAGCAGCTACTAAAATGGTCAATGGTCTTTATCATAAAGCAGAATAGGGATCTACTTTGGAATAATGGCTGGATGGGGTGAGATGATAGAGACATTTAAACACCAAAATGAAACTTTGGAATAAGAGGCCATAGGATGGTATTGAAAGGAAGTAAACTTATCAGTAATCTAAAGAAATATATCTTTAAAGAAAGAGTGGAAGAGAAAATGGCAGTATCTGAATCTAGAAACGCATTGGACAAACACAGAGGATCTCCAAAGGAGAGGAAGGGATTTTAGAACTTAGTAGCTGGTACGGTTGTGCAGACTAGATGGGATGCTTGGTCTTTATCTACCATCCTTTTTCTGTTTATGTTTTCCTTCTATTTATCTCTTCTCCATCCCTCAAACCTGCCAGTACCAAGCCAGGAGGAAAATATAGGCTTTCCTCCTCCTGCTTGCTATCCAGCAGCTCTGACAATGATTTGGTATATGATTTTTATATTTAATAATAGGAGCATTATGTCTGCTTCAGTCCAACATTAGTTGAACTACACTAAATGTCCATTTTCCTTTTTGTGCTTGATTAGGGTTTAACTCATTAACCAAACATTTTTTTTTCCATGAGGACTAATTTATTGAGTTCCGTCTAAATAATGCAATTTTTATACAGATTTCCTTTTGTCTGTCTCTTATGAAAGGCCACAATTGACAGCTCATTGCTGCCATATTGTTTGGCCAACTAAAAGGATTTAGAAAAAGAGTGATCACATGGATTTTGTCACTAACCGACCATATGAAGGTTCTGGCACCTGGGTTGCAGCTCTATCCTACTTCTTTCTTCTCATCAGTCTGGGATATTACCATGATATAAAATGAGTCCTGTAGTTGCTAGTGCAATCAATACATGTAAGTAATGTTTCTCTCTTTTTAAATGTATAACAATTTACATAACAATAGTAGCTAACAGGGAGTTGATGTGGCCTATGTATCAAAGGTGGTAAAAATGCATAGTAAATGAATTCTGTATAGCTCATTATATAATCATATCACAAATTTCTGTATTTCTTCCATACTTTTCAGACAGACACAAGTGGCATCCATACCCTTATGCTGATGTGAGTCACAGATGGAGAACCTCTTCCTTCACAGCATAGGATCACTAGGCAGGAGGACAAAAAGAGTACCACAATGATATCAGGAGTTTCGGAGGAGATAGAATAGCTCAGGTAGATTCACAATGATCATTTTTTTCTCTCATATTTTGCAGGTATCAAGCCTTTTTTAAGGGAATTTCACATAGACATAGCTCCTATTGTTGAGGATTCAGACGGCTCGGCAAATATTGTCTGTATATTTGTGCATGTACTGTATGTTGTTGTTAAGTGCCGTCAAGTCAGTGTCAGCTCATGGCGACCCTCTGGATAGCTGTCCTAAACTGTGTTCGGCTTTCAGTCAGACTCATTGATGATAAAGTGGCCTCCATAGCTGCTGTTATTGTACTGATCTACCTCATTGCTGGCCTTCCTCTTTTGCGTTGGCCTTCATCCTTGCCAACTATGATGTTTTTCTATAATCATCTCTCTTTTCGCATGATGTGTCCAAAGTACAAAAGCCAAAGTCATATCATCTGAGCTTCTAAAGAAAACTTTGGTTTGATCTCTTCTAGTACTGATTGGTTTGTTCTTCGGGCAGTCCATGATATTCACAGTATTCTTCAGCATCACTATAATCCAAAGGCATCAATTTTCTTCATATCTTTTTCACCGTCCAACTTTCACATCCATAAGAGGTGATTGAAAATACCATGGCTTGGGCAAGTCATATCTTTGTATAGAGAGAGACATCTCTGATTTTGAGAATCTTGTCTAGGTCCTTCATAGCCATTCCGCCAAGAGCAATGTGTCAATAAATATACAGAACCCAACAGGAAAGCCACCAATATATTCTCCAAAAGAAGGCTCACCCACAACTTATCCCAAAAGGTGTCTTGCCTATATTCCCTTGTATAACGGACAGAGCACTAAGTCCCAAATTATTTTTTGTCGGATCGTCTGTCGTGAGGATGCGAAACATACTCAAATAACAGACCCTCCATTTTATTCAATATATTTAAAAGGTCTAATGACCAAAATTTGCATGGGGCTATAAGGCTCTACAAGCCAGCCTCCGCAAACAATTAGAAAATGTTCAACTTCAAAACTGCACTTTTTTGAATAAAGCTATATCACAGTCAAATATTGGGATCCAGAATACTCATCTGTGCAGAGAATTGGTCTTTCAATATAATGGAGGGTACGCCATATGTCTCAGCTCCTATTCTCCCACTATCCGTGGTGAAAACCTCCGAGATACTCAAACTCCCTCCGCTATGGATCCTCCTCTTGACTCATCCCGTGGTTGGGTAACCGCAACACAAAATGCTGTGTTTCAAGCCAAAAAATGAACGGCTCTTTATCAAGCAACGTTTACCCAACTTCCTGTTCCGCTGAAACGTACTGACGTCATCCAGACACAATGACAGCAATAGGGATCAAAATGACGTCTGAGCCTTCTAGTTGATAGAACAAAGAAACAATCACTCCAGTGGCCATTATAGTACCTAGCTAGCTTGCAATACTGGGTACCGCCTTGTACATTATTTGTACAGACCAGATCCAAGAGACCACCAATCAATTTCGGCATTTAAGCCATTTGGAGCTACAGATTGAAGCTGAAATATCCACCGCTGTTCTTATAGCGAAGTAGACCTTGATGATCACCCCCACGCGACAGCGGGGGAACCACATCCAAGATCAGCCACATTAACTGATCAAACGTGTGAAGATGTTGCACACAATGCTGAACCAGCGGGGCCTCTAGCACCCTAGATCGATGTTCCTGTAAACACTTTCTGATCATTCTTGTTGTCATTCCCACATAAAACAATGTGCATGGACAAATAATTAAATAAACGACATGGGTAGAAGTACAATCCGTTGTGTGTCGTAAAGAATATTTTTGATGAGTGTGTGGATCCACCCAAGCAACCCCAACTATGGTGTTCAAGCAAAAATCACACGACCCACAAGCGCGATGGCCCCCTCCTTCTGAGAAAAAGCATATACGGGTACTGGTGTTAATTACTCGGTCAGCAATATTAGTACTCCTCCGATAGGCTAGCCGCAGAAGCAACTGAAAAACCTGATGTGTTGCCAGTATATGCCAATGGGACCTCAAAATCCGTGAGATCTCTATTGTATGGGGCATGTATGGAAGGACCCCTGTAACGTGTTGAGACATTGCATCTGGCTATGACAAAGGAGTATCCCACCACTCAGGGTGGTTATGAAGCACTCGCTTGTATGCTCTATTTATCAATCGAACAAGGTAACCGCGAACTCATAATCTGATGCTTAAATCACGAACATGTCGTTTGTATTCAGCCACCGTAGAGCACAAATGTTGAATCCTCAAAAATTGTACAAGGGGAAGCACCTGTCGAAGGGACCGAGGATGAAAGCTGGTGAATCGTAACAATGTATTGCGTTGGACAGGCTCCCGATACAAAGTAGACTGAAGTCATTGTTTCCCTTTGTATAACCACATGTCAAGATACTCTATTTGGGCTTGATGGTATTTGGCCTCAAATTGAATGTGAACGTGTAATGTATTCAACCACAACAAAAAATTTCAAATCCAAAATTCTTTACGACACACAACGGATTGTACTTCTACCCATAAGAACATAAGAACATAAGATATGCCATACTGGGTAAGACCAAGGTCCATCAAGCCCAGTATTCTGTTTCCAACAGTGGCCAATCTAGGTCATATGTACCTAGCAGTTTCCCCAAGAGACACAGGTTCCACAATGCTTGTATTGGTTCAAGCATTGATATCCTGGGTCCCTTCTTAATAATGGTTTATGGACCTTTCTTCCAGGAACTTGTCCAAACCTTTTTTTAAACCCAGCTACACTAACAGCCTTTACTACATCCTCCGGTAACAAATTCCAGAGTTTGATTACACGTTGAGTGAAAAAATATTTTCTTTTATTAGTCTTAAATAGTTTACCCTGTAGCTTCATTGCATGTCCCCTAGTCTTTCTATATTCTGATAAGGTAAACAATCAATCTACGTTTACCCGTTCCACTCCGTTCATTAATTTATAGACTTCTATCATATCTCCCCTCAGCCGTCTCTTTTCCAGGTTAAAGAGCCCTAACCTTTTAAGCCTTTCTTCATAGGAGTATCCTTCCATCCCCATTACCATTTTTGACCCTTCCACATCCATGGCTTCAGACTTTTCCATATTGATACTTGCAGGGAATCTTTAAATAAAACTTGCCCTTTAAGGCCAAAACTCTCGCTTTCAGCGAGAGAAAAGCCTTTCACCACTGTTGAGTTATCCTAGTAACATCAGGGAAAATCAAAACTCTAGCCCCATAGAATAATTCACTTTTCTTCCGAAAATATAGTTTTAAGATAGTTGATTTATCCTTCTTAACTGAGAAAGAGACCATTAGAGTAGCCTGGGAGCAGATTTTATTTATTTTATTTATTTACAGTCTCTTATATACCGCACTATTCATCATCAGCGCGGTTCACATGGAACAAAATGCTCAGTACATTTAACACGTATGAGTTTACAGGTAACAGGGTATAAATAACTTGGATAACCGGGGTAACTATTTACAAAACATACTACATGGAATCATATACACAGATGAGGTCCTTAAATGTTTCAAGGAACTCAGATATATTCAGAGTCTATTATGACCTCACCCTCACCCGGAGGATCCACAGGCGAACTCTCCCTCCGTAAAGAAGGAACATAATAAGAATTTGTAATGAAAATTCATTCCGGATTTGAAACACATAATATTTCCTTAAAGTACTTCCTTAGAAGCTCAACTGGGGACAGATGATGAGTCTTTGGGAAATTTAAAAAACGCAAGTTACAAGAACGAGTGCTATTTTCCAAAGACTCTTAACTGCTGATGAACAGTGAAATCTCTAAAATAAAAGGTAGACACATTTTGTAAATTAATAACCTGAGCTGACAATTTTTCCACATATGAATTAACCTTACACAGGCGCAGTTGCTGCACAGATAGTGCCTCTATTGTATCCTGCGAAAAGGCAGAAATCTGTTCCCATGTACCATGTAAAAGAACATTATTCTGTGTTACCACCCTCAGAATATCTGCATTAGTAACAACTTCCTCAGACACTGCATCTAATACCTAAAGCTGTGAAAAGACAATAGATTTAGGAGAAATCCGCTGGAAGGAAGAAATTCCATTCTCTTCACTGGTGGCCAAACCAGCATAACCCCAAAAACTGGGGAAGTCAGGGATGGCCTCCATAACCGGTGAGGACTGCGCACTAGGCTGAAATGGTGTAGATCTGGATATGGAGCTTAAGGAAGCTCCAGAGAGCAGTGGGGAAACAGGACCCTCCACCAGAGAGGGTTGAGGCTCAGGTACAACAAGATATCTGTCCATTGGCATCAGAGTCTTTTCAGTGACCCCCATTTTGGAGGCAGAGCCCTTGTTCTTCTGTTTGTCCCTAAGCATAACAGGCAGTGCATATAACACAAATAGTACCTTTCGTTACTCCAAACCCATGTCGGGATCTTTTAGACTACTCCACGATCACACCAAAGTTGCACTGAAGGGGCACCAAAGGGGACACGCCCCTTTGGTCACATGCTCCTTCGGACCACGCGCCCATGGACCCGCGTCCATGGCTGCAGGTCACTACAGTTGTTTAAATCCAGTCTCCGAGGGCACTCCCAGATGATGTCGGAAAGGGGCAGTCTCTCCTCCGGTGCTCTCCTCCGCACAGTCAACTCACTGGGTCCCTCCTGCAGCGATATAGCCTCAGGGAACTCTCTCTGCCCTCTGGTAAGGAATCAAAGGAATCAAGACTGCCTCCCAACAGCGCATATTTTTTTTAAAGCTGGATGCAGCAAAGATAGGGCATGCAAATGGCCACTGCATTAACCGTGCGCATGCAAATGAGTCATCATGAGTCATCACAGCGTTAAACTGGGAGAGCAAGCCAAACGCATGTGCACTAGTTTGGCTTGCTCTCCAGGCACGTCGTAGCTAATTTGCATAGCAGCCCCAAACAGTATTTTGATGGCTTGGGGACAATCGCGGCATTGGGAAAAGCCTCCGTCACCATCAAAATAATGTTGGGGGCCGTTTCTGACAATAAAATGATCCCTGATGGTCTAGTGGCCCCTTCCCCCACCCCACACATTCCTCCCCCCATTAAATAAAAAAAACAACCCAATAGTCTAGTAGCCCCTTCACCCCACCCCCAATTAATAAAATTTAATAAAGGAGCCTGGTGGTCTAGTAGCCTCTTTCCCCCATTAAATAAAAAAATAATCTAGTAGTCTAGCAGCCTTTTTCCCCCACCCCCCATTAAATAAAACAAAAAAACCTGGTGGTTTAGTAGCCCCTACATGGTGGTCTGGCGGCTCCCAAATTCACCTTAAGTGGGAGCACTGCCTACGCACTCGCGTTCTGCATTGGCCATCTTGCAAAATGGCAGTATCTGGCCCTGTGATGCACCGGGTCAGGTCACACTGTCATATAAGGGTGGTAGATTTTCCGTCGGCATTTAAGTCTGTTTCCTGCATTTCCAGGATCGTTAAAAGTGCTTAAACATGGCTTTAGGGCTCATAAAGCCTGCTGTAGCTTTCTGCATCGGCCAGTTGATCTTTATGATATAATGACTCTGTATTTTCTTTCTACCTTTTCTTGATCTTTTCAGTATCATTCAACATGGATCCTTCATCATCTTGCAGCATTCCAATTCAAGGTGGGAATTTTCTCTTTAACTTTTGTACCTTTAGGAAAGCCGACCTTGTTCTTCCTGTAATAATTTCTGATTCTATATCCTTGCATGCATCATTTTAGTACTTCTCCTTGTCTCATCTTGCTGCACATTGGAAATCTTGGTTGAGTTCTGTGATTGACTTTTTTTCTCCTCTGGTTTAGCTTCTCTGTGTTTCTGAGCAATTTTCAGAGTTTCTTCGGTCATCCATTTTGGCCATTTTTGCTTTTTTCACTTTTTGTGGAGACTTCTCACTTTCTTCGAGCACAACTTTCTTGATGTCATTCCATAACTCCTCTGGTGCTCTGTCATTTGTATCCAAAGCAGAAAATCAATTTTGTAGGCAGTCTTTGAATTCCGGTTGCATATTCTCAAAATCATATTTTGCTACATTTATGAGTAGCTTGCTCTTGCTCAGCTTTAGCTTGAGTTTGCATAATAGTAGTTGGTGATCTGTACCACAGTCGGCACCAGGTTTTGTCTTTATTGAGGTTATTGAGCTTTTCCATCATTGACTTCCAAAAATGTAGTTAATTTGATTTTTTTGTGCCTAGTGGTTGGGGCAAGTTACCTCAGGCTGGAAGGTCGGGGGTTCAAATCCCACTGGAGGACAGCAACCTTGGGCTGGAAGGACTGGGGTTTCTAGTCCCACAGGTGCTCCTTGTGGTCTTGGGCAAGCCACTTAACCCTCCATTGCCCATGTTCCCTGTAAGTATTAGTGTATGTGTCTCATATCCCCTCATGTTAAATGTATCCCCCAATTCTGTTGTGACCACTTTGATTGAAAGATAAGGTGGTATACAAAACTGTCTAAATAAATAAATAAATAAATAAAATAAAGTCCATGGGCCCAATTTTTGAAGGTTTTTACATTGCTAACATCCCTAACTACCTATGTAAAGGCCTTATTTGGGATTTACAAAGGGCACCTACATGGATAGTGCCCTTCAAAGATCCCACATATGTCCCTAAGGCGACCAGATGCTATCCGTATAGCATCGGGGCATTCCGGAGCAGAGCAGAGGTGGGTCATGGCGCTAGACTTTTGATGCTACATGGTTAGCACTCTGTGCTTTAGAGATAGGCAAAACCTGTTCCTCCATCAATCTACTTTACAGAGCTCCATTATCCGATCCAGATGCACTAACAACGATAATCGACACGGCCGCAAACTCCCAGAGTCCGCATACAAAAAGCTGGGTACTAGGAGATTTCAACCTCCCCTCCCTGCAAGACTCTCACTCAAGGGCGTTTCTCGAAGCCCTGAAAGATCTAGGATATAGCCAATTAATCAAGGAACCTACCCACATAAAAGGAGGCATACTCGATCTAATATTCACCACGGACCCAACCATCAGAGGAACAACCATCCCGGAACTAGCAATCACTGCTGTCCCATGGTCTGATCACTCATTAATCCTATTCCAAATTCCTCAACCAAGCCAAGGCCAAAAGAAAGATAACTCAACAGTTGGTCAGTCCAACAATCCGCCGAGAAGATTCCAACCATTCAACAAAGAACTAATCCTGGAATCAGCAATCCCACTAATAACCTCAACAGCACACAACCCAGACGAGCTAGTCTCCAACTGGAATGAGATACTCAGCTCAATAGCTGTTCGCCCAGCAATAAACAGACCTCAAGGGAAACGATACACAGCAACATGGTACTCTACTGAGTTGAAAGCCTCACTCGCGACACTAAGAAAACTTGAGAGACGATGGCGCCGCTCACGCTCAGAAGTAGACCAAAGTGCATACAATTCACAGCGCACCGTACCGCAGTAACTGAAGCCATGAAACGTTACCACGCTGACACTTTAAAGAGATCCCTCAACAAACCTCGTGACCTGTTTGCCCTCGTTAAGCGACTTACAACAGAACCTGCATCGGAACAAGCAAATGGAATCCATCCTCAAACATATGCGGATTATCTACAAACCAAACTATGTCAGATAAACAACAACTCTGCGTCCAGCACTATCCTTCAGCCTTACAATCAAACACCACTCACTACCTTCACGACTCCATCCAAACAATGCATCGAAAACACCATAGCAACTATCAACACGACTACAGCACAATCTGATCCATGCCCAGCATTCTGGGTCAAAGAACTACGAGCTGACCTCAGCCCCATCATATCCAGACTCATGCAACAATCGTTCACAACAGGTGATTTCCCACGCACCCTCAAACACACATCAATAAGACCTCTACTAAAAAACAACAAACTCGACCAACAGAAACCGGAATCCTACAGACCCATAGCAAGCATACCAATGCTAGCAAAAATAATGGAAAAGGAAGTTCAGAGACAAATACAAGATCACATTGACTCCAATGCACCACTGTATCCATGCCAACACGGATTTAGAGAAGCCCACAGGGTGGAGACCCTTCTTACCACACTCTTCAGCAGCATAATATCAGGCATCGACAATACCCGCCAAGGCTTTGTCCTTGTCTTCCTTGACATCGCGCCAGCGTTTGATTCCGTGAGCCATGAACGCCTCCTAGAACGCCTCAAAGAAAAAGGAATCTCCGGTAAAGCACTCGAGTGGTGCAGGTCCTACCTCTCGGACAGATGGCAGCAGGTTCGATCCAAAGACACATCATCAGAACCATTGCACCAAAGCCAAGGTGTCCCACAAGGATCCTCCCTCTCCGCCTTGCTGTTCAATATATACATGCAACCTCTCTGCAACCTGATCCGGTCTTTCAACGTGAACTGCATGATATACGCAGATGATGTGCTATTATACATGCCTTTTGCAACAGAAAAACCCGACCTCTTACCAATAACATGCTGCATAAATGAAATATCCAACTGGCTACAATCCCAAAACCTCCGGATTCAACACAAGAAGACGGAGGTGATGTTCATTACAAGGAATCGTAACTTCACTGCGCCTACAGTACTAAAAGTGAAGGACGCGGACCTCCAGATCAAATCCGCGATCAGATACCTTGGCGTCACACTAGACCAGAACCTAAATATGCAGGCCCATATAAGTAACACTGTAAGGGCAGTATACCACAAAATTAGATCCCTTAGATACCTGCGATCTCTGCTGGAGCCTGATGATTTCAGGACCATCTTTCAGGCACTAATCATTCCGCATTTCGATTATGCGAATGCAATACTGCAAGGACTCCCCCAAACCACTCTGAACCCACTGCAAATGGCAATGAACACCGCAGCAAGAGTACTACATGGAGCATCCAGGAAAGATCACGTCACACCCATTATGAAACAACTCCACTGGCTCCCGATTCAAGGTAGAATTACATTCAAGACCTTGCTACTCACCTTCAAAGCCACCAAAGGTCTCTCGTCAACATCACTAACAGAGATAATCCAGATGACGCCCCTCAATAGAGACAGAAGGTCAGCAGCACAAAACACCTTGATGGTCCCAAGATCAATAACTCAATGCACCAAGTCAACATCCAGCAGGGCCTTCAAACTTTATGCACCAGTGATCTGGAATAACCTCCCTCACAACATCCGAACAATCCCAGACATATTCCAATTCAGGAAGGCTGTGAAACACTACCTCTTCCTCCTACATTACCCGGAAACCAATGAAAGCTCAGTACCAATTACCGAAACCACACAATTCTCCTCTGTCTGAAACCATACGAACACATGACCAGCCTGTAAATTGTACATATTGTTATTGTATATAGTTACCCTGTTAGCCAAGTTGAATTTCCTGTTCATATGTAAACACAAAGTACTATTGGAAATGTGTATGTTCGTTGTTTATTGTAAACCGCACTGATGCTGAATAGCGCGGTATAAAAGAGACTTTAAATAAATAAATAAATAAATAAATAAATATAGGCGT
The DNA here is from genome assembly GCA_033557465.1 of Ichthyophis bannanicus. NCBI lineage: Eukaryota > Metazoa > Chordata > Amphibia > Gymnophiona > Ichthyophiidae > Ichthyophis > Ichthyophis bannanicus. The sequence continues at coordinate 1,311,744,041 of CM066031.1, forward strand.
GGGAAAACCTCGCCTACTAACCATGTAGCATCGAAAATCGGTGCTACACGGGTAGCTCCTGCGGCTACCTGGCTATGCGGCAACACCCGGATTTTCAATGCTGGGGCCGCATATGTCCCCAATATGGAAAATCTGGTTTAGGCAGGAGGTGGGCAAGCTATGCGCTGCCACAGCACATACCACTGCCCAACTGAAATTTGGGCCCATGTGTACAGTCGCCATTTATGTTGCTGGAAGAAAGTGCTTGAGATGAATAGATTGTTGGTCTTGTAGACTTCTATTAGTCTTTCTCCAGCTCCATTTCTGTTGCCAAGTCCACATTTCCAACCACTTTGCTTTCTCCTTTTTTGCCAACTTATTCGTTCCATTCACCCATGACTATCAGGATATCCTGTGTGCATGTTCTGTCAATTTCAGCTTGTACTGATTCACTTCTTCCTCTTTGTCAGCTATTGTTGGGGTGTATACCTGAATAATATTTGTGTTGATGGACATTCCTCATAGATGGACAGAAATTAAGCATTCACTGATTGCATTATATTTCATTTCCTCACTGTAATCAGCTGTCTGCATGTTCAAGCTGTGTGGTGGAGGAAGTTTGGGCTGATCTCACGATTTAAAACCTTGTAGACATGAAACCTCAAAATCCCAAACCTCTTCCACCACCAGCTCGAGCATGTGGAGAGCTGATCATGGTGGAGGAAGGGTGAAATGCCACAGTTTTGAAGAGCTGCAACTAGGCACAAGAATTAATGAGTGAGAGACCAGACAACTGAAGAGGGGGGTTATGAGAGAAAGAGACTGGGTGAAGTCTGGTAAGGAGTTTATGAGAGAAAGAGGCTGGGGGTAGCCTGGAGAAGGTCATATGAGAGAGAGAGAGAGAGAGAGATACACACACACACACACACACACACACACACTCAAACATGCAGCTCCTGACACTTCCCACAATGCACACATACACATGCACCCTCCCAACACTCCCCATGAAATATACTATACACAGACACATACACACATGCATCCCCTGATACATACACACATGCACATAACCCCCGTCACAAATGAACCCACCACATGCCTAATTCTGCAAATGGGGGAAACACATCATTATGTTATGCTGCAAGAGTAGACTTTTCAATTTGTTTGTCCTTTGAGGTTTTGTAGTACCTTTGCTGCATTATTTGATGGTTGAAATTATAACCTAAGAAGTATATTGTTATAAATTCAACTTTTTATAATGCTAGGTCTACTACATACCATTCTCTGCCTCTTGCTTACCCACATCTGGTTGCATTTTAGGATATGCTATGGGTAATATAGATTAAAATTTAATTATAGTTTAATTTTCTTTGGTGTTGCTTTCATTTTTTCTTGTTTACCTACAGATTGATGTGCTCATGTTCAGAAGAGAGAAGCAATAGAGCCCCAGACGTCCTTTGCACCACTAGGAAGCAAGTGGATAGATGTCATTCCAGAATACTGCTTCTTTCTTTCTGCAAAGTCGCAATAACACAAAATCATTCTGCTATATGCTGCTATGCCAGATGCCTTTTTTATGGTTTATAAAGTTTTTAGTGAAGCATGTGTAAATTAACCTACAAATGGGAGCGTTTATGAAGAAATATGGTAAAAAGTAAAACTATTACTGAGTTGATGATGTCTTTGTTATGGTTACAGCCTCTCCTCCTTCAAAAATTTAGGAGTTTATCAGTGAATGCGGTGAATTGGCAGGCCAGAAAATAGGGGCTTATTGGTATATCTATATATGTGTATGTGTGTGTGTGTGTGTGAGAATGATTTTTTTTTATTATTATAGGTGGATTCCATTATGACGCAGAGCAATTTCTTTTTATTTGTTTTTTAGCTGTAATGCAAAGGGCACATTTTCACAGATTACTAAAATAAGATTCCCCAACATACAGCCTTTTCCCATACCAAATATGAGCCTCCACATTCACACTCCATTTTCTCAGTCACTGCACTTTCACAGCATTTGCACTGGCACAAGTAAATCCAACACTCGCATTGCACATGGAGCTAGTTCAAGCCACTCCTTCATCTTTCCTGTCTGGTAGTCATGAGCAGATAAATTGGTGTTGTTTAGAATAAACTCTGAATGTACTCATCAAACAGTGCGCGCTGTTTACCCACGTTCCCGTGAAGCTGTACCTTTATCCTCCACCATGCTGATGCTGGTGAAGGGAGCCGCTGAGATACGGCATTTATAGTCTGAGTGACATCCCAGCACTTTCCTCCATCGGCAGCAATGCGGACCGAAGACTCCCGCAGGCTTTGCAAGAATATTGCTATTTAAAAAGCTGGCTTCACGTTTCCACTGAAAAATGTGGTTTTTTTAATACTGCGTCTGTGTCTACACGCTTTTTCAAAGGTTCACATTTCTTGACTTTAGCATCAGTACTGATAATAAAGGTAAATGGATGTGACGCTTTTACAGAACATTCAGTACCTTGATGGCCATTTGCCAATGGCTCCAAAACATCCTGGAAACCTTTAGAGCACTACAGTCCTTTTTACAACACCATCCAGTAGGTGAAAGGGATCACACAGAATGAATAGGTTGAATCCTGACTTTGTGCTTAACAAAAATCCCTTTTATTGGACTCATGTAATAGATTTTTTGACCAGCTTTCAAATGTTAAAACCTTCTTCCTCAGGACAGAACATTATCAACAAATTTGATAATACCAGTCTACATGTCTAAATGCTGCTATTTACATGTGGGGCTACTTCTAAAATAACCACCAATATGTGTTAACTCATCCAGTAGTATAATACCTTATCTGTACCTTAAGTTTTCACTGTAGTCACTGGTAGCTAAAGTGAACTCAGATGAAGGCTCAGATCATCGTCCACCCTTCCCACAATGCTCAATCCTCCCACCCTTCCCAGAACATTGAGAAAGCATCAGGTCTTAACTGCCCACCTTTCCCAACATTTAGCAACTAATATGGGTCCAAGTCCTTCTCCCCATGTCTCCTGACATTCATAGAAAGGAGACTTCAGGGTCCTAATCTACCTACAGCTCCCCCTCCCAAGTGCCTACCTCTTCATAGTTGTTTTATGAGACGTTGGGATCAGGAGGGAGGAAATTTTGGTTACCTCATATGCTCCTTTTCCCCCATATAAGAGAGGAAACTCTGAGTGCAGTTGGGGCCCAAGAGTGTCTCATCTGCAGCAGAGGGAGGGATAAGACATTTTAGAAAATGTTTATGTTAAATTTGCAAAACAATCCCTTATGAGCTGTTTCCCAGATAATAACCCTTCTGCATTGATTCTGAGAGAGTGTTTTATCCTGATTAATGTCAGACAAATAATACACCCTCAGATTTTTAAAGAAGCTGCATATTTCTGAGTAGGTACTCCCACGCTTTGATCTATAAGCAGATGCATAAAGACTTGGTCTAGGGACAAGAGAAATCTCTTGGTGTATATACAGTATAATTTACTTAATGAGATCATGGTTAGTGGGAACAGATGCTAAATTGATGCATTTGTCTAAAGATGGATTTATTCAATTCATGTTTATAGTTCTGTTCAACAAACCTCTTTATCTACCTTTTGAAGAAACCGGAAGAATGGTCTCTTTGGTGTCTTTGACAGTTTTCTATTTCTTCATAAAATGTATAAAGTAGATCTCAATCAGGTTCTCTAGCCAGTGTTTACAACCTTTGCCAGATACAAAATGAGAGAAAGCCTTTTGGAGGTAGGGTCTCTGTGTATAACAGATCATCAATGTACTCATTGGGAAGTGTGTCTTCTTACAAATGTTTGAACCAATGCCTCTTTTAATAACATCAAAAAATAAATTTAGTAAATTCTGTTGGTTAGCAATTATATTAAAAAAGTTGGTGCAGTGGTCTTTAACAAAGCCCCATTGTGGCTTGGTATGTAACCCAAGCCTATACATTTCTATGCATGGTATAGCCCCATCTATATGTGGGAAAACATTTTGAAATAATCATATATGGACCCTATTGCTAAATTATTCATACAGGATCAAATATATTATGAACTATAGGGTGAGGACACCTATATAAGGAATGATAATGCAATAGTTAAAAATCTGTTGTTACTGACCACCATGAGATAAGATCTGTCTCATAATATTATCTGTTTCACATGGTTCCCTGAAGATAGTGTGATGATATTGTCACCCCTCGCAATTAATAGGTAGAGATTTGCACAAGTGCTGATCAATGACTTTGAAGGTAATTTGGAAACTTTTAAAATGGGTCATATATTTTGTCTCATTAAGAGATGTATACTTGTCTAAAGAGAAAATATCTATTTGCATGTCCGGGTCTGCATTTCGATACTTACCATAGAGTGATCAGTGTCAGAATCCTAGACCGTGCAAGCTAGGAAACCTAGTAGTGAAAATCAATAGACAAGGCCTTTGAGAGTTACTTCCACACCACAAAAAAAAATCACACTCACCCTACACACACAACAATAGGACTGTTCAATTTTCTGTGCAAGTCAGAGTCTTTGCAATATAATTTTGAAATGAGCATTTCTGCTGTCAGAAGAGAAACCAGGCCCCACCTGCTGGCCCAGATTTAGGAGACATTATTGCTTGTGCTTGGGGATCTCAAGGTAAGTTTCAGGAATACTGGTGATTCATTTCAAAACTGGGATGAAGATGTGGTAAGGATTGCTGAAATATGCTGAGCAATGGACCAGAGAGATCAGATGTTGTCTATTTGGGAGGTGGAGACTGGTGGGTTGTGCAGGCCTGATATCTGTTTTGAGGAAGTAAGTTTCAGTGTTTGTTTGTGGGGTATGAGGGGGTTAGTTTGAGAGAGTACTGCAGCATGGATATGGATTGATAGGAAAGGCTGTGGTGGCAGGAAGATCCCCATCCTTTAGCCTGTCAAGCCGCATGCAATCCACACTAACTGGGGCCACATGTCTAACTTAGTTAAGGACTGCAGGGACAAAAGTCAAGAACCGAAGCATTGCAGTGGCTACATTCTGTTTAATGTGATCACTTTAACACAGCGGCATTTTGCATCTCGTTATGTAAATAGGGCTGCCAGTTGGAATGGGTTTGGAAGAATGAAGGGTCTGTAGAGGTGTAGGAGTAGTGTAGGTAGCACTACTGCTTTTATCATTCAGAAATAATAAAAATATGTTTGGGGAAGAAGCATGTAGGTGAACTAGATGAGACATGAGTTGGGGGGGAACCAGCTGAACACTCAGCATTGAAGAATTATCTGTGTTGTCAGCAGATGATTGTAGTGTATTTTTTAAAGAGAAAATTGAGAAGTTACAGGCCTCTTGTATCCTTTTCAATAATCCAAACAACGGCTTATCAGCCTAGACTAAGAAACTAGGAGATGGTTTAGAGAAGACTATTGGTGATTGGCTTGTTGATTTCACTCTTGTTTCTCAGCAGGAAATAGGGATCTGCAAACATTTAAACCCTTGAGATGTATGTTATAGTCCCTGCTAGTGATTTTTGCTAAAGGGTGTTTGGATAGGGTTGTCCCTCTTCTGACTACGATTGTCAACCTTTCATTATTGGATGGTTGTTTCCCTGAAGAACTAAAGTCAATGGTAGTTCTCCTATTTTTGAAAAGTGGGGTTAGTTAGATTTTCACAGTCCTATATCTTTTCAGCTGATATCAAATTCACCCTTTGCAGGGAAAGTAATTGGGAAGGCTTTCTTATTTTTGGGAAAATTGTGAGGCACTGCATTCTGTTCAATCAGTCTTCTGATGGGAGTACATGGAGTCAACATTAGTTTCCTTGCTGAATACACTCTGGATGGGTACTGATCAGGGCAAAGATTTTCTGTTGATTATGTCAGATTTGTCATCAGCTTTCAACCTTCTAAACTACTCTATGTTTTTATATAGGTTGTATGCATATGTGTGTGAGTGTACTTTGCAATGGATGAGTTCAGTTTTGGATCACAGGACTCAGATGGTAATTTGGAATGAGAGATCTTTGACCTCTGTAGCATTGAAATGTGGGCTGTCTCAGGGTGGATTTTGTCACCCCTGCTTTTCAAAGTGGCATTTTACAAATGACGCCCAAGTGCAATCTAGGACTTGCAAGCCAGAATGTCTGAAAGAAAAGCTGGAATATCCAAGCTCAGGCACATTTCACAAATGTGGATGTGCCTGATATAGATGTGTCAGGGTGATTGCATAGACATCCTCAGAATGGTGTTAGAGAACCTAAATGTGTAGGAATAGCCTAAAGATTAATGATCTAGGACCAGAGGAGCCAGGGTTCAAATCCACGGTTGCTATCATTGTTATTGTGCAGAGTACTGGGGTTGATAGAGTACCGTCTTCTTTATACCCTCTGGATGTTTTAGGACCAGAATGAGCCCTTTCCCAATGCCTATTCATGCCTAGAGCAGGTATAACCTTAGATGCAACTCCAGACATTCAAGATGTTTCTGAGATCAGGTGGTGGCATCGAGGTTCTTGGAAATGCCACAGCCACTCCTCCACCATACCCTTATTCATACTTGGACGTTCACAAACCCGGCTTCTAAAATGCCTCTGAAGATATATTCATGCTACAGACATTTCTATGCCTATGTTCAGATGTCCAAAGCACAAATAGAGCTTCTAAAGTAACCTACTTAATGTTTGTGTTCTATATTTTCTGTTATTGAAAGTAACCGGGTAAGGCGGACCAGGTGCCCTGTCCCCGCCCCCACCCCAGCCCCATTACCGCCCCCACCCCCACCCCCACCCCACCCCCACTCCACCTTACAAATAACCACAACACACTCATTGGGAATCAAACTGGTCGCAGCTTTATTAACCGTACAACATTTTCCTTAAACCACAACCAACAGCAAACATTCATTAATTGAATACGGCCGCGGAACGAATCCTCACCAGCCGCGTGAGTAGCAAAGTGAGTTCCGCCCGCTTCCGCCGTGAACCGGCCACAGGCCATTCCGTCGCCCCTCTTCCGGCTTCGCCCTATTATTAGCAAAAGCCCCGAGGGTTTCACCGGACCGGGGGTACCCCACCCCCGCCCTGCATCTTGCCACCGGCTCCGGACCCCGGACACCTCCGGGATCCCGCCAACCCCCTCTCCAGCTGCAACACCCCCTCCTCCAATCCAGCCCAACTGTAGGGATGGGAGGGTGGGACGCCAGCCACCTTCACTCGCTCCCCCGGTGACTGCCGCTCCTGCCGTCTCACGCGGCCTTGGCCCCACCTCCCTCCCTGCCCAGACAATTCCCCCATTGGCTCCCACGCCGCCACTCACACCCGGGAGCCAATGGGGGGCCAGCCCAAGCCACGCTGAAGAGGACCTCCTCCCGACGCCTCGTGGGGGCCGGGGCCGCGCACCCGCCGCCCCCCCGGTTATCAGCGGCTAGCGGGCACGAGGCCCGCGGCCTTTCCGTTATGGAACGCAGTTTGATGCATATGCTGACGATATACTATTTATTTATTTATTTGCTTGCATAAGGTTATAGTCCACTGATCTAGTCATTCTCATTTGATTACAAAGCCATATCAGATATAAAAACTAGACAAAATAGAAAAGCAATAAAATATACAGTAAATATCTAAATATGCAAATGACATAACATGCTATATAACAGGCATGTCCAACAGGTAGATCGCGATCTACCTGTAGATCGCGGAGGGGTCAGAGTTAGATCGCCAGCCCCACTTGGCTCCTTGCCTTCTAATTGGTTCACACCACTGTGACTTTTGCTTGCCTCTGCAATTTTATTTTGCCTTGCCTTTGCGTTGATTCTACACTGTGTGCAGAATTTATTAAATCATGTGTGGTGGTATTTGAACTTGTTTGGCGGTATTTGATTTTATCTGGTTTGCTGGACAGGTGTTTGAGTTTTTTTGGATGATTGTTTGGTGGTATTTGATTATTGGTGCCAGTATGATGAATTATTATTTTTACATTTAGAACTGCATGTGTGGTTTTGGCATCTCTAGTCCTTGTATTGCACATCATCCAGAGGTCTTCAGTTCCTGTTGATCTTTAATACTTTGGGACAGTGACAGTTTTGGACCAGATTCAGCCAGTGTTTATACTAACTTAGCAGATTTGGCCTTCTTACCTCCAGCCACCCCAGTATAACGAAAATGAGTGCTCCAAAGAAGAGCAAAACCTACCACTTTCATGATGAATGGGAAATGGACTACTACTTCATCATGGTGAAAGACAAGTGTTGTTTTATAATTTGTAACGCCCCAGTATCCTTGCCCAAAAAGGGTAATCTGGAACGTCATTATAAGGCTCTTCATATCAATACATTTGATGCTGATTTTCCACCCATAAGTGAAATTCGTAAACTGAAGCTCAAAGAACTTAAATCAAAATTGGCTACTCAGCAACAGTTGATGGTGAAGCCAAGGTCACATTCAGTCAATGTAACCATAGCATCCTTCAAGGTCAGCAACATGATCGCAAAGAAATGTAAACCTTTCACTGAAGGGGAATTTGTAAAAGATTGTTTTCTTGAAGCAGCTGACAATCTTTTTTGAAGGATTTAAAAATAAGAAAGAGATCATAGCTGCTATTCAAAATGTACAATTGTCAAGAAACACCGTCGTGTGGCGAATAGAAAAGATCTGTGGAGACACAACTGAACAATTGTTGGAGGATGTTTCAAATTGTGTTGCTTTCTCACTCCAACTGGATGAATCTACAGACATAAGAGACATAGCCCAGTTACTAATCTTTATCCAGATGGTTTTCGAAGACTTCAGTGTTAAAGAAGAACTACTTGGAATGATTTCTTTAAAAGGGAGAACTACTGGTCAGGAAATATTCAGTTCTTTCCATTCTTTTGTGACAAAGTGTAATCTTCCATTGCATAGTCTTGTTCCTATCACTACTGATGGAGCAAGAGCAATGACAGGTGAGGTTAACGGTTTCATAGACCTCTGTAGACAGCATGACGACTTCCCAGATTTTCTTTCTTAACACTGCATCATTCACCAGCAAGTTTTGGCAAGCAAGAGACTCACTACAAAGACTGTCATGGACATCACTTTCAAAATTGTAAATTCAGTTTGTGGAAGATCACTTGAAAGACAGCTTTTCAATCTTACTCTTGATGAAGGGCAGTGGAAATCATTTTGCACACAGATGTAAGGTGGCTAAGTAGGCACAAATTTCTGCAAATATTTTGTGATTTGCTGAATGAAATAAGAAGTTTTTTGAAGGAGAGGGGAAATGACCAAGCAGAGTTGGAAGATGAGGAGTGATTATGTGATCTGGCATTTCTCGCTGACCTTATAGGCGAACTAAGTGATATAAACCTTGAACTACAAGGTAAAAACAAATGCATTGGCGAGATGATGAGTACAGTTTCATCCTACAAGAGCAAATTTGAGCTAATGATGACTGACCTTGCAAACAACACTTTTGATCATTTTCCTAATACGCAGGACCATCTGGGACAATATCCACATTTTGTTTTTTAGAACGAGAAGTATGTGACAGAAATCTGTTCTGTTATCCAGGAATTCGAAAATAGATTCTGTGACTTCCAAAAAATTGGAACAGTTGTGGAGTACTTGTCATACCCATTCAAAGTAGATGTGGACATTAAAGAAACTGCAGCTGCTTTCAGTAAAAATTACTCATTGAACAAACCATCTCTTGAAAACGAAATATTAACCCTTAAAAATGACATTTTTCTCAAGACCTGTCCTGAGCAAGAATCGTTTGGAAGCTAGTGCCTAGAGGCAAATTTCCCAACTTGAGAAGATGCAGTGAAACTGTACACTCCTGTTTCGGTTCAACTTATTTGTGTGAATCTGCGTTTTCCTATCTGAAAATGACAAAGAGTACACAACATTCCAACATGACAGATGAACATCTCCAGGATTCCCTGAGACTGGTCCTCATGCAATATTCACCCAACTTCAAAAAGCTGGTGAATGAAGTGCAGGCTCAGACGTCTCACTAATGAGCAAGAGCAAAATATTAAAGATTGTGCAAGATCAGCCTGGATCAATACTCGACCTAAATTTAACACATATTACTCAATAAAAGTTAAAGAAAGTTATTAAGACAGTTAAAGAAAGTTATTACTCAATAAAACTCTAAGAAAAAATGTACTTTCCATTTCCCCTCGCAGTTCTTACTGGATCTTCGTGTTTCTGTTTTGTTTTTGCTTAATTTGCTTAACAGCTGATCACATCCAAGTAAATGACAGAAGGTTCGTTAAAAATGGGTGGGGGGAGGCGGAGCCAGCCACGGACAAAGATGGCCGTGTGAATCGCTTTTCCCGCGGACCTGAGCTGATTTGGCACTCCACCACTTAGTATAAAACCTGCTAACCCAACATATTGGTCAACTGATGAAAGGTGACATGTCCGGTTCTAAGCAAACGCGCCTAGACTTTGTTGGAGAGACAAGCTCTGGCACAAAGAGAGTGAAATCAGATCCCCCATCCCCCCTCAAGATGGCGGTGCAGAAAGAGCATTCAGAGGGTCTCCAGGAATTGCTGAGCGAAATCAGATCGGTACGGGCGCTTGTTGAGAACAATGCAGAAACGTTAACAGCAGTACAAGCGGATCTGAGAGAGGTACGAAGTGCATTGGAGACTTTAAATTCCCGCATGGATAAATTGGAAGAAAGGGTGACTAGGCAGGAGGTCTGTGTTAAAGAGGTGAAGCAGGCCTCTAAAAGCATGGAGAAATTGGAGAGGTTTGTGGAGGATATGAATAACAGATCGAGAAGAAACAACATACGTATAATTGGTCTGCCTGAAGGTGTTGAAGGGAATGATCCAGTAACGTTCCTGGAGGGCCTGATACCTCGACTTCTTAAGCTTGACTTTCAGAAGCCATTCAAGATCGAAAGAGCGCACAGAATACCATCTCAGTATGGGACGTGATCTTGTGTGCATTGCGCCATCAACAAGTGTGTCGGATTATGGCAGCGGCTAGGGCCTCAACGCAGGTACAATTGGAGGGGCAAAGATTATTCTTTTACCCAGATTACAGCAAGAGCACAGCTGAGAGGAGGAAACAATTCTTGCTACTGCGCCCTAGGCTGCAAAAACTGCAGGCCCGCTATGGTCTATTTTATCCAGCGTCTTTGAAGGTCACACTGCACAACTCTACAAGGACTTTTGAGAATCCAGTTACCTTGGAGAAGTATATTGAGGAACAAGAGTGCCTGCAAATGTCTTGACTCTTCAGTTTTTTCATGTATTAGCGGGCATGTGGTCATAACTGGAAGGCTGGGTGTATCAGGTGCAGCTGGTAGTTGGACCCAGTTTTCCGGTTAGCCCGTGGTTACATTTTGTGCAACTGTGTTTGTGCATTTGATGTTAGCTGTTTTGCATGGGTTAGCAGATCTGCTAATGGTTTTGGGTGGAGTAGGTATAATATATTATGTTTGGTAAGATGTTGGTACCATTCGTTGTATGTTGTGTGTTGCGGTGATGCTCGGGCCCGGCGGGGGCCATAAGTTCCGTACTGTCTCACCTGGGGGAGGGTGGGTGCCCCTTATGGGGTGGGGGATGGCTCTTTACTGATTGAGTTTGTATACTGGGCTTTGTTGGCTTGGTAACCCTGGATCTGGCAGGTTTTAGGAATGTTAGCAACGGCCGTAATGGCGACTAGTTCTAAAGGGTTTAAATTGATGTCCCTTAATGTTAAAGGGATACAAAACCCCATTAAACGCAAGAAGATTTTGTGTTATGCTAAAAAGCAGCGAGTGGATATTTTATTGCTACAAGAAATGCACTTGAACACTTTGGAAGCAAGGAAGTTGGGTGGTGGGTATTATGAGTTCGTTAGTCATGCCCCGGCAGCTCATAAGAAAAATGGGGTAGCTATCTTAGCCCAAAGGGCGTTAGGGGCATTGGCAGAGGCAACTAGCAATGACATTGATGGTAGGTGGGCGATAAGGTTGTTTATTAATGGGTCGAGACTGGTGATATTTAATGTGTATGCTCCAAATAAAGATGATCCTGGGTTTTTTCAATCACTGATAGCGAAGGTGCAAGGAGAAGCACAATGGCCCTTAGTAATAGGAGGTGATTTTAATATGACATTGGACCCCATCTTGGATCATTGTCCATGTAAAAAAGAAGCCCACTCTCGTGCAAATGTTGCACTTAAGGCGGGAATAGGGTCCTTGGGGCTGGTGGATATTTGGAGGCTGCTACATCCCACTGAAAAGGATTTTACTTTTTTCTCGCCCCCCCCCCCCCCCATAACTCACAATCTCATATTGATTACTTTTTAATTTCAAAAATTTTGGTTTCTGAAACGACCTGTGCTGATATCAAAGCCCGTCACATTTCAGATCATGCAGCCATTACTTTGGAGCTCCAATCGCTGGAGGGTGAGGCACGGTCAGACACGTGGGCTTTTAGAAGATCTTTCTTGGCAGAGGCGGAATTCCAGGACATTATCAAGAAGGCTTTGGTTGAGTATTTCAAGAATAATGTCCCATCGGATACCGCGGGTTGGGCATGGTGGGAGGCATGTAAAGCGACATTGAGAGCCGTGATCACGAGTTACTCTATCAAGGAGGCTAAATTAAAGGCAGCACAATTTAAGTTGTTAGAAGAACAAATTAAAGCGGGGGAACGGCTTTGGACCAAAACTGCAGAGAAATGTATCCTGGGGAGATTGCAAAGGCTGCGGGGACAATACAATTCTATTCTAAGTGCGGAGGTGGAGCATGTTATGCGTTCACAACAATCTTGTTATTATATAGAGCAAAATAGGGCCAGTAAATTATTGGCGTCTACTCTAAAAGGGAAGCGCAACAGAACTCATATAACTAACATAGTTGATGACAATCGGGTCAATCTTAAGAAGAATGAGCAAATTTTAGAGGCCTTTTCAAAATTCTATGCCAAGTTGTACGATTCTGAGATATCGGCTTCTTGTCCGCAAACTGAAGGGTTTTTGAGCCAACTGGAGCATCCACTTTTAACAGCAGATCAGATCAAGGAACTGGAAGAACCTTTATGGGAGGATGAGATTAAACAGGCCATCCGCTCCTTAGCTTCGGGAAAAGCTGCAGGGCCAGACGGCATTCCTAACAAATTTTATAAAACCTTTCTCCAGGATCTTACCCCCCGGCTCTTGCAATATTTCCATTTGTTGCAGGGGCTCCAGGTGGATACTGGACGCCTATCGGATGGTACAATTGTAGTTCTTGAGAAACCGGGCAGGGATCCAACGCTGGTAGGCAATTATCGCCCCATATCGCTTTTAAACACGGACTATAAGATATATGCAACAGTTTGAGCATGCCGTATGGCACAGGTTGTGCCAGGGCTGATACATGCGGACCAGTGTGGGTTCATCCCGGGCCGTTCAACGGCAGACAATGCCCAATTACTTTGAAATTTGATTCTTAAAGCCAATACCCTAGATTTTACGATAGTGGGTTTAGCCTTAGATGCCGAAAAGGCATTCGATAGGTTGGAATGGCCTTTTTTGTTTAATGTTTTGAAATGGTTTGGCTTTGGCCCATTTTTTATACATATGTTGGAAGTTCTCTATGCCAAGCCAACTGCTCGTATTTTAGCAAATGGGTTGCTCTCCCCTCCCTTTACATTACGCAGGGGCACGCGACAGGAGTGTCCCCTCTCCCCCCTCCTTTTTAATTTAGCATTGGAGCCCCTGAACTTGGCCATTAGGCAATCTCCGGTTATCAAGGGGATTGAGGTTAGTGATACTCAGATTAAACTTTCAGCTTATGCTGATGACCTGCTGCTTTTTACCCAACCCTCATCGGTAGTTGCAATTTTAAACCTGATAGAGCAGTACTCGTCCATCTCTGGCTATAAAATAAATTGGAGTAAATCGATAGCCTTCCCTTTAAATAGTTTTTGTACGGCGGCGTCGATGGCAGAATTTCCTTTTCAGTGGGAGACAGAATCGATTAAATATCTTGGTGTCCGATATTGTGCTTCTATTGAGAAAACATTGCAAGTCAATTGTAGGATCCTAACGGAAACAGTACGGAATTTGACTTTAAACTGGTCGCCTCTGCATCTCACGTGGTGGGGCAGGTTGAAGACTATAAAAATGACAATTACCCCTAAAATAAATTATATTCTAGGTATGCTCCCTTTAGTTATGCCCCCAGCAGTCTATAAAGCCTTAGAAAGACTAGTGTTAAATTTTTTGTGGGCAGGGAAGCGTCCAAGAATTGCGGCCTCTAAATTAAAGCTTGCTAGAGATGATGGGGGGGGGGGGTATTATTTCCCAATTTTTACCATTATCATCTGGCTTCTATTTTGCGGCAAGGTGCTTTATGGTTAGTATATGAGGACATGCAGCAAAGGCCGATGTGGTTAGAGGTTGAGGCTAGGTTGGCTTCTCCATGCCCTTTGCAAGGACCTTTTGGATCTAGGGTTACAGATCCTCTGGGAGTCCTTCAGATAGTTAGGGCTACACAAGAAGCTTACCTTACTGTGGCAACCTGGGTGGTGAAAGATAACCCTCCTTCCAAAGCCACGCCGCTATGGCGGAATCCCTTATTTAAGATAAGAAATAATAGTATTGATTGGAGAAAGTGGCAGGATTGTGGAATCTGGGCCCTTGGGCAATTGCTTGTGGGAGGCCAATGGAAGGAGTATGCTGATTTGCGCAAAGAATTTTTATTGTCGAAGGTGTGTTTTTTCCAGTGGCTTCAAATAAAGCATTGCGTGAAATCAGTCATTGTTGACCTTGCTAACTTGCCAGATTCTGGTTATCTCACTGGAATACTTAGCGGTATTGCAGCTCAGCCAAAAGCGATCTCGGCGTTATGTGCCTTTTTTAGAAGCTGCCTCTCACATCCATTGGTTGGCCTTGTCAAGGTCTGGGAAAGAGATGTGGGTGCTATGATACCTGCGAGGAGTGGAGGATTCTCTGGCGAGGTGTAACCAGAGTTTCCAGGTCGGCAGCGCTTACGCAATCTCTCTTCTTTTATTTGCACCATGCTCATATAATGCCAATTAAATTATCCAAATGGGATAAACAGTCAAATGGCCGGTGCTGGACGTGTGGTGAGCAGGCTGGCACTCTATGCCACATGATCCTGGAGGGCCCTGGGGTACAAGGGTTTTGGCCACCTGTATGGAATAGAATTCAGTTGATTTTGCAGTTTTCTGCCCCTCTGTCATGGAAAATTATCTGTTTGCGGTCAGCAGCATATATCCCGCTGTTGCACAAAGGCAAGCGTTTTTTGTTTAACTACATGATGGCAATAGCCTTAAAACGTATTTTTGAAAACTGGAAGTCTACCTTCATTTTGGACTGGCACATCTGGTGGAATAAGCTATGCCTATGTGCTAACCTGGAGAAAACATACAATAAGTTACATTGTAGCGGGAATATATTAAAAAATGAATCAAAATGGAAGTTGCTGGACGAGTATGTTGCCAGGTAGTTATGGTAATTTGGTGAAGCCTTATAAGAAGTAATGTAAGGCATCCTGATATTGCCCTTGATAAAGAGCCGGGGGGGGGGGGGCGGGGGGAGGGTCTAGTAGGGTGTGACCTTTTTTGCTTTGTCTTTTGTTATTGTAAAATGAGTGTATTTAGATGTTGTGTTAAGGTTATGTATGGAAATTTAAAAATATAAATAAAAAAAATGGGTGGGGGAATCCTCCAACTTTATTGGGTTAAAATTTAATTTAAAACTAATTTGAAACTTAATTTTCATGGTGGTAGATCACCGGCACTTTTGGCCGGAAAAAGTAGATCACGACCTGTTCGAAGTTGGACATGCCTGCCATATAACATAGCAACCTAAAATGAACTAAAAACCAGGATAAGCCTGGCTAAGCAGGAAACCCTTCAATTTCTTTCTAAAATTGAACAAACACCTAATAATCACAAATTAACAGGTCAATGTTTCCACCATATTGGTACTGGTAAAGAAAACATTCTACTAATAGTTCTAAAACTCTGGAATCCTGGTGGATCCTCATTTCAAAACAAAGCCTGATCTTGTGATCATAAGCTATATAAAGAAGACCTAAATGTTATAGAAAAATGAACTGGTAAAAAAATACCCAAGCATAGCACTTTAAATGAACTTGTGGTTGAGGTAGGACAGGATCAACACGGAGCAGTCCAATGATTAAATGATTGTTTAGAGGCTAATGCAGGTTTGTTGAAAAAATGGAATTTGGTGATTAATGCATCTAAACCAGAACAATTATGGTACAGTTGTAGGAAGCATATACAGTATTGCATATTCACACTTCACTGCGAGGGTGTCTGTCTTGTAGTCCTGTTTGATGGAATCTGGATATTTTGAGATGACGATTTATCATTTGTTCCTCATATATCATGATAATATGTTCCACGTTTGTGAGCTTCACATCTGTTGAGGAGGGTTCAGTCATTGCTGTGGCTGGCAGATGTGGTACCTTTGTTGCATGGTTTGTAAGAACTAGAACAAATTATTGTAATGCCGTTTATAATGACCTCCCTAACCATTAGCTCCAGAGATTACAATTGGTCCAAAATATTGAGGCTCGTCTTATTTGAGAAAAAAAGGTATTTGACCATGTGACTCTTCTTTTAGTTTCTATGCATTAGTTACCTATGATTTTTCAAGCATAGTTTAAGATCTTGTGCCTAGTGTCCAAAGGGTTACACCTAGCAGATCATGATTATTTGAAGAGGCTTTTTATTCTATATGTTCTGATGAGGTTGCTTCGATTTATTTATTTATTTATTTATTTATTTACATTTCTTATATACCGCACTATTTGCGATCAGCGCGGTTTACATAGAACAAACAGTATCCGACAATAAACAAGAGTCAGGTCATTACAATGAACAGGAGCAGTAAACTTGGATAACAGGGGAAAACTATCTACATGTGTGGAACATTGAAAAAGGTAACTGTAACTCGATCCTCCCAGCAGTCCTTTCTAGAGGTACTGAGGGCACCACTGTTGCAGCTGACACCTCGAGGTGCTTTTTCCTCATATAGCACCTAACTTGTCGAATGGCCTTCCTTTGGAACTTCGGCAGGACAAGCTTTACCCTGCCTTCTGAAAACAGGTAAAGGCATAGCTATTTGTGCAGACATTTGAGCCCCTTCATGATAAGTAGCAGTGAAAGCTGCATTAGGGGGAAGGGAGGTGGCCATGGTAGGGGATTAATTGGTGTATTGGTTGTACTGGTGGATGTGATGGCTTATGTTTGTTGGTATTGGTTTTTATTGTTCCACACCTTGAACATTTTGCATAGGTGTATAATTACAGCCTATAATTAATTAAATAAGGAAATTAATCCATGCTTACTAAATTGCATATTGGACAGCAGTTTATCATAGATGTGAGAAACATTGCCTTCTGATTCAACACTTGTTAGTGCATGGCACCAAATGACTTTCCTGAGATCTAGCAATTGCTAGAAGTAGGACTTGAATGCAGATGTCTTGTCTCCTAGACCTCTTTTATACTTCAAAACTTTGTACTGATATCTGGACATAATTTACCAAAATAGTAGATATTTTTCAAGAAACAATACCACTTACATTTTAGGAACATAATATAGGGGCATAAGTGGTGAAAAACACATGTCAAACTAGGCACAAGCACTTATACTTGCTCTGTGATTGGTGTATTTTTCAAGAACAAATGCCTAGAAGTTTCAAGGACAAACATAGGTTATATTATTTTATAACTTAGGTGTGTAAAGTTTACTTCACCCATACCCCTCCAAAGTTCCACCCATGTGCATCCTGCAGTGAAAGTATATGCCATTGGTCTGACATGCACACTTACAAAATAGCAACAAAGTGTATTACATGCAAAACTCACAACAATGCCGTCATTTACACACATTACCACATGCGTAAAATATAAATGACACTTATAAAGTTACCCTTTATTAGTATTTAGCTCATGCCTTTCCAATAGGTGCTCAAGGTACAGTAATTACAATCTAAGTTTGTACCTGAGGTAATGGAGGGTTTCATGGCTTGCCCAAGGCCATAAGGAGTGTCAGTGGGATTTGAATCCTGGTCTTTCCGGTTCCAGGCTGCAGCACCAGCTACTAGGCTACTTCTCTACTTGCTGTGCTTGTATAAAATACTAGCACAAATCCTGAAGAAGCAGAAGCTATATTGTGGGTGCTGACATTTACACATGCTTGGAAGAGAGACCCGAGGAGCCCAGAAGTCCTTCCAGGGGAAGCCATTCAAAGGAGCTCTGAGTTAGGCTTGAGCTGGAGTAAGGGCCATGAGAACCAGCTTTGTGGAGGTTTAACAAGCTATGACAGAATAACGGTGCTTTTATTTCCCTTGAACTGCTGTCTGTTCTGTGTTTAGCTTTGAGGCGGTTTAACACACTGAGACAGAATAAAATATTTGTGTAAATCGAGAATTTGCCCAGAGTCCAACCAACCAGACTCCCACCTTGAGCATGCCTACTGTACAATTATGCTCCTAAGTATGCTGCATGAATTTTGATGTGACCTAACTTTATAAAAGGCCTTTTACACATGTAAATCAGCATTTTATTCTATATATAGAAAAGGGTTATCAAATTACCTCCAAAGTGCACTGAACTAGAAGTTTGTTTCACTGACCTCCACAACATACTTCGCACTTTCAATGTGAAGGAGGAATTATAGAAATATTCAAAAAGTAATTAAGAAACAAAACAACTTGACTGCATAGGTCTTCTTACCCTTGACTCATTTCTTAGTAGAAGTGCCATTTGCAGCAGAAACAGCCATGAGTCATTTAGGATAAGTGTTTACTAATTGTGCACAGCTCTTTCAAGTTGGCTAGGAATCATATGTGGACTGTAGTCTTGAAATCTTGTTACATATTTTCTATTGGTCCACTCAAGGACATTCAATTTCTTTTTGCTGAACCATTCCAGGTCTGTGACAGAATAGGATGGGATCTGTCAGTACTATGACACATATGTCTTTCTCTATTTTCACAAACCTTGCTGTCGCCACTGCTGCAAAGCATCCCCACAGTACAGTATAATGCTGCCAATCACATGCTTTATTATAGGAACAGAGTTAGAAGGGTAATATGCTGTACTTATTTTATGACACTCATAAGACCTAAAAACCTCACATGCATGCGATTTCCTCCAAGTATTTCTTTGTTGACACTATGGGACTCTTTTACTATAGTGCGCTTATGCACGAGGCCGCCGGGCCGGGTCCTGCGGCCATCAGTAACCTGTTGCCCAGGCCCGGCCTTGGCCTCCTGCACGTGACGGGGGTTGGGGGGGATGTAGGAGTCGCGGAGCAGCGGCATTTGAAATCGCTTCACGACAGTGCGTGGAGCGATTTCATTGGCTCAGATGCTGGGAGGGTGGGTTTGAGATTGGCGAGGAGCCGCTTGGCTTGTCCTTTTCATCGCAGCTCCTCGATCGGGATGGATGCATTTACGCATTTCCCTGGCCCCATCGGATCCCGGCAGTAGTGTTGTGTGGCGTCGTTGAATCAGGGGGCCTGTTATAGGCAAAAGAGACGTCCGGGGGTTCTGCGGGAGACTGGGTGAGTGTCGGCACTAGGGGGGGGGAGTGAGGAGCGTGCGGCGGTGCAGCAAGCAGTGGGGGGTGGGAAGGCTAGTGGGGCCTAGTGAAGGTTGGGGGGTATCAAAAAAAAACCCTGAAAAGAAAAACTTCCCTTGCTTTCTGGGGGTTTGGTTGCTATTGGGTCATGGCGTGCTCTGGGAAGGGGCCAAAGGGGCGAGAGCGGGGTGGGGACTCAGGTGCAAGGTCCGGGGGGAGGGGAGGCAGGTCTTGGAGGGCCAGTTTGTCCAGGGGGCCAGGGCAGACGGTCAGACTGCCCGGCGTGCAATTGGGGCAGCCAGGCCGAGTGGTCCGGGGAGTAGGAGGGCTCTGTCGGGGACTGGGAGGGGGGTTTCAGGTTTCGGGTTAGCCGTGGGTGCTGCTTCTGAGGTCCTGGGCCTGGGGCAAGGAGGTCAGGGGTTTCTATTTGGGGGTGGGGTTGAGGGGAGCATGCCAGACATGGGGGGTGCCCTTGAACAGGTGGGTAACATGGGGGAGAGGGAGGAAAGGGGGGTAGGTCGGGGGTGCACAGGAAGCGGGCTTAAGACAAATGAGGGTCCCAATCGAGGTCATTCCAGGAGATGGCTGCTGAATTCGCGATTCCGTTAGCGGTAGAAAAGTCATTAGGGCCGGTAACGTGTCTCTCCTTTTTGGGGATTGAGATAGACTCGGTGGAATTGGTGGTCCACTTACCATTGGATAAGGTGGAATGGCTGAAGGTGTTGGTGGCGGCTGTGGGGTCGGCCTTGAAAGTGACGCTGAAGGAAGTGCAGGCGCTAGTTGGTCACCTGAATTTTGCATGTCGAGTTATGGCAATGGGGAGGCAGTTTGCGTGGGGGCTGTCCCTGGCTATGGCAGGGGTGTGACGCCCGCATCATCACATCCGAGTAACGTATGGGATACGGGAGGATCTGCGGGTCTGGGATGCTTTTCTCTCGGAGTTTAATGGCTGCTCTGTGGTGCAATCTTCAAAGTTGTCAAATATAGACTTGCAGTTATTTTCTGACGCGGCGGGCGGTTCTGGGTTTGGCTTATATTGTCAGGGTTTGTGGTGTGCTGCGGCATGGCCGACATCCTGGATGGAGTGTGGGTTGACGCATAATGTGATGTTCCTGGAATTGTTCCCGATAGTGGTAGCATTTTGGGTGTGGCCTGAGAGGCTGAGGGATAAGAGGGTTGTGTTTTGGTGCGACAATGCGGCGGTAGTGCAGGTTATTGATAGACACTCGCCCAGGTGTAGGAGGGTGGTGGCGCTAATGAGGGTATTTGTGCTAGCTTGTTTGCGTCTCAATGTCATGGCCAAGGAGCGTCATGTGCCGGGTTCGCAATATTCCATTGCTGATGCTTTGTCCCGTTTTCAGTGGGCGCAGTTCTGGGCATTGGCCCCGGGGGCGGACGAAGCAGCGGCGGTGGTGCCGGAGCACCTTTGGCGGATTGGGACTCAGGAATGATGGAGTTGTTGCGGTCCTCCGTGGCTCCAGGTACGTGGGCGTTGTACAGGTGTGGCTATGCCAAAGTGCGGGACTTTCTATAGGATAATGGCTGGAAAGGTGGGAGAATAGATGACCGGTTGGGGGGTTTGTTCATACTTTGGGCAAAGGGGCAAGGCTGGTCATGGTCGTCAGTGTGGGCGGCGTTGGCGGGATTCTCCTTTTTCAGCAAGGTTGATGGCTGGGGTAGTCCTAGCACGTTGTTTCTGGTGAAGCGGCTGTTGGCGAGGTGGGCGAAAGAACAGCCCCAAGGGCAGGATTGGTGTCGCCCCATATCTCATGAGTTTCTCACACGGATATGGGGCGTATGGCCGGTGGTGGCAGTGTCGGAGTTTGAGACGGCGTTGTTTCGTGCCTTGTTCATTACTGCGTTTTTCGGGGCTTTTCGGGTCAGTGAGTTAGTTCCACGGTCAAATATGCAAGGGGCTTTGGGCGGTTTGGGGGTTCAGCACGTGGTCCTGAAGGAGATGTTAGTGCGGATTTATCTTAAGCGCTCTAAGACTGACCAGCAAGGGGCAGGCAGGTGGGTGTTGCTGAAAGCGATTCCGGGGTTGTGTTCCTGCCCTGTGCGGAATTTGTTTTCATATATGCGTCGGCGGCCGAAGATGGCACGCTACTTTTTTCGCCATGCGGATGGGAAACCTGTCATGCAGTTTCAATTCACGGCGGTTCTGCGCTTGCCATTGCAGCGGTTGGGTTATGAGGAGCCGCAGTTCGCATTGCATTCCTTCAGGATTGGGGCTGCAACAAGTGCGGCAGCAGCCGGGCTGGAAGGGGAGGTGATTCAAAGGATTGGTAGATGGCGATCTGGGGCTTATGTGGGTTATGTCTGACTTGAGCAATTGTGAAGGGTTGCCCGTGGGAGGGAGTGTGGGTGTGTGTGTGTGTGTGTGGGGGGGGTATTAATGATGTGCTTCATGTTTCAGGGTCGCAGCCGGGTCTATACCCCTGGATCGAAGGTGCGGGCGAGGGCCCAGCTGACGAGTGGTGGATTGTAGGGCATTCCTTTGTGTACTGGGCAGAGCGGAGAGCCTTGCTGCGCCCTCTAGGAGTGCACTTGGGCCTGGTGACCCGCAACATTCAGTTGCTGTGGATGGGGGAGCGTGGCATGCGTTGGTGGAAACTCCTTCCTTGGGTGCGATGACAGGCGGACCAGCGACAGCGACCAGTGGGGGTGTTGCTACATTTGGGCAGCAACGACCTCTCCAATTGGACTTGTAGACAACTCATTCGAGCGGTGCAGCGGGACATTTGAGTGCTGCAGGAGGACTGGCCAGGTGTGGCGATTATCTGGTCTGACATTATCCCGAGGCCGGCCTGCCAGTCTCAGCGGCGTTGGTCACGGGGTCTGGTGAAAGTCAACTGACAGATTGGGCGTTGGTTGCAGCAGGCGGGTGGCTGGCAGGTGCAGCACCCTTGGGCGGATGTGAAGTGTGCGGGGCTGTACCGTACAGATGGGGTGCACCTGTCTCCTGTGGGTCAGGATCTGTTATTAAATGATTGGCAGGAGGTGCTGGAGTTGTGGGTTGGTCGCAGCTTTATAGGGGGTGGGTCGGGGCGAGGATAGGTAAACTACCCCGCGCCAGTGGCAGGGTAGAGAGCCAGCGCTCGCCCAGGCAGTGGGGCTTTAACTGATTTAGGAGCAGTGGGGGAGCAAAGGGCTCCCCAGGGTGGGGCAAAACATCCCGGTTGGGGGTCTCGGCCCGGTATAGGGGTGTGGGGGCCGGCCTTTGCTACTAGCATGGCGAGGCAGGCGGCGGGGTTCGGGGGAGGATGATGCTCAGCCTTGCTAATAGTATGGCGGGTGGGGGCATTGTCCGGTGCTGAGGTGAGGGGGGGTTATGTTGGGATGTTGAATATGTTTGGCCCATGTTGGGCCAGTTGTTATATGTGTTAAATAAAGCTGCGACCAAAGTGGTACCATGATATGGTGTCTTGGGTGTTTTGTATGCGGAAAAGAGTAATGAGAGGGTCCGGGGTAAAAGGTGTGATATGGAGGGTGAGGAGGGCCTCCGGGTTACCATGGTTAATGCACGAGGCTGCCGGGCTGGGTCCCGCGGCCGTCAGTAACCTGGTGCCCGGGCCCGGCCTCGGCCTCCTGCACATGACAGAGGTCTGGGGGGGGGGGATGTAGGAGTCGCGGAGCAGCGGCATTTGAAATTGCTCCACGACAGTGCATGAAGCGATTTCATTGGCTCAGATGCCGGGAGGGCAAGGTTGAGATTGGCGAGGAGCCGCGTGGCTTGTCCTTTTCATCGCGGCTCCTCGATCAGGACGGACGCGTTTCCCACCCACCCTCCCTCATGGGTTGTGGGTGGTAAGGTTGTTGCAGCTGGGTGGGGGGGGTAGAGAGCCAGCGCTCGCCGAGGCGGTGGGGCTTTAACTGATTTAGGAGCAGTGAGGGAGTGAAGGGCTCCCCGGGGTGGGGCGAGACATCCCGGTTGGGGGTCTCGGCCCGGTATAGGTGTGTGGGGGCCGGCCTTTGCTACTAGCATAGCGAGGCAGGCGGCGGGGTTCGCGGGAGAATGATGCTCCGCCTTGCTAATAGTATGGTGGGTGGGGGCATTGTCCGGTGCTGAGGTGGGGGGGTTATGTTGGGATGTTGAATATGTTTGGCCCATGTTGGGCCGGTTGTTATATGTGTTAAATAAAGCTGCGACCAAAGTGGTACCATGATACGGTGTCTTGGGTGTTTTGTATGCGGAAAAGAGTAATGAGAGGGTCCGGGGTAAAAGGTGTGATATGGAGGGTGAGGAGGGCCTCCGGGTTACCATGGTTATGCAGTTAATGCACATATTAGCTGCACATTGTGGACCATGATAACAGTAGCTCAGAGGCTGTGGGGACCCTCCCATCCAGGACCTGCCTGAGCATATCAAAAAAAATACAGTCTGCAATCCAGGAGGAAATTGCTTAGATGCAGGTCTCCCCTGGTTATTAGGGTTAACGGTGACAAAAAGCTGGCAAGACTGACAGAGTTGCTTGGTAGCATCTAGATAATAAAACCCAACATGAGTCCACATAAACTCCTAGGAAATGAACTTGCTGGGCAATGGGAATTTTACAGTCACCAATATCTACCTCCAGGGATAACTGTATATCAGCATCTTGACAAAAGACCATTACTTCTGTTTTAGAAAAATTCCATTTTAGGCCTTGGGATAACAACCACAAAGTGGCCTGGCAAACACAATTACTCATATAGATTAAGGATGTGCTTACATCAGAAACAGGGAGAAACAACATTGTCTTCTGCATAAAAGCAGTACTCTGTTTTCAGAGATTGCAACAGATCACAAAGGGACATAAATAAATATTGAGTAATATAGCAGAGAGGATGGATCCCTGAGAGAGTCCTTGTTCCAAGTTAAGTGACTCGGACTATAGATCCACTGAATCATTGAGTCAAATGCAGCCAATGCATCAAGGAACACTATGACCATGCTCTGGCCTCCACCTAGTGCGTCCAATCACTTATGAACCACTGAGCCATGCCTATAAACATATTTCAAGCTGCTCAAAAAAATGTCAATAAGTTTAGCCAACAATTGCAAGCTGGATATTGGCCAAAGGTTAGACATGGCTGTTAGATCAAGATCCTTTTATTTATTTATTTTTAATATTGGCAGAACCATCACACTTCAAAATAGATGGTAAATACTGCTGGATTACAGAACTGTTAACTAATGAAACCAACATTAGTGGCACTAAGACCTTAAAAGCTTTAAATAAGCAGAGATGGATGGGATCTAGTGTGGAAGCAAACTACATAGGTTGCCCATGACCTTTAACACATCCTCGTTTGACATTAAAGTAAACTCATTCCATCCTAGAGCTCTAATATAGATTGTTTCATTAGAATTTTCAGCACAAAGCAGAACTGAGTCCTTAATATTCTGGGCTTAGTGTTATTGTTCAGATTGTAGATATTGAGCAAATTACTGGGAATCAACCATTCCCTCCATCTCAGTGCTTTGTTTCTGGTCAATCAACCTTTTGAGAAGCCAAATAATTCTTGTGGCTGCGAGATAGCCTTGTTCAACCGAACTGAGTAGTACTCCTTTTTTAACCAAGTTATGACAGAGCGATAGTATGCCATGGGAACAATTCTCCCTATTCTGTTCCATTTTTGATCTGTAACACCAAAAAAGCACAGCTCACGCTGAACACAAGGAAACAGTCACAGGCGTGAATGAACAAGGAAAGACAGAGTCCTTTATTTAAACCAACAGCCGCCCGACACAGGCCGTGTTTCGTACCCTTCGTCAGGGGCTAGCCAGGCAAACAAACTAAAAACATAAACATATAAAACATCAAAATGGTAAGGAAACAACAAGCCAAAATTAAAACCATATTGTTAAAAACAATTGTTAAAACGATAAATGCATGTTAAATAAAACTGAAACATGAAAACATAGAATTAAAAAATAAAAAATATAACATCATACATTTACATAATTAACAAATTCAACAAGGGAGGAACAATAGTGCTCGGGACCTGATGAGAACATGCTTAAAGCAAAACTGAATTACTAACCTCTGCTGTGATGTATAAACCAAATGTCACTTTGCACTGTTTGTGCAGATACTTAAAATATATGCTAATGCTAAAAGAACATAAAAATTATTCACAAAAATATAATAGAATAGATAAAACCATACATCAACACATTGCATATTCAATTAGATCAAATTAACAAACCAAGAAAAGTAGAGAGAAGAGGAAGAGGACAGGATACACAAGCAATTAAATTTGTCAATACATCCAGAACAGTCATGAAATAGCTATAAAAGGGGAAAGGAGGAGGGGGAGGGGAGGGGAGGGGAAGGGGAAAGGGAACGGGGGGGAGGGAGGGGGAGGGGGGAGGGAGAGGAAATACTAAAAAATGATAAGGAGTGAGTCCTTGGAGACAATAAAACCATAAAAACATGAAAAGGGTGATCAAACCACTATGGGTAATGCAGTTGAACTAGCCATCGCATGTCAAGGGGGCAGAAACCACGTTGCAAAACAATGCTTCTTACAAGGATCTTAACAGGCATATTTCAGAAAAAAGTAATCGTAAAATTAAAATGTCCCCATGTTAAAACCAAGTATCAAAATGGTATGGCTATCCCAGTATAATGGCACAGCAACTTAGACCCCTCGCATCAAAAAACTATTACATGCGGCTTGCCGTGGATATCACGGATTGTGTATTTGCAAAGAAAAGCAACAAAGAGGGGGCGTGTGTATGGAGGAGAACTTCAGTAAAGTGCTGTGTGCACAAAATAATAGATGAAGAAACCTACAAACAAACATTTATGAAATTTCAAAATGAAATCGAGCATTCAGGCAAAGAACTAATAAAACATGAAGGGAGTAAACATACCTCAAAAGAACTGCCGTCAATATTTAGTTGACGCGCAGAGGGAAGGAAGACGCCGACACATGCACATATGAAGAAAAAGAGAAGAAATGGGCGGGGCCAATAATGGGCGGGATTAAAAACAAAAAGGTAAGCCGTGCAGCGTAAATCCTGGCATAAAAGTAATGTCAAAACAAGCAACGTAGAATGTATAAAATATTAAACGCAAAACAAATATTTGAAAACAATTTTTATTTTTTAACAGCATTGTTTTATTGTTGTTTTTCATTTTTAATTCTTATCATTAATCATTAGCTGGATGCTGCGTTCCTGAGGGGTGTTTCCTACTTTTATGCCTATTCTTAAATTATCAGCTATATGCCGCGATTTCGAGTATGAGTTTTAGCATGCCCTCGGTTTTTTAATTGTCTTCTGTGGATGAGCTATTAACGGCATTGCTCGATCAATTGGTTTTAACTCTCACATTCAATCCCCTTTTTTTAGCGAGTGCAGTTTAAAAATTATTTTCAAAACCTGGCGTTAGAGGCAAAGTGAAAGAGAGAGAAACCATTTCAGTCAGCAATGTACAGCAAAGGCAGGGAGACCAAGAAAATGATAGTAGTGATACATATGCAGCAGCAGCAAATAGTGCCCAAGTACGAAAGGGCACTATGGTGAGGCTGCACATGGGGTACAGGGGGCTGCAGGCATGACATGCAGTGTGGCAGCTGGGGCACGTGGCAGGCTAGGCAGATGCCTAGGTGACACATAGAAAAGCAGAAACGTAATATCAGCAAGACAGCAACTGATCAAGGTCAAACATACCCACGAGTGTGTGTGTCCCACAGAGTCCCAGGGGACAGTACCCAGCAAATACCCCAAAGGGCACATAACATTGGCAGGCGGTGCCGGGGGGGAAGCATGGATGTCTATGCAGGCACCCCTACCACAGATTACACATCATAGGCAGCCGCCTACCAGCACACTGGATGGCCTGAGACTGTGCACCACCAGCATAAGGGCATGTCAGCATGGGGCCGGAGGGGTGCTGGTGGTGGAGGGGGCAGTGGCATCTGCACACAGCAGACCAAGGTCAAGCCCTGTTCAGGTGGGTGACGTGCACTGCCAAAGACGTCTGTCTGTCTGTGTGACGAACAGTAATGGTATCCCCAGGGAATGACCTGCCTCTGTGGCAGCAGTTTGGTGCAGCACACACAGCCAATGTGTTCAGGGGCAGAAGGTCACAGGTTCAAGTTCCAGCTGTGGCTCCTGCAGACCATGTCCATATATTTTACCCAGTACAAAACTGTGGTAATAAAGAAGGAACCTGTATTGCAGATAAAAGAAACATAAACGCCTATATTTTACCCAACAGAGCACATACACCATAAACATGTGCAGTCTCTAGAGCAGAGGTTCCCAACTTCAGTCCTGGAGGGCCAAACACCATTCAGGTTTCATGCTGTCCCTAATGAATATGCTTGAGATGCATTTGTATGCACTGCCCCCATTGTATGCAAATGTATCTCATGCATATTCATTAGGGACATAATGAAAACCTGGATCCTGTTGGGCCCACCAGGACCGGAGTTGGGAACATCGGCCAGCGCCACTATCCAAAGCCTCATGGAGAGTCAGGTTGTTGGGCCTTGCGTGGAGCAGCATCTACCAATACTAGCACCCACATACCTTAGCAATGCCATCAGAAACATGGAAACACGTTCCACATATATCAAAAGGTTGCTATGATTAATGTCAGATAACAAATCCTAAATTAAACACAATGTCCTAGCAGAGGTTCATCATAGCAACCTTTCTGATATATATGGAGTGTGTTTCATTTGTGGTTTCTGACAGTGTTTACCACCCCGGAGATTGGCCATAACAGTATTGAGTACCTAAGCACTGCCTGCACTGTGGCCAGGACTGGTATGGTGGCCAGGGCTGCCAACCACCTCTATCTTTGTACAATGCTGAAATAGGTGTGGGTGTGTGTGTATGTCTATCCATTGTTTTGTGGCTGATTACACCTTACACAGCTCACAATGCTTGCACAATTGCCCCTGTTAGCCTGCCAATTTGCATAATGCGGAGCAAAGTAATGTGTGTATGGGTCAGACAGGGCAGTCTGGACATGAAAGCATCTGCATAGGGCATAGGACAATGGCTGGGATACTGTAGTAGGCGACCACCACCTACATGGACAGGGTGGCCACAGCATGTCATGCTGGGAGGTCAGTCTCACTCTGACTGGGCAGTGACCATGGCATGTCTAGGTTCCTACATAGTGCTATACAGTGTCTCTCTCAAGTGATATCTGTGAGTTTCTATTTCTGGGGCCCAATCACTGACACAGCTGCTTGGTGTTTGTGCTTACATCCCACCTCTGGGGGCACATAGTTCCCCTAGGAACATGCACTATGTACTGGCTAGCAGACTGTCTGCAGTTCACATCTGTATGGCTGGAACACCTTGCAGGGTGCAGCAGGTGCAGACTGACTGCGTCCTCTGCTGGTGAATGTCAGATCGTGGTGGGGGGGCAGAAGATGATCTGACCAGGCCTACAACCAGTCTGCCATTGGCCCTGTCGCAAGTAGCGATCTGCATCAACTGCCCGTTTGCCAGCAGGACGGGAGTTGCTGGTCCCACAGGCTGTCATCATGTACCTCTAGTGTCCCCATTGCAACCGTGGAGAGTGTGGGTGTGTTGGTGGCAAATCATGTCCCCCACCCTGAGTCTGAGAGGACAGATTGCTATGTTTATCATCATTATGTGAATCCAAGCACACCCCTGCCACAAAACCCAGTGACCATGCAAGCACATGTCAGATGCACTATTTTGAGTACAGCATGGTCCACAAGGGCCAGACATGACTGGCAAATACAAATGGACACAAAAAGTGTGTCTGCAAAGAATACTTATCACACACTGGCAGTGATTAAGACCTGAAGTAAAGCCTACCTCAACCATCCTGGGTACTGTGGACTTGGTGCTGGCCACCCCTCCTCACCCCCAGGGTGAGCACAGAATACGCAAAATGGTGTGGGCTGTAGGTACTCTGTGCTATTAACACACACGGTCAGTACCCCCTACCAAGTTGACGTGCTGTAGAGGTGCATACCCCATCTGGTGAGCAGATGTAGACTGCTGTTCCACATGTGATTTGCATGATGGGTAGTGTTGGTTACACCCTATCCTGGTAACCACAGCAGACAGTTTGTTTGGTGACCTGCACTCTTTCTGTACCCAGCCATTAGTCTGTTTCCACCCATATTAATGTAGCACAATGGTTAATACAATGACCTCAGTGCCAGAGATCATGGGTTGAAGCCCACAGTGGGTTTCTCTCAGTAAGAGTGGTCGGGACAACTCCCTTTTATGCCTGTAACAGTCAGACATATTTATGAAATCAGTCTTCCCAGGAAAAAACACCCTCACCTCAGTTGGCTAACCTAAGGTGCCCTGTAAAGTGCCTTTCTGTGGTTTTACCCTATCCCGGAAAGCACAGCAGAATGTTTGTGCTGTGACCTGCAGTTGTAGTGTAGCCAGCCATTGCTCTGATTAGAGCCATAGAGGCATAGCACACTGCTTAATACATTGACCTCCCAGCCAGTGGTCATGGGTTTGATTCCCCAGTGCTATAACATCACAGAGAGTGTCTGAGGCTGGTTTTTATCCTTGGCTGTAACAGTCAGACACATCTCCTTTGTAGTCTGTGGTTCAAGAGAAATACGCCCTCACCCTAGTCCTGTACCCTAAGGTGGCTCAGAGCGTGGCCTGGCAGGAGGCATGTCACACTGCGCCGTAAGCTAAGGCGCACCAAGTTGCGGCTGAGGCCCAAACGCCGGAAAGCCTGCAACACCATAACGTAAAGAGCCAGGCACCAATTCATTGAAATAAATGGTTCCGCAGCTCCGATATTGGGTGGATGGTGAATGTAAACATGCCCCATACTGTTTCCGGCCCATATCACTGCGCTGGTATGGATAGGTCTCCGTGTACTGGACGTGGGAATGCCACGTGTGCTGTGCGCCGTAGTAGCACGATCTAGCGTGTGTTAGTGTGTGCCACGGTGCATGCATGACGTGTGACATCAAGCCATGCACATCATAAAAAATGGACAGGCGTTCCAGGAAGCCAGCATTTACCAGCAGGGAGCTGAAGATGCTTGCCAAACTTATTTGCACAAGGCAAAGGCACCTCTTCCCTGGCTCCTCCAAACGTCAGGACCTTGCCAGGGTGAGGAGGGAAGGGGGATGCCACACCAGGCGCTATAATACAGCTGCAGACTACCCATGTGAGATAAGTGTATGTGGACAACTCACACAATGGCAGTTGTGCAACACAATATCCAGCAATCATCACACATCATACATGCAGGACATGGTAGAAATACCAGTCTGTGGGCCAATCTGTGACCAATGTAGGTGCGTATGCTGATGTGTGCAAGTCCGCCCTATCCCCAGGAGGCCTTAGACCTCATTCCAGAGGTCTATTTTTCATCCTGGTGTTATGGTAGGTGCTGCTGTTGATCTGTTTAAGTGCACCCTATCCCCAGGAGGTCCTAGTCCTGACCACAGAGGTCTGTTATACATCCTGGCATGCTGGTACCTGCGTCTGCTGATGTGTTGATGTCCACCCAATCCCCGGGAGCCCCAAGACCTGATTACACAGGTATATCATATATATCCTGGTGTTATGATAGGTGTTCCTGCTGATGTGTGTAGGTGTGGGAATCACCCAGGTGTGGGCCGGACCACCCAGAGATCTCGGAATCACGTAGACCCTGGTGTGGGCAGAGAGAAAGGCAGACATGTAGATAGCTCAATGGGGAGGATATGCTGTGTGAGAGAGTGGACAACCCTCACAACGTATATGATCCACCAGACATATACTCCAGGTAGATGGGGTCCTGAGGGTAGCCCCAACCGCATACGTAGAACTGTGCAGACATGGCACTGTGCAGGGCACACAGGGCATGGCAGAACCCATGTGTTTTGTGTGGTGAATGGTGTTAGTGCACCCCCCACCCCCCGTGAATTGGTAATGCACATATCCAGGGGGGCCACATGGGGGACAGGGCACCCATGGAATGACAGGGACAAACAGTGGACATGGACATAGGGGTAACAATCAGGTAAGATGTCTTTATTTATGTACATCCATGTCCCTGTTCCCATCACTCATAACCTGCGTCGGCGTCCACATCATCGGCTACCACGCCCCCACCCACCCCTTTGTGCCGGTGCTGCTGCTGCCACGGGGTCTGCTTCTGGCTGCCGGAAACGTGCAGCCATAGTCTCATTTGCAGTGGCCACATGTAGTATTGCCGCCATCATTGCATCTGCTGCAACACATAGCTGCCTCAGTGCCCGTGTGTTGGACCATTGCTCCATCCTCAGGCCCCTGACCTCTTCTCTAATGGACAGCAGCGCCTCATGTGTGCCTGTGGATGAGACACAGTGTGACCTGTCAGACATGTTATGTACCTCACACCATGACACATGCAGCAGGTGCGGGCCGACACACACTGGGGGCCTGCTACATAGTGGTGTGTACCCTCATATCCTGTTAGCACATTGTGGTGGAACGTCCTGGAGCATAAATGTTACATGCACAGGGCCATGTGTGTCAGTGGGATGTTACAAACTGACGTAGGAACAGATCTGACAGGACAGTGAGGACTGACAGATCTCGAGAGGTAGAAGGGATGCCAGCATGTTCATTGACACTCCCTACGATCAAATGATGGGTGACCAAGGTGATGACACTGAGATAGTGGGCATGAGAGTGTCCCATAACAAGGCCGGGAGAGAGAGGGGGGCATAGATATGTTGAAAGTGGGTAGGGGGGGAAACCTAGGCATAGAAGCAGGGACCAGGGTAAGGGATGAAGCAGAGAATCAGATATGGGCAGGTGGCCACTGTAAGACATGACAGGACATGGTTTGATGGGGGGCTAGGACGATGCATGTGCTGGGTCAAGGTACAGAAGGACGTGTCCCACCCCCATCACCAGGTCCCAGCAGTGTAGTGCCCCCTAGCACAACCTGTCCCACCCCCAGCATCTAGCCATGCGTGCTGACCCGTGACCCTGTTAGACATCTGTGCACATCTCCACACCTTCCCCTATGTGACTGACATGCTGCCTTCCTGATGTGACAGACCACAGATCCCAGACATGGCTATGGGGGCACATATATGTGTTGCGGCCCACTGTCAGTGTGCGGCAGTGTGCCTCCACTGCTGTGTCTGGGGGTGGTATGCCACACCGCCACATGCAACCACCCTACAAGGTACTTACCTTCGGCATCCAGCTGAGATGAGGCGGTATGTGCCCGCAGCTCTGCCAATATGACACCCATGCCGGTGGGTGGTGCACGTGATGGGCCTGGTGTTCCTGGGCAATGCCTGCTGTCCTGGCTCTCTATGTCCTCCACAGCGACTGGGCTGCTGTGTGTGCTCCCCACTGGTGTGGTGCCATCCACTGCCCCGTCCTCCACCCCATGCGGAACGTCATCCCCTGTGGTTGCAGCAATGGTAGTGGTGGCAAACGCTGCCTGTGGAACCATTGTTGGGCCTGCAGCCTCTGGCTCACCGACATCCTCCTCCTCCTCCGCCTCCATGGCTGGAATATCACCTGTGGGGTGGTACAGGGTGCACAGTAGTCATGGGTTTGACCAGACAACATATGTATAGCTCCATTATATGCGTTCCTGTTCTCATTTCATTTGACATCTCATCTACCATTCATACTGGTGGTACCAGAGTGGCTTACACTGGGAATACGTTGCAGACTGCTGACGGGAGATGGCCGCCACAAACTATACTGGACAGGGGAGAGGCAACGGTACACAGGGTAGAGGCTGGGGATACAGGCATGGTGTCATGAGTGGTGGGGAACAATCGGGGTCATGGGGGGGAGGAGCAAGGGGACAGGTGAGGTGGCATACAGACCAGAATGGTGTGTATACAGGGTGGTTTGTGTGCTGTTGTGGGGGGGCTCCATGCGGAAGACAGCGGGAGGCAGGTACTGGAGCAGAGGCCTAGATGAGGGGATAGCAGGGGACCGGGTGGGGCCATTACGTGGATGGGATGGGGTGGGGAGGGACATGCGGATGGGGAGTGTCTGGGTGGGGGTGGATAGCTATCCAGTACTGTGCGGTTTGTGGTGGGATGTTGTGGGGGATGGGCGGGCGTTGATGTGCATGGGGCATGGGAATGTGTCTGTGGCACTGCGGTGCCTGTATACGAGCTGCCCCAGGTGGTGCGAAGGCTTGGCTAAATGCAGTCAGTATGGCCTTGGTAATGTCCACCCCAATGTCTGGGGAGGGTGGAGTGGGGATTCCTACTGTATGTTGTCAAATGACAGAGTACTATGTGTCTGCTGTTGGTGTGATGTCGTTGGTATTTATTTGCGTCTACCTCATGATCTCAGGATGATAGACCGTCCAGTGTCACTGTTCTGGGACATGTTTCTGGACAGGTACTAGCAAACACACATCATAGCTGTTATAGATGGGGGTGCGGTCACAGGTCACTGTGTGTTGGGTTAGTGGCGTAGCCCTCATGTATGTTTTCTCATGTCATATTGTGATGCATGACTGGCCGCAGTTGTATGCTGCTTCTGTGTGACCTATATGGCAGGTGGGAATAGCAGCTGTATGTGCTGCGCAAATAGGGATGAGGACGGTAGGCCCTCCCTGTATGTACGGTCTCCTTTCCTCTCGTGCACAGTGGGGGCAGGGTGGCAATCAGCCTGGCTGATGTACTGCCCTCCCCCCTGGTTCTGTACACCTGTTCGGTGCTCTACTACATCCAGCACTGTGACTGTCTTGCACAGAGCCCCAGGTACCTGTCACAAACCCCCTGTACGGACCTTGCAAGGTGTTTCTGGTTGTGTAGCCCCAAGTTGCCTGTGGTAGGCCACACGTGTTCTAAGGACATAGGCTCACAACACCCCTTCCAGGGCCAGCGTGTGATGGGCCGATAGCTGTACGTGTGCTGTATATCTCAGGCCTACCTGACTGTGGATGGGCCGTGTCCAGCGCTGCAGGCAGTCCGTGCAGGTAGATGGGGCCAAGCCTTTCCGCTAGCTCCTGCTTGAGGGGGGTCAGGCTGGGAACAAAGGGGGCACTCACACCGGTGCCCAGCGCATGTTGCCTCTCTGACACCATGTGCACACGGACACCGCGCTTGATGTCGTTAAAATGCTTCCTCAGGCTGTTGAGGTCCCTGTGTGGTCCCCCGGCCTGGGCAATGGTCTCCTGGACCTCCTCCCACATGTGTGTGCATGTTAGCACAGTGGTTCAGCTGCTCAGACGGCCATAGAGAACATCATAGTGCTCGAGAACACTGGCCAGCAGGATGTGGTTCTCCTGCTGGCTGAACCTGACTTCCCTCTTCCTCTCCTCAGCTGGCACGGACTTGCACCTACGTTTGGCACTGGGTGGATTCTCAGGCTGCTCTTGGATGGGCTGGGACACACACGATGGCCCTGCAATCCCCACCTCAGGCTCACCCCTCCCTGCCGCCTCTGGGGACCGCTGGCCAGGTGTTTCCCCCTCACCCCCTCCTGTCACATCATACCGCTGCATGTCCCTGCGCCCTGTGTCCTCTCCCTCCCTGTCACACATCTCCGCCTCTGCTGCTCCCCACCTACTATGCCCTTGCCTGCTCCTCGCCTCATGGGCAGCATGCACAACAGAGATAGATCTTGGAAGATTTTTTTCCAGGCACAAAAACTAGATCTAAACAGTGATCTTTCTTTTGGATAGCTGTTTTAATGAACTGTATATGATTCAAGAGCTCCATCAAGCCCAGAAAGTACATTTAGATGGCTGAAAAGGAGGGCCATTCAATGGTTACCTTCAGATTGCCTTATTAGAAAGATTTATATTCAAGGAAAACAGATGTTCCCATAATTGACTAGAGCCAACTACTAAGTTTGACAGATGATAAATCAAACACATTCCCCGATCTCAGAAAGAAAACATTAAATATTTGAAACCCTCTACACTTTCAACATTGAATCTAGATTTTGCTTAGTCTTCTCTTAAGAACATAAGAATATAAGATATGCTATACTGAGTCAGACCAAGGTCCATCAAGCCCAGTATCCTGTTTCCAATAGTGGCCAATCTAGGTCAAAGTACCTAGCAGTTTCCCCAAAAGACACAGGTTCCACAATGCTTTATTGTATCAAGCAGTGATATCCTGGGTTCCTTTTAATAATGGTTTATGGACCTTTCCTCCAGGAACTTCTCCAAACCTTTTTTAAACACATCTACATTAACAGCTTTTACTACATCCTCCGGTAACAAATTCCAGAGTTTGATTTCATGTTGAGTGAAAAAATATTTTCTCTTATTAGTCTTAAATAGGTTACCCTGTAGCTTCATTGCATGTCCCATAGTCTTTCTATATTCTGATGACGTAAACAATCAATCTACATTTACCCGTTCCACTCCATTTATTAATTTATAGACCTCTATCATATCTCATCTCAGCCAACTCTTTTCCAGGTTGAAGAGCCCTAACCTTTTTAACCTCTCTTAATAGGGATATCCTTCCATCCCCTTTACCATTTTGGTGGCTCTTCTGTGTACCTTTTCTTTTCTTTTTTCTTTTATATTTATAGTGTATACAAATTATTACAAGGATACAATCACTTGCACAGGAAATAGAGAAATCAGAGAATAAACGCCATATATACAAAAATTCAGAAGAAATAAAATAACCTGAAATTTCCACTCTAGCCCACAATATGGGAGATCCAAAGAAAAAAGGAAATATTCAACAATGAACACTAATAGGAAATATATCGGCCATTCCATCAAGACGGAGTAGAAAAGGCGACAGCCCCACCACTAACAACCCCTCGGGCATTTTAAAAGGAAATTAATTGAGATGGAAAAAAGAAAATATAAGAGTTACCTTCTAATTTAACAAGACACTTACAGGGATATTTCAAAAAGAAGAGCCCACCCAATTGAAAGACCCTCGAGTGCAGGATTAAAAATTCCTTCCTGCGTCTTTGGGTTTCCCTAGCTAGATCAGGAAACATGTGTACCACGCAGTCCTTAACCCTTTCCAGGCCGAGCCCAAAACTCTTGGGATCCAAAATTCTGACTAAATATTCCTATCAAATGGTATACATGACCATAGCAGAAGGAAAATCACTATTAAAACATATTGAATAAGACGGGTACAATTTTCCTGAAATATGCAAAATTTAACCCGGCTACAGAATGTGGATTAAAATTTTAAAGTAGGCCTTGAAAAGGTTAAAGACAACATTCCTCTTCTTAAAAAAAACATTTTTAGAAGCCATTCCATATCTGATGTTAAGGCAAAAGTTACTAAGCAGGTAGCAGGAGAAGCCATATCCATATCCAAAGACTCTAACATAGAAGTAACATTCAAAACATCTACCACTTGTAAACCAGGTACATCAACATCTGAGGAAACCTTTTGACCAGTAGGTATATAATATATCTTGACCAATGGTGGGCAGAGCTCAGGAGAAACCCCGAGAACCTCTAGCATATAACTTTTAAACATTTCTTTAGCGGAAATACCCGCCACTTTTGGAAAATTAATCATATGTAAATTAGTCAATCTTGAATGGTTATCCAGGGTTTCCATACGAATCCTCATGTTCCCGGAATCCTTCATCAATGCCTCAACCTGAGAATCCAAACGCTCAGCTCGGGCAGAAGACTCAGTAACAGTAGATTTAAGTAATTCAATAGACTCAGAATTCAAACAACAGTTCTTCTCAGTCTGTACCACCTGGACTTGCAAGCTTTGAACTTGAGGAATAATAGCCTCACCTAGCTGCTAAATAGCTGACCAAATGGCTTCCAGGGTAAGCTGCTCCGGTCTCTGCAACTCAGAGGAAAAGGGCATCGGCTCAACTGTAGCTACTGCCATCTCAGGGGATGATGCTGGTAAAGAAGCTGCTCCCCTTGCTTCAGATGTCAACCGCTGCACTCCAAGCATCTCAGGGGAAGAAGGAATTCGCGAGTGCACTCCCCCACTCGCGATCATGTTCAGTGGCGACCCCAGCGAAACTAAAGGCTCACCTCTGTAAGGCGCCTCTGCTTCCTCATCCTCTGAACGAACTCCTGCACATGCTTGCTTCGGAGGCCTCCTCACTTCCGGGGGCGTTAGGTCACTGCCCAAAGGAGATGCTGAGCTCACCGGCTCCAGCGAGCTCTCAGCCGGGCTTCTCACCCCTAACTGTGGCTTGCCGTCCTGACGAAGATAAGTGTCCAAAGGACCAACAAAAGGTAAATCGGAGGGAGCTGGCAGGGGAGTCTGGGGAACTAACCCAAACCGAACCTTCCTCCGATGCGACATTAGGAAACTACATCAGGAACGACTGCCTCTGAAAACGCCATCTTGGATCCTTAGTACACTCCTGCACCTTTTCTAATAACGCTATATCCTTTTTAAGATACGGCGACCAGAATTGCACACAATATTCAAGGTGCAGTCACAACATGGAACGATTCAGAGGCATTATAATATCCTTTGTTTTATTTTCCATTCTTTTCCTTATGATACCTAGCATTCTATTTGCTCTCTTGCACACTGGGCGGAAGGTTTTAACATGTTATCCACTATGATGTCTTAATCTTTTTCCTGGGTGGTGGTTCCTAATATGGAACTTTGCATCATATAACCTTAGTGTGGGTTGTTCTTTCCTAGGTGCATAACTTTGCACTTGTCCACATTAAATTTCATCTGCCATTTTGATGCCCAGTCTTCCAATTTATCAAGATCCTCTTGCAATTTTTCACAGTCCCCATGGGTTTTAAGAATTGTAAATAGTTTTGTGTCAACTGCAAATTTGATAACCTCACTTGTTATTCCCGTTTCCAGGTCATTTACGACAATGTTAATAAGCAGTGGACCCAGCACAGATCCCTGGGGTACTCCACTGTTCACCTTTCTCCATTGGAAAAATTGGCCATTTAGCCCTACCCTCTGCTTTCTATCTTTTAACCAGTTCCTGATCCACTATAGTACACTGCCTCCTATCCCATGACATTTTAGTTTTGCGAAAAGTCTCTGATGAGGGACCTTGTCAAAGGCTTTCTGAAAGTCCAGATACACTATATCAACTGACTCACCTTTGTCTATCTGTTTATTCACACCTTCAAAAAAACATAACAGATTAGTTAGACAAGAATTTCCTTGTCTAAAGCCATGTTGGCTGTCTCCCCTTGAGCCATGACTATCTACTGTATATGTTCAGTAATTTTTTCTTTATGATGGTTTCAGTAGTTTCCTGGATCATCCCTGGAACCCTTTTTAAAAATTGGCGTTACATTGGCTATCCTCCAGTCTAAAGGTATTAGAGATGATTTTAATGATAGTTCACAGATTACTAATAGCAGGTCTGCAATCTCATATTTCAGTTTTTTCAACACCCTTGGATGTATATCATCCGGCCCAGGTGATTTGCTACTCTTCAGTTTATCAAATAGTTGTAATACATCTTCCCAGTGTATTGATATTTCTTTCAATTCTTCCGTAGTATTACCTTTAAATACCACTTTAGTCATGGGTAACATCCCTATATCTTCCTCAGTAAAGACCGAAGCAAAGAATTCATTCAGTCTCTCCACTATGGCCTTGTCCCCTTTTAGTGCCCCTTTTATCCATCTACAGTATCATCTAATGGTCCAACTGACACTCTCACAGGTTTTTTGCTACGAATGTACTTGAAAAATTCTTTATTATGCGTTTTTGCTTCCACAGCAAGCTTCTTCTCAAATTCTCTCTTTGCCTGCCTTATCAATGCCTTGCATTTAACTTGCCAGTGCTTGTGCAAATCCTCCAAGATACCTGAGAGCACGACTCAACTTTATAATTTGTAGGACAAAGCTGGCTCAAAATCATAGAATCACTGCTCGAGATCCAAGATTCACTAACACATACGATATCTATTTCAACATCCATCACTAAGTCATGAATATTTTATGCCTTGGTTTTACAGATCAAGCATTAAGTAAACAGTCAGAGACAAAATAATTTGTTCATGTTGAAAGTGTAGATTAAGTTGTATAGATTGATGCAACAAACTCTAAGGGCCCTTTACTAAAGTGCAGTAAGTGTTAGCACTTACTGTACCTTAACTGCAAAAAATAAATGCAGAATGTCCCCTAGCAATAGTACCACAAGATTATTGATAGGAGTCAGATCTACCATATTGAACCCAGGTGGCATGATCATGTTCTTGACTGGAGACTGAGGTGCATCTGCCCCAAATTACATGCATCAGTACATTGACGTACCATATGCCTTAACCAGATTACTTCATTCGGTTTGTCAGGCTCCATCTCTGGTTCTATTCAAATCCAGGCTGCTTTTGAATCTTGACCCTCTTATTCTTCTGTTTACCACCCATGTTTCCCCTTAGTTCTACTTATTCCCCTGTCTATTGTATTGGTCTGTCTTCCAAAGATTGTGAACTCTATTCAGCAGGGACTGTCTCTCATGTGTATGTGCACAGTGCTGCGTATGTCTTGCAGCCCTATAAAAATTATAAATAGTAGTCGTAGCTGTAATATGATCATGTTTAGGATCGATAGTAGGATCTGTAAAGTATGACTGGTGTTGGGATCGTGACTGTGGGAGGGTGCCGTTATCCACACTGATTTCCTTTTTTTCTTGGTCAGGCCTTGAGGCAATGGCCATGCTGTCTGACTGCCAGTAGGTGGCGTTAAGTGCAGCCATGCTTTTCAGCAGTCGTGACAGTTAGCATATGGCAGCATCTTACATATTAGCTGTCACTGGCCGCCATGCCCATTCTCTGCCCCAGTCCTGCCCCCTTCCATGGCATGCAGTTAGCACGCGCCTAAAGTAACTGCTACTGCGCTCGTGCTATTTTGCATGCTAAATGTGCATTAAACCCTGTATAATCATTATTGCAGTTTACTAGAAGGGCCCCAAATTTACTAAAAGGGCCCCTATATTGTATTTTTAGACATCAGAATATGAAAAATGTGCAAGAATACGGAGACTCTTACAGGCCCTGTTTTAAATGAATCAACCCTGAGAGACAGAGCCATTGTGAGGGCTGAGAGTGCTAGTGGACTGTCTCTGGTGGTCTCTTCTCTGAATATCTTTTCGTAAGGTCAGGACAACTATTGCTTTTGGCCCAAATTATTTTCTTTTTTTTTCATGCTTTTTTTCTAGAACAGTTGAAATTAAGCAACATCTGAATAACTCTTTAGGCAAAAAATGGATTGTATTGAATTGAATCCCTAGGTAGGAAGGGAATTGTAAATTTGATTCCATTTATTTTTGCCAAATTCTAATCTGGAATTTTCTTAGTATGCAAATTCCGGTTTAGTTAATTATTCTAATGAACTGTAAAAAAAAGCACTATGCCGCCTGTGCTTATATAGCCATCTGTGCTTACATAAGTGCTTATTGATAATATATCATCAACCAGTGATGTTTTTCAATATAATTTATGATAAGCTTAATTCTAAGTAGTAAACAGACAAGAAAATCCAAACAAAACAAGCAAACATACAAATCTATTTATGTCTTTTTAAAAACCCCTGACATTTGATTTACCCAGTGCAGGTGAGAAAGGAGGCTGTGGCAACCAACTGTTTTGGAAGGATGTTGAATAAAAAAAATAGCTATTCAGAGCTGGAATAGAGACTGCATAAAAGTCCAAATGGTGGCTGATTGTGTGATGAGATAATAATGAGGTATTTTGGGTTGGGGTTGTAAGCCATGGACTTCATTAGTTCTCCGTCACATTAGGGCATGTTTTCTAATGGTAGCGCACAATTGAAATGTGATATCAGTACAGAGGCCCATGCTAATATGTGTAGATATATGCCTCCACCCCCTGTGCTGATACTGCTTTGGAATCGTGGGGTACTGCACTAACCAGCACGTGGATGCACTTAACGCCACCCATTGAGAGGGGTGGTTAGTGCACCCTCATTAAAGGCAACAGCCAAGGTTAGCGCATGCCCACACTAACTGCGACGTTCCATCAATGCCCACATTATGCCCTTAACCCGCCCTGTCCCCACTCACTAATGTGCTAATCAGTTATCACAGAATCACTAGCGCACTACCCTATATCAAATGTCAGTGTGGGGCACTTGGTGTGCATTGAACCCCACACTTCCAGTTAGCATATTTTGGCAAAAATGCCCCATAGTTCATGAGGCTTGTTGATAGCCCTCTCCTATTAAAAAATATGGAAATTTCATCGAGCATTCTTGGGTGATGACATGAATATGAACATAGGGTAAAAGACTAAAAACCCTTCAATTTGCATTATCATCTTATTTACATTTACCGCAGCTCCATTGGATTCAATGAGGAAAACCTCAGTACTCACATCCATACAAAAAAAAAATGCTTAATGGGTCAAATGACAAACCACTATACCTCAACAAGTGGTATAAGCTACTACTGGTCTACAAGTCAGCATATCTACAAATGTACTTAAACAAACTACATTATTTGTGTTTGGTACATTATTTATTCTCAGTCCTGCTCTCATGCTTAATCTGTCTGTGAAGGGACATCATTCATAGTACATTACGCACACAATTTTTCCTTATACAAATTTTCCAGTCTTCAACTTCTAAGTTGGTTTCATGGTTTCACACCTTTGAGTCCCCTTGAGCACATCAACACAGACCAGCAAACCTAGTGGTACTAGCCACAAAACTTCACACCTACCCTGCAGTTATGTCATACATTCTGCCCCTGCAAGCTAGTATCTACACAGCTGTCACTGACACAGTGCTTTCTAGATTAGGATATGCCATATACCGTCCCTAGTTAGAGAGGAAATGAATGATAGTTGAAGTGCTAGGGTTTTATTTTTGTTATTAATTTTCCTCTGGTGTTTGCTTCTAGCACTTACATTGTACCATTTTGTCTTTTCCCTTAATGTTAATTGTATTTTTATGTTGATGGATGCCCTATTTCCCTTCAATTGCTCGGAAACCGAGTAGTTATCCAGTTTCAGCACCTACATATTGTGCTATCTGCTGTTTCCTATGTTTAGTCTCTATCCAGATAGCAAAAATGGCATGAAGTTAGGACAGCCCTTGACCCATCCTTACTTTATGTGGTTACCTATCTGGTTAGTGGGCTGAAAATCATCGCCAGTCGGATAGATACTGGGATTGCCCCAGCCCCACCCATGGACCGTTCTGGCACTAACTGGATTGTGTCAAAGCAGTCTATGGGGCTATTCAGTGGCACTATCCAGTTAAGCCACTAATATGTATCTTGCCCACTAGGCTTAATGCAATTGGCAAGTCCTGCAAACTACATAAACTCCTTTGAGTATCGACTCCTTCGTTTTTATCATGTTCCGCTCCACTATTGTCTTCCGATCCTTTCGTCTGAAATGCAGAATGAAGTTGGAAATAGAAGTTACTATTTCTGAAGAATGAATCTCTTCCTTAGATCTGCTTTTATGTGTTTTTCTTTCCATCGGGTTGATAAAAATACTGCCTCTAATAATATTGCTGTCTATGACAGATGACTCTACCACCTTATTGCATTTTACTGGTACAAAGAAATGTATGTAAGCAAGAAAAATCGAAAGTAACTGAAATTTCTACCATCGTAGTAAAAAGCAATATACCATATCATCTTTCAGTGACCCTGCTATGACTCTATTACATGTGAGCCAATCATGTGGTAGATTAACTAGGTAAGTGCTTCTTAACGCACAATGCTGTTATATGTAAACCGCGCTGATTTTTATGAGTGCGGTATATAAGAACAATAAATAAAATAAAAAATAAATAAAATAAATTAACGTCAGAGTGCACTAAAGATCATTTTAATGGCATAAATATACTAAGGGGTATGTTTACTAAACTGCGTTAGTGCAATTCGCGTTAGGAGCCGCGGTAGTGACAGAAACCCCAAATAAGGACATGGGCGGTACATTGTTACCACTAACGCGCGTTCCAAAAACTAACGAGCGTTACAGGGCGCCATGGCGTGTTACTGCGCGTTAATCGTAAGAAGGCGTACAGACACAAAGCACTGAAACAGAGCTGTAGCACAATGGTTACTGTACTGACCACTGTTACAGGCAGCATGGGTTCGAGTCCCCAGTGTGCCTAAAGCAGAAGGCTGGCCCAGGCATCACCCTGTACATTACATAGGGAATGAGGAGGCATGTTTTTCTTTACGTTGAGTAGTGGTGTCAGAAACACACCTTCGGAGTGTGCCTAGCCACGTACATTGGTGCGTGCGTTGGTACGGGCGTAGCCCCGTGCGTAGCTGCGTGCATACAATCGTGCATGGGTACGTGTGTTTTTACCAGCGTGGGCACTGTATATTACAGACTCTTTAGGGTGTCTCGCACCTATGCATTATGCCAACAGATGTACGTGTGAGCAGATGCTGGATTTTCACAGGGTTGGATTGTGCCAGTCACACCCATGATGCACTGCACATGCAAATCAGCTGTCCACAGATACACACCATGGGGAATGCACCCCCACAGCAAATCAGCCTGGTAGGGGGAACTGACCATGTGCACCCCCACAGCACCTCGGCCTGGTAGGGGGAACTGACCATGTGCACCCCCACAGCACCTCAGCCTGGTAGGGGGAACTGACCATGTGCACCCCCACAGCACC
Organism: Ichthyophis bannanicus; assembly: GCA_033557465.1. Lineage (NCBI taxonomy): Eukaryota > Metazoa > Chordata > Amphibia > Gymnophiona > Ichthyophiidae > Ichthyophis > Ichthyophis bannanicus. The sequence goes on from CM066031.1 coordinate 1,311,788,044, forward strand.
TCAGCCTGGTAGGGGGAACTGACCATGTGCACCCCCACAGCACCTCGGCCTGGTAGGGGGTACTGACCGTGTGTTGTACTGGCACAGAGTAGCTACACACCGTCACATTGTGTGGGTACTGTGCTCACCCTGAGGGTGCAGTGAGGTGCCCAGCACCAGGTCCACAGCACCGTCCATGGCTGAAAGAGGCCATGGCGCAGGTCCAAAGCAGTGTTAATGTGTGAGATAGGTAGTTTCTGCAGAAACACCTTGGATATCTCTGTCTGTTTCAGTCAGGTGCAGCCCCCATGGACCACCACACCCCTCCCCCAGGGCCAATGGTGGCAAACAGGGTCTCCTAACAATAGATCCACATTCTACCTCCCTGCAAAGGTGGCAGTAGAGGGGAACATCAACCCCAGTCCTGCTGAGGAACAGACACCCCACAGGGCAGTCAATGCAGCTCTGTACACATTCATAACACAATAGCAGACAGACATTAGGCCTGGATATGCTAAGCTGCACCCCACCACTATCTGATATTCTCCTGCTGCAAGCCATCAGCCGCTGCACCCTGCAAGCCACTCCATCAAGACACATACCAGCTGCAAACAGCCTGCTAGTTAGTCAATAGTGCATGTGCCCAGTGGAGATGCATGCACCCAGAACTGGGATGTCAGCATACACAGCAAGCAGATAAATCAGTGACTGGGCCCCAAAAGGAAACCCATATCTATCACATGAGAGAAATACTATATAGCACTATGGGGGTGCCTAGCCATGCTGTGGTCACTGCACAGTCAGGTTGAGAGTGATCTCTCAGCAGGACATACTGAGGTCACCCTGTCTGTGTAGGTGGTGGCCAGGCACTAAAATGTCCCAGTCAGTGCCCTATGCCCTGTGCAGAGGCACCCTGGCCAGGCCACCCTGTCCGGCCTATACCCATGGTACCTTGCTCCTCATTATGCACATTGGCAGCCCAATACTGGCAACATTGCTGGCAGCGTGGGCTGTGGAAGGTGTTTGCAGCCACCATACACTGGATAGACAGACAGCCACCCCCACACCTATGCCAGCATTGTGCTACTATAGAGGTGTTCAGCAGCCATACCCACCACACCAGTCCTGGGCACAGTACAGGCATGGATATGGTACGCAATACTGTTGGGGGTCACTCCCCAGGGTGGTAAACACTGTCAGAGACCAGACCTGCAGCACACACCGCAGACATCAGAATGATTGTTATGGTGGAGCTCAATGAGCAAAATGTGCTTAACGTAGGAATTGATATCTGCCAGTTATCATAGGAAACATTTGATGGCTGTGTACCATATACCCAGGTGTAGGGTGGCATTGCTAAGGTATGCAACTGCTAGTATTGGGAGATACAGGCAGGGCCCAATGCCCTGCCTCTCCAGGAGGCATTGGCCAATGGGGCCTGTGGGTGTGTGTGTGGGTGTGTCTGGCCTGTTGGCTGCTGCTTTACGGCAGAGTTTCCCAACTCCAGTCCTGGTGTTCCAAACACTGTTCGGGTTTTCATGCTGTCCCTCATAAATATGCATGAGCTACATCTGCATGCCATGGGGGTGGTGCATAGATATGCAGCACAGGCATCTTTATTAGAGGCAGCATGGAACCTGAATGGGGTGGGGCCCTCCAGGACTGCATTTGCGAGACTCTGCTCTAGGTAATGCGCCTGTTTATGGTGTCTGTGTTTGGTGTGGTAAAATATAGGAGTATTAATCATGCGTATGTTCTCTGCAATAAAGGAGTGTCGTTACTATCACTGTTTAGTGGTGGGTAAAACTATGGGGACTGGGTTGACAGGAGCCCCAGCTGGGATTTGAACCTGTGACCCTCTGGTCTTACAGGCACTGGCTGTGTCTGTTGCACCACACTGTGGCCACAGAGCCAGTGCAGTCCCTGGAGGTAGGAAAACTGGCCTGATGAGTCGGAAACCCTGCTCTGCCCAATTTTACTGTGGGCTCATTTACCTTGTATGAAGACAAACGTGCACATAAACCTCAAAAAAGACCTCGGAAAAAGGGGCACACACCCATAACCAAGCTGGGCAACAATGATATCATTGGGCAACATTTAAAAACACTCCCAGGAAAGCTCCAATAAAATGAAATGATTTTTGAAAGGGTCTACGGAGTGTAGACCCTTCCACACATCATTTCTTTTTTTTGGAGCGTTCCTGGGAGTGTTTTTTATTGTTGCCCATTGCTATCACTGTTGCCCAGCTGAATTATAATTTTTACACTGTTTCTTGTGGTCATTCTAAAGTTTTATTTGCAATTTTGTTCTGTGCACCTGTATCACACTGCTCACGTTTTGTAGGTCTCCCCGGTTTTGCTGTACATTGCTGACGGAAATGGTTTCTCTTCTCTTTAATATGCCTTTAACGACAGGTTTTCATTCGCGTTGGAATTGAGCTCTGCACTTCAGCGCGTTAGTGTGAGGGGAGCCTCTCCCCGCCCACTCTCCGCCCATTGACCCCTTCTCTCCGCCCACTCTCCACCTTCTGCGCTGTTTTAACGCGCCGCGGGGCTTTACGATCGTTAACTACGGTTAACGCGCGTAGTATGACGTTAACGGTTGTTGGCGCGTGATTACACGCGTTATACTGCACTTACTATTGTTAACGTCGTACAACGCGCGTTATTCACATTTACCGCACTTTAGTAAACATACCCCTAAGAGGCCTATTCCCTACTGGACATCCAGCCACTGTATGGGCCCTCAGAATCGGGTCTACCGGCCTGTACATTCAGGCCTGGCTCCGATTCTAAAGGGCTGCATGCCCTACAGATCCCTGACTAACTCAGTCAGGCTCTTGAATGGAGCTACGATTGCCAGCCATGGGACAGAACTCCCCTTTCCCCGCAACCTGACCCCCAATCCGGCCTACCATGACCATGATCGGGCTGTGGAGGGCCCACTGCACCCCCCTGCTGCTGGCCTCTGATGTCCCCCGATGTCCAGGAGGATTTATTCCACCTCTAAGGTAGAATAAGTCCCCCATCTAGAAGGCTGATCCTGGACATACAGGGCCGACCTCAGAATCGACCCTGTACATCTGGTGTGATGGCCCGACCACGCACCACCCTCGCTCCACCTCCTGCCTGCCCCCTCCTGCCCCCATCTAAGGCTCTCCGTACAATCCCGCTGTTCATACAGGGAGCCTTGCATGAGGACGGCAAGGGGAACAAATAGCAGGAATGTACATCCAGGCAGGAGATAAAATCATTTATTCTTTTCACTTGTTTTAAATATGACTCTCATGGGTTCAGATGTGTCACATGAAAGACATGCAGTTCATATGTAACTTTATGTTTGGCAGATATATGATGTGATCTGATATGAGAAATAAGTGAAATATCCAGGAGGCAGGTGGGAAAAGCATCATGGTTTAAAGAGATGTTGCTTTTCTATAAATAGGCCATAAAATAAATTAGATAAGAAAGGGGAGAAAATGCTTGAAATCATATTTGATGGTTAATTATTTCAGAGAGGGGGAAATTCTGTAAGATCACATGTTCAAACTGAAATAACTCACGCATTTGACTGCAAAAAATATTGCAGATTTTGAAATATCCTACTCTGTTGAAAGAAGATTCCCACATAAAAAGTGTCTGCCTGTTTCTACCTTAGCAAACCTGTGATTTTGCCATTAATTTAAATAGATTTAGTTAGTAAAAATTATCTGCTGCAGTGGCATTCCCAAACTCGTGGGCACCCACAGCAGGGCCTCCCCTTCTTGTGGCGCACACCCCATTGGGCCCATATGGCGAAGCCAGCATGCAAACCTACCTTAACGTCATGGGTGACTTGCTGCACTGCCTCCGTTCCAGGCTCAGCAGCTGTTCCCTCCTGGGCCAAAGCCTCACGATTCTTGAACGGGCTATCTTCAAAGGTCCATTCTTTGAGCAGCCTTACGTTTATATGCCAGGCTTTTCGCTATATATCCATCCTGATCCCAAGAAAGAAAATAGAATGCTAAGAATCATAAGGAAAGGAATGGAGAATAAAACCAAGGATATTATAATGCCTCTGTATCGCTCCGCGTTTCAACCACACATTAAATATTGTGTGGTCGCCATATTTTAAAAAGGATATAGCAGAATTAGAAAAGGTATGGAATACAGCAACCAAAATGATCATGGGGATGGAAGGATACATCTATGGAAGGGGATGGAAGGATACATCTATTCCTTGTCCTTTATCTTCCTTAAAGATAAAGGACAAGGAATTAATAGTAAAACCTACAATACGATACCTAGGTATCACCCTCGACCAGCGCCTTAATATGAAAACCCACATAAAAAACATAACAAAGCTAATATATCACAAGATACGCACACTACGCACACTACGCCACTTACGACCTCTACTTGAACCCACAGACTTCAGAACAGTCTACCAAGCCTTGGTAATGCCTCACCTCGACTTCGCAAATGCAATTCTATACGGTCTCCCCCAGTCAACATTAAATCCTCTCCAACTGGCGATGAACACCGCCGCCAGAGTACTTGAAGGAATATCAAAGACAGATCACATAACTCCTATCCTAAAAAGACTCCACTGGTTACCAACCAACGCGAGAATCCACTACAAGATCCTGATCACCACATTCAAAGCCCTAAACAACCAAGCACCATCAACGGTCACCAGCCTTATACACTTACAGACCCCCAATAGATCCAGAAGATCAGCTGCTATAAATACACTAACAACCCCAAAACAAGCAGTCAGATACACCAAGGAAACAACTAAAAGAGCCTTCAGTATCCACGCTCCAATAGCCTGGAATACCCTCCCACCAGAATTGAGAGCTATAGCCAGCCTAACACAATTCCGAAAAAGGCTCAAACACCACCTCTTCTTAAGCTACTTTCCCATCTAATCTTTCACAAGGAAAATACTACCGACACAATTCCGACCTAGACATTCCCCAAATGATAACCAAATGTGAATAATGTATATAGATTATTGTAGATAGTTATCTAGTTGATATAGTTTACCCTTTTATTCCCAAGTTCAAAAACCCCTGTTACATGTAAAATGCATTACAGTTCCCTGTATGTATATGTTTTGTTTCATGTAAACCGCACTGATGACAATAGTGCGGTATATAAGAGATGTTAAATAAATAAATAAAAAATAAAATCATGAAACATGCATGCAGGTAGCCTATTTCCAGCACCCCACATCCAGATATGCAGGCACCCTACTCTGAGCATCACACACATACAGGCACCCCACCTCTGCACCACACAGCTGTAGCTTAAAGGGTCAGTAGGGATGCTGGGAGGGGGAGGAAGAGGAGTGGGGTCACTGCCTTCTGTTGGCACTGAGCAGTAGGCCATTAAGAGCCTGATTTACTAAGCTTTTTCCCATACACCTTTTTGGAGGCGGGGGCCTACACTACGACCTAGATTCCAGCAGCCAGCCCATAGATCTTTAGGTCAGCTCCCAGAAAGGTTAGCTAGATTCTGAGAAAAATTGTCAAGGCCTGTCTCCTTTAAAGATAAGGTGGCATGCTGAGCACATGGAACTTGGCAGTAACATGGTGCTGTGCCCCCGGCTCTCTGCTCCCCACCTACTACCTGTGATTGGCAATCCATGTCATGTAAGGAGATTCTCCCACCATGTCTTGTGCACTACTCTGTGTGTGCGGTTGTGCCAGGGCCGACTGAAGGAGATGAGACGCCCTAGGTAAACTTCATCCCTTGTGTGCCCCCCCCACGCAGCACCCATTGCCATCACCAATGCCGCCCCTCTCCGAGAACTGCAGCGGCAGCAATGGTTACAAACAGACCCATAGCACTTACCTTTAAACTTTGGTGCCACAGGGTTGTTTGTTTCCGCTCTTCCTACACCCGATACCGAGTTCCTGTTTGCAGACAGGAAGTCAATATCGGCCAGTCTGGGAGGGGCAGCAGCAAATAGCCCCATGGCACTAAAGTTTAAAGGTAGGCTCTGTGGGGCTATTTGTGACTATTGCTGCTGCTGCAGGTTCTGAGACGGGTGACAGCAGCAGCAAAGAGCGCCCCCTGAGGGCCGATACTCCAGGTTACCACCTACTTCATCTAATGGTAGCACCGGCCCTGGGTGGTGCTTGTGTTCGGGTTAAAATACCCTGTGAATCCCTGTGCAGCCATTTATTTTATTCTAGGGGACAGACACGAGTTGACTTTCCTTGGCAACAATCCTTGTTGGTTTTGCTGTTACTTGCAGCAGGGATAGTCAAGCCCGGGACCATGTTCTTGGGCATGTTATTGGGCACTGGACATAGCATGATTGTGGCATGTGGGCCCTGAACTAGTTACAGATTGAATGACAGCACTGCTAGTTTCATGGTGGTCTGTGGATTCTTACACATACAAGGTGTTTTTGATCTTTGGCGCAGGTGTTTTATTAATAAAGCTGCGGTGAAGTTGTTCCACCAATGTCAGATATTGTGTCTTTTATTTCCCTGAGCTGCACCCCATCCTCTACCTTCAGGGAAGGGATAGCCGGGCAGGTAAATGGGTGATGAGACGCAGGACCACAGCTGTCTATGTTACTATATGAGAACAGAGCTAACAAAACTTTCTTCCTCTAATGTTACATAGAAACATGACAGCAGAAAGAGACCACATGGCTTATCTAGTCTGTCCTTCCATATCAACCACTACAACAGTATACTGTTGAGACTATGCTTCCACTCATGATAGCTGCTGTGGTTTTCAAAGGCATATGTCATGTATTTAGTGCCTTAAGAGATCAGGAACCCTGATGCACATCTACCCATCAACTCTTACTGTGCGGGACCTAAGAGTGCTAGAAGTACTTCCTTTGCTCCTATAGATGCCACTTGTGAATATATGGAGTTATGCAGGACTCAGGGTAGTCAGTCGTGAACATCCCACCCTCTTTTTGTCCTACATAGTGATTGATGTTGCTTCAGATCTTCAAACGGCCAGTAACGAAAGGAAATGCTTACCTCGTCCCTTAACCCAGTTGTATCCCCCAGTCTAGATAACCTGTTGTATACAGAAACAAGGATCAATCACGTCTTGAATTTTGTGTTACAATGTAACTCTGCTAATGTTTGACAAATGAATCTCACTCTTCCTATACCGTGTTATCAGGACACTGTCACTTTATTTAATGTTTCACTTTAGATCTTATGACTTGCAAGAAAGCTGGTTCATTCTTTTCATGTCCCTTTGCTGGTTGCCAGGCAGCCAGGCAATCAGGTATCTCTATGTTTACTTCCCATGTCAATTTTATTTCACTTTTGACATTTATAATACTTTTTTGAGTTTACTGTCTGAAAGTCCAGTACATTGTCTGCTGTCACAGAAATCTAGACAGCACAGCCGTCTCCTCACATTTGAACACAGCACTTACGTTATAGCAGTTTGTTACAGTAGTTTGAGAAGAGCTATGCTCGCTTAAATTACAAACTCTAAGATATTTTTCTAAAAGCACTTCCTTCCCTAATTGCACTCTACAGAGAACTCCAGTCCACTGATGCTTTTGAAGCAATGATTTTTCCAAAAAATTACCCAGTTTATCTACAACTGTGTAACACTGCTATCTCCAGTCTCTAGACAAACTGCTTAAAAGTGCCTTATACTTTCCTACCCTGAGGAATGCCAGAGGAATACCAGGGTGCATGGAGAGAGATGTGGAGGCCCATTCCCGGAGGTGGACGTCCGGGCCATCCGGACATCCCCACTGAAGTCGGGGCATCCGGCCCCAGAAGTGGCTCACTTGCCCCAATCTGCCACAAAATGCTGCTTATACCACCTCTGAGGTGATAAAAGCAGCACGTTCGTGACCTGAATCGGCCCTGTACATGCGGCTAGGTGGCTTGCCCCTGCTTCGCTCCCTCCCGCCCCCCCTGCGGCTCTCTCCATCCTGAAGCACAAGCCGGTGGGGGAATAGGATCTAGGCGGATTGCGAGGCCCAGTGGGATGTGCAGCCCCACAACCCGCATTCGAGAATGAGGGCCATAACTAACAGAAGTAAAGACATGATAATGCCTCTGTACAAATAATTGTTAAGACCTTATTTATATTGAGTATTAACTCAAATTCCAGAGGACACATAGCCAAAAGAATAAAGAACAAATTAAAGGTTCTCCAGAAAAGGGCTTCCAAAATGCTTCAGTGTTTATCAGAAACCCTTGAGATAAATATTTAATAACCTTAAAATGTATAGCTGAGAGGAGGCATACAGTAAGATTACATAAGAGCCTCAGATTTTCCATACTGTGTCAGACCAAGTGTCCATCAAGCCCTTTATCTTGTTTCCAGCAGTAGCCAATCCAGGCCACAAGTACCTGTCAGGTTCCCAAAAGGTAGCCATATTCCATGTTGCTCATCCCAGGGGTAAGCAGTGGATTTCCCCAGTCCACTTTTATAATGGTTTATGGACTTTCCTCCAGGAACTTGTTCAAACCTCTTTTAAACCCAGCTACACTAATCTGCTTTTATTACATCCTCTGGCAATGAATTCCAAAATTTGATCACACATCGAGTGAAAAATATTTTCTCCAGTTAGTCTTAAATGTGCTATACTGTAGCTTCATTGCATGTTCCCTAGTCTTTCTACTTTTTTAAGGAATAAACAACTGATCTACATTTGCCCATTCCACTCCATTCATTATTTTCCTCAGCTGTCTATTATCCAAGTTGAAAAGCCCTAACCTTTTAAGCCTTTCCTTGTAAGCGTATCCTTCCATCCCCTTGATCATTTTGGTGGCTCTTCTCTCTACCTTTAATTATGCTATATCCTTTTTTACATATGGTGACGAGAACTGCTCACAATATTCGAGGTGCAGTCACTCCATGGAATGATACAGAGACATTATAATATCTTTGGTTTTATTCTCCTTTCCTTTCCTTATGATTCCTAGCATTCTGTTTGCTTTCTTGTCCACCGCTGTACACTGAGGAGAGGGTTTCAACATATTATCCACGATGACACCTAGATCCTTATCCTGGGTGGTGATTCCTAATGTGGAACCTTGCATTGTGTAACTGACTTTGGGTTGTCCTTTCCTAGGTGCATAACTTTGCACTTATCCACATTAAATTTAATCTGCCATTTGGACTCCTAGGGGTATGTTTACTAAACCGTCTTAATGTGCGCCTGGCGATAGTGTGCAGGCTGCCATAAAAGGAGTGGGCGTTTCAGTCTTAAAGCAGCAAAACGGGAGTATCGCGCAATAATGCGCGCTGCTGCGCACATTATAGTGCGAAGCGCCGCTAAGCGCGTTAACGCGCGGTAATCCTAAGTAGGTGCCCAGACATACAAACATTGAAACAGAGGTGTAGCACAATGGTTGATACACTGACTGATGATACAGGGGCCATGAGTTTGATCCCCCAGTGTGCCTAATACTTAAGGCTGGCTGAGGCATCAGCTTTGATATGTAAGTATTGTTTCCTGTAGCACTTTATTTGTATTTTATTAATTGCTGCCAGCAAACACACCCTCACGTGCCGTAACCTAAGGTGCCGCATAAGGCACCCTATAAGGCACTCCATAGGGCACATTATAAAGTGCACTGTCTGACACGGCACCCTATAATGTCCCCTATAGGGCACCCTATAAGTCGCTCCATAGGATACTGTATAGTGTGCCTTATATGGATGGTAACCATAAGGTGCCTCAGAAGGCGCCTTATAGGGCAACCTACAGGATGCCCTATAAAGCACCCTCTGAGGCACCTTATGGTACAGTACGCTGAGGGTGTTTTTGCTGGCAGCACTAATGTACATTAAAAATAGATAATGCTTTGGACAGCCCTATCAAATAGGCCCACTGTGGGTTTGAACCCATGACCTCTGGCTCCATAGGCAGTGAAGAAACTAGTGGGCTATAGCTCTATAGCTGCTAACAAGCCCCTGGCTGGCTGCAGAAGGACTGCATGTCACCACACAAACAGTCTGCTATGGTCACCAGGATAGGGTTAGCCCACCCGTACCCATGATGCACTGCACATGCAAATCAGCCGTCTACAGATGAAAACAAGATGGGGTATGCACCCCACAGCACCTCGGCCTGGTAGGGGGAACTGACCGGGTGTGGTACTGGCACAGAGTAGCTACACACCGTCACATTGTGCGTGTACTGTGCTCACCCTGAGGGTGCGGTGGGGCGCCCAGCACCAGGTCCACAGCACCTTCCATGGCAGAAATAGGCCATGCTCTAGGTCCCCAGCAGTGCTAGTGTGTGAGATAGGAAGTTCCTGCAGACACACTTTGGAAACATCTGTATTTCTCAGTCAGGTTTAACCCTTATGGACCCATAGGCAGATTATATACCACCACCCAACCCACCCTCTGGGACTGAGGGTGGGAAACAGGGTCTTCCACCAACAGATCCACATTTTACGTCCCTGCAATGGCAGCAGTAGAGGGGACCACCAACCACAGTCCTGCTGGGGAACAGACACCCTACAGGGCAGTCAATGCAGCTCTGTACACATCTATAAAGCAATAGCAGACAGACATTAGGCCTGGAAATACTCAGCTGCACCCCACCACTATCTGATATTCTCCTGCAGCCACTGCACCCTGCAAGGAGTTCCAGCAAGACACATACTAGCTGCAGATGGTCTGCTAGCTAGTCCATAGGGCATGTTCCTGGAGAAGATGCATGCACCCAGAACTGGGATGTCAGCATACACACCAAGCAGATAAGTCAGTGATTGGGCCCCAAAAAGGAACCCATAAATATCACATGAAAAAAAATATTATAGGGCACTATGGGGGAACCTAGCCATGCCGTGGGCACTGCTCAGTCAGGGTGAGAGTGAACTCCCAGCAGGACATGCTGTTGCCACCCTGTCTGTGCAGGTGGTGGCCAGGCACTACAATGTCCCAGCCATTGCCCTATGCCCTGTGCAGATGCGTCCTGGCCAGGCCACCCTGTCCGGGCTATACCCATGGTACCTTGCTCCTCATTATGCACATTGGCAGGCCAATACTGGCAACAGTGCTGGCAGTGTGGGCTGTGGAGGGTGTTTGTAGCCACCACACACTGGATAGACAGATACACACTCCCACACCTATGCCAGCATTGTGCAACTATAGAGGTGTTTGGCAGCCCTGGCCACCGCTCCAGTCCTGGGCACAGTGCAGGCATGGCTATGGTACGCAATACTGTTGGGGTCACCCCCCAGGGTGGTAAACACTGTCAGACACAAGACCTGTAGCACACTCCACAGACATCAGAAAGGTTGCCATGATGCAGCTCAATCAGACAATTGTACTTAACATCGGAATTGCTATCTGCCAGTATTCATAGCAACCTTTTGATAGCTGTGTACCGTATTCCCAGGTTTAGGATGGCATTGCTAAGGTATGCAAGTGCTAGTATAGGGACATGCACGCAGAGCCCAATGTCCTGCCTCTCCAGGAGGCATTGGATAATGGAGCTCGTGGGTGCGGGTGTGTCTGCCCTTGTTGGCTGCTGCTTTACGGCAGAGGTTCCCAACTCCAGTCCTGGTGTGCCAAACACTGTTCGGGTTTTCATGCTGTCCCTCATGAATATGCATGAGATACATCTGCATACCATGGGGGCAGCGCATAGAAATACAGCACAGGCATCTTTATTAGAGGCAGCATGGAACCTGAATGGTGTTTGGCCCCCAGGACTGTATTTGGGAGACTCTGCTCTAGGGTATGCACATGTTTATGGTGTCTGTGTTCTGTAGGGTAAAATGTAGGTGTCTTGGGCATGTTTACGTCATCTGCAATAAAGGTTCTGTCTGTATTAGCACGTTTTAGTAATGGGTAAAATATGGGGACTGGGTTGGCAGGAACCACAGCTGGGACTTGAACCTGTGCCCTTCTGCTTCTGAAAACACTGGCTGTGTGCACTGCACCACTGTGTTGCCACAGAGACAGTGCATTCCCTGCTGATGCCATGACTGTTCTTCCAGACAGGGCCTGTCTGTTGCAGTGCATGGCACCCACCTACACAGGGCTAGGCCACGGTCTGCTCTGGGCAGCTGCCACCAGTATCCCTCTGCCACCATGCTGACATGCCCTTCTGCTGGTGGTGCTGGTGGAGCGCAGTCTCAGGCCATCCAGTGTGTGGGTAGGCGGCTGCCTATGGTGCGGGTTCTGGGGTAGGGGTGCCTGCATAGCTGTCCACGCTTCCCCCCAGCACCGCCTGCCAATGTCCCGTGCCATTGGGGGGACGTGCTTGGTACTATCCCCTGTGACACCATGGGAAGCACACTTGTGCCCATGTTGGGCCCTCAGCAGTTGCTGTCTGGCTGCTCTACTGTTTCAGCATTCCTATGGGCCAGCTAGGCATCACCCTAGTCCGCACTGTGGGCCAGCTGCACCGCCGCATGTGCCGCCTGAGGCCCTCTGTGTCCCCTTTTCCAGCATCTGTCCAGTTTCCCATTCTGACATGCCCTCCCTACTGTTGCAGAACATGTGCACGCCATAGGACACCTGGCCAATGGGGTCGGAAACCCTGTGCAGCGCAATTTCACTGTGGGCTCATTCACCTTGTATGGGGACGGAGCATTGACCCTTCCAAAATTCATATCATTTTTTGGAGCTTTCTTGGGAGTGTTTTTGATGTTTCCCATTGCTATCACTATTGCCCAGCTTGGTTTTGTTTTTTTTACATTTACTTCTGTTCATATTCAATGTTTATTTGCCCTTTTGTTCCGTGCACATGTATCACACTTATCACTTTTTATAGGTTTCCCTGGTTTTGCTGTACATTGCTGACGGAAATGGTTTCTTTTCCCTTTAAATCAGCTCTAACGCCAGGGTTTCACTGGCGTTAGTTTTGAGCCTCGGATTTCACAGCGTTGGTGTGTAGGCAGCCTCTCCCCTCCCACTCTCCACCCATTGACCCCTTCTCTCCGCCCCTGGGGAGCCTTCCTCCGCCCTCCGGGAGCCTTTCTCCGCCTTCAGCGCTCGTTTGTGCCACAGCGCACGTTATCGCGCGATATGGTACCTGTGCGCCTTAAAAAGCGCCATCATCACGCGATAAGGTACCTTATCGCAGGATAACGTTGCAGAGCGCACGTTAAGACGGTTTAGTAAACATACCCCCTAGTTTCCCAGTTTATCAAGGTCCTCTTGCAATTTTTCATAATCCTCTTGTGTTTTAACAACTTTGAATAATTTTGTGTCTTCTGCAAATTTGATCACCTCACTCATTATTCCTATTTCCCGGTCATTTATGAATATACTAAAAAGCAGCCAGCCCAGCACAGATCCCTGAGAGAAGTTATTCAGATTCCTGAAATGTATCAGCAAAGTATATGATATTTAAAAGGGTTTATGTGGTTTGCCTTATCTGCACACTGCATAAACCCCAACACTCCCGATGTTCAGCAGCACTAACCATTTAGCAGCACCGAATATCCTCACAGACGGCCTCACAAACCTCCACTTATTGTCTGGATGAAGCTAGGGAGGTTCCAGCAACTATCCAGTTAGAAGCGATATTCATCCGTTAATCAAATAGCCAAACTGCATAAAGTTAGGACAGGTCAATAGCGGTCCTAACTTTGTAGTTCGTGCTATGTGGTTAGCTGCTGAATATCACTACTGATCGGATAGCAACATCAATCACCGGCAAAGCAAGATTTTCAGTGCTGCACACATGATTAACTCTGTCACTGAATATGCAGTTTTAGTTCCAGTGGTGGTAGTGACACTGTACAAATAGAAAAGGGAGGAATGGGGAAGGTGGGTTAATGGGGAAAGATAAGGTGCTCAGTTTTGTCATTGTTCAATTTCAGATGGCAGTGAGACATCCAGGCAGCAATGTTGGTTAAGCAGGCAGAGATCTAAAGCTGGATTCCTGGAGAGATTTCAGGTGCATAGAGGTAGATCTGAGAGCCATCAGCATAAAGATGGTACTGAAAACTATGGGAGGACATGAGTGCACTAAGGAACCGAGTGTCGAGAGAGAAAAGGAGAGATCCCAAGACAGAGCCCAGAGGTATAGCAACTGAAAGCAGGATGGCAGTAGAGAAGAATCCACCAGAACATATGCAGTAGTAAAAGAATGACTGGAGAGATAAGAAGAAAACCAGAACAGAACAGAGCCCCTAAATCCAAGCAAGGAAAAGGTATCGAGGAGAGGGTGAGGATTAGTGTCAAAAGCAGCAGTGGGGGGATTCTGAGAGGATGGGCTTCACCTTAACCAGGGTAGTACCAGGCTGCTATAATTAATCTTTAAAAAGGAGATAGAGCAGCTTTTAGATTAGATAATGGAGGGTAGTCGCCAGTCGCTAAGCCAGCATGGTATACATCCCAGGGTACTGAACGTACTAAGAAATGAAATGGCAGTTCTGTTATTAGCAATTTGTAAACTATCATTAAAATTGCCTATAGTACCTGAAGAATGGAGAGTGGCCCTGTTTGCAAAAGGAAGTGGAAACGGGGTGGGGCAGAACACAAATAGTGCCACAGCACTGGAGAAGAGACCTCCAGCACTTCATTGCCATTTTAAAGGTATTGCTGCCAGAGGAAGACCAGCAAAGAGGAGGTTGCAGTCTAGATGGGAGGTGGCTAGAAAATGGATAAGGGTCTTAGCAGCGTGTTCAGAAAGAAAGGGATGAATTTTGCCAATGTTATAGAGAAATAAACAGGTTTTAGCTATCTGTTGAATCTGTGTGGAGGAGAGGGAGAAATCAAAGATGACCCCAAGGTTGCAAACCAAGGAAATGGAGGAATAGAATGTTATTCATTAAAATAGAAAAAGGAGAAAGGGGGAGGTGGGCTTATGGGGAAAGATAAGGAGTTCAGGTTTTGAACATGTTCAATTTCAGATGGCTGTGAGACATCTAGGCACTAATATCAGATAAGCAGAGAGAGATCAGGACCTGGATTTATTTATTTATTTATTTAACTGTATTTATATCCCGCTTTTCACCGGGTCAAAGCGGCGTTACATATATGGGAGGGGTGGGACCATCACCGGGGAGACAACATTGATGATTGGGATATGAGACAGACACTGGACATTGGACATGGTAGAGTAGCTTTAGATCGGAGGTTTAGGGCAGTTTAGGATCAGAGGTTCGTGGTGGGCGGTCATAGTTGCTGCGGTTTGTGGTGGGATTCCCAGAGAGATTTCAGGTGCAGAAAAGTAGATATGAGTCATCAGTGTAGAGATAGTACTGAAAATCAGGGAGGGGGGATGAGGGCACCAATGGACTAAGTGTAAAGAGAGAAAAGACAGAGCCCTGGGGCACACCAACTGAAAGTGGGATATCAGTAGAGGAGGATCCATCAGAATAAAACACTAAAAGTGTGGTGGGAGAGATAGGAAGAAAACCAGGACAGAACAGAGTCACTAAATCCAAGTGAGGCAGGGTATCAAGCAGAAAAAGGAATCAGTGTCAAAAGCAGCAGAAACGTCAGGAAGGATAAGGACTGAGTAAAGGCCCTTGGATTTGGTGAGGACCAAGTCATTGGAGACTTTGGCAAGAGCTTTCTCAGTAGAATGCAGAGGGTGAAAGCCAGATTGCAAAGGATCCAGAAGAGATTTAGAGGAGAGAAAATCAAAATAGCAGCAGTGAATCACACATTCATGTAGTTTAGAAATAAAGGGGAGAAGGGAGATGGGTCAATAATTAAAAGGATAGGCAGGGTCAAGGGATGGTTTCTTGAGAGGAGGTGTAAGCACAGCATACTTGAAGGCTGACGTTATAGTTGTGGTAGAAAGCGATAGGTTGAGGATATGACAGATGGAATGGACAACAGTGGAGGAGGCAAAGTTTAGTACATGGGTGGGAATGAGATCAGAGGAGCAGGTACATTTGTGGTCAACATTTTGGCACCCTTACATTTTATGTATATTGTGTACAATATCTTGAAAAATAATTAGAACTATTCAAACTGTATATCATCATAATATTTTAATAGTATACAACAAAAAAAGAAGTCTGTGCAACATAGACATAGTAATTTCTGAGAAAAAAAAAACAAAATATGACCTGGACAGGAGTAATGGCAATGTCAGATTTCAACTCTTTCCAAAGGATCTCAATTGGATTGAAATCAGGACTCATTTCTGGACAGTTTAAAACAGTTCATTTGTTCCTTTTTAACCAACAAACCATTCTTTTGCACTCTTGAATGTATGGTCATTGTCCTACTGGAGGACCCAGGACCTTCCACCCAGACCTAGCTTTCTGATACTAGGTAGCACATTTTACTCCAAAATACCTTGGTAGTCCTCTGACTTCATGATTCCTTTAACATGTTCCAGGCCTCCAGTTCCTGAGGCAGTGAAACAGCCCCACAACAATATGGAACCTCCACCATATTTAACTATAGGAAAAGTGTTTTGTTTCCTTATAAGCTTCATTTTTTCGCCTGTAAATGAATCGCTGGTCTGCATTGCCAAAGAGCTCGTTTGGTTTCATCTGTCCACAGAACAATTTCCCAGAAAGATTGTGGTTTCTCAAAGTGGGTTTGGGCAAAGATCAGGCATGCCTTTTTATGTCTGTCTTTGAGCAGTGGGGTCCTCCTTGGTCTTTGCCCATGAAGTCCTTCTTTGTTTAGTGTGTGGTATATGACGTGGGTTGACTCCAGATTGCTCCAGGTCAGCCTTAAGATCTTTGAATGTTGTACGTGGTGTTTTTCTTGGATTGAAATTTCCTGCGAACTCTAGACACAGGAATCCCAGGGTCTTTGGAGATGGTATTGTACCCCTTTGAAGTTTGATGATAATAGCTTTTCTGATGGTCTCAGGCAGCTTTCTTGTCTTCACCATTGTGAAAATGGAACCTGGAGTGAATGTGACCATTTTAAACATTAGAGCCATCATTCATTGATTGATTCAAGTCATGTCAGTAGGGACAATTAATCACCGGTGCGTCTAATTTTACTGTGGTGGGAATGTGGTTCTTCTGTTAAAACTGATTTGAATTGCTTATAAGGGTGTCAATAATCATGTCCTGGCAGTGTCCCCGTTTTTTAATTGGTCTTGTTTTATTTGACTTTTATATGTCAAATATGTGTGCATATATAGTCCAAAGGCATTTCACTGGTTTCTTTGCTTTGTTGAACTGCAAGGATGCCTATATTGTTGACCACAACTATAGTAAATTTAAAGAAGGAGAGATGTTTGGGTTTTTTTCCTCAGTGATCTTAGAAAAGGAAGAAAAGTTGACAGAGGTTGAGGGAAAGATTTAGGAATGAAGAGGAGAAAGGGGGGGGGGTAGAGATGATACTGGGGAGGAAATCAAGAGTAATCTTGTGGAATTTGTCATAGAAGTAGCCAAGATCTGGGCAGAAAGGGTAGGAGGGGCCAAGATGGAGGCACTTTGAGGAGGGAGTTGAGAGTTGTAAAGAGATGGCGAGGATCAGAGACAAAAGAGTTAGGCAGATGGACCTAGTACTTCTGCTTGGGGAGTGCTATGGCTGACTGGAAAGTAGCTAGCATGAATATGAAATGTAGAAAGTGCGTAAAGGTATGGGATTTGAGCCAAATGTGCTCAGCTGAGCTGGCACAGGAACGTAGGCACTGGTTTTAGATGACTGCTAGGGCTGAGGTACAGTATGTCTCACAGAAGAGCAAGAGCATCCAGAGCAGAGGAGAGGTACAATATTAAGGAATGGAGGAAGGGAGATGTGCACATGATACGTATGTACCTTTCAACCTCTTTAGCTTTGCCATGTGGGCCTAAATGGACCCACTGGAAATGTTATAGCAGTCCACAGAGTGACTTTGCAGGTAGGAGTGGGATTTGCAATCATTGCAATGCCACTCTGGTTTAAATCTCAAGAGCAGAACTGGTTGGCAACAAAGGGGGAAGTACTGACAGAAATGGCACCAGCAACAGATATAATTTCTTAAAAAGTTATGTAAAGCTAGGCTTTTCATTCAAAGATTTGGAGACTGACGTTTATTGGTTTTATGAGTGTGTCTTATGTATTTATCAGTTGTGTGTGTAATTGTTCTTTGTTTTATCCAGTGGTGGTTATTTTAGAAGCCTTTTTCACAATTTCAGGCAATTTCAGACTATTCTAGAAAGGCTGAATTTGCATGTAGATATCCTTACTATGTAGAACTTGCAAGGGGGAGTGTCAGAGGCATGTTACAGAGTGGCCTGGGTGGGTCAAAAATCTACACGTGTATTCCCTATGTAGTATAGTAAATACATTTATATGACTGCAATTGTCTGTGTTGGGATTTACAGTTCGCACAAGTTTTTAATTGGTGCTCATTTCAGTCAGCCCTTTACAGGATTAATTAGAATATCCTCCTTAATCCTCCTTTGTTTACTTCCCCTCCAAATTAGAATTAAATAATGATGGCATCATCTGTAGTTAATTGGCAGCATTTATACATGTAGATTTGCAAAATAGCCGAGATACACATGTAAAAACTGGCAGGGCCACACCAAGGGCTGTGCGAGCAGTGTGGCCGCATAAGGCACAAGTACAGAAAGATCCTTGGTATCATCACTGACCTTCAAGGAAGCTCAAAAAGAGCAAGTTACTGCACGTGGCCTGGGCTGAAGGGATACTAGATGTGTTAGTCACACAGGGCACAATTTTTGCTTGGTACAGTCCCAAGAACTGGCACATATATGAGGAAGTTGGCAAGATTCCTCAGGCTGCACATATCAGCAAATACACTTGCACTCCCGCACTGTTTAGAACAGGCTCCATATTCAGCAGAGCCTTTTCTAAAATACTGCCAGAATTGTGTAAGATATGAGCTCAACTTCTCAATTCTGATGACCATACACTATCTAAAATGTACTTTCTATGGCACCATGAATTCTTATAAGAATTTAGAAGCTAATGAATGAAATAAATGTATTTTGTTTGGAGAATTTTGAATATGCTGTATGAGGTATAAAAGCACTTAACATTATAGTATAACCCTGATTTCATTTGAGAATAATATCAGTTTTAAATAATTCACTCAGCTTGACAACATCCCTTTAATCCTAATGAGAGCTGAAAAAATTGGCATTTTGCTGAGGAGAAATGTCACTTGATAGTGTTCTGATTAATATCAAATTAAACTTGACAAATTTTCCATCACAATCGGCTGTTTGGTAACTATTTTTGGATTGCAGCCATAATTAAATTTAATTTAAATTGATCGACATGAATAGTAAAATTCCAGCCCGAATAATAACCAGTCATCAGAAATGTTATGATATAAGAGGATTTAGTTCATTCTATTGTATTGGAAGACGTCATATTTAAATGATTTAAATAAGAATTTGAGGATTTGGGTGAAAGAAAGAGGTTCAGGATCAATTCATAAAAAAGTCATTTACTAACAGCATATTAGCAGGGCCCATTTTATAATGGACATAAGGTTAGTAAATAAGTTCTTAATAATGCTAATCCTAACTAAGATTAAATATTTGTATAAGGCAGAAATTCTTTTCCACCAATCATAAAGTCATGAGGAATGTCAGCAGCTGCACGTATGTTTATGTGTGTGTGTCTCTCCCAGGTTTCCTCCAGTCAGGGCCGGCCCGTCCATTGAGCAAGAATGTTTTTTGCACAGGGCCCTGCGTTTCAGGGGGCCCCGCGCAAAGAACATTCTGCTTGCAAAGTAAATTTTAAAATTAAAAAAAAAAAGCTGTCTGCTGCCGCTGCCGCTGCAGCAGCAACAGCAGAATCGCATATCCCGCGCCCCCCGACAGAGCCTGCCCTCCCTGCATCAGCTCCGTCGGCTTTCAGAGCTCAAAGAAAGACTAGTTTCCCTTCCGTGGCTTTGTTAAGCCCACACGGGCTGATGGGACTTTCCCATCAGCCCCCGCGGGCTTAACAGAGCCGTGCGGGAGAAACTCTCCTTTCGCACTCTGAAAGCCGACGGAGCTGATGCAGGGAGGGCAGGCTCTGTCGGGAGGGGGGGCCCCATGGGATATGCGATTCCCTGGGCTGTTGGGATGGGAGTTAGACCTGGAAATGGGCTAATGGGGTTAGGACTGGAAGAGGGCTGATAGGGGGTTAGGACTGGGGCTATGGGGAGCTAAGTCTGGAAATGGGGTGATGGGGGTTAGGACTGGAAGTGAGCTGATGGGGGTTTAGGACTAGTAATGGGCTATGGGGGGGGCTGAAACTGAAAATTGGGTGATGGGGTTAGGACTGGAAATGGGATGATGGGGTTATGACTGGGAGTGGGCTGATGGGGGGTTAGGACTGGTAATGGGCTATGGGGGCTTAAACTGAAAATTGGGTGATGGGGGGTTAGGACTGGAAATGGGCTGATGGGATTAGGACTGAGAGTGGGCTGATGGGGACTTAGGACTGGTAATAGGCTATGGGAGGGCTAGGACTGGTAATGGGTTGGGTGGGTTCCTAGGACTGGAAATGGGCTGAGTGGAAGAGAAGGCTTGAACTGCAAATAGCTGATGGGGACGGGGGCTTGGAATGGAAATGGGCTGAGGGGAAGGGGGGGCTTGAACTGCAAATAGCTGATGGGGAGGGGTGCTTGGAATGGAAATGGGCTGAGGGGAAGGGGGGCTTGAACTGCAAATAGCTGATGGGGAGGGGGGCTTGGAATGGAAATGGGTTGTGAGGGGAGGGAGCTAGGACAGGAAATGGGCTGATGAAGGGGGCTAGGATAGGACTGGGAATTGGGTGTTGGGGGGAGCTAAGATTGGAAATGGGCTGTGGTGGGGGCTTGGATTGAAATAGACTTATGGAGGGGCTAGAACAGGAAGTAGGCTTATGGGGGGCTTGGATTGGAAATGGGCTGAGTGAAGGGGAGCTAGAATTTGACATGGGCTGATGGTGGGGCTAGGAAAGGACTAGAAATGGGCTGATGGGAGGCTGGTATTGGAAATGAGCTGATGGAGGGACTTGGATAGGACTGGAAATGGATGGGGGAGCTAGGACTGGAAATGGGCTGATGGGGGGGGGGGCTAGGACTGGAAATGGGCTGATGCGGGAACTAGAAGGGAGTGGATACTGGGTGGGGCTGGAACTAGAAGGGAGCTAATGTTGGGGGAGATTAGAATGGGATGGAGCTGGGAGAGTGAAATGGAGAGGGGAAAAATATTTTGTGTGGGACGGAAGAAAAATCTACAATTGGCTGGGTATTGGGAGAGTAAGTGGGGATTGAGGATGGAGGGGTAAAATTTGAGTGGATGAAATAGGAATGAGGAAAGAGCAAAAGGAGAAAGATTAGTATGTTAAAGCAGATGTAGAGAGAGAATGGAAAAAAATTAGAAGAGAGAAGAAAGGACAAATTGACAGCAGACGATGGAGAGTTAGCAGAAGACACAAAGAAACCAGAAGAAAGTGGCTGGAGCAATTGCAACTGATAAAAATGCACAAAAGGTAGAAAGATATCTCTTTATTTTGAATTTATTAACTGGAATATGTCAGCTCTGGGAAATGTGCATCATTAACGTCTGCGCTTTGTTTAGTACAAGAGGAAATAAATTTATAGTTTTATTTCTACAGTGTTGTTGTACATTCCAAGTTTGGCTTTTGGAGTTCCTAGTTTAATTGTCTTCCTGTTTCTAAATTGTGATTCCTTGTTTGGTGATGGTCTGTGTTCTGCATGTGTAACTGAGTTAAGGTATTCTGTTTATGTAATTCCTATTTGACATTGCCACTTGTTCCCTATTCCCAGTAGGTCATGTATTGTTATTCTCTGAAATGTATTGGTTTAATATTTGCAGTGTTGCCTTTTGATAGGTAGGGTATGGTGCTTTGTGAGTCCTGGTAGTGCTGTTTCGATATGGCGGGTTTGCTATGGGTTCTAAATGGGCAGTGTTTGTAGTAGTTCCTAATGTGCCTGGCGGTTGGCACTGGATTATAGTAATGTAGAAATCTTTTAGTCTTTCTTTATCCATACACTCATTAAGAGGCATGTTTACTAAAAGTTAGTGTATGGTAACATTATGCAAATATTTATGCAAATGAGGCCCCTTATGCAAATGAGGCCCCGCACCGAGTCTCAGCACATGGCCCCGCACCCCCCTTGGGCTGCCCCTGCCTCCAGTCTGTCTCTTTCTCTATTTCTCTCATACACCCCATCCCTTACAGCCTTCCTGTCTGTCTCTCTCTTTCTCTATATCTCCATCTCTCTCTCATTAGGCTCCCACCCCCAGACTTCACCTAGTATAACTCTCCCACTCCCTCTCTCACACACACACACACACACACACCATTCCCAAACCCACTCTCTCTCATACACCCTTCCTCCAATATCCAGCCCTTTTGCTTACCTATTCTGTGGCAACTCCTCGAGAAAGCTGCAGTTCAGGCTTCTTGTACCACGATCAGGTCTCTAAATGGTGGAGCTGTGTGGAGCAGAAAGTTTGGGTAGATCTCTTAAACCACAAGACCGGCATGAACTTCCTGTTCCACACAGCTCCACCATTCAGAAAGCTGATCACAGTAAAGGAAGCTGCTGAACTGTGGCATTGGTTTCATGCATGCGTAAACATGCGTTCAGACAATTTCCCTACCACTGAACCCTCAAAAATTGGCATTTTCAAATGAATGCAGATTCCTAGTAATCTAATGGAGCTTGGGGATATTTTCCTTAGGGGAAGCTATGCACAAGTTTGCAGAGGTTAGACCTTCTGCTGAGAGCTCTTTATGGGGCATGTTCACTAAACCACGTTAGTGTGAGGTTTGCCATGCAATAAGTGAACCACACTCACAGTTCTGGGATCCATGGAAAAAATTCCATGCAAACCAGTTAGCATGGAATTGGGGAGGGATTGGGTGAGTTATGGGTGCAGCGTGGGTGTTGACAGCGCATCTCAGTTAGCACAGGAATTATGGATCTATGATGTGAGTGTTGCAATTAGCATGGGTGCATGTAACATTCTCCAAGGAGTGGCGGTAAGTGCACCTACATTCGGAATAGCATGGTGTGTTATCTTGCTAATGTGCTAAAAGGAGGACAGGTGTGCATGCCTCCAAAAGTTAGCACAGCCTTCAGCACAAATTATTTGGCTCAAACGTGTGCTAAACGGCATGCCCTTTAGTAAACATGCCCTTGTATCACTTAAGAGCTTCATACTGAATGTAGATAGATTAATAATGAAGCTGGAGAGTTGATGGCCTTGTAGGTTTCTTGATAGCCTGTTTTTCTGATGAAAAGATAGTAGATCTAGACTGTATTTTAAAGA
This sequence comes from Ichthyophis bannanicus, assembly GCA_033557465.1. NCBI lineage: Eukaryota > Metazoa > Chordata > Amphibia > Gymnophiona > Ichthyophiidae > Ichthyophis > Ichthyophis bannanicus. The sequence goes on from CM066031.1 coordinate 1,311,811,148, forward strand.
GTCCTGGAAGAAGCTATAATACTCTTCATATGCTTTTTGCTTCAAATATGCAGGATCCGAAAAATTTATTATGAGTCTGTGCCTCTGTGAAGGAGTAGCCTAGGATCATAGCAAAAGGTTGTAACAAGGAAGCCAGAGTTCAAGTCCCACTGAAGTTCCTTGTGACCTTGGGCATCCTCTATAATCTCGGGTACAAATTTGGGCCTGATATTGCAAGAGGTGTCAAAGAATCTAATAATCAGCTAAACAAACCCACACAGAAAAGAGCACAAATCGTGAGTTAGCCACCAGACTTGTGGGCGAGGATGGAAAATGGGTGGATATGGGAGATCTTCTGTCGATGGCCAAATCCAGGTCCAGAGATGGGATTCAAGCGCCGATATTCGACATACCCTTGCAATACAGAGGTACATGCAAAATGCACAGATAAACAATGCAGGGTGCAGAGGAAAGCCCATAACTACGCAGTGATGGAAAGGCGGGCAAGGGCAATATCTCATCACACCCAGGTAGCAGTGCGATAACCGCATACTACAGAAAATGCACCACCAGAGGATAGCCAGATGTACCAGTGGCCCTCACCATAGATCCCATAACCGGTTATGGTATTGCATGCACTAATCTGTACTGTACGTGCAGGAGTCCCCTCTGGCTAGTCATATACACAGCAGCACCATGGCGGCAAGGAGAGCAGGCAACATTAGCTCCCCAGAGGCTGAGACTCTGGCCAGAATGGTGCTCAGATGGGAGGGGCTGCTGTACCCCAGGGGCTACTGTAAGGCCAAACTGTGTTTGGACACTGCCATTTGGAGGGGAATCCAGCTCTGCCTATAGGGATGAGTAGCCAATGGGAGGTTGAGCTCCAGGGTGGAGAAAGGGGGGATGGACAGAACAGTAGGTCAGAAAAGAGCTCCTGGCACAGGCTGTGGGAGCATACATGCAAACAGTGGGGATACGCCATGGCAGTCGCTGTGGTCAGCGGCATATGTTAGGTCACTGACCCTGCCAGGTTACACAGTTCAAAATGCACTTCCCTGCCATCCCAGGTTGCAGGGAGAGGGGGGCATCCTAGAACAGTATGCAGCTGCAGACATCACACAAGAGGATGCAATAGCAACCCCTGTTAGAGGATGTCCTGCAAATGCATGGATCACAGGTTCAGGATCATGTAAAAGAAAAAACAAGAGTAGGGGAATCAAATTTTCACAAAAAATGTTCCCTATCACCACTCCTTGTATTGGTCATGCTTGTTGTAGGGGCAGTTCCAGCTTTTTCACGTTGTGTGGGCATCACCACTGTTATTGTACCTATTGTCCTGTGGCCTGGTGCAACTGACCAAATGCAATAAGCTCGTAATGCCACTGGCTATGAACATTTAGAGAATACAGAAGTAAAGTGCAGGGAAATCATGCTGCAAACGTTGGTTGCCTGCAGTAGGATATGCCCCCTCTGCCTGCAAGGGACTGGAAGCTAAAGCTCCTGAACCTGGCCATTCCCCAATATGGCGTCACCTAAGTCCATGTTCCCCACATATCACCACATGTTCCAGAGCTAGAACATGATGCACAGCATGACAAGGTGGCTCTGTGCAACAATCACACAAATGCAACCCAATGTGCAAACTAGGGCCTCATCCTCCAAGAATGGCGCCATACAGTCAATGTCAGATGGCAAGAGTAGGGTCCCAAAAGGGAGATACCGAACGGGCGGGGACAAGATAGGGAGAACAAGGGAGTTAGGGAGAGTGGAAGAGAGGGAAAGAGGGGCTGGGTAGCAGAGTGAGAGGGATGGTGTAAACAGGCATGAATGAGAAGGAGTGGTGTGCGGGGTGGGAGAAAAGCGATGAAGAGATGTGGTAGTGAAAGTGGAGGCACAGAGCATGGAGTAGGGGCATTAAGGGTATTTGGAAGGGGCAGTAAGAGGGCAGCTGCAGAACAGTCAGCCCTGCAGGATCCAGGGGTGAAAGACAGGTATGTGAGGTAGCATATGCAGGGTCAAGCTGACAGCCACAATGTGCTGATACCCAGAGGACTGGGAAGGGATATGCGTGATGTGGAGATGATAGTGAGAGAAACCAGGTAGTGCATATGCCCTGCAAGGGATCAATATCTATACACCTGTCTCAGGTTTGGGATGCAGTATGAAAAACCTATAGATGGCCTGGTCAGGGAACAGTACCATTACACCGATTGTATACAGGGGTTTTGGAGAATGCAGGTATACGGTACACAAAGGTCAATGTAGTGACACACATGTTGAAATCCCCACTCTGTTTGGACACACATGACACTCCTGCAAGGGTGGACAGGTGCCCTGGGAAAATTTATGTAAGTGATAGGAGTGGAGGGTCAGTGTGGGCACCAAAGAGAGAAGATCTGATCACATAACCACTAGAGGACAGCAACCTTGGGCTGGAAGGACTGGGAATTCTAGTCTCACAGATGCTCCTTGTGGTCTTGGGCAAGCCACTTAACCCTCCATTGCCCATGTTCCCTGTAAGTATTAGTGTATGTGTCTCATATGTGTCTCATATCCCCGCATGTTAAATGTATCCCCCAATTGTGTTGTGACCACTTTGATTGAAGGATAAGGCGGTATACAAAACTGTCTAAATAAATAACCTCTCCCACAATGACTTTGATATACACTAGGCCCTCAAGGCACTGAAGTGCTGTTTTAGGACCATGCAGTGGCAGAGGCCTGAGCACATCCAGTGCCTCAGGGAGGAGGTGGCAGCAGCTACAGATAAGCCAGTCACATGGCATGGTATACGTCCCCCCAAGAAATACAGCAAAATAGCAACATGCATGGCCTCAACTTGTGGATAATAGTTGATATATTGCTAGCCTAGCATGTGTGGATATGTTGCTGCCCCATGGAGTGTGCATGTACTGTTGCAATCGTGTGTGCCAGTTTGTCAGCTCTGTCCATCTTGCGGCCCACTGTCCCTCTATTCACAGCCAGAGATGCCAAGGAGGAGGGGCCGAGGGAACAGCCAGGCAGCCTCCTCAGCACAACCAAACACACCCACCATGTGCAGGACCATATTTGGGGGCAGCAAGCTTCAGCTCCAGCCTCAGCCCCAACACCACCACCACACTTGAACCTCCCCCTCCCTCCCCCAACCCATAGCCAGCACCTCCAAGAGGGAGGAAGAGGATGAGGCCACTGAGGAGGTCCTGGAGGTGGTGGTGGAGGAAGAGGTGGAGGACACTTAGAAGGAGAAGGATGATAGAGGAGGAGGCAGAGCAGGAGGAGGTGGCCAAAGAGAGGGAGGAGAAAGAGACTGAGGAGGAGGCCGAGGCAGAGGAGGAGTTGGGGAGAGTGCCAGGGAAGGGCCGCGCTATATGCATGCGACCGGGGCGGTGGCAGATGCTGGAGAGAGGAGTGGGGCCACTGATGCTGGCACACATGCCCTGCTAGGGACAAGGGGGTGGCCTTTAAGGAGTCAGGCCAGGAGGAGCGCAGGGTGTCAGTGCCTCTTGCAAGTGAGTAGCCCTCTATGCTCCCCTGCAGCATCACATGGTATCATGGGTGGTGTTAGGTGAGCTTGGAGTCTCTGCTGACACCCAGGGCTTCCTGTGCCAGCACGATCCAACTATGTTCCCCTGCAGATCCAGCCCAGGCACCACATTGGCTCCCTCTCAGGAGCTGGTAGTAGTCATGGCCACTCTGGTGGAGCAGCTGCTGCTCTTGAGGGAAGCAGTGGTGGAGTCTGCAGGGGGTATCTGCACAGGGCTACAGGCCATAACCTAGGCCCTGCAGAACCATTGCCAGGATCTTCTGGGGCAATAGACTGATCTGGGAAAGGGCAGGGGTGGCATGTGTGGGAAAGTTGAGGAGGGATGTTGGCAGGGCTAATGGAGGGAGGGAAGGGGGTGTTGATATTGTGTTGTAATAAAGGTTATGTGGTCATTGTCTCCTGCAACATAGGGTGTCTGGCACATTAGGGTGGCGGATATTGGTTTGCACTGCAAAGGCCAAGGTCTGTGGCGGTTGCAGGGCTGATATTGGGGCATGAGTGTGATTACATGGTATGTTGGTATGTTGAGGGCACAGACCAAGGTGGTAGCCAAGTCATCACTCCCACAGCGGCAAGGCTGAGGAACACTATGGAGTGCAGGCTGGGGAGGTATGGGAATGGAGTATGCTATGAGCCAGGATGCAGGTGCAGTCTGGTGACATTTCAGTCTGCTGATGGGACTTGCAGATGTGGGTGGGTGCATTGTCACACACATACCTAAGTATTTGTGTAGCACCTCACAGGTGAGAGCATGGACATTGCCTACAGTATTGGAGCCTGGACACAGGCCCCAGGTAACAGGTAACAGGTGCATGCCTATGCTTGCAATGTTGTACCATTGTGGGGTGTCTATGGAATGGGTAGTGAGATGGGAGCGGGAACACAGCATGGGGGTGCACATGGGTGCTCATGTAGGTCACATGGGCTCCTGAGAATGTGGTGCAGACTAGCAAGTGATCATGCCACGCCTACCTGGGCCCTACTATTAGCAATGGCTATGTCCTCACTGCATAATCATTGTACTGAAGGTAGATACTGTTGCCTGAACATGGCTGGGGCAAGACAGATAACTGACCATAGGATCTGACCCTTTATGGATGACAGGGTTGTGGGAGGACTTGGGTATGGGCAACTGGATGGAACTGCGGTACATTGACAAGCACCTACACACATGTCAGGGAACAAGGGGCAATAATGTGGGTGATGAATCAGGGGCCCAGAGAATGTTGCAAATGCTGCAGCCCTGACAAGCCTCAGAGTTGCCTCCAGGATTGACAAGCCTCAGAGTTGCCTCCAGGATTCTGGAGTATCAACATGGGTATTGGTTCTGTAGCTCCCTGCCACTGCTCAGTGGTACTGTTGTGAGCCATAGGCTGCGCTCTCTCACACTGCTTCCTTGCCTCCCAGGTCAGTCGCCTGTGTGGCATGCCTTGTACCTACCCTCAAGGGCCACAGCTCTCCTGAACTTCCTATTCCTCCACACGCACACCACTCCAGCACCCAAATGTTGTGTGTTGCTCTGTGAGTGCACACATCAATTAGCCTCCCTGTGCTCTTGTCCCACATGCACACTCCATGGGACAGCAAAATATCCACACCGCTAGCCATACAACATTGTGCCTCGACCAGCACCCACATAGCTCATAAGGTACAGGTATGTTCCTCAGACTATATTGGCCCAGTGGCCAACATACACCCACCCATACCTGTCCTGTGGGACCACAGTCTAGCTGCCTGGTGTATGGACCATTCTACAGCAGCTGACACCACAGCATACCTGTGCTGTGATGGTGGTATTAGGCAGTGGCTCGAGGTATGGACATTTTGCATGCCATAACCAATAGTCCACTTACCCGGTTTTATGCATTAAGCACTAAATAAACTAGATATTCCACTAACTGGGAAATACACTGAATATTCATGATTAGTCTCTTCCATGCATATGGTGGCTCCCAGCACTACTAGTAGTGCTGATATTCAGCTTTTCTACGCATGAATTTTACGTGGCCTTCTCTTATCCTTTGGGGTGGGGTGTGTCCCAGGCCACGACCTCATAACCACGTATTTTAAAAACCTTGCAAGGACAGCTTGCAATCTAGTCAAGACAGTCAACACAGTAGCTGTAGATATAGAATACATCTAGGGGGACTGGATAGAAAACACAAAGGAGATTAGGCAAATCAAGATCCAAAAACAACAGCAAAAAGGTGAGTTTTCAGCCTAGATTTGAAAAGGGCCAGAGATGAGGCCTGACATACAGACTCAGGTAGTTTATTTATTTATTTATTTATTTATTTATTTAACTGCATTTATATCCCGCTTTTCACCGGGTCAAAGCGGTGTAACATATAACATAGGGGGGGGCAATTTTTTCAGGGAGGGGCCATCACCAAGGGGCAACAATTAATGATTTAAGTAGACATGGACATGTATACGGTCATGTAGATAGGGTGGTATTTCTGTTCAGAGATGTTCACGGAATAGGATTGTCTTGAGCTGTTTCTTGAATGATGTGATGTCAGCGTTGTTCCTGATGTGGTTTGGTAGAGAGTTCCAGAGGGATGGAGCATAAAGTTCGAAGGCTCTGTTGCAGGTCCGTTGTGTGGATTTGGTTCTTTTGTGGGGGACGACGATAGAGTTATTGGAGGAGTGTCTGGTTGATCTATTGTGGGATGGGCGAGGTAGTTTGTTCCAGGCATAAGGAGCAGCAAGGTGAAAGGAGCAAAGTCTAGAGTTAGCAATAGAAGAAAGGGGCACAGATAGATGCATTCTTCATATTAACGCAGATAGTGAGGCTCCATTGTGGTTAAGGCAGAGGCTACCCTTGTGGAATAGACAGCCCCTTTCCCAAAATGCTACCCAGCTGGAGAAACCCATTTGGAGAAATTGTCCTGTTCAGGTCATTAACAAATCTGAAGCTCTGTTCCCCACACCTTCATCTTACCTACACATTGAGGCTCAAGTCTGGGTTATTTCTTTCTTTATCTAAATCACTAATTAACTCTTCTGAAAAATTTTCCTCTCCTCTTATTGGGGTAGTCTATCAATCAAGGAATGTGTCTAAGGTGGACTTGAGAACAAATGCACAATGATTTAAACTTTAAAATTTTCAGCATACTAACAGACACATGAGAATTTTAAGAATTCAAATGTTAATCTCTCTTCTCATGCAGGCTTTAAATCACAAACACAGCGCTCACAAGTCATATTCAGCCAGTAACAGAGGCAGCTTCTGCTCTCACTTTAAAAATAAAAAATCCATGAATGATGGGATGAGTGCAGCAGTGGCCTTATATTAGCATCTACCTAATCAGGACACTGAAGCAAACTGTGACATGCTAAATGAGATTAGACAAACCACTAAAATTGGAAACAGAAAAATAATGGGGGATTTCAATAGCAGCAAAATTGACTGGGCAACTGTTTTAACAGGACATGCTAAGGAAATAAAGTTTCTGTTAGCCATGAATGATTGCTTCTTGAAATAGCTCTTCCTTGAGCTGACATTTAAGAGAACTGCTTTTCGATCTAGGTCTCAAATGAGTGCACGACCTGAGGACATGGTCCTCACTACCTTTACTCCATTATCTCTCCCTACACCTTTCCCTGGAAACTCCACTCTTCTGGGCCCTTCTCTTCCACTGCCAACCCCAGACTGCAATCTTTTTACCGTTTGATCCTGATCTCCCTAGTCTCCTGTTCAGCTCCTATTTGTTTCCTTAGCATTCCCCTAGACATATCCTAGCCCCCAGTTGTGTTGTCTGTAAGCTCTTAGGAGAAGGGGCTGCCTCTTACTGTGCATGTCTCTGTACAGCGCTGTATACGCCTTGTAGTGCTATATAAATGATAAGTAGAAGTAGTGCTAGTAGTAATGATTATAATGCATTTTCTTCAGTCAGTGAATAGCTGGGTTAGGAAATATTTTTGTCAGCATAGCTGAGTGTCAACAACTTCTGCACAAGTTTCTGGAAGACAGGCTCAAAAAAGATTAGCCAAATAGTCTTGCAATGCAATGCAATGTGTGCCTATGGGCCAGCTAGGCATCACCCTAGTCCGCACTGTGGGCCAGCTGCACCGCCGCATGTGCCGCCTGAGGCCCTCTGTGTCCCCTTTTCCAGCATCTGTCCAGTTTCCCATTCCGACATGCCCGCCCTACTGTTGCAGAACATGTGCACGCCATAGGACACCTGGCCAATGAGGTCGGAAACCCTGCGCAGCGCAATTTCACTGTGGGCTCATTCACCTTGTATGGGGACGGAGCATTGACCCTTCCAAAATTCATATCGTTTTTTTGGAGCTTTCTTGGGAGTGTTTTTTGATGTTTCCCATTGCTATCACTATTGCCCAGCTTGGTTTTGTGTTTTTTTACATACTTCTGTTCATTTTCAATGTCACTAATTTCTTGTACATCTTTCATCATATGCACCCTCTTTAATCAGGTCTGACACAAGTAGCAAATACATATCTTTGCTGCTTCTAACACAACTTCTATGTAAAGGCCAAGAATGTCTTCCTTCCACTGCCTGTTAGTTTTTGTCCAGGAATGGTAGCTGTCTCTCTGTTCTGATGCGTAAGTAAAGGGCGGTATATCAAATGCCTTAACCATAACCATACTATCTACTAAAGACATGAGGACCAAGGCAGCTGGCCTTCCTAGTTTTTATAGTTCTTGAAATTATTCCAAAACATGGTGGCCCTTGTACTAAAGTGCACTATGCAGTTAACATAGATTTTGGCATGTGCTAATCATGTGCTGTGGCCACGGTAATTAGTAGCGTGGGGCCAGAACAGTTAACATGGTCCGATTTCTGTGCTAACTGTTCTTTGCACTTTGGATGTGAAGGTTAGTGCACCCATATTAATTTTGGCACCAATTACGGTTCAGTGCAGCATGTTAATGATGAAAGCATTCTGTCCACACCACCCACAGTTAACACACTGATGTTGCACCTAATGCATCATGGTTTTGCACACTCTTAATGCATAAGATACAAAACCACAATGCACTTTAGTAAAAGGGCCTCACGGTGATCATGTATGAGGGGAGGAAGCCTGAATGCTGAATTAGGTATGAGAACTTATATGTCCATCTGCCCAGGATGGTAGATTCAATGAGGAAGAAGACAAATCCTTTCTTGGATGAAAATAAGTCAAGGTTTGAGAACTGATAGCAAAGATACTTTCTTGGCAATGTAGACTTTTATAACTGGACAGACTGGATTGGCCATTTGGTCTTATTTGATGATATCTATTCTGTGGAGGACAAGCCTAATGGTAAGAGCAGTGGGCTAGAAGCCAGGACTCAAACCACACTGTAGCTCCTTGTGATCTTAATAAATTCCAAAATATAAAACCTACACTGAATCCTCTATTGTCTCAGTTACAAGCTTAAATTGTAAACCCTCTCGAAACAGGAAAATGCCCACCTGTATCTGAATGCAAGTGGAGGAGAAGCCTAGTGGTTAGAGCAACAGCCTGGCACCCAAGAAGTCTGGGTTCAATTCCCACTAGTGCTTCTTGTGAGCTTGGGCAAGTCACTTTACCCTCCATTGCCTCAGAAGAAAAGGCCTAGTAATCTACTTCTGGTCATACCTTGCCAAGAAAACCCAGGGGCTGCTGAGGCAGCATTGACACAATTATACATTTAAAAAAAAACCTGAATGTAACTCACCTTGAACTTATGAGCTAAATCCAAATCTCTTATTTTGGTTTACCTGAAATTGGCTTCTAAGAAAATGGTGAGTAATACCAACAGTTCTTTTCTTCTTTTGGATATGAAGTAGTTTTTGATATGAAATATGTACTAATACAGGGCCCAATGCTCAAAGATAGCTGAGCTCCTAAATTTAGGAACGTAAGTTGGATTCCTACATTTGGGTCCCTTTTACTACAATGCATCAGGTTTCTGCACTTAACGTGCATTTAGCATAAAAACTAATGTTGTTTAAGTGCAAAGATTCTGTGGTAACTGTCAGGAGTGTGGCCAGAATATCCCTGGCAGTTAACATGCAGATACATACCTTAACGCATGGTGCATTTTCTACAGGTGCACTTAACTCCGTCTATTGAGGCGGTGCTAGTTGCACCCGTGCTATTGCAACATTGACAGTGCACAATATGCCTCCCAGCCCTAACTGCAATGTGCTCTCCACAGCTAGTCTCTGCCCCTAACCTGCCTATTCACCACAATTAGCACTTAGTGTGCAAACCCGGAATGGCAACTGTCATGCCCCCATGGTAACAGTTACCATGGGCCCCTGCATACAATTACAGTGTGAAAAAAGTATATTAACTGCTTAGCACACTTTCATAAAAGCACCCTATGTCCTCTATTTTCAGTCAAACTTAGGTGCCTGTATTTTCAGGTTAAAATTCGCCCAAATTTAGATCCTAAAAGTTACACACCTAAATTTGAACTGTCATTCATTTACCTAGATGTAGGAGCCTAATTTAGGTGCCTGGTGCTGAAAATTAGTGCTAAATTCCTAACCTTTTTTCCTGCACCTGTTACCAGCCACTATTTGGCTCCTAAATTTGTGAGGTAAATGAAAATCTGAGCATACATTTAGGAACTCAGATATAGTAAATTTTCAAACAGGCCTAATCTGTAGGAATAATTTGAGACTGTTGAACTTTCCAAATCTCCTATTGTGTCTGCTTCTGAGATGGTGCACAAATATTTCCTGGAGGTACTTAAACTTTCTGGGGATAATTTTCCCACCATTGTTAGAACTCAGTACTTGTCCTTGGGCACCAGGCCTCAGGGTCCCAGGGACCTGACTACGTTCCTGGAGGATTCCCTTGAGGTGGTCAGTGAGCGGACCATCTTGCTTGTGACCCTGGCCTTGGAACCGGATAAGTCTGTAGTTCTACGTTTGTATTTCAGACATTTCAATGTATCTTTTCTAGGTTCTAAACTGTACATTTGTCCTGATTTTTCACGGGTGACCCAGCTGAAGAGAAAGGAATTCCTTGGTCTTCGACCTAGGGTTTTTTTCCCTTGGTGGGATTTTTGTTTTGAGGTTTCCTCCTCATTGTATAATTACTTACAAGGATAAGGTGTTTCTCTTTTTTGAGCCTGGTCAATTGTTGAAATTTTTGGTGGCTAGAGAGCAGATTGTGGTTAATACTGCATCCAATATGGCTGACACATAAGTTCTCACCCTGCTATATGTTTTGTTTTCTTAGGGATAAATAATTGTTCCCTTCCTTTGTTATTACCTGGTGTCTCCTCTTATTTCCTATATTGTGTTGATGGTAGGGATTATTGTATGGTTTCTTTTTTTTTCCTTATTAGATTGAAGTACCATATTTTTTCTGACATTCTTGTTTGTAATGGGATGTGTTATTTAAAATCAATAAAACTTTAAATTTTTTTTTAAAAATCAAACAGGCTAATTTAGGTTCCTAACTCTCAAACATAGGAGCCATGAAGACCAATGTTAGATAGGGCGGGTAGATGAGAATTGAGGCGTCTAGGTCGGGACGTGCACAATTCCATCGGTATTTTACAAAGGTTCTGCAAAACTCTGAGTATGCTGTAACTACATATAAAGATGGAAAGGAGTGCGGGTGGATTTGCAGTGACACGTAGCCAGAGGAGCCATTTATAAATCTACATGTGGAAAAACTGAATGCCACAAATTTGGCAACTTCCACATGGAAGTGACAGTTTCACAACTAACACATGGAAGTGCTGGCCATTTTCTAAACATCTAGGTAGAAGTGTTGTGAATTAAGTGCTGAAGCCATAATTGTTTCCTTTTTTCCTGGCTACCGGCACTGAATATTCAGGTTGGTCGGGTAACAATAAAGCTAACCGGGCAATGGCGATATTCAGCTTTCAAAAAAAATATCCCCTTTTCAGTGATAAAAATACAAATCAAAATAATAGAATCACCAAACAATACCCCAAAATTGATCTTAAAACAAAAGTTTTTTTTGTCGGATATCACTGCAGCAAAGCATGGATTTAGAGCAATACTTCCAAGCGGATCAATCCATTTTATTAACCAACAAAATAGTATTTTTTTAAAAAAAGACTTAGCTCAGTCCAATAGCATTCCTTGAAGTCCTTGCACGACGTGCACGTTTCGGGAATGTGTTCCCTGTATCAAGTGCTCTTCACTCCGTAATTTAAACAACCGTCAAAAAACGCCGGGACCAAACCCAGCTGACTCTTAAAGGGCAAACAAAGCTCAAACATTGGCTCACAAGCCTGTCGATCCATATCCAATCCACCAATGAAGACAAACCAGGGCTGCCCCACTAAGCAGGGGGACCCTATGTCACAGAGGTGGAGATCACATTATACTGTGCCATTCCACTTCTTTATTCAAACCGGAGGGCATCACCGTCTGAAGTTTAAAAATCCATTGCTGTTCACATCTTTGAAGTTTCGCAGTATTCAGCTTTGGCAGCTAATGTTAAGCCACCCTTTCCTGTGCCTACCTTTCTCGGCTTTGTGTGACCTAGGCAGGAGCTGAATATCACTGCTGCCAGGTTATCACTGGGTGTTGCCTCTCCCCTGCTGCTGCATCGGGGTGTGAAACGGAGGCACCTGCAGATATTCAACGTCAGTAAATACGTTCATGCCACTGCATATCCTGGTTAGCACGATTAAGACGATTAGCAGGTCTGCCAACCACATTAATCCCTTAGAATATCCCCCCATAGATTTTTGGCTCATCCAGGCCATGCCGGAAACTCGCCTCCACTATGCCCCCTTGAAATATCTGCGTGGTGTGTATCTCCATGTGTAAATTATGCCTTCCTACATGAATGTGATCTACATATGGAAATGTTTTCATGTGGAAAAGGTGCATAAAGCTTCTAAAATAACCTCCTAAACCTTTTGAAAATTGACCCCCTGGTGCCCAATTGTTAAAAATAAGGTTTTCATTGTGTTACTGCGCGTGCACTCAAGAAATATGTGACTGAAGATTACTAAAAGGATTCCTTCTTCCAATCAAATAGTAACATAGTAGATGAAGGCAGATAAAGCCCAAATTGGCCCACTCAATTTGCCGAACAAGTATTTAGGTTTGTAACTGTGTCAGGGTATAGAATAATAAGGGAGTCAAATGCAGCCTGTTAGCAATCTCCTCTCTTACGTGTATTCTAAGTTTGCTCCTATAAATTGTAATATACCTGTGAGATAAGGACATGAACCATAGAAATACACATTGTATTCAGTGTTTATGTGACTGGATTATTTTCTGCTTAGATTTAAGGATGTGACTTCGGTTTTACTGATGACAGGGCTCCATCATGTGGCCAAGTGTTCAATTAGTTTTGAAGGTATGTGGGACTGTAACTCACTTCTGACTATTTCTTTAATGAACTGTATAATCAATTGAAATAACTAATGAATAATAACTCACTCCAGTATTGTAAGCTAACAATTAGACTTTGCAAACTACACAGTTAACACTTTTGGTTTTAAACTTTTTGGGGGGGAGAATGCATGGGAGCTCAGAAGATGCACACTGATTGATTATAATCTTTGTCCAGATCAGTAATGAAAGACACTTCTCCAGATAGCTGCAGTTGCTATCTCAGTTATGTGTCCTATTTGTCAGTTTTCAATGGTACTATCTGGATACTGTCTCTGAAAAAATATTACACACCTCCCGGTACTATCCAGTGCAGTGTATGGGCATTCCAGCTAACTAAACATAGAACACGGATATTTGGTCTGCTATCAATATAGCTAGCTGGATAAATTCAGAGCCGTATAAGCGATGTCCTAAATTTATCCAGCAACCTATACAGATAGTGGACTGAATATCCTTGCTATCCATCTAGCGGTGCTGTTCATCTTCTATATGCATATTTAGCACCCACCCTTCTGTGGATAGCAGTGGTTAATGTATGTATGATACTGTATTGACTCAACATGACCAGCCTTTAAATAAACCACTAACTGCAGTGCATAAATATTGACCTGCAATTTTTTTTAATAATCTGATTCAGTTTTTAAATTCTGCCACACTCTCTTATTTTGCATTGTTTGACCTAACAAAGTGTTTTAAAAACTTACCTAATATTATGACAAACATAAGAACATAAGAAATACCTTATTGGGTCAGACCAAGGTCCATCAAGCCCAGTATCCTGTTTCTAACAGTGACCAATCTAGGCCAAAAGTACCTGGCAGGTTCCCAAAGAGGCACACAGGTTCCATAATGCTTGTCCAGGGGCAAGTAGTGGATTTCCCGGGTCCTCTTTAATAATGGTTTATGGACTTTTCCTTCAGAAACTTGTTCAAACCTTTTTTAAACCCAGCTTTTACTACGTCCTCTGGCAATGAATTACAGAGTTTGATTGCACATTGAGTAAAAAAATATTTTCTCTTATTAGTTTTAAATGGGTTTCATTGTAGCTTCATTGTATGTCCTCTAGACTTTCTACTTTTTGATGGCGTAAATAACCGATCTATGTCTACCCATTCCACTCCATTCATTAATTTATAGACTTCTATCATATACCCCTCGGTCATCTCTTTTCCATGTTAAAGAGCCCCAACTTTTTAAGCCTCTCCTCATAGGTGTATCCTTCCATTCCCTTTACCATTTTTGTTGCTCTTCTTTGTACCTTTTCTAATTCTGCTATATCCTTTTTAAGATATGGCGACCAGAATTGCACACAATATTCAAGGTGCAGTCGCACCATGGAACGATACTGAGGCATTATAATATCCTTGGTTTTATTCTTTATTCCTTTCTTTATGATTCTTAGAATTCTATTTGCTTTCTTGGCCACCGCTGCACACTGGGTGGAGGGTTTCAACATATTATCCACAATGACGCTTAAATCTTTTTCCTGGGTGGTGGTTTCTAAGGTGATACCTTGCATCATGTATCCATAGTTTGGGTTGTTCTTTCCTAGGTGCATGCATTTGCACTTGTCCACATTAAATTTCATCTGCCATTTGGACGTCCAGTCTTCAAATCTTTCAAGGTCCTCTTGCAATTTTTCACAATCTTCCTGCGTTTTAATAACTTTGAATAATTTTGTGTCATCTGCAAGTTTGATCACCTCACTCATTATTCTTATTTCCAAGTCATTTATGAATATGCTAAAAAGCAGCAGGCCTAGAATAGATCCCTGGGGTACTCCACTATTCACCTTTATCCATTGAGAAAACTGGCCATTTAGTCCTACTCTGTGTTTTCTCTCTTTTAACCAGTTCCTGATCTATAATAAAACACTGCCTCCAATCCCATGACTTTTTAGTTTCACCAAGTCTCTCATGAGGGACCTTGTCAAAGGCTGTCTGAAAATCCAGATATACTATGAGGCCAATTCAGATCTGGGCTCCTGCAGCCCATCCGGACATCCAGAATCTGGATGGAATGGCATTGCACCTGATTCTGATCCCGCGGGGCTACACGTACCCGTGAGATCAAAATCAGGTGCACCCAGCCTGGACGGGCAAGCCATGCCCCGATTCTGGGCCCCCAGACATCCAGTCACTTACCTGGCTAGACCAGCCAGGCTCCTGCTTGGAGCCACAATCTCTGGCAGACCCTGAAATGATCCTTTCCCCACCACCCGATCCCTGCTGTGGCCAGGGCTGGGCTGCGGGGAACCCCCTGCACCTCCTTACCTCCTTTTCCCTGCCTGGAGTGAACAATGTCTGCCATCTAGGGGGACTTATTGCATCTCCGAAGTGGAATAAGGAGGACTTATTTCACCTCCGAGGTGGAATAAGTCTCCTGTCCAGCTTGCCGACCCTGGGCATACAGGGCCGACAATGGAATCGGCCCTGTACATCTGGGGTAGGGGTCATACCTCCAGCCCCCCTCTCTCCTCCCTCAGCCCACCCCCTCCCACCCCCATACAGAGCTCCCCATACATCTCTGCTCTAGGTGAGGGGAGCTCTGTGGGTAGAATCGGTACCGACCCGGACATATATCCCCTCTAAACGCAGGTCAGAATCTACCTCTAAATCAACTGGTTCACCTTTGTCTACCTGTCTATTCACACCTTCAAAAAAAATATAACAACAATCCATGTTGGCTTTTTCCCATTAAACAATGGCTATCTATATGTTCAGTAATTTTATTCTTTATAAAGGTTTCTACCATTTTGCCCAGTACTGACATCAGGCTCCCAGTCTGTAGTTTCCCGGATCACCCTTGGAATCCTTTTTAAAAACTGGAGTTACATTGGCCATTTTCCAATCCTCATGTACTACAAATGATTTTATTGATAGTTCACAGATTACTAGTAGTAGGTCTGCAATCTCATATTTCAGTTCTTTCAACACCTTTGGATGTATACCATCCAGTCCAAGTGATTTGCTTCTGTTCAGTTTATCAAACAGTTGCAATACATCCTCACAGTTTACCGATATTTCTTTCATAACCAGGGCATGCCGGAATAGCCTCCAGGCCCTTGCTTGTCCCTGATATTCTCTCCCTCATTCTTCCTTACATAACCAGTACTTGCATCATGCCAAAAAGAGCCTCCCTTTGGATTTCGTAAGATGTTTAAGACTAATAAAAGAAAATATATTTTTTCACTCAACGTGTAATTTTTTCTTGCTGAACACGCTTTTATTAGTGGGTTTCAAGACCACAACTTGGGACTATTTACAACAAGTATAAGGTGGACTGAGGTATAGACTCACTCATCCAGAAGGCCCCAAAGAATATCAGCAGTGCAGCTAACCTGAATCGCTTGTCTTCAAACCTATCCCTGGTTACTTCCACTGCCTTTTGTATAACCCCTGTTAGCATGGGCAGGGAGACAAGCCTCCGGCTATCTGGCCATGGTGGCACCTCCCTGGCCCAGTCCTCCATCAACTTCCTGACAATGAACTGTTTTGTCATATCTCTGTTTCCCGCCCCCCCCCTCCCCCATTTTCAGGAAGAAAGCCATCCCGGCCAACATTAGCCTAGCCTGTCAGACTGAGGTCCCCTCGCCCTGGAGGCTCATCAAGAATTCCAACAGGAGCCCCCTGGTTATACCCTGGCAAAGGTCACCGCCCCACTGTCTGGCAAAGGCCCCCAGTCAGTCCCAGACTCTCCTGTAAGCTTTCCATGTCCCAGCCGCCAGTGTTGCCATCAGCATTCCACCAGCACTCCGCATCCAGGGTTCCACATCTCCTCAGGCATGCATATTACCCTGGGTGCTGCAGTCGGTGCAAGATGCCAGAAGCGCTGGAGCTGGAAATGAGAAAGAGCAATCTCATTGGTCTCCCCTGGCACATGGCTGGCAGTGATATATGCATTCAATTCCAGGCTCAGCAGCACCAACCTTCTGGCT
This sequence comes from Ichthyophis bannanicus, assembly GCA_033557465.1. Classification (NCBI taxonomy): domain Eukaryota; kingdom Metazoa; phylum Chordata; class Amphibia; order Gymnophiona; family Ichthyophiidae; genus Ichthyophis; species Ichthyophis bannanicus. The sequence continues at coordinate 1,311,827,946 of CM066031.1, forward strand.
AACCCCATCACTCTGTCTGCTCGGCTGACTGATTATTGATGGCGTATATGACCGCCATGTTATCCAACCTGAAAACTAGCCTCCTGTTCATGAGCTGGGACTTCTATATGACCATGGCAACCACTAAAGGGAACAGCTTGAGGAACATGATATCCTTGTTAATTCCCTGTCGGTGTCACTCTTCCAGCCACCTTTACTGGCATCATTGGCCTCTGAAATAGATCCCGAAACCTATTCCTCCAGCTGCGTCCTTAAAGAGCTCCAAGTCCCTATAACTGGTGGGGGCCATTTTCCATATGTTCCTCCTATTATATCCTATCAGGAACACTGCCATACTGCTAGGTCATACCTTATAGCTGCATTGACCCTAATCAAGTGGTGCCGCTTGCGGACTCCTTTCATGGCGTCTGCCAACTGCCTGATGAAAGCCCTGCCTATTGGCATCACTCTGCTTGAGAAGTTCGGATGCCCAATCAGTGACTGCACCGTCTGCAGTGTGGCCTTCCTTGCAAGGTCCATAGCATAAACTGCCATCTTTAATGCCTTGACCTTGCACGCAGGAAGCTGCATCAGCATTTCCCTGGTATCAATCTTGATCCCAAGAAAGGACAACTGGTTGTCCTTCAGCCCTTTCGTCTTCTTCTCTGTGAGGGGGATGCCCAGTTCCACCACCTTGCGCTAGAAGTTTGCCAAGTTGCATTGACAGCTTGATCTGTCCCTTGCCATAATTAGAAAGTCATCCAAGTAGTGGATCACTTTTCCCTGGCTAATTTCCTGCTCTGCTATCCATTGGATGGCAGAGCTGAATTCTTCGAAAAATGCGCATGACACAGAGCACCCTATTGGGAGGCATTGTCAATATAAAACTGTCCCCCAAAATGGAACCCAAGCAATGGAAGCTATCTGGATGGATTGGCAATAGCCTGAAAGCTGCCTCCTGGTCCACCAAGGCATACTTCACTGAGCAGACCACCTAGTCCAAGTGGTCATTTACAGACTCCCCTTCAGGGTAAGAGAGATGGTGTATAAGGTGGAACTTTCCCGGTTCCTTTTTCAGTACCAAGCCCAAAGGGGAAATTATAAGGCTACTGATAGGTCTGCTCTTGAAGGGGGCTGCAACCCTTCCAAGGGTCACCTCCTTCTGAATCTTGTCTTGCACCACCTCTCTCCACTCGAGTGCCTACTTCAGATTGCCCACAACCCTTGGGCCCGGTGGCCCAAAAAGGGTATCCAAAATCCTACCATAAAACTGTTCACTAGCCATAGTGCCTTCACTCTGTCACCCCCCCCCCCCCCAAATTCTGCCACATTGCCCCAATCTTAATGGATGTGGCGGCCAGCCCCAGTGCACCTGACCTAATGCATGAGAGGGGGATCTCCCCCTGGCTTTGAAGAAAATCGGGAATGGGGGTGCCCCTCCCTGCATACCACACAGGCATGCTTGTATTTGCAAGCATTGTTGAATCTACAGCTACCCTCATTGTACAGCCGGCATATACCCTGGCACACACTGAAGGTGTATGGAGTGGCACCCTCTCCTTTCCCACTCTGGGGTCTGCTGTCCCACTGAAAGGGCTGCTGCAGCACCACTGTGCTTCTGCCTGTCCCCCCTTCCAGGTCCTGGCCCCATGCTGCCCTTGGGTCATCAGCCAGATCAATGTCCCTCCTGTCCCAGCTCAGTCCTCTATTTCCTGCCATGTTCCTGCGGAACGTTTTGTCATATTCCAGCCATGCTATAGGCTATACACCCTAAAGGCCTCACAAATACTGTCTTGGTATTTGAAAAGACCCCGGCACTGATCGGGGTGTCTTTTCCTGACTATGCTGTCCAGAACCCGAAAGACCAAGCATCAATTTGCAATTTTCCTAGGAATGCTGTCTGTCTCCTTAGAGGCCAGCTTACATTTGTTGCGACAACCCGAACAATCACAGTGTACGTCGTCCCGCCTGATGAGCAATGAGAAGATGTCCATGTACTCACCTCGCCATATCTTTTCTTTTGGAGCTGGCAGCGCATGGCTGTCCAGCATGTCCATAATGCAAACATACTCCGCAGGCCTAAATTCTGACACCAACTCCCCGTTGCTCCCCCGTGACTCCACTGGTGGGGAGCCTCCATTGGCAGAAGGTGGTGTGCTCTCTGGAGCTATACTGAGGTTTGATGTGCTGACCACCCCCGCCCCACCCCATGCCACACCATGCCCTGTGCTGTTGGCCACTACCAGCTGCACCAGTGTCTGAAGCAGCCTGAGGATTCCCTGCTGCTCACTACTGCCCCACCCCTCCTGTCCCCCAACCCCCAAACCTGTACCCTTACAGTAACCCCCTGCCTCTTGTGGCCCCCCACTCTATGCTGCTGGTGTCTGGCCCACCACCCTGCTCCAAGTTTCCTCCTCTCCCCGATACACAATCCCCCATTCACACTGGCCAGCTGTGCCTCCTCCCCCTGCTCCCCCGCATTACACTGCAGTAATGAAATAACATGTTCGTACTCACCCCGCTGTTCCAGTCCTCCAGGTGCAGTCAACGAGCTCACACCCATGTCACTCGTGGCCATGAGGCCCAGTCTGGCGCTCCATCCAGTGAACTCATCAGAGCCTGCACTCATCCTGCTCCGTGGACCGTGGCCATGACTCGTACCTTATTCACGAGGTCACACAGCCCAGACTTCTTTAGATCACCCCCACCGCATGGTGAGGGCCTGTCTCCACTGTCCTGAGGTGTCTCTTGTCTCCGCAGCTCCACGATACACTGTCTGACACCGCTCACCTGTCTGCTGTGTCCAGCTGCCTTGGATTTGTTGCATGTTGTTTTTGATACCGTCCCATTCTGCCCCCCTCATCCATTATTTTTGCTTTCTTACTCACCTTCCCTCCACCAGAGCTGCTATTATTCCTCCTCTTGGCTCCCTGTTATCCACTGCACTCCTTGGCTTGTGCTGGTGCCATTCCTTAAGGAAAACTAGGTCAGCTCTCTACATTGTCTGACCAGTGGGGGTTTTTTTGCCTTTGGATTGCCCTCAAGTGGACTGCCTGTTCTCATCGTGTAGTTGGGCCGGCCCTGCAGAGAATGCTAGATCTGCTCCGTGCCGTGGGAGGGCTGATCCAGCTCTTGTCGCTCCTTGACTGAAGATACTCTCCCTCGCTTGCATCTAAGCTTGAATCCCTAGCTGCCGCGTCCCAATACTAATACCGGCACTTCCTATTTCCAGTGGAGGAGTAGCAACCATGTGTCTCCTGCTGGCAGCATGCCCACCTGGCCTGTCTGCTCTGTCAGCCACTCTGGTCCCACTCTCTGTACCTCAAACGCACCGCCAAATGCTGCCGGTGAGATTCCCACAGTTTGGGATTGCTTGCAGCTCTGGCAGAGTGCGTTTTTTTGTGGCTGGCCCTACCTGCAGCTCCGGTCGCATGCATTTCCTGGTTGCAGCTCCGGCCACACGCACTTTGTGACTGGCATACTTCTGGCTGCGGTTCTGGCTGTACGCTCTCTTGTGTGACCGGCATGCTTCTGATATGGCCAGGAGACCCCTGGGGCCAGTGACTCCGGGTGGTGTTTTAAAAATGTAAGCTGCTGTGACTCGGGCCTGCGACTTGGGTGGAAAAGGTCTGGTGGCTCCAGCTGCCTCAGCCCCCCATTCTCTCGCCACCGCCCCACCCATCCAGGCTGTCCCCTATTGTGACCCTCCTCCCATCTGGCTGCCTGGTTATGGGGCATAAGAACATAAGAACATAAGATATGCCATACTGAGTCAGACCAAGGTCCATCAAGCCCAGTATCCTATTTCCAACAGTGGCCAATCTAGGTCGTATGTACCTAGCAGTTTCCCGAAAAGAGACAGGTTCAGGCACCCCTTCGCTGCCGGCCCCTTCAATTCTTCCACTAAATAACCTTTATATACCATTTCAGGCACGGATAAGTTCCCTATAGCTTCTTCAGTAAAAACCGAAGCAAATAATTCATTCAGTCTGTCCGCTATGGCTTTGTCCTCATCCAATGGTCCAACTGACACTCTCATAGATTTTTTGCTATGAATGTACTTGAAAAGGTTTTCTGTAAGTGTTTTTCTTCCACAGAACGCTTCTTTTCAAATTCTCTCTTTGCCTGGCTTATGAGTGCCTTGCATCTAAGTTGCTAACGCTTATGTTCGTCATTACATGTTCTTGAACTTTATTTTATAACAAATAAAGGCTCATTAACCTTTATTAATAAAGCTGACAAATACCTTTAAATTTATTTATTTAACCAGTTTTCTATACCGCCTTATCCTTCAATCAAAGCGGTTTACATTATGTAATCACTACAAACAGGTACTGGATACATTCCCTTGTCCCCAAAGGGCTCACAATCTATGTGTACCTGAGGCAACGGAGGGTTAAGTGGCTTGCCCAAGGCCACAAGGAGTTCCTATAGGACTAGAAACCCCAATCTTTCTGGCCTGAGATTGCTGTCCCCAGAGTGGGACTTGAACCCCTGGCCCTAAGGCACAATGTCCTAACCACTAGGCCACTCCTCCCAAATGGACTGGATGAAGAATAAATTAATCAGTACTAGAGGAGATCCTTAGATGCTCAAATGACAAGACTTTAGCTTTCTTACTTTGGACATATCATGCAAAGAGAAAGATTAATAGTGAAAGATATCATGTTTGGCAAGGCTGACGGTCAATGCAAAAGACAAAGACTGGCAATGTGATGGATCACTACAATAACAGCAGCAATGAATGCCATTCTACGAACAATTAGCCGCTTGACTGAAAACCAAACACAGTTTAGGACAACTATGCACAGGGTCACCATTGACTCGATGGCACTTAACAACAACAATTACAGTAAGTATTTTCCTGTCTCCAGAAGGCTTACAATCTAAGGGGCTATTTAATAAATTACATTCGATTTTTACACTTAACACACATTTAGCACTAAAACTAATGTGCATTAAATGCATTGCCTCCTGGGAACTGTTGGGGGCTTGGCCAGCACATTCCTGGCAGACAACACAGAAATGCATGGTGGATTTTCAAGGGCTCCACCAAAATCTAGCTATTGAGGTGGCATTAGTTACACATGCACTAATTGCAATATTGAGAGCACATGATTCCTTCCCTTGCACTAACTGCAATGTGCTGCTGTTGCCCACTCTCTGCCCTAACCCACTCATTCTCCACTCCAGTGCACAGGTCAGCGTGTGGTAACTGTCATGTTCCCACCGTAGCAGTTATTGCAGGCACTACTGATTAGTGCACTTTAGTAATAGGGCACTAATGTTGTATCTGGAGAAATAGTGATTCGCCCAAGGCAAGGCATTGATAAGGTAAGTATTAGTAGGATTTGAACCTTGGCTTTTTCTGGTTCCAGCCTACTGTGCTAACCACTAGGCTACTCCTCCATCAGCTTGCAGAGCTGAATAGGGCCATTCTACTCACATTTGAAGATGCAACTTATGTAGTCTGGCTAGCCTATGTACAATATGTTTGGTTAAAGCTTGCATTAATCAAATAAAAGTGATCACAGCCTGTAGAGAATTCAGTTTATTCCAGAAAGCCATACAGCTAGTAGATCATTGCTTTACAAACTTCAGTCAGTAAACTTGAAAATGAAATATAACTCACCTTGAGCTTGGATTTGGAAAAGCTGAGTAATAAATCTAAAAAAAATCCAAATCCATAGATAAGTTAGGAGGATGCCAGATGAAAACCTCATTGTTTACTGAACAGTTGATTTTAAGGTGGAGTTTTTCAAGGGCAAAAGAGAGTTTAGTGAAAGTTCTTTTTCATTAAGGGAAGGGTGGCTGGGGTGGGGAGAGGTCTACATACAACGTGTGCTATTATGTTAAGTGTATTGTTTGCATTATATGCTGCTTGCTTTGTAGTTTATAGATTTAAAGCCCCATTTTGCACAGGATGTGCTGGTAGGAATTCAGACATCCAAGTTGGAATGTTCGCAGTTAACTGAGCATTTTATAAAAGGTTCTGATGAACATGGATCCATTTGTAAAATACTGATAAGGATGCCTGCAACTACATATGCATTGACCAGCACTTCCAGCAGAAAGAGCCATTTTGGGGTTCTGCATGTGCAAACACCAGCAACTAGACGTGTAAGTGGCAGTCTTGCAATATACATGTGCACCATACATGTCAGTGCCGGATTTAAAAATAAAATGTGTGTACAAGAGGAAACAAGGACCTGAGTGAAATAAGTTTTTTTATTCTGAGGTGGTGTTAAGACACCACAGAGGTAAACACTGGTGGAGAACCCGGGTACAAATGAGCAAGTAACTGGCATGCCTGACTTAGAACAGATATAAATGCTGATGGGGAAATTTTAAAAAATATTTCCAGACTATATATAGCCATAGCAGTCAGTTTTATTTTTTGTATAAAGACTGGCTGCCTCAGTGATGAAAGATGGATATCCAGTATCTGGATTGTGGCCAGCACTGAATATTCTGGCAGTGTGGCCAGCAAGAGCCCAATCTGTAGTGCACCAATATTCAGTGCTGCTATATTTATTTATTTTTATTTATTTATTTGGTTCTTCTATACTGCCCCCTTCCAGAGATCAGGGGTGGATATGGCTAGGGCTATCCAGATAGCAATTAGGAGAGCATTTTTCTGTCCTCAGCTACACATCGCTAAAAATCGTTGCTATACGGATAAATTACCATTCCATCCGCTCCACCTAGGGACCTTCCCAGCATTATCCAGATAGTTCCAAGACTATTAGAGTATTTATTTATTTTTTTATTTATTTATTTATTTATCTATTTCTTCTATACCGCCCCTTCCAGAGATCAGGGGCGGTTTACATGGAACAAGTAAACAAATTTGTATACTAATGTATTCAGCAGCACTATCTGCAGAGTGGCACCAAATATCCTCTTTAGTGACACTTATCTGGCTGGCAAGTGCTGTTATCTGGATACGTATCCCTGAAAATCGACTTTGTTGTCTATATCGTATTATAAAATGGGAAGCAGAATTATATTTTCTGGACCCCTTTGAACCTGTGCAATCCGTGGCAGTTCTCTAAGGTAAATAGTATTCTAGAATTGGTATTTACATATGTATGCAATCTACACATGTAAATGCTGCTGTTCATATGTAGAATTGCATACAGGGCTTCCACACTGACAACCTTAGTAACCCATTATGAATGCCATGAAAAACGGAGGACAAGCAAATGAAGAAATAGCATAAAACTTCGGTTTCATAGCTGGAGATGACAAAAACCCAAATAATTTTTTTTGTTGCTGGATGGATTATAGATTAGGGGTTACACATATACAACAAACTCACATGCTCAAATATCTTCACGGCATGAAAAGTACTTGCTGCCAACTTAAATATTCCTCATTGCTCCTGATTGGTTTTTGATCCTCATTTTCAAAATAAAGAATACACGTTGTTGAAAATAAATTCCGTTGTACACATCATAATTGATTCAGAGCACTGACAAGATGCCAAACCTCCAAACACTGGTCACAGTATCAGACCTAGCAAACTTGGCCAGTAGGTTTCGTCCATTCAGGGCTTCTTCAGGGAACTATTGTGCTTAAGCTGGAACGTCATGTAAAAGGCTACAGCCTGAGCACCAAGCTGGCTCACTCCTGAACTTGTCTCTATTGTATTAAGGGCCTAGTAGGACTACTTTCTCAAGAAGGGCAAATTTACAAGTTCATCAGCGTAGCAGTGCAAAATTAGGATTCATTGAACCTAACTCATAAATACAAAACCATAGGGTTACCTCACACATTTATAGGGATGTGCACAGGAAAAATGTTGGTTCAATCAGTTTTAGGATTCATCTCCCATTTGTTTCTTTATTTGCTCCTTGAACCCTACTGTTAGAACCCCCACTAGTGAGATTAATGCTATGTGTCAGACCATGATTTTGCACTGGGGCTGGAAACAAGGCAGGTGCCCCTTCGTTAACCACCAGGGACACACTAGTAAGTGGCATTGGGACTCAGGATGAGCATCCAGGGAATGGGAGTGGAATGATTGAGGAGATTTGGAGGTTTGGGATTCTGAATGTGGGTAAGAGTAAGAACATACATCAAGCCCAGTATCCTGTTTCCAACAGTGGCCAATCTAGGTCACAAGTACCTAGCAGTTTCCCCAAAAGACACAGGTTCCACAATGCTTGTATTGGGGCAAGCAGTGGATATCCAGGGTCCCCTTTAATAATGACTTATGGACCTTTCCTCCAGGCACTTGTCCAACCTTTTTTTAAACCCGGTTACACTGACAGCTTTTACTACATCCTCCGGTAATGAATTCCAGAGTTTGATGACACGTTGAGTTACAGAGGGCATTTTTAGCTAGAATAGCATCTCATATCTTTAGCATAATGGCATATTTTTAACTAGTTTTGATAAGTAGATTGAAGCCATATTTGAATCGAAAGCTTTGGTAATTGTGGTTTTGGCATTGGTAATATCATGAGTATTGTAATACAGTTTTGATAGGAATGCCATTTCATCTGATATATAAACTTCAATTAGTGCAGAGTTTGGCTATCAGTGGTGGGAAAGGGTGACCTCATTGTTTTGGGCTTTAAATTGGCTTCTTGGGTCAATTAGAATTTAAGTTATTGGTTTTGTTATTTAAAGTTTTAAAGAGGATAATCCTGTTTGTCTAGCAACCAAAATGAACTGGTATCCTTCTAGCATGTACCTTTTATCGGACAATAACTTGAAACTATGGGGCATGTTTGCTGAAGCACACTACCAGATTGCATAGAGTTCAGCACATGCCAAGTGTGCCAGGGTGAAAAGGACCATGTGCTATAAGTGCAACCTTGCTAACATTCACAATCAGTGTAGTTTGAGGTGGTTATTGAGCAGAGATTCATATTGCAGGTTGCACAGGTGTTATTGGCCCATTCTCCCCGTCGATGTGGCACTTAACATGGATGCATTTACTACTCCTTAATGGGTGGCATTACATGCACTCATGTTGATTGAGCCAAAAGCGGTGAGTGCAGGGATGGCACAGTACCCATGCTAGTAACATAGGAACATGTCATGCACGCCCCCATTTATTAGCATGGGTCAAGCACCACCCCTGCATGTGTCTTTGGCTCCAATTGTGCTCTAGTGGCAGCCTCTTAGTAAACATGCCCCTGTGTGTCCTAACCATTAAAGAGGTACAGAATGTTCTTGGTTGTAGCTAAGTCATGGCTCAACGAGAAGCCTTTGGAAATTAGGTTAGAGCTGAGTATCAGGACTATTGGGAAAAAATTAAAAACATGCTTTATTTCCCATGAGGTCGATGATAGAAAAGAATAAATGACTACGTGTGGAATATGCTTTTCCCCAAAGAGGGGATATGTTTGTGTTTGCATGTACGTGTTTAAAATTGTAAACCACATTGAGCAGATGAATATTTATTAGAGCGGTATAGACATATTTAAAAAAATTATTGTTTAGTCACATCCTGTATGTGTGCTAGAACGTTTACAATCATGCAAATTGATTATGTGCATCTTAATTTGTAGTATATGCATGCACAAAAGATGTGTTTATTTATTTAAGTTTTCTTATATATTGTCTTTCAATGTTATCAAAGCGATTTACATTTGACTCAACAATTATACATGGAACTGTTAACAGGTATAACTATGATACATCCTAGAAAAATTAATCATTATGCCAACAGTGGCAACTATTTACATTTCAATATTAATGGTTGACATTAAGAGTAGGGGATAGAAGGATGGGTTTATTTGCAGTAAGAATGTGGGTAGTATTTGACTGAGGGAGGGGTGTAACGAGAGTCTTTAAGTATTAGAATTGTAGTTAGGTATTGAGTGTTGGCCCATAGTATTTGGTGAAATGATGAGTTTTCAGCATTTTCCTAAAATCGAAAGTATCGTTGATTGTTCTTAGGTAATGTGGTAGTGAGTTCCAGAGAGTTGGACCGAAGATTTCAAAGGCTCTCTGGCAGGCTGTTTGAGAGCTACTGATTTTGATATGTGGGGTTGAGAAGGTGTCTTGTTGTTGTTTTCTCCTTGTCTGGGACTCTGGGACAATCTGGATCAATGGTTGTAAGCAGTCTGTGCTTTGTTTGTGTATTGTCTTGTATGTCATCATTTTTGCTTTGTACTTTATGCGGGATTGTATTGGTAATCAGTGAAGGGATTGAAGGACTGGCATGGCATGTTCTTGTCATTTGGATCCAGTGATTAATCGAGCTGCAGTATTTTGAGCGAGCTATATTGCCTGGGTGGTGTGTTTGGGGAGGCCTTGAAAAAGTAAGTTACTATAGTCTAAGTGTGGAGTAACTATTGCCTGGCATATGATGGGAAAGTGTCTGTGATCTAGTAGAGGTCTTAGGTTTTGTAGCATCTTCATTTTGTAGTATGCATTGGCCATCATCTTCTTGATATGCGTTTGAAAGTTGAGCCTCTGGTCTAGGATTACACCAAGATATTTTACTTCCTTTTTCACTGGGATGGAGAAGTTGTCGATTTTGAGTGTGTCAGGTGGGATATATGTAGGATCTCTCGTGATTGTAAGGACCTCTGATTTGTTATAGCTGATTGTGAAGTTGTGAACTTGATTTGTGCGCACTTAAAAATTTTAGATGCTCAAATGAACCAAATGTGTATGATCAGAAAGACCCATTCCTACCAGGTAGTATAACTCTGATCTGGGAATCAAACTCAGATCTCCCTATGGTTGCAAATAGCATGAAGGGAATAAATTTTATAAGGGGCCACAGAAAATGATGTGCCATCAACACACATAAATCATGGACTTTTAGTGCTTCATGCATGTTAATGAGCTTTTACAGTATTCTGTAAGAACATGGTAAAGCCAATAGTGTGTACTTTCACTGTGGGTGTTCACATGGGCTGAACTTATACGCATATTTTATAAAATGCAAACTTTCATGTGTTAGAGGCTTGTGAACCTTTATAGCACCAGGCAGGAGGCTGAACGTGCCCTGGTACTCCCCCAAGCTATGGAAATCACTCCTCCAACTCAGACAGCTCGAAAGAAGTTGGCGTCGCTCAAGATCATCTGAGAGCCATAAAGCGTACACTGCTCAATGAGGTAGACACCGATTAGCAATCTCAATGAGAATGAAGCAATACCATGCAGAAATACTACAGCGCTCCTTAAATAAACCACAGGAGCTCTTCAACCTCGTTAAAACCCTAGAAAAAGAGCCCTCCCTTGAGCAACCAAACCACCCGGACCCACAGGAATATGCAAACTACCTCTGAGCCAAAACAAGTCAGTCCAGCATATCCACAAACATCCACTCCCCAGATGAGGCTCTCAAGCCGACCCCCTCATCCCCTCCTTCACAAGCCTTAATGAATGCCCATCATACCATCACTGCCTTCTCAGCCCCAACTGAAAAAAGACATCCAGGACATTATCACGAACATAAACGCCACCACAGCACCAAACGACCCTTGTGCAGCATTCTGGATAAAAGCATTGTGTGCTGACCTCAGCCCATTCCTGACCAAACTTATAGGTCTATCATTCTTGACCGGAACCTTCCCCCGAAGCCTGAAACAAACAGCCATCAGACCGCTGCTAAAAAACAATAGATTGGACCCTGCAAAGATGGACTCTTATAGGCCAATTTCAAGCATCCTAGCTAAAATTATGGAAAAGATAGTTCAACACCAACTTAACCATCATATCGAGTCCAACGCACCCCTCGACCCCTGCCAGCATGGATTCCGGGAGGCACATGGCGTAGAAACTCTTCTGACCACCTTATTCAGTACATTAACCATAGGATTGGACAATATTAGACAAGGTTTTGCTCTTATCTTCTTGGACATTTCTGCTGCCTTCGACTCCATCAGTCACGAACTACTCCTATCCCACCTCAGCGAGAAGGGAGTCCACGGCACAGCACTGGCCTGGTGTGCATCATACCTGACCAATGTTCCCTCTAATTTTCTGTAGGCTGTGTGCGCATAAAATATCAGCTGTGTGCAGCTTTTGAAGGAAGGTTAAATTTTTGTGCGCCACATAACGACACTCGGAGTTATATACTTTAAAATTTGACTACACGTCAGAATACAGTATGTACACCACATTGATTTTAATCAAATTAAATGAAAATAGACGATTACTAAACGAAGCAGGAAATTTCTAGTAATTACAATCATAACTTTTAAATTTTAAGACATCTGTGTTGTTTTCTATCAGAATCAGAGCTGTAATTTTTGTGCGCTCTGTTGTAAAGTATGTGCGCTCGCTCGGCGAGGTGTGTGCACGCGCACACGCACACAGCTTAGAGGGAACAGTGTACCTGACCGACAAATGGCAGCATGTCCATTCTGGCTTCTCCACCTCCTTACCCTTCCCACAAGTAAAGTAAATAGCGCGTTATATAAAAGATTGTAATAAATAAATAAATAAATAAGTAAAGGGCGTGCCACAAGGATCATCACTCTCAGCCCTATTGTTCAACGTTTACATGCAACCCATCTGTGCCCTTATCCGATCCTTCAACATCAATTGCCTAATATAAGCTGATGACGTTTTGATGTATACGCCAATCTCTACGGAGCATCCAGACCTCTCTCTGCTGTCTACCTGCTTCGATGCGGTCACAGATTGGCTACACACGCAGAAACTCAAAATAAATTTCAGAAAGACAGAGGTCCTCTTCATCAGCATGATCCAGGCTTTCACTCCACCCCCATCATTGAAGGTACGTGATGCAGAGCTCCTCAGCAAGCCCACGATAAGATACCTTGGTGTCACGCTGGACCAACATCTTAACATGAATGCCCATTTAAGCAACATGGTAAAGGCGATATACCACAAAATTCGGATGCTTCACCACATGAGGCAGCTGCTAGAGCCTATAGACTTCCGAATGGTCTATCAAGCACTAGTAATGCTGCACTTTGACTATGCTAACGCAATCCTTCACAGCCTTCCGAAGAGCTCGTTGAACCCCCTGCAGCTCGCAATGAATGCAGCAGCCAGAATCCTTCAGGGAGCTTCCAGGAGAGACCATATCACCCCAGTTCTGAAACATCTGCACTGGCTCCCAGTACACTGCAGGATCTCCTTCAAGATCTTAACAATGACATACAAAGCCATCAACAAGTGCACGTCCACCACCCTTACAGAACTCATCCAGACCACCCCCCTCAACTGGTTGAGGAGATCAGCCGCCACCAACACTCTGCTACTCCCGAGAGCGATCACCAAATGCTCTCAGGCCATGAGAAACTGAGCCTTCGCACTATATGCACCTTCCTGCTGGAACGCCCTTCCACCGGACATCCGGGCCATCAACAACCTCTCCCAGTTTAGAAAGGCACTGAAGCACCATCTATTCCTCCAGTACTTTTCTGACCCAGATGACATCTCACAGCCAGCCACTCCCTGAGCCAAAGCATGCATCCCAGAGTACCCACCTCACATATCTTCAGATCGCCTAAGTGAGCCCCACCCCTTTGAAACCTCCTCCCTGTGTATATCTGACCCTAATTGCAGATAATGAGCCCCACCCCTTTGAAATCTCCTCCCTGTGTATATCTGACCCTAATTGCAGATAATGATGAACTGTACACTACCCTGCGACATACAGGTAGAATGTACATAGTTACGTTGTTTAACCTGTAAATAGTGCAGAGCTGCACGTATAACCTGTGGCCACCAATTTGTACATAGTTTACCTGTTAGCCCTGTATAAAATACCCCGTTGTTTGTAAGTCCAGTGTGGACCTTCCCACACTGCACAAATGTGTTGCCTGTAAACCGCACTGATGATAAATAGTGCGGTATAGAAGAAACTTTAAATAAATAAATAAATATAGCAGCCATAGGGCTGGTGTAAGTGCATGTACCTAGATTTAATGCATGTTTTTGATCACTTACACTTATTTTATTAAGTAACATCGGCACGTGCTGTACTTTATAACAGAGCTGTGAAATGCATGCATTAACCTAGGTATCCCTTATTTAATTACCCTCTTAATGCTGAGCCACAGATGGACCTTAAGTCTCAGAGGTGCGTTTACTATAGAACACGCTGGTAGTGTACCTTGGGGGGGCAAACATTTGCACAGGCACCTGTACTAGCTTTTGGGGTGGGAAGGTGTTTACATCCATCCCCCTGCCATTAGCTCAGTGTTAATGCATGACATTGAGCTAAACAGAGCACAGGTGCACTTACCACCTCCCAGTGAGGTGGTGTTAAGAACTACCTTCGTATTTAGAAGATGCCCAAAATGCCTGTGTTGACCACAAAGTGCATTCCATGCCCATGTTCTGCCCATAACGTACCCAGTCCCCGACCGATCACACTCTACCTGATTAATGTGTATTTTTAGTGCAGATACGCACACTAACTGTGAGCTCAGCATGCTTACCGTGTGCTAAACACCCCTTACTTTTTCTAAAGTCTGTGATTCAGTCATCACTGAAACAGACCAAAGAACTTTAAGAAAGGAAAATACTGACCTATACAGAAACAGTGAAAAGGCAAGGAGGTACCTATTTGTAGCCTAATAGGTGCCTCTGTGTTAATATAAAATATTAAGACAAACCCTACAGGAATCGTGAGTAGAATGAATCCATGTGCATTTCGACCAGCTTGTGAGCTGGTATAAACAAACATATTTTAAAAGGACAGATATAAATTGTGATTCTGCCTACACTGCACCCAAACTCCTCCCTGGAGCATGCCTACACTAAAGTCGCATACAACTATGCACATTCCTGCCACCATGCATCCTTATACATGCAGGGTCTTTTTACAAGAAGCATTTCATATATGTATGCTGGCAGCAAATGCATGTTGCCACGCATGTATGTGGGGCTTATTTTATAACATGAAGCACACATATACTTGTACTTTATAAAATAGGGGCGTGAAGATGCACCTTATTCTAGTCACGGCAACTACACCTGCCCTAAGGCCAAACCTTTTCTGAAACACATGTATGTTATATTATTTTATCAGTTGTGTGTGTTCATTTCTACTCCGCCTCTGTTCTGTCCTTGTGCATGCCCATGCTGAAAGTACACATGATAGGACTTGCACGTGTGCTTAAAGAATAGTGACCGACTAAAGCGCGGCCATAAGTGTTTGTTCACATTCTTAGGTAGCACGTAATGTTATGCTGCTCCCTTATAAAATCAGCCTCTAAATGCCTTCCAAGTACTATAACTAGATTTACTAAAGTAAATGTATGCACATCATTAGTACATGGGTTCCAATGTAGCTAGATTTACTAGAAGGCAGTATCGCATTGCTACATTAATGTATCTTATTTACCACAGCTCCAATGTTATGCAGCGAGACCCATTTACTAACAACGTATTAGCTTGTGGTAAGATGGTAGCCTAAGAAGACTTATTTCTACAGTTTAAACATTTGATACGGCATTATTCTAAAACTAAACCAATCTTTTAAAATACTTTTAAAATATATATTGCTTTTGATTGATCCCAAGTACTGGTCTGTCAAAATATTGAGATTGTCTTTGGCACATGAACCCTTTTACAATAAGTAGGATGATTTAATAATGGCAACCATTTGAGGAAATCAATCAGTATTTTAACATTTTAACATTTTAAATGAGTTTTAATAATTCATGAAACAGCCCTCAAAGAAAATTTGTTTTTCTAATTGGCAACTACAAACTTACATTTCCAGAATACTGTTGACAATCCCGACGGCTCTAGAGTATGGTCACGCTGGTGGTTCCATTCGTCTACCAGCTTCTAAGCCCTGGGGCAGTTCTGCTTTGCCTCTGGCTTCCAGCTCTTTTACACAAAGACATTTTCACAGTTATGGTTTTAGGATCTTTCCATGCTATGTGATTTATTAATCAGACTGGGACTTTCTGTGAAAAATTCAAAGCTGTGTGAGAGAGAAGCAAAAACTCCTGAAAGCTTTCTCTATAATTTGAGTATGACTGGAAAGTCAGTGCTGCTGTCGGTTGATCCAGGAGCATGTCAGGACTCTATCTAACAAGAAATAATTGCCATACAAAAAGCAGCCTGTGTCAGATGCACATTACTTAAGACCAGATTTTCCTTTCCCCTCCATTTTCTTTTGAACTTGTCTGGAGACTTCTCAACCAACGTTATTGCCGTATAATTCTTTTTCTCCTTTACAGCCCCCTGTGAGGCCAGCACATTCTTCTGCCATAGTAACATGTGCATAAATAATACATTGGTCTGTAACGGAGTGCAGAACTGCGTTTACCCTTGGGATGAAAATCACTGCAAAGGTAATATATTTAACAGGAACGTGCTTTTTTCTTTAATTTCGCTTGCCCTGAGCATGGAAGATGGGGACGACAGTGAAGACGACCAGGATTAGGAAAAGGAGAGCAGACAGGATCTGATATCCAGCTAGGGGAAGAAAGAGGATGAGGCCTGTGGATTTTGACCTATTGGAGGTAAGGGGAAAAGGGAACATAAACTCGACAGTCAGGGTGGGAGTGGAGTTGGGGAGAACCTGGGAAAAGAGAGAACAGCAGGGTCAGCCATCTGAAGGGGCGAGAAAGTATGGGCTCGGGTGAGGGGAGAGTAAGGGCAAGAGAGGGAATGGAGGAAACGAGAACAACCAGAGATCGAGCTGGCAAGGGGAAAAATACTGGACTGTTAAGGAAAGTGGAAGGGAAAAAAGATTGCTGTGAGAGAGAAACAGAGAAGTGATGATAGTGAAGGGGGAGACAGGAGAGACAAGGAGAGGAATAGAAAGAAGAGAAGTAAGGAAGAAGAGTAAAAGAGGAACAAAAAACCTCATAAGAAAGAGTATATGTCTAGGAATCAATAGGGGGCAAAGAGAGGATTGGGCATCAGGAGGGAGGGACGGGCAGACTATGGACTAGTTGCAGGGTAAGTGGATATCCAGTTATGGTTTGTGGAAAAGAAAGCAACCCCAATTGTACATTCTTTTGAATCTTGAAGTACCCCAAATTTACCAGGAATGAATTAAATAAGTTTCACGCCATATGGACATGCTATTCTGCTTCTGAAGTCACCACCAGAAATGAGTGTTCCTTAAAGTAAAGCACTAATGGAGCTCAAAGAGGAAACTGGCTTCTTATGCTGTACTTCAGAAGAACCTGTAATGCCTAGTAGATAAAAATATATTTTTGTTCTATTTTCTGGTGTTCTGGCTGCTTGCCTTTGAAAGAAAATAAGAAATAAATTCCTTTTTCATTTATATGCACAGTCGGGATGTGCATGGGGCAAAATGTTTTTGTTCATTTGGACTTTCTTTCACTTTTCTGGCTTCTTTTGGTTTGTTTCACACATTTGTTTTAATAACATTTTTAGTGTGCATTCGAACACTTTAATGAATGATAATTGACTTAATGCATGTTAATTTGCAAGTTAATGTACATGAAATTGAGTTAGTACGCGCTAAATAATCTCTAATGAATGCATATCTCTAGTGCACAGTGAATACAGTATGTTAAGTGAAGCAGAAGTAGGATTTTCTTTTCAGCTTTAACCTGCAGCTGTTTGACCTCCTCATCTCCATTCTTCTTTGAGATCTGCCCTTCTTCCCTGTTTTTGTTACCTTAGGCAGTAAAAACCAGGAGGTGGCAGGTTTGTAAAAAACAAAACATCATTGCTTTATTAACATATGTACAGTTTAATAATTTTGACAATCTCAAGCCATCAAAATTCAGCATCAAATCACATAATGGGGCTAATTCTCAAAGGACTGTTCTGTGGAGAAACACCCACTTAAAGATGTGGAAAGGGCCCTCGGGGTAATGCTGGGGTTGGGTTGGAGCTGCTCCTTCAAGGTACATGCAACGAGTTTCTGTTCAGTTCCAGTGTGTATTTCCCAATAAGGAGTTTATTTTCGGCTCCAGTGTTTAATGCCTGGTGGGGAGTTTATTTTTTGCTACAATGAGTAATTCCCGATAAGGAGTTTGTTTTCAAGTCCAATATGTAATGCATGGTGGGGAGCTTATATCTGGCCCTGCTGAGGAAGTGATTTTAACAGAGATATTCTGCAGGGCGTTTCCCTATGTAAATTGTCTTGCATGCCCATAAGAAAAATATACCCATGCTCTGCAGAGAGGATGAAAGTTTGCTTTATTGTTGATACCATAGGCCAACATTAGCTTAGGTCCCACCCTCTTTGGTTTGAAGAATCACATAACCATAGCATTTTATTTAAAATGAACAAACTATTAATGCATACTATATTAATAATTCTATACATCCCAGCTCTCTAGGTCCCTCTATATAAAATTAAAAATCGATCTCATCAGCCAATCTGTGTATGTCCTAATTCCTTGGCTATGGGTGGCTCAACTACTCAGCTGCACAGAGCTTACATAACCTGCCATACCAACCCAGTTACATTATGTCTGTATTGTCTTACACAAGTAGCTGCCAAATAGATCCAGCTGCTTTCGTGGCTGTGTCTTTATATGGAAACAGCATACAAGATAGACTTGACTGCATTCTTGCCTGTTTTATGCTCAAACTACACAACCTCTCTTGCTTGCAGCTTGCAAAACCAACCTAGTTGTTTCTTGATTGTAT
This sequence comes from Ichthyophis bannanicus, assembly GCA_033557465.1. Lineage (NCBI taxonomy): Eukaryota > Metazoa > Chordata > Amphibia > Gymnophiona > Ichthyophiidae > Ichthyophis > Ichthyophis bannanicus. The sequence continues at coordinate 1,311,846,471 of CM066031.1, forward strand.
AGTCATTTGACTAGGTTTATCTGCCCTCATCATCTCCTCTGGGAAGCTAAATAGGGCTTTAGCTATTCTCTTATTAATGAGTATCCTGTTACCTTTATCTTAATCCTGGGATTAGGGGAATGCAGGCAAAAAATGTCATTTTTCCTGTGTCATCTAGAGGTTGCTTCATTTTAATCATTTTCATTTTGTTTTTATAAATTTTAATTTCAGGACTTTTTGTTAATTAAAGAGGTAAGTATGGATGCTGCCCAAATAAAACCAAGTAGAATCCAAATAGTGGTTAGTAAATGGTTAAATAAATCCACAAAATTGTCATAAATAACCAAGTGATCCTTATTGCTAAAAAAAGTTTTGTCCGATTGCTCACAGCTAACGATATCATAATTGCAGCTTCCTACCACCTGGGTTCTTTTGCACACTATTTTTAATTATTTTAACATTAAATTAAATTTAAACCATATTTTAATGTTCCATATTTCAATATCTTAGTACTCCTGATACTAACATATTATAAAATCTGACACAGTACTATGTTTCAGATCACAAAACTCTTAGGTCCCAATTTTCATTTAGGGAGGCTATGTGCCGCATCGGTGCACAGCCAGCCTGCCAAACCCCTTAACCTGGATTTTCATTTCTGCAGCAACGGAACTGAAAATCCGGGTCACACTACACAGGCCAGCAGCTGCCAATTTAGCCCCAGTGCCTTAAAGGTAGGCGAGGGTTTTACTCGCCTATCTTTAAAGCACAGAGCACTAAGCGGGCAGCATCGAAAATCGCTGCTACCCACTTAATGCCATTCCTCGCCTCCGCACCGCCCTGGAACACACCAAACACACCCCAATGCTAAGCTGATACCATCTGGACACATTAGGGACTTAACTGGGATTTTCCAAAGGCACTACCTGTGTAGGTGCCTTTGGAAAATCCCGGTTAAGGCATTTACACAGGTAACATGAGCTGTTACCCATGTAACTGCCTTCGAAAACCAGGTCCTTAAAGACCTGCTTCAGAGAGTATAAAATCACTTATATATTTGTTGATTTAGCAACATTCAAAATCCCAGTCATTCTCTTCACATCATCTCACACTTAACCCTCGGAAGAAAGGCCTGGCAATCTACTTCCGGTCACACTGCCAAGAAAACCCATTTGTATTACATTTTTGCTTGCCATTTAGTGTAGCAATTTGCTGGAGTGGAGCAAATGAAAACCAGAGCTGAAAGGTTACTAGAGTTTTCAGGCAAATAAAAAACTCAGCTGGCTTTTTTCTCAAGTCAGAAGCTGATCTCAAACCTGGGACCATTAAGTTAGAAAGAAGGCATCTTGCAGAAGAAGAACAACATCTCCATGGAGGCTGGTTGTAGCCATTCTTCTCTTAATTATTGTATTGCTGGTGATCTTCCTTCCTGATTCCTTACTTGCCCAAAGTTTGTCTGGTCTGGAGCTATCTGAAAAATGCAAATTGGATTTTTGTGCCTTGTGAATCTGTTGACTCCTGCTGAAAAGATTAACTCTAAAGATTTTTCCTTTGCAAATGTTATTGTGCCATAAATTCTGTGAAACCATGTCTAAGTATGCTATCAGAAACATTTTCCAAGCCTAATCCAGATCCTGATTGTCCAATTAGTGATGATCAACTAGGATCAAAATTAGGCTTGGTAATACCTATCTGTAAGAGATACAGTATGCAATATTTTGACTTTATTTCAAAAGTTCGAAATGTATTGAGTGTCCTTGCCTTTTACTCATACTGTAGATATTCCAGTGGCCTGCATGTTGACTCTTACTCTATAAGATCACAGCAATATACATTAAAATGAGCACTGGTATTTACAACATTAAGGCCTCTCTTCTACAAAATGTACTTGTTTGACTGTGATATATTTGCCCATTCTGAAGTAAACAGTTACACTTGGAAGATACAGTATTTAGATCCACTCTCCTGAAACTTAATCCGGTGCATTATACCTTGAACACCATGGAGATTTGCAGAATAGAGGCAAGTGTGCTATTGCCCAGATATCTGTGGTCTTCCATGGCATGATGTATTTGCAGTAAAGGAAGAGCAGGCTTGAATGGAATGGTTTCTGTTGGGGATGATACTGCAGGATCAGAGAGAGGATAAAACCAGAGATAAAAATAGAGGCAGGTACAAAACATTTTGGAGCTGATTTCTCCACCAATGGTTTTGGCCTTCAAGAAGCAAATAACAGCCAAAATATTGACTGTTGTAATCAGATATTTTACCACTTTAGATTCTTTTCAGACTCTATAAAAATATTCAGAGAGCTCTGAAAATCTATGTTTAAAGGGTAGAGGAAGTAAACCCTACTTATATTTTCTATTACTGAACTGTGCAAATGTTTCCTGCCACTAAAGGATGCTTTGTCCTTCTAGACATGTGACTTTTACCAGATCAATCGGTCAGCTTTATTTTTACATACCTCTCTATATGAAAACTTTCCAGGTCATGAGTATACCTCTTCAAAGCTATTACTTTAAATTGATTTACTCCTGTTCTATCAGAAATAAATCCAAGTTTCCCTTATATAGCTCCTGTTACATAAAATAGGGAAAAAATCGAATTCTGGCATGTCCACTAAATAATCTGTTCTATAGGCTTTTGGAGGTAGGAATAATGCTGTAGGACCAGGAAAGGGAAAATGTGGTAATAGGAAAGTGGTTGGAAGCTAGAAACTGGGTAGTCTTACACTGATGGGAAATCTAATGACGCTTCTAATGATGGAAAGGTTAGTGAAGGTTATCGATTCCAGCAGGTTGCAGGATCCTAGTCAGCACAATTTTACTAAAAGAAGATCTTGTCAAATAAATTGGATCAGTTTCCGTGATTAGGTGACTAGAAAATTAGGTCAGATCAGGAGTATGCATGGATGAAGCATAGTTTCACCTGGAACAGTTATTCTCCGGGGACAGCAGGAATCAGTCTTCACATATGGGTTATATCAGCACCGACGGAACCTGTGCAGATCCACTCTCCAGCTTTCAAAGACAATTTTTTGGGAGCTACACTTTGCATGTGCAGTCACCTTTCCACTCAAAGCCGCCATCTTGCCTCAGTATAATAACATAGCTCAAGACGGCAAAAGTGGAAATGAAAAAAAACTCAAAGGGAAGGAGGGAGGGTTGTGAAGACTGCTTCCTGCTGTCCCCGGAGAACACCTGTTACAGGTGAGTAACTATGCTTTCTCAGGGAATAAGCAGGAAGTCAGTCCTCGCATATGGGACTCCCTAGCTACAGGCTACTGAAAAAACCTGTAAAAGCCACAGGCAACCCAAAAGGCGGACCGTAAAGGGTAGCAGGGGGTGCTAATTGACTGGAAGTCTGATACTGCAGCAGCATCATCGAGGATTCAATCCTCACTCTGGTAGCCTGGACACAGAGAACTGGAGGGAAGGAGTTGCATTATTCCCCAAAGAGGTGACGAAGTACCACCTGTCCAAAGGCACTATCACTCCAGGAGGACTTCTCCAAACAGTAGTTGCTGTGAAGGTGTGCACGGAAGACTAGGTGGCTGCCATGGCTCGTACCTTGTGAGCTGTCACGTGATGCTCCAGAGAGAGCTCTGCCTGCTGGTAGGCGAACACGATGCAGTCAGCCACCCACTTAGAAAGGGTACACTTGGAGATAGCGACCCCCAGATGACTGCGATTGAACGACATAAAGAGTTGTGTCAATTGGCGATGAAACTGAGTCCTCTGGATATAGCAGGACAAGACTCACTTACAGTCCAGCATGTGTAGGGAGGCCTCTTCCCTGGAGGCATGAGGCCTGGGAAAGAAGGTGGGTAGCACCACCTCTTGGTTCAGATGAAATGCTGAGCTACCTTTGGCAGAACTTTGGGTGTGTCCGAAAGACTACCCTATTCCTATGAAACCTGATGTAGAGCTCATGCGCCACGAGCACCTGCAGCTCACTCACTTGCCTGGCGGAGGTGAGCGCCACCAGGAAGATGACCTTCCAGGAGAGGTACTTGAGAGGCTCGAAAGGGGCCCTCATGAGCTTTCCTAGAACCATGTGGAGGTCCTACGCCAACAGTGGCAGGCAGACTGGGGCCACGAGAGGAGGATTCAATGCATGAACTGGCCCACCAAGGGATGGACAGACACAGCCTGGCCCTCTCCTTCAAGATGATGTGCCAATATGGTGCAGAGGTGCACCCTGACTGAACTGGATCTCAGGCCTGTGCCAGACAGGTGTAAAAGATACCACAAGACCTCCGCTATGGTGCAAGAGAAGGGGTTAAGGCCCTGTTCTGCCACCAGAGGGAGAACCTGCACCACTTAAAGGTGTAGGCCCGTCATGTGGAGTCCTTATGCGAGGCCAGTAGAATATCCTGCACTGGCCGGGCCGGGCCATAGTGAGCGATGGCTACCCTTTCAGCAACCAGGCCATCAGATACAGGGACTGGAGGTTGGGGTGATGCAGCATGCCATCCTCCTGCAAGAGCAGGTCCAGAGCACACCCCAGCTGCCAGGGGTTCCCCTGTGATAACTGCAGTATTAGGAGGAACCAGGGCTGTCTCGGCCATCAGGGCACAATGAAGAGGATGGAGACTGATTCCACCTCAATCTTCAGTAGGGCCTGTGGCACCAGTAGGGCCTGTGGCACCAGGAGTATCAGTGGGAAGGTGAGGATCTTAGACTTTAGGAAGACTAACTTTGAGAAGATGGGCCAATACCTCAGGGAGTCTTTAGTGGGATGGGAACAGCTGGGGGACGTAGAAAAACAGTGGGCAAAACTGAAAGGGGATATTTTAAGGGCAACCAACCTTTTTGTTAAAATGGTAAATAAAGGTAAAAGGAAAAGGAGACCGCTATGGTTTTTGAAAGAAGTAGCTGAAAAAGTGAAGTAAAAGAGGGAGGCCTTCATGAAATACAAGAGATCACAGAGAGAGGAAGACAGGCATCTGTATTTGGAAAAACTTAGAGAAGCTAGCAAAGTAGTCAAGAAGGCAAAGATTCAAAAGGAGGAGGAAATAGCCAATGCAATAAAATAGGGGGGGGGGGGATAAGACATTTTTCAGATATATTAGTGAGAAGAGGAAGGGCAAAAGTGGTATTGTCAGACTCAAGGGTGCAGGGGAGGAATATGTAGAAGCTGATAAGGATAAAGCGGAATTGCTTAACAAATATTTTTGTTCTGTGTTCACAGATGAAGAACCAGGAGTAGGACCTCAGAAAACACCCACAAATAGGAACAGAAGCGAGGGACATCTTGAACAATTTTCAGAAGACTGTGTTCGTGAGAAACTAGCTCAACTTAAAGTAGACAAAGCGATGGGACCGGATGGGATACACCCTAGAATACTGAGGGAACTTGGGGACGTTCTAGCAACTCCACTGACTGACCTTTTCAATACCTCGTTGGAGTCGGGAGTGGTGCCAACGGACTGGAGAGAGGCTCATGTGGTGCCTTTACACAAAAGCGGAAGTAAGGATGTGGTTGAAAACTACAGGCCGGTTAGTTTAACTTCGGTGGGGAGCAATGTTCCCTCTAATTTTCTGTAGACTGTGTGCGCATAAAATATCAGCTGTGCAGCTTTTGAAGGAAGGTTAAATTTTTGTGCGCCACATAATGACACTCGGAGTTATATAATTTAAAATTTGACTACACGTCAGAATACAGTATGTACACCACATTGATTGCACTAGAAAATATTGTAGAACTTGTGAAAACCATAAATACACAACAACTTTTAAATTTTACGACGTCTGTGTTGTTTTACATCAGAATCAGAACCGTAATTTTTGTGCGCTCTGTTGTAAAGTATGTGCGCTTGCTCGGTGAGAAAATAGTGAGGTTTCTGGAGTCCAGCGGATTACAGGATCCGAGGCAGCATGGATTCACCACAGGCAGGTCTTGTCAGACAAATCTGATTGATTTCTTTGACTGGGTGACCAGGGAGTTGGACCGAGGGAGAGCTCTAGATGTGGTGTATTTAGATTTCAGTAAAGCCTTTGACACTGTTCCTCACAGGCGACTTATAAACAAACTGAGCACCCTAGGGATGGACCCTAAAGTTACTGCTTGGGTTAGAAATTGGTTGGGTCGGAGGCAACAAAGAGTACAAGTAAATGGAGCTCACTCTGAGGAGAAGAATGTTACCAGTGGTGTGCCCCAGGGATCTGTCCTTGGTCCGATTCTTTTTAACATCTTTGTTAGTGATATAGCGGAAGGGCTGTCGGGTAAGGTTTGCCTCTTTGCGGATGATACCAAAATCTGCAATAGAGTAGACACCCAGGAAGGTGTAGATAACATGAGGAGGGATTTAACTAAGCTTGAAGAATGGTCTAGAATTTGGCAGCTGGGATTTAATGTTAAAAAATGTAAGGTCATGCATTTGGTCTGCAGCAATCCAAGGGAGCAATATAGTATAGGGGTGAAGTACTTTTGTCCACTAAAGAAGAGCGGGACCTAGGCGTGGTTGTGTCTGATGATCTTAAGTAGCTAAACAGGTAGAAAAGGCGACTGCAAAAGCTAGAAGGATGCTTGGGTGCATACGGAGAGGAATGGCTAGCAGAAAAAAGGAGGTGATAATGCCTCTCTATAAGTCTTTGGTGTGACCTCATTTGGAGTATAGTGTGCAATTCTGGAGACCGCACCTTCAAAAGGATGTGAACAGGATGGAGTCGGTGCAGAGGGTGGCTACTAAAATGATTAGTGGGCTTCATTATAAAGCATATGAGGACAAACCTAAGGATCTTAATATGTACACCTTAGAGGGAAGGCGGGATAGAGGTGATTTATTTATTTATTTTATTTATTTATTTAACTTTCTTATATACCGCGCTCTTTTGCATCAGTGCGGTTTACATCAAAACACAACTGTCCAGCACAGAGGATCTGCCCTGGATTTACAATATAACGTGGGTATATGTACAGATAACATGATTTACAATATAACAAGGGTATATGTACAGGTAATAATAACAGGGTCATTATATACAACTATATATAGGTAAATTACAGCATACATTTGGAAAGGACTCACAGTGCCTATCGGCTAAGCTGCATGTTGGCTGATATTAGTGTGAGAAGGGTTACTATTTGTCGGGAGGTTCGGTGTCCGACATGCTCGGTTTCTGTCTTACTTGATTGCAACTGATGGGTTGTTGATGTGGGTCGCTGGGCGTGGTTTGCTGTGGGGAGTGACCTTGGTCAGTGTAGTACTGTAGGAAGAGATGATGTTTAAGTGCCTTCCTAAATTGGGAGATGACCTTGATAGCTCTGATAGTGGGGGGGAGGGCATTCCAGGAGGTAGGTGCATACAGCGAAAAAGCTCTGGATCTGGCAGCTTGTGAGCATTTTGTTATCTGCTTTGGTAGAATCAATGTGTTTATAGCAGCTGATCTTCTCGCTCTATTGGGGGGTGTAACCTGGATAAGATCTGTGATTGAAGTGGAGGAGCAGTTGTTAATGGCTTTAAATGTAAGCGTCAGCACCTTGAAGGTTATCCTGGTTTAGATTGGAAGCCAGTGTAATTGTTTTAGTATTGGTGTTATATGGTCCTTCCTTGATGCGCCTTGCAGAATTCTAGCTGCTGCGTTTATGGCTAGTTGCAGCGGGGTTATGGTGGCTTTAGGAAGGCCGTGTAATATGGCGTTTGCATAATCAAAATGCGGTGTCACAAGAGCTTGGTAGACAGATCGAAAGTCTTCTGGTTCCAGGAGTGGTCTCAGGTGGCGAAGTGTTCTGATTTTGTTGTAGACTGCTTTTACCATATTGCTTATTTGGCTCTTCATATTCAGCTGTTGGTCGAGGATAATACCAAGGTACCGAATTGATGGTTTGCTTGTGAGTTCAGCATCTCGAACCTTCAGGGAGCTAGGTGGGATAAATGATGAATTTCTTGAGAGGAAAAGGACCTCTGTTTTTTTAAAGTTTATTTTTAGCTTCTGTGTATGTAGCCAATCGGTGACCGCATCGAAACAGGCAGAGAGGGGTGCAAGGTCTGGTTTGTCCAAAAGGAAAGGCATGTAGAGGAGGACATCATCGGCGTAGATCAGGTAGTTAATATGGAATGAGCGGATGAGGTTACATAAGGGCTGCATGTAAATGTTGAAAAGCAGTGCAGACAGCGACGATCCTTGGGGAACGCCTTTTTCTTGGATAAAAGGTGCGGATGTGGAGGGGCCGGAGCGTACATATTGCCAGCGATCTGTTAAATATGATGCACACCGATTTAATGCATTTCCCTGAATGCCCTTCTCGCTAAGTCGGGAGAGGAGTATTTCGTGATACACCGTGTCAAAGGCTGCTGCGATATCAAGGAAGATCATTGCGAACCCTTGTTTAATGTTGTCCAATCCAATGATGAGCGTATTGAATAGCGTGGTTAGGAGAGTTTCTACCCCATGCAATTCCCGAAAGCCATGTTGGCAGGGGTCAAGGGGTGCAGATATTTTGATATGATGATGGAGTTGTTGTTGATATGATTGAGATGTTTAAATACCTCCGTGGCATAAATGTTCAGGGAGAGAGCCTCTTTCAATTGAAAGCAAGTTCTGCTACGAGGGGACATGGGATGAGGGTGAAGGGAGATAGATTCAGGAGTGATATGCGGAAATATTTCTTTACGGAAAGAGTAGTGGATCCATGGAATAGTCTCACAGTGGAGGTGGTAGAGATGAGGACAGTAACTGAATTCAAAAAAGCATGGGACAAACACAGAGGATCTCTAAAGGTAAAAAGAGGACTGTTGTAGTTGTTGATATGGAAGGACAGACTAGATAGGCCATGTGGTCTTTTTCTGTCATCATATTTCTATGTTTCTAAGGTATACAAAAAGCCCTCGGACCACAGGAGGATGAAGGTGTTTGCCTCTTCCCAACCCCAGCCCAGTTTCCTGGAGCAGAACCTCGGAAGTTGTGTGTTCTCTGGGCTGGCAAAGAGGTCGATCTCTGGGGTGCCCCACCACTAGATGATTCTCTCCAGGATGGATGGATTCAGTCTCCATTCGTGAGGCTGGAGGATGTGGCTCAGGCAGTCGGCCAGTATATTGTTTTGGCCCGCAGGTACATCGCCTTGATGAACACATTCTTTGCTGCCACGAAGTTCCAGAGGTGCATCACCTCCCAGCAGAGATGGTACAACCCCATGCCCTCCACCCTGCTTATTGATATAGAACATCTCTACCTGGTTGTCCATCTGGATTTGGACAACCTCCCCCTCCAGATGGTTCTTGAAGACCTGCAGAGCATAGTAGACTGTTTGGAGCTCAAATAAGTTGATCTGCGAGGCACTCTCTTCCAGGAACCATGGCCCCTGAGACTGGAGGTGGTTGCAATGGCCTCCCCCCAGCCCAACTTGGTTGCATCTGTGATGAGGACTTGCTGAACTGGTGAGGTCTGGAATGGAAGGCCAGCCTTCAGGTTGCGTTGGTCCTGCCACCAAGTCAGGGAGGCTGCAAAGGTGGGAGTGATATGGATATGGTCCTCCAGGTAGCCCGTCATCTGCTCATACTGAGCGCAGAGTGTCCATTGGGCCTGCCGCATGTGTAGGCGGAAAAGGGGATCACGTGGACAGTAGATGCCATGTGCCCCAAGAGGCAGAAATATTTGTCAGGCAGTCGCGGAGGCAGCCCCTGCACCTCCCTCGCTAGGGCGGCAAGACACTGTGCCTTTTCCAGGGATAGGAATGCCCTTGCCCATGTGGAGTTGAGCAGGGACCCAATGAACTCCATGCATTGGGTTGGGAAGAGGTAGGGCTTGGGGAAGTTCACTATGAAACCGAAATGCAGCAGCAGCCCCAACGTGTGCTGAGTGGCATTGTGCACCTCATCTGGAGTGCCACATATGAGCCAGTCATCCAAGTAGACTCCAAGGAACCTGAGCTGAGCAGCCATGACCGCTAGTCACTTTGGGCCTGATTCTGTGCCACGAATTTCGTGTCTTCTCTGGCCGCATCTAACTTCCCCGCAAGTTGTGTGTGGAATTTAGATGGGGCAGGGAAGGAGCAGAGTCTGGGCGGTTGCCAGCCCTGGATGTACAGGGCCGATTCTAATATCAGCCCTGTACTTTCAGGGCTGGCGACATGTACGGGGAAGTTATTCCACCTCCAAGGACGTGTTTGTTTTGTACTGCCGGGGCGCAGATAGGGCCGGAGGACATTCCCCATAGCCTGACCCTGACCTTAGGAGGCCAGATCGGGGGTCAGGCTGTGGGGAATAAACATTTTCATCCAGCGGCCGGCATCGCAGCTTTTAAATGAAGCTGCAGTGCAATGGCAACAGGACGCTATGGCGCCGCGGCTCCATTTAAAAGCCCTGACTGAGTTAGTCGGGTAGGTCATGTGCATGCAGGCCGGAGTGAATCGCAGTCCCGGCCTGCACATATATGACTGATTGCGATTCTGATCCTGCAGGGCTAGACGTCCCCCGCAGTATCAGAATCGTGATCCCCTCGGTACATCTGGTTCAGACTGGACGTACAGAGAGATCTACGTCCAGGACAGAATAAGCCTGTTTGTGAATGCCCGTGGGGCAGAGGCGAGGCCAAAGGGAAGTACCTTATACTGGTAAGCCACCTATACTGGCCTCCCACAACAAAGCAGAGGTACTGATGGTGCCGTGGATGAATCAGGATGTAGGTATAGGAATTTTTTAGATCCAAGGAGCATAGCCAGTCTCCCTGGAGAAGGTAGGGCAGAAAGATTCCAAGGAATACCATTTTGAACTTCTCCCTGACCAGGAAGCCATTGAGGTCCAGAAGGATGGGCCTGAAGCCCCCTGCTTTCTTGGGAACCAGGAAGTAGTGGGAGTAGATTCCCCATCCCTGCAGATGAGACAGGATGGGCTCAACCACCCGACCCTCGAGCAATGATTCAAGCTCTTCAAGAAGAGCTCCCTGCACAAGGGTCCATTGGTAATTCCTCTGTGAATAAGGGGGGAGGCAGCTGGGAAAAATGAAGGCGGTAGCCCTCCGTGACCACTCGCAGCACCCAGGTATCTGCGGTTATCATGGGCCACCTGTGTGTTAAGTGGACAAGCCTTCCCCCTCTGAGCCTTGGGTCCGTGACCTCCTGAGGGAGGGAGGCTATGCTCAAGGAGTCAAAAACGCCCCACAGGCTGTGGCTGAGCTGCTGTTTGGTTCTTGAGAGCTTTGGGATTACAAGGGCCATGCCCTTGAACCTTGACCTGTTGCTCCTGAGGGGAATTGGGGTAGGTCTGGAACTTAGAGTAGTTTCCATAAGCCTTCTTGTCATCGGGTGGAAGGACTTTTTCCCCGAAGCCTTACGGAGGGAAGGATCTGACACTTTTTTGGACAACCTGATCCTTGTCATGAATTCCTTCTCCAATTCATCAGCCTTGTCAGTCATGGGCTTACTGAAGAGGTTATCACCTCGGCAGAGGACGTCGGCTAGCTTGTCCTGCACCCATTGCTCCAAGTCAGAGGACTGCAGCCAGGCAAGGAAGCAGGCACTAATGCCCACCACGGCCACCCGAACCATTGACTCAAAGCCATCAAAGGCTGCTCAAATCAGAAATTTGGAGCATTCCTTGACCGAGGAAACCAGGGTCTGAAAGCATTCAAGGGGCTCTCCTGATAGACCAGCCGAGAACCCTGCGAGCTCCTTTGCCAGTTCTCTCAAGTACAAGTCCATATACAGCTGGTAGGCCTGGATCCATTGGGCATCAAGCCCTGGAAGCACTTCCTAATAAACACATCCATGATACGGGCCTCCCTGCCAAGGGCACTGAGGAGTGCATCTTCTATCTCTTAATTCAATGCATAGCTGACTCCATCACCATGGAATTGTGTGGATACTGGGAATCGAGTTGATGGATCACAGTCGGCACTGTCACCAGGTTCTTCCACATCCTGAGAAACAGGCGCTCCTGGATGGGGGGAATGGGGACCGGCAGTGCCTCCCAAAGAGGGGCCACATACTGGAGGATCTCCAGATCCTCAGCACGAGGCTCGTCCTCCGGCACCACCATGAAGGCAAGTGCCTGGGACATCTTAATTCACAAACTCAAGGAAGGCTAAGTCCTCCAGGGAAGGACTCCTCATTGTTTTCCCAGCCTGACTCTGAACCCAAGGAGTCAATGAGTGCCCCCCCCCCCCGGTCACCGGACCGATTCGGTGCTGACAACTCCCGACATTGGTCCAATGTCATCATGTTGGTCATCGAAGCCTCGACGCCGATCGAGCGAGGCGCTCCAAAATGAGAGGGGTCTCCTCCAGGGAAGTCTTCAGTGAGGAGGTTACCGAGTCGGGCCCTGCTGCAACTCGAGAAACACATTGAAGTTACATTCAAGGGCAGTCATGCAGTCCTCAGCTCCAGAGGGCTCTGCAGCTGGTCTGGACCCTGATGATGTCGGGGCTGGAGCTGCCTCTCTGGCCACGGGAATCCCGAATTGTGATGGAGTTGGGTTGCCGGTCCTTCGATGCTGGAGGTGACCCATCTCTTTGGAGCTGCTCCAATGGGCATTCCCATTCATCATCCCCCAAGTTGCACAGAAGGCCTCTGAGGCCAAGTCGAGGAGGACTTACTCCCAGATGTCGGGTTGGTCCTCGTTGTCGACTTCGAGGGAGTCACCAACGAACGTGGGAGGTCTTCCAAGGATGACCCGATATCCGATGCCCTCTGGGCTCCAAATGAGATCGGCCACACAACGTTGCATCACCCTGTGCTGCTGTCAAAAGAAGGGATTCCATCCCCAAAGCCGAACCAGAGCCAGATCTGCCAAACAGCTCCCCCTGCAACCTTTCACATTTCCTCTGGGTTTTGGCCAACATGAGGAGGCAAAGCGGGCAGGAAGATCCGCCGTGGTCTGCCCTGAGGCACTTTATGCAGGTGCTATGGCAGTCTGTATGGAACATAGTGTGATTGTTCTGTCACTTGTGATCACCCACTTAGCCACTGGTAAACAAAATTCAAAAGATTTTCTGTCACAGAAATGAAAATGGCTGATTCTAGTACTGTTTTTGGTTACAAACTCGGATATGTACTTAGAAATTCTCCATCACGTGACGTTTTTGAATAACATGTAGTTTAAATATAGACTGTGTTGCTCATATTTGCATTAGATGTATATAGATGTATATTGTAACGTAATGTCTCCTAAAAGGTAGTTGTATATGATTTTATGCTGTATTGCGCCTCAAGAACATCCCTCTTAAGGGTCCAACAATAGTCTACAAGCATACTGGAGCTCCACTTGCCCTGGTACCTATTTTCCATTACCAAAATGTCCTGATGAAACCTTTCCCCATGTTCATCGCTGACTGCTCCTTGATTTGCAGGAAAAAAATCCAGGTGTGAATGCAAGAAGTGCATTTTCAAAGACATGTTACATCCCAGTTTCTGGTAAGATTTCAGTAGAGTATCCACTGATTCTGCATAGTTGTCTACCTTGTTATTTCCCAAAAAGTCACGGCAAACAGTCTTAAAGGACTCCCATGCAGCTCTTTCAGTTTCATTCAACTGACTGTCAAAGTTTTCATCTTTCATCAGTTTTCTAATATCAGGTCCTACAAAGATCCCTTCTTTGATCTTCGCCTCACTGATTCGTGGAAATGTCTTTCTTAGATATGCAAATCCAAGTCCACTTCTATCCATAGCTTTTACAAAGTTCTTCATAAGACCCAACTTTATATGGAGTGGAAGTAGATATACTTTATTCGGCTCCACAAGTGGGTCATATGCAACATTTTTCTGGCCTGGGACTAGTGATGTTCTCTTTGGCCACTGTTTCCGGATGTAATGATTTTTCCTGTCCCTGCTGTCCCACTCACACAGAAAGCAACAATATTTTGTCCATCCAAGCTGTTGTCCAAGCAAGAGGTCAATTATTTTTAAATCACCATAAATATTCCACTTGTGTTTTTCATACTTGATATTTGTTAGCAGGAAATGCATACTGCTTTAAGTTTTTTTTATATTGGCGGCATGAGCTACTGGAACTGATGGTAAAATATTTCCGTTGTGGATAAGCACAGCTTTTAGGCTATATTTAGAAGAATCAATAAATAGTCGCCAATCCTCTGTTCTATAATCCGGACAAAGTGTTTCCATCAGGGATTTAACTTCACAAGAAAAAGCAATTCCATCTTCAAAGGCAAAGTAATCCACAAACTCGGTATGCCTATTTCTAAAAGTGCGCACTTTGGTTTCTTTCTGAAGAAGATTCCAGCCTTTCAGTCGTGACCCTAACAGTTCTGCTTGTCGCTTTGAAAGATTCAAATCTCTGACAACATCATTCAAATCGCCTTGGTCCGGTAAATGTGGTTCAGAAGAGGAACCGGATGCCTCAAAGCTTAGATCCTGCATTACAGCATCACCATCATCGTCAACATCATCAGCATTCATTGGTTCTTCTTCTTCATCCTCATTCACTGTAAGATTTTCTGGAGGTTTTGGAAACAGCAATTCTTGACAGTGAGGCTCAGGCCTCATGGCAGATGGTAAATTTGGGTAATTTACAGTGTGTTTTGATTTTGAAGTAATGCCTGCAATGTTTATAAGGCAAAAGTAGCAATCTGGCAAGTGATCTTTTGGTTCCCTCCAGATCATTGGAACAGCAAAGTTCATGTGTTGAACACCATTTACCCAACCTGTTAGGAGTCTGACACAGATAATACAGCAGATGTGAGGCACCCAATTTTTGTCCTGGTCACTGACTTGACATCCAAAGTACAGTTTATAACATTTTTATTTATTTACATTCTCTTATATACTGTGCTATTCTACATCAGTGTGGTTTACATTGAACAAACTGAAATTACATTGAACAGGGCATTATAACTTGGAGATAACTATTTTTATAGGGAACATGGGCTATGGAGGGTTAAGTGGCTTGCCCAAGACCACAAGGAGCACCTGTGGGACTAGAAACCCCAGTCCTTCCAGCCCAAGGTTGCTGTCCTCTAGTGGGATTTGAACCCCCAACCTTCTGGGCTGAAGTACCTTGCCCCAACCACTAGGCCACTCCTCTACTCCTACCTCTACCACAACATGTCTTAACAAGGGGAGTAAAACATCTTCTCTACTTCTTAAAAGTAATCTCACCGCAAATGTAGCAAAATAAATTTGGACGATTAACACACTTTCGAGGCATTGTTAAACAACTACACGCGATAACCGTGATATTAATCAACTGCTGTTTATGAAATAGATTAATGCAAACTCACATCCATTCAGATTCTGTTTTTTTCAAACAATACAAACCACAATCGCTGACGGTGACAGAAAGCATACCAATACATGACTCAGTGTTTTCTGCTTGCATCAGCTGGACCAGTAGGGCAACGGGCCCGGTTAATTAATTATATTATAACTACATGACTCAGCATTTTTGGTTGTGGCTGACAACATACAATAATAATTATGATGGAATTTTTCGTATTCAACCTTTGTTTACTGAAACAAAACTGTAACAGCTAATTTACAGTAATGTACACACTTTACTAGATGATATCTTCTGAAGTATGGGTGATAGAAAACTTCCGACACCATATTTGTAAACAATGGGAAAAATTACATATGAAACAGGTCAGAGCGGGTCTGTGACAAAAATTGTGTTGACCAGAGTTATTGTAACACTATCTTTGCAGGTCTCCCTCATTATCAGCTCCGGCGCCTCCAGTTAGTCCAAAACACAGCCGCTCGCCTTATTACTCGCTCCTCTGCTCATTCCCATGTCACTCCTCCTTTCTCTTCATGGGCTTCCGATCAAGGTTAGATTCATTTATAAACTCCTCATTATCACGCACAAGGTTCTGCACACCAGCACCCCACAGTAACTGGCTGACATTATTCACCTTCAAACGGCCCCACGTCTCCTTCGTTCCGCACATGGCAACCGTCTTTTCCTTCCCTCCCCCTCTCAGGCCCATCTCAGACTTACCCGTCACTCTGCATACTTCTTTCTAAGCCCCGCATTATGGAATTCGCTCCCGCACTCCCTCCGCACTGATCTTTCCCCCGTTTCAAAGCACTTCTTAAAACACACCTCTACTGTCAGGCCTACGACCTCCCTGCTTCCACTGATGGCTTTGCCTCCCCCAGTTGAGCCCCCCAGCCGTTGTAACTCAGTAGCTTTATAATCCAGCCATTCTATGGTTTTCCCCTCCCTTTTGCCCGTTGTCTACTGTTAGTTTCATGTCTGGTTCTGGCCCTGTGCTTTCTCTCGCTCTATTTTTTTTCTGTCCCTGTCCTATATACTAATAGCATTCCTTTCTTGCTTTGCTTTCAGTAGCCAATATATTTTTATTGTACACCACCCTGACACTCCGGCAAAGGCGGTATATCAAACTTCGCAAATAAAGATAAAGATAAAACCACTGGTTCAGGACATAGTGGGGAAAACGAGGACCACAAGATCAAACCCGGACATCTTGACCAAGTAGACCATGAGAAAAAAATCCCACGCACCCAAAAAAAAGAAAAATGAAGGAAAAAATACCCGAGCAAAAAGCCGAATGTCAAGGCAAAGACTCGGGCAAGGAAGGTGATTGATTCGAGAACTTGATAGAGGGGGAAAACCGAGTATGTGTTGAAAAATCTACTTTTTACTGGGGTGCACAGATGGGACGCTGCAAAGCTCCATGGAAAAGGACAGACTGAGACAAGATGGCAGCTTTGAGCAGGAAGGTGACCAGGCATGCGCCGTATAGCTCCCAAAAGCTTTCTTTGAAAGCTGAGGAGTGGATCTGCGCGGGCTCTGTCGGTGCCTGTCTCCCATATGTTAGGAATGATTTCCTGCTTGTTCCGGAGAATACTTAGATTTCAGAAAATGTTTTGATACTGCCCTAAAAAGGCAGACTATAAATAAACCAAGTGACCTCTTACGGGTTGCTTAAGATAGGTTGTTGTGGCCTTCAATTTGGGTTGTTTAGGAATGCAGCTCAAAGTGGGTAGTAAAATACCCAATACTGCACCTAGAAAGGATGGAAGGTTGTAAAACACCAGAAGAAAGCTGCTGGAGCAGAAAGATAGAATGCAGAATTCCAGGCAGAGGGAACAAATCCACTAACAAATCGCTTCTTTCAATGCCTTTCACCTGCACCGTGAACTCCCGATTGCGCTCCTTTCACCTTGCTGCCCCACACGCTTGGAATAGTCTTCCTGCATCTGTGCGCCAGGCACCCTCCCTGGCCCTCTTCAAATCCAGGTTGAAGACCCACCTCTTCACCATTGCTTTCAGATCCTGACTTCTATCCTCATCCTACCCTAACCCCCATTAACGTCTATGACCAAACTACCGACCAAACCATACCTTGCGCAGAACTGACTAATGCTCTACCTTGCGCAGAACTGACTAATGCTCTATACTGTTCTAACTTATGTTTTGTTCTAACTAGATTGTAAGCTCTGATGAGCTTGACTCTGATGGGCAGGGACTGTCTCTTGCATGATGGCTACCTCTTGTAGGTCAGCTGTGCAGCGCTGCATGCGTGGCGCTTTACAAGTGCTGAATAGTAGAAACATAGAAACATGATGACAGAAAAACACCACATGGCCTATTTAGTCTGTCCTTCCATATCAACAACTACAACAGTCCACTTTTTACCTTTAGAGATCCTCTGTGTTGGTCCCATGCTTTTTTGAATTCAGTTACTGTCCTCATCTCTACCACCTCCACTGGGAGACTATTCCACGGATCCACTACTCTTTCTGTAAAGAAATATTTCCGCATATCACTCCTGAATCTATCTCCCTTCACCCTCATCCCATGTCCCCTCATAGCAGAACTTGCATTCAATTGAAAGAGGCTCTCTCCCTGAACATTTATGCCACGGAGGTATTTAAACATCTCAATCATATCACCTCTATGCCGCCTTTCCTCTAAGGTGTACATATTAAGATCCTTAAGTCTGTCCTCATATGCTTTATAATGAAGCCCACTAATCATTTTAGTAGCCACCGTCTGCACCGACTCCATCCTGTTCACATCCTTTTGAAGGTGCGGTCTCCAGAATTGCACACTATACTCCAAATGAGGTCGCACCAAAGACTTATACAAAGGCATTATCACCTCCTTTTTTCTGCTAGCCATTAGTAGTAGTAATAGAGTGAAGCCAGCTAAGCTGTGCACCTGCAAGTTGAAATCCTGCACTGAGGACTTTTGTCTCAGCATAGGAACCTGAAGTAAGCATGAAGATCCCTTTGGGCCGGGGGAAGAATTCATGGACTTGGAATGAAATCCTAAGTTATTTAGATAGAGCAGAGAATACGCTGTAATAAAGGCCCCAGAAGAATTGGGAGTGGGTTGAAGGGACAGCCAAAACAGCTTGCACCATCTCTGCCATTCTGCTAGTATCTTATGAAGACAAGTAGGCGCCTCCTTGGCTTTATAAAACAGGTGAGTTTTGGTTGGTTTAACCTAGGTGTCCCGTCATAAAATTATCTTCAGAATGTGTGAAATTAAAAATGACATACCATAAATGCATGGTTCCGACTGCTATACTATATGTAGAAATGTAATGATATATGATATAATCATTAATGGTGATTGCTAAATTTGCAGTTACATACATAAAGCTGCCTAGATGAGTGTAGTGCATTGGTGACAAGGTGTCACCCAGAAAGGTCAGATATTTCGGCAATAGCCATGCTAGTCTTGATGGTTATTTAGATTATTAAAAAGCTTTGTAGATAGTGGGGAAGAGGAAGACAACAAAAACTATCCTGGATAAAGGGTGATGTTTGCAAGCATTCAAGCTATATCCTTGGCAGAAAGGACAGGCTGATTGGCCTATTTCTCCCATCATTTGCTGTTGCTATACCGTTTGTCTCTGTAATAGAATCAATAGTTGTATTGACAGATTTAAAACCACCCTGAGCAAGCATATTTTCAAAACTTAATGCAATGCACTTTTTGTTTCCTCTGTCATGCAGAAAAAAGAAAAGCTAACCTTTTGGACCAGCTTACCAATACCAGTGGAACCATAATTGGGGTCACTTCTTGCATTGTTGTCATCCTCATTGTTATCTCTGTTATAGTGCAGATCAAGCAACCTCGTAAAAAAATCATCCAAAGGAAAAGCGACTTTGACCAAACAGTGTTCCAGGAGGTGTTTGAGCCACCTCACTATGAGTTATGCACTCTGAGAGGGACAGGGGCTGTTGCTGACCTTGCTGATATTGCAGATGACTTTGAAAATTACCATAAACTGCGGAGGTCGTCATCAAAATGCATTCATGACCATCACTGTGGATCACAACTCTCTAGCACTAAAGGCAGCCGCAGTAACCTCAGCACAAGGGATGCTTCTGTCTTGACAGATATACAACCCCAGCTTGTTAAGCCCATCATCCAGCCCCTGAACAAGAGGAATATTCTTGTCATGAAGCATAGCTATTCACAAGATGCTGCAGACGTGTGCGATATTGATGAAATTGAAGAGGTTCCTACTACCAGTCACAGGCTGTCCAGAAATGATAAAGCTGTCCAGCGGTCAGTATCAATAGATTTTTGAAGGACATTATAAGGACTTCATTCCCTGAAAATACTTTGTTCATCCATTTTGTTTTCCTTCATCATCATTCTCTCCCTCGTGCTTGTCTCTTTCTGTCTCATATCTGCATACACACACACACACACACACACACAAACAAGTAAACCACATTAACAAAAACTACAGCTTCCATAACCAAGCAAAAGATGAGTTTACTTTCAGACTTCACAAAGAGCTGAATGTGCATAAATGCTTTGTTATTGGGAAAATGCCTCAAGCATTGCTTTATATAAAGGATTGCATTATTATATAATGTGGTTCATGGGACAACCATGGTCAATATTCTACTGAAATAAAGTACCCCCTCCCCAACTCTTTTTCAAACTTTATTTATTTTTAGATGAAAGAAAATTATTTCAAAATACTGAATATCAGGTTCTTCTTACTTATATGATCAGTGCTTGTCGTGCAAAAATATATAAAATACTAAAGCTTTAAAAAACAAACATCTTAATTGAAAAGAAATGAAGATAGAATCAGAGATGAAGTAGTCCCTGTGGTATTCAACAAGGAAGGACAAAGAGTAGACTAGATGGGCCTTACGGTCTTTATCTGCTATCAAATTCTTCATAGATTACTATAGTTCAGAGGACTCTATTAAAGGAAGCACTGAAGACTGAAATTACTTTTATAATAATTATCTTCTGATATACACTGCATCTGAAGCCTGTAAATAAAGCTGATTAAAAGTCTACAAGTTAAACCCACAGTTATGAACAAATTATTTAGCAAGCCCAATCCCTCACACTCTTGCTGTGTAGCAGTACTCTACGTTGCACGCCTACTTTATATCATTTGGTTTCTGTGTGCATGCACCAAATGCTTTCTTTCCACACTGAATTGTCCAGAAAAAATAATCTCTTCACTTTAACGCCTTCTGCATGTCACTGTGTATCTGTTAAATTATTCTCAGGTGTATTTGTATCTGTACAGAAATGATAGTATTGAATCAAATAGCCATAACATTGCAGGTTCTGCCTCATTGGGTCTCTAAGCAAACCCGAGTCTGAATACAACACAACTAGGGTCTAAAAGAGAAACACAAGGTAAGCAAAGCTACATATCATCAATAATGTTGTTTATTTTTAGTGTTATGGTCTGCATGGGTATGTGCATCTATTTGTTATGGAATCTAGGGGCTCATTTATTAGGTGTCAGCTTTGGTGCTTTTTGTTAAGCGAGATCTGTAATCTATTACCACAGTCCCTTCTCTATATGCATGCTTCCATTCTAAACAGGACACTGAAATATTAGAGGAGAGGCAGCTGAAGGGAGAGGGGGTGCAGCACTCTGTGTTCTTGTGTGCCACTGGTCTGGATGATCATAACTCTTGAGGTGCAGAACCAACAGTAAGTGATATTTTCATAACTTTCCCCTTCGTCTCCCACCATTTTGAATTTCTTGGCTTTCACTTTTCCATTACCAATCTATTGCCCGTCATCTTTTTTCACATTTTTTTAACCTGATTGTGTCTCTCAGCAACCCTCTTACCATTACATTATCCAACCCTTCTAGCTCTTCTTATTTCAGCTTCCACCTCCCATTCCTCTTCATGAGTTCATCTTTCCTCTCTTCTGTCCTTCCTATTTTTCTTGTGTTTCTTCCCCACCATCTATCTTTCTATCTCACTGTCCCTTTCCAACTTGGCAACTTTCTATTTCCTACCCTTCAACCTTGCATTCTTACTCATTTCAGGCTCTCCTCTTCTACCCCTCCACTGACTCAATATCCCCTCTCCAACTCTCCTTCTTCTGCATCTCCTTTTGCAGACTTCCATTGCCCTTTATTCCCCTTTGTGTTCCTGTCTCTCTCTCTCTATATATATCTCTCTTTCTTCTTCCCCACTGTCTTTTCCCACTTTTTCATCTTTCTTACTACTCATATTCTATTCTGTCTCTCCCACTCTCTCTCTCACTGTGTCTCCTTCCTCTTCCCCGCTCTTCATGCCCCTCACTCATTCATTACTTACTGACTGATCATTTAACTGTTAAATTTCATTTCCACCAGTTTTTATCTCATGTACTTAGTATTTACAAACTCATATTCCAACAGAACACGTCAATGCCATTTGACAGTTATTACACTTGGAAGCCCTTTTACTAAACTGCGTTAGATTTTTGCACCTAACGCTCATACACCACAAAAACTAACATGCGTTAAGAGCAAAGCCTCTGCGATAACTGTCGGATGTGACTAACATGTTCCTGGCAGTTAATGCATAAATGCATGCCCTAACGCACAGCACAAGTACCGCAGGTGCATCCAACGCCATCCATTGTGATGGCATTAGATGCATCTGTGCTAATGGTAATATTGACAGAGAGTGGCATGTCCCCCCTGTGCTCATTACAGGATGCTTACCATGCCCACTCTCCACCCTGCCCTGCCCATTCAGCACCCCAATGCGTGTGTGGGAATTGTCATGCCCCCACGGTAACAATTACTGCAGGTCTGGGCAGGCAGTTACTGCGTGCAAAAACGTATTAACCATTCTCATGCACTTTAGTAAAAGGGCCCCAACTTTTAAGAATAATTTAAAAAATGTATTCAAAATACAATAATTTAAAACTCAAAAATTGCATTCCGATATCTAAACTGAAATTACGTTTAGTTTTACTATTTGAGTTCTTTTTCTCATTGTGCTCTTCTCTGTCTCTCCTCATTCCACATCTTATCTGTTTTCTCACTCTCCTTATTTGTGTCCATTTTATCTGCCCTTATTTATATTTATCCTTTCTCTCTTTCTGTCTTTCTGACATCTTTCTCTTTCAGGTTATTTCTCTTCATTCTTCCTTCTTTATGTCCATTTTCTTCATCACCACCTCTTCATCTTTCCCAACACTGTTCATGTTTTTCACTAATTTTCCTCTTCCATCTTTAGTCTTTTCCATTTCCTTACCTACAGTCATGTAGTTTATGTCTCACCATTCTCCACTTCCTTATCTCTAATCCTCTTTCTTCCTCATTTTCTCTTCTATTCATCCCTCTCTGTTACTAACCCACTTCATTTTCCCCAATCCTAGCCCTCCATCTTTCCCCCCTTCCAAGCTGTTTATTAGAATCATCTTATCTTTAAGCCTTCATCCCTCTATCTCTATTCTCAGATATTCCTCTCTCATCAATTTTCCAGCTTCTATCTACTTCTCATATCCTCTTCCAGCCTTCCATTTTTCCTTCCACCCCAGTCCAATTTATTTCTTCCCTCCCCACCCCTCTTTCTGCCTCTTATCCCAGTTCCAGCCCTTACTTGGAACACTATGATAAGGGAGAACAGTTCTTCTCCACTTCTCCAGTCCCCAGTGATGCTCTCTACTACCCTTCAATCCCTCTCTCGCTTTCTACATCCAGACATTCTTACCTCTCTCCCTTCCATACCCAGATTTCTCTCTCCTAAGAGCTCAACATTTCTTTCCACTCTCTCCAATTACCCCAACCTCCATCCTCCTCAAGCCTCCCTGCTCAATTCCTTCTACTACCTCTTAGCTCACCTTTCCAAAGCAGTACAGACCTTGGGAACACAGCTGTTGGCAGTTACTGGTCTTATAGTCCTCTCTCCATTCTCTATCAGCATACATTTCCAGTTTAGAGTAGAAGTATGTGCCTTAGGAGTCACTGCTCTTAGGATAAGGATTTCTACCTCCCTTTCCCTTTGTCCTCATTGCTTGCATAGCCTCAGAATGAGAAATATAGGGATGGACTCTGTATTCATACTGGGAATTTCCACCTCACCCATGAAGGTTGAAGACAACTTCCTTCTCTTCTCCCATGTAGATTGTGAGCTTAGGGCCAGATTTAAGATGTGGGCACCCACAGACAGGGCCAGAGAGTGGTGGGCAAGGAAAGTTTAGCCCAGGTATTTGGTACTGTACTTTCAAAATGTGGCACCCTAGAACTTCTCTAAATGTAAATCTGGGTTTCAGTGAGCCTCTTTTTCTCTCTGCATTTCTTGTAGCAATCAGCTTCTTCTGTTCCCACTGGTTCTTTGAGCAATCCCTCACTCTGACTCCTTTTTTGCTCTCCTTGCTAAACTCTAGTTTGGCTTCCAGCACTTTCCCTATCCCATGGAAATACGCCTTGGTTCATCCCTTGATTAAGAACCCTTCCCTCAACTCCACTGATCCTGCCCAATATCACCTGGTCTCTAATCTCCCCTTCACTTCTAAAATCCTTGAGAAAGCAGTCTTCTCTCAGCTGTCCTCTCATCTTGACTCTATCCACTTCCTGTACCCACGTCAGTCTGGTTTGTTGCCTGGTCACAGCACAAAAACTATCCTTCTCTCCTTCTTCAATGAGCTTCACATTGCCCACAATCGGGATGATGTTTCGTTAGCTGTCTCCTTGGATCTCTCAGCTGCCTTTGATCTCCTCGACCATGCTATTCTCCTCTCTCATCTTTGGGATGTGGGTCTTTGTGGCACTGTTATCTAAGTCCTTCATAGCCATTCTACCAAGAGCAATGCATCGTTGGATTTCTTGACTGCTTGTCGTTTCTTTATTGATTGTTGATCCAAGTAGGTTAAAACTTTCAACTATTTCAATTTTTTCTCCATCAACAATGAAGTTATTGATTTTGCCAATTGTCGGGATCTTTGTCTTCTTTACGTTAAGTGCAGGTCCATTTTAAGACTATGGTCCTTGATCTTGAGAAGCAAATGTTTCAAATCATCTTCACATTCAGTCAGTAATGTGGTATCATTAGCATAGCGAAGGTTGTTGATGAATCTTCCACCAATCTTCATACCTCCTTCTCTTCATACAGTCTTGCTTCTTTGATGATTTGTTCTGCATATAAATTAAACAGGTAGGGGGAAAGTATGCAGCCTCGTCATACACTTTGCTGATTTAAAACCATTCTGTTTTTCTTTGTTCCGTTCAAACATTTGCTTCTTGATCAATGTAAAGATTGTGTAAGAGAGCTATCAGGTATTCTGTTATACCCATGCTTCTTAATATGAGTTCCTCATGGTTTACACAGTCAAAAGCCATGCTGTAGTCAATAAAACATATGTAGATATCCTTTTGGTATTCTTTTGTTTTTTCAAGGATCCATCTCATATCCGTGATGATGTCTCCCATTCCTCACCCTTTCCTAAACCCTGCTTGCACTTCAGACAGTTCTTGTTCCAGGTATGGTTGCAGTTTCTGCTGAATGATCTTGAGTACAATCTTTCTAGCAATTGAGATCAGAGCGATTGTATAATAATTTCCACTGTCAGTCGGATCACCTTTCTTCAGTATTGGCATAAACACAAATCTTTTCCAGTCAGTTGGCCATGAATTTGTCTTCCAAATTTCCTAGCAGAGCCTTGTAAGTATGGTTACAGCTACATCTGATTGCTGTAATACTTCAATGGGAATGCCATTAGTATCTGGTGCTTTGTTCTTTGATAAGACTTTCAATGCTGCTTTGACTTTTCTTTCATCGCCAATGGTTTCTGATCATAAGGTATAGGTTGAAATGGCTATTGGTCCACTTGAGCTTTATGATGTAATGACTCTATATATTCTTTCCATCTTTTCTTGATCTTCTCAGCATCATTCAACATGGATCCTTGATCATCTTGTAGCATTCCAATTCAAGGCTGGAATTTTCTCTTTAACTTTAGGAAAGCTAATCTTGTTCTTCCCCTAATAGTTTCTGATTCTATTTCCTTTTATGTCATTGTAGTATGTCTCCTTGTCTTGTCTTGATGCACATTGGAAATCTCTGTTCAGTTCTATGATTGCCTCTCTTTCTCCTCTGGCTTTAGCTTTTCTGCTTTCTGGGCAATTTTCAGAGTTTCTTCACTCATCCATTTTGGCTGTTTTTGCTTTTTACCCTTTGTAGAGACTTCTCATTTTCTTCAACACAAGCTTCTTGATGTTATTCCATAGCTCTTCTGGAGCTCTGTCATTTGTATCTAAAGCAGCCAATCTATTTTGCAGACAGTCTTTGAATTCCGATGGTATTTTCTCAAGGTCATATTTTGCTATATTCATGAGTGGCTTTCTCTTTTTCAACTTTAACTTGAGTTTGCATACTAGTAGTTGGTGATCTGTACCACAGTCAGCTTCAGGTTTTGTCTTTGTTGATGTTATAGAGCTTTTCTATCGTTGACTTCCACAGATGTAGGCAATTTGATTTTTGTACAATCCACTGGGTGAAGTCCATGTGTACAGTCGGCGCTTGTGTTGCTGGAAGAAAGTGTTAAAGATGAATAGATCATTGGTCTTGCAGAATTCTATCTGTCTTTCTCCAGCTCCATTTCATTTGCCAAGTCCATATTTTCCAACCACTTTGCCTTCTTCATTGTTGCCAAATTTTGTGTTCCAGACACCCATGACTATCAGGATATACTGTTTGCATGTTCTGTCAATTTCAGCTTGTACTTGTTCAAAGAACTCATCAACTTCAGCCTCTTCTGCAGCTGTTGTTGGGGCATATACCTGAATTATAGTTGCGTTGATGGGCATTCCTTGTAGACAAATAGAAATTAAGTGTTAATTGATTGCATTGTATTTCATTACAGTTCTTGCAAGTTTCTTCTTGATTATAAATGCAACACCATTTCTTCTTTGTCTTTCATTTCCAGCAGAGTAGACCATGTGGATATCAGATGTAAAATGTCCGATGCCAGTCCATTTCAGTTCGCTGACACCCAGCAGATCGAGTTGAACACGTTCCATTTCATTCTTGACCACCTCCAACTTCCTTTGGTTCATGCTTTGAATGTTCCATGTCCCAATATATAAGACATCTTTTCAGCTTTTGACTCTCATTTCATGTGCAGCTACATCAGCAGTCAAATGTCCTGAGGGCCTTGATCCAACCAAATCATAAATGCTGGCTTTTCTCTGAAAAGTCTTCAGCTCATCCCCAGTAGCCAGTTGAGAATAGGCTCACAATCTAAGTTCTACATGGGGAAATGGAGGGTGAAGTGATTTACCAAAGGTCACAAAAGAATGTCAGTGAGAGCAGCCTGCTACTCCCCCACTTCCAGGCCTTAGATATATATAGCCATGGAAGCTCAAGCCACAGAGCACCCATATTATATTTTAAATGTTTGCTCTGCCACTGTCAGCTGTTAATTTAGCATCTGCCTCTGAATTGCTCATTGACTTGCTAATTTCACCTGGAATGATAAATTCATCCCACGTTAATTACACATATTGGCACAGTGCAGGGAAATGCTAGCATGCATAAGTGATAGGATGATAAATGAGCCCCATATTCAATTTTTGTTTGGGTATTTTTTAATAACAGATCTTTTATTTTTTGTTCAGGTATTTTATTTATTATAGAATTTATAATAACATGTGTCACTGTTTTATGATTATCAATTCCATATGGCCATTATTAAATATAAGCAGTATTTTAAATATTTCATAATGCTAAAAAATATTGTTAGAACATTATTAGAATGACTTGTATTTTCTGCGGTTGTGCTAGTTTAATTTGCTTATGTTTCTCCCTAATGGTTTGCCATTAGTAATACGATGCACCTGGGAAGGAACGTGGACACCACATCTGGATGTGTTGTTCACTTTCTATGAATTACACATTGCGCAAAGTTTAATACAAGCTGTATTAGCCATTTTGCATAATAATGAACCGCTCTGGATGTGGCATTTCATGATGTTTTTTTAACATGCATTAGTTCAGAGTTTTGCATGTTAAGGTGAAATAACATATGCCAGATGCAATTAATGCAAGTTATAGGGTTTTCGTGTCTGTTTAACATGTGCTCTTATTTTGTAACCACTTGCACCAGGTTTCCAAGTTGAACCATAAGTTCTGTAGCTCATTTTTATTTCTGACCAATACCACCATTTTTAGGCTATTACTAGAACTAATTTGCTTGCTTGCAGTGGATTTATTATTCTTTTGGATCTTTCTTTTCATTCTTTTTAGGAAAACGTGATTTAACCATCTCTTTTGTTTTCAGAGAGGAACTGTATTTACAAGCATAGGAACTGCAAGAGACATATTCCAGAGAGAAGCATTTCAACCGTTTGCAACAAGAAATTCAATAGAACAGAGATTAATTATTAATGATCATAAATAAAAAATGAAAGCAAAAAAGAAAAAATAAATGTGGACATATTTCTAAACTCATCCCACTGCCTTTCGTCATACTTAGGAATTACAGACACTTTTCCCTCAGCCAGATATCTCCCCCTTCTACACAGAGACATGTTTCTTTTGTAGTTTGGCTGCCAGCCACCAAGTGCTCCTTAGTTTTTAAATACATTTTGAGACTTACTCGAAACTTGAAAACGAACTGAGTTCCCGACTGCAACCGCCATCCCAGCTTTGTTTTATTGTCCATTGACCTTTCCGTTTTCTTTGTTGTTCTCTGTCTCTGCTGTACATTTATATATATTGTGCAACATGTAAAAAGAAAAAACAAATCACTGAAATTTGAGTCTGTTCCACTCCCATTGTTTTCATTATCTATCGACTGCCTGGAAAAAATGCATCATTGAGTTACTGAAATATGCATCAACTGGGAAAATACAGTACCAAAATGTGGAAACACCAGCTTGAGGTTTTTTCGGACTATATGTATAAGCAGCTTTCTCACATAATTATTTAAAGCAGTAAACTGGATTGCATAATGGTGCTAGAGGACAATTAGAAAAGCTGGCTCGTTTGCTTTATTCATTTCCCATTTGGTCTTTTTTTTTTTTAATATGACAGAAGATGCCCAGCTTCAGGAATAATGTGTTGAAATCAGGTATTTACCAACACATAAACACTTCCATAGAACTTTCTAAGTTGGTTGGAGGAACTGATGCCTGGAGTAAATGACTGATCATATATCCATTTCCGTGGATGAGTTGCTTCTCTGAGGCATGCATTCACAGCTACTGCTCTTCCTGTTCTGTTCCTTTTTGTTACATGCCAAACACACATGCACAAAACAAAAAAAAATTGCTGAGGGGTCTATTTACTAAAGTGCGCTAAAGTGTTATCAGACGAGCTGACATACTCTGCTAGTGTGTGAGCATGCTAGCTGTTGCCACGCTGGCACGACAGTGTGCTACATAACTGCATGCTGTGTTCTAGAGTGGGAACTAGGTAGGCTATGAGGAGAGAATGGGCATCAGCTACATACTGGGCTGGCACACTGTACTTTATGACTTGCTGATAACGTGAATGCACTTATCATCTCCTCAAGAGAAGCTGTGCTTAATTAATGTGCAATTTCACATGTGTAGGCTATGCCAATTTTATAACGCCAAGTACATGGGCACTTGACGTTATAAAATACTAGTGTTAGTGGCAGAAAGTGTATAAATCACCATGCCTATTCCCTGCAAGTACATGTGTAAATTACACTAGTCTAAGATCAACACCCATACTTCCATCTTTCGCCCATGCTCTGCCCATGTGTAATGTCTGCGGTGAAAGAAAGCATGATCCAAACAACATGCATTCTTTTATGCTAGTTGGCATTTTATAAGAGGTCATGTATGTGTGTAAATGACTAAAAATGCTGACATTTAGGTGCACAGTTGGTTCCTAAAAATAAGCTTCTTATAAAGTTACCACCTAAGTGTATACGCACTGTTGATGTGCATTTACCAAGTCCTGCTACTGCAAAAGTAAAACCAGGTCATCTCATTCGGCATCCAGAAACCCATCCCTCTACCTTCCCCATCAACATATCCACCCAGCATCCCCCAGTTTAACACTGTCCAGCACCCTTCACCCCTTGATTCCTCCCAGTACTTGTTGGGAGTGGTCCTAGTGGGTTTGTTGGGTTTGGGTTAAGAATGATTCCCAGATGCTCCTATTGCCAGCCTGGGTTCAAAATGTAGACTCTGATCTCTAGTGGTAGTCTTGCTGTACTATTGCTAGAGGACAAGCTGCCAGATAAGGATCACTCTTGCCTTAACACAGTAAGTTCCTGTAGAGATCGGGACTGAGGGGTTCTGGATGCTGATAACACGAGGGTCAGGTTTGTCTTTTTTTTTTTTACAGCAGCCAACTACCATAAGCGCATGCAGATAGCACAAACACACTTACCATGATTTTGGCTGATGCATTTTCCATGTAGTAAATGTCCCCAACCGTTACCACATAGACATTGCACCTACCACATCTTTGTATTTAGCTTTCCACTAGTAGTTCAAGATATAGAAGGTATTTTTCTGTTCCTAGAGAGTTGACAATACGTTTGTACCTAATGCAATAGAGAGGTCAGTGATTTGCCCAAGCCCACAAGAAAGTCAGTAGGATTTGAACCCTGGATTCTCTAGTTCCAGCCCACTAATCACTAGGCTACTCCTCCACTCTATTCCTTGTGAATGTTTGCCACATCTTTATTACACTTTATTAAACCAGCCCCTAAATTTATTTGCATGCTCAGGATTCTAAGGTATGAGTTAGTATAAGTCTAAAAGGAAAAGTGTGTTACATACAAGAACACCTCTCTCGTTTGAATACTTTCCTTCAACGTGTTCGTATAGCACAGACTGGCATCATGTTTTTCAAATTAGATTTCAGAAAAAAAAACATAATTTTGCAATCTGCATGATTTCCTGTTCATGTTTGTAACTGGTCATTGGGCTGATTTATGAGTTCTTTTTAGCTCTACCATTTTCACATTTTCAAGAGTCTAAAAAATAACTGAAATTTTGTTTCATGCTGAATAAGAAGGAGACAAGGGAACATGTGGAAAGTTGTAAATTTTGACTTTTACATTGTTTTATCATAATTCAGAGAATATAATGTTAAGAAACGTTGGATTCAATCGTGTTTAAAATATATATAATGATACTGGCAGTACACAGATCTATACATAGACCTGTCTATCTGGATAGGTTTAGATGTTAGAAAGATACATCTGTGCAGTGCCAACCTTCATATTCTGAAGGAGCTCGATTTTTTTTAATGCACATAGGTAGGAATAATGTTGTATATGAATTGTAAATGAATCTTATAATTCATTCATGCATAAAATACACAGTACTGTAAGAAGTTGTTATTTATGCACCTTGGGTTTGAGTATGATCAGGAGCAAAATCCTTCCTTGAATGGTATGCCTCATTTTTACTCGATATTTGAAGTAAATGGAACCTTTGGTTATTTTTTGTTGACTTGTTTCCTTTTATTAATAGCTAGTCTGGAACGTAGCCTGAGATATTAGCTCTCCCCCACCTGATGATTTTAGAGCCTTATTAGGATAATCACTCCTGGAAATCATTACAGTGCCATTTTTAATGTGTGTTTCATTCGACCAGAGTAAACGTGGACTGACACAGTTTGATGATTTGAAGGTGAGACTGAATTTGTTGGAAAGCTGGATTCTCTTGCCAATAGCTAAACAAATGGTGCCATTTTTTTTCCTTGCAGAAAATATATATGCATTTATATGCACTTAAAAAGGAAACATGGTAAACATGGTAAACGTAGATCGATTGTTTACGTTATCAGAATATAGAAAGACTAGGGGACATGCAATGAAGCTACAGGGTAAACTATTTAAGACCAATAAAAGAAAATATTTTTTTCACTCAACGTGTAATCAAACTCTGGAATTTGTTACCGGAGGATGTAGTAAAGGCTGTTAGTGTAGCTGGGTTTAAAAAAGGTTTGGACAAGTTCCTGGAGGAAAGGTCCATAAACCATTATTAGGAAGTGACCGAAGATATCAATGCTTGACCCAGTACAAGCATTGTGGAACTTGTGTCTCTTGGGGAAACTGCTAGGTACATATGACCTAGTTTGGCCACTGTTGGAAACAGAATACTGGGCTTGATGGACCTTGGTCTGACCCAGTATGGCATATCTTATGTTCTTATTATTTTGGCTAATGAAAACAGATATTTTTGTCTTTCACTTACTGTACGAACCTGAGAAAGAGAATAAAAATTTCTTCCTTAAAGAGTTTCTTTCACATTTTTAGGTCCTAATTCACTAAAAGGACAATATGATTTGTCTGGGTAAACTGAGAAGTTACCTGAACAAATCATGGACTTTAATTTATTCCCCCACAGATCAGGCGATTTGTGGCTAGACAACTTGATGTCCTGCCAAGGTTTATGCAGGAGGGAAGTGAAAGGCATTCCAGGACTGGGACTCAAAGTTAACCAGATAACAAATAAATTCAGCCTTTATTCACTTAACAGCTATCCCGTCTGCATAAAAGGCTGTTCTAACTATTAAACTGTTGAGTTTAAATGCGTTTTTAAGTTTCCGATTTATTATAATTATTATCTCCTTTACAATTGGTTATTATCCTCCTGTCTTTTTTTATTGTCTATTATATTTTATCGCCAAAGCGAGCAAATAGAATTTTGAGGAATAATTTACAAGACATGGAGAATAAACCGAGACTATCATTATGTCTCTGTATATATGTAAGGTGCAACTGCACCTTGAGTATTGTACGCAGCTGTGGTCACCTAATCTTGAAACAATACAGCAGAACTAGAAAAGGTTGGAATCAGATTTTCAGAAATATGTTATTTTAATTTGACCTTAAAATTATTAGCAAAGGTATTCTGTTAATGAGGATTGTAAGAATGGTGTATTAAGGAGTATGTTTACCAAAGTTAACACATGCTAACGTCCATTGTTGTACACCACTCTGCTGAGACCCCTTGAAAGGCGGTCTATCAAATAATAAACCATAGAAATAAACCATATATTTCACACCCGTTTTATAAAGTAAAGTACACATTTACTGAACTTTATAAAACAGGGGTGTAAGAGATCAAAAACGTGCATCAGACCTAGATAAGAGCTAATGCTTGCATGTACTAATGTCCGTACACCTGTATTTTATAAAATATACATGTAACAGCATGATCTGCCCCAGACGCTCCAATATGAATGCCCACAGTGAAAGAATACGCTATTGGTCTAATGGATGTACTTATAGAACAGCAACCAGCTAAAGTACTCACATTTATATGCCTAGGTCATTGAAAAAATTTGATCTATGTCCATAGATGGTGAACTACTTTAAAAAATATAAATCTTATAAAAAAACTCCCTTTATTCCTATGGACATGGCAGCATGTAGCATATGTTTATGGATGCTAGCGTGCATTAACCTTTAGCAAACGTGCCCATAAATATTTTATACAATTCTGTTACTGTTATCTGCCTTGAACTTCGTAGATGTAGGCAGACAAACAAATGGAATTGCAATTAAATTAAATTATTATGATCTAGCACAGTGGTTCTCAACCCAATCCTCTAGGACCCCCCCCCCCCCCAGGCCAGTCAGGTTTTCAGGATATCCTCAATGAATATGCATGAGATAGATCTGAATGCACTGCTTCCATGGTATGCAGATCTAGCTCATGCATATTCATTGTGGATACCTTGAAAACCCAACTGGACTAGGGGTCCCAGAGGACTGGATAGAGAACCACTGACAATTTCTAGCAGAACTAGAGCTGACTCAGAGAACAGAAACAGAAATGATAAAGGGGACGCAACACTTCCCTTATGAAGAAAAGCTAAACAGATTATGACTTTTCAGTTTGGAGAAAAAATATCTGAAAGAGGACATGATAGAAGTTTATATAATCCTGATTGGGGTAGAGGAGTTACCTAGGGAGCAGTTGTTTAACCTTTCAAGCAACACTGAAATATGAAACTAATAACCAGTATCCTGATAAGGCATGGCGTTAATTGCCTCCACAGTGCTGCTGGGCCGCATTCTTTGAAATTTCAATGCATTATCTACAGGGGAAATTTAGTGCATGGTCCCAACAGATACCGCATGGCTTTTGCAGCTAACATGGAACTATCTGCACTTTTTTGCCACATTAGCTGCAAAATCCTACCATGGTTTAATAAACATACCCCATATAGAGAAGTGATTTAGGAATGAACGCCAATACCTGTTTAAGACAGCAAAATAAAGATACCTTATACATTGATGGAAGATGACATTTAGGGGCTTGTTTACAAAGCCGCAGTAGTGGCTACGATATTGGGCGAAAGCCGCTACCGCGGCTTTGTAAACAAGCTCCTTAATATGGACAAATGCAAAGTGATGCACATAGGGAAAAAAATCCTATTATCAATTCAGTGTGCGATATCAGCCCACAAAAAAGAACAAGTTGAATGACCTCATAGAAGAAGCTTGCACACATACAGTATCCAACAAACTCTTAAACCTCACAACCACTTTTGACTTGGTGAAAAGCGGTATATAGGCATAGCTAAATAAATAAACCGCCTCCAACAAACAAGCCTTTTTCTTCACCAATGCTATGGAAACACTTCAATTACACTAACTCATCAAGGAACCGACACACTCCAAAGGAGCAATACTAGACCTTATATTCACACCAAAACACCTCCCCACGACCCAATTCAACATTCAAATGGACCCTGTTCCATGTAATGATCTCCTTCATTCTACCAGAAGGATTTCACACTCTGCACACCCCACAGCAACAGTCTAACTCACATAACTTCAAATCATTCAACAAGCAGTCCTTCCTGGCTGACATCTCCCCACACTTGGGCCCTGACAGCCAAGACCTGGACAGCATAATATACTCCTGGAAGACAGTGATATCTAATGCTGCCACCTTCACACCAAGAAAATCAACAGCCTCCTTGAACTACATGCAACCATCCTGGTACTCTCACAAACTCAGAGTCATCAGACGACAACTCAGGACTATCGAAAGAAAATAGAAAAAGACACAAGACAGACACATCAAGGAACAATTCAGCTCAAAACTGACTGAATACTACTGCAACACCACTCACAGTAGAAAAAAAGACTACTACTCCAACATAATCAAGAAACTTGGCAGACACCATTCATCTCCAACCCTCCCCACGCCTTCTTCGTTCAGCGCACGGTAACCGCCTCTTCCTCCCGTCCCCTTCCCAGGCTCGTCTGGAACTCACTCGGCATTCCGCTTTCTTCTTTCTCAGCCCTGCTTTGTGGAATTCGCTACCTCTCTCTCTCCATCTTGAACTGTCCCACCCCCGCTTTAGAGCTCTTCTCAAAACCCATCTTTTCTGTCAAGCCTTTGATCTCTCTCCTCCCGCTGGTGACACTCTGCCCCCCAGCCGCGCCCCCCACTCTTCATAGCTCCCCCTCAGTCTCCTTACTCGCCCCCTCCCTTGTGTTTCTCCCATCTAACGTCGTCTTTTTCCTCTCTGGACCACCTTTGTTTTCTATCTTTTATCTGTCCCTCTCTGTCCTGTCATTATTGGCGTTCTTTTCTGACTTTGTTTTCTCGGTAGCCATTGCTTTTTTGTATTGTACACCACCCTGACGCCTCGGCTTGGGCGGTTTATCAAATCATGCGAATAAAGAATAAATCCCTTAACCGGACCAGAGAGCTATTCTCCATTGTTTCCTCCCTCGTTTCCTCCCTCACAAAGGACCCCACATCAACACTCACCACGAACACAAAATCACAACACAACCCACAGACCATGGCAAGCTACTTATACAACAAACACTCCTCTGCAAATCCACACCCCACTGCCCCACCTCACCCTCAGGATAAACCAACCCCTGCCACAGCTGGGACACTTTCCAACTGATATCAACTCAGGAGCTCACAGACATTATCAAAGACATCAATGCAACCACATCTCCACTTAACCCATTCCTAGTTTCCTAGATTAAATCACTACAAACTCAGATTGTCCACACCTCCCTTACCCAAGGATACCTACTCCCCACCCTAAAACCAGTATCAATAGGACCCATCCTCAAGAAGCCTTCCCTTGACTAGTCTGCCCTAAGCTCATATCGTCCCATAGCAAGCATCCCCTTCCTAACAAAAGTAATAGAAAAAAACGGTGCAACTCCAACTCCAAGATTACATCGGCACACATGCATCCCTGGACTCCCAGCAACAAAGCTTCCATCCCTAGCACGGAGTAGATATTCTCATCATTGTACTCTTCGACATCCTAATCAAGGGCCTCGACAAGCCACATCAAGATTTTGCAATGATATTCCTCGACATCAGTGCCACATTTGACTCCATTTCTCACAACACTCTTCTCACCAGGCTTAAGGACATGGGAGTCCATAACTGCACACTAAACCAGTTCTCCTCATACCTCACCGACAGACAACTTCAGGTCTTATGGATGGGCAGACTGGATAGGCCATATAGTCTTTATTTGCAATCATCATCTAATTTTCTGTGGTTCTATGTAAGAATAATCTATTGTCATTCTGGATACAAATTACAAGCTCATAATATGCAAGCGTTCCTCCCACAGCAGCACAAGAACACACAACATGTGTAAGCAAGACGAAAAGCTGCTCACCCTGCACCACACATAAAAACATTGGGTGGCATGGAATTACTCATTGTCACAAATTCTCCCATTATTTCCACCTGTTCTTTCAAACTCCCTTCAGTCGTACATACATACATGATTATTAATATCACCAATAGATCTTTTGATGACTCCCACCTTGTTCCTCATGGTACAATCCAGTCAAGCAATGACTTACAAAATTGATTCTAGTGTTATTACTTCAGGTCTCTCCAACCTCCATGTTTGTGCAGTCACCACTACTCGCCATCCCCCACCAGAGCACATCTGAATGTCCACCAGTCCAGTTAAATGCACTTCTACTTTTGCTGAGGTTCCAATATTTGGTTTATTCTTATTTATTTATTTCCAGTTTTCTTCTATACTGCGGATCCTACTGCTATCACCTTCCAAGATCTCTGGTGCTCACTGGAAAAAATGCCTCACTCCTCAGGTGGGTCTCTCAATGGGCTCAAAACCAGTTGGAAGCCCAGTATTACTCCCTTCACCTGGAAGCTTGTGGTGGGCATTTGGAGGAGTATGGGAATCCAGGCTTAACAATGTCTCTTCTTTCAGGCAGCACACGCTTCCCCTCTCTGCATGCCAGCAAGAATGCTCCCTGTGTCATGGGAATTCCCCAACACATCACCGTATTGAATCATCGAGATCTGGCCCACAGGTAGGGACACTGGGGAATATACTCAGTTTTCCATTCCTCTTGCTCATAGAAAATCTTCAGAAGAAATATTAAAAGGCATAAAAATGCTCAGCACTTTCAGGGAACCATCCAGTCTCATGCCTTGGCACTCTGCTATCTTAGATCCCCTGATCATTTTTAGCTAAATGGGTCACAATGTTTTGCAATTTCTGAACATGCTATAACATTACAAAAGGCTAGCTTTGGATCCTGATCCCCTTACTCTCGTGTTCACCACCTATATGTATCTTTATCAGTCCCCTAGATTTTCCCTAGTCCTCAGTTGTGTTGTCCATCTTGATTAGTTTGTAGGCTCTGATGAGCAGGATCTGTCTCTTATATGTATATATTCAGTGCTACATTTGTCTTGTACCACTACACAAATAATCAGTAGTAGTAGTAGTAGTAAAGAGCATTGCCATAGTAAATTCTTGATAAGGCCATAGCATCAACCACCTTTATCAAATAAACACAAATTTGTTTAATCATCTGTAAATAATAAAATACTCTTTTTACCAAGTGAGAAATATGTACCGCAAATGACAACTAGGGGTATGTTTACTAAATTGGGCTAATGGTTAGCATGCACTCTTTGTAACCAGGTCCCATGTTATTCAATGGAACATAGATACTGTACAAATAGTGCACAGTTAGCCCAGCTTAGCAAACGTTCATCTTAGAATCTAATGGAACACCTAGATTTTACATAGAATATTTCATCAGTATCTCCTTCCGCTAAATCAGGGGTGGCGAACTCCAGTCCTGGAGCACTACAATCCAGCTTGATATTCAGAATGTTCGAAATGAATATTCATGAGATATATTTGCATAGAATGGGAAACAGTGGGTGCAAATATATCTCATGAATATGCATTGAGAACATCCTGAAAACCAGGCTGGATTGTGATGCCCCAGGACTGGAGCTGGCCACCCCTGCCCTAAATCATAAGGAGTAGAGAACGCTTAGGTACCCTTCTCCCCATCAAAGGTTCCTCAGGTTTCTTACATTTAAAGACAGATAATGTTCCTCCAATGAGCAAGCAACTTTTTCTAATCTTACATTAATTTCAGTAATATCTTTATGAGAATTTCTCTAAATAGGGACAAGGATTTAAATATCATCTGCAAAGAGGCAAAATTTACCATATTAAAATCAATGAGTTGCACTGTTCTTTTTTTCTACTGGATAGAGCTACAGCACAGTGCAAACTCATCTGTTTACTACGTGCTAATCAAGTAGGGTCATCATGAAATACAGTATTTGGGATGATATTTTCAACTCCTCCCTCCCATTTGGAAATCCATGGTGGCCAGTGCTTTGGAAAAATGTTTTAACCAATATTCTTTGCCACTGTGAAGTATGTGGGTTACACAGTACATCAGCTGGC
The DNA here is from genome assembly GCA_033557465.1 of Ichthyophis bannanicus. Taxonomy (NCBI): domain Eukaryota; kingdom Metazoa; phylum Chordata; class Amphibia; order Gymnophiona; family Ichthyophiidae; genus Ichthyophis; species Ichthyophis bannanicus. The sequence continues at coordinate 1,311,884,295 of CM066031.1, forward strand.
TTGCACAAGTTCTGACACGGAGTGGGTGGGAGACAATTCTGAAAAGTGGATTTTCCATGGGTATATGCCCATTTACCCAAAGTAATAGCTTTGAAAATTGCGAAATTTAAAAACTTATCAATAGCCACAAAATCTTTTTATGGAAAGCTCTTTAAATAAGCATGGGAATTAACATATTTGGTAAATGCATTTTGTTTTGTAAGTCAAAAATTATACTATGTAAGAGACAAATATTCAAAATATGCAGGTGTTTTATTGAAGGAGTTAAAACTTTAAATTTGCATAAATGAAAAATTCTTCATGCTTAGTGCCTAAATAAGGTATTTATTTTTGCTAAGACCCTAGATATAGGTGTCTAAAAAGAGGATGGGGCCAGGGTGGGGGAAAGTAAGATGCAAACCAAGTGCTGATTTCCTCCTACATTTGGCTGTTGAAATAGCAGGCCTAGATTTAGATGCCTGAATATTAGGCCCCATTGGTTGATATCCATTCTAAAAGTTACTGTAAGTTCTTAAGTAGATCTGAAATTTTATCAAACTAAGTACCTAGATCAGGCACACAGTTTCCTTTGAAAATCAACCTCCACTCAATGTTTTTCTTGTACAGGTCTAGTAGGTATTTCCCCTTCTCTGGACAGCTTGCAGATTAATATGGCACTTGAGGCTATGGAGGATTAAATGATTTGCCTGAGTCACAAGGAGCATCAACAAGGTTTGAACGCTAGCTTTCCTGGTTCTTAGCAAATGCTCAAACCATTAGGCTCCTCCTCTACTCTGTACTACAGGTTCCATAATAGATCAGGACAGGAGAGTTAGATATAAAGGAATGGCCTGAAATCTCCATCCTTCTTCTGGAACTAGGTAATTTGGCAGTTCTGGATCTGGTTTATAATTGGGCCCATTTTACTAATTTTTTCCCCCAGTGGACACAGAATGGGAAAGTAGATTTAGGGGCTTGTTTACAAAGCCGCGGTAGCGGTTTGCGATCGTAATCGGAGCCGCGGCCCCATTGATTTCAATGGGGCCGCGGCTGCGATCGCGATCGCGAACCACTACCGCGGCTTTGTAAACAAGCCCCTTAGTGAGTCAGAGCAATTGCTATGCTATGTACCAAGTCTGTGCTAAAAAAAAGTGATATTACACTCTGACTCCTAGCATGCGAAATCAAACTTCTGGTTTGGGGTTATCAAAACTCCTAGCACTACAGTATACCAACCCAACATAAATGATGCTGGATGCTGAGCTGGTAAGATCTAAGATGCTGCTCTCCAGTGGGACTAGAGGGAAGAAACTGACAAGGAAGGAGGGATGCGTCAACTAGGGATAGTTCCCTCCTTGCTAATCAGCCTTATAAATTTAATTTGATTAGTGCAGGGAATTCAAAGTCTATGTTCAAAAGATCCATGCTACCTGTATTATGTAACATGTTATGTAGACCTTTATAGACCTGTAAATATGTTTAGTAGACTTAATCTTCTAGTTCAAAGTTCTATGTAACAAAGTAGCATTAACATTGTTGTATGTAAACCACTTTGATTTTCAGATAAAGCGGTATAAAAAAACAGAGAAACAAACAAACAAATAAATAAATATAGTCCTTTCAGCAACATGTATTTTGCATATAATTAGTCTTAAGGACCTTTTACTAAATTCTATAAAGTAGTTAACACACTTTTATCATGTAGTAGCTTTTAGCACAGGCCCACGCTAATGTTTACTTTGGAGTAAAAGCAGCTAGCATGGTAAAAATGGTTAAATTAGACTTACCTGCTAATTGTAGTTCCTGGAGGAACTCCAGTCTAGTCCCGAAACCTCTGGGTTGTGATCCTCCTCCAGCAGCTTGGAGACTGAGAAACGTCACTGGTATATAAGCACAGGAACCGCCTCCTCACACCAGTAACCTGTTGACAAAGCAGGCTCACCGGAGCAACAATTAAGTAGTGAACCGAACCCACAAAATAGAAACAACTATCTGAACTCTTAATGAACACATATCAAACTATGTACCTTTTCACTGAAGCGTTCCATATGTGCTGAGGTCCACTTTCCCCCCTTAAGAAGAATGTTGACCTGATAACCACCCCCAAGTTGCACCCTGTGCTATGGTGCTATGGTGAACTATGCTTCTACACTGCTAAAGGTGACGCTTACCTGTAAACTTGATCCTTCTTCAGGCCATAGTCCACCAAAGTATCAGGGCGGGATACGGGACTAGACTGGAGTTCCTCCAGGAACTACAATTAGCAGGTAAGTCTAATTTAACCTTCCTGATCATCCCTCCAGTCTAGTCCCGAAACCTCTGGGGATGTAACAGAGCAGCAAACAGATTCAATGGGAGGGCCCTGCTAGACCAGCCTGAAGCACAGCCGATCCAAAACAGGTGTCCCTTTCTGCCTGAATATACAGACGGTAATGCTTGACAAAGGAGTGCAAAGAAGACCAGGTCGCTGCTTTACAGATTTCAACTGCTGGCACTAAACTGCATTCCGCCCACAATGCCGCTTGCGCCCTAGTGGAATGCGCTCTCAGCTCTTCCGGAACCACCTGGCCTTTCAACAGATATGCGATGCGATTGCCTCCTTCAACCATTGGGTAATAGAAGATTTAGAAGCCGCTTCACCCTTTCTTGCCCCTGCAAACAGCACAAATAGTCTATCCGACCTACGGAAACTGGCCGTCCTGCGGATATACCTTTGCAACGCTCGCCGAATATCCCACAGATGTAATTGCCCCGTGGAATGACCCTCTCTCTCTGCCTCGAATACTGGAAAAGATACCACTTGATTCATATGCAAAACCGACACCACTTTGGGCAAAAATGATGGCATCGGCCTCAAAACCACCTTAGAATCAAAGAAAGACAGAAAAGGTTTCCTACAGGACAACGCTTGCAATCCTGAGCTTCATCTCGCCGAAGCAATTGCCACCAAGAACACCACCTTTAGAGTAAGATCTTTCAGAGACACTCTCGCCAATAGCTCAAAGGGCGCTTTCCCCAACACCCCCAACACCAAAGGGAGATCCCACGTTGGAACTACTTGCTTACGTGGCGGCCGCAATAGAGCTACTGCCCTCAAAAACTGATTAACATCCGCATGTCCTACTAGCGCTTCGCCCTGCACCTTACCCCTATAACAGGACAGCGCCGCTAACTGAACTCTCAGCAAAGCTGCCGCCAAGCCCTTCTGAAATCCATCTTGCAAGAATGACAGAACCTGCGGCACCGATACTCTTAAGGGAACGACATCCCTGTTCGCACACCATGCTTCAAAGATACGCCATACTCTAACATAAGCCAATGAGGTAGACTTTCAACGAGCTTTCAGCAAGGTGGAAATCACCCCCGCCGAATAATCCATTGCTTTCATCCTAGCCCTCTCAAGAGCCAGGGTGTAAGTGAGAATCAATCCACCTGAGGCATGCACAGGGGACTCTGAGAAGGTCCCTTCAAATTGGAAGCTGCCACGGCTTCCCTACCAAGAGTCATACCAAGTCCGCGTACCATGGTCTTCTCGGCCAATCCGGCATGATCAGAATCACCTGTCCTTTGTGGAGCTCTATGCGCTGCAACACCAGACCTAGCAACACCCAAGGTGGACACACGTACAGGAGCTGCTCTTCTGGCCAGGCCTGTATAAGAGCGTCCAGGCCGTCCGCCATTCTCTCCCTTCTTCTGCTGCAGAAGTGATCAACCTTTGCCGACTGGAAAGTTGCCATGAGATCCATTACCAGCATCCCCCAGCAATGCACCATCATCGCAAACACTTCTGGGTGTAGGGCCCACTCCCCTGGGTCTACTTTTATGCGACTCAGGAAATCGGCCTCCACATTGTCCACCCCTACTACATGCGCTGCCGACAAAGCCACCAGATTCTCCTCGGCCCATTCGAACCAACCCTCGGCCTCGGCTTCCAGTGCTACACTGCTGGTGCCCCCTTGACGGTTGATATAAGCCACTGCGTTCGCGTTGTCGGAGAATACTCGAATGGCCTTCCCCTGGAGACACGGCCGAAACACTTGCAGCGCCAGCGCCACCGCCTTCAACTCCAATCTGTTGATAGACCAACTCTTCTCTAGATCGGAGCACTGCCCCTGCGCAAATCGTCCTTGATAGTGAGCTCCCCAGCCCACGAGGCTGGCATCCGTCGTCAGAGATATTCACGCAGGTGTCTCTAAGGGCATCCTTTTTTTTTTTTCCCCAGACACCACCAATGTTCCCTCTAATTTTCTGTAGGCTGTGTGCGCATAAAATATCAGCTGTGTGCAGCTTTTGAAGGAAGGTTAAATTTTTGTGCGCCACATAACGACACTCGGAGTTATATACTTTAAAATTTGACTACACGTCAGAATACAGTATGTACACCACATTGATTTTAATCAAATTAAATGAAAATAGACAATTATTAAATGAAGCGGGAAATTTCAGGTAATTACAATCATAACTTTTAAATTTTAAGACGTCTGTGTTTTCTATCAGAATCAGAGCCGTAATTTTGGTGCGCTCTGTTGTAAAGTATGTGCGCTCGCTCGGTGAGGTGTGTGCGCGCGCACACGCGCACAGCTTAGAGGGAACAGTGGACACCACTGAAGTGTCTTGCACGTCTGTGGTGGACAAAGCAGCCTCTGATACTCCTATGAAAAAAGGCTAAAAAGGTTAGGGCTCTTTAACCTGGAAAAGAGACGGCTGAGGGGAGATATGATAGAAGTCTATAAATTAATGAACGGAGTGGAATGGGTAAACGTAGATCGACTGTTTACGTTATCAGAATATAGGAAGACTAGAGGACATGCAATGAAGCTACAGGGTAAACTATTTAAGACTAATAAAAGAAAATATTTTTTCACTCAACGTGTAATCAAACTCTGGAATTTGTTACCAGAGGATGTAGTAAAGGCTGTTAGTGTAGCTGGGTTTAAAAAAGGTTTGGACAAGTTCCTGGAGGAAAGGTCCATAAACCATTATTAAGAAGGGACCCAGGATATCAATGCTTGACCTAGTACAAGCATTGCAGAACCTGTGTCTTTTGGGAAAACTGCTAGGTACGTATGACCTAGATTGGCCACTGTTGGAAACAGGATACTGGGCTTGATGGACCTTGGTCTGACCCAGTATGGCATATCTTATGTTCTTATGTTCCTATGATCCTTCTGATGCGACCACCTCCTCAACAGCGCTCTTTGCAACAGACTCATGTGGGCCCATACCCATGGAACCAACTCGAGGGTCGCTGCCATGGTCCCAAGCCACTGGAGATAATCCCAGGCCGTGGGACCCTGTTTGCTGAGAAACTAGCGGACCAACTTCCTCAGCCCCAGCACCCACGGCTGAGGCAGAAAAATTTGTCGCACTCTTGTATCGAAGTGCGCCCCCAGGTATTCCAGGCTCTGAGACAGCCCCAACTTGCTCTTTGTCATGTTGACTACCCAACCGAGACTCTGTAGGAAAGCCACCGCTTTGGCCGTAGCTGACACACTTTCTGCTCGGGACTTTGCTCTGATCAACCAATTGTCCAGTTAAGGGTGTACCTTTCACAAGGCCGCTGCCACCACCACCATTACCTTGGTGAACGTTCGTGGCACCGTAGCTAGGCCAAAAGAAAGCGCCTGGAACTGGAAATTTCCCATAGGCACCACAAACCTGAGAAATTTCTGATGCTCCTGCTGAATCGGAATGTGAAGATATGCTTCTGACAGGTCTAGGGACGTAAGAAATTCCCCCTTTCTTACCGCCACAATGACCAACCTGAGGGTTTCCATTCAAAAATGAGACACCCGGAGACAGCAATTTACTCTTTTGAGATCTAAAATAAGTCGATACGACCCTTCCTACTTTGGAACAACGAAGTAAATGGAGTATCGACCGCATTCTAACTGGTCGGGAGGAACCGGTACTATTGCTTTGAGGGAGAGCACTCTTTGCACCGTCTCCCGCACCGTCTTGCGCTTTGCGCTTGCCTTGCATGGAGACTGAACGAAAGAATTGGTCACCGGCCGCTGAAACTCCAATGCATAACCTTCTTGAATAACCTCTAACACCCACTGATCTGAAATGATTTGGACCCAGGCAGGGTAAAACTCCCGCAACTGACCCCCTACGGGAACCAGCCCCATCTGGGCCCCCTAACTTCATTGTGATTGTCTGAGATTTGAGGAAGCGGAGGAAGCCACAAATCCCTGCCGCTCCTCGAAATCCACGAAACCCTTGGCTTCTACCAGGAAAACGTCCCCTCAGATTTTGGCCAAAGCTCGGGGAATGGAAACGCCTAAACTCCCATTGCTGACCCCTAGCTATGGGAGTGGAACATCCCTGCTTCTGCTTGTCCTCTGGCAACCTACTGCCCTTGGACTCTCCTAAATCCTTTACCAGTTTATCTAAATCTTCTCCAAACAAGAGTTTTCCCCCTGTAAAGGAAGCTTACTTAATCTCGCCTTGGAAGAGCCACAGGTAGCGCCTTGCCGCTATCACCAAGGCCATGCTCTTCGCCCATCCCCGGATAAGATCATAATGAATATCAGGCAAATAAGCTGAACTGTCCTCCACTCTTGAGGCTTCATCGGTCTCCCCTTCCCCCTGTTCGCCTTGGATCCGCTGCGACCAGCAAAGGGAGGCTCTCGCTACCCATGCGCCACAAATAGAAGCTTGTAATGAGAGCACATTCACCTCATATACCTGTTTCAACAAGGTGTCAAACTTCCGATCCTGGGTATCTTTGAGGGCCACACTTCCCTCAACCGGAATGGTGGTCTTTTTTGTCACTGCCGATATGGCTGCATCTACTTTCGGAGACTTAAACAACTCGTGATCCTGATCTATTAACGGATAAAGGCGGTTCATAACTCTGGCCCCCTTGAGGACTGCCTCCGGCACATCCCCTTCCTCCTGAATCATTTCTCAGAAGACTCTGTGAACAGGAAAAACCCTCTTTGTTTTTCTAAAAGCTTGTAATAAAGGATCCTCCAAGGACGCATCCTCTGCCAGCCCCACTGCCGTCATATTGAGGACCTTGAGGGTCTCTGATATCAGGGCAGGCAACTCTTCTCTGCAAAACACCCGATCTACCCTCGCTTGCTCCTCCTGTTCCGCTATCTCGCCTTCCTCTAACTCCTTGTCAAAGTTCAAATCCGGATCTCCACCCTCAGAGTGAGGACCTTCTGAGGCCACCGAAGGCTCCGAGAACTCTTTATGAGCTCTGAGCTTCTTAGCCACCACACCTGTCACCACGTGACCAACGGAGTCCCGGGTCTCTTTGCCCCAAGGTCCACCGCTGCCGCAGGCCCAACAGCATTTCCCTGAGGAGCCCCGAACCCCTGCTGTGTAAGGGACACAAATTCTGGGGAAAATATTGCCACCAGCCCCCCTGGCAAAGCTGACTGGGAGAGCGGAGGACCTTGAGAGGACAAAGTCCCTGCCACCAGCTCATGACTTGTCCCCCTGGGAGAAACCGGCTCCACTGAAGCCCCCGGAACACCGCTGTGACTTTCCCTGCCGGTTTCTAAGGTCTGCTCCAGTGCTGCAGCCTCCGCAGGCCCCTGTTTCTGAGACTGACCCCCAGCGAGCCCCACCGACTATGCAGTGCTGTTTAGCAGGCATTCCGCTGGAGGCCCCCCCCCACAGGGCTCAAGGCACGGACAGTCCCAATAAATCCAAAAAGGTCTGAGCCCCTTACTGCAGGCACCTCCGTTTTTGTTTTTGTTTTTGCTTTAAAACAGTGAAAAAAGCTTCCTTAAGAGGTCCCCAGGCAAACTGTGAAGAAAGGACCTCAAAACGAAGCTTAGTTCCTGCTACAGCCGCTCTGGAAGTCAACTCTGCAGCATGGGCTGTTTCCCGCGTGGCCACCACAAGGTACGGCATACGCGCTCTGCGCGGCGCCTCTGAGCATTTTCCCACCAACCTCCTGTGACAGTAATGCTTCCTTACCGTCGGGAGTGCCTCCTTGCTCTCTGCCGCGTCTGCGCAGCTGCTCCCCATGCCGGCTACAGTGTCGGACTGCCGCCGCGAAGCCCAGACTGCTGCTGCCGTGGAGAAGCCCTGCTCTCTCTCTTTCTCTCTCTCTCTCTCTGCACTCGGCCTCAGCGCACTAGCAGACAAACCCTCTGCACACGCTTGAGTGCCGATGTAGCCGGTCTTTGCCCTGCAGACTTGGAGCTACAACCGGAGGCTCCCTCCTGCAATCGGAGCCCTACTGTCAATCACTGCTGCTCCCTCAGAGGGCAGAGAAGTCCCCGAAGATGCAGGTGAGCCCGGAGGGGAGGGAGGGGGAGGGGGAAGGGGGGAAGTACCTGTTCTCATTTTTTTTTTAACCCAATGTTATTTCTTTTCTTTTCTTTTTTTTAAATAGCCAAATGTAAACCAATCTACTTCTCTCCTATCCTGTCTCTTCCTTAATGGTTTCTCAAGTGAGCCCTAAACCTCTCGGCTCACTGGTCCTCCAGCTGCTTGGAGACTGAGATAACTGGTGTGAGGAGGCGGTTCCTGCGCTTATATACCAGTGACATCACAAGAGTGACGTTTCTCAGTCTCCAAGCTGCTGCTGGAGGAGGATCACAACCCAGAGGTTTCAGGACTAGACTGGAGGGACGATCAGGAAACCACATTAACCGTTTAACGTATATAGGGCCACGGTCTAAATGGGCTATGGAACGAGAGTGAGCATGGATTGCACATTGCAGTTAGCACACAGGAAGGATGAGAGATTGATAGTTGCAGCTTAGCACAGCAGATTATAGATAGGATAGTTTACAGAGAGCATTGAAAAACTGGCAAAACAGACATAAGTCGATTCGGTAAGAAAGACCTTGTAAGAGTGATTCATCTCAGAGCTGGCTGTGAAGTTCTGATGGCGGAAAATTTCTATATGGAAAAGCACAACAAAGTAGCATGCCTCATCCATTGGGATTGGGAGCCATAGGTTTGATAAAGAAGAATTTCCAAGCACATCTTGACATATAACCCATACATATTACATCTTATGAACTCCAGCAGGAGGCTTTCTTTGGCACAATGCAAGTACTATGCTGAGCATTAGCAGTAAATTTGAGAGACTGAGATCATGCTCCACATACCCTGGCTTAGAAGTGAGGTTCATGACTGTCACGGTATGTGCAAAACTCATCTATTTGGAGAAACTGCCCCGAGAGAATTGCTATGCACTGTCAATTTTGCAGTTGGTGCGAGTACATTTAACACCACCTCAATAGGAGGCATCAAGTACACCTATGATAATTGCAAATGAACTTAACGCAGGGCAAGGAACTTTTCCATGCGATAAATGCAGGGGACAAGGTAGACACAACTCCTGACAAGTAACTTCATGGCTTTTACATTTAACTTGTGTTTTGCTCCTAATTTGAGGTACATGCAAAAACTTGCCATACTTTAGTAAAAGAGCTCCTTAGTGATATAAATGATGACTACTGGTATAAGTCTATAAGAGCCATAATTGATGAAGCTTCAGAGAACTTTGATTATTTTGTTCCTACAACAGTCCTAGATCTGAAAATGATTCATACGGCATTGAGGTCTTCTGAATCAGAAGTTGACACTAGCCTAGCAACTCTTTTGTAAAAAAACGACGTAGGGCTTTTTAGACAGTTTGGTGGATATACTGGATTGATCATTACAACTGGACATATTTCCAGCTTCTTTGCAAATGATGTTTTGCTCACCCCTAAAGAAACTTTAGCTCCAGATCACTTTTCAAACTATCACCCAGTTGCATAATTATAAAGGAGTGTTTGCACATAAAAGCCTTTTTATGTACATAAATGGGCTTTTATTTCAAGAAAGGTAATTCTGCGACTTTTACTACACTACTTAAAAGGGGCTATTTTTGTTATGAATCCTTTTTTGCTGCTTATGTTATTGGCTTATTTTTTGTAGGTGTTTGCAGAAGGAGAATTTTCTTTTTTAGGAAAGGCTTTTTTTTGTTGCTGGGGGGTTTTTTCTGTCCTCCAACCTTCAAATTCAAAGAGATGAAAAGGCAACTAATAGGCTTTGAAGCCACTGCACTGCTGAGATTTTAGAGTCTTCCCTCTCTCCTCATCACAGCTCCCATCCACCCCAAAGCTGTATCTTGTTGTATAGACAAGATCCTCCTATTAAAGAGCTAGATTAGATATTTTTATTTTTGGGTCAGCAAATTAGGGTGTTAAGGAAATGAGCAAAATTTAGTTTTTCTGTGGAAATAAAAGAATAAAGCATATTCAAGGGGTCTATGATTAGTAATATCTTAATAAATTCATGAGACAATTCTACAGAGGGAGCACACATTTTGCAGTCTAAAAATAAACTACTGCAGACCCCAATAATAGATTAGCAAACAAGAAGGACTGCACTGGGGAAATCTGAACAAAGGTATTAGTTTTCACATAAAAAGGGCTAGGTCTTTACTGATGGGACAGCTGAAGATAGGGTAAGGATTTAATTAAAGGTTTTTTTCTCATTTTTTTCCAACAGGTATGAAAGCTCCAGTAGTAGAAATATGACTGGCAAACATCATAGTGCCAAAGCTATTGCCACCATTACCACTTCTACATCCGTCCAGAGGGACAGTCAGACCCAGCGCATAGAACTGGTTCAGTGTGCAAGATGCCTGCAGGTTGAATCCCTCAGGAAACAAGTGGAGGGACTGAGAAAAGAGATGGCAAGGCTTTGAAAAGTCCATTACAATAGAGGTACTTCTACAGGCATCTAAGTACTCCAGCAGAAGGAAGGATGACACTATATGAAAAGATGACAGATGGACACCAATCAGCAGAACCCACAGAATCGACACTCTGACTCCACCTTCCCTAGAATGGAGGAACCAGTATGCAGCCCTGGAAGTGGAAGAAGCAACAATATCTGAAAAACAGGAAGAATCAGAGCTCAAAAACCCATGAGTCGATTTTATGAAATGCATCATATATAGTGGAATCACACAGAATAGAAATTAATATGTTAGCTAGATCTTCATTTGTTTCACATATGCTATCTAATGATATTCTCTACAGGCTGCAAGAAACCATTAAGAAGAATGGGTGAGAATGAGGAGTCCTGAGGTACCCCATAATCATTAGCCCATTGATCTGAGAAAACATTCCCCTTCAAACTTGCCTTTAAAGAAAAAGCAACAATTGATGAAATGAGTGCCAGCATTCTCAACCTTGTCCTTAGCAGAGATTCTCATTCTCAGATCTAGATTCAAGGGAATTTTTTTAATTTAACCACTTGTATTAATTTTTTCAAATGTGCTACAATTTCACGTATTACACCTTAACATTCTAAGCTTCTCCTCCCATTCCCCCTCCCTCCCTATACCTTTTCCCTCACCATATAACATATACGTACAACAATAGAAGGAAAGAAACGAAGATTGAGATGTCCACACCCTTTTCATCCAGCTTTGGGTGTCAGTTCTAAAGTGTCTTTAATATCTTCTGGGCCTTACTATCTGACCCCACTTCTGCCCAGTTCATGAAAGGTTGCCACACAATTTCTAATTCTTTTAGCCGATCCCTTTTCAAAGCTGTTAACCTCTCCAAGCAATATAAACCATGCATACAAGTTTTCCAGGCTTCAATAGCCAAGGGCAAAACGTGAGGTAGGTGGAAAAACAAATTTATTAAAATTAACAAAGACCTATTACCAACCCGACACAGGCCGTGTTTCGCCAAACCTTCATCAGGGGTTGATCAGGTAAGGTACTAAAAACATAAAAAGATAATTATTAAATACAGTTACATAATTAAAAAATGCGAAAGAACAGATCCAAAATCACGATATATAAAACATGCAAATGTATAGTGAAATAAAGCTCATAAAAGGTAAAACAATAAATATACTATAAACCAAATAAGAATAATAGAAAACTAAAAAGTGTGGATACGCTAAATGAAAATAAGTTAAAACAGAAACATGATCTAAACACAATATTAATAACACATGATAAAAGAAAACAAAACAGGGTGGGACAAGCAATTATGTACTACAGAAGTACCTTTGTATGTAGACCCAAGAAACTTGTGGCTCTCGGAAGGAAATAACCAAAATAAATAAATACAGCTTGAGAATACCCACTAGACATACATATAAATATACATACATAGTAAATATCCTAAAAGCTAATAAATAGTTAAAACCACCTAATGACCACTAAAAAGGGACTATTTGAAATCAAGAATCAAACTCATTTGAATAGCAAGAGGTTTAGAGATGCAGCAGGAGCGAAAAAGGGGAAAAAATATAAAAAGTATAAATATCAAAACGTCGCTGTGATTGTGCAAAAAAGCAAACAAATTTGTACCTTAATATGTAGACTCAAGGGACTTTGCAGTCCTAAAGAAAAATAATGATGGTATAACTAGAATAAATAAATAAATACAACTTAAAAATTCCTACTAAACATACATAATAGATAAACATACATAATAAATATATTAAAAACTAATAAATAAGTAAAACCACTTATACACTAAAAAGGGGGCTATTCTGAAATTAGGGTACAAAACCATTGGAGTATGTATGTATATTTATATGTATGTCTAGTGGGTATTCTCAAGCTGTATTTATTTATTTTAGTTATTTCCTTCCGAGGACCACAAGTTTCTTGGGTCTACATACAAAGGTACTTCTATAGTACATAATTGCTTGTCCCACCCTGTTTTGTTTTCTTTTATCATGTGTTATTAATATTGTGTTTAGATCATGTTTCTGTTTTAACTTATTTTCATTTAGCGTATCCACACTTTTTAGTTTTCTATTATTCTTATTTGGTTTATAGTATATTTATTGTTTTACCTTTTATGAGCCTTATTTCATTATACATTTGCATGTTTTATGTATCGTGATTTTGGATCTGTTCTTTCACATTTTTTAATTATGTAACTGTATTTAATAATTATGCTTTTTATGTTTTTAGTACCTTACCTGATCAACCCCTGATGAAGGTTTGCGAAACACGGCCTGTATCGGGTTGGTAATAGGTCTTTGTTAATTTTAATAAATTTGTTTTTCCACCTACCTCACATTTTGGACTGTGCCTGTGATACTTACATGAGTACTGCCTTTCCTGTTGGACTTTTCAATAGCCAAGCGGCCAGTAGTTCTCCATTGTTTGGCAATTACACACCGAGCAGCAATCGCACATAACCTGACCAATATTCCCTTGTCCCCTTCCCATCCCCTCCCTCTTACACCTAACAACACATTTCCCTTACCCCATTCTACTTCCTTACCTATTAGCTGTGTCACTATTCCTCTCACTTCTTCCCAGTAGGGACGCAGCTGCTGACACTCTCAACACATATGGCAGAAGTCACCCTCTTCTGGGCAACCTCTCCAACATTGCTTCCTTGTCGGTGAAGTCGAACAGAGGTAATATACCACCTATACAAAATTTTATATTTATTTTCTACATGTCGAGATGCCACTTGCCCTTCAGTCATCCCTTTATATACTTCCTGCCAACTTTTATTGTCCATGGTGATTCCTAAATCTCTCTGCCAGTGGCGTTGAAAGGACATCCGCCCATCGCTCCCAAACTCCCTCAGCATTCAGTATATTTTTGATAGTCCTTTTTTCCTTGCAAAAGTGAGCCAACACATTTTCTCACACACTGTTAAACCATCCACTATTGCCTGTCCTCATCCACACACCCCCCCCCCCCCCACCAACCAATGATGTACTTGAAAATACCCATAGAAGTCCTGTCTGGGCAGCCCAAATTTCTCCTGCAATTCCTCAAACAAGCTTACAGTTCCCTTAGGACACAATTCCTCAAACAAGCTTACAGTCCCCTTAGGACACAACTGACCACCACCCAAGAAAAAGATTTAGGCGTCATTGTGGATACCATGTTAAAACCCTTGGCTCAGTGTGCAGCGGCGGCCAAGAGAGCAAATAGAATGCTAGGTATGATAAGGAAAGGAATGGAAAATAAAACAAAAGATATTATAATGCCTCTATATCGTTCCATGGTGAGACCGCACCTTGAATATTGTGTGCAATTCTGGTCGCCGTATCTTAAAAAGGATATAGCGATTTTAGAAAAGGTTCAGAGAAGAGCCTCCAAAATGGTAAAAGGGATGGAAGGATACTCCTATGAAGAAAGGCTAAAAAGGTTAGGGCTCTTTAACCTGGAAAAGAGACGGCTGAGGGGAGATATGATAGAAGTCTATAAATTAATGAATGGAGTGGAACAGGTAAACGTAGATCGATTGTTTACCTTATCAGAATATAGAAAGACAAGGGGACATGCAATGAAGCTACAGGGTAAACTATTTAAGACTAATAAAAGAAAATATTTTTTCACTCAACGTGTAATCAAACTCTGGAATTTGTTACCGGAGGATGTAGTAAAGGCTGTTAGTGTAGCTGGGTTTAAAAAAGGTTTGGACAAGTTCCTGGAGGAAAGGTCCATAAGCCATTATTAAGAAGGGACCCAGGATATCAATGCTTGGCCCAATACAAGCATTGTGGAACCTGTGTCTTTTGGGGAAACTGCTAGGTACTTGTGACCTAGATTGGCCACTGTTGGAAACAGGATACTGGGCTTGATGGACCTTGGTCTGACCCAGTATGGCATATCTTATGTTCTTATGTTATGTTCTTATGATATACTGCATGTAAGCTCCTGATTTCCCATCTTTTGAAAAGAGAATCCTCTGTCCTAGGGGAGAACTCTACATTTTACCATATTGGTTGCAATAATGACTTTACCCTATGTAACATAACCCCTAGTTGAGTCTGTCTCCATAGATTATCAATATGTGTGAGGATAGACCCATCCTTGCTCACCTGTCTCTTACCCAGCCATGGCTTATATCACAAGGGGCATTCCAACGCCCCTTGCGATATAGGCAATGGCTGGGTAGGAGACAGAAAAAGACCCTACTCTCTGGATATGTCTTCCTCCACCCATTCAACAGATGCCAGTGATGCATTAGTTCCCGCAATCACTTCCTGGCAACCCACTCCCCCTCCCTTTGCCCTCCAGTGCTATCCAAATTAGGGGACAGGACAAAGTTAAAATCCCCCACAACTACCACCGCTCCTAAAAATCCAGAGAGCTCCAACCCCAGGCAGTCAAAAAACTCCCCTTGGTGAGAGTTTGGGGCATATATGCTAATTAGAGTGAGACAATAGCCCTGCATTTGTCCCTTCATCGCCACATATCTTCCCTATGTGTCCCATAGGACTCCCAATTCCTCAAATGGGACTGAGTCCAGCAATATTATAGCTGTTCCCCCTGTCTTCCCTTCTCTCTTAGAAGCACAGTAGCATCGGTAGTAGCTCTTATCCCATAGCAACCTATGGTCTCGAAGTCTTAAATGTGTTTCCTGTACACAAGCTATTTCTATTTGCATTCTATGTACTTCTTTATTTAGTAGTTGCTGTTTCCATGGTACATTCAGCCCTTTAGCATTTATAGTACCCACCCTTGGCTCCACCATGTTTTATCCTTTCCCTCCCCCCTTCTCCTTACTTTTGAGATCCCTAGGCATTTCTAATTTCCCCCTCCCCCTCCCCCATTCCCTTCTATTCATGCTGAACTCAACTACCTGGCAGCTCCACTCCCATGAGCAAGTGACATTCATCCACTCACCTCCCCCCTCCAAACTTCCCCTCCTTTCATCCCCCTGCAGCCCTCTCTTACTATCCCTCTTCCAGACCATCTACGCCTTATAAATTGCCAATACCCTCCCCCCTTTCACCCATAACTCCTTCCAACATTATCACTATCCCTCTTTCCACTACAGTCCTGTCTTCAATCATTAGCGTCCATAGTTTGGCATGCTTCTTTGGAGGTTCTCTGTCACTGCAACCGCTTCCTGACATCCACTCTCTGCCATGCTACTGCCTTGCATTGCTCCAAAGGTCTCCCTTAAATGCTGCTATTACCTCCGCCCTATTTGACTTCAGATGGTGCGTCTGTCCTTCGTTATGGCTAGAGCAAATGGGAATAGCCATCTATACTGGATCCCTGTTTCGCATAGCTTTCCAGTGATATCCCTGAGTTCCCTCCTGCACCTTAGGGTAACCGGCAATAAATCCTCATATATCTCCACCTGGTAATTATTCCAGTTCAGTCCGCCAGATTTATGTGCCCTTAACAGCACTTGCTCTGTAATTGTATAATGATGAAAGCAAACCACAATTTCTCTGCCTTGGTTCTCCCATTTTGGCTCCAGTGCTCTATGCACCCGATCCTGTGTTGCTTTAGGGCATTCTCCCTCCATCGAAAGCTGCTGCATAAGGTTTTGTACTACTGCTCCGCAATCCTGAGATGCAGCTTTTTCTGGGAGCCCGCAGATCCTAAGATTGCCCCTCCGGTGCCTGTTTTCAATGTCCTCAATTTTGTCCGGTAAGGCCTGTTGGGCAGTTACTAATTCCTCAATTTTTGCAGTGTGCTCCTCCACAGTTGTTTCTTGCCTTGCGACCTGCTCCTCCACAGATTCTATACATCTCCCAACATTGTTGCATTTCCGCTCAAAGGTCAGCAGTCATAGTGCCAAAATTCCCTCTTAGGCTCTGTATCTCGTATTAAGCTCCAGCAAATGTCTTTTGAACTCCCCAGCTCTTAGCCCTTCTCTCTCCTCCAGCTCCAACTCACTATCTCACCTACTGGCCTCACCCGGCATGTGGCTATATGCACTTTTTCCCTGTGCCATCTTGGTCTCTCTGTGTGGCGTCGCCATTTTCGTATAAACAAAGTCTTTTATATTGATTTTCTTTTTGCTCGCCATGTAGCTTGTGCCGTCTCTCCTCTCGGTGCACTCCACTACTGATGGATTACATGTGGCAGGCTGCAAATTTGCTCTTTTTTGCAAGGGGGTTTGAGGAGCTCATGACTCACACCGCCATTCCTCTGGATGATGTTACTTCCAGATTCTAGGGAATTTTGCCAAACTCAAATGCAACATGAGTTAAGAACATAAGATATGCCATACTGGGTCAAACCAAGGTCCATCAAGCCCAGTATCCTGTTTCCAACAGTGGCCAATCTAGGTCATACGTATCTAGCAGTATCCCCAAGAGACACAGGTTCCACAATGCTTATATTGGGTCAAGCATTGATATCCTGGGTCCCTTTTTAATAATGGTTTATGGACCTTTCCTCCAGGAACTTATCCAAACCTTTTTTAAACCCAGCTACACTAACAGCCCTTACTACATCCTCCGGTAACAAATTCAAGAGTTTGATTACACGTTGAGTGAAAAAATATTTTCTCTTATTTCTCTTAAATAGTTTACCCTGTAGCTTCATTACATGTCCCCTAGTCTTTCTATATTCTGATAACGTAAACAATCGATCTATATTTACCCGTTCCACTCCATTCATTAATTTATAGACCTCTATCATATCTCCCCTCAGCCGTCTCTTTTCCAGGTTGAAGAGTCCTAACCTTTGTAGCTTCTCTTCATAGGAGTAGCCTTCCATCCCCTTTACCATTTTGGTGGCTCTTCTCTGTACCTTTTCTAATAACACTATATTGTTTTTAAGATATGGCAACCAGAATTGCACACAATATTCAAGGTGCGGTCGTACCATGGAACGATACAGAGGCATTATAATATCCTTTGTTTTATTTTCCATTCCTTTCCTTATGATACCTAACATTCTATTTGCTTTCTTGGCCGCCGCTGCACACTGGGCGGAGGGTTTTAACATGTTATCCACGATGACTCCTAAATCTTTTTCCTGGGTGGTGGTTCCCAATGTGGAACCTTGCATTGTATAACCATAGTGTGGGTTGTTCTTTCCTAGATGCATAACTTTGCACTTGTCCACATTAAATTTCATCTGACATTTGGATGCCCAGTCTTCCAATTTATCCAGATCCTCCTGCAGTTTTCCACAATCCTCTTGGGTATTAACAACTTTAAACAGTTTTGTGTCGTCTGCAAATTTGATAATCTCACTAGTTATTCCCTTTTCCAGGTCATTTATGAATATGTCAAAAAGTAGCGGACCCAGTACAGATCCCTGGGGTACTCCACTATTCACCTTTTTCTATTGGGAAAATTGGCCATTTAGCCCTACCCTCTGTTTTCTATCTTTTAACCAGTTCCCAATGCACAATAGTACATTGCTTCCTATTGCATGACTTTTTAGTTTTGCCAAAAGTCTCTGATGAGGGACCTTGTCAAAGGCTTTCTGAAAGTCCAGATACACTATATCAACCTACTCACCTTTGTCTACCTGTTTATTCACACCTTCAAAAAAACATATCAGATTAGTAAGATAAGATCTTCCTTGTCTATAGCCAGGTTGGCTGTCTCTCATTAGACAATGATTATCTACATGCTGTGTAATTTTGTTCTTTATGATGGTTTCTACCATTTTCCCCAGAACTGACGTCAGGATCACCGGTCTGTAGTTTCCCGGATCACCCCTGGAACCCTTTTTGAAAATGGCGTTACATTGGCGATCCTCCAATCTTCAGATATTACAGATGATTTTAAATGAAAGTTCACAGATTACTAATAGCAGGTCTGCAATCTCATATTTCAGTTCTTTCAACACTCTTGGATGTATACCAACCGGTCCAGGTGATTTGCTACTATTCAGTTTATCAAATAGTTGTAATACATCTTCCCAGTGTAGTGATATTTCTCTCAATTCCTCTGCAGTATCACCTTTAAATACCACTTCAGTCTTGGGTAACATCGCTACATCTTCCTCAGTAAAGACCGAAGCAAAGAATTTATTCAGTCTCTCCGCTATAGCCTTGTCTCCTCTTACTGCCCCTTTTACCCCCTATCATCTAACGGTCCAACTGACTCTCTCATAGGCCTTTTGCTACAAATGTACTTGAAAAAGTCTTTATTTTGTGTTTTTGCTTCCGTAGCAAGTTCCTTCTCAAATTCTCGCTTTGCCTGCCTTATCAATGCTTTGCATTTAACTTGACAGTGCTTGTGCTGTTTCCAGTTTTCGTCATTTGGCTCTTTTTTTTCCATTTATATTATGTAAATAGTTATCATAATATGTAAATAGTTCCCCCGGTTACGTCCATGTTCGCTACCCCTGTTTACTGTAAACTCAATGTGGCCTGTCACATTGTCGTGTGTTCTGTTCAATTGTACACCACACTGATTATAATAGCGCGGTTTATAAGAAATATAAATAAATAAAATAAATAAATAAATTTCCTGAAAGATGCTTTTTTGGCAGCAACAGCCTCTCTGACCTCACCTTTAAACCATGCTGGCAGTTTTTTGGACTTTCTTCCACTTTTCTTAATGCGTGGAATACAGCTGGTCTGGGCTTCCAGGATAGTATTTTTAAACAACACCCAAGCTTGATGTAACTCTTTAACATTTGCAACCGCTCCTTTTAGTTTTTTCTTAACTATATTCCTCATTTTATCATAGTCTCCCTTTCAAAATTTAAAAGGTAGTACTGTGGATTTCTTTACTATCCCTCCTCCACTAATTAAATCAAACACGATCATGCTAAGATCACTATTGCCAAGTGGTCCCAACACCCTTATTTCTTACACCAGATCTGGTGTTCCACTAAGGACTAGGTCCAGTATGGCTTCCCCTCTGGTCGGTTCATGAACCAGCTGCTCCAAGAAGCAGTCATTTATTTCATCTAGAAACTTATCTCCCTAGCATGTCCTGCCGTGACACTGACCCAGTCAATACCGGGGTAATTGAAATCACCCATTATTATTACTGTGCTGTGACTTTTGTTAGCTTCCTTGATTTCTTTGAGCAACTCATCATCCATTTGTTCATTCTGGCCAGGCGGTCGATAGTACACCCCCACTGCCATCACCTTCCCCTTCATACATGGAATTTCAATCCATAGAGATTCTACAGCAAATTTTGTTTCCTGCAAAACTTTAATCCTTTCTGACTCAATGCCCTCTCTAACATAGAGTGCAACCCCTCCACCAATTTGATCAGTTCTGTCATTACAATATAGTTTGTATCCAGGTATCACAGTGTCCCACTGGTTATCCTCCTTCAACCATGTCTCTGAGATTGCAATCATATCTAACCTTTTATTTAGTGCTATATATTCTAACTCTCCCATCTTATTGTTTAGACTTCTAGCATTTGCATTTTAGAGACTGTATTTTATTAATATTAATCTGGCTATTGGTAGGCATGGGTAATTTTGAATCTTTACGCTCTGTCTGCACCATACTCAAGGGCATTTGGGCTACTTTACTCTTTTATGGAACCTCACTACTTTTGGTAGTATCCTTCAAGGATACCTTCTTCCGAACCATGCGCTCTTGGGCGACTGTCGGCTTTCCCCTATTTTCTAGTTTAAAAGCTTCTCTATCTCCTTTTTAAAGGTTAATGCAAGCAGTCTGGTTCCATCCCGGTTAAGGTGAAGCCCATCCCTTCGGAAGAGCCCCTCCTTTCCCCAGAATGTTCCCCAGTTCCTAACAAATCCAAAACCCTCATCCTTGCACCATCGTTTCATACGCGCATTGAGACTCCGGAGCTCTGCCTGCCTTTTGGGTCCTGCACGTGGATACTGTAGTTACGGCAGGATACTGTAGAATTACCTGTATGAGGGAAGTTTGGACTGTGTTTCTAGGGACAAGAAAACTGGAACCTCTTAATCCAAGAGGGGAGACTTTTTCTGATGGATTACAGTGTTGGAGAGAATGCCATCTTACAGGAGCAGATAAGAGAAACAGGATACCCTTACGCACAACAATAGGTGGTATGATGCTGAAGTGCTCACCTTCTTTTTTTCAGGTTGGTCAGTTGTCTTGCAGGTCAAACCATCAATCCATTCTGTCCTCTTATTTTTAATGTGTTTGTTTTGAGTAGGATATCTTTTAGCAAGAAATGCAATATGTTGCCATTGGTATACAGATACTGTACAATGAGTGAGTACACTAAATATTTGTGTGATTTCAGGCTTGTACAAATGAAACACTTTGAAGTTGAATGAAATCAATATAGAAGATTTATATCTCTCCCATCTATTTGGAAGGAGAAAAGTCCCCTTAAGGCAGGAAATGCGTAACTTGGAAATCGAAGTAGACTCTGGTTTAACCATGCAGACTCAAGTTGGGCTAATGGCAAAGGCTGTTTTCTATAAAATTTATCAGAGTAGGCAATTATGCTCCTTTTTCTTATTCTCAAAGTAGTTGACTACAGTTGTCTAGACTCTGATAGCTTCCAGACTGGACTACTGTAGTTTAATTCTGATAATATTTTCAAAAAGCACTTTGTGGTGACTTCAATCGGTAAAGCCTACTGCTCCTGCTTGACTTGTTGGATGTTTGAGTGCAACAAATTCTGTAAGAAGTCTGCATCTGCTAATGGTAGGAGTTTGCACAACATTCAGAGTGCTGATATTTATTTTTAGAACATTGGATTGGTATTCCCCTTCTCTATTTAGCTTAAAAATTGATATCTTCATAGCTCTGGGACAGAGGGTGAAGAAGATAGGGGTGCAGGTGGTGTTTATTTCTTTCTTACACTGTGCTCTTTAGAATCAGTGCAGTTTTACATGTATACTAACAGGTACTTTTTATTCCCTTGTCCCCAAAGGGCTCACAATCTAAGTGTACCTGAGGTGATGGAGGGTTAAGTAGCTTGCTCACGGCCACAATGAGTGGCCATGGGACTAGAGACCCCAGTCCCTCTGGCCTGAGGTTGCTTGTCCCCATGTGGGCATTGAACCCATGGCCTTCTGGCCTGAGGTAACCTGTCCCAGCCACTGAGCCATTCCTCCTGCAATCCTTCAACCCTTCCTGTTGAGGGTAAAGGCCATGTCAGAGAAGCTTGCATCCTGGAGATAAATGCATGGTTGTGTGGATGGTGTCATCGATAGCGTTTTAGTTTCCTGGACCATGGGATGATGTTCCAGGGGCTGTAGAACAGAGATGGCATCCATCTGTCCAAGAAGGGTCGACATGTCTTCAGTAGCAGACTGGCTAACCTATTGAAGAAGGTTTTAAACTAGATTCATTGGGGATGGGTGAAGAAAGCCCCCAGTTAAGTGAAACATTAAATACCTATATAGAAATAGATAAAAGGGGCAACATCTGGAAAGCAGTGTCTATAAATGCCCATAGCATGGGAAATAAGATCCCAGATGTTGAGGCTTTAATGGGAGAGGCTGACTTGGATTTAGTGGCAGTTACAGAGATATGGATCATGGACAACCATGACTGGGATCAGGGCCGGCCCGTCCATTGAGCAAGAATGTTTTTTGCACAGGGCCCCGCGTTTCAGGGGGCCCCGCGCAAAGAACATTCTGCTTTCCTCAAAATTACATTTTAAAAAAAACTGGCTCTCTGGCTGCTGCCGCTGCCGCCGCGGCAGAATGCAGTGTCCCGCGGGGCCCCCTCTGCGCCGGCTGAGCCCTCTGCCTGGCTTTCAGATTCCCATTAGCCCCTGCGGGCTTAACAGAGACGCAAGGGAGAGACACTCTCCCTTCGCGAATCTGAAAGCCAGGCAGAGGGCTCAGCCGGCGCAGAGGGGGCCCCGCGGGACACTGCATTCTGCCGCGGCGGCAGCGGTAGCGGCAGCAGCCAGAGAGCCAGCTTTTTTTTTTGGACTGCTAATGGATTGGGGCGGGGGGGCTGTTAGGACTGCTAATGGGCTGGGGCTGGGGCTGGGGCGGGGGGGCTGTTAGGACCGCTAATGGGCTGGGGGGGCTGTTAGGACCGCTAATGGGCTAGGGGGGGTTAGGACCGCTAATGGGCTAGGGGGGGTGGGTTAGGACCGCTAATGGGCTGGGGGGGGGCTGTTAGGACCGCTAATGGGCTAGGGGGGTGGGTTAGGACCGCTAATGGGCTAGGGGGGGGTTAGGACCGCTAATGGACTGGGGGGGGGCTGTTAGGACCGCTAATGGGCGGGGGGGGTTAGGACTGCTAATGGGCTGGGGGGTTTGTTAGGACTGGTAATGGCTGTGGACTGATGGGGGCTGTCTGGAAATGGGGTGATGGGGGGGTTAGAACTGCTAATGGGCTATGGGGGGCTGTTAGGACTGCTAATGGGCTGGGGGGGCTGTTAGGACTGATAATGGGCTCTGGGGTGTGGTAGGGTTAGGACTGCTAAAGGGCTGGGGGGGGTTGTTAGGACTGCTAATGGGCTGGGGGGGCTGTTAGGACTGGTAATGGGCTGGGGGGGTTTGTTAGGACTGCTAATGGGCTGGGGGGGCTGTTAGGACTGCTAATGGGCTGGTGGGGGTGGGTTAGGACTGCTAATGGGCTGGGGGAGCTGTTAGGACTGCTAATGGGCTGGGGGGTGGGTTAGGACTGGTAATGGGCTGTGGACTGATGGGGGCTGTCTGGAAATGGGGTGATGGGGGGGTTAGAACTGCTAATGGGCTATGGGGGTGGTTAGGACCGCTAATGGGCTGGGGGGGTGGGTTAGGACCGCTAATGGGCTGGGGGGTTGGGCTGTAAGGACCGCTAATGTGTTGGGGGGGGCTGTTAGGACCGCAAATGGGCGGGGGGGTGGGTGGTGACAGCTAATGGGCGAGGGGGGGGATAGGACCGCTAATGGGCTGGGGGGGCTGTTAGGACCGCTAATGGGCTGGGGGGGGGGGGGGATAGGACTGCTAATGGGATGGAGGGGTTTGTTAGGACTGGTAATGGGCTGTGGACTGATGGGGTCTGTCTGGAAATGGGGTGATGGGGGGTTAGAACTGCTAATGGGCTATGGGGGGCTGTTAGGACTGCTAATGGGCTGGGGGGGCTGTTAGGACTGCTAATGGGCTGGGGGGTGGGGGTGGGTTAGGACTGCTAATGGGCTGGGGGGGCTGTTAGGACTGCTAATGGGCTGTGGGGGTGGGTTAGTACTGCTAATGGGCTGGGGGGGCTGTTAGGACTGCTAATGGGCTAGGGGGAAGTGGGTTAGGACTGCTAATGGGCTGGGGGGGTTTGTTAGGACTGCTAATGGGCTGGGGGGTGGGTTAGGACTGGTAATGGGCTGTGGACTGATGGGGGCTGTCTGGAAATGGGGTGATGGGGGGGTTAGAACTGCTAATGGGCTATGGGGGTGGTTAGGACTGATAATGGGCTATGTGGGGGGGGGCTAGGACAGGAAATGGGCTGATGGGGAGGGGTTAGGACTTGAGGTGGGCTGATGTGGTTAAGACTGGTAATGGGCTGTGGGCTGATGGGGGGGATAGGACTGGCAATGGGCTGATGGGGTTAAGACTGGAAGTGGGCTGATGGGGGGGGGTTAGGACTGATAATGGGTTATAGGGGGGGCTTAAACTGAAAATGGGGTGATGGGGGGGTTATGACTGGAAGTGGGTTGATGGGGGGCTAGGACTGGTAATGGGTTGGGGGGTTGCTATGACTGGAAATGGGCTGAGTGGAAGGGGAGGCTTGAATTGCAAATAGCTGATGGGGAGGGAGCTTGGAATGGAAATGGGCTGTGAGGGAAGGGAGCTAGGACTGAAAATGGGCTGATGGAGCAGCTAGGATAGGACTGGAAATGGGCTGTTGGGGGGAGCTAAGATTGGAAATGGGCTGTGGTGGGGGCTTGAATTGAAATGGACTCATGCAGGGGCTAGAACTGAAAGTAGGCTCATGGGGGGGGCTTGGACTGGAATTGGACTGAGTGGAGGGGAGCTATGATTTGACATGGGCTGATGATGGGGCTAGGAAATGACTAGAAGTGGGCTGATGGGGGGCTAGGATTGGAAATGAGCTGATGAAGGGACTCAGACTGAAAATGGATGGGGGAGCTAGGACTGGAAATGGGTTGATGGTGGGCTAGAACTGGAAATGGGCTGATGCAGGGACTAGAAGGGAATGGATGCTGGGTGAGACTGGAACTAGAAGGGAGCTGATGTTGGGGGAGGATTAGAATGGGATGGGGCTGGGAGAGTAAAATGGAGAGGAGAAAAATATTTTGTGTGGGAGGGATGAAAAATCTACAATTGGCCTGGTATTGGGAGAGTAAGTGGGGATTGAGGATGGAGGGGTAAAATTTGTGTGGATGAAATAGGAATGAGGAAAGAGCAAAAGGAGAAAGATTAGTATGTTAAAGCAGATGTAGAGAGAGAATGGAAAAAAAACTAGAAGAGAGAAGAAAGAACAAATGGACAGCAGACGATGGACAGTTAGCAGAAAACATGAAGAAACCAGAAGAAAGTGGCTGGAGCAATTGCAACTGAAAAAAAATGCACAAAAGGTAGAAATATCTCGTTATTTTGAATTTATTAACTGGAATATGAAACCTCTGGGAAATGTGCATCATTAACGTCTGTGCTTTGTTTGGTACAAGAGGAAATTAATTTATAGTTTTATTTCTACAGTGTTGTTGTACATTCCAAGTTTGGCTTTTGGGGTTTCCAGTTTAATTATTGCCTTCCTGTTTCTAAATTGTGATTCCTTGTTTGGTGATGGTCTATGTTCTGCATGTGTAACTGAGCTGAGGTATTCTGTTTATGTAATTCCTATTTGACATTGCCACTTGTTCTCTTTCCCCAGTATTCTCTGAAATGTATTGGTTTAATATTTGCAGTGTTGCCTTTTGATAGTTAGGGTATGGTGCTTTGTGAGTCCTGGTAATGCTGTCAGGATACGGCGGGTTTGCTATGGGTTCTAAATGTGCAGCGTTTGTAGTAGTTCCTAATGTGCCTGGTGGTTGGCACTGGATTATAGTAATGTAGAAATCTTTTAGTCTTTCTTTATCTATACACTCATTAAGAGACATGTTTACTAAAAGTTAGTGTATGGTAACATTATGCAAATATTTATGCAAATAAGGCCACTTATGCAAATGAGGCCCCGCACTGAGTGTCCGCACATGGCCCCGCACCCCCCTTGGGCCGCCCCTGACTGGGATATAACTATACCAGGCTATACGTTATTCAGAAAGGACAGGGTAGGAAGAAGGGGAGGAGGAGTGGCACTATATGTAAAAAAATCATATTGAAGCTAAGGAAATACAGGGTTTAAGAAGGAGAGAGGAGGCAGAGTGGGCTAAACTAGAAAGAGGGAAATAGAAATTCATTTGCATTGACATAATATACAGACATCCATCACAATGAGAAGACATGAACGGAGATTTACTAGAAGACATACGCAACATTGCCAGGAAAGGGGAAGTGCTACTTTTAGGGGATTTCAATATGTCAGATGTTGATTAGCGCATCCCTGCTGTGGTGTTATCTAGAAGCAAGGAGATCCTGGATTCTTTACAGGAAGAAGTATTCAGGCAACTGGTAACAGAAACCACACGTGAAGGGGTCATACTGAACTTGGTGCTTACCAATGGGGAAAGTGTTTCTGATGTTATAGTGGGAAATTATCTCGCACCCAGTGATAACCAAATGGTGTGGTTCAGTATTAGGACTAGGGTTGATAAAATCCATTCAAAAGCTAGGGTCTTAGACTATAGGAAAACTAATTTTGACAAGATGGGCCAATACCTCAAGGAGTCGTTAGCGGGATGGGAACAGCTGGGGAATGTAGAAAAAACAGTGGGCAGAACTGAAAGGGATATTTTAAGGGCAACCAACCTTTTTGTTAGAATGGTAAATAAAAGGAAAAGAAAAAGGAGACCGCTATGGTTCTCAAAAGAGGTTGCTGAAAAGCAGGGGCGGCCTAAGGGGGGTGCAGGGCCATGTGCGGAGACTCGATGTGGGGCCTCATTTGCATAAATATTTGCATAATGTTACCATACACTAACTTTTAGTAAACATGCCTCTTAATGAGAGTATGGATAAAGAAAGACTAAAAGATTTCTACATTACTATAATCCAGTGCCAACCGCCAGGCACATTAGGAACTACTACAAACACTGCCCATGTAGAACCCATAGCAAACCCACCGTATCATAACAGCACTACCAGGACTCACAAAGCACCATACTCTACCTATCAAAAGGCAACAATGCAAATATTAAACCAATACATTTCCGAAAATAACAATACATGACCTACTGGGGAAAGAGAACAAGTGGCACTGTCAAATAGGAATTTCATAAACAGAATACCTCAGCTCAGTTACACATGCAGAACATAGACCATCACCAAACAAGGAATCATAATTTAGAAACAGGAAGATAATAATTAAACTGGGAACCCCAAAAGCCAAACTTGGAATGTACAACAACACTGTGGAAATAAAACTATAAATTAATTTCCTCTTGTACTAAATAAAGCACAGATGTTAATGATTCACATTTCCCAGAGCTGACATATTCCAGTTAATGAATTCAAAATAAAGAGATATTTTTCTACCTTTTGTGCATTTTTTTTTTCAGTTGCAATCGCTCCAGCCACTTTCTTCTGGTTTCTTTGTGTCTTCTGCTAACTCTCCATCGTCTGCTGTCCATTTGTCCTTTCTTCTCTCTTCTAGTTTTTTTCCATTCTCTCTCTACATCTGCTTTAACATACTAATCTTTCTCCTTTTGCTCTTTCCTCATTCCTATTTCATCCACTCAAATTTTACCCCTCCATCCTCACTTACTCTCCCAATACCCGGCCAATTGAAGATTTTTCTTCCCTCCCACACAAAATATTTTTGCCCTCTCCATTTCACTCTCCCAGCCACATCCCATTCTAATCCTCCCCCAACATCAGCTCCCTTTTAGTTCCAGCCCCACCCAGCATCCACTCCCTTCTAGTCCCCACATCAGCCCATTTCCAGTCCTACCCCCGATCAGCCCATTCCCAGTCCTATCCTAGCCCCACCATCAGCCCATTACCAGTCCTAGCTCCCCCATCTATTTCCAGTCCTATCCGAGTCCCTCCATCAGCTCATTTCCAATCCCAGCCCCCATCAGCCCATTTCCAGTCCTAGCCCCCCATCAGCCCATTTCCAGTCCTATTCTAGCCCCACCTTCAGCCCATTTCCAGTCCTAGCTCCCCCATCTCTTTCCAGTCCTATCCGAGTCCCTCCATCAGCTAATTTCCAATCCCAACCCCCCATCAGCCCATGTCAAATCCTAGCTCCCCTCCACTCAGCCCATTTCCAATCCAAGCCCCCAATGAGCCTACTTCCAGTTCTAGCCCCTCCATGAGTCCATTTCATTCAAAGTCCCCACCACAGCCCATTTCCAAACTTAGCAGCCCCAACAGCACATTTCCAGTCCTATCCTAGCACCTCCATCAGCCCATTTCCTGTCCTAGCTCCCCCCCCCCACTCAGCCCATTTCCAGTCCCAGCTCCCTCCCCTCACAGCCATTTCCAATCTCAGCACCCCCACAACAGCCCATTTCCAGTCCTATCCTAGCACCTCCATCAGCCCATTTCCTGTCCTAGCTCCCCCCTCCACTCAGCCCATTTCCAGTCCTAGCTCCCTCCCCTCACAGCCAATTTCCATTCCAAGCCCCCTCCCCATCAGCTATTTGCAGTTCAAGCCCCCCTTCCACTCAGCCCATTTCTATTCCAAACCCCCGTCCCCATCCCCATCAGCTATTTGCAGTTCAAGTCCCCCCTTCCACTCAGCCCATTACCAGTCCTAGCCCCCCATAGCCCATTACCAGTCCTAATCCCCCATCAGCCCACCTCCAGTCCTAACCCCCCATCACCCCATTTTCAGTCTTAGCCCCCCCCATAGCCCATTACCAGTCCTAACCTCCCCCATCAGCCCATTTCCAGTCCTAGCCCCCCATCAGCCCATTTCCAGTCTTAGCCCCCCATAGCCCATTACCAGTCCTAACCCCCCCCCATCAGCCCATTTCCAGTCCTAGCCCCCCATAGCCCATTACCAGTCCTAACCCACCCCATCAGCCCCATTTCCAGTCCTAGCCCCCCATAGCCCATTACCAGTCCTAACCCCACCCATAGCCCATTACCAGTCCTAACCCCCCATCAGCCCATTTCCAGTTCTAGCCCACTCCCCATAGCCCAATATCAGTCCTAGACTCCCCCAGCCCATTACCAGTCCTAACCTCCCATCAGCCCATTTCCAGTCCTAGACCCCCCCCCAAGCCTATTACCAGTCCTAACCCCCTCCCCCCCATCAGCCCAGGGAAACTTTAAAAGAAAAAACAAACTTGCTGCTGCCACTGCCGCCAAGGCTGGCAGCTGCAGAATCAAGTGTCTCCCGTGGGGCCCCCGCCCGCCCAACAGAGCCCTCCCTCCTGTCCGGCTGAGCCCTCCCTCGATCACTCTCTTTGGTGCGGTTTTCAAGCCGTGAAGGGAGAGTTTCCCTCTCACGGTTCTCTTAAGCCGGCCGGGGCTGATGGGAAACAGGAAATGCCTGTTTCACATCAGCCCCAGCGGGCTTAACAGAGCCGCGAGAGGGAAAGAGTACCCTTCGCGGCTCTGAAAGCCACGCCGAGGAGAGTGATCAAGGGAGGGCTCTGCCGGACAGGAGGGAGGGCTCTGTTGGGCAGGTGGGGGCCCGGCAGGAGACAGTTGATTCTGCCGCTGCCACAGCGGCAGCAGCAGCAGCAAGTTAGTTTTTTCTTTTAAAGTTTTCCTGGGCTGATGGGCAGAATGTTGTTTGCGCGGGGCCCCCTGAAACACGGGGCCCTGCGCAAACAACATTCTTGCTCAATGGACGGGCCAGCCCTGCTGAAAAGGTGAAGAAAAAGGAGATAGACCTTCATGAAATACAAGAGATTACAGAGAGAAGAAGACAGGCATCTATATTTGGAAAAACGTAGAGAGGCTGGCAAAGTAATCAGGAAAGCAAAGGTACAAAAAGAAGAAGAAATAGCCAATGCAATAAAATGGGTGGATACAACATTTTTCAGATATGTTAGTGAGAGGAAAAAGGGCAAAAGTGATATTGTCAGACTCAAGGGTGAAAGGGGGGGAATATGTAGAAACTAATGAGGATAAAGCGAACTTGCTTAACAAATATTTCTGTTCTGTGTTCACAGATGAAGTGCTGGGAGCAAGACCTCAGACAACACTCACAAACAGGGACAAAAGCAATGATTTTTAGAGGATTGTTTGTGAGGAACTAGCTAAACTAAAAGCAGACATAGAGATGGGACCAGATGAGATACATCCAGGAATACTGAAGGTACTTGGGGACATTCTAGCAGCTCCACTGACTGACCTTTTCAATGCCTCTTTTGAATCGGGGGTGGTGCCAGAGAACTGGAGAGTCCACATGTGGTCCCTTTATACAAAAGTGGAAGTAAGGATGTGGTTGAAAACTACAGGCCGGTTAGTTTAACCTTGGTGGTGAGTAAATTATTGGAAACGCTGCTGAAAGAGGTTTCTGGAGTCCAACGGATTGCAGGATCCAAGGCAGCATGGATTCACCAGAGGCACGTCTTGTCAAACAAATCTGATTGATTTCTTTGACTGGGTGACCAGGAAGTCGGACCGCAATATTTAGATTTCAGTAAAACATTTCACACTATTCCGCACAGGTGACTTATAAACAAACTAAGCACCCTAGGGATGGACCCTAAAGTAACTGCTTGGGTTAGAAATTGGTTGAGTAGGAACAACAAAGGGTAAAGGTAAATGGAGTTCACTCTGAGGAGAAAGAGATTACCAGTGGAGTGCCACAGGGATCTGTCCTTGGTCCAATACTTTTTACATCTTTGTTAGTGATATAGCGGAAGGGCTGTCGGGTAAGGTTTGCCTCTTTGCAGATGATACCAAAATCTGCAACAGAGTAGACACCTAGGAAAGTGTAGATAACATGAGGAGGGATTTAGCTAAGCTTGAAGAATGGTCTAGAATTTGGCAGCTGAGATTTAATGCTAAAAAATGTAGGGTCATGCATTTGGGCTGCAACAATCCAAGGGAGCAGTACAGTATAGGGGGTGACATACTTCTATCCTCGAAAGAAGAACGGGACCTAGGCGTGATTGTGTCTGATGATCTCAAAGTAGCTAAACAGGTAGAAAAGGCAACGGTGAAAGCTAGAAGGATGCTTGGGTGCATAGGGAGAGGAATGGCCAGCAGAAGAAAGGAGGTAATAGTGCCTCTGTATAAGTCTTTGATGCGACCTCATTTGGAGTATTGTGTGCAATCTTCAAAAGGATATAAACAAATTGGAGTCGATACAGAGGGTGGCTACTAAAATGGTTAATGGTCTTCGTTATAAAGCATATGAGGACAGACTTAAGGACATTAATATGTATATTTTAGAGGAAAGGCGGGATAGAGGTGGTATGATTGAGATGTTTAAATACCTCTGTGGCATAAATGCACAGGAGGAGAGTCTCTTTTGATTGAAAGCCAGCTCTGCTACAAGGGGACATAGGATGAGGGTGAAAGGGGATAGACTCAGGAGTAATATGTGGAAATATTTCTTTACGGAAACAGTAGTAGATGCCTGGAATACTCTCCCAGTGGAGGTGGTAGAGATGAGGACAGTATCTAAATTCAAAAAAGCATGGGACAAACACAGAGGCTCTCTAAAGGAAAAAAAGAGACTCTTGTGGGTGACATGGAAGGGCAGACTAGATAGGCAATATGGTCTTTTTCTGCAGTCATGTTTCTATATTCCTATGTTTCTATCTTATGTGAACAGCTAGATTTCTTTTGCGGTTTCTGATTTATTGATGGAATATAAAGAGGGGTCTTATCAAATGTTTTTGAGTGGTGGCTCTCTTCCTATGGAATGAGATGTTGGTGAAACTGAGGCACTTGGAAGATTACATGTTCTTTAGGAAAAAATGGAAGTCATGGTTCATTTCTTCAGTGTATGGGAGATTAAGTGGGGTGGATTGCAGGGCCATGTTTTCAAGAGATGATATTGATGAATGGTCCATTTGGCACTGAAAGATCTGTTTTGTATTTTAACCTTTAACCTACAATGTTTTAATATTTTTTATGCTGTGTAAATCCATTGAGTTGTTGAAATTTTATTTAATTCGTAAATTGAAATAATAAAGTTTTAGTACATTTACTTCAAAGTCTGATACACTGTGTATAGCCTATTTTAATCCATTTCAGTTATTACCTATTTATTATGCTATTTACAGTATGTTTCTCCTGAATCCTTGGCCTTAGGGACTTTAGTTATTCTGATTCATAGTATAGTGTGGTATTAGATCATTCTCTTTTGGCTTCAGGTTTCAGCAGTCAATAGGGAGGTTTATTTTAAGTTGCACATGGTGTATCCATTAAACTTTATTTGAATTTTGATTGCTTTATTTATTTAACAGGTCTTTTATACTGCTTTATCATTTAGTCAAAGCAGTTTACATTTTAACTTAAACCTTGGTAATGTACATTAAACAGGGATATTGATAACTTTGAATTTTATGAAGCAATGGAGGATTAAGTGACTTGCCCAAGGCCACAAGGAGTGCTAGTGGGAATTGAACCCTGGTGGCTTGGTTTTCAAGCTAGTGCTGTAACCATTAGGCTACTCCTCCACTTTGCACTGGTTCTGGAAGCTCTTGTTTTACAGAGCTCGGATTATTGCAATCTGATAATTGGGGTTACCAAACTGTGTGATTTATCCATTACAGTTGGTACAGAATTCTGTGGTTCGGATTATCTATGGGTGGTTGAGGTTTGATCATGTTCAACCTTTAATGGTGGAGCTTCATTAGTTGCCTGTACATTTTCCTGTTTATTTGAAATATATTGCTATGGTTTTTAAATTGTTGTGCTCATTACAGAAGAATGAATTGCGGGGTTGTTTGGTTGAATATCATCCTGTTTAGTCTTTGCATGTAGCATCGTAAATTCTTCTGTAGGTACACTCCCTTCATTTGGTGAGGTCTGCTTCTGCAAGATTTCAAGAAAAGAAAAGCCTTTTGCTTTACCTGAGTGGGATGAGAAACATCCGGAAACAACTGAATTGGTTGCCCACAAAATGGGGATTCATTCTTCTTAAAAAAGTCTTTGGAGCATGTTTATTAAACCACGGTAGCCTTTTGCAACTATAGTGGTGCGATAGCTCCAAGAGACCCATGGTTAAGTCCAAAACCTCCATGGTATCTTCAGGGGGTGTTCCCAGCTGTCCCCTTGCAGGTACTGCAGAGGTTGGGGATTTTCCATGGAGATCCACAATACCTGCATTGGCAGGTAACGCAGAAAGTCCCGTGGTGCCTGCAGATGCAGGTATCACAGGTCTCCGCGGTAAATCATTGGAGAGGAGGGGTAGCGATCGAGTACACAGAGCTCAACTACTACTAATAATAATAATAATCATTTGTATAGTGATACAAGGCATACACAGTGCTGTACAGACACATGTAAGAGAACAGAGGGGAACCACCCCATCTGCAGTGTCTATAGGCACAGAAGGGAGCAGGTTGCATCTAAGAGATAGTTCATTCTCATTGGAGCTTACCATCTTGTCAGGAAAAACAACACTACTACTACTGAACATTTGTATAATGCTACAAGACATATGCAGTGCTGTACACACATATGTAAAAGACAGTCACTGCTCTTCAGAACTTACAGTCTAGACAAAACAGTCAACATAGTAGTTGTAGACAAAGGTAACATCTAGGATGAATGGTAAGGAAACACAAAGGAGATTAGGTGAATAAAGAACTGAAAGCGGCAGCAAAGAAGTGCGTTTTCAGCCTGGATCTGAAAAGGACCAGAGATGAAGCCTGACGTACAGACTCAAGTAGTTTGCTCCAGGCATAAGGAGCAGAAGGTGAAAGGAGCGAAGTCTAGTTAGCAATAGAAGAGAAGGGCACAGAAAAAGTGATTTTCAAGAAGAACAGAGATCCCGATGAAGGGTATAGGGAGAGATAAGAGAGGAAAGGTAGTGAGGAGTAGCAGAATGAGTACACTTATAGGTCAATAGGAGAAGCTTGAACTGGATACAGAAATGACTAGTGAGCCAGTGAAGTGACTTGAGAAGAGGGGTTATATGAGCATATCGAGGCTGGAGGAAGATTAGCCGCGCAGCTGAGTTTTGAACAGATTGAAGGAGAGCGAGATGATTCAGAGAGAAACCAGCAAGCAGGAGGTTGCAATAGTCAAGACGAGAGGTGACTAAAGAGTGGATAAGCATTTTAGTAGTGTGTTCAGAAAGGAAGGGGCAAATTTTGCTAATGTTATAGAGAAAGAAGCGATAGGTTTTAGCTATCAGTTGGATGTGTGTGGAGAAGGAGAGGGAGGAGTCAAAGATGACCCCAAGGTTGTCAGTAGAGGAAACAGGAAGTAGCAGAGCATTATCCACAGAAAATGAGATAGAAGGAAGGGGGAGGTGGATTGGGGGGGGGGAGAAGCTCAGTTTTGTCCGTGTTTAATTTCAAATGGCGGTGAGACATCCAGGCAGCAACGTCAGATAGGCAGGTGGGGATCCAGGCCTGGATTGCCAGAGAGATTTCAGGTGTAGAGTGTAGAGAGATAGATCTGAGAGTCACCAGTGTAAAGATGGTACTGAAAACCATGGGAGGAGATAAATGCATCAAGAGAATGGGTATACAGGGAAAAAAGAAGTAGACTCAAGACAAACCATTGGGGTACACCAACTAAGAGCAGGATAGCAGTGAAAGAGGATCTACCAGCACAAATGCTGAAAGTGTGATGGGAGAGATAAGAAGAGAACCCGAATATTACAGAGTCTTGAAATTAAGCTAAGACAAGATTTCGAGGAGAAGGTGGTGATCAACAGTGTCAAAAGCAGTAGAGAGTCAAGAAGGATGAGGATTGAGTAAAGGCCCTTGGATTTTGCCAGAAACAGGTCACTGGAGACTTTGGCAAGAGCTGTTTCAGTAGAATGTAAAGGACGTAAGCCAGATGGCAGTACATCCAGAAGGGCTTGAGAGGAGATAAAGTCAAGGCAATGGCGATGAACCACATGTTGAAATAGCTTAGAAACAAAGGGGAGGAGGGAGATGGGTTGATAAACACTGGTCAACATTGAAATTGTTACTGACTTTAAAAGGCCCTAATCTGTAGTATCTTGGTGAGCTGAATACGAATATAACATTTAAAAAAATGTATTGGCTCTCGTTTTGAAGATATTGCATGTAGTTCATTTTTGACGTTTCACCGTGTAAATTTATCCAGTAGGACATCAACAACATCCCAAATAAGCCTTGAATGATGTAATATTGCATCACATTGCATAATACCAGCATGCACACATCATCCAGAGTTGATTGCATCATTTTTTGATGCAATGCAATACTACAGCCAGATGGCTGCTGAAGCCATCTGACATCAGCAGTGTACTATACGCAGTTGGAAAGGAAAGTAATCTGGTATTCTGTTCCTATATTGAAAGCCTCATGAATGCCTTAAAAATCACTCATGACCCACAAGACTGGAGACTATTTATAGACTCTTCGAAACTGAGTCTGAAGGCTGTGCTTTTGAACAATAGAAACCGTCTTCCATCTATTCCAGTAGCGCATGACGTCCACATGAAAGAGACATACGATAACTTAAAGCATCTACTGACTTCCATTAACTATAACAAGTACAGCTTGCACCTCTGTGGTGACTTGAAGGTAGTTCCCTTTTAATGGGACTGCAGCAGGGATATATAAAATACATGCGTTTCTTATGTGAGTGGAATAGCCGAGTAAGGGATTGGCACTACTTGCGGAAGGAATGGAATCGCAGACAAAATGTAACAGTTGGAGAGAAGAATATCCAGCACCCAGCTCTGGTTGAGGCTCACAAAATCCTGCTACCACCCCTTCACATCAAACTAGGTTTGATGAAAAACTTTGTGAAAGCCATGGACCACACTTCACCAGCTTTCCGATACCTGCATGAATAATTCCCTCAACTCAGCGAAGCAAAGATTAAAGAGGGAGTTTTTGTGGGTCCTCAGATTTGAGAGCTCTTCAAAGATGACCAGTTCAACAACTTGCTGCAGGGTGATGCGAAACAAGCATGGAATGCTTTTCGCCTAGTGTCAACAAATTTTTCAGGAATGTTAGGGCAGAAAACTACAAGGAATTAGCAGAAGACATGCTGATGCAGTATCAGAAACTTGGCTGCAATATATCTCTAAAGATCCATTTCCTTGATTCCCATCTCGATTTCTTTCCTGACAACTGCGGTATGGTTAGTGATGAACAGGGCGAACGTTTTCACCAGGATATAGCAACGATGGAGTAAAGATACCAGGGAAAATGGTCCACTACAATGCTGGCTGACTACTGCTGGACACTCCCCAGAGAAGCTCCCGAACAGCTGTACAAGAGACAGGAGGAAAAATCTAAGAAGTAGTCTGACTTGGTTTTTTACAGGTATTAACCGAAGGCCTATTATATTTACTATTGACATGCATTTTGTGATGTAAACATTAATTCTTGTAGATTACAATAAAACTAGAGCCAACTTTGCAATTTCACTGTCATATTCGTGTTCAGCATATAAAAATTGATAAGAAATGACTATTTTTATTTCAGTAACATGACTTTTGTAAAAATTTGTAATTAGAAGGACAGGTAGGGTCAAGTGAGGGTTTCTTGAGGAGAGGTGTGACCCCAGCATGCTTGAAGGCTGCAGGAACAGTTGTAATGGAGAGAGATAAAGTAGGTTGAGAATATGAGAGATGGAAGGGATGAGAGTTGAGGAGATGGAGCTTAGGAGATTGGTGGGAATTGGATCAGAGGAGCAGGTAGCAAGTTTGGAGGAGGAAAGAAGAAGTGTGACTTCCTCCCCAGAGATCTTAGAAAAGGAAGAAAGGGGGCAGAGTTTGAGGGGGAGAATTGAGAATAAAGAGGAGGAAGAGGGGATGAAGTTAACCTTCTGGGGAACTGGAGTGTAATCTTCTGGAATTTGTCATGGAAATAGTTGGCCAAAGTTTGGGCAGAAAGGGAAGGACGGATCGGAAGTGGAGGCACCTTGGGGAGAGAATTGAAAGTTGTAAAGAGACAGTGAGGGTCAGAGGTAAGAGAGTTACTCAGATGGATATAATAGTCTTGTTTGGCAAGTGATATGACTGACTGGAACATAAGAGCATAAGATATGCCATACTGGGTCAGACCAAGGTCCATCAAGCCCAGTATCCTGTTTCCAACAGTGGCCAGTCTACGTCATACATACCTAGCAGTTTCCCCAAATGACACAGGTTCCACAATGCTTGTAATGGGTCAAGCATTGATATCCTGGGTCCCTTCTTATAATGGTTTATTGACCTTTCCTCCAGTAACTTGTCCAAACCTTTTTTAAACCCAGCTACACTAACAGCTCTTATTACATCCTCCGGTAACAAATTCCAGAGTTTGATTACACGTTGAGTGAAAAAATATGTTCTTTTATTAGTATTAAATAGTTTACCCTGTAGCTTCATTACATGTCCCCTAGTCTTTCTATATTCTGATAACGTAAACAATCGATCTACGTTTACCCATTCCACTCCGTTCATTAATTTATAGACTTCTATCATATCTCCCCTCAGCCGTCTCTTTTCCAGGTGAAAGAGCCATAACCTTTTTAGCCTTTCTTCATAGGAGTATTCTTCCATCACCTTTACCATTTTGGTGGCTCTTCTCTGAACCTTATCTAATAACGCTATTTCCTTTTTATGATACGGTGACCAGAATTGCACACAATATTCAAGGTACGGTCTCACCATGGAACAAAATAGAGGCATTATAATATCTTTTGTTTTATTTTCTATTCCTTTCCTTATGATACTTAGCATTCTATTTGCTCTCTTGGCCGCCGCTGCACACTGGGCCAAGGGTTTCAACATGTTATCCACAATGACGCCTAAATCTTTTTCCTGGGTGGTGGTTCCTAATGTGGAACCTTGCATTGTGTAACCATAGTTTGGGTTGTTCTTCCCTAGTTGCATAACTTTGCACTTGTCCACATTAAATTTCATCTGCCATTTTGATGCCCAGTCTTTCAATTTATCAAGATTCTCTTGCAATTTTCCACAATCCTCTTGGGTTTTAACAACTTTAAATAGTTTTGTGTCATCTGCAAATTTGATAACCTCACTCGTTATTCCCTTTTCCAGGTCATTTATGAATATGTCAAAAAGCAGCGGACCCAGCACAGATCCCTGGGGTACACCACTATTCACCTTTCTCCATTGGGAAAATTGGCCCTTTAGCCCTACCCTCTGCTTTCTATCTTTTAACCAGTTCCTGATCCACAATAGTACACTGCCTCCTATCCCATGACTCTTTAGTTTTGCCAAATGTCTCTGATGAGGGACCTTGTCAAAGGCTTCCTGAAAGTCCAGATACACTATATCAACCGACTCACCTTTGTCCACCTGTTTATTCACACCTTCAAAAAAACATAACAGATTAGTAAGACAAGATCTTCCTTGTCTAAAGCCATGTTGGCTGTCTCCCATTAGGCCATGACTATCTACATGCTGAGTAATTTTGTTCTTTATGATGGTTTCTACCATTTTTCCCAGTACTGATGTCAGGCTTACCGGTCTGTAGTTTCCCGGATCACCCCTGGAACCCTTTTTAAAAAATGGCGTTACATTGGCGATCCTCCAATCTTCAGGTATTACAGATGATTTTAATGAAAATTCACAGATTACTAATACCAGGTCTACAATCTCATATTTCAGTTCTTTCAACACCCTTGGATGTATACCATCCAGCCCAGGTGATTTGCTTCTCTTCAGTTTATCTAATAGTTGTAATACATCTTCCCAATGTATCAATATTTCCTTCAATTCTTCGGCACCTTTAAATACCACTTCAGTCATGGGTAACATCCCTACATCTTTCTCAGTAAAGACCGAAGCAAAGAATTCATTCAGTCTCTCCGCTATCGCTTTGTCGCCTCTTAGTGCCCCTTTAACCCCTCTATCATCTAATGGACCAACTGACTCTCTCATAGTTTTTTTGCTAGGAATGTACTTGAAAAAGTCTTTATTTCATGTTTTTTCTTCTGCAGCAAGCTTCTTCTCAAATTCTCCCTTTGCCTGCCTTATCAATGCCTTGCATTTGACTTGCCAGTGCTTGTACTGTTTCCAGGTTTCATCGTTTGGCTCTTTTTTCCATTTCCTGAAAGATGCTTTTTTGGCAACAACAGCCTCTCTGACCTCACCTTTAAACCATGCTGGCAGTTTTTTGGACTTTCTTCCACTTTTCTTAAAGTGTGGAATACAGCTGGTCTGGGCTTCCAAGATAGTATTTTTCAACAACACCCAAGCTTGATGTAAGTCTTTAACCTTTGCAACTGCTCCTTTTAGTTTTTTCTTAACTATTTCCCTCATTTTATCATAGTCTCCCTTTAGAAAGATAAAAGATAGTACTGTGGATTTCCTTACTGTCTCTCCTCCACTAATTAAATCAAATGTGATCATGCTATGATCACTGTTGCCAAGTGGCCCCAACACCCTTATCTCTTGCACTAGATTTGGTGTTCCACTAAGGACTAGGTCTAATATGGCTTCCCCTCTGGTCAGTTCATGAACCAGCTGCTCCAAGAAGCAGTCATTTATTTCATCTAGGAACTTTATCTACCTAGCATGTCCTGCTGTGACACTGACCCAGTTGATACAGGGGTAATTGAAATCACCCATTATTATTACTGCGCTGTAACTTTTGTTAGCTTCCTTGATTTCTTTGAGCATTTCATCATCCATTTGTTCATTCTGGCCAGGCGGTCGATAGTACACCCCCACTGCCATCGCCTTCCCCTTCCTACATGGAATTTCAATCCATAGAGATTCTACAGCAAATTTTGTTTCCTGCAAAACTTTAATCCTTTCTGACTCAATGCCCTCTCTAACATAGAGCGCAACCCCTCCATCAATTTGATCAGCTCTATCATTACGATATAGTTTGTATCCAGGTATCACAGTGTCCCACTGGTTGTCCTCCTTTCACCATGTCTCTGATATTCCAATCATATCTAACCTTTCATTTAGTGCTATATATTCTAACTCTCCGATCTTATTTTTTAGACTTCCAGAATTTGCATACAAGCATTTTAGAGACTGTATTTTATTCATATTAATCTGGCTATTGGTAGGCATGGGTAATTTGGGATCTTTAAGCTCTGTCTGCTCCATACTTGAGGGCATTTGGGCTACTTTACTCTTTTTTGGAACCTCTCTGCTTTTGGTAGTATCCTTCAAGGATACATGCTTCTGAACCATGCGCTCACATTTTCCTAAGTCACTGGTACCGACATGTACCAAGACAGCAGACTCCTCCCCAGCACTATCTAAGACCTCACCTAGGTGGCGCGTTTGGTCCGCTACCTTCGCACCAGGCAGGCATGTTACCAGGCGATCCTCACGTCCACCATCCACCTAGCTATCTACATGCCTAATGATCGAATCACCAACTATAACGGCTGTCCTAACCCTTCCCTCATGGGCACATGGCCTTGGAGAAACTTTCTCGGTGCAAGAGGGTTTTAAATCACCTGGAGGACAGGTCCTAGTTACAGGGTCACTTCCTGCCACACCGGGATGCTGCTGTCCTGTCACGTGACCTCTCTCCTCCATGGCAACAGGGATGCTGCCAGACTGGAGGTGGGACTTCAGGACTATATCCCTGTAGGTCTCGTCTATGTACCTCTCTATGTACCTCGTCTATGTCTTCCAAGTCTGCTACTCTAGCCTTTAGAGAATGGACTCGTTCCCTGAGAGCAAAGAGCTCCTTGCACCTAGTGCACACATAAGTCCTCTCACCAACTGGGAGAAAATCATACATGTGACACTCAATGTAAAAGACTGGAAAGCCCCCATCTCGCTGCTGGACTGCTGTCTGCATTTTAGTTTTAAGCTTGTGCAAGGGTGTGGGAGTGTTCAGTTGAGCAGACATAGGAATGTAGATAGTGGGTATTCAAAGACAGTCAGGGCTAAGGTGCAGTACAACTCACAGGATGTGGCATGGGCAGAGCAAGGGCATTCAGAGCAGAGGAGAGTGCAGTGATATAGGAAGCTACTGCCTCATCAACAAACTCTGATGACATAGTAGAGGAAAGAGGTGATGAGATAGTAGTGGAAAGAGTTGATGGGTCGATAATATGAAGATTTCTAAAGAGGATGGAGGAGACTGGGCAAGACTGAGGCAGGGGTGATGAAGAGTGAAACTTAGCAGGTGATGGCCCAAAAAGGAAAGAACTGAGGTACAGAAGCTTGAGGATAAGCAATTAGAGAAGAAGACAAGGTTGAGGTAGTTGCCGTGCTTGTAAGTGGGGGCAGTAGGCAAACCTGGAGGTTGAATGAGGAGGTAAGGGAAAAGAGCTTTAAAGCACAAGGGTCAGAGTGGTTATCAGCATGAATGTTAAAATACCTGAGAATAAGGAAGGGGGAAGATGAATTCAGAAAGAAGGAAAGCATAAGTCAAAGTCAGTGAGAAAGGTAGAGGTGGACCTGTGAGGGAGTCAATAAATAACAGCTATCTGGAGAGGTAGTGGCAGTTACAATTACTTATTAGGAGAGGCCAGACACAGACAGCAAAAAATAGGATGGAGATGAACAAGATTACAAACAAGAAAAATAGATAAGGTAAAAAGCATACTAACAATGTTAAAATAAATATATATACTGTATATATCAATATAGACAGACAGGATTCACAAGCAAGCAGTTAAATGTTTGACCCAAGCCAGGAGCTAGGAGCAAAGCTTGTAATGAACTTGCACTTTCCACTCTCACTAGCTCTGTTCCCTAATTGCTATCATTGCCCCCCCATTACCTCGATCGGGCCCCCCGATCAGAGAATATTGTCATTGCCGTGGATATAGACATCCATGGCACCAACAATATTACAAACCCGGCTTTCTCCCCCTTCAGCAATGATCCCCCCAGGACAGCTCCTGATCCTCAACAGGAACTATCCGGGGGAGATCGGTGCACCCCCAAGCCAAGTCAACCATCCCAGCTAGCCAGTCAGGAGCCCAAAGGGCCCCCTTCCAATCCCTTTTAAAAAAACCCTGACTAGCCGATCGAGGTCCCGATCCCCCTCCCTCCCTCCATTAAATCTCAGCCAGTCAGCTTGGGAGCCCCCCAACTCCCCAGGTCCAGTGGTCGATGAAGTCATGAGCAGCTCCTGCCCCTGTCATTGGGTCTGGACAAAATGGTCACAATCAGGCGGTGCTGACCCCTTGCCTCATGCTAAAGGGTAGAACTGTGAGATTGCAGCCATATTTGTGAGAACCATTGCGTAGGCCAGGAAGAAAATTTAGAAATTGCTAATTCCTAGCCTGGAATGCATTTTTCCAACATTTCTATTTTATAATATATATGTAAACTATCTTTAACAGCAGAAGTACCCGTTGTATATATGGTTTGAAACTTAGTTTCCACATTATCCTGTTGCTTCTCAATAGACTTAGACATAACCCTAACAAAACTGTGGAAGGATTACTCCTCCAGAGGGAGCTTGTGTTGCTCATGGTTTCTGTATTCTGCTTGGGAGGAGATAGGGCTGGAACAGGAAGCAGATGATTATTTTCAGAGGTACTATCCAACAAAAATGAGACAACAAAATTTGTTCCTTGCTTTCTGAACACACTACCAAGACCCTTATCCACTCTCTAGTCATGTCTTGTTTAGGCTATTGCAACCTGCTCCTCACTGATCTCCTCCTGAATCATCTTTCTTCAGTCCATTCAAAATTCGGCCACATGGCTAATCTTCTGCCAGTGTTGCTACGCTCATGTAACCCATTTCTCAAGTCACTTCAATGGCTCCATATCCATTTCCACATCTATCTCTGGTCCTATTCAAATCCTGGTTAAAAATCTACATCTTTGAGACCGGCTTTGGAGCCTGACCACTTATTTTCCTGTTTGCCATCCATGTGTATTATAATCATTTCCCCTTAATTTTATCCTAGTCCCCTGTTTGTTGCGTAATGTCTTGTATAGATTGTAAGTGCTATTGAGCAGGGACTTTCTCTCATATGTATGTGTACAGCGCTGTGTATGCTTTGTAGCACTAGTCATATAATTAGTACTAGTCGTAGTAGTAGCAATGCTCATCAACCTAGCTGTCATAAGGTGTCAATACTAGGTTTAGACATCCTACATGCTTAATCTATAAAATGCTCTTAAAATAATGCCAGAAAACATGCTACACAATTTATGTTCTTGTTTTCAACTGTCAGGACCAGATAGCTATCGATAATTAGAAGCAGATCAGTCCATATATTACATGAATGATAACACATTTCTCCCTCTACTTGCGTTTAACATGCAGAAGCAGCCCCCTCCCTCCTCGGAAGCCTTTACTATTACAGTACTAAGAGGAATTTGTGAATGGCCTCACCTCTTCTCTTCTCTGTTGTGATCAAGCGGCAGAGAGTGACAAAATGAAACCCATTCCACCAGTAGCAGGAAAAGAGATAGCAACGGTGGCAGCAGCTAAAAAAGACAGAAAGACGCAGTTAGGCCAGAGAGAGAATAGAGAAGGAAAACTTGACATGGAGACAAAGGTATAAAAATAGAAGAAACATGGAGAGGGGAGGGATATTCAGCGCCAGGAGCTAGTGCTGCTAATGTGGCTAGCTGCTGGCACTGAAATTTAAATCTCGATGTTCAATGCCGGGATCATATCCAGCCCCGGCATTGAATATCTGGGCTTATTGCATTGTTGTGAAGCTAACTGGGCAGCAATGAGTGCTGCCTCCACTCCACTCCACTCCACTCTGGAGCACTGAGGCGTGTAGCAGCAGCATCCGGGGATATTGCAGACTTCCAAGCCATGTAAATACCACTCAGTGGGATATTCAGTGGCATTAACATCTGCGGGTGCCGCTGTGGCTGCCTCCGCTGCATGCCGTGATGCTAAGCAGTTAGCATTAGGGTATGCTGGAGGCATTCCGGGCCAGCATGCCAACCGGGCAGCAGCGATATTGAGCAACCTCCTGGTTAGTGACATGTGGCGAAAGATAGGCACTGAAAACGCTGGCTTAACTTTTGCCGCAGAAGCTAACCAGGCAGTGGCTGAATATCACCGCTGCCTGATTTGCTTTGTGGCAATCAGGGCAAACTGGATATTCAATGCCGGAGGCCGGATATGGACCTGGCATTGAATATCTGGGTTCAAAATTCAGCACCACTAGCTAACCACTGTAGCAGCACTAGCCACTGGTGCTGAATATGTTAATGCGTGGCTTTATGAGCATATTTCACGCCTGTTTTATAGTCAAGTATGTGCATACTTGTAAAATGCTAGTGCAAATGGATAGAAATGTGCACTAATTTAAGGCACAGTCTCTTACTCCACCCCTAGGGCTGATGTAAATGCCTGCACCTAAATTTGTTAGGAAAACACAGAAATTACTGTATTTTATTATTAGGTACATAACCTTGTCCTCCAACTCAGTCTGACCAAACCTTGCCCTATGCGTGTCCACAGTGAAAATGTGTGATGGTAATTGCAATGCAATGTGTGCCTTTGAGTCAGTCCTGACTCCTGGCGACCCAGAAGCTCTTGGGTTTTCTTGGCAGTGTCACCGGAAGTAGATTGCCAGGCCTTTCTTCCGAGGTAATGGAGGGTTAAGTGACTTGCCCAAGGCCACAAAGAGTGCTAGTGGGAATCAAACCCTGGTTGCTTGGTTACCAAGCCAGTGTTCTAACCACTAGGCTACTCCTCCACTCCACTGTACTTTAAATTTTACCGCAGCAGGTAAGGCAGATCAATAGGTGGCCGCAGGAGCTTGTAAGTCCCAACCTGGGGTGCCTAATGAATTTCAGGGGGTGTGACAAAAAGTAGCTAGTCCTTAGTGGAACACCAGATCTAGTGCAAGAGATAAGGTTGTTGGGGACACGTAGCAATAGTGATCATAGCATGATCGCCTTTGATTTAATTAGTGGAGGAGGGATAGTAAGGAAATCCACAGTACTACCTTTTAACTTTCGAAAGGGAAACTATGATAAAATGAGGAAAACAGTTAAGAAAAAACTAAAAGGAGCAGTTGCAAAGGTTAAAGACGTACATCAGGCTTGGCTGTTGTTGAAAAATACTGTCTTGGAAGCCCAGACCAGCTGTATTCCACGCTTTAAGAAAAGTGGAAGGAAGTCCAAAAAACTGCCAGCATGGTTTAAAGGTGAGGTCAGAGAGGCTGTTGTTGCCAAAAAAGCATCTTTCAGGAAATGGAAAAAAGAGCCAAACGACGAAACCTGGAAACAGCACAAGCACTGGCAAGTCAAATGCAAGGCATTGATAAGGCAGGCAAAGGGAGAATTTGAGAAGAAGCTTGCTGCGGAAGCAAAAACGCGAAGTAAAGACCTTTTCAAGTA
The DNA here is from genome assembly GCA_033557465.1 of Ichthyophis bannanicus. NCBI lineage: Eukaryota > Metazoa > Chordata > Amphibia > Gymnophiona > Ichthyophiidae > Ichthyophis > Ichthyophis bannanicus. The sequence continues at coordinate 1,311,929,269 of CM066031.1, forward strand.
TATTCGTAGCAAAAAACCTGTGAGAGAGTCAGTTGGTCCATTAGATGATAAAGGGGTTAAAGGAGCACTAAGAGGCGACAAGGCGATAGCGGAGAGATTGAATGAATTCTTTGCTTCAGTCTTTACTGAGGAAGATGTAGGGATGTTACCCATGACTGAAGTGGTATTTAAAGGTGCGGAAGAATTGAAGGAAATATCGATACATCGGGAAGATGTCTTACAACTATTAGATAAACTGAAGAGTAGCAAATCACCTGGGCCGGATTGTATACATCCAAGGGTGTTGAAAGAACTGAAATACGAGATTGCAGACCTGCTATTAGTAATCTGTGAACTATCATTAAAATCATCTCTAATACCTGAAGATTGGAGGATCGCCAATGTAACACCAATTTTTAAAAAGAGTTCCAGGGGTGATCCGGGAAACTACAGAACGGTGAGCCTGACATCAGTACCGGGAAAAATGGTAGAAACCATCAAAAAGAATAAAATTACTCAGCATGTAGATAGTCATGACCTAATGGGAGACAGCCAACATGGCTTTAGACAAGGAAGATCTTGTCTTACTAATCTGTTATGTTTTTTTGAAGGAGTGAATAATCAGGTGGACAAAGGTGAGTCGGTTGATACTGTGTATCTGGACTTTCAGAAAGCCTTTGACAAGGTCCCTCATGAGAGACCTTTGGCAAAACTAAAGAGTCATGGGATAGGAGGCAGTGTACTATTGTGGATCAGGAACTGGTTAAAAGATAGAAAGCAGAGGGTAGGGCTAAATGGCCAATTTTCCCAATGGAGAAAGGTGAATAGTGGTGTACCCCAAGGATCTGTGCTGGGTCCGCTGCTTTTTGACATATTCATAAATGACCTGGAAAGTGGAATAATGAGTGAGGTTATCAAATTTGCAGATGACACAAAACTATTTAAAGTTGTTAAAACCCAAGAGGATTGTGGAAAATTGCAAGAGGATCTTGATAAATTGGAAGACTGGGCATCAAAATGGCAGATGAAATTTAATGTGGACAAGTGCAAGGTTATGCACCTAGGGAAGAACAACCCAAACTATGGTTACACGATGCAAGGTTCCACATTGGGAACCACCACCCAGGAAAAAGATTTAGGCGTCATTGTGGATACCATGTTAAAACCCTCGGCCCAGTGTGAAGCGGCGGCCAAGAGAGCAAATAGAATGCTAGGTATGATAAGGAAAGGAATGGAAAATAAAACAAAAGATATTATAATGCCTCTATATCGTTCCATGGTGAGACCGCACCTTGAATATTGTGTGCAATTCTGGTCGCCGTATCTTAAAAAGGATATAGCGATTTTAGAAAAGGTTCAGAGAAGAGCCACCAAAATGGTAAAGGGGATGGAAGGATACTCCTATGAAGAAAGGCTAAAATGATTGGGGCTCTTTAACCTGGAAAAGAGACGGCTGCGGGGAGATATGATAGAAGTCTATAAATTAATGAACGGAGTGGAACGGGTAAACGTAGATCGATTTTACCTTATCAGAATATAGAAAGACTAGGGGACATGCAATGAAGCTACAGGGTAAACTATTTAAGACTAATAAAAGAAAATATTTTTTCACTCAACGTGTAATCAAACTCTGGAATTTGTTACCGGAGGATGTAGTAAAGGCTGTTAGTGTAGCTGGGTTTAAAAAAGGTTTGGACAAGTTCCTGGAGGAAAGGTCCATAAACCATTATTAAGAAGGGACCCAGGATATCAATGCTTGAACCATTACAAGCATTGTGGAACCTGTGTCCCTTGGGGAAACTGCTAGGTACGTATGACCTAGATTGGCCACTGTTGGAAACAGAATACTGGGCTTGATGGACCTTGGTCTGACCCAGTATGGCATATCTTATGTTCTGATGTTAGCTTGTGTCCCTCAGTGATGAGTCATGGGTCATCACTCAGCCAGCTGCCAATGTGCCATGAGCAGTGGTAGTAGGTGGTTGTGTTGCGTAGATAGTAGCCTCGTTGTTTATTTAATCAAAAGGAGAGAATAACAGAACTAACATATAAGTAAAGTAAGTAACTAATTGAGTATTGCATTTTAAATCATTATAACACAACATCTGATATAATAATTGTATATTGTTTCACTCATAAGTTCATGATCGCAAAAGTTCATTAAGTATTTTACCCCTCAGGGCCTCGCAGCTCGCCCGTCGCCTCTATTCACACACACCATGCCTCCCCCATCACTTGAATTCAATCAGCCAATCCCGTGCTTATCTCCACTTTGTCCAGCCACTCAAATGCCTCCCTCGTTGCCACTGACTTTCCTGTATATAACTGAGGAGTGCGGGGGAGACAGGAGGTAACATTTGTCCCAGCCACACTCCAGTCACCCGCTGCCTGAGTCGAGAGAGACGTAAACTCCTTTGTGTGCATTCGTATCTCCATATTCTGATAGCCCAGTCTATTCACTCACTTCTACTTGCGAGGTGTGAGTTTATTGATAGTGAAATTGACCAACTACACAGTGTCAATCACTTGTCCAGAAGTTACTCCCACGTAAATTGTGGCATTGGTTGAGTGTGCCATGACACAGTGTTCATCATGAATCTCGTCACTCAGGCAGCACATTTACATAAGCCCAAAAGCACAAGTGTGTGAATAATTATTATTAGAGGAAGTACAGTTGTGATACAAACTGACTCGGTGCATCACACCCACTACACACTGATATATCCACAGTACAAACTTGTCTCATAATTATCGTGAGTGTTGCATCCCCATAGCATTTCCACCTGACAATTTATCTTGGTGTAACACAGATAATATCATAATATTTGAAAGCATATTTCTTGCGATGCTTTCCAATAGGCATGTCTGATTGAGTAAAACAGTCATCCCTGACTTAATTAGATAGAGAAAAATATGAGCTAATATGAGAAAAACTTGCTGTTTTGCAGATTAACCCTTCATCATGTCAAAAAGAAGGTCATCGAATGAGGACTATGTGTGCATTGGCTTCACTTGCACAACAGGAAATGATGACTTGCAAAACCCCCAGTGCATTCTTTGTAGTTTTGTTTTCCAACTCAAATCTGAAGCTATCCAAGCTTCAGGAGCACTTCAAGAACAAGCATGGCAGAGCTTATGTTGAAGGACATGATGTTGGGTCATTGAAAATCAAAAGAGTTTGTTTTGATTCACAAGGAACTCTTCCAAAATTAGGTTTTGTTTCTGTTGAAAAACTACTACTTCTTGCTTCATACCAAGTGGCATATAATGTGGACAAATCCAAGAAGCCATATACAATTGCAGAAGATCTCATCAAGCCATGTGCACTGGAAATGGAAACAATTATCCTGGGCAAAGAAGCAAGAAAAATATTTGAACTGGTGCCCCTATCAAATAATGTCATTCACAACCAAATTAGTGATTTGAATGAAGATATTTTGGACCAAGTCATCTCAGATGTCAGAGCTAGTCCTCTTAAAATTTCTATTTAGTTGGATAAGTCAACTGATGTCTCCAGTTGTAGCAAACTTATAATATTAGTGGGGTATGTCAATGATGGTGCTGTGAAGGAAAATTTCCTGTTTTGTAAAGATCTGAAAACAAGCACAACTGCAAAGAATGTGATGCAGCTGGTGAAAGACCTCTTTGCCAAACATGATCTAGATATCAAATTCATTGGTGAGGGAGGAGTGGCTCAGTGGTTGGGACAGGTTACCTAAGGACGAGGGTTCAATTCCTGCATGGCGACAAGCAACCTGTAAAAGGGGGTGCTTGTTATGAAGGTACCACCATCTTGGCAAGTATGCAAATTAACTGTCTTGCAAAGGATTGTGGTTATTGAAGTCCATTCACACAAGGCTTGCCTTTTAAAAATAAGTAGACTCTTGTAGTTGGTCGAGTGTAAGGCAAAACTAGAATTTATTTATGGGGTGAATATCCCACACACAGATATGCTTGGCAACACCATCCAGATAGCTTCTCCAGGTTTTTCAACACAAAATAAGGCAACTGAAAAAACTTATGCAAAATAAGTATCAAAGTCCTTTATGGAACAGAAAGGCTTCTTTCAGCCACTGCTAATAAACTCCTTAGCAGTACTGGGGTAGAAATAAATCAAAGAGGAAAACTTCTTTACACAAAAACATAGCTCCCTGTCTCCATACAGAAAAGAACTTTTAAAACCCACGTGTGCACGGCTTGTGCTGGGCTCTCCTCTACCAGCAGGTGACAATTAACTGCAATCAGTAGCTTGATTTCAGCACACATGCAAACTTTCCAACAAAGCTTTTTCTTTTCAACAAAACTTTATGGGAAGCCAATATTTAGAATGTTTCCTTTTGATGTTTTCTCCTGTATTTAGGATTTTCCTAAAATAACAACCTACTCAAAGAACAGTCCATATAATCATCCTCTGTATCAGATATTAAACCTTGCTCTTGAAATTGCATACATTCAGTTTCTCCGTCTGACTCAGAGGGCTTTAGGAACTGACCTCTATACGGAGAGAAACTGTTTCCCTGCTGTTTGCACTGCTCAAAGCTAGAGAAACGTTCACAGTTCCTACCTGAATCCAGGCAAGCGTCAGACTGCTTCTTCTGGTATTCTGGCCAGTATGCAATAGAGCTTCTGTGTCCTGTCCTCCAGTTGCTATCTCTGGACCTCAGGATTTCTTCTCCAGATGTCCTCCAAGAGGTATTGGGCTCCTTTTCCCCTTAGCTGCAACAAACCTCTTCCTAGGTGTTGCTTGAGGGTCCCTGGCTGTGGATCTACAGACCTCTGGCTTTCTCCAGTCCTCTGATGGATCTTTCCCCCAGGTATCTCTCCAGGCATAGGTACTTCCCTGAGCTCCTCTCTTGGACCATCTGCTTCCTTGTCCTTGTTCCTTCAGGTTCCGGTTGTTCTTCCTTCTGTTCCTCTGATTCCCCTTCTCTGTCTCCTTCTCCATCCCCGTTTCCATCTGACTCCCTGAAGATTCCCCTCTAGCTTTAAAGGGCTTAGATTGCAACTCCTCCCTTGCACTCTTCAGGTGTTTTGGATTAAGCTTTCTCCTAGAGGCTGTTTGATTAGGGATGACATAATGCTTTCTCTGATTAGACTCATGCTTTTAAACTCTAGCTCCCCTAGGGACTTTCTGCATACTAGTGCATTCTGGAACATGTAGTCTTTTAGGGAAACAAGCTGTCTTATTTCTATAACCTGCCAGCACAGGTCCCTTAATCAGAGTAAACTCTCCTCTATTGTCATTACTCCCTGAGCTTTGATAAGCTTCTTTATCACATACCCCCCTGCTTAAGTTATTACGGACTGGTTTTTGTTGTGAAACCTCTTCTTCACAGTCCGTAATACCTGCGAAAGCATTATTATTATCCTCCGGTCGCTCACCTATTCCTTGGCTAGTGCTAGGAACATTATCAGGTGTAGGCCTCTCTTTCCAAGATTTTAGTACATTTATGTGGTAGGTTTGCCTACGCCCCCTAGTGTTTTCCACCACATAAGACACTGGGCTCACCTGTTTAACTACCTTCCATGGCCCTTTCCACTGTTCTTCAAACTTGGGCGCTGAACCCGCTACCTGTACCAACACCTTTTCACCCAGGGTTAACTGGCGGCTTTTGGCCTTCCTGTCATACCACCCTTTCTGGCGCACTTGACTGTCCTGCAGGTTCCTCTCTGCAACCTGGGAAGTCCTCTTTAAACGTGCCCTCAAATCATGCAAGAACTGTGGAACTTCCTGATTTTCTGGTTCAGGATCTAGCCATTGCTCCCTCAAGATATCTAACAATCCACGTGGGGCCCTACCATACATCAATTCATATGGGGATACACCTAGGGAAACTTGAATTCGTTCCCTGCAGGCATATAAGACAAAGGGCAATAACATATCCCATTCTTTTAAATCCCCTACCAAGCCTCTTCTCAACATCTGTTTGAGAGTTTGATTGAATCTCTCTACCAAACCATTTGACTGAGGATGGTAAGCCGAGGTTTTTACATGCTGAATGCCAAAGGCATCCCAAACTTGTGCTAAATACTTGGATACAAAATTAGATCCTCGGTCAGTTAATACCTCTCTGGGAAACCCTATTTCACAAAATAATTTGATTAGCTCTAAAGCTATCATTTTGGCAGAAATATTCCTTAATGGTATGGCCCAGGGAAACCTTGTTGCCTGATCAACCATAACTAGGATGTATTGAAAACCTCGGGGTGTTTTGACTAATGGCCCTACTATGTCCACAACAATGTGTCCTACTGGGTCTGTTATAATTGGTGTGGGAATTAAAGGCACCACCGGTGGGTGAGATGCCGTAACACGCTGGCATGCTGGACAAGCAGCACAAAACTGGGCAGTTTCTTTAAAAATACCTGGTCAGTAAAAACGTATTAGTATTTGATCCAGCGTTCCTTGCATCCCTTTATGGCCTCCCACTGGATGATCACGGGCAAGTCTAAGCACTAGTCCCTTAAATGTTGTGGGTACCACTAACTGTTTACGTATGGTCCCTTTTCGGGGGTCCTGACTTTCTCTATATAGTATTTCATTATCCAATATAAATCTGGGCAGATCCTCTCGGACCTCTTGAGCATATTCAAAAGCTCGGGTGAGAGCTTGATCAGCTCGCTGTTCCTGTGGAAAGTTGGGAAACTTTGCCACTAGCTCAGCTGGCACCCAGGGTAAGTCTTGGCCAGCCTCCAACTCAGCCCTATCCTGTGCTCTGCAAAGTCTCTCACGGCGTTTCTGTGCTTTCATTTTTCTCACTTTCCCAAATGGTGGGGTTATTAAATCATCATGAGAGGGTAAATCTTCTAATAACTCTGCCTGTTCCCCCTCCCCCTGGCCTCCTGCTTTAGCCTGTGATCGGGTGGATACAAGGCCCCTCTTCTGCTCTAATCCTTTCACTAACCCTGGTTTAAATTGTGGCCAGTCTCTTCCCAGGACTAAATCAAATAGAAGCCTGGGAACCACTGCTAAAGGAATTTCCTTTTGTACTCCCAAGCCCTTAACCATTAGCTTGTATGTGGGGTATGATGAAGCAACTCCATGAATGCATCTAATATAAACATTGCTTTCAGGAGTTCTAGGCTCAAATCCTTCTTGGGCCTCTATCCGCTTCCAAAGCCTTTTAGACAGCATACTCTGGTCTGCCCCAGAGTCTAACAGAGCATTCGTGGTAATTCCTTGCACATCAACCACCAAAAGGAAACCTTCTTCAGGCTGTTTTAAACCAGTACCTATTAAACTAGTGTGAAACTGACATGCCTTTTCCAAATGTCCCCATTTTCCACATTGGTAACATTTTTTCTTACCCCACTTATTAACCTGGTTAGGTACAATATTATTTTCAGAAACATCATTCCTTATCATTTTCTTTTCTGATACAGCACAGCTTGCCTCAGCACCAACCTTCAGAGGGCCACCCATTCTATGGCAAGCCTGCGTGGCTTCCACGAACCGTTCTGATAACATGGTTGCCTCTCCTAGGTTTTGGCAATTTTGCTGTATTAGGAAAGTTTGCAAGTCTTTTGGTACAGCTAACATGAATTGTTCAAGCATTATAGTGTCCAAAGCCATTTCCAAATTCTTCCCTTCAGGATTTAACCATTTTAGAGCTAGTCCTCTGATCCTTTGACTCAGAGCTCTGGGTGTTTCACCCACTCTCAAGACAGTAGCCCTAAACATCCGCCTATATTCAGAAACAGTCAATCCTAGGTAATCCCTTATAGCAGCTTTAACATCTCTATAATTTAAAGCTTGAGCTGCTGGCACAGCTCTATAGGCGGCAAGCGCCTCCCCAGTTAATGAGGTTGCCAGCCTTACTGCCCACTGGTTCTCTGCCAACGCTAGTGCCTGAGCTACCCTTTCAAAAGTTTCTAGGAAATCATCAACATTGTCCTCAGGTGTAAGTTTTCCCAAACTGAATGTCCTGACTCAGTCCCACATTGTCCACCTGGGGAGTACCCGGTGTCACTGACGATGTTGAATCAGCTCCTCCTTGGGTGCGTAGTGCAATTAATGCTTCAACAAGGTCAAGCACTGGCTTCTGTTGCTCCCTCAGGGCTGTGATTGTGGTGTTCTGAGCCTGCTGTGCGTCCTCTTGTTGCCAGGCAAACTGAGCTGCCATCCAGCTGACCAGTTCCCTGGGATCCATTTCTGCAGAACCCTGTAAGAAAACAAAAGAAAGAAACACAAAGGGTGACACCCTACAAACAGGTGGTTTCTTTTTTGTTTTTTAAACTGCCCCCGTATCTAGACTTTATATCCACCACTGGTTATGCCCAGGTACTTTTTACCTTATACCAGTGATGAATCAGGCTCTCATAGGATCTTTTCCCTCTTGGAACTGCTCCTGGATCAGCTTCTGTATTCTCCAAGGCGTTGTCAAGGAAAAAAAAAACCACTTTCCACCTTCTGGCTTGAAACATTTTCTTTCACTTTTTCAGCTGTAAATCCTTATAATGCCTGGTATCCTTAGTGTAAAAGCAATCCGAAAAACTACGCCACTGTAAAAGGGGGTGCTTGTTATGAAGGTACCACCATCTTGGCAAGTATGCAAATTAACTGTCTTGCAAAGGATTGTGGTTATTGAAGTCCATTCACACAAGGCTTGCCTTTTAAAAATAAGTAAAGACTCTTGTAGTTGGTCGAGTGTAAGGCAAAACTAGAATTTATTTAAGGGGTGAATATCCCACACACAGATATGCTTGGTAACACCATCCAGATAGCTTCTCCAGGTTTTTCAACACAAAATAAGGTAACTGAAAAAACTTATGCAAAATAAGTATCAAAGTCCTTTATGGAACAGAAAGGCTTCTTTCAGCCACTGCTAATAAACTCCTTAGCAGTGCTGGGGTAGAAATAAATCAAAGAGGAAAACTTCTTTACACAAAAACATAGCTCCCTTTCTCCATACAGAAAAGAACTTTTAAAACCCACGTGTGCACGGCTTGTGCTGGGCTCTCCTCTACCAGCAGGTGACAATTAACTGCAATCAGTAGCTTGATTTCAGCACACATGCAAACTTTCCAACAAAGCTTTTTCTTTTCAACAAAAATTATGGGAAGCCAATATTTAGAATGTTTCCTTTTGATGTTTTCTCTTATATTTAGGATTTTCCTAAAATAACAACCTACTCAAAGAACAGTCCATATAATCATCCTCTGTATCAGATATTAAACCTTGCTCTTGAAATTGCATACATTCAGTTTCTCCGTCTGGCTCAGAGGGCTTTAGGAACTGACCTCTATACGGAGAGAAACTGTTTCCCTGCTGTTTGCACTGCTCAAAGCTAGAGAAACGTTCACAGTTCCTACCTGAATCCAGGCAAGCGTCAGGCTGCTTCTTCTGGTATTCTGGCCAGTATGCAATAGAGCTTCTGTGTCCTGTCCTCCAGTTGGTATCTCTGGACCTCAGGATTTCTTCTCCAGATGTCCTCCAAGAGGTATTTGGGCTCCTTTTCCCCTTAGCTGCAACAAACCTCTTCCTAGGTGTCGCTTGAGGGTCCCTGGCTGTGGATCTACAGACCTCTGGCTTTCTCCAGTCCTCTGATGGATCTTTCCCCCAGGTATCTCTCCAGGCATAGGTACTTCTCTGAGCTCCTCTCTTGGACTGTCTGCTTCCTTGTCCTTGTTCCTTCAGGTTCCGGTTGTTCTTCCTTCTCTTCCTCTGATTCCCCTTCTCTGTCTCCTTCTCTGTCCCCGTCTCCGTCTGACTCCCTGAAGATTCCTCTCTAGCTTTAAAGGGCTTAGATTGCAACTCCTTCCTTGCACTCTTCAGGTGTTTTGGATTAAGCTTTCTCCTAGAGGCTGTTTGATTAGGGATGACATAATGCTTTCTCTGATTAGACTCATGCTTTTCCACTCTAGCTCCCCTAGGGACTTTCTGCATACTAGTGCATTCTGGAACATGCAGTCTTTTAGGGAAACAAGCTGTCTTATTTCTATAACCTGCCAGCACAGGTCCCTTAATCAGAGTAAGCTCTCCTCTATTGTCATTACTTCCTGAGCTTTGATAAGCTTCCTTATCACAAACCTCAGGCCGGAAGGATTGGGGTCTCTAGTCCCATGGCCACTCTGTGGCCTTGGGCAAGCCACTTAACCCTCCATTGCCTCAAGTACACTTAGATTGTGAGCCCTTCGGGGATAAGGGTATAAAAAGTACCTATTAGTATACATGTAAACCGCACTGATTCTAAAGAGCACAGTATAAAAAATAAAATAAATGGTTCTGTGTGCACTGACGGGGCACCTGTAATGCTTGGAAATAAATCTGGCTTTTCTGCATTGATGAAAAAGGAGATTCCAGAATTGCAAGTTATCCATTGTTTTCTTCATCAGCATGCTTTGGCATCAAATTTAAAGAAAGTCCTTAATATTTGTGTGAAGATCATCAGCTGGATCAGTGGGGATGTTTTGAATCATCGTATCTTCAAATCATTTTGTGAGGATCTAGGAACTGAGCATTTAGTTTTGCTTTTCTACACAGAAGTTCAATGGTTGTCACAAGGATAAGCTTTATGAACTGCAGGAAGAAATCTAAGTTTTTCTGGAGTAGCATGAATGTGATCTGGTTGGGGCATTGGAATCACAGGAATTCACCAAAATGCTGGCTTACTTAGCTGACATTTTCACTTGTCATGAATGACCTGAGTGTTTCTCTTCAAGGAAAATGGATAAACATATTGAAGGTTTGTGAAAAGTTGAATGTCTTCAAAGAAAAGTTATGTCTTTGGAGTCAAAGAATGGAAAGAAGCAGTCTCAAATTTTCCTTCACTAGAAGAGATGGTTGATGATGCTGGATCCATAATTCCTACTGTGCGTGAAGAAATTGTGGTTCATTTGGAAATGCTGTCAGAATCGTTCGATGGATATTTTGCTGCTGGAGACCTGAAGATTTTAGAAGAATTGATCATGAATCCATATTCCTACATTTTGGAGAAAATATCAGTTGACGAAGAGCTGAAAGAAGATCTTATTGATTTGCGGACAAATCGAGCTCTTGAAATGCAATTTGAAAGCAAGACTTTGGAGGAGTTTTGGTGTGCAGCACTGGATATGTTCCCAAGACTTGGTGGAAAAGCACTCTGTGTCCTCATTCCATGTGCAACAACATACTTGTGTGAATTTGGATTCAGTTCTCTTTTGTCAATCAAGACAAAATCTAGGAATCGCCTGAATCCCCAGGCAGACCTGCAGATCGGAGTCAGAAAGAAAGTTCCACGTTTAGACAAAGTCATGAATGAGAAACAGGAGCAAAGAAGTTATTTAATTTTATGTTCACAATTGGGACTGATTTTACCTTTTACAATTTTCTCTGAATAAATTAGAATCTAATTGCTCAATTTATATCTGCATTTTATACACTGAGTTAAAAGCTTATTTATTTAAGTTCAATTTGTTCACCCGCAGTATTGTATGTGGTTCAATTTGTGGTTCAAAAATTAGAAATTAGATTTCTTCATCTGTAAATGTGCTATTACTTTTGTAGGGGGTGCAAACATTGATCAAACATTTCCTAGGGGTGTGGGACATAGATAAGGTTAGGAACCACTTTTCTAAGTTGTCTGACATGCAGTTCATCCACAGATTTCTCCATATTAAACTGGATAGGAAGATATTGGGTATGCTCCCAACAATTACAGCAGAAGCTTTGCAGTTGCCACATGTTAATTTTTGCAGCTAATGCAAGTTAGCTGCAAATTGTTGCCACACTTTACTAAAAGAGCCCCATAATCAGATAAGCTCTGCTTCCTCTTTATGATAATGTACACTCAGATACATAGGTAAATCTCCATCCTGGGCAATGAAATGTCTTCAAACTAAATGGAAATTGCATCCCCTTTATTGTTCTTCCGTATGATTTTTTTAAATTTATTTTATATGTTTCTATCAATTACAAATGGGGAGAGAGTTTCTGATGTTGTAGTGGGTGATTATTTGGCATCTAGTAATCACCAGATGGTGTAATTCAGAATTAGGATGTGAGGGGAGATATTTCATTCAAAAGCAAGGATCCTAGACTTCAGGAAAATTAACTGTGTCGACATGGGGGAATACTTCAGAAAGTCATGAGAACATCTGGGGGGCAGTAGAAAAGCAGTGGGCAAAAATTAAACAAAATATTTTAAGGACTACACAATTTTTGTTAGGATGTAAATAAAGGAAAGAGGCAAAGGAAACTGCTATGATTTTCAAAAGAAGTAGCTGAAAAGGTAAAGAAAGAGGCTGATGTCATAAACTACAAAAAATCGCTGAAAGAGACAGACAAGCAACAGTATCTGGAGAATCTAAGGACCCCTTTTACTAAACCCTTTTGACGTGCTATCTGCTGAATGGGCCATTTTATTCCTACTGTATAGCCAATACAATAAAAAAGAGAGACAATACCTTTTTAGATATATTAAAGGAGAAAGTGCAAAAGAGGCACTGTGAGATTCAAGGGTGAAGGGGAGGAATATGTAGAGGCTGATGAGAATAAAGCTCAACAAATATTTCTGTTCTGTGTTTACAGAAGGCCTGGGAATAAGACCTCAGAAAAGACACATAATGGTGAATGGAAGAGAAGGATTTGCAGAAGATTGTGTTTGTGAAGAGCTAGCTAAACTAAATACATAGGCACCTGGTATAAGAGGGTTGCAGAGGCTAAGCCCCCCCTCCCCCCCTCCCCCAAAAAAACCCCTAGTGGACAGTTCAGGCAAACTTCAAGAGCTTCAGCCTTCCTAATCTGTAGCTGCACTCGTCTGCAGGAGAGGCACTTGTGAAACCGGATGGCATATGTGCTCCACCGCCTGTTGTTTAAAAAAAAAATTAAACAAGCCCTAAAGAGGTTTCATAAGAATCACTCCCCATCCAGCACACAGCACGAAATGTACTTGACTGTATGTCATCCACAGCTGCCAAGGGAGCCAGACTCGTGGATCAGGCTGCAAAATCTCACGGAGTATTTCAAGACTGGCTGCACGGCTGCTGAGGATGACTTCAATTAAACATGGCTCCTGCTGTGTGCCAGATGGGAGGTGATTGTTGTGAAACCACTTTAGAGATTGGTGTGTTTGTTTTTTTAAATAATGTGTGTGTGGGGGGGGGGGGGGGTAGAGACATCTGCCATCCAGTTTTGGAAAGTGGCTGGGGCAGAGAGCAATCTGACAATAACGTGCTGGTATGTCAGGTTAGAATCTGGAAGAGAAGTTCTGGTTGGAGAAGTTGTGGGCATGGAGGCCTGACAAGTCTATGCTGCTGCCTTAGTGCCCCAGGTCTGTGCAGAGCTTTGGGCAGAGCTCCCTGTAGCCACAAAGACTCAGCCTCTGGAGGAGATACATTTCTGAAGCATGCAGTGCTGTTTTTTCTTTATCTTGATTGCTTATACCTTGGGCACAGGTGGAACATGCTGAGTGGAAGAGCTAGGAGCACCTGACAGTCTTTGGTAGAATGCAGAAGATGAGAATGGGCTCAGATTGAGGAAGGGAGGGGGGAGTCATAGGAGAACACAGGAGAGGAAATAGGGTGACGGATACGATGGTGTGGGGTGGGGGAAGAAGACTAGCGACACAAAGGAAGAATGATGGGGATGGGGGAAGTAATAGGTTGACAGGCATATGGTTGAGACAGGGGGACTTCTAAAGACTAGGGAGATGCTGTGCATGGGAGTAGGGTAACACATGAGATGATGGATATGGGGAGGAATAATAAGACAAAGGGGAGGTGCTGGACACGGGGAATTAGAGAAAGAGTAGTTACTCACCTGTAACAGGTGTTCTACAGGAGCAGCAGGAATCAGGCCTCACTTATGGGTGACATCGGCGCCGATGGAGCCCCTGTGCGGAGCATTTCCCCAGCTTACTAAGAAAGCCTTTGGGAATACTGCACGCATGCGCGGTCCCCTTCCTGCCTAAAGGTGCCATCTTGCTCAATCAAATGAGATAGCTAAAAAACAGCACACAAAAATGTAAAAATAAACTATGTAAAACTGCAACTCCCAGGGGAGGAGGGAGAGTTGTGAGGACTGATTCCTGCTGTTCCTGGAGAACACTTGTTACAGGTGAGTAACTACTCTTTCTCCAGGACCAAGCAGGAAGTCAGTCCTCACTTATGGGACTCCTCAGCTTCAGGCTACCGGGGACCCAGAGCTGAAAAATGAGCTCCCTCTAGCCTCAGCATCAGAGAAAGGATTTCACTGAAACATACCTCTACCGGTAGCCCAACCAGAGGGCTGGAGGGTAGGAGTTGCCTAAACCTCAAAGAGATTCCGGAGCACTGCCTGACCGAAAGCACTGTCCCTATGGGACTCCCTCTCCAGGCAGTAATGGGCCGCAAAAGTCTGGCTTGAGGACCAAGTTGCAGCCCTGCAGATGTCTGCCAACGGTACAGAGCGGAGATGAGCTACTGAGGCAGCCATTGCCCTGACACGGTGGGCCGTGACCCGACCCTGCAAAGGAAGGTCAGCAGCCCTGTAAGCCCAGGTGATACAGTCAGCCACCCAGATGGACAAGGTACGCTTGGACACAGGTACCCCCAAGTTATTGGGGTCAAAAGATACGAAGAGCTGAGTAGCCCTCCTATGCCCCTGCATACGCTCAAGGTAGAAGGATAAGGCCCTCCTACAGTCAAGGGTATGCAGGACTGTCTCAGCCCGGCTGGCATGGGGCCTAGGGAAGAATGTTGGAAGAACCACCTCCTGGTTGAGATGGAAAGAGGAGACAACCTTGGGGAGGAACTTAGGATGAGTCCTAAGGACTACCCTGTTCCTATAGAAGCGAGTGTATGGCCTGTCACAGACCAGGGCTTGAAGTTCACTCACTCGCCTGGCCGAGGTCAAGGCCACTAGAAATAGAGTCTTCCAGGATAGGAAGCGTAGAGGACATGTAGCCATTGGTTCAAAAGGTAGGCGAGTAAGTTGCTGCAAGACCACATTCAACTCCCACTCAGGGGCCGGTGGACGGAGAGGAGGCTTGAGCAATAGTAAGCCTCTGAGAAACCTGGACACCAAAGGGTGAACCGACAAAGAGTGTCCCTCCACCATTGAGTAGTGAGCTGCCAGAGCAGAGAGGTGGACCCGAACAGAATTGGACTTAAGGCCCTGATTGGACAAGTGCAGAAGGTACTGGAGCACTACTGGCACAGTGCAGCCGAAAGGATCTTCCTTGCATTGCTGACACCACAAGGAGAACCTCCTCCACTTCAGGGCATATGTTTTCCTGGTGGATTGCTTTCTAGAGGCCAAGACCTCTTCCACTTCCTGAGGTAGGCCCCAGTGAGCCAAGACTACCCTTGCAGCCTCCATGCCATCAGATGGAGAGATTTGAGATTGGGATGCAGAAGGGAACCCTGATCCTGAGAGAGAAGGTCGGGTTGGAATCCCAGAGACATGGGTGTCTCCACTGCCAGTTGAAGTAGCAGGGGGAACCAGGGCTGCCTCGGTCACCTGGGAGCAACCAGAAGTACTGAGGCCTTGTCCCTGAGAATCTTGAACAAGGTTCGGACCACCAGAGGCGTGGGAGGAAACGCATAGAGCAGGCCCTGGGACCAAGAAATCAGGAAGGCATCCGCCGCCAACCTTAGGGGATGCAGTTGCCTGGAACAAAACCTGGGCAGTTGGTGATTCAGGGGACTGGCAAAGAGATCCATGGATGGAAGTCCCCATTTCAGGAAAATCTGTTGAACCACCAAAGGGTGCAGCTGCCATTCATGGGGCTGCAGAATTCTGCTTAAGCGGTCTGCCAGAAAGTTCTCCTGGCCAGGAAGATAAACAGCCCTCAGCAACATCTGGTGCCTGAGGGCAAAAGAGCAAAGGGCCTGTGCTTCCAGGCATAGAGGCCTGGACCCAGTGCCGCCCTGTTTGTTCACATAGAACATGGCTACTTGGTTGTCCATCTAAACTAGAACAGACTGGTGGGCCAAGGTGTGAGAAAAAGCCCTGAGGGCTAAGCGAATAGCCCACAGTTCCATTAGGTTGATCTGTTGCGTGGCTTCCCATGGGGACCAGAGGCCTTGGGTGCAGCTCTCTTGACAGTGTGCACCCCAGCCCTATAAGGAGGCATCGGTTGTCAATACCACTGTGGGGGCAAGCACCTGAAAAGGCACGCCCTGCAGCAAGTTGGGGGGGTGTAGACACCACTGAAGAGAATTCAGGAAGGGTTTTGATACCCTTACTTTGTCTGCTAGGCTCCCTGTGGCCTGCTTCCATTGAGTTCTGAGGCACCACTGTGCAGGCCTCATGTGGAGGTGGGCATTGGGGGTCACAAGCACAGTCGATGCCATGTGTCCCAGGAGTTGCAGACAGAGCCTGGCAGGAACCCATGGCAGACTGAGGAACCGGGATGCCAACTCCATGAGTCTTTGAGCTCTGTCCTCTGGCAAGTAAGCCCTTGCTTGCTGAGAGTCCAGCCGTGCTCCTATGAAATCGAGGTTAGAACATAAGAACATAAGATATGCCATACTGGGTCAGACCAAGGTCCATCAAGCACAGTATTCTGTTTCCAACAGTGGCCAATCTAGGTCATATGTACCTAGCAGTTTCCCCAAGGGACACAGGTTCCACAATGCTTGTATTGGTTCAAGCATTGATATCCTGGGTCCCTTCTTAATAATGGCTTATGGACCTTTCCTCCAGGAACTTGTCCAAACCTTTTTTAAACGCAGCTACACTAACAGCCTTTACTACATCCTCTGGTAACAAATTCCAGAGTTTGATTACACGTTGAGTGAAAAAATATTTTCTTTTATTAGTCTTAAATAGTTTACCCTGCAGCTTCATTGCATGTCCCCTAGTCTTTCTATATTCTGATAAGGTAAACAGTCGATCTACGTTTACCCGTTCCACTCCGCTCATTAATTTATAGACTTCTATCATATCTCCCCTCAGCCGTCTCTTTTCCAGGTTAAAGAGCCCTAACCTTTTTAGCCTTTCTTCATAGGAGTATCCTTCCATCCCCTTTACCATTTTGGTGGCTCTTCTCTGAACCTTTTCTAATAACTCTATATCCTTTTTAAGATATGGCGACCAGAATTGCACACAATATTCAAGGTGCGGTCTCACCATGGAACGATATAGAGGCATTATAATATCCTTTGTTTTATTTTCCATTCCTTTCCTTATCATACCTAGCATTCTATTTGCTCTCTTGGCCGCCGCTGCACACTGGGCCGAGGGTTTTAACATGGTATCCACAATGACGCCTAAATCTTTTTCCTGGGTGGTGGTTCCTAATGTGGAACCTTGCATCGTGTAACCATAGTTTGGGTTGTTCTTCCCTAGGTGCATAACCTTGCACTTGTCCACATTAAATTTCATCTCCCATTTTGATGCCCAGTCTTCCAATTTATCAAGATCCTCTTGCAAGTTTCCACAATCCTCTTGGGTTTTAACAACTTTTAATAGTTTTGTGTCATCTGCAAATTTGATAACCTCACTCGTTATTCCACTTTCCAGGTCATTTATGAATATGTCAAAAAGCAGCGGACCCAGCACAGATCCCTGGGGTACACCACTATTCACCTTTCTCCATTGGGAAAATTGGCCATTTAGCCCTACCCTCTGCTTTCTATCTTTTAACCAGTTCCTGATCCATAATAGTACACTGCCTCCTATCCCATGACTCTTTAGTTTTGCCAAAAGTCTCTCATGAGGGACCTTGTCAAAGGCTTTCTGAAAGTCCAGATACACAATATCAACCGACTCACCTTTGTCCACCTGATTATTCACTCCTTCAAAAAAACATAACAGATTAGTAAGACAAGATCTTCCTTGTCTAAAGCCATGTCGGCTGTCTCTCATTAGTTCATGACTATCTACATGCTGAGTAATTTTATTCTTTATGATGGTTTCTATCATTTTTCCCGGTATTGACGTCAGGCTCACCGGTCTGTAGTTTCCCGGATCACCCCTGGAACCCTTTTTAAAAATTGGTGTTACATTGGCGATCCTCCAATCTTCAGGTATTAGAGATGATTTTAATGATAGTTCACAGATTACTAATAGCAGGTCTGCAATCTCATATTTCAGTTCTTTCAATACCCTTGGATGTATAACATCCGGCCCAGGTGATTTGCTACTCTTCAGCTTATCTAATAGTTGTAATACATCTTCTCGATGTATCGATATTTCCTTCAATTCTTCTGCACCTTTAAATACCACTTCAGTCATGGGTAACATCCCTACATCTTCCTCAGTAAAGACTGAAGCAAAGAATTCGTTCAGTCTCTCCACTATCGCCTTGTCGCCTCTTAGTGCTCCTTTAACCCCTTTATCATCTAATGGACCAACTGACTCTCTCACAGGTTTTTTGCTACGAATGTACTTGAAAAGGTCTTTACTTCGCGTTTTTGCTTTCGCAGCATGCTTTTTCTCAAATTCTCCCTTTGCCTGCCTTATCAATGCCTTGCATTTGACTTGCCAGTGCTTGTGCTGTTTCCAGGTTTCGTCGTTTGGCTCTTTTTTCCATTTCCTGAAAGATGCTTTTTTGGCAACAACAGCCTCTCTGACCTCAGCTTTAAACCATGCTGGCAGTTTTTTGGACTTCTTTCCACTTTTCTTAAAGCGTGGAATACAGCTGGTCTGGGCTTCCAAGATAGTATTTTTCAACAACAGTCAAGCCTGATGTACGTCTTTAACCTTTGCAACTGCTCCTTTTAGTTTTTTCTTGACTGTTTTCCTCATTTTATCATAGTCTCCCTTTCGAAAGTTAAAAGGTAGTACTGTGGATTTCCTTACTATCCCTCCTCCACTAATTAAATCAAAGGCGATCATGCTATGATCACTATTGCCAAGTGGCCCCAACAACCTTATCTCTTGCACTAGATCTGGTGTTCCACTAAGGATTAGGTCTAATATGGCTTCCCCTCTGGTCGATTCATGGACCAGCTGCTCCAAGAAGCAGTCATTTATTTCATCTAGGAACTTTATCTCCCTAGCATGTCCTGACGTGACACTGACCCAGTCGATACCGGGGTAGTTGAAATCACCCATTATTATTACTGTGCTGTAACTTTTGTTAGCTTCCTTGATTTCTTTGAGCATTTCATCATCCATTTGGTCATTCTGGCCAGGCGCTCGATAGTACACCCCCACTGCCATTGCCTTCCCCCTTTTACATGGAATTTCAATCCATATAGATTCTACAGCAGATTTTGTTTCCTGCAAAACTTTAATCCTGTCTGACTCAATGCCCTCTCTAACATAGAGAGCAACCCCTCCACCAATTTGATCAGCTCTATCATTACGATATAGTTTGTACCCAGGTATCACAGTGTCCCACTGGTTGTCCTCCTTCCACCATGTCTCTGATATTCCAATCATATCTAACCTTTCATTTAGTGCTATATATTCTAACTCTCCCATCTTATTTTTTAGACTTCTAGCATTTGCATACAAGCATTTTAGAGAATGTATTTTATCCATATTAATTTGTCTGTTAGACATGAGTAATTTGGGATCTTTAAGCTCTGTCTGCTCCATACTTGAGGGCATTTGGGCTACTTTACTCTTTTGTGGAACCTCTCTGCTTTTGGTAGTATCCTTTAAAGATACATTCTTCCGAACCATCTGCTCTTGGGCGACTGTCGGCTTTCCCCTAATATCTAGTTTAAAAGCTGCTCTATCTCCTTTTTAAAGGTTAATGCCAGCAGCCTGGTTCCATCCCGGTTAAGGTGAAGCCCATCCCTTCGGAAGAGCCCCTCCTTTCCCCAGAATGTTCCCCAGTTCCTAACAAATCCAAACCCCTCATCTCTGCACCATTGTCTCATCCACGCATTGAGACTCCGGAGCTCTGTCTGCCTTTTTGGTCCTGCGCGTGGAACAGGAAGCATTTCGGAGAATGCTACCCTGGAAGTTCTGGATTTCAACTTCCTACCTAAAAGCCTAAATTTAGCCTCCAGAACCTCCCTACCACATTTTCCTATGTCATTGGACCAACATGTACCAAGACAGCAGACTCCTCCCCAGCACTATCTAAGACCTTATCTAGGTGGCGCGTGAGGTCCGCTACCTTCGCACCAGGCAGGCATTTTACCAGGCGATCCTCACGTCCACCAGCCACCCAGCTATCTACATGCCTAATGATCGAATCACCAACTATAACGCCTGTCCTAACCCTTCTCTCATGGGCACATGGCCCTGGAGAAACTTCCTCGGTGCGAGAGGGTTTTACATCACCTGGAGGACAAATCCTAGTTACAGGATCACTTCCTGCCACACCAGGGTGATGCTCTCCTGTCACGTGACCTCTCTCCTCCATGGCAACAGGTATGCTGCCAGACTGGAGGTGGGACTTCAGGACTATATCCCTGTAGGTCTCGTCTTTGTACCTCTCTGTCTGTCTTATGCTTTCCAAGTCTGCTACTTTAGCCTCTAGAGAACGGACTCGTTCCCTGAGAGCAAAGAGCTCCTTGCACCTAGTGCACACGTAAGACCTCTCACCAACTGGGAGAAAATCATACATGTGACACTCAATGCAAAAGACTGGAAAGCCCCCATCCCGCTGCTGGACTGCTGTCTGCATCTTAGTTTTAAGTTTGTGTTTAGATCTAAGTTCTTTACTTACTAAGGGTTGCTATGGATATTTATACTAATAAAACTGAACCTAATACGTGTAATATACCTTGTTCACCTGAAGCTTAACTAATCTCAGGTCCTTAGTGTATGACTGATTTGGGTAATGAGCTTCACCTGAGAGCACCTCCTGTCTTTTAAGATGTGTAAGTACCTATAAAGCTACGATTATCCCAGGGGTGGGTGGGTGTGGGGAGGGTGGGAGGGAATTAACACTTATTAAAAAAGGGCTGCTACACAGTACCCTGTCTTGTGCTGCTGAGGTAAGCTATATTCTGATTTGATTTAAATTATATCTCTTAGCTACTGCTAGGCTCTAACTTCTTATGAAATTTAAAGTACAAGCTCTCTGCTGGGTTCTAAATTTAACCAGAAAGCTCTTTTCTGTGTTGTAAATTTAAGCTAAAAGAACTTTGCTGATGCTAGGCCCTGATTGACTATTAAATGTAAACTACAAGCTCTCTGCTGGGTATGAAATGTAACCAGAGAGTTCTCCTCTGTGTTTTAAATGTAAACTTAAACTGCTGCTACTAGGCCCTGACTGATTTAACAAATATAGTGGATCTCAGATTAATTAGCTTTAATACAAAGAACTCCTTTTAGAAAATTACCAGAAGTAAATACTCACAGTTGCAGATCTCCCTCCAGAAGCAACAGTCCCCCTTACCAGTCTTTCAAGACAGAGGATCACAGAGCTCTGGTTGAGCTATTTATGCCTGTGTTGCTGAAGTAAGCTGTGACCAACTTCCTGGGTAATTAACAGTCCTTGCTTGGATAGGAGGAGTCTTTCAAAATGGCCTTTTGATCTGCCACCTGGTGTTAACACCTATTGAAAAGGTTTCACAGGTTTCTTGCCCCCTAGGTAGAAGGCCTCTTTGCAAAAGTCTCTAGAAAACTTTATTTGTTGCTCAAAAAGTACAGACCCTGCTTTGCTTTTTGTGCTAAGCTAAATTCTGATTTGATTTAAATTATAGCTCTTAGCTGCTGCTAGGCTCTAACTTCTTATGAAATTTAAAGTACAAGCTCTCTGCTGGGTTCTAAATTTAACCAGAAAGCTCTTTTCTGTGTTGTAAATTTAAGCTAAAAGAACTTTGCTGATGCTAGGCCCTGAGTGACTATTAAATGTAAACTACAAGCTCTCTGCTGGGTTCCAAATGTAACCAGAAAGCTCTCTTCTGTGTTTTAAATTTAAACTAAAAGTACTTTGCTGTTACTAGGCCCTGAGTGACTATTAAATTTAAAGTACAAGCTCTCTGCTGGGTATGAAATGTAACCAGAGAGTTCTCCTCTGTGTTTTAAATGTAAACTTAAGCTGCTGCTACTAGGCCCTGACTGATTTAACAAAAATAGTGGATCACAGATTAATTAACTTTAATACAAAGAATTCCTTTTAGAAAATTACCAGAAGTAAATACTCACAGTTGCAGATCTCCCTCCAGAAGCAACAGTCCCCCTTACCAGTCTTTCAAGTCTTTCAAGGTTCTGGGAGGGGAGCAAAGTGGACTTTGCGAAGTTTATGACAAAGCCTAGGTCTTGAAGGAGTGTGACAGTCCTGAAGGTGGCCTGCCTGGCCTCCTGGTAAGTCTGACCTCGGATGAGCCAGTCGTCCAGATAGGGGAAAACAAAAACCCCTTGAGTCCTCAAGTAGGCCGCCACCACAGCTAGGCACTTTGTAAAGACCCGTGGGGCGGAAGTTAGGCCAAAAGGCAGCACCCTGTACTGGTAATGGTTTCCTCCCACCATGAACCTGAGGTACTTTCTGTGGTCTGGATGAATGAGGATGTGAGTGTACACATCCTTTAGATCTAAGGAGCATAGCCAGTCTCCCTGCTGGAGGTAGGGCAGAAGTGTTCCAAGAGTAAGCATCTTGAACTTCTCTTTCTCCAAGAACTTGTTGAGGTTCCTGAGGTCTAGGATAGGCCTTAGGCCTCCTGTTCTCTTTATACCTGTCAATTACCAATATTGCCCCATGCATTCACTATCTCAAAAATGCTATTTCATACAAGGAACAGGTCTCAGACTGGAACGGGGAAATCACCAATGAGGTAAAACCTCTGAACAGCAATCCCCTTCTTTGCATCAAGGACCCTAAGTTCCCTTTTTCTTATTTTTTAATTTTATTCATATTTCATATTAATATTTGTAAAAGCAATGTCTTGCAATGAGTTAAGCACTTTTGCCACTACATTCCAAACTTTTATTCTATTAATGACTCCGAAACTTTTCTGCTGCTACTTACTTGCTCAGACTTGAAAAAGTTCATAACGTCAATAATGACTAAGATGTTCAAAGCATATGTAGCTAATGTCACAGTCATACAAAGTAGTGAGAAATGCTTATTTTCTTATCTGAAAATTTTAAACTGTTCTTTTGGCATCAGAAAATACCTGGAGTAGAACCCGTGCCCCTGTAGGTGAGGAGGTACAGGCTCCACCGCCTTGTCCAGAAGCAGACCCTGAAGTTCTTGGAGGAGGAGGTTGGTGTGCAGGAGAGGCCTCAGAGGTTCTCCTGGAAAGTAGACAGGAGGTAGCTGTTGGAAATAAAGCAGATAACCCTGGTGAATGATGCTTAAGACCCAAGCATCCCCTGTAATGGGTGGCCACCTGTGGGCAAACAGGGCTAAGCGACCTCCTGTGCAGGGATGGGGCAGCAGGGGCGGAGAGGCTATGCCTTGGGAGTCAAAAACCCCCTCCCTGCTGGGTAGAAGCAGGAGCCGGAGGCTTGGGGGTCTTCTGCCTATGGGGCCCATGTCCCTGCACCTTGGCCTGCTGCCCCTGTTGGGGAGCTGGGGAGGCCTGGTACTGAGGGAAAGGTTTGTAGGCAGACACCGTTCTCGGGTAGAAGGACTTTTTACCCGAGCCCTTCTTTTTGTGAGAAGGGGCAGAAGTCTTCCTGGACAGCCTTGTCCTGGTTCTCGGTTTCGAGCTCAGCCGCCTTCTCAGCCATGGGTTTGCCAAAAAGGTTTTCACTTCAGCAAGGGACATCGACCAACTTGTCCTGTACCCAAGGCTCGAGGTCCGATGACTGCAGCCATGCCTGGCGTCGGGCCCCGATGCCGGCTGCCGCCACACGAGCTGAAGCCTCGAAGCCATCGTAGGCTGCTCGGGACAGGAACTTGGAACAGTCCCGGATACCTGAAGACAAAGACTGGAACCTCTGCAAAGGTTCCCCGGAGAGGCCAGCAGAGAACCTAGCAAGCTCCTTTGCCAGGTTTCGGAGGTACATGCCCATGTACAGCTGGTATGACTGGACACGGCAAGCAAGCATCGAGCCCTGGAAGCACTTTCTGCTGAAAGCATCCAGGTTCCGGACCTCCCTGCCGGGGGGGGGGGGGGGGGCACCGCAGAGTGCATCTTCTGGCTCTTCAGATGATGCATGGCCAATTCCACCACCATGGAATGGTGCGGCAGCTGTGCCTTTTGGAAGCCAGGGCTCTTACGGAGTCGATAAATGGAATCAACTCGCTTGCTCAAGACCGGCACATCTGGAAGAGGAGCCGTTCCAGCATCGGAGGAACCAGAACAGTAAAGGCCTCCTTTGGAGGAGAGTCATACTGGAGGGCCTCAAGCTCCTCGGCTCGAGGCTCCTCCTTGGGGTCCGCGGGAATCGCCAAGGCCTTGGCCATGTCCTGCACGAACTCCGAGAACCAGGTGTCCTCTGGAGGGGACCTACTCCGGGGCTCGGACTGCGGTGAGTCCGAAGGGACGCACCGAGTCCGGAAGGTGTTGGGGGACTCCTCGTCCTCCGTCTCCCATGCTGACTCATCTGAAGAGAAGTCGAGGGGCTCCGACCACGCGGGTCGAGGTAGCACCCGCCCCGACACCGAAGGCACCGGCGTCGACACCCTCGGTTCCGAGCGGAAGGTCGAGGGAGACCTTGACTGAGGACAACTTCGAGCCTTCATGGTCTCGAGTATCGGCTCGGTCTCCGGGGTCGACTTCGACGTCGATGTCCCGGTGGTCGGGGCCGATGCACCAGCGAGGCTGGCCATCAGTACCCACTGCTGCTCCATGAAGGCAGACAATCTGCACTCCAAGGCTATCAGCCTGAGTCCAAGCTCAGGAGACTCAGCAGCCACCGACTCGGGCCCCGGCGGCGCCGGGCCCAACGTCGGCTCCCTCAGAGGAGAGTCCACGAGGACTACAGGACTTACGTGTCCGACGGTCTCCGGCTCTACATGAGGTACTTTGGACGGCTTCTCCTGATCCAAAGGCCCGGGACGGTGGCCCTCGAGGAACCAGGGGCCTCTTCCGATGCCGCCCTCACGAGCCATTTCTTCCTCTTGCATTCCCGGTAGGGGGACCTCCTGTCCGAGGAACCCCGGTGATGCTCGGGATCAGACTCCCGAGACGTCGAGGCCTCAGATGAGGTCCGGGCCCGGCCGGAGGCAGAATCCGAAAAAATCCTTTCCTTCTGGTGCTGACGGCTTCGAAGTGCCTTGGTGGACATTTCGCCACATGGGCCTCAGATCATGGGATCATGATCTGGGCCGAGGCACCGAAGGCAGCAGTCGTGTGTGTCGGTGAGAGACATTAGTTTCTTACACCGATCACACTTCTTGAAACCACTGGAAGCCATCGGGGAAAAAAGGGCCGCCGCGAGGTCAAAAGACTGGCCTTCCAGGGAAAAACAGAAAAAAGGGCGCGAACGCCAGCCACGAAGGGCAAAAACTGAAAAATAGAAAACAGGCTCGATACCGGTGTACCGAACCCGGCGGGAAGGGGAACCGGCATCGAACTCGGAGAAAAAGGCGAAGAAATCTTCGAAAAAGCGTCAACTTTTCCGGGTGGCTCAGACAGACATCTGATGGGCTCCACGGAAAAAGAGAGACTGAGCAAGATGGCAAGATGGCACCTTTAGGTGGGAAGGGGACCGCGCATGCGTGCAGTATTCCCAAAGGCTTTCTTAGAAAGCTGGGGAAATGCTCCGCACGGGGGCTCCATCGGCGCCGATGTCACCCATAAGTGAGGACTGACTTCCTGCTTGGTCCTGGAGAAACCGAAGAAACAATAGATGCCTGGGGGGAGGGAGACAAAGTGAGGATGCTGGATATAGGCGAGTAGGAAGACTGCAGGGTGATGCTGTATGGAGTAGAGAAGAGAGAGGGAGGATGTTGGATGGGGAGGTGGGGGGTTGAGAGAGAAAGGAAATGCTGGATGGAAAGGGGGGAGTTAGTGAAAGACCACAGAATAAGAGGAAGGGGAATGACATGGCAGGTTGAGGGAAAGAGATAAAAAATTGTAGATATAAGCAGTAAAAAGAGGGAGATTGAGGACTGGATAGTAAGAAGGATTGAAATCTGGGTGGATAGAAAGAAAGAAAAATAGATGGAAAGCAGCTGAAAGAAAAAGATCAATGTCAGAAATAGATGCAGGGGAGGAAGTGAGGAAGACAGAAGGAGAAAGAAAATGGCAAATGGACATGAGACCCTGGAACGAGAGTTAAGACAGAGGAAGGCAGACACCAGAGAATGGGACCAGCACGATTAGAAAAAGAAAATGGCAGACAATGAGTAGAAAAAAAGAATGAAAATTACTTAATGATTCTGACAAAATGCATCTTACGTTTAGAGACATATCGAACTACAGACTTCAGTTATGAGGTTCCTCATCTATGGAACTCCCTGTCTTCTGATCTCTGCTCAGAATCATCATAGAAAAAGTTCAAGTCAGCTTTAAAAGCCTTTCAATAATGGATTTTATTTTTTTTCCTCAACTGCAATAACCCCCCCCCCCCCCATGCTTTTGTCTCTCAGCAATTAACAGTTATTTTCCTTAATATGTTGTGCTATTTTCACTACCACCTCCTTCTGTGTCTGAGTCCTTAGTCTAGTGTTTAGCTTTAATGCTTCTGTTTCAAAATTTCATTATTGTAAACCGCCATGATGCTCACGCCATTGGCGGTAAATTAAATAAATATTTAATTTAGTGATTGGAATATGTCACTTTTTGAAATTTGCATCTGCTGCCTATATATTATTCAGAATACAAGAGGAAATGCATCGGTGTTTCTGGTTACTTATTCTATACTCGATGAGAGTCTAGTTGTGTTCTGCGTGCATCAAAGAGGCCAGCTATTCAGTTAGCATGGAATGTCTTTATAGGATCATTTTTAGTAATCCAGTTTGTTTTTTTTTCTCAATAGGTATTGATGTTCTAGTACCCACTGCATGGTACTACCTTTTCCTAGATAGGGCCCTTGTTGTGTGATCCTGGAAATTATAGGATAGCAGAATTGCTCTATAGGTCCTGAGTGACTTTTGTGTACTTCACAATACGCCTGGTACTGGAGAGGGTTTGTGTTAATAAGCATTGGAACAGCTATTACAGCTATAGGGAGGAGTGGTCTAGTGGTTAGGACAAGGTACTTCAGGCCAGAGGGCCGGGGGTTCAAGTCCCACCTGGGAAAAGCAATCTCAGGCCGGAGAGACTGGGATTTCTAGTCTTATAGGCACTCCTTGTGGTCTTGGGCAAGCCACTTAACCCTCCATTGCCCATGTTCCCTGTAAGTATTAACATATGTGTGTCATATCCCCTTGTGTTAAATGTATCCCCCAATTGACCGCTTTGACCCAGTGAAAAGCGGAACATAAATACAGCTAAATAAATATTACAGATGATACATATTCCAAACATATTTAGTAACTCTACAATAAATTCAAGGGCAACAGATCTGAAGTCTAGTGGCCATTTGGCAATATATAAAAGAATTGATAAGCAAATAATTTTTGCCAATAACCAATGGAGTTCTGCTACAGTGTTGCTGAACACCTCTGTTCACGTGGAGGTCAATTCCGTAGGTGCACGTCCAGGCCATCAGGATGTCCAGAAATCCAGACTGCCCAGAGATGCACCTGATTCTGCTCCCATGGGAGCTAGACGTCCCTGTGGGAGCAGAATCACGGAATAGGGCCTGAGTGTCCAGGCCATGCCCCGATTCTGGCACCCTGGACGTCCAGAACCCTGGCCGGCTAACAGCCTGGCTCCTGCATGGAGCCACAGTGCCATGGCATCCTGTTGCCATGGCACCACGGCTCCAAGTAGGAGCCCCGATCACCCGCACCGCACAAAACGCCCTGTTTCCCGCCATCTGGCCGCCGATCGGGCCTTCTGAGACTGGGATCAGATGGCGGGGAACCCCCTTCAGACACTGCGGAAGCCCCTTCAGACACCTACCCGTTTGTAGAGGCCTGACGGTGCCATCCTCTGATGCCAGGGGGACTTATCCCACCTCTGAGGTGGAATAAGTCCCCATCTATCCTGGTGAACCCAGATGTACAAGGCCATGACCAGAATTGGCCCTGTATGTTTAGGCTGTGCATCCCAACCCCAGCCCGCCCACTCTCCTCCCCATCGCTGCCCCTGCCTGCCCCCATCCAGAGCTCTCCACACATCTCCTATGTTTATTGCAGGGAGCTTTGGACAGGAAATAGGGGCCTGGACAAATAGCGGGGATATACATCCAAATCAAACATACATCCCCACTATTAGTCATTCAGAATGACTCCCATAGCCAACAGGAAGATGCTGAAGTAGGGAGCTAGCTTTAAAGTAAATGTATGTATTTGCAGAATACTGCAAGTACTGTTCTTTTTAATATGTTGTATTATTTTGGTGCATTACTTAGATTTTTTTGCCACATAATTCCCTGGAGTGTATTCAGTGTACATATGTATAGCCAATTTTCCTGTTCTTTTCAGCATTTCTGTAAGCTATATTATGGAAAGACTGTCAGGAAAAGTTGCTTATTTGCAGATGATACCAAAATCTGCAACAGGAAAGACACCCCAGGAGGTATGAATAACGTGGATCTAGCAAAGCTTGAAGAATGGTCTAGAGCGCGACAGATAAGATATAATGCTAAAAAATACAGGGTAATGTATTTGGATGGCAAAAACCTAAAGAAGTGGTACAAAATAGTAAAATATGCTTTTATTTAAATTGAAAACCCTAATCTTGGCAAAACAGGAAATGATAACATTGGGCCTGATATTCAGCACTGGCCCGATATTCATGTCTGGCCCTGGGATGGAATACCCAGATTAGCTGCTCTTGCTTATTGGTAACTAGGCATTGGTGATATTGAGTCGTTGCCCAGATAGCGAAATTTAGGCCGTGTTTGTGCCGCTGAATATCCCGTTCACCACAATAATGCAGTTAGCAGCTCTGCTAGCCACGTTACTCGTTTTGAATATCAAGCCAGTTTCCCATCAATAGTGCGCGCTGTTTTGCACACTATTACACGTATGCATGCAGTATTCATGCATACCTGGATAGTGCATGTTATTACTATTGTGAAAGAGTACACTGTATTGTTCAACAATGGGCACTAAAGCACAATAGTGTGCACTATTAACAGGAAATGTTACTCAATTTAAAAAACAAAAGAAAACAAACATTTTTGACCTGCACACTCCTACAAAATTGAAGTACGCTTGTGCATGAAAGAAGAACACAACCTAGGAATTATTATATCAAAAGATTTTAAGGTAGTCAGATACACAGAAAAGGTGGGATTCTTGGGTGCAAAGGGAAAGGAATAGCCAGCAGGAAAACAGAGCTGATAGTGTCTATGTGTAGGTGTCTGGTACAATTCTGGAGACCACATTTTCAATAGGATATAAATAGGATGGAGTTGATTCTAAGGACAGCTACTAAAATGATCAATGGTTTGGTCCTGAAGCACATAGATGTAGACAGGATCTTAACATGTATACTCTGAAAGAAAGGCAGGGAAGGGCGATATGACAGAGACATTTAAATACCTCCAGGGCATAAACGCACCAGAGGAAGCCCTCTTTCAACTGAAAGGAAACTCTGAAAGGGGGTATAGACTCAGAAATAATGTAAGGAAATATTTCTATCTAGAAAGAGTGGTGAATGCATGGAATGGCCTCCCAGAGGAGATGGTGAAGATGAGGACTGTATCTGAATCAGGGGCGGTCCAAGGGGGGTGCGGGGCCATGTGCGGAGACTCGGTGCGGGGCCTCATTTGCATAAGGTACCTCATTTGCATAAATATTTGCATAATGTTAACATACACTAACTTTTACTAACATGCCTCTTAATGAGTATATGGATAAAGAAAGACTAAAAGGTTTCTACATTACTATAATCCAGTACCAACCGCCAGGCACATTAGGAACTACTACAAACACTGCCCATTTAGAACCCATAGCAAACCCGCCGTATCCTAACAGCACTACCAGGACTCACAAAGCACCATACCCTGCCTATCAAAAGGAAACATGCAAATATTAAACCAATACATTTCAGAGAACAACAATACATGACCTACTGGGGAAAGAACAAGTGGCAATGTCAAATAGGAATTATATAAACAGAATACCTCAGCTCAGTTACACATGCAGAACATAGACCATCACCAAACAAGGAATCACAATTTAGAAACAGGAAGACAATAATTAAACTGGGAACCCCAAAAGCCAAACTTGGAATATACAACACACTGTAGAAATAAAACTATAAATTAATTTCCTCTTGTACTAAACAAAGAGCAAAAATTAATGATGCACATTTCCCAGAGCTGACATATTCCAGTTAATAAATTCAAAATAAAGAGATATTTTTCTACCTTTTGTGCAATTTTTTCAGCTGCAATTGTTCCAGCCACTTTCTTCTGGTTTCTTCGTGTCTTCTGCTAACTCTCCATCTGCTGTCCATTTGTCCTTTCTTCTGTCTTCTTGTTTTTTTTTCCATTCTCTCTCTACATCTGCTTTCACATACTAATCTTTCTCCTTTTGCTCTTTCCTCATTCCTATTTCATCCACTCAAATTTTACCCCTCCATCCTCAATCCCCACTTACTCTCCCAATATCCGGCCAATTGTAGATTTGTCTTCCCTCCCACGCAAAATATTTTTCCCTCTCCATTTCACTCTCCCAGCTCCATCCCATTCTAATCCTCCCCCAACATCAGCTCCTTTCTAGTTCCAGCCCCACCCAGCATCTGCTCCCTTCTTGTCCCTGGATCAGCCCATTTCCAGTCCTAGTCCCCCATCAGCCCATTTCCAATCCTATCCTAGCCCCACCATCAGCCCATTTCCAGTCCTAGCTCCCCCATCCATTTCCAGTCCTATCAGTTCCTCCATCAGCTCATTTCCAATCCCAGCCCCCCATCAGCTCATTTCTATTCCTTTCCTAGCCCCACCATCAGCCCATGACAAATCCTAGCTCCCCTCCACTCAGCCCATTTCCAATCCAAGCCCCCCATGAGCCTACTTCCAGTTCTAGCCCCTCCATGAGTCCATTTCAATTCAAGCCCCCACCACAGCCCATTTCCAACCTTAGCACCCCCAACAGCCCATTTCCAATCCTATCCTGGCCCCTCCATCAGCCCATTTCCTGTCCTAGCCCCCCCCCCCACTCTGCCCATTTCCAGTCCTAGCTCCCTCTCCTCACAGCCCATTTCCATTCCAAGCCCCCCTCCCCATCAGCTATTTGCAGTTCAAGCCCCCTTTCCACTCAGCCCATTTCCATTCCAAGCCCCTGTCCCCATCAGCTATTTGCCGTTCAAGCCCCCCTTCCACTCAGCCCATTTCCAGTCCTAGCAACCCCCCATCCCATTACCAGTCCTAGCTCCCCCATCAGCCCACTTCCAGTCCGAACCCCCTATAGCCCATTACCAGTCCTAACCCCCCCATCAGCCCACTTCCAGTCCGAACCCCCTATAGCCCATTACCAGTCCTAACCCCCCCATCAGCCCACTTCCAGTCCTTACCCTCCCATCAGCCCATTTTCAGTCTTACCCCCCATCAACCCATTACCAGTCCTAACCCCCCATCAGCCCACTTGTAGTCTTAGCCCCCCCATAGCCCATTACCTGTTGTAACCCCCCATCAGCCCAATACCTGTCCTAACCCCCCCATAGCCCATTTCCAGTCCTAATCCCCCCATCAGCCCACTTGTTTTCGTATCTCCCCATATCCCCATACCTGTTGTAAACCCCCCCCTAGCCCAGTAACAGTCCTAACCCCCCCAGCCCATTACCAGTCCTAAAGCCCCCCACAGCCCATTACCAGTCCTAACCCCCTATCAGCCTACTTGTAGTCTTAGCCCCCCCATAGCCCATTACCTGTTGTAACCCCCCATCAGCCCATTACCTGTCCTAACCCCCCCATAGCCCATTTCCAGTCCTAATCCCCCATCAGCCCACTTGTAGTCGTAGCTCCCCATAGCCCATTACCTGTTGTAATCCCCCCATAGCCCATTACCAGTCCTAATGCCCCCCACAGCCCATTACCAGTCCTAACACCCCCCCATCAGCCCATTTCTAGTCTTAGCCCACCGCCCCATAGCCCGTTTCCAGTCCTAATCCCCCCATCAGCCCACTTGTAGTCATAGCCCCCCATAGCCCATTACCTGTCATAACTTCCCCCATCAGCCCATTTCCAGTCTTAGCCCCTCCATAGTCTATTACCTGTCCTAACCCCCCATAGCCCATTCCCAGTCTTAACCCCCCCCCCATCAGCCCACTTCCAGTCCGAACCCCCTATAGCCCATTACCAGTCCTAGCCCACTGCCCCATAGCCCGTTTCCAGTCCTAATCCCCCCATCAGCCCACTTGTAGTCGTAGCCCCCCATAGCCCATTACCTGTCATAACTTCCCCCATCAGCCCATTTCCAGTCTTAGCCCCTCCATAGTCTATTACCTGTCCTAACCCCCCATAGCCCATTCCCAGTCTTAACCCCCCCATCAGCCCACTTCCAGTCCGAACCCCCTATAGCCCATTACCAGTCCTAACCACCCCCCCCCCATTAGCCCAGCTAAATTTAAAAAAAAAAAACCCAGAAACCGGCTGCTGCTGCCGCCGTGGCAGCGGCAGAATCGAGAATCCCACGGGGCCCCCCTGTCCTGCAGTCTTCTATGCGGCCTCAGCGCGGGCTTTTCAGAGCCGCGCGAAGGGAGAGTTTCCCTTTCTCGCGGCTCTTTTAATCCCGCCGCGGGGCTGATGGGATTTCCCATCAGCCCCGCGGCGTGATTAACAGAGCTGCGAGAGGAGAAGCTCTCTCTCTTCGCGCAGCTCTGACAGCCGACGCTGAGGCCGCATAGAAGACTGCAGGACAAGGGGGCCCTGCGGGATTCTCGATTCTGCCGCTGCCACGGCGGCGGCGGCAGCGGCAGCAGCAGCTGGTTTCTGGGGGGGGGGTTTTTAACTTAGCTGGGCTGATGGGGGGGGTGGTAAGGACTGTAAATGGGCTGATTCTCGATTCTGCCGCTGCCACGGCGGCAGCGGCAGCCGCAGCCGGTTTCTGATTTTTTTAAACTTTGCTGGGATGCAAGATGTTTTTTGCGCGGGGCCCCCTGAAACGCGGGGCCCTGTGCAAAAAACATTCTTGTTCAATGGACGGGCCGGCCCTGATCTGAATTCAGCAATGCATAGAACAAGCGCAAAGGATTTCCACGGGAGAGCAAGGGATTCTAGAACTTATTAGTTGATGTGGGTGGGCAGACCGGATAGGCTGTTTGGACTTTATCTGCTGTCATTTTCTATTTATAACTTGTTTTATCATTATTTTTGTTTGGCTTGAAGGCTGTTATGTTAATTTCTGAATATGTCTAATTAATATGTCTCTGTTTCTTGTATTTTATATTGATTGGAATGCACCCTGGGTGCTCTGTGAGGCAAAGTGTGGAAGAAAAAATATTAGTTTACTCATATTAGGTTTGTAAAGTTTAACAGTAATCTGGAAATGTCCGCAAGGCAACCTCTTTTTGTCTAACTAAATTTTGTATTGCCACAAATTTGCACAAACACAACTTAGTCTGTGCTAGGGGAGAGGAGAACGGAAACAGAAAGGTTTGTCCGGGTAACTTAGCTGATCAAAACATCAGAATCTTCACTTCATTTCCTTGCTGTGTGCCAATTTTAGTGAACTTCAATCCTCCTTTTGAAGAACTGCTATACCTACTGATAGGCAGGCACTACATTATGTACATGAAAAATCATAAAAAGCAATTATAAATACCAGCGGTGCCATCAGGACTGCCGAGATCTCAATCAACGACTATCATTTAGGTGACTCTGCAATGCATGCTTTATTTTATATCTCATTTTTTTGTGCATGGATTACTTCCAGTTTTAGTGAGGATAATGCATAAATATTAAACCATTTCCCATTTATAAAAGCCAATTTGACCTTTAAATTTCTTAAATGGTAAAAATACTCATGGCAGTAAAGGTCTCACAGCAGAGTTTTTTGAGACTCTCCATGAATTCCTGCCTAGAGATTTCACTTTATAATGAAGTTTTACAGGCATCATTATTCATTCTTTTTCTATTATTTGTCAAGAATATTCTAGTGCACATAACAACGGGGGAACAAATCAACTTGGTGGTCATGGAAATAAGGGAACGTCTCATTATCAAAATCTTTTCCATTAATCTATTTTACATTTTTTTCCTGTACAGCCAATCTACCATCTTAAGCAATTCACAACAAAACCTAAGCTGTGGTCCATACACTCAGGTGGACTGTATCTAAGCTCTCCTTTTAATAAACCTCTTGAATTAGGGGCTTACCATATCTCTAATTCTAAGACCACCAGGACACTTAGGAGGTCATTCCAGAACATAAGCCCTTTGGTCATGCATTTTAGACGTTTTTCTAGGAAAAATGTCTATGACCCTATTCTGAAACCCCTGCAATCTTGCATGTAGATGGAGCTAGCACTGGGATCTCAGAATGTGGGCGGGAGGGGGCAGAACAGGGGTGTGGCCAGCATTGGAGATGTATAAAGCATATTTAGAAGAAACCCTTGTACAGTATGTATAAAGCATATTTAGAAGAGGCCCATGTACAGTATGTCTTCAGTGTTTCCCACAGATATCCATGTTATTCCTGCAGAAACGTGCAATAAAGGCAGGACTTAGAAAACTTCCTGCTCTGCTCAAAGCATCCCACATTGAAGAACGGTTGTGATGAGTATGCTTTGAACTGTTGTGCCTGCAGTTTGGAGGGACACAAGATGCAGGTGTAATGAAAAGAAAGCAGAGGTGAGGGAAGGTAGTAAGGTATAGAAACAATATTAAACACCCCTACAGAAACATTGAGAGGAGCAGGTATGTTTATTCTGGCAATGCTGGCATTTGCTGTTTCTACCAATGGAGCTATTCTAGGGTTCTGTAACATGTCTATGTTCCGGGAAATGGGACTGTTCATTTAGGGCTAGTATGTGACTGAGCATGGAAAAGATTCTTGTTTGAGTGAGAAAAGCAGATCAGATGTGCAGTCGTAGGATGCCATGCTACCAAAAGTGAGGGCTAGGGCTTTAGTAAGCTTTAGGTGAAACTTAGGGTAGGAATGGTCATCCTGAAGTTCCAGTTGTTGTACTTGAGGGGTAGTGGTGAAACTGTCATTCCCTCAGTGTCCTCACCAAGCTATGTAGCATGGAGGGCTCCCTGATAGATCATCTGGGAAGTCAAAGGAGCATTGGGTGGTCAGTTAGACTGAGATTGGATCTCAGAGGAGGGTTCTCTGATGGGACAGCCTTCTAAACGAGGAAAAAGACACAGTTGTGTCCCATGGTGGTAGGTACCTCATAAAGGCTAAAGAGACAACAGTGCAGCAGGAGCCATGGTTTGCTGAAGCAGATTCATTGTTTCATAGAGAAACCTTTGCATTATTAGAATGAAAGATCCCTGTTGAGAAGGAACCTGAAGGGAGGGGCTGGCATTGGTTCTGGTTGATGAACAAAGGATTGAGGTGCCTGGACGAAGGAACCAAAAGGAACTCCCATGTAGATAAACTGGTTGTCTGATGTATTTACCAAAGGCAGAAGCGGAAAAGAAAAGCACCTGAGGCCTCCTTAGCAAGGTATCAACCTCATAGTGCAGTTTATCCAAAGTGACTATATGCTTTTGAAGCAGCGAAGTGCAGACAATGAATAAATCCAGGACTCAATTGCAGGGTCCAAGCCAATTTATTGTGCACAAGGCCCAGACAGTCAAGCTTCAAAAAGGACTGAGCAAAGTTCTTACAGAAACATATTCATTTTATACATTTTTTTTCAGTTTGATACATGCAGATTTTCTATTGGTCCCAACGCCCCCTGTTTTATAAATTCATAAGAAACTTCTTATTAAGCATTTTAAAGCAGTTTTCTCAGACTTTCACAGATTTTTGGTTCTTTACCAAGATGAGGGTTGGAATCAGGGCCTAACTTACAGGCCTTTCATATTTGCAGGCTATCATAGGCCATAGCCTACCACACTTTAACATGGCACACTTTTTAGCAGGATGCAAGTTGGCCTCTGCCTTTGCCCCATTTGGTGGGTGGTAAGAGTGGGAGTGTGGTCCTTAGTAGATTGGCCTGTGAGTCCACAAGCCGTTGAAGCCACTATAGCGTTGAGCTCGCCCAGGCAGCTAGGCTTTTTATCTTTTTTAGCGGATCTTTTTTTCTGCCCTAAAACTGAGTAGGCAGAAAAGTGCAAGAGTAGCAATTAAAGCAGCAGCTTGGTTGCCAAAGCAACCAGAGATCAAATCCCACTGCCACTCCTTGTGGTCTTGGCATGTCTCTTTACCCTCTATTACCTCACATATAAACTTAGATTGTAAGCCTCTGGGGAGAAAAAATGCTTCCTATACGTGCATATAATAATGTGCCTTAAATTACTAGTGGAAAGGTGTGAAATAAGTATGTTATAAACATTATTTCCACACATTAGCCACCATTGGATTATATTCTGTCTTTGCAGAGCACCTCACTTTTGCCTTCAACCAGGACAAAAAAATTAAAGAGTATGTAGTGGAATCAGTCCTTTAATTTTATAAAGTCATTCCCACACCTAAATGGTCTAATAAAATACTGACCAGTGCATGCTTTGGTATGAAGGCACATACTTTGCTAGTAGGTTTGGCTGGGGCCATGCCAGGGCCGAATTTAAACTCTTCGTTCCCATAGGTACAAAATTTAGAAGCATCCATATTGACCAGGGGGAGGGGCAGAGTCTATGCAGATTACTCTCCTCCATATCTTTGTTTAGGGTTATACCTGCCGCTCCTTAATTCTCTCCCCCCCCCCTCTGTTTTTTGAAGCGTAAAGCATATTTAAGTTAGTTTTTATTCAAAAAATAGAGGGAGTAACCTGCATGGAGTAGCAGGTACAACTCGAAACAAAAGCATAGAGGGAGCCAGTCTACTTGGAGCAGCAAATACAACTCTAGCCACCTTAAAACTGAAATAAGAATCAAGTAATGTGGTAGGGGAGAAGAGGAGGCACAGGGGAAGGGTATGTGTTTTATATAGGGCGGTGGCCAGACTATTACCATAATACCTGGGATGTTATAGTGTAGTCCAGTAAGCCAAGTGGGTACCTCAGAGTCTGACGTCAACCTCCAGTAGAGGCTTACAGAAGTCACTAACCTAGTCTCATCCAGCTTCACTGTTAGGGGGAGAAAGGCTGAGAGGAAAAATAAATTCATTTGGATAAGCTCCTACCAAGATGATATTACAATTATTGTGATAGGCTAGATTTTCCAAGGATGGAACACAGAACACCTTAGTGTCTATAAACAGAATTTTCAGATAAATGTATTAAGCTTGTATAACTTGTTGAGCAAGCTTAAAAGATAGATTCAGAAATTTTAACAGTTAGTTAAACAAGTTAAATCAATAAGGTATTTATACACGGTTCCACTTTGGAACTCAGAAATAAATCAACATTCAGTGTTTCAGTTTTTCTCTTTAGGATACTCTTTACAGTTTATCTGTTACTATCAATATATTTCTTTGTACAGGAACTTCTACCTTTTAACAAGTAAGTTCTCTTATTATCTAGAGTACTCTGTATGTATTTCAATGGGTAATATAAAGTATGAACTCATAAATGTAGTTCTTTTTGTCTCTCAGGGTGTTTGTGTACCAGTATCTTTCTTCCCAGAAACTTTCTTGCAAAGGGGCCCAGTCTCTTGTCCAGAAGTCCTGCGGTATCCTCTTCCAGGAGATCCGGTATCCCAGGAATTCAGGATTCCTCTGGTCCGGCAATGATCTGGATTTTACCTACTCCCTATCTTTAATAAATCAATAAATGAAACTAATTTAAATTGAGGCTGCATCCACAGTCACCTGGGTGTTAGTATGTTGACTGGGATCTGATGTAGAATATTGTCCCTACTCCTATCCAAAAATAAAAATTAATTGAATGTCCCTATCTAAGCCCACACAAACAATGTCCAGTCACACCTTTCACAGCCATAAAAATGTATTCCATTATGAACTCACAAATTTCCAATTTAAACCTTAAGAAAGCAGTGTCTTGCCAGAAGTCTAAAACCAGTGTCTCTCTCTCTCCCTCTGCACTGCTTCCAATAGCATGCAGCAGTGTTACTACATTTAGGATTCTAAACTGCCCAGACTCAGCAGAGCTATCTGGATTCCATCACAGGATTAAACACATTTATTTTTCAAAGAAGCTTCTCTACAGTTTCAGCTTCAAGTATTTTCAGGTTCCTTAGAGGAGCTCAATAGTTTTCCTTTTTATTTCTCAAGCTATTTCAAAGAAAGGCAGTTTCTTCTTTCCCCCCTGCTCAGAGGACTCTAAACGGCCATGCCCAGCAGAACTACCAGATCCACAGGATTTAATGTATTTCTTTTCTCTAAGATGTTTTACTACAATCTTAGTTTCCAGAGCATTTAGTTCATTGATGGAGATTAATCCAGTATTCCTCAGCAAGTTTCCAATTTATAAAGCAGGAAAAGTTTCCCTGTTTCTACTCAAGCTCAGCTCCAAGAAATCCCTTTTCAGAACTTTTTGTTTTATTTCTCAACAGTCAAAAGCTGAGCCAATTCCTTATGCTTAGAAGCTTTTTGCTACTTCAAAGAAGTCCTTAATGCAGCTCATTTCTGTTCCTTCCATCTACACTCTCTCTTAGTTCTGTCCAAACCAGAAATTTTAAAATGAAAACTCAGTCAGAAGGTTCTGCTCAAAGCTGTTTGAACAAATCCTTTCCCTTCAATACATCTTGCACACAGCAAACCTGTGCTTCACACACAGGGCACAGTTAATAAAACTCAGAGTCTATTAACATCCTGTCTTCCAATTCTCTCTCTAAGCAGGCATTAAACAATAAGCAGACCAATTACTTAACAAAGTTAAACCTTTTTAACCCAATTTCCAGTTGCCTTAGTCTTCCCCAGCATATATTCCCCCTTCCCCTTCCTCTTGTCCAGCCCCAACTGCCTCTTTGAGTTTCACTTCTGTCCTCCCAAGACCAACCTTTTAGTGGTCTTCAACTGCTAGAACTGCAAATAGTACCCCAGCACTGCTGGGGAAAAGAGCGAACCTCTTCCCTCCCCCCCCCCCCCAAATCTCCAGTTACAAGTATTTTTCTACAACAAATTGGTATATATCCTAGGTTTCTGAGCTGTTTCTGCAAGCCTCTGAAGCAGTCAATTTAAATACTGCCTCCCTGCATCAGTCTCTGCAGTTTCCCTCCTGAAATACTGCTTGCTAAAGAGATCCCTGCACTTCCCCCAGCCCCTGCACTTCTCCCAGCACAGTCAATGCTTTCCTATGGGGCCAGGACTTGTTTTTAAATTATACTTCATTTTTAGCATTAAAACAGGCTTTTTAAAGCTTGCAAATCCAGGATTACACTTCTTTTAATTTATCTGAGGCTCCAGTGCTCTCTCCGTGTCCTAGGAGTGAAGCCTTGCACCACTCATGGGGCACCAAACAGGTAATCTATTTATTTTAACCTACTGGTTACATCAAGAAGAAAGCACTCAAGTTCTTTGTATTGCCTCTTTGTTGCAAGGGATAATTAAATAATTAACACTCTCGACAGGAAGCACCGACTTCAAAACACTTTCTAAATTTTGGTGGTGGAGGCATGTGCCTCTATTGCTGACGCATAAATCCAGACCTGAGGCATTGGTCTGGGTAGACAGGGGGTGGAGTTTACAGTTATGCATGTAGATTATAAAATACGTTATTCTATGTGCGTATATGAACAAAGTATTTGCTTCATTTACACATGCTAGGGAGTAGGTGTATGTGATCACACCGACACAGAAGGCGCTTTCTCTGCCACATATGTGAGTATTTTATAAAGACAAGTAGGCATTTTTCTAAAACAGCCCCAGACTCAATGTAAATGTCAACGCCAGATTTGTAGAAAATATACATAAGCTATAATATGTATAACTTATGCATGTACATTTCGGATCTGCCTATCATTCACTCCAACTCTGCCCCTGGACTCATGGCCTTTCTAAAAACAGTAGAAAGCATTTCCTGTTTCTTGCGAGAAACAGGAAATGGTTGTTACTGCTGTTAGAAAGTCCACAGTCGGTGACTTTTGAGGCAGCACTGCCACAGGAAGAAAGGAATGTGGGAAAAAGACTGGAACCAATTCAGACCGAAAAATAAAATTGTCAGACAACAAAGGTAGAAAAACTAATTTTATTTTCAGTGTAGTGTTTGGAATATGTCAGGGTTGTTTTTAAAATGAATGTGCTATCTGTATATGCATCTTTCTGTTTCTCTGGTGTTGCAGTGCCTGGCTTCTTGGGGTATCAGTTTATTTTTTTGTTTACTTATTTCTGTTTTTAGTGGGGGGGTCCTTTATTCTGTACTTGGTGAGAGTCTATCTATGTTCTAAATGTGTGACTGAGTCCAGATATTCTGTTAGCAATGGGTTTCTATATAAGGATCTATAAGAATCTGGCTTGTTTGGTATTCCTGGTAGGTGTATGGATTTTCTAGGGCTCACAGAAATACTGATGGTGCTGCCCTTTTCTAGGTAGGCTCCTAGTTGTAAGAGTTTTGGAAGTTAATGAACATAAGAACATAAGATATGCCATCTTGGCTCAGAACAAGGTCCTGTTCCAGTATCCTGTTTCCAACAGTGGCCAATCTAAGTCACAAGTACCTAGCAGTTTCCCCAAAAGACACAGGTTCTACATTGCTTGTACTGGGGCAAGCAGTGGATTACCTGGGCCCCTTTAATATTGGTTTATGGACCTTTCCTTCAGGAACTTGTCCAAACCTTTTTTAAACCTGGCTACACTAACAGCTTTTACTACATCCTTCAGTAACAAATTCCAGAGTGATTACACATTGAGTGAAAAAATATTTTCTCTTATTAGTCTTAAATAGGTTACCCTGTAACTTCATTGCATGTCCCCTAGTCTTTCTATATTCTGATGATGTAAACAATCGATCTATGTTTACCCGTTCCACTCCATTCATTAATTTATAGACCTCTATCATATCTCCCCTCAGCTCTCTTTTCCAGCTTGAAGAGCCCTAATCTTTTTAGCCTCTCTTCATAGGTACAGTCAAACCTCGGTTTTCATGATTAATCCGTTTGAAAAAGTCTGACTAAAACCGAAACGTATGAAAACTGAAGCAATATTTACAATAAGAAATAATGTAAATCCAATTAATCCATTCCAGACACCCAAAATTATTCATAAAAAATACATTTTATAGAGAATAACTATATTTTTACATACAGAAAACAATGAGAAATAAATATAAATGACTAATGAAATGGATAAATGAACATTTAACATCACTGAAAGCAAGCTAAGTACAGTACTGTACAGTACAGTATGTTAACATCTGGCCTTAGCCACCCCTGACAAGCTGCTGTGCCCAGCTCTCTTCGGAATCACATTGGATTCAGCCCATTAAAATACCTTTACATTATCTGCTCAATGTTTCAGAATGGCAGAAAATCTTAATGATATAGCTTCAGATGTACCCTGCAAGAGAAAGAACTGCCTCCCACATTCATGCAACATCTCCTGCTTACGTTGACAGTTTTTCTTCCCTGCTACCTCCGAGCCTGAGGGGGCGCTCCAGAGAACGGGCAGACGGTGGATGAGATCGGGGCCTTCCTCTCTGCGCAATCCTTGCCTCTCTAACTCTGATCAGGCTCGAGGATGTGTTTCATTTACGTGCTCAGCTGGCTTTCGCTTCTCATCACGCTGGCGATCGGTGAGTCCGGGGGGCAGTGCTGCTGGGACCGGGTGGGCGTTCTGGCAGTGTATACAGACCGGTGTGCAGCGCGAGGGTGTATGTATTTACAGTACTGTAATTTACGAAAACCGAGGCAATGTACGAGAACCGGGACAAAATCTCAGTCAAAAAAGACGTTGAAAACCGAAGCGTATGAAAACCGGGTCAAATGAAAACCGAGGTTTGACTGTATATCCTTCCATCCCCTTTACCATTTTAGTGGCTCTTCTCTGTACCTTTTCTAATAACGCTATATCCTTTTAAAGTACAGTGACCAGAATTTCACACAATATTCAAGGTGCATTCGCACCATGGAACGATGCAGAGGCATTATAATATCATTGGCTCTATTCCCCATTCCTTTCCTTATGGTTCCTAGCATTCTATTTGCTTTCTAGGCCTCTGCTGCACACTGGGGAAAGAGTTTCAATATGTTATCCACGATGACACCTAAATCTTTTTCCTAGGTGCTGGTTCCCAATGTGGAATCTTGCATCGGGTAACCAGAGTTTGGGGTATGTTTACTAAACCGTCCTAATGTTACCAGCGCTAGCTGCAACGATAATGTGAAGAATGCCATATAAGGAGTGGGCGTTCCAGTCCTAAGGTAGCAAGAATATGTATCGCGCGATAGTGGGAGCCGTGGCACGTTAACGCATATTAACCCTAAGTACATGCCAGTGCAGTGTTAGAAGCTATAACGATGTAGCCCACTGGTTACTGCAATGACTGTGAAAGCAGAGATCATGGATTCAATCCTGCAGTGGTGTAATCTAAAAAGGCTATCTGAGGCATTTTCTTTTAATTTAAATCAGTGCTGCCAGCAAAAACACACTCACAGTGCCATAACCTAAGGTGCCTCATAAGGTGCCCTATAAGGCGCCTCATAGGTCACATTATAACGTGCCCTATCTGCCAAGACACCCTATAATGAGCCCTATAGGGTGCTGTATAGGGCGCCTTACAGGGTGCCTATGAGGCACCTTAGGCTATAGCACTGTGAGGGTGTTTCTGCTGGCAGTACTGATTTAAATTAAAAGAAAATGCCTCAGACAGCCTTTTTAGATAACACCACTGCAGGATTGAACCCATGATCTCTGCCCCCACAGTCATTAAAGTAACCAGTAGGCTACATCTCTATAGCTACTACCACACTGCTGGCTGGTTACAGAAAGATTGCAGGTCACCACACAACCTGTTTGCTGTGATTACCAGTATAGGGTAAACCCACCCATACCCATGATGCACTGCACATGCAGATCAGCACTCTACAGCAGATCACATAATGGGGTATGCACCCCCACAGTGCCTAGGCCTGGTAGGGGGAACTTACCATGTGTGTTACTGGCACAGAGTAGCTACAGACCGTGACATTCTGCGGGTCCTGTGCTCACCCCGAGGGTGAGGTGGGACACCCAGCACCAGGTCCGCAGCACCTGGCTTGGCTGAGATAGGCTGTGCTGCAAGTCCCCATCAGTGCCAGTGTGTGATAGGTTCTTGCAGACACACTTAGGATACACCTGTGTCCATATGTATTTCCCAGTCACGTCTAGCCCTTGTGGACTATGATGCACCCAGAATAG
Source organism: Ichthyophis bannanicus (assembly GCA_033557465.1). Lineage (NCBI taxonomy): Eukaryota > Metazoa > Chordata > Amphibia > Gymnophiona > Ichthyophiidae > Ichthyophis > Ichthyophis bannanicus. Next base: position 1,311,972,360 of record CM066031.1, read on the forward strand.
TGCATATCCTGTGTGGGTGCCATGGTCACATGTTATAGATGAAGGGGGGTGTTTGGATGCAAAAGCGGATTATGTAGCACCACCCAACCCGCCCTCTGTGGCTTGGGGTGGGGGGGACAGGATCTCCCACCAACAGATCCACATTGTACATCTCTGCAATGGTGGCAGTAGAGAGGGCCATCAACCCCAGTCCTGCTGGGGAACAGGCACACTACAGGGCAATCAATGCAGATCTGTATGCATCACATAAGGCACTGGCAGACAGGCAGAACGCTGGAGAAGCTCAGCTGCCCCCCACCACTATCTGACATTCACCAGCAGAGGGCACAGTCAGTCTCCACCCACTGCGTCCTGCAAGGTGTTCCAGCCATACACATGCTAACTGCAGACAGTCTGCTAACTAGTACATAGAGCATGTTCCTGGAGGAACTGTGTGCACCCAAAAATGGGATGTGAGCAAACACACCAAGCAGGTTTGTCAGTGATTAGGCCCCAGAAAAGAGAACCCATAAATATCACTTGAGAAAAATGCTGCATAGCAGTATGGGGGAACCTAGCCATGCCGTGGTCACTGCTCAGTCAGGGTGAGAGTGACCTCCCAGCATGACATGCTGTGGACACCCTGTCCGTGCAGGTGGTGGTCGGGCACTACAATGTCCCAGCCATTGCCCTATACCCTGTGCAGATGCATCCTGTCCAGACCACCCTGTCCGGGCCATAAACACAGTACCTTGCTCCTCATTATGCACATTGGCAGGCTAACACTGGAAACAGTGCAAGCAGTGTGGGCTCAGTAAGGTGTGGGCAGCCACAACACACTGGATAGACATACACACACTCCCACACCAATGCCAGCATTGTGCAAATATGGAGGTTTGTGGCAGCCCTGGCCGCCTCACCAGTCCTGGGCACAGTACGGGCATTGCTATGTTATGCAATACTGTTGGTGTCACTCCCGGGGGTGGTAAACACTGTCAGAAGCAATAACTGAAACACACTCCACAGATATCAGAAAGGTTGCTATGATGAATCTCTATCAACAAATCGTGTTTAACTTAGGATTTGTTAGCTGACATTAATCATAGCAACCTTTTGATATATGTGGAACATGTTCCCAAGTGTAGGACGACATTGCTAAGGTATGCAGGTGCCAGTATTGGGAGATGCTGCTCCGCGCAGGGCCCAACAGCCTGACTCTCCATGAGGCTTTGGATAATGGAGCCTGGGGGTGTGGGTGTTTCTGCCCCTGTTTGCCGCTGCTCTAGGGCAGAGGTTCCCAACTCCGGTCCTGGTGGGCCAAACACTGTACAGGTTTTAATGCTCTCCCTAATGAATATGCATGTGATACATTTGCATACAATGGGGCGGTGCATACAAATGCAGCACAGGCATATTTATTAGGGACAGCATGAAATCTGAATGGTGTTTGGCACTCCAGGACTGGATTTGGGAAACTCTGCTATAGGGATTGCATATGTTTATGGTGTCTGTGCTCTGTAGGGTAAAATATAGGCATTTCAGGCATGTTTATTTTATCTGCAATAAAGGTTCCATCTTTATTACCATGGTTTAGTACTGGGTAAAATATGGGGACAAGGTTGGTAGAAGCCACAGCTGGGACTTGAACCTGTGACCTTCTGCCCCTGAACACACTGATTGTGTGTACTGCACCAAACTGTTCGTCAGGCAGACCTTGTCTGTTGCAGTGCACGGCACCCACCTAAATGGGGCTTGGCCGTGGTCTGGTGTGGTCAGATGACACTGCCTCCTCCGCCACCAGCACCCCTCCGCCACCATGCTGACTTGCCCTTATGCCGGTGGTGCTGGTGGTGCACAGTCCCAGGCCATCCAGTGTGCCGGTAGGCAGCTGCCTATGGTGTGGGTTGTTGGGTAGGGGTGCCTACATGGACATGTGTGCTTCCCCCCGGCACCGTCTGCCAATGTTATGTGCCCTTGGGGGTACCGGCTGGGTAATATCCCCTGTGACACTGTGGGACACACACTCGTGCCCATGTTGGACCCTCATCAGTTGCTGTCTTGCTGCTTTACAGTTTCATCATTCCTATGTGCCACCTAGGCTTCTGCCTAGTCCTCACTGTGCCCCAGCTGGACCACAGCATGTGTCGCCTGCAGCCCCCTGTATCCCATTTACAGCAGCAGTACAGTTGCCGTTTCCTACGTGCCCACTCTGCTGTTGTTGCACATGTGCACGCCATAACAAACCTGCCCAATATAAACAACAACAACCCTGATCACCGCTATTTCAATGTGGGATCATTCACTTTGTAGGGGGACAGAGCATAGACCCTTCCAAACATGATATCTTCCTTTTTACGCTTTGTCAGTAGTGTTGCTTTATGTTTATCATTAATATCACTATTGGCCAGCTTGGTTATTGGGATTTCAAATGTGGTTCTGGTAATTTTATATGTTTATTTGCCTTTTTGGTTCCTGCACATGTATCACTACTATCACTTTTCTGGTTTTCCCTGCCTTTGCTGTACATTGCTGACTGAAATGGTTTCTCTCTCCTGCAAATGTGCCTAGCGCGAGGTTTTCACTGGCGCTAATTTTCAGAGCTTTATTTCACGGCGTTAGTGTGCATGGATCCACTCCCCGCCCACTCTCCGCCTATTGACCTCTTCTCTCTGCCCCTGGGGAGCCTTACTCCACCCTCTGGGGTGCCTTTCTCCTCCCTCTGCGCACCTCACCGCCGCCAGAGACATTATCGCGTGATAACATCGCCGCTGCCACGTTAAGACGGTTTAGTAAACATACCCCTTTGGGTTGTTCTTTCCTAGGTGCATAACTTTGCACTTGTCCACATAGCGCTGTTATGGAATGGTAGATTTGCTCTATACGTCCTTTGTTGTGGTTCTCACTTTTTCATTTTGTTTCCTGCATGGTGTCAATAGTAGGGTGTTGGTGGGGGGAGAGGGGTACTAGAATATTGATAGTCTTTTAATGTTTGCAGTTTTGTTGTCTTGATGCTGCTTGACTGGTCTTAAATTATGAATATTTTGTCATCTCAGATTCAAGGAAATCTCATACTTTAAGAGAAAATCTCTGTTTAAATTTCTCTTGTGACCTGATAGCTGATTTCTGGGGTTTTCCAACTCTGGCACAGTCTAATCTGGCCCGAGCATCATGATTTGAATTCATAGCTACCAGGACATTTCACATTATATAGCTTCTCTCTTTATCATTAAAAGGTCTTAGCACTGACTAAATAAGTCCAGTTGTTGTTGTAATGCAAATACTTATGCAAATGAGGCCCTGCAATGATTCTCTGCACATGACCCTGCATTACTCTTTGGCCACCCCTGCCTGTACTTGCCCACTCTGAAAGTGCGTACCTCCTGATGCACATACTTCTAGAATAGCACTTGCCTAAACTATTGAATATAGATGACGTATGCATTGTGGCCTGGAGGGACCACAGGAGGTTATAGCATAGCCAAATCTTGTCAAAGTTGAGGAGAGAGCCTGGGTCAAATAGGAGGGGGAAGAGTTAGACTCAGGTACTGGGGAAACAGGTCAGGGCTCCTTTAAACTCCAAGTCTCCTAACCCAGATTCATGCTCCTATTCAACTCTGGTAACCTACTTGTAAGAGAAAGATGGCCGGGTGGAGGAGAGGATTTCCCCCGACTAGTAACTGATGACCTCACATCCCTCTGAAGTAGCTGGGTCAGAAGTAGCCATGCTTGAAGAGGAATTTGTTGATGGACATTGAAACCTCTGCTATAAGGTATGGAGCCTATGGACTGCACTTTAATCAAAAGATATGTCTGTTTTGGTGACTGAGAGAGAGGAATACGTTATTTGAACAGTGCTGCTCTGTCCTCGGACAATTTGAGAGTGGGGCAAGCAAATTAAAGCTCATGAAGTTTAGAGCTTGCTCACCAGAGGGTGGTGAATGTCTTCTCAACTAAGCTTAAGAGCAGAGAGAAGAGTCTACTAAAGGGTTTGAATTTACAAGTATGGAATTAGTGTAAATACTACTGCACAAATGTGGAGCTATTATAGAAAGCCTTTTGAGAACTGGGAAACTTAAGGGAGAATGTTTTGACTCATTTAAGTGTGGTGCACTGTTAGGGGACCATTGACCAGGCTGAAAACAGCAGCAGGAGTTGCAGCCACAAATCCTGGACCAGACCAGCTATCTACAATGCCCCAAGTCTGAAAAGCTCTGGCAAGCAAAGGAAATGTTGTAGGAATGGGTCGAGTCCCTCTGTTCGTTCTTGTTCTGGAGGGTTTTAACTAACTGACAGAGGATTTAAAGCCTGAAAAGTTGTATGCACATCAGAATGATGTGATGGTATTTGGAACTACCTTTGTTCCAAAACAACGGAGAGCTACCAGAAGCTGAAATGTAGCTAAGTGGTGAATGATTTGAAGGCAGGGAACCTTACTTGTTGCTGGAGATAAGCAAGAGGAAGTTGTTACAGAAATCTAGAAGGGACTTGAACTGTCCTCAGTGGCTGACACTACAGTCTTACCTACACCTGCAGCTAGAAGATTTGGTTGGCATAAATAAAACATTCTTGGGGTCTAAACCGCTTTTGTGATGTTTGAGTCTCCTCTATACCTATTTGGAAAGAAATGTCAGACCATGGTTTGGATCATATGGCATCAGCAGAGCATCCCTAGTGGTGACAGCATGTTGATGGCATATAACTTTGCCCAGTTTGTTATAAAATTACCTCCATAATGCCCAACAAGATGGACATTTTGCATGTGGGAAATGTTCTGTATGTCTTCAGTTTCATAATGGTTTCCAGTTACTTCTGTCAGTTTCTCATTCTGTTATCCTTCATTGTAAGTCTATATGGAGTGTCATGTCAACATAATGAATATGCAAAGCAAACGTCATCAAGAAGAGATCAGTGCTTGTGTGAAGACTGGGAATGTGCCTTGCTTGGCCATGTGAAAAAAGGAATAAGAATGTTGAAATTTCAATGCACTTATATGGACTAATGAGTATGCATAGAATTCAAAAACTGAAAGATTTTCTAACTAGTACACAAAACGTGGTCAACAAAAATCACCTTCAACAAGGCTCCTTCTCACTCCTTATTTTAAATAAGCTTTACCACAGCTAATATCTCTAAGGTAATTCATAGGGGCTCAAATCTTACAGCAGTTACAAATGTTTTGGGATGTATTTTTGATGAATTTATGGATGTTGCAACTGATTCACTTAGAAATAAATAGGAGGTTTAAAATTGATTGATATCTGCTGCCAGAGAGCAATAAAGTTGGTCAGGACAGCCTATATACAGTACGATACCTTGTTTGTTATCTCTATATGTTTTTTATTCGTACTCACTTTCCTGTCTCAATAGTATAGTTCCTTTCCTTCTTTTTATTTTGGATTGGGTATCACCTTGCCGTGTAACTAAAGGCAGTAACTTAAATAACAAAAACCCATAAACCATATCTTCCTTAATAAAAATTTTAAACTCAATAATTATTATTTATAAATTTAAGGAACTCATAAATAAGAAAGCGTTTACCTTCATTTCTCATTGACCCACATCATTGATCCCTTTTTTTGTATTTTGGTTTTGATTCTGAACCAAGGATTTGGTAATTTTAAAAAGGATTTTTGTGTATACACACCATTATACATGATGCTTATCAAAATTATCTCATGCATTCAAAAGTTTGCAATGATAAGAACACACAATCTATATGTGATTTTGTAGTAGACATGTTCAGGGCTGGATTTTGGGCAGAGTTGCAATTTGTGTGCATACTTTAAAATTTACACTTTCTCTTGAGCACGTGTAAATGCCTATAGTTTCACATCAGCCACAATATCTGTAGTTGTACTTCGGCAAAATTTATAAAGACACATACAGTGTAACCCCCCCTCCCCCCCTCCGTGGGGTTAAGTTTGTTTGAGAGGGGGTTAAGTACCTTGTGAGGTTAAGTTTTTGTTGGAACTGTGCGGTGCCCGAGGAGTGTGCACATTTACATTTGGATGTATTAGAATGTGTGAGTTAGCTGAGGGAGAAGTCTGTTTGTGTACAGGAGTATATTTATTTCTTTGAACAGAGAGAACTCTTGTGCTTGAAGTTGTACAGACTGACGTTTGGATTTTTTTTTTGTGATCCTGAGTGAGGAAAACAGCAGTTTGAATTGTGTTTGAAGATGTGCTGTTATGCATTTGTAAGAGTATCTATTGGAGATACATTGTATTGGAAGTGTGAAACTGGAGTTTGGGTTTAGAGACTTCAGGCTAACTGGAGATGGTCCTGATGAGGAGAGGTTTTGAACAGTGTAGGTGGAGACTCTGTTGGTTGTGAAACCAGAGGTTTTTACCAAAGATTTTCTTGGGAGTTCTCTGCTAGAAACAGACAGAGTGTAATTGTTAGAGGTTTCTTAAGCAGAGCTGTGTTTTTAGTAATCTGTATTTTGAAGTGTTTGAAGTCATAAAGCCAATCAGCACACTAAGAAATTTCCTGCAGTGACTGAGAGAGTTAAAGGCAGAAACTTGGAATGTATTTAAAAACTGCTTTGTTTGTGATAGTGAATGTTTGAAAGAAAGCTCTGTTAAAGATAAAGTAATATTGGTGAACAGGTTTTCTTTGTCAGGGACAATTCAGGAACTTGTTGTTCTCCCAGGGCAAGCAGGATGAGTCAGCCACAAGTGGGTGATGTCATCCGACGGAGCCAGAGATGGAATACTCTCACTAGCCCAGAGGGCTTTAGCCCCCTGGGCATGACCACTAGCCCCACCTCCGGATCCGCCCCTAGCTGGCCAGTCTTCGTCTTCCGCCTTGCCAGTAAGACGTTTTTTTATTTTGCTCTCACCTTAACTTGCAATGAAGAAACCCGGATTCAAGAAATGCCCTGCCTGCTCCAGGAAGATGGCAAATTCTGACTCCCACCATCTCTGCTTGCGCTGCCTGGGAAGCGATCACATCGTGGAGGGCTGTTCTGCCTGTGGCCGCATGTCCCCCCGGGCCCTGAAGTCACGCCGGCATGCCCTCAGAGAATTTCTTGCTCCCGCGGTGGTGAGTACTCCCGCTGCCATCATCAATTCTGCATCCGTTGCTGCCTCCTCCGTTGCCGCTGTGACTGCTGTGGCTGCTCTGGCCGGGAACGCGCCGTGTTCGGCCTCCGTTCCCCGCCGCGATGCTTTTTCCCCTCCGGACATGTGCGTCCCGATGGAGGTGTACATCTTGCCTTCTGCTTCCTCTGACCCACTTCCTGCAGCTGCGATGACTACTTCCTATCCTGGACCCGCCCCTTCTCAGCGCAGACTCCACGGGACAGAGCACCACGACACAGAAATCCTGCCTCTCAACTCCCACCCTGCCAGACGTGATGATCACCAGCGCCGACCCCACAAATGGCGCAGACATTCTCCCCATCACCGGGCAGCTCCAGGAGGCGGAGCCGCTCCCGGAGCTCTCATCGTCGATCGGGCAGAAGGCAGAACAACCAGCACAGACACTACTCTCAGTGCAGACATAGTCTCAAGGAGCGCAGACGCCGCAGAGACAGCAGCTCTAGTTCTGGATCTTCATACTGCCAAGGCAGGAGTCTCAGGCACTGCAGTCACAGTTCCTCCCACTCCCATGGCTCTTTCTCCAGCAGCCCAGACCAGAATGCTCCTTCGTCTGCTAACTCTGCCTATGTGGCTTCCTGCAGCTCTGAGAACTCCGAGCTCTGCCTACCTGCGTCCCCGGTGCTACCAGTCCCTCTCGAAGACACCAGCCGACCTCTCCTCGCTCAGGCACAGACGACTCTGTCCTCCGAAAGCGCTCCAGACACTTTGCTACTCCTTCAGGGCATGCTTCAGCAGTGGGCGTCAGCTCTCTCCAACCTGTCTTCCTCGCAGGCCCAGCCCCTGGCACCACCGGCAGCAACCACCAACCAGTCAACGGTTCCACCTCTGCAGGAGCAACAGTCCACACCAGCTGCACCGGACAGCCTGGAACAGTCTCGCCTTCAAGAGACCCCTGAGGATCCTTCACTATCACGGACCTCCTCCCATGCTGACCAGGACAACCACTCAGGACCACCCAACCCCCCTGAGGATTTAACCTACGCGAAATTCGTCCGGAAGGTCCTCGCAGCTTTATCCATCACTCCCGCTGATGCGGTAGATCAACGAGATGAGGTTCAAAGCGCCCTCAAGTTTGTGGATTCCCCCAAGACCATCTCTGCACTGCCAGTCCACCAGCTTCTCCATGAGAACCTCACAAGACTATGGTAGACTCCTGCATCTAACCACTCATGCCCACGGAAATTGGACTCCAAGTATGTGGTAGAGCCTGTACCGGGGTTTGACAAGCAGCACCTACCCCAGCAATCCATTGTCGTGGAATCCGCCCTCAAGCGGTCTAAATCCTCACCCACCTCTACCAATGTCCCCCCCCCCCCCGGAAAGGACAACAAGCTCCTAGATGATGTCGCAAAGCGGATTTACCAGGGATCTATGCTAAACGCCAGGATTTCCGCTCACCTCTTTCAGCATGCCAAATACCAGGACACCTTGCTGGCCAATATAAGAACTGCTGCCAAGGACACAGAGCTTCCGCCAGCACTCCTATCTGCTCTTGCTGACCTTGAGGAATGCACCAAACACCAAGGTCGCGCTGCACATGACGCTTTTGAGACAGCCTCCAGAGTGGCTGGAACTGCCATCTCCACTCGCCGGCTTGCTTGGCTCTGGGCCTCGGGCCTGCAGCCCGATTCCCACGACAAGCTTGCTGACACACCCTGCACGGGCGACTCCCTCTTTGGTGATAAAGTCAAGGAGACAGTGATCGACATGCGCAAGTGCTGCACCACGCTCAAGACTCTAGAGGAGGGCTCCGAGCACTCTAAACCCTACCGCAAAGGAAGCTTCAACGCCTCTTCTGCTCCCAAGCATTATAACTCCTACCACAGGTGGCAGCAGCAGCCACGCTACAAACAGCAGCACTACCAATCCTCGTATAGGCAGAAACCTCACCAACGTGAACGCTCATCAAAGAAAGCACCCTCCGCGCCTGCCAAAACCAACCCTGGTTTTTGACTCACCGCCCCGTCAGCACCTTCTGACAGGGGGACGCTTATCCGCCTTTCTTCGTTCCTGGGAGCTGATTACCACGGACCAATGGGTCCTCTCAATCATCAAACACGGTTACCGCATCAACTTCTCCTCAAAGCCACCCACGCGGCCGCCCTCAGTGACCACCGTACCCTCCCAGCACCTAGAGGCCATGGACTCAGAGATCAAAGCCTTACTTGCCTCGAAGGCCATCGAGCCTGTTCCCCCAGGTGAGACCCGCAAGGGCTTCTACTCCAGATACTTCCTTGTTCCCAAGAAGTCCGGGGGGATGCGGCCCATCCTCGATCTGCGGAAGCTCAACAGGTGCATAGCCAAGGAGAAGTTCAGGATGCACTCCCTGTCCTCCATCTTGCCCCTCATTCAACCTATGGAGTGGCTTGCATCCCTGGACCTCCAGGACGCCTACACTCACATTCCAATGCACCCTCATCACAGGAAATTTCTGCGATTCAGGGTAGCGGACAGACACTACCAATACAGAGTTCTCCCCTTCGGTTTGTCAACTGCTCCGAGAGTCTTCACCAAATGTGTAGCGGTAGTTGCCGCCCACCTACGCAAAAAAGGGGTATGTGTCTTCCCCTACCTGGACGATTGGCTATTCTCGGCCCCATCTCCAGAGGAACTGCAGAGGGCTGTCAGGAAAGCCATCTCGCTTCTCTCCTCACTGGGATTCCTAGTCAACTACCCGAAGTCTCATCTCTCCCCAACGCAGCGTCTGGAGTTCATCGGTGCTCAAATCGACACCGCGCTATCAAAGGCTTTCTTGCCTCACAACAGGAAGGAGGCCATCTGCGCACTCGCTCTACAAGTCCTCAACGCCATGCACTCATCCGCCCGATTGATCCTGCGCCTTCTTGGGCACATGGCAGCCGCCACACATGTCCTTCTTATGGCGAGGCTACGGATGCGTGTTCTCCAGTGGCACCTACGCACCCATTGGTGCCAACACACTCACCCCTTGTCCTCCCCGATCCCCAGGGACCCACGAATGGACAAGGCGATCAGCTGGTGGAACACTCCGCCAATCTCTCACAGGGCAAGCGCCTGCAGGCCATGACCCCCGAGATCACAGTGACCACGGATGCCTCAGCTCTAGGATGGGGAGCCCACTGTGCGGACACGCACACACAAGGATCTTGGTCCATCCCCGAGAGGAATCTCCACATCAACGTCCTCGAGCTCAGAGCTGTCCGCCTTGCCCTCCTGGCCTTTCAGGATCTCGTCAAGGGAAAAGCAATCAAGATACAGACCGACAATCAAGTCGCCATGTACTACTTAAACAAACAGGGAGGCACGGGTTCACGCACTCTGTGCAGAGAAGCCCTCCTCACCTGGAAACTAGCCCTCTTGCTCCAATGCACCTCCAGGCCTGTTACCTACCGGGAGAGGAGAACGTCATAGCAGATCGCCTCAGCAGACAGCTAAGTCCTCACGAATGGACACTTCACAAAGACGTGTCTTCTTTTCTCTTCAGGGAGTGGGGCCTGCCCCAAATCGACCTCTTCGCCTCCCAAGAGAATGCCAAATGCCCCCTCTTCTGCTCGAAAAGACCGTCTCCGCACAGACTAGCAGCGGACGCCTTTGATGTGACATGGGACAGCTGGGCCTTGGTTTATGCGTTCCCGCGAACTCCGCTCATCGCACGGACAATCCAACGGATCATCAGGGACTGGGCCAAGATCATTCTGATCGTTCCTTCCTGGCCCAGGCAAATCTGGTTCCCATATCTCCAACGCCTGGCAGTGGCCCCTCCCATCCAACTACCCCTGCGATCGGACTTGCTATCACAGGACGGCGGCGCAATGCTCCACCCCAACTTGAGGATGCTATCTCTGTCGGCCTGGAAGCTGAAAGGCTAGCTCTGGCACCCCTCAACCTAACGACCGAGGTACAGCAGATCATACTAGCAGCCCGGTGCCCTTCCACAAGAAAATCTTACAGCCTCAAGTGGCGGCGCTTCTCCATCTGGTGCGCGGCTCGGCACATCGACCCTTTCTCTTGTCCCATGCCGCAGCTCCTCCAATACCTTGAGTCACTCTCTTCCCTCGGCCTGAAGACTCAGTCCATCAGGGTCCATTTGTCCGCCATTGCGGCCTTCCATCACCGCGTTGGTGACTCCTCAGTAGCAAAAATGCCCATCGTGACCAGCTTTATGAGAGGCTTATCCAATCTACACCCTCCCCTGAGGGAACCCGTGCCCACATGGGACCTTAATGTCGTCCTCAATCAGCTAACGGAGGAGCCCTTCGAGCCCATTCAGTCAGCGGCTTTGAAGTTCGCATCCTGGAATACATTGTTCCTTGTCGCAATTACTTCAGCCAGGCGGATCAGTGAAATGCATGCTCTCGTGGCCTACCCGCCTTATACCATCTTTCACCTCGACCGCGTCTGCCTTCGGACACACCCCAAGTTTGTTCCCAAGGTGGTGTCCTCCTTCCACATCAATCAAACCATTGAGCTGCCCTGCTTCCTCCCAGGACTGCATTCCAGCCCGGAGAAACAACGCCTGCAAACACTGGACTGCGTCAGGGCCCTACGGTGCTACCTCGATAGAACTGCACCATTGCGCAAAGGGTCACAGCTCTTCGTGTCATACGACCCCAACAAGCCGGGCCTACCAGTTTCCAAGCACACACTCTCTGGCTGGATCTCCGCCTGCATCTCCTTCTGCCTTTCTCGCGCTGGGGCTAGCCCCACCGCGGGCATCACAGCACATCACCTGCGGGCCTTGGCCGCCTCCATCGCAAACCTCCACTCCGTTCCTATACCTGACATCTGCAAAGCCGCCACGTGGTCATCTGTGCAGACTTTCCAGAGGCACTACTGCCTCGACAGAGCCGATCACGGAGGCTCCGCTTTCGGGCTAGCAGTGCTTTCTACTGCCAACCCCTCTACAGGCCAGGTACTCTTGAATGACTGCACTGATTGATGCCTTGTTGGTGTCACGGCACCTTATTGATTTTGAAAGATGTCTCTGCACCTTTTGCCTTGACCGATTGCTGATGTATCATTGTTCCATGCACCTTGTTGCCTTTAACTGATTGTTACTTGACATCATTGTGCCCTGTTCTGCTCTGCTTACCTCAATGAATACGCTGCCCTTGCCTGCTGGCTCCTGGGCCGCTTGTTTTCTTGTTTGCTGTGCACTGTTCTTGTTGTTGCTGTTGTTGCACTTCTTGCATTGTTGATTGATTGTTGTTTACGCTCTATTCTGTTACCGCACTAATGCGTTTTTGCACAGCCTGTCAGTTGACTATAACCACGCATGCATTAAAACTACTTGCACCTTATTATGCGTGGTCCGTTCTTCAGTCCCTCCCCGCCGCTGCATATGTAGCTGGGGAGACACCACTTGTGGCTGACTCATCCTGCTTGCCCTGGGAGAAAACCGAGTTACTTACCTGTAACTTGAGTTCTCCAGGGACAGCAGGATAAGTCAGCCACACCTTCCCTCCCTCCTCCCCGGCGGGGAACTCCTGTTCGCGATCCGCTTCCTAGCCTGAGTACCGCTTCAGCTTGGGAAACCTGACCAGCTAGGGGCGGATCCGGAGGTGGGGCTAGTGGTCATGCCCAGGGGGCTAAAGCCCTCTGGGCTAGTGAGAGTATTCCGTCTCTGGCTCCGTCGGATGACGTCACCCACTTGTGACTGACTTATCCTGCTGTCCCTGGAGAACTCACGTTACAGGTAAGTAACTCGGTTTTTCACCAGTATTGGTACAGTATTGGTACAGCTTTGGTACAGCATTGGAACAGAAATGTGTAGAGGCTAAGCTTTGTGGAATAGTTATAGACAACTGCCATTCTGAGTTTTGAAGACTAAGATTAGATGCAAGGTGTGTTATGTCAAAAGAAAGTTTGGTAAGCACTTCAGCATAGGAATTAAAGTACTGTCAGGTGAAATTTAGTTAGGGACTTTGATTAATTTTATTTTTATTAGTTAGGGAAATAATTTTATTTTGAAGAGCAATAATACATTGGAATGTTGTGAAAACTGAAGTAGAAAGTTAGGGTTTTGCCTCCTGTGATTTTCTTTAAGATAGGGAGACAGGTCACCAGATTTCCAAGGTTCCTGAGGAGCAGTGTTCCTGCGCGAATTCTGGGCCCCAACTCTTCAACCTTCACAGTCATCCAGATGAAAGATATCATCCACAAACATCAGGAAAAAGCTAAGTGAAGCTCTGGACAGTTTTGTAGTATAAACAAAGGAGAAAGAGAGAGTAAGAAAAGAGAGAGAACTACTTCCTGTTTCTTAGTTTTGTAATATGCTGTTGTTATAAAGGAAAGGAAAGTTACAAGAAGTTCCGAATTCAGGAGACAACTATAGAAGGTTGAGAGAGAAATAAACTTTGGAATGCTGCATAGTCAGAATAGTTGTGCAATTGTTTAGAAAACTTAGAGAAAACTTTATAAGAGTTGTAAAGAATTGTGGTTATTGTTAATTAATACTATCTGTTAATACAATAAATACTGAAATGCAAGAAGGGTTATTCTCTTATGTTCATCTGACTGAATAGAAAGATGATTTCAGCTGAAGGTACAGTAGGGTGTTAGAACCTGCGAGAAATAAATATTAAGATACCTTGCTGTAGCTTCATTTTTTTTAATTTTATTCTTAACATCTAAGTTTACCTATTGTAAACTTCCTTCCTTGTTTCCCCCCCCCCCCCGATACCTTTTGAAGGTACCGGTGTGTACTGCAACCCACCCCCCCCCCCCTCCTCCTTGGCCCGCTTTGCAGGTCTGGTGCCGACGCCCGATGGCCACCGACTACACAAAAGAGGAAGCTACATCAGGGCATGCGGTATCAGGTCGCCTGCAAGGGCGAGGAGGAGGACGCACACACGCGACAAGGGGGCGGGCTACAGGTTTTTGGCATAGTCGGCAGGATACAGACAGGATACAGGCAGGATACAGACAGGATTCAGGCAGGATTTGAATTTAAATTGCTCACTCTGACTTTTTTTTAGAGTTTAAGCTGAATAATTTACAAGTTTTAGAAAATTTTTGTAACGCTGGAAGAGCCCTTCAATAACTTTGTTTTGGGTGTGTTTGACAATTATTTAGTCGGGAGAGTAAGTTCTGTTTCGCAACAACATTTGTTTCCTTAAATTAAATAACTAAAATTTAAAAAAAAAATTAAAAATTAAAAAATTTTTTGAAGCTGGAATTGGAAGCTGGATCCAGTGGAATTCGAATGCCTCAGATAAGTACTAATACAGTAGTAATCCCTCATGAACACATGATTCTGAAATTTTCAGGGTTCCAGAAGGAAACTTCAGATTTAACTGTGGAAGAGTGGATAGAAAAAGTGAGAGTTAGGATGAGAATTTTAAACATTTCTCCGGAAGACCAAGTAGACGTTATCAGAGATCATCTGAAAGGTCTAGCAGCTGATACCGTGAAATATTCTTTATCTACAGACTGTACTGTGGAGGAGATTTTTGAAATTTTAAAACAGGTGTACGGAGATAAAGTTGCTTTGGGAATAAGGATACAAGAATTTTACAATGCCAAACAGGAAGAAAAAGAAACTATTAGAGTTTACAGGTATAAACTACAACAAAAGATGGATGTAATTTTAAAAAGAGATGGCAGAAGAATGGGAACGCTGGAGGAAACCTTAAAAGAACAGTTTATTCTGGGGTTAAGAGATACCTCATTGAAAAGGGAGATCACTAAACGAAATGAAGACAACCCAGGGTTGGAATTTTCAGAACTGTTGCATGTCGCCATAAGGTGGGCGGGAGAAGAGAGAGTACCGGACGTGGTAGAGCCGAAGAAAATTCTCCAGAGGCCTAGAGAAGATGCGGGTGATGGTGCAAGTAGGGATACTACTGCAGCAATGATTGGGCAACTGACTCGGTTGTTTACTCAGTGGACTGAGCGACAAGAACAAGAGTGGGAGATGCAGAGACGAGAAAGATGGAATAGAGGAATACAGAAGGAATATAATAACTGTAGAACCGGTGATCCTCAAGCCAGGAGGAGAGATTTCGTTTTGGGAGAAAATTTAAGAAGAACATCCTGAGAACAAATTATCTGCTTTAAATGTCAAGAACCGGGACATATAGCTCGACAGTGCAGGAGTGAAAAATTTCGGCAAGTACCTCATTTTGATAGTGGGAATGGGAGTCTAAACAGTAGTGGTATACCAAGTACCAGCAATGAATCGCTTAAAAGAAGTCAACTGAGTGATTCCATAGACAAAGAGATTGGACGAAAAGCTGTGGTAAAAGGACAAGTGACTGAAACCAAGAGGGAAAAATCTGAAGAAAAATTATTTGGAGAACAGGCAGTGGGACCAAGTCCGCTCCTTAAAATGAGAATTAATGGAATTGAAATAACATGTACCATTGATACTGGGTCAAGCGTATCCACTATCTTAGCCAGTTTTTTTTATAAAAATTTCCCTGATCCGTATTTGCTTCAGGATGCCTCACAGTTGAAGTTAATAGCTGTGAACGGAACTGAACTTCCAGTTCTAGGGTACATTGAGGCTAACATGCAGTGCTTGGGACAATTGATTCCAGAAAGGTGCATATTCATTGTTCAAGACAACTTCAGAAATGGAAGGTTGGAAGAAAACACAGCCCAAGGTATCGTGGGAATGAATGTGTTAAGTCACTTGGAAGGACTGTTTCGGGATTTATCCTGTTTTACGTTGGAACCAACAAAACTTTTAACGGTAATTACGGAAATAAGTCTTCAAAAGCAAAATCCAAAAGAGCACCGAGTACATTTTGTGAAAGTTTTGGGAAGAGTAGGTCAATTGATTCCCGCGAGATCTGAAAAGATAATTGTAGGAAAATGTAATACTGTTAGGAACTGGGAAGGACCATTGTTGATAACTGCTACCCAGTCCGCCAGTATGTCAAACAGCATCCTGATAGCTAAAGTTCTAGCACACCAAGAAGAAGGTAGAGTACCAGTTCGTGTGATAAATTTAGGGGAAAAAGATGTCAACCTTCCTCCTAGAATGAGAGTGGCTGAGGTTAGTAAACCCATGGAGATTTTTGAAAATGAAAACTCGAAAATTGCAGAAAGAAATATAAATATAGACTGGAAAGAAAATTTACCTAAGGTGAAAGTTGACTGGGATTTATTAGATGACCGACAGTCTGAACAACTAAAACAACTGTTGTGGATACATCGTGATGTCTTTTCCAATAATGACAACGATATTGGGTACACTGAGGTTATACTGCATGAAATAAAGACCGGAGATACACTCCCCATTAAACAGCCATATCGTAGGGTGTCACCTCATCTTTTTGAACAGTTCAAAAGTCACATTACTGAACTGGTGCAACAAGGAATCCTACGAAAGAGTCATAGTCCATGGGATAGTCCTGCTGTAGTCATCAGAAAGAAAGATGGGAGTATAAGATTCTGTTGCGACTATCGCAAATTGAATGCTATTACTGTCAAGGATGCGTATCCTTTACTTCGCATTGATGAAGCCCTGGACGCTTTAGGAAATTCTAAATGGTTCTCATCTTTAGACCTAACCTCAGGATACTTTCAGCTAGGGATATGCCCAAAGGATATTGAGAAGACAGCAGTTACTACTCCATTCGGTCTTTTTGAATGGACCAGGATGCCCTTTGGCTTGTGTAATGTGCCAGCTAGCTTCCAGCGCCTGATGGAAACTGTGCTGGATGAGTACATTTTTGAAATTTTGTTGCTGTACTTGGATGACATTTTGATATATGCTCCTTCATTTGAGATTTATTTAGAAAGATTGAATCAAGTTTTTAAACGCTTGGGGGAAATTGGCCTTAAGCTAAAACCTAGTAAATGTAAATTATTCTGCAAAGAAACCAAATTTCTGGGATATGTGGTTTCTGAGAAAGGAGTAGCAACAGATTCAGACAAAATTCAAGTGATACAATGGTGGAAGGTTCCTACTACTAAGTACGTAGTTTCTTAGGCTTTACGAGTTTTTATAGATGGTTTGTGCCCAATTTTGCACAAATTGCTGCACCTTTACATCATCTTACAGGAAAGAGTAAAGAAAATAATCGGGAAAAGAAATTTATCTGGTCTAAAGAATGTCAATTAGCTTTCGATGTTTTAAAGGAGAAATTAATGTCAGCTCCTATTTTATCATATCCCATATTTACTGAACCTTTTATTCTGACAACTGACGCCAACTATAAAGGATTAGGAGCTATATTAAGCCAAATTCAAAATGGCAAAGAAAGGGTTATCGCATACACCAGTAGGGGGTTGAGGAATTCGGAAAGAAATGCAAACAATTATTCAGCCTTTAAATTGGAGTTACTGGCACTGAAGTGGGCGGCCACTGATAAATTTAGAGAATATTTAATTTATAAAAAATTCATAGTAAGGACAGATCACAATCCTCTAAAATACCTGAAAACTGCTAAGATCCAAGCTATAGAACAAAGGTGGATTGCCCAATTAACTGAGTTAGATTTCACTGTGGAATATAAACCGGGGAAATTGAACCAGAATGCTGATGTTCTGTCTAGATTACCAAAGGATCTAGAGTTAGAGGAACAAGAAAAAGATAATGGTGGAAAAGATTTCTTGAGACTCAATTCGTTACAGTGTGTCAAAAAACCAAATACGAGTAAAGATATTCCCATGAAGCAGGTGATAGTGTTAAATAAGTTGATGTTATCTGAGCAATTACAAGAAGAAATTTATCTAGCTCAAACGGCTGATCCGGTAATAAAAGTAATATTAGAGTGGCTAAGACAAAAACCTACAGGAGTGAATTGGCAACAAGTAACGGAAGAAACAAAAATGCTCTGGAAACAAAGAGATAGGTTAATGATCAGAGATAATGTATTGTTTAGAAAGTTTGAAGACTGCCGACATGGAGATGTGGTGTGGCAAGTGGTGGTGAACATAAGAACATAAGATATGCCATACTGGGTCAGACCAAGGTCCATCAAGCCCAGTATTCTGTTTCCAACAGTGGCCAATCTAGGTCATATGTACCTAGCAGTTTCCCCAAGAGACACAAGTTCCACAATGCTTGTACTGGGTCAAGCATTGATATCTTCGGTCACTTCTTAGTAATGGTTTATGGACTTTTCCTCCAGGAACTTGTCCAAACCTTTTTTAAACCCAGCTACACTAACAGCCTTTACTACATCCTCCGGTAACAAATTCCAGAGTTTGATTACACGTTGAGTGAAAAAATATTTTCTTTTATTAGTCTTAAATAGTTTACCCTGTAGCTTCATTGCATGTTCCCTAGTCTTTCTATATTCTGATACAGTAAACAATCGATCTACGTTTACCCATTCCACTCCATTCATTAATTTATAGACTTCTATCATATCTCCCCTCAGCCGTCTCTTTTCCAGGTTAAAGAGCCCTAACCTTTTTAGCCTTTCTTCATAGGAGTATCCTTCCATCCCCTTTACCATTTTGGTGGCTCTTCTCTGTACCTTTTCTAAAATCGCTATATCCTTTTTAAGATACGGCGACCAGAATTGCACACAATATTCAAGGTGCGGTCTCACCATGGAACAATATAGAGGCATTATAATCTCTTTTGTTTTATTTTCCATTCCTTTCCTTATCATACCTAGCATTCTATTTGCTCTCTTGGCCGCCGCTGCACACTGGGCCGAGGGTTTTAACATGGTATCCACAATGACGCCTAAATCTTTTTCCTGGGTGGTGGTTCCTAATGTGGAACCTTGCATCGTGTAACCATAGTTTGGGTTGTTCTTCCCTAGGTGCATAACCTTGCACTTGTCCACATTAAATTTCATCTGCCATTTTGATGCCCAGTCTTCCAATTTATCAAGATCCTCTTGCAATTTTTCACAATCCTCTTGGGTTTTAACAACTTTAAATAGTTTTGTGTCATCTGTAAATTTGATAACCTCACTCGTTATTCCACTTTCCAGGTCATTTATGAATATGTCAAAAAGCAGCGGGCCCAGCACAGATCCCTGGGGTACACCACTATTCACCTTTCTCCATTGGGAAAATTGGCCATTTAGCCCTACCCTCTGCTTTCTATCTTTTAACCAGTTCCTGATCCACAATAATACAATGCCTCCTATCCCATGACTCTTTAGTTTTGCCAAAAGTCTCTCATGAGGGACCTTGTCAAAGGCTTTCTGAAAGTCCAGATACACAATATCAACCGACTCACCTTTGTCCACCTGTTTATTCACTCCTTCAAAAAAACATAACAGATTAGTAAGACAAGATCTTCCTTGTCTAAAGCCATGTTGGCTGTCTTCCATTAGGTTGTGACTATCTACATGCTGAGTAATTTTATTCTTTATGATGGTTTCTACCATTTTTCCCGGTACTAACGTCAGGCTCACCGGTCTGTAGTTTCCCGGATCACCCCTGGAACCTTTTTAAAAATTGGGGTTACATTGGCGATCCTCCAATCTTCAGGTATTAGAGATGATTTTAATGATAGTTCACAGATTACTGATAGCAGTTCTGCAATCTCATATTTCAGTTCTTTCAACACCCTTGGATGTATACCATCCGGCCCAGGTGATTTGCTACTCTTCAGTTTATCTAATAGTTGTAAGACATCTTCCCGATGTATCGATATTTCCTTCAATTCTTCCACACCTTTAAATACCACTTCAGTCATGGGTAACATCCCTACATCTTCCTCAGTAAAGACCGAAGCAAAGAATTCATTCAGTCTCTCCGCTATTGCCTTGTCACCTCTTAGTGCTCCTTTAACCCCTTTATCATCTAATGGACCAACTGACTCTCTCACAGGTTTTTTGCTACGAATGTACTTGAAAAGGTCTTTATTCCGCGTTTTTGCTTCCGCAGCAAGCTTCTTCTCAAATTCTCTCTTTGCCTGCCTTATCAATGCCTTGCATTTGACTTGCCAGTGCTTGTGCTGTTTCCAGGTTTTGTCGTTTGGCTCTTTTTTCCATTTCCTGAAAGATGCTTTTTTGGCAACAACAGCCTCTTTGACCTCACCTTTAAACCATGCTGGCAGTTTTTTGGACTTCCTTCCACTTTTCTTAAAGCATGGAATACAGCTGGTCTGGGCTTCCAAGATAGTATTTTTCAACAACACCCAAGCTTGATGTACGTCTTTAACCTTTGCAACTGCTCCTTTTAGTTTTTTCTTAACTGTTTTCCTCATTTTATCATAGTCTCCCTTTCGAAAGTTAAAAGGTAGTACTGTGGATTTCCTTACTATCCCTCCTCCACTAATTAAATCAAAGGCGATCATGCTATGATCACTATTGCCAAGTGGCCCCAACACCCTTATCTCTTGCACTAGATCTGGTGTTCCACTAAGGACTAGGTCTAATATGGCTTCCCCTCTGGTCGGTTCATGAACCAGCTGCTCCAAGAAGCAGTCATTTATTTCATCTAGGAACTTTATCTCCCTAGCATGTCCTGACGTGACACTGACCCAGTCGATACCGGGGTAATTGAAATCACCCATTATTATTACTGCGCTGTAACTTTTGTTAGCTTCCTTGATTTCTTTGAGCATTTCATCATCCATTTGGTCATTCTGGCCAGGTGCTCGATAGTACACCCCCACTGCCATTGCCTTCCCCCTTTTATATGGAATTTCAATCCATATAGATTCTACAGCAGATTTTGTTTCCTGCAAAATTTTAATCCTTTCTGAGTCAATGCCCTCTCTAACATAGAGCGCAACCCCTCCACCAATTTGATCAGCTCTGTCATTACGATATAGTTTGTACCCAGGTATCACAGTGTCCCACTGGTTGTCCTCCTTCCACCATGTCTCTGATATTCCAATCATATCTAACCTTTCATTTAGTGCTATATATTCTAACTCTCCCATCTTATTCTTTAGACTTCTAGCATTTGCATACAATCATTTTAGAAAATGTATTTTATTCATGTTAATTTGGCTATTGTTAGACATGGGTAAATTGGGATCTTTAAGCTCTGTCTGCTCCATACTTGAGGGCATTTGGGCTACTTTACTCTTTTGTGGAACCTCTCTGCTTTTGGTAGTATCCTTCAAGGATACATTCTTCCAAACCATCTGCTCTTGGGCGACTGTCGGCTTTCCCCTAATATCTAGTTTAAAAGCTGCTCTATCTCCTTTTTAAAGGTTAATGCCAGCAGCCTGGTTCCATCCCGGTTAAGGTGAAGCCCATCCCTTCGGAAGAGCCCCTCCTTTCCCCAGAATGTTCCCCAGTTCCTAACAAATCCAAAACCCTCATCTCTGCACCATTGTCTCATCCACGCATTGAGACTCCGGAGCTCTGCCTGCCTTTTGGGTCCTGCACGTGGAACAGGAAGCATTTCGGAGAATGCTACCCTGGAAGTTCTGGATTTCAACTTCCTACCTAAAAACCTAAATTTTGCCTCCAGAACCTCCCTACCACATTTTCCTATGTCATTGGTACCGACATGTACCAAGACAGCAGACTCCTCCCCAGCACTATCTAAGACCTTATCTAGGTGGTGCATGATGTACTAAAAAATAAAGTATTGAAAAATTTACATGATAGAGCAGGACATTTTGGAGTGGAAACCACTTTTAAAAATATACGTAAGCAACATTTTTGGGTGCATTTAAAAGAAGATATTGAAAAATGGATAAGCAAATGTTCTCAATGCTGTTTTGCAAAGTTACTGTGTCCTCGAGAAAGAGAAAAAATGGGTTCTTTCCATGTAAATAGACCCTTAGAAGTTTTGGCAATGGATTATACGATACTAGAAAAAGATCGTAGTGGTTTTGAATCGGTTCTGATCTTGACAGACATGTTCACTAGATTTACTGTTGCGATACCTACTAGGAATCAAACGGCAAAAACTACTGCAAAAATGCTTATTAATAGATGGTTAGCTGTCTATGGAATTCCGGAACGTTTATATTCGGATCAAGGAAGAGCATTCGAGTCAGAAGTAATAAAGGAACTTTGCAGTTGGTATGGCATAACGAGATCCAGAACTACTCCATACCATCCCCAAGGAAATGGTAGGTGTGAGCGATTCAATAGGACAATGCATCATATTTTGCGTACGTTCCCGGAGAATAAAAAAAGAAAGTGATCCAAATATCTGCCTGAACTGAATCAAATATATAACAGCTCAATACATTCTTCTACTGGTTTTGCTCCAGTTTATTTATTTTTGGGTAGAGACCCATTACTTCCTTCGTGCCCCTTGGTTACGGTAGGAATGTCTTCTGATGGTGATATTGAAATGCCTGAAAATTGGATTCAACTTCAACAGGAAAAATTGGAAGTTGCTCGTAATGTAGCCCGGGAGAGGTCCGCAGAACGTTTCTTGAAAATGAAGAAAAGTTTTGATAAAAAAAGTAGAATGCCTGAATTAGACGTTGGAGATAGAGTGTTGGTGCGAAAACAGAGTTATTCTGGTCGACATAAGTTACAAAGTCCGTGGGAATGTGAAATCTATATAGTTCTAGAGATTTTGGGAACTAATCAAATTGTTTTTAGAATTCAAGGTGAATCAGGAAAAATAAGAGTGTTACACAGAAATATGTTAAAGATATTTCCTTTGGATTTGGAAAGATCAGAAACATCAAGTGTGGGTATGTCATCCCAGTTAATTCCAATAAATTTTGATTCTGGAAAAGAAAATTTAATGGGGAAGGTGATGAAAAAAGAATGTTATTGGGTAGGAACCTTTGTACAATTATGAGAACCTTTACTTGATAAACAGAGGGTAGCTATAACTGAAAGTGAGAAGAATACAATGCGAAGTTCCACACGTGAAACTAAAGGTTTGCGTTCTGCTTACTTAAAGGAAAATTATATTTTGGGTTGAGTATGAGAGATGACAAAGTAAGAGAACTAAGCTGGTGATTTTGATAATGTACTCTAAACAATTTTGTTAAAGCCTAAACAGAATTGTAAACCAGATTTAGTATGTATGTTAATTGAATAAATTGAAAATGTTGTTTGAATAAAATCTTAAGGGTGCATAGAAATGTTGAGGACAACATTTAAAATTTAACATGGGTGAATGTAACCCCCCCCCCCCCCCCCCCCCAATGGGGTTAAGTTTGTTTGAGAGGGGGTGAAGTACCTTGTGAGGTTAAGTTTTTGTTGGAACTGTGCGGTGCCCGAGGAGTGTGCACATTTACATTTGGATGTATTAGAATGTGTGAGTTAGCTGAGTTCTAAAGAGTAGTGGATTTTGGATTGTCTGGAGAGGTTTTTATTATCTGAAACATCCTGGTTGAGTTTGTGCCATTCTTTTTAATGAGATGTGCAGTTGAAAAGTAAAACTGATTTTCTCCTGCAGCATTTGGTTTAGGTTCTATTGCTTCATGTGCATATTTCGTAAACATGTTTTTGATTGGTTAGAGAATCTAAGGAAACAGATGCCTGATGTCAGCAGAGTCTTGGTTTCCTTGACAACATCAGTAAGAAAGTTGTTTTGTTTACTGTTTTGTTTTTGAAACTGAAGAAGGAAGGCAGGGAAACTGAAAAGGAACTGCAAGAAAGAAAAAAGGATTTGCTTTCTGAAAAAGGGGGAAGTCTGTTTGTGTACAGGAGTATATTTATTTCTTTGAACAGAGAGAACTCTTGTGCTTGAAGTTGTACAGACTGAAGTTTGTTTGTTTTTTTTGTGTGATCCTGAGTGAGGAAAACAGCAGTTTGAATTGTGTTTGAAGATGTGCTGTTATGCATTTGTAAGAGTATCTATTGGAGATACATTGTATTGGAAGTGTGAAACTGGAGTTTGGGTTTAGAGACTTCAGGCTAACTGGAGATGGTCCTGATGAGGAGAGGTTTTGAACAGTGTAGGTGGAGACTCTGTTGGTTGTGAAACCAGAGGTTTTTACCAAAGATTTTCTTGGGAGTTCTCTGCTAGAAACAGACAGATTATAATTGTTAGAGGTTTCTTAAGCAGAGCTGTGTTTTTAGTAATCTGTATTTTGAAGTGTTTGAAGTCATAAAGCCAATCAGCACACTAAGAAATTCCCTGCTGTGACTGAGAGAGTTAAAGGCAGAAACTTGGAATGTATTTAAAAACTGCTTTGTTTGTGATAGTGAATGTTTGAAAGAAAGCTCTGTTAAAGATAAAGTAATATTGGTGAACAGGTTTTCTTTGTCAGGGACACTTCAGGAACTTGTTGTTTCACCAGTATTGGTACAGTATTGGTACAGCTTTGGTACAGCATTGGAACAGAAATGTGTAGAAGCTAAGCTTTGTGGAATGGTTATAGACAACTGCCATTCTGAGTTTTGAAGACTGAGTAAGATTAGATGCAAGGTGTGTTATGTCAAAAGAAAGTTTGGTAAGCACTTCAGCATAGGGATTAAAGTACTGTCAGGTGAAATTTAGTTAGGGACTTTGATTAATTTTATTTTTATTAGTTAGGGAAATAATTTTATTTTGAAGAGCAATAATACATTGGAATGTTGTGAAAACTGAAGTAGAAAGTTAGGGTTTTGCCTCCTGTTATTTTCTTTAAGATAGGGAGACAGGTCACCAGATTTCCAAGGTTCCTGAGGAGCAGTGTTCCTGCGCGAATTCTGGGCCCCAACTCTTCAACCTTCACAGTCATCCGGATGAAAGACATCGTCCACAAATGTCAGGAAAAAACTAAGTGAAGCTCTGGACAGTTTTGTAGTATAAACAAAGGAGAAAGAGAGAGTAAGAAAAGAGAGAGAACTACTTCCTGTTTGTTAGTTTTGTAGTATGCTGTTGTTATAAAGGAAAGGAAAGTTACAAGAAGTTCTGAATTCAGGAGACAACTATAGAAGGTTAAGAGAGAAATAAACTTTGGAATGCTGCATAGTCAGAATAGTTGTGCAATTGTTTAGAAAACTTAGAGACAACTTTATAAGAGTTGTATTAACAGATAGTATTAATTAACAACAACCACAAGAATTGTGGTTGTTGTTAATTAATACTATCTGTTAATACAATAAATACTGAAATGCAAGAAGGGTTATTCTCTTATGTTCATCTGACTGAATAGAAAGATGATTTCAGCTGAAGGTACAGTAGGGTGTTAGAACCTGTGAGAAATAAATATTAAGATACTTTGCTGTAGCTTCATTTTTAAAAAATTTATTCTTAACATCTAAGTTTACCTATTGTAAACTTCCTTCCTTATTTTTTCCCCCGGTACCTTTTGAAGGTACCGGTGTGTACTGCAACCCACCCCCACCCCCCCTCCTCCTTGGCCCGCTTTGCAGGTCTGGTGCCGACGCCCGACGGCCATCGACTACACGAAAGAGGAAGCTACATCAGGGCGTGCAGTATCAGGTCGCCTGCAAGGGCGAGGAGGAGGACGCGCACGCGCGACGAGGGGGCGGGCTACATACAGTAAGTGACTATGGGGCCCGTTTACTAAAGTGCAGAAAATCGTTGAACATACTGCACATTAGGTGCAAACATTAAGATGTAGTAAGTGCAAAACCTGTGCAGTAAATGCTGGAGGGCAGACAGCACATGGTAAATGCATTGGCTGATAGCTCAGTAGGGAGATCCATGCTCTCTGCTGATGCACTTAATGCAACCCCATGCATTAAAAAAATCCAGTACATAAGTGGAGGAGCTCAGGGAAGAGGTGGCGAGGCTAAGGAGCATTCAAGACAGTGAGAAGTACATTGATGAGATGCATCTTGAAACATCCAAGCTCTCCAGCAGAGAAGTTGGGAGCCTACAGAATGACAAAGGTTGAACACAAGTCAATAGGGCCTGCAGTATCACCAATCCAACTCCTTCAGCCCTGAAAGTGGAAGAGGTGAAAGTATTCCAGTAAAGAGAAGAACCAGAGCTCAATCATCCTAAAGTTGCAGAATCGGTGACCACAAGCAAGCGAAGGGTTGTGGTGGTTGGTGATTCTCTTCTGAGGGGTACTGAGGTGTTCATCTGCTGACCAGACTTGATGTCCAGAGAGGTATGCTGTCTGCCAGGTGCCAAAATCCGAGATGTTATGGAGAGATTGCCAAGACTCATCAAGCCCACTGACTATTACCAGATGTTGCTTATCCATGTCGGCACAAATGACGCTGCCAGATTTCCCTCTGAGCATATCAAAAGTGGCGTCATGGCTCTGGAAAAGAGGATGAAGCAGATTGGTGCACAGGAGATGTTCTCTTCAATACTCCCTGTTGAGGGTAAAGGTCAAGGCAGAGAAGCTCGCATCTGGAGAGCAATGCATGGCTGCATGGATAGTGTAATCAAAAGCATTTTGGTTTCCTGGACCATAGAATGCTGTTCCAAGGGTTGCAGAGCAGAGATGGCATCCATCTGTCCAAGAAGGGTTGACATGTCTTCAGTAGCAAACCTATTGAAGAAGGCTTTAAACTAGATTCATTGGGGATGGGTGAAGAAAGCCCCCAGGTAAGTGAAACATTAAATACCTTTATGAAAATGGATAAAAGGGGTAACATATGGAAAGCAGTGTGTATAAATGCCTGTAGCATGGGAAATAAGATCCCAGATGTTGAGGCTTTAATGGGAGAGGCTAACTTGGCTTTAGTGGTGGTAACAGAGACATACTTCATGGACATCCAAGACTAGGATGTAAATATACCAGGCTATACTTTATTCAGAAATGACAGGGTAGGAAGAAGGGGAGGAGGAGTGGCACTACATGTAAAAAATAATATTACAGCTATGGAAATACAGGGCTTAAAAGGGAGAGAGATGGTACTGTGGTTTACATTAGAAAGAGTGAAAGAGAAATCTATTTGCATTAGCATGATATACAGACCTCCCTCACAGGGAGAAGAAGTGGACAGAGATTTAATAGAAGACATACTCAGCATTGCCAGGAAAGGGGACGTGCTACTGATAGGGGATTTCACTATGCCAGATGTTGACTGGCATATCCCTGCTGCAGCATCATCAAGAAGTAAGGAGATCTTGGATTCTCTACAGGGGAAACTATTCAGGCAACTGATAACAGAACCCACACATGAAGGGGCCAAACTGGACTCGGTGCTTACCAATGGTGAAAGTGTTTCTGATGTTATAGTGGTAAATCATCTTGCATACAATGATCACCAGATGGTGTCATTAAGTATTAGGGCTAGGGCTGAAAAAATCAATTCAAAGGTGAGGGTCTTAGACTTTAGGAAAATTAACTTTGCAAAGATGGGCCAATACCTCAAGGAGTCATTAGCGGGATGGGAACAGCTGGGGGATGTAGAAAAACAGTGGGCAAAACTGAAAGAGGATATTTTAAGAGCAACCAAACTTTTTGTTAAAATGGTAAAAGATTTTCGAAAGAAGTAGCTGAAAAGGTGAAGAATAAGAAGGAGGCCTTCATGAAATACAAGAGATCACAGAGAGAGGAAGACAGGCATCTATATTTGGAAAAACTTAGAGAAGCTAACAAAGTAGTCAGGAAAACAAAGATGCAAAAAGAGGAGGAAATAGCCAATGCAATAAAACAGGAGATAACACATTTTTCAGATAAGTTAGTGAGAAGAAGAAGGGCAAAAGTGATATTGTCATACTCCAGAGTGAAAGGGAGGAATATGTAAAAGCTGATGAGGATAAAGCGGAATTACTTAACAAATATTTCTGTTCTGTGTTCACAGATGAGGAACCAGGAGCAGGACCTCAGAAAACACCCACAAACAGGAACGGAAGTGAGGGGCATCTTGAACAATTTTCAGAAAACTGTGTTTGTGAGGAACTAGCTAAACCTAAAATAGGCAAAATGGTGGGACCAGATGGGATACACCGAGAATACTGAGGGAACTTGGGGATGTTCTAGCAGCTCCACTGACCAACCTTTTCAATGTTTCTTTGGAGTCGGGAGTGGTGCCAGAGGCACATGTGGTTCCTTTACACAAAAAGCCTGTTAGTTTAACCTCTGTGGTGAGTAAATTATTGAAAGCGCTGCTGAAAAAGCAAATAGTGAGGTTTCTGAAGTCCAACGGATTACCAGATCTGAGGCAAAATGGATTCACCAGAAGCAGGTTTTGCCAGACAAATCTGATTGATTCATTTGACTGGGTGACCAGGGAATTGGACTGAGGGAGAGCCCTAGATGTGGTGTATTTAGTTTTCAGTAAAGCCTTTGACACCGTTCCGCACAGGCGACTTATAAACAAACTGAGCAACCGAAGGATGGACCCTAAAGTTATTGCTTGGGATAGAAATTGGTTGAGTGAGAGGCGCACAAAGTGTACAGGTAAATGGAGCTCACTCTGAGGAGAAGGAGGTTACCAGTGGTGTGCCCCAGGAATCATTCCTTGGTCCAGTTCTTTTTAATATCTTTGTTAGTGATATTGCGGGCTGTCAGATAAGGTTTGCCTCTTTGCGGATGATACCAAAATCTGCAATAGAGTAGACACCCAGGAAGGTGTAGATAACATGAGGAGGAAATTAGCTAAGTTTGAAGAATGGTCTAGAATTTGACAGTTCAGATAAAATGTTAAAAAATGCAAGGTCATGCATTTGGGCTGCAGCAATCCAAAGGAGTGATATGGTATAGGGGGTGAAGTACTTCTGTCCACAAAAGAAGAGCAGGATCTAGGTGTAATCTTAAAGTAGCTAATAAGGTAGAAAAGGCGACAGTGAAAGCTAGAAGGATGCTTGGGTGCATAGGGAGAGGAATGACCAGCAGAAGAAAGGAAATGATAGTGCCTCTATATAAGTGTTTAGTGCAACCTCATTTGGAGTATTGTGTGCAATTCTGGAGACCACACCATCAAAAGGATATAAACAGGTTGGAGTTGGTGCAGAGGGTTCTACTAAAATGGTTAGTGGTCTTCGTTAAAAAGCATATGAGGACAGACTTAAGGAACTTAAGATGTGTACTTTAGAGGAAAGGCAGGATAGAGGTGATATGACTGAGACGTTTAAATACCTCTGTGGCATAAATGCACAGGAGTAGAGCCTCTTTTGATTGAAAGCAAGCTCTGCTATGAGGAGACATAGGATGAGGGTGAAAGGGGATAAACTTGGGAGTAATATGCAGAAATATTTCTTTACAGAAAAAGTGGTAGATGCATGGAATTGTCTCCCAGTGGAGATGGTAGAGATGAGGACAGTATCTGAATTCAAAAAAGCATGGGACAAATAGAGGATCTCTAAAGGAAAAAAGGGGACTGTTGTAGTGGTGATATGGAAGGGGAGACTAGATAGGCCATGTGGTCTTTTCCTGCCCTCATGTTTCTCCATGACCCCCTCCCCCACTCTTCCATATTTGCATCAGCATTAGATCCGCAAGGCTCTAATCCTTTCTCAGTCAGCATCACCATACCCACCACTCCTCTGAAGAGAATTTCACAACCGTGCCCCTATCTTCTTGATTCCCCCTCCAGATATTTACTAGCAGTTACCCTGGTGGATAATGGTGGAGCAGGGGCAAGTTAGCGTAGTAACTCACCTGTAACAGGTGTTCTCCAGGGACAGCAGGAATCAGTCCTTACATATGGGTGACGTCGGCTCCGATGGAGCCCTCGTGCGGAGCAATTCCCCAGCTTTCAAAGAAAACCTTTGGGATTGCATCGCACATGCGCGGTCCTCTTCCCGCCCAAGGGTGCCATCTTGCTCAGTCAAATGACATAGCTAAACAGACGGCAAAATGAATAAAAATCAATAATAGGACTGCAACTCCAGGGGAGGAGGGATGGTTGGGAGAACTGATTCCTGCTGTCCCTGGAGAACACCTATTACAGGTGAGTAACTACGCTTCCTCCAGGAACAAGCAGGAAGTCAGTCCTCACATATGGGACTCCCTAACTATAGGCTACCGAGAACCCCTAGCTGAAAAATAGCTCCCTCTAGAAGAGCCGCAGCAGCTGTGATAGGAATTCAGCGGAGACGCAACACCCCCGGTAGCCTGACACCAGAGGGCCGGAGGGTAGGAGTTGCCTAAACCTCAAATAAGTTACGGAGTACCACCTGGCCTAAAGCATTGTCCTGTCGGGACTCTCTATCCAAGCAATAATGGGCTGCAAATGTCTGGCTTGAAGACCAGGTTACGGCCCAGCAGATGTCTGCCAGCGGAGCAGAGCGGAAGTGAGCCACTGATGCGGTCTTAGCCCTGACACTGTGGGCCATGACTCAACCCTGCAACAGGAGGTCGGCCGCCCTGTACACCCAGGCAATGCAGTCTGCTACCCAGGTGGACAACGTGCACTTGAAGACAGGTAGCCCCAGCTTACTGGGGTCATAAGAGACAAAGAGCTGAGTAGCCCTTCGATGTCCCCGCGTACGCTCCAGGTAGAAAGCTAAAACCCTTTTACAATCTAGGGTATTTATTTATTTATTTATTTACATTCTCTTATATACCGCGCTATTCTGCATCAGTGCGGTTTACATTGAACAAACTGAAATTACATTGAACAGGGCATTATAACTTGGAGATAACTATTTTACAGGGAATATGGGCTATGGAGGGTTAAGTGGCTTGCCCAAGACCACAAGGAGCACCTGTGGGACTAGAAACCCCAGTCCTTCCGGCCCAAAGTTGCTGTCTTCTAGTGGGATTTGAACCCTCGACCTTCCGGCCCGAAGTACCTTGCCCCAACCACTAGGCCACTCCTCCACTGCTTCTGCCCGTCTAGCATGCGGTCTAGGAAAGAAAGTTGGAAGAAAGTAATGGAGAGACCACTTTCGGAAGGAACTTGGGATGGGTGCGTAGGACCACCCTGTTCCTATAGAACCGTGTGTACGGCCTTTCTGAAACAAGAGCTTGTAATTCACTCACTCGTCTGGCAGATGTGAGTGTCAGCAGGAAGAGCACCTTCCAGGAGAGGAAGCGTAGATGGCAAGCAGACATCGGCTCAAAAGGTGGGCGAGTAAACTGTTGCAAGACCACATTCAAGTCCCACTTGGTTGCTGGAGGACGAACCAATAGTTTTAGCAGAAGTAGACCTCTGAGGAATCTGGACACCAAGGGGTGAACCAAAAGAGGTTGTCCTTCCAATGGAGAGTGGTGTGCTGACAAAGCACTCAGGTGGACCCTGACAGAGTTAGACTTGAGGCCTAATTCTGAGAGGTGAAGCAGGTACTGCAACACCACTGGTACAAGACAAGAGAAAGGGTTTTTGTTGTGCTGGTTACACCACACCTCAAACCTACGCCACTTGAAGTCATAGGTTTTCCTAGTGGACTGCCTCCTTGAGGCTAGTAACACTTCTACGTTTTTAGGCAGGAGGAGAGAAGCCAGCACTACCCTTTCAGCAGCCATGCCATCAGGTTGAGGGACCTGAGGTTGGGATGTAGGCTAGAGCCCTGCTCCTGGGGCAGGAGGTTGGGCTGCATCCCCAGAGGGAGTGGGGTTTCCACTGCCAGCTGGAGGAGAAACAGGAACCAAGGTTGTCTTGGCCATCTGGGAGCTACCAGAATGACCGAGGCCTTGTCTCGAAGGATTCTGAATAGAGTTCGGGCCACCAGAGGCATGGGAGGAAACACATACAGGAGGCCTACGGACCAGGAGATTAGAAAAGCATCTGCAGCCATTATTTGGGGATGTGACTGTCTGGAGCAAAAGTTGGGCAACTGATGATTCTGCGGACTGGCAAAGAGATCTATGGACGGATGTCCCCAGCAATTGAAGATCTGCAGGGCTACGTCCGGATTCAGTTGCCACTCGTGAGGTTGGAGAATTCTGCTTAGCTTATCCGCTAGGAAGTTCTCCTGACCTGGTACGTAAACTGCTTTGAGAGACATACACTGTTGGATCGCAAAGGAACAGAGGTCCAGTGTCTCCTGACACAGGATATGGGAACCCGTCCCTCCCTGCTTGTTCACGTAGAACATAGCCACCTGGCTGTCTGTTTGCACTAAGACAGACTGATGTGAGAGAACCTGACAGAAGGTTTGAAGAGCTAGGCATATCGCCCGGAGCTCTAAGGTTGATTTGTTGCGTCCTCTCTTGAGGAGACCACAACCCTTGAGTGCATGAGTCCTGGCAATGGGCTCCCCAGCCCAGTAGGGATGCATCTGTCGTCAGCACTCTTGTGTACGAGGGAGGCTGGAAAGGCACTCCCTCGAGCAGGTTGGATGGCTGAAGCCACCAGGTCAATGACTTCCATAGTCGTGTGGACACTCTGATCCTGTCTTGGAGTCTTCCTGTGGCTTGTGTCCACTGATCTCTGAGGCACCACTGAGCTGTCCTCATGTGGAGACGGGTGTTGGGGGTCACATGAACCATGGAGGCCATGTGTCCTAGAAGGCATAGAAAATGCCTAGCTGATATCTGAGACTTGTGGCTGATTTGGTGTACTAGCTCCAGAAGCCTCTGTGCCCTGCCCTCTGGCAGGTAAGCCTTCGCTTGAAGGGTGTCTAATCTTGCCCCTATGAATTCTAAGTGCTGAGTAGGGAGCAAAGTGGACTTTGTTTGATTTATGACAAAGCCTAGATGCTGCAGTATGTTGATAGTGCGAGCTGTGGCCTGTTGGACCTCTTGAGGCGACGGGACCCTGATGAGCCAGTCATCCAGGTACGGGAAGACACAAATTCCCTGGTTCCTGAGGAAAGCAGCCACTACCGCTGGACACTTGGTAAACACTCTGGGGGCAGAGGCTAGGCCGAATGGAAGTACTCTGTACTGAAAATGGTTTCCTCCCACTACAAATCTGAGATATTGTCTGTGGTCTGGATGTATGAGGATGTGTGTATAGGCATCCTTCAGGTCTAAGGAGCATAGCCAGTCTCCCTGGTGGAGGTAAGGAAGCAATATTCCAAGGGAAAGCATCTTGAACTTTTCTCTCACCAGGAACTTTTTATGTTTCGCAGGTCGAGGATGGCCTGAGGCCTCCTGTTCTCTTTGGTATCAGAAAATACCTGGAGTAAAAACCTTGTCCTAGCAGGCTGTGGGGCACCAGCTCCACGGCCTGATCCTCTAGAAGACTGGCCAACTCCTGTAAGAGGAGGTTCCTGTGTAGAGGGGGTCTGAGAGGCTCTCCTGGAAAGTAGGAGGGAGGTACCTGGTTGAAGTGGAGTAAATAGCCCTTTTGGACTATTTGTAGGACACAGGTATCTGTGGTAATTGCTGGCCACCTGTGGGCATACAGGGTCAGCCTTCCTCCTGTGCAAAGCTTCACCCCTGGTTGGAGAGACACTATGCTGTGGCAGTCAAAAACACCCTACCAGCTGGGAAGTAGCCGGTGCCTGGGGCTTGGGGGTCTTCTGCTTATGCGGGCCATGCCCCTGTCCCTTGGCCTGCTGCCCCTGTTGGGGAGCCAGGGAGCTTAGTGAGTGGGGTAGTTGCGGTAAGCAGCACCGTTCCTCGGGAAAAAGGGCTTTTTACTCGAGCCCTTCTTTTTAGAAGGTGCAGAAGTCTTCTTGGAGAGTCTTGTCCGGGTCAAGTACTCAGACTCGATTTCAGCAGCCTTCTCAGTCATGGGTTTGCCAAAAAGGTTGTCACCTCGGCAAGGGATATCGAATAACTTGTCCTGAACCCATGGCTTCAGGTCCGATGACAGTAGCCACGCTTGGCGTCGGGCACCGATGCCAGCTGCGGCTACCCAGGCCGAAGCCTCGAAGTTGTCGTAGGCTGCTCGAGACATAAACTTCGAGCACACCCGAATCCTAGTGGACAAGTTCTTGAAGCGCTGCAAGGGTTCCTCGGAGAGGCCAGCTGAGAACCCGGCAATCTCCTTTGCCAGGTCCCGTAAGTATATACCAAGTACCTAAAGGAGGAGCTGACAGGGTGGAAGGAGATAAGGGAAGTGGAATTGAAATGGGATAAACTAAAGGTGGCAATAAAAGGAGCAACAGATAAATATATTTTTATTTATTTATTTATTTATTTAACAATTCTTATATACCGCACTATTTGTTATCAGTGCGGTTTACATTTAACAAAGTTTTCAGATCAGAGAAGACTGATATATAAGAAAAGTAAACAAAAACAAGAGGAGAAGAAAACCTATTTGGTTTTCCAAAGAAGTGGCTGCTCAAATAAAGGCAAAAACCACAGCTTTTGCAAAATTCAAAAGCTTGCAAACAGAAGAACACAGAAATGAATACAGGATCAATCTCAAAGAGACAAAGAGAGAAATAAGGATAGCAAAATCAAAGGCAGAGGAAAAGATGGCTAAAGATGTGAAGTGTGGCGACAAAACTTTCTTCAGGTATATTGGAGAAGAAGATCAGAGGTGGAATTGCAGGACTCAGAAGTGCTGGGAACGCACTCGTGGAAAGTGACATTGAAAAAGCGAAATTGCTAAACGAATACGTCTGCTCTGTTTTTACTAAGGAAAGTCCTGGAGAAGGACCACCTATGACTCCCAAATATAAAACTGGGAATGAAGTAGATACCACACCACTCACAGAAGATGAAGTGTTAGAACAACTTGCAAAACTGAAAATGGACAAGGCCATGGGACCAGATGAGATACATCCCAGGATACTGAAAGAGCTCAGAGAGGTTCTTGCAGGGCCGTTAAAGGATGTTTTCAACAGATCCTTGGAAACAGGAGAGGTTCCTCAGGACTGGAGAATGGCCAATGTCGTACCTCTACACAAAAGTGGTGACAGGGAAGAAGTGTCAAACTACAGGCCTGTGAGCCTTACCTCAGTGGCGGGAAAAGTAATGGAGGCGCTCCTGAAAGAGCGAATTGTGAACTTTCTCAAAGCCAACAGGTTGCAAGATCCGAGGCAACATGGTTTTACCGAAGGACGATCTTGCCAAACAAATCTGATTGAGTTCTTTGACTGGGTGACCAGGGAACTAGATCAGGGGCATGCGATGGATGTCATCTACCTGGATTTCAGCAAAGCCTTTGATACTGTTCCTCATAGGAGGCTTATCAATAAACTCAGTAGTTTGGGGATAGATCCCAAGATAGTAAATTGGATCAGAAATTGGTTGACTGACAGACGACAGAAGGTGATGGTACAAGGAGCTCACTCGGATGAAAGGAAGGTGATTAGTGGGGTGCCCCAGGGGTCGGTCCTGGGCCTGGCACTGTTCAATGTATTTGTGAGTGATATTGCTGAAGGACTGCATGGAATTTGTCTGTCTATTTGCAGATGACAGAAAAATTTGCAACAGAGTGGACTCCCCCGAGAGAGTGGTTAACATGAGGAATGATCTACAAAAGCTGGAAGAATGGTCTAATGCTTGACAATTAAGATTTAATGTGAAGAAGTTCAGAGTCATGCACTTGGGAAGCAGAAATCCAAGGGAAATGTACGTGATAGGGGGCGAGAGATTGGTGTGTACGGATCAGGAGAAAGACCTTAGAGTGATTATTTCTGAAGATCTCAAGGTGGCAAAACAGTGCGACAAGGCGGTGGCAAAAGCCAGGAGGATGTTGGGCTGCATACGAAGAGGAATTACCAACAGAAAGGAAGAGGTACTTATGCCACTGTACAAGTCACTGGTGAGGCCTCACTTGGGATATTGTATTCAGTTTTGGAGACCATATCTTGCAAAGGATGTAAAAAGACTGGAAACTGTTCAGAGGAAGGCGACCAAAATGATTTGGAGCCTGCGTCAGAAGCCTTATGAGAAGAGACTTGAAGACCTAAACATGTACACTTTGGAGGAGAGGAGGGACAGGGGAGATATGATTCAGACCTTTAAATATTTAAAGAGAAAAAAATGAACAAACAAACCTCTTCCAAAGACGGAGAAGCTGCAAAACTAGAGGGCATAACATGAAGCTACAAGGTGGTAAATTGAAAGGCAATGTCAGGAAATACTTTTTCACTGAAAGGCTGGTGGCCTTGGAATGCGCTCTGGATGGAAGTGGTGGGGGAAAATACGGTGACAGAGTTCAAAAGGGTATGGGACAGACAGAGTGGATCCCTTTACAGCAACAAGAAAATATCAAAATAATCTGAACCATCTAATTCCTTAACAAACAGGGGTGTACTACAAGGAGTGGTGGGATCATCCCTAAATAAAGACATGAGGAAGGGGGGCCTGCACAGAGCGGCAGGTGTACCTACTCTTGACATCGTACTGGGCAGACTAGATGGACCATACTGGTCTTTATCTGCCGCCATTTACTATGTTACTATGTTACTATGTACAGCTGGTATATTTGGACATGGCATGATAGCATCGAGCCCTGGTAGCACTTTCTGCTGAGGGCATCCAGGTTCCGGGTCTCCCTGCCAGGGGGCACCGAGGAGTGCATTTTTGGCTCTTGAGCCTGTGCATGGCCGATTCCACAACCATGGAATTGTGCGGAAGTTGCGCCTTTTGGAACCCAGGGCTTTTGCGGACTCGATAGATGGAATCGACCCGCTTGCTGAGAACCAGCATCGAGGCCGGTGACTCCCACATGCGGAGCATCAACCGTTCCAACATCGGAGGAACCCGTACCGTAAGTGCTTCCCGAGGGGGAAAGTCATACTAGAGGGCTTTGAGCTCCTCGGCTCGAGGATCCTCCTCAGTGTCCGCCTTGGACATGTCCCTGACAAAGTCCAAGAACCGGGTATCCTCCGGGGGGACCTTCTCCGAGACTTGGACCCTGGCGAGTCCGATGGGACACACCGGGTCCGGTGGGTGTCCGGGGACTCTTCATCTCCGAGGAGGAATTGATGAGCTCCAGCTGTGAGGGCTTCGATCTCGACTGCCCCGACACCGAGGGCACCGGCGTCGATGACCTCGGTCCCGAACGGGAGGTCGAGGGAGACCTCGGCCGAGGATCGATTCGAGCTCAAAGAGTCTCGAGGATCGGCTCGGCCTCCGCGGTCGACTTGGACATCGAGGTCCCGGTGGTCGGGGGAGATGGACCGGTGAGACCGGCCATCAGCGCCCGCTGCTGCTCCATGAAGGCAGACATGCTGTGCTCCAAGGCTGTCATCCTGAGACCGAGTGCAGAAGACTCTGCAGCCTCCGGCTCAGATGCCGGTTCTCCCAGAGGAGAGTAGATGAGGACAACAGCAGTTACCTTCTTCGGCGTCTCCGGCTCCGTGCAAGGTACCTTTCCAGGCCGCTCGAACTCCGAGGACCTGGGGCGGTGGTCAGGACTCTGCGACCTGGTCTGCGAGGGCCCAGGCCGATCAGAGGCATCCAACGACACCGCCCTCGCAGGTTTCTTCTTTCTCCAGTGTTCCCGCGAGGGAGACCCCCACTCAGAAGAACCCTGGCGATGCTCGGAGTCAGATAGCTCCCGAGATGTCGAGGCTTCTGAAGAGGTCTGGACCCAGGTGGATGCGGACTCAGAGAAAATCCTTTCATGCTGCTGCTGCCTACTTCTAAGTGCCTTAGAGGACATTTTGCTACATGGGCCACAGACCTTCGGGTCATGGTTGTGCCCGAGGCAGCAGAGACAGCAGTCATGTGTGTCGGTGAGGGACATTAATTTTTTACACCGATCACACTTTTTAAACCCACTGGCAGCCATCGGGGGGAAAATGGCCCCTGCAAGGTCAAACGACCGGGCTGCCAGTGAAAAAGAAAAAAAAGCGCGAACACTAGTCACTAAGGACAAAAAAGAAAAATAAAAGACTGGACTCGATACTGGTGTACCGAACCGAGGCGGGAAGGTGAACCGGCATCAATCCAGGCCAAGAAGAGAATCTTCAGGAGTTTTGACGCACTTTTTCAGCAAGGGAAGATGGACTACGTCCGTTGGGCTCCGCGGAAAAAGGGAGACTGAGCAAGATGGCACCCTTGGGCGGGAAGGGGACTGCAGATGCATGATGCAATCCCAAAGGCTTTCTTTGAAAGCTGGGGAATTGCTCCGCATGAGTGCTCCGTCGACACCGACGTCACCCATATGTGAGGACTGTCTTCATGCTTGTTCCTGGAAATTTGCATTCTCCTGTTTCCTTTGCCATCATGGTTTCAAAATAGCAGCTGTGACCCCTAGCGGTAGTAACATGGTACTATCACTAGGAGAAAGTGTTAAGTGCACCCATGTAATCTGAAGTAGTGACTGAACATGGTAACTTGCAGCACTGTCAACACTCATTTTCCATCCATAACCCATGCAGTTCCCGCTATATATCTTGTCAAGTCATTAGGATAAGATTTGTAGCATGCTGGCTACATTTAGCAGGCAGTAACCATTACTGAAGGTCCATGCTAATGGTTAACTCTCATTAAATCTCATACTAATTGCTTAATGCAATTTAGTAAACATGTCCTTTGTGTCTTTATAAAAGAAGCCCAAAATTGGTGCTTACTTCCTCTCCCAATCTAGGCATATAAAATTACTCTCCACTTGACCACTTAACAATCTAGTAAATCTTAGGATCCTAAATTGTTTGGTTAGCCTCATCAGTTTTCAAAGGCTTTTATCAGAACAGCTAAATCTTTATTTATGTGGTATGATTCCTTTGAATGATCACTTAAAAGCCTTGGGCTTGACATTCAAAGGCATTTGCATGGTTTGAAGACCTGGAAACCGTGAAAATGCCGCTAAGTGAGATATTCAGCAGCACTAAATGGCGGTGCGTTGTTTTTCCATGGTCAATCTTCGTTGCTCTTGTTCTTTATAAAATAGGCAGCCATAATCATCCCAGTTGTTCCAAAGAAGATATAAATGTGTGCATGTATTCATTGCATGGCCAAGCATTCTTTATGAAATACACTTATACAGCCCCAGCTCCACCCAAACTCTGGCCCCAGGAATGCCTGCATGTGATGCGCATATATGTATGCGCCTACAGATGCATATTCAGCTGCATTATTTTATAAGATTCTTTTTCCATGTGCAAAACATGCTTTACATACAGTAGGCTAGATATCAAGTCACTATTCTGCTTCTCTGACTTCTATGGTGAGATATAAATTAAGACTGAGTCTCTTATTTGCTTGTACATCTGCCATTATTTCTTATAAGAGAAACAACATTTTCATTTATTTTTCTCCTATGAAAATCATAGAAGTCAGACATACAAATCAGTGCAAAACAGGGAAACAAAGCTTTAGGTTATCCTAAGAGACATTTTATAAAGGGCTATATGCAAGCGAAGATGTCCAACTGGAATAATTGGTTGATGTTTGTTGCCAGAGAGCCATCATTTTGTCCAGAGCAGTCTATATAGGATACCTTCCTAAAAGATTTTTAAAAAAACAATAATGAATTATCCCTGATTTCTTTCCTTCTAGGTTAGGCAGGAAAATTAATATTATTTATTTATTTAACATGTTTTTATATACCACATTTCCTAAGATCAATGCGGTTTACATTTAAACTAACATTTTTAACAATAACTCTGGTAACCCGGAAACCCGCCTCGTCTCCCTCATCAACCTTGACCCCCCCCTCCCCCACATAACTTGCTCCCCAACAAAGTACACAACAATTTAAGTATGGTACAAACTTTGGTCGCAGCTTTATTTACAACCTGTAACAACCAGCCCAAAACGGGCCGAAATATACAACCTTAAACATAACCCCAAGCCCCCCACCCCATCGCCGGACGATGCTCCCTCCCGCCATGTTAGTAGCAAGGCGGAGCATCCTCCTCCCCCGGACCCCGCCGCCTGCCTCGCCATCCTAGTAGCAAAGGCCGGCACTCCCCCCCCCTTCCGGGCCGAGACCCCCAACCGGGCTGCCTCGCCCCACCCCGAGGAGCACTTGGCCCCCCACTGCTCCAAAACCAGTTCAAGCCCGCGCCGCTTCTGCGAGCGCTGGCTCTCTACCCCGCCCCCACCAGCTGCAACATCCCAAAATGCCAAACAAAGGGGAGGGAGGGCGGGAACACGTCTTCTTCCCGAGGAGCCGCGGCGAAAAGGCCAGCCACGCGGCTCCTCGGCAACACCTGCTCCGCCCCCCAGCCGCCCAGCACCAATGAAATCGCTCCTTCTTGGCAAGGAGCGATTTCAAATGCCGCTCCTCTCAGCGCCACCCCCCCCCCCCCCCCCCCCCCACCGAGCCCCTTGTCCTGTGCAGGAGGCCGAGGCCGGGCCCGGGCCCAGGTTACTGTCGGCCGCGGGACCCGGCCCGCGGCCTCGTGCATTTTTATAGGTTAACAAGTTAATGAATATGTAATGCCAATTTTTAAAAAGGGTTTCAGGGGTGATCCGGGAAACTACAGGCCGGTGAGCCTGACATCAGTACTAGGCAAATGTAGATAGTCAAGGTTTAATGGGAGAAAGCCAACATGGCTTTAGCCAAGGAAGGTCTTGTCTTACTAATCCATTATATTCTTTTGAAGGTATGAATAAACAGGTAGACAAAGTTGACCTGTCGATATAGTGTATCTGGATTTTCAGAAAGCCTTAGACAAGGTCCCTCATGAGACACTCTTGGCAAAGTTAAAAAGTCTATGCTGGGTCCCCTGCTTTTTAACATATTTGTGAATGACTTGGAAATGGAATATCAAGTGAAGTAGTCAAATTTGCAGATGACACAAAATTATTCAAAGTTGTTCAAACCCAAGAAGATTGTGAAAAATTGCAAGAGGACCGTGATAAATTGGAAGACTGGACATTCAAATGGCAGATGAAATTTAATGTGGACAAGTGCAAAATTATGCACCTAGGAAAGAACAACCCAAACCATGGTTACACGAAGCAAGGTTCCACATTAGGAACCACCACCCAGGAAAAAGATTTAGGCATAATCATGGATAGTACATTGCAACCCTCCACCCAGAGTGTAGCGGCTACCAAGAAGGTAAATAAAATGCTAATAGGAATCATAAGGAAAGGAATGGAGAATAAAACAAAGGATATTATAATGCCTCTGTATCGCTCCATGGTGCGACCACATCTTGAATATTTTGTGCAATTCTGTTCGCTGTATCTTAAAAAGGATATAGTGGAATTAGAAAAGGTACAGAGAAGAGCCACCAAAATGATAAAGGATACCCTTTGAGGAGAAGCTTAAAAGGTTAGGACTTTTCAATCTGGAAAAGAGATGGCTGAGGGGAGATATGATAGAGGTCTATAAATTAATGAATGGAGTGGAACGGGTAAAGTAGATCGATTGTTTACTCCATCAAAAAGTAGATAGACTAGGGGACATGCAATGAAGCTACAGTGTAACCCATTTAAGACTAATAAGAGAAAACATTTTTTGACTCAACACGTAATCAAACTCTGGAATTTGTTACCGGAGGATGTAGTAAAAGCTGTTAGTGTAGCTGGGTTTAAAAAAGGTCACAGCCCTGGAGCCCAAGTCCTCTTTTTTAAAATGTATTTTAAAAAATGCAGTTCCCTCTCCCTTCCCCACAGCCACAGGGAAGAAAAATCATGCCAGCTACCATCTGCAGCCACAGAAGCAGACCCACAGCAATGCCCTGATGGAAAAAAAAAACCCAAGCTGCCATCGGCAGCACTCACCCCTCCTGGAGCACCTAAAAAGGTACTTTCTTTTAACCTTCTGGTTACAGAAGGACAGGGTTCTTTTTCATTCTCAAGCCTGATGTACCATATACTACCACTACTACTACTACTACTGATCATTTATATAGCGCTATTAGCAGTAAGCAGCACTGCACAGATTCATGTAAAGACAGTTCCTGCTTGTCAGAGCTTATAATCTAGTCAAGACAGACAATACAACAGCTAAAGACAAGGAAACAACTAGGGAAGATAATGAGACACATAGGAAACTATGCGGATCAGGGTCCAAAAGCAGCCTCAAAGAGGTGAGCGTTTAGCATGGATTTGAAAAGGGGCAGGGATGAAACCTGATGTACAGATTCAGGTAATTTGGTCCAGGCATAAGGAGCAACAAGGTGAAAGGATTGAAGTCTGGAGGTGGCAGTGGAAGAAAAGGGCAAAGACAGTAGTAATCCACCAGAAAAGCAGAGTTCACAAGGAAGGATGTAGGGAGAGATGAGAGAAAAAAGTAGTGAGGAGCTGTAGAATGAGTGCATTTATAGGTCAGTAGGAGAAGTTTGAATTGGATATGGAAATGGATGAAATGAAGTGACCTAAAAAGAGGGGTTATATGAGCATATCGGGGCTGGTGGAAGATTAGCCGTGCAGCTGAGTTTTGAACAGATTGAAGGGGAGAGAGGTGATTCAGAGGGAGATTAGCAAGGAGGAGATTGTAATAGTCAAGACGGGATATGACTAAAAGTAGATAAGTGTCTTAGTACTGTGTTCAGAAAGAAAGGGGCAAATTTTATTGATGTTTTAGAGAAAGAAACAACAGGTTTTAGCTATCAGTTGGATGTATGTGGAGAAGGAGAGGGAGGAGTCAAAGACAATCCCAAGGTTGCGGGTTGAGGAAACAGGGAGAAGAAGAGCGTTATCCACAGAGATTGAGAAAGGAGGAAGGAGAGAGGTGGGTTTAGGGGGAAAAAAAAGAAGCCCTGTTTCAGCCATGTCCAATTTCAAATGATGGTGAGACATCCAGGCAGCGATGTCAGATAGGCAGGCAGAGATCTGGGACTGGACTGCCAGAGAGATATGAGTTGTAGAGAGATAGATCTAAGAGTCATCAGCGTAAAAGTAGTACTGAAAGCCACTGGAGGAGATGAGAGCATCAAGGGACTGGGAACAGAGACAGAAAAGGAGTGGGCTCAAGACAGACCCTTGGGGTACACCAACCGAGAGTGAGATAGCAGTAGAGAAGGATCCACCAGAGCAAATACTGAAAAAGTGATGGGAAAGATAAGAAGACAACCAGGATAGTACAGACCCCTTAAAACAAAATGAGGACAAGATGTGGAGGACGTGGTGGTGGTCAACAGTGTCAAACACAGCAGAAATGTCAAGAAGGATGAGGACTGAGCAAAGGTCCTTGGATTTTGCCAGGAACAGGTCACTGGAAACTTTGACAAGAGCCATTTCAATAGAATGTAAAGGACGAAAGCCAGATTGCAGTGGATCCAGAAGGGCTTGAGAGGAGGAAAGTCAAGACAATAGCAGTGAACCACACGTTCGAGTAGGTTAGAGATGAGGGGAGGAGGGAGATAGGTTGATAATTAGAAGGATGGTAGAGTCTAGTGAAAGTTTCTTGAGGAGAGGTATGACCACAGCATGTTTGAAGGCTGCTGGGACAGTTGTGGAGGAAAGCGATAGGTTAAGAATATGAGAGATGGAAGGGATGACACTGGAGGAGATGGAGTTAGAGTCAGGTGGGGATAGTGAGTTTAGAGGAGAAGATGAGAGGTTTTCTCATTGGATACATTAGAAAAGGAAGAGAGGGTAGCAGACATTGAAGGGAAGAGTTGGGAGTGAAGGGGGAAGAGGGATGGAGTTGATCTCATTGAGAAATGGAGTATAATCTTGTAGACTTTGTCATGAAAGTAGTCGGCCAGGGTTTGAGCAGAAAGGGAAGGAGGGGGGTTGAAGGTGGAGGTGACTTGAGGAGAAAGTTGAAAGCAATAAAGAGACGGTGAGGGGCAGAGGCAAGAGAGTTAGTCAGATGGACATAGTAGTTTTGTTTGGCGAGTGCTAAGTGAATATAGTGAATACCATGGTCTATTTACAGTTACACTGCTAATATATTAGTTTCTACAACCATCTTGCAGAGTTGCCAAGTTACACAGTTCCAGGAGTGAGATTTTAAGCCAGCCTTGCATTTCTGACAACGTCATTTTGATGTATTATAGGGCCTGCCGCAGTGATACCAATGGGTAAAATCAGGGACTACAAATACCATACTGCATTGCAATGCAAATTTAAAACCAGAAGTAACAAAAATTTTCTCTTCTTAAACTGGGTAGCTTGGCAACTCTGATCTTAGCTACCTGTTTTCTATTTAAATCTACCATTTTGCTTTCTGCAACCACCATATTTAGTTTGAATATATTCTTTTGTTGCTTTGGGTTATTGTGTTTTAGCAGCTACTATTCAGTAATGCTAACTGCTGATTATCTGTGTGCCCAGAAATAAGGCAGGATACATTCTGTTTAGCTGTGGTGCATGCCCATGGGGGTTGGGGCAATTTGATCCTCTGGTTAAAGGCTCCCCCTTCCCAGAATCAAGTATCCAGAGCCTAGTGTGCTAAGCAGGAAGGTATAGGGGTCCTCTCTCAATCAAGGTGGGTGAAGAAGTATAAAGTCATTCATGCACAAGAAATAACAGGTCAGATATGAGAAATTTGAAACGTAGCATTTCTGCAGATGGTAGCAGACAAAGTACTATTGTAGCAGAATTCACCACTATAAAAAGGGGCCATAAAGCAACTTAGAAAAAACAAAGTGTTTCCCAGGATGTGATAACAGAAATACAGTGCTAGGTCTACAGAGAGAATTCATCTCCATTACAGTCTATGGAAAGAGGTATTTTACAGTGCCACAATCAGGCTTCTCTTCTATTTACAATAATACCTGCTTGAAATTTGATGACAGGCATCTGTAACAGCACTACAAGACATCAAAACAATCACAAAGCTTCCAGGGACACCAGAAGAGTGCTAAAGAGTACATACAGTGGCAGGATGAATACCAGAAATCACCATCAGACAGGCAAAGTGGTAAAAATAGCACAATGAACATCACAAGATAGTGAGGCCTCCCCTGTCTCCTTTGCTCTGAGTCACTGGGGCCTAAGTCTCTTCCTGGGGCCCTAAGCCCTTCCTGCCTGGCAAGTTACAGCAATGACATCACCCCTCTGTGAGGTCTAGGGTTGCCAACTGACCAGTTTTCAACCAGCCTGGCTGGTTTTAACATGGCCAGGCTGGCTGCCGGCAGAGATCAAAGACTGGCCTTTGAAAAGTTTTTGCTCTGGTCATGACACCGGGAGCAGCCAGAGCAGAAAACCGGCTTTTCATCTGAGGTCCTTGCCCCCCCCCCTCCCCCCTGCCAGTGCAGCTTCACCTTCCCCTTGCAGCTGCTGCTCCTGCTTCTTGCAGAGCAGAGATTGCAATAAAGCTAATTTAAAAACAAAAGGAAACAGATGCAGAACCCCTGCTGTAGCGTCCCGCCCCCTATAGCATCACTTCCTTTTGAGTGTGGGCACTGCAGCAGAGGTTCCATAGGGCCGGAAGGCTCTGCACCAGTTTCCTTTTGTTTTTAAATTATTTTTATTGCAGCCACCGCTCTGTAAGAAGCAGGAGCTGCGGCTGCAAGGG
Source organism: Ichthyophis bannanicus (assembly GCA_033557465.1). NCBI lineage: Eukaryota > Metazoa > Chordata > Amphibia > Gymnophiona > Ichthyophiidae > Ichthyophis > Ichthyophis bannanicus. The sequence goes on from CM066031.1 coordinate 1,312,017,250, forward strand.
GAAGGAGGTGGCTGGAAGGGAGCTGAAAGAGGGGGGGAAGGAGCTGGCAGGAAGGGACGGGCAGGGGGAAGGTGGAGGCAGGAAGGCAGCTGAAATAGGGGGGAAGTCGGGGGCTGGAAGTGAGCTGACACAGGGGGGAGGAAGGAGGTGGCAGGAAGGAGATGATGCGGGGGGAGGAAGGAGGTGACAGGAAGGGAGCTGACAGAGGGGGTAAGGAGGGGGCTCAAAGGGAGCTGACAGCTGGTGATGGTACTGGAGGGGGACTGGAAGGGAGCTGACACCTGGGGGTGGGACTGGTAGGTTACTGGGTAATGGGGAAGAGGCTGGAAGGGAGGGGCACTGGGACTGGAAGGGAGCAGACGCATGTGGATGGCACTGGAAGTGGAAGTGAGCTGATACCTGGGATGGTATTTGGACCAGAAGGAACTGGACAGTGAGGAAAGAGGTGGACTAGAAGGGAATGGACACCACTGGCAGTCTTGGGAATGCAAAGGGGTTGACATTGGAATGTAATGGGAGAGGAGGACTGGAAAGAGCGCTGATACTGGGGAGGGTTACTGGGACTGGAAATAGGCTGATGGAAGGAAGTGAAGAAAACAGAAGAGACAAGAAATGGCAGATGGACTATAGACCATAGAAAGAGAGCTAAGAGAAAACATGAAAACAGAAGCTTCAGATCGGGACCAGCATGATCAGAGAATAAAAAGGTCAGACAACAAAGGTAGAAAATAATAATTTTATTTTCTATTTAATGATTGGACTTTTTGCTACCTTTATATTTTACACAGTATGGGTAACTGCATCTCTTATTTATCTGATGTTGCATTGCATGCGGAGTCTGGTTTCTTGGGGTTTTGGTTTAATTTTTGTCTATATATTTCTCTTTTTGTTTTGTGCTCATTTATTGATGAAGCAAAAGTGAATGTGGTGCAGATGATGGACGAAGTGTTTGTGAAGGACAGTAATGTTACATCTCACTAAATAGAGTATCTTGAAAATCAGGCTCGACATAATAATTTGTGTTTGCTGAACTTTCTCAAGTCTCCTTAAATCTCTGCTATTGATATTACTGATCAACAGATTTTTACAAAGGTCATGTTACTGAAATAAAAAGTAATTTCTTATCAATTTTTATATGCTGAACATGAATATGACAGTGAAATTGCAAAGTTGGCTCTAGTTATTTTGTAATCTACAAGAATTAATGTTTAGATCACGAAATGCATGTCAATAGTAAATATAATAGGCCTTCGGTTAATACCTGTAAAAAACCAAGTCATAGACTACTTCTTAGATTTTTTCACCTGTCTTTAGTACAGCTGTTCGGGAGCTTCTCTAGGGAGTGTCCAGCAATAGTCAGCCAGCATTGTAGTGGACCATTTTCCCTGGTATCTTTGCTCCATCGTTACGATATCCTGGTGAAAATGTTCGCCCTGTTCATCACTAACCATACCACAGTTGTCAGGAAAGAAATTGAGATGGGAATCAAGGAAATGGATCTTTAGAGACATATTGCACCCAAGTTTCTGATACTGCATCAGCATGTCTTCTACTAGTTCCTTATAGTTTTCTGCCCTAACATTCCCGAGAAAGTTTGTTGACACTAGGCAAAAAGCATTCCATGCTTGTTTCGCATCACCCTGCAGCAAGTTGTTGAATCGGTCATCTTTGAAAACTCTCAAATCTGAGGACCCACAAAAACTCCCTCTTTAATCTTTGCTTCGCTGAGTCGAGGGAATTTTTCATGCAGGTATCGGAAAGCTGGCGAAGTGCGGTCCATGGCTTTCATGAAGTTTTTCATCAAACCTAGTTTGATGTGAAGGGGTGGTAGCAGGATTTTGTGAGCCTCAACCAGAGCTAGGTGCTGGATATTCTTCTCTCCAACTGTTACCTTTTGTCTGCGATTCCATTCCTTCCGCAAGTAGTGCCAATCCCTTGCTCGGCTATCCCACTCACATAAGAAACACATGTATTTTATATATCCCTGCTGCAGTCCCATTAAAAGGGCAACTACCTTCAAGTCACCACAGAGGTGCCAGCTGCACTTGTTATAGTTAATGGAAGTCAGTAGATGCTCTAAGTTATTGTATGTCTCTTTCATGTGGACGCAGGGGCGGCTCAAGGCAGTCTGCTGCCTGAGGCGAAGAATGAGAGAGCGCCCCACCACCACCACCACCTTAGAGGGGGCGGGGCTTTTTCAGAAATCCAATCAGAGACTGAACCAAATCAAAAAGCCGATTAGATTATGTTTGCACACAGAGCCATGTCGAACTGCAATCACACCTTGTGCGACTTGCAACTCGGATGCACGCCCCCCTCTTCCCCCATACCTCCATCCAGCGCTGCCTGCTCTTTCCCTGCTGCTGCTGCCCTCTGTTTTTTTCACGGCAGTGCTGAACGGGAAAGAGCAGGCAACGCTGGACGGAGGTATGGGGAGCACCCAATCTGAAAGGCGCCGGCACTCTAACCTGATCTGTCCCTCCCTGCTCTGACATCGTGTCGGAGGAGAGAGTGACCAGACCTGCTTAAAGTGCTGCGAAAAGGCTTTGGGGCGCATTTTAACTGCCTGCTATTGTCCTGCCAGCAGCAGCAGGGCAACAGCAGAGAGCCAAAATGCGCCCCCCCAAGCCTTTGCGCCCTGTGCGGCTGCACTGCTTGCACAGGGCTAGGTACAGTCCTGTTTGCACACCAAGGAACTAAAAGACAGCAAGAATCAAGAGCACAGTTTATAAAACTAAATTATAACCCATTTTTATTTTGTTATAAACTGCATTATGGTTCTCCCTTTTTCTTTTTCAACATATATTTTGCATCCATAGTAGGTGCAGAGCAGAACCAGGACATTCACCCACAAAATTCAATATTTAAAAAAAAATCTGATTCTGATCATCTCACTAACAACAACAACCACTATTCTCCAGTACCAGTCATATTGTGAACTAATAAAAACCCTACAACCAAAAGCAAACCTACCATGCCATACCATATCAGCACAAACTTCCAAAAGTCACATAAGGAGCCCATCCAAAAAAAGTGTCACTGTAAATACTACAGTGGGCCCTGGAACATCCATACACCTATTTGAAAATCTGAACAAGTCAAATTACTACAGTATAATATAGATCTTTATATACAAACTGCATGTTAACAGAACACCTGACTTCAGTCACACATGCAGAACATCAACCCTCACCAAGTACAGAATAAGTAACCACAATCTAAAGTAAAAATAAAAATATGCAGATAAAATTTAAGCTGAAACCCCAAGAAGCCAGAGTCCACATGCAGTGCAACATCAGATAAATAAGAGATGCAGTTCCCCAGTACTGTGTAAAATATAAAAATAGCACAAAGTCCAATCACAAAAATTAAATAAAATTATTTTTTCTACCTTTGTTGTCTGACCATTTTATTCTCTGATCATGCTGGTCCCGATCTGAGGCTTCTGCTTTCCTGTCTTCTCTTAGCTCTCTTTCTGTGGTCTATGGTCCATGGTTCATCTGCCATTTCATATCTCTTCTTTCGTTTTCTTCACTTCCTTCCATCAGCCCATTTCCAGTTCCAGTAACCCTCCCCAGTATCAGTCCCCTTTCCAGTCCTCCTCTCCCAGTACCTTCCAATGTCAACCACCTTGCATTCCCATGACTGCCACTTGTGTCCATTCCCTTCCAGTCCCCCTCCTTTCCCACTGTCCAGCCCCTTCTAGTCCAAATACTATCCCAGGTATCAGCTCAGGTTCACTCTCAGTGCCACCCCCCAGTCAGCTCCCTTCCAGCCACCCTACCCTCTGTCCATCTCCCTTCCAGTGACATTCACATGTCAGCTCCCTTCCAGTCTCCTCCCTATTACCCAGCCACCTACCACTCCCATCCCCAAGTGTCAGCTCCCTTCCAGTCACCCTTTGGTACATTCTAGGTGTCAGCTCCTTTCCAACCCCCTCTTTCCCTTCCTGCCCCATCCTTCCCCTGGCAGACCCTCTCAGTATCCTCTCCCTTCCAGTCCTATTCTACCATCCCCCTGCATCAGCCCATTTGTAGCCCTAACCCCTAGTTTTCTTCCAGGGCCAGCAGCACTCTCCTCCCCTCCCCTATCAGCCCTTTTCTAGTCCTATCCCCTTTATCAGCCCACCCCAGTCCTAGCCCCCCAATCAGCCCACTACCATTCGTAACCCTCCAATAAGTCCATTTTCAGTCTTAGCACCCCAATCAGCCTATTTCCTGTCCTAGTCTCCCCCCATAGCCCATTACCAGTCCTAAACCCCCCATCAGCCCATTTCCAGTTCTAAATCCCCATCAGTCCATTTCCAGTCCTAGCCCTCCCCCGATAGCCCATTACCAGCCCTAGCCCCCTCCGATCATCCCATTTCCAGTCCTAAGCCCCCATAATCCCATTTCCAGTTCTAATCCCCCCCGATAGCCCATTACCAGTCCTAACCCCCTCCTGATTAGCCCATTTCCAATACTAAGCCCCCATCAGCCCATTTCCAGTTCTACCCCCCCATAACCCATTACCAGTCCTAACCCCCTCCTGATCAGCCCATTTCCATACTAACCCCCATCAGCCCATTTCCAGTTCTACCCCCCCCATAACCCATTACCAGTCCTAGCCCCCCTCCTGATCAGTCCATTTCCAGTTCTAAACCCCCATCAGTCGATTTCCAGTCCTAACCCCCCCATCAGCCCATTTCAAATTCTAACCCCCCCATAGACCATTACCAGTCCTAGCCCATCTCCCAATCAGCCCATTTCCAGTACTAACCCCATCAGCCCATTTCCAGTTCTAACCCCCCCCCCCCCCCATAGCCCATGGATTTCCTGTTTCCCATCAGTGCCGTGGGCTCAGCTTTAAGAGAGCCGCGGTTAAGGGAAACAATGTCCCTTCGCCGCGGCTCTGCAAAGTGGAGCCAGCGAAGAGGATTAACCAGCAGGCTCTCCGGGGGGGGGGCAGGCGGGCGGCCGCAGGGCTCCTCATTCTGCCGCCGCTGGAGCAGCAGCAACAGCTGCTTCTTATGCTGGAGTTGTTGTTTTTTTTTTATTTTGAAGGCCGAGTGAGGCAGTCTTTTTGGGGGCAATTTTGCCGCCCCTAAAAAGCTGCCGCCTGAGGCAACCGCCTCACTTGACCTCATTATAGAGCCGCCCCTGTGTGGACGGCATTCGCTACTGGAATAGATGGAAGACGGTTTCCATTGTTCAAAAGCACAGCCTTCAGACTCAGTTTCAAAGAGTCTATAAATAGTCTCCAGTCTTGTGGGTCATGAGTGATTTTTTAGGCATTCATGAGGCTTTCAATACCGGAACAGAATACCAGATTACTTTCCTTTCCAACTGTGTATAGTACACTGCTGACGTCAGATGGCTTCAGCAGCCATCTGGCAGTAGTATTGCATTGTATCAGAAAATGATGCAATCAAATCTGGATGGTGTGTGCATACTGGTATTATGCAATGTGTTGCAATATTACGTCATTCAAGGCTTATTTGGGATGTTGTTGATGTCCTACTGGATAAATTTACACGGTGAAAGGTCAAAAATGAACTACATGCAATATCTTCAAAATGAGAGCCAATAAAATTTTTTTGTTATATTCGTGTTCAGCTCACCAAGATACTACAGATTAGGGTCTTTTAAAGTCAGTAACGATTTCAATGTTGACCAGTGATATGTGAAGAAATATTTAATTGAGACTCTAGGCATTGACTCTAGAAATCTCTCCCCTATAGTGAGGGCACAATATCTTGCCTCCAGTGGTAGTAATTGCCCCGAAGGGCAGGGTGGATCTGTTGGGGATAACCTGACGGAGTTTCTAGAATACTCCTTGGAGGTTGAAACCCAGAGGTGCACTCTGGTTGTGACATTCGCCTTGGAGTTCGATCGCAATGCAATGTTTAAATTGTATTTTCGGTTTATGCACAAGCATTTTTTTGGCTCAGTAATACATATTTTTCCTGATTTTTCTAGAAGTACACAGAAGCGGCGCCAAGGCTTCTTGGCTCTGCGGTTAAGAGCCTTGGCCCTAAAGTTTGTGTTGCGATTTCCTTGTATTTGTGTTATAGCTTATGAGGGTAAAACTTACTGTTTGTCTTTTCTGAGCCAAAATTACTTGTGGAATTTATGTCTTGGAGGAAGGGGAATAATGTCTTGATATACTCACAGGTACTGCTGAAATGACCCTTGGAGTAGCTGTTTCAGAGTGGGGCTTCCTCTGTATTATTCTTTTTCTCTTTGTTGAGTTTTTCCTATTTCTTGGATCCCATTTCCTTGATTGTGGACTATTGTATTTTGTCATTTCCTAATAACTGACATTTCTTTTTGGGGGTTTGTTCTCTCTTATTAGGATTGCTGTTTTTCTTTCTTATAGATTGGTGTAATGATTTGGAAATTTCATAAATTAAAAATTAAAAATAAAAAAAAAGGCCAGCAGCTGGAAAGGGTCATAGAAAATATAGGAAAGAGATTGAAGTTTCACTGTGCATTTACATGGAAACCTACGTAAAAATTGACCCCCCAGCTGCTGGACCCCAGGCCGGAGCAGGAGGAACTCCCTCCTTCTCTTCTGAGTCTCGCATAAAAGGTCTGGAAAGACTTGTACAGAAAAACCTTTAAATGAAATACTCATTTTATGAAAATAAACCTTTAAGAACCAGTCTCTTTCAGAAGACAATGCAAATGTCACCAAAAGAGTGGACAAAATATATTAGTCTCAGATGTCCCCAGCAAAGCTGAGGGTACACCAAACAAATGCACAACCCCTTGCACAAAATAGAAACCTTGCTCCTTTGTCTTGTGTATCAGCCTGTAATAGTTCAGGATTCTCTCCCATTCCCGATAATCTACAACCAGTTGGAATATAATAGACCTTGGAAAACAGTGAATGGGATTTGACAGGAACCCCAAGTACCTCTAGCAAATATGCTTTAAACATTTCTCTAGCATTAATTGTAACAGATTTAGGAAAATTAGTTAAATGCAAGTTCTGATACTTTGTAAAGTTCTCTAACTGTTCAATCTTTGCCTTCATAACTTCAGCATCTTTCCTGAAGAGATCAGTGTCTATCCAACCCAATAAGACTGAAATTCTGTTGTGGTGGTCTGTAAATATGAAATCTCATCACCATGTTGCTGTAGAAGAGACTGTGCAGCAAAAACTTGGACCTGAGAGTCAGCTGAGCGATAGCAGTCCAGATGGTTTCCAGAGTAAAGACTGCAGGACAGATTATAGAGAAAAGAGCTGGAGTTCCAACTACAACAGAAACTACTGGGGGGAGGAGTGGCCTAGTGGCTGAGGGGCAAGCTACCCAGGCCAGAAGGTCCAGGGTTCAAATCCCACTAGAGGACAGCAACCTTGGGCCAGAAGGACCAGGGCCTCCAGCCCCACAGGAGCTCCCTGTGGTCTTGGGCAAGCCACTTAACCCTCCCTTGCCCATGTTACCTGTAAAATAGGTATCTCCAAGTTATAATGCCCTTTTCAATGTAATTTCAGTTTGTTCAATGTAAACCACCTTGCTATCATGAAAGGCAGTATATAAGAAATGTTAAATAAATAAATAAATACTTATGAGGTCTGTGGCTCCATTGACAAAGAAGCTATCACTCCCTGCTCAACAGCAGGATCACCAACCAAGCACCAAGGTGAAAGTGTGCTGGAACACTGACCTGAAAGGGCTTCACTCCCCTCCCCTCACAGACCTGGAGACATCCCTCCTACCATCACCAATGTATCCACACAGGAGGCCCCTGGCTTCATCTGACTCACAGAACTGTGTTCCATCAGCAGAGCCTTAGGTGAACACCACTGCTTTGGTGACAAGGTGTCCCACCCCAAGCTACTCAACAAGCAACCAAGCTCCAAAGCGTAGCTAATGGGGTATGCAGTCTCCAGTTTGTCCCCTGGCTGGTGCAGGGTGTGCAGCAGGTAAGAATCCAAAGAAGTCTGCAAGAAAAGTGGAAAGGAAGCCCCTGGGGCAACAGAGGGCTTATTGTCACCTTTAGCTTTTCTCTCCCCCATAATGAAAAAGTGCTACAATGCCAAGCACCTGCCTGAAGCCATCTTGGTTCCTGCCCTCTTTTTGTGCTTCCTGTAGTTATTAAGAGCTTCACCCACATAATGGGGTTAAATGGCAGTACCTCAGAAAATCACAAGTTTGTACAGTTTCCTTTAAAGATGAAAAATAATTGCTTACATCTGCTTGTTCCCACACAATTAGCATTGTAATTCTTTTTAAGTGCCATCAAGTCAATGCTGACTCCTGGTGACCCAGCAGCCCCTGGGTTTTCTTGGCAAGGTATGACAGAAGCAGATTGCCAGGCCTTTTCCTCCAAGGGAATGGAGGGTAAAGTGACTTGCTTAAGGTCAGCATTCTATTACAGTTTGCTAAGCACAAGATGCTAACATCTACGTGCCAGTTGGTTAGATGCTCAGAAGGCAGGTTAGGGAAAGGACACCAAGACAGCAATATATCTGATATACTACACGTAATGCTGTTCCATTCTATTATTAAGATCCTTATAGTCCTCATCTTGTCCATCTCCACAAGAATAAAATCTGCTTTTGTTTTCCCTGAACTGCTGTCTGGCCTGTGTTGTAAAGAAACCCCCTTCCCATTGCACAACACACAACCACATATGGTGGCAGCTTGGGGATTTCCTCTAACCATGTGACTGAGGGCAAATCCACATACCTCCAAAGCTGGGCCTCTACAATAGGTCATGACTTTTTTTGGTTTGTTTGTGTGAGTTAAGAGGGCTGGTCTCACTCTAGTTAGGGAGCTTGAAGGTCAGTCAGTGTCAGACAGGCAGGCTTTGTTTTGGCCACTAGAGGACACTAGAAATTGTTGGAGCTGCTATACTACAGGGTTAAATCCGCTGCAGAAGAGGAAGCTGTGCTGAACTTGCAAGAGAACAGTGACAAGCGGCTCCTCCACATTCTGGCCAAAGGACAGCAGCAACAATAATGGAATCAACATCAATAACAACACTATCAGGAGTGACAACAACAGTTTCAATGCACCCTGCTGGCTTGATTCAGACCCTACAGAGACTGCAACTTCTCCCCACAGTGCAAGTGCTTCTTAAAATGACACCAGAAGATGAACCAGACCACTTTTTGGTGAACTTTGAACGAACCAGCACATGGCTCGTGGCCAGAGGAGACATGGGGGCATGTTTACTAAAAGCCGTACAATTGCGTGCCGCACAATAGCGCACGGAAACGCGGCACTCAAACGCTCATAAACGCTCTTAAACGCCCCGCACAAGTGCGCTTGGGCCCCGCACAATTGCGCGCCGCACTAACGTGCCCCGCAAAAGTACCCGGCCCGCAAATGTCCGATAGAGGCGTGGAAAGGCATTCTGAGGGCGGAGGAAGGCTCCCGAGGGGCGGAGAGACGGGGTCAATGGGCGGGGAAGGGGAGGGGAGAGGCTCCCCGCACAGTATCGGGGACGAATTTGCAGGTTAAAAATAGCGCGAGTGAAACACTCACGGTAGAGGGCATTTAAAGGGAAGAGAAACCATTTCCGTCAGCAATGTACAGGGAAACCGGGGAAACCTGCAAAACGTGAGCAGTGTGATACATGTGCACAGAACAAAAGTGCAAATAAAGATAGAAAAAGACCCAAACAAACATATTAAAAATAGGAAGTCAGCTGGGGAACCCTGATATTAATGGGCAAACATAAGAAACACACCCAGGAAAGCTCCAAAAAAATGAAATGAAGTATGGAAGGGGCTACGGAGCGGAGACCCTTCCAAAAACCATTTCCTTTTTCTGAGCCTTCCTGGGAGTGTTTGCTATGGTTGCCCATTCATATCACTGTTGCCCAGCTTGGATATATTTATCCCCAGTTCGTCGTGGTCGGTTGAGGGGTTTATTTGCACGTTTGTCACCAGACAAGGTGACTGAGCCCACAGTACAAATGTGCAGAGCAGGGTTTGTGACTCATTTGGTCAGGTTTCCCACCCCCAGGGACTGCACTATCACTGTGGCCACAGTGTGGTGCAGCAGACAGAGGCAGTACCTCTAGGACCAGAGGGTCACAGGTTCAAATCCAAGCTAGGGCTCCTGCCAACCCAGTCCCCATATTTTACCCACCACTAAACAGAGATAGTAAAGACACTCCTTTATTGCAGAGAACATAAGCATGGTTCACACACCCATTTTGTACCCAACACCGCACACACACCATAACAATGGGCATTACCGACAGCCGAGTCCCCCAAATGCAGTCCTGGAGTGCCACAACTCAATCAGGTCATATGCTTTTCCAAGATACGGACATGCCAGCATGTTGGCGGTAGGGTACAGGTGGTGGAGGGGGCAGTGGCTGCTAGCCACAGAAGACAGTGGCCGAGCCATGTGCAGGCTGGCACGTCCACTGCAACATAGGCCCTGTCAGATGTACAGTCATGGACTTCCCAGGGAATTCAGCACATCTGTGGTAACACAGTGGTGCAGTGCACACAGACAGTGTGTGCAGGAGCAAAAGGTCACAGGTTCAAAGCCCAGCTGGGGCTACTGCCAATCCTGTCCACATATTTTCCCCACAACTAAACCATGTTAGTAAGGGCAATCCTTTATTGCTGGGGATATACGCATTGGTCATACGCCTATCTTTTACACCACCAAGCACAGACACCATGACCAGGGGCAGTACCTAGAGCAGAGTCTCACAAATGCAGTCCTGGAGGACCACACACCATTCAGGTTCCATGCTGCCACTCATACAAATAACCGTGCTGTATATCTATGCACCACCACCATGGCATGTAGATGTAGCTCATGCATATTCATGAGGGACAGCAGGAAACCCCAACCAGTGTATTGCAAACCTGGACTGGATTTGGGAACCTCTGCCGTACAGCAGCAGCCAACAGGGACAGACACACCCACACCCACACCCACAGGCCCCATTGGCCAATGCCTCCTGGTGAGGCAGGACATTGGGCCCTGCGTGCATCTCCCAATACCAGCACTTGCATACCTTAGCAATGTCACCCTACACCAGGGTATATGGTACACAGCTCTCAAACGTTTGCTATGAGTACTGGCAGATAGATATCCCTACGTTACGCACAGTCTGCTCTATGAGCTCCATCATAATAATCTATCTGATGTCTGCGGTGTGTGCGTCAGGTCTGGCCCCTGACAGTGTTTACCACCCTAGGGAGGGACCCCCAATGGTATTGCATACCATACCCATGCCTGTACTGTGCCCAGGACTGGTGTGGTGGGCAAGGATTCTGAACCCCTCTATAGTAGCACAATGCTGGCATACGTGTGGGAGTGTGTGTCTGTCTATACAGTGTGTGTTGGCTGCAAACACTGTCCACAGTTTTGGCCTGATGATGTGCATAATGAGCAGCATGGTACCATGGGTATAGCTCAGACAGGGTGGGCTGGCCAGGATGCATCTGCACAGGGCATAGGGCACTGGCAGGGACATTGTAGTGGCCGTCCACCACCTCCACAGACAGGGTGACCTCTGTATGTGCTGCTGGGCTTTCACTCCACCCTGACTGTGCAGTGATGGCAGCATGGCTAGGCACCCCCATAGTGCTTCATAGCACTTTCCTCATGTGATATATATGGGTCACCTGTTGGGGCCTAGTCACTGATGTATCTGCTTGTGTGTGCTGCCATCCCAGTTGTGGGTGCATGCATTTCCAGTGGGACTAACCAGCAGACTGTTCACAGCTGGTATGTGCCCTGCTGGAGTGCCTTGCAGGGTGCAGTGGCTGATGGCTTGATGCAGGGGAATATCAGATAGTGGTGGGGTGCATCTTAGCATATCCAGGCCTACTGTCTGTCTGATATTGTGGTCTGGGTGTGTGTGGGCTGCTTGGACTGCCCTGTAGGGTGTCTGTTCCCCAACAGGACTGGGGTTGATGGTCCACTCTACTGCCATCATTGTGGGGGGGGGGGGGTGTATAATGGGGATCTGTTGATAGGAGACCCTGCCTGTTTGCCACCCTCAGCTGGGGGGGGGGGGGGGGGTGGTGGTACATGGCCCACCTAGGGGTCTGTGGGGTTTCCCCTGACTGAAACAGACAGAGATATCCAAGGTGTTCCTGCAGAAACTCACAGATTATGACTGTTTTGGAGCTCTGCCATGGCCTCTCTCAGCTGTGGACCTGGTCCAGGGCGCCTCATCGCACACTCAGGGTGAGCACAGTTCCCGCACAGTGTGACTGTGTGTAGCTACTCTGTGCAAATTAAACACCCGGTCAGTACCTCCTACCAGGCCAAGGTGCTGTGTGGGTGCACACGGACACGTCCCCCTACCAGGCCGGGGAGCTGTTGGGGTGCATTCCCCATCTTGTGTTCATCTGTGGACAGCTGATTTGCATGTGCAGTGCATCATGGGTATGGGTGGCCTAACCCTATCCTGGTTCCCACAGCAGACTGTCTGTGTGGTGACATGCAGGCTCTCTGCAGCCAGCTAGGGGCTTGCTGGCAACTATATAGCTGTAGCCCAATGGTTACTTCACTGCCTGTGGAGCCAGCGGTAATGGGTTCGAGCCCACAGTGGGGTTCTTTGATAGGGTTGTCCAAAGCTTTTTTTAGATTTAATGTACATATGTTGCTGCCATCAAACACACCCTCAGTGTACTGTACCCATAAGGTGCCTCTGAGGGTGCTTTATAGGGCACCCTATAGGGCACCTTATGGTTGCCGTCCATATAAGGTGCACTATACATTATCCTGTGACGCAACATATATGGTGCCCTATAGGGGACATTCAAGGGTGCCTTGGCGGACAGTGAACTTTAACATGTGCCTTATGGGCCGCCTTATGTTAACACGCTTTGTGAGTGCGTTTGCTAGTAGTGATAACTGATATAAAAATAGCTTGCCCCCTACAGCACTCATCCACATAATACACACTGCCTCAGTGAGCCTTCTTCATTGGGCACTGTGGGGGATTGAACCCCTGATCTCTGCACCATTGGTCAGTGTCTTAACCATTGCGCTGTGGCTCTGTTCCTATGCTTGGGCATCTGCGCACCGCCTTATGCCGCCCAAACCTAACAGTGCACCGCCTTATGCCGCCTGAGATTAACAGTGCACCGCCTTATGCCGCCCAAAATTAACAGTGCACCGCCTTATGCCGCCCAAAATTAATATGCCTCCTAAAGCACTTTTACCCATTACAGTTAATGCCTCAGCCAGCCCTTTTTGTTGTGCACAATGGGGAATTGAACCCATGGCAGCTGCACCCACAGTCAGTGTTTTAACCATTGTACTATGGCTCTGCTCCTTTGTGTGTGCACATCAGGCGCCACTTAGCCTTCCCACGCACTATTGTGCCCCGCGCAAATGTGCGATCGCTTACCCCGTTTTTTTTCTTTTCTCTGCCTGAACCGCCCACTCCTTATATGGCACAGGCACACTACCACGGCCCCGCACATTAGGAATGTTTAGTAAACAGACCCCATGGACTATTTATTTGGGGAATCTGCTGATGGGCAGCAGTCAGGCTGCCTTCCAGGATGCCAATCCAAATGGGCAAGCTACATATGCAGCTGTCAAGACCACCACACTGGAATGGGTTGGCTGTACACCAGAGGCCTACTGTTAGTGATTTAGAAAGGGGGGGGGGCCTCCAGATAAAGGAGAGCCCTTGAAGGTTTCTTGTTGAAGTATCTCACATGAAAGAGGCTGCAACCGGAGGGAAAGACTGGGCCCAAAATAGCCAAGCTTGTACTATTGGAGCAGTTTTGGGGGTTTTGGAGGGCTTGAGTGCCCCGATGAAAGAATGGGTATGTCAGCACCTTACCCCTCGGTTATTTCCAGTGCACTCTGTAGTGTATCATGAAGCCTAGCCAATGACTGAGAAGAGGAAGAAGTCACCTGTTAGCTCACTCAAGAGGACGAAAGGGGAAACCGGAATGGATGTTGGCTCCCTCTTACCGACCCCAAAGTCACCTCCTAGGTGAGGGCAAAGCTCCAGCCATGACCCCTTCGTCTTTTTTAGGTGTGGAACCCCAGGGACACTTTGCTCGGGAATGTCCCCTGGGTACAGAAGAACCTATGGCTGTCAGCCTAACCATCCCTCAAACCTGCGCTTCTGTGGACACTCTCCACCCAGGGCCCCAGAACTTTGTGATTCCAGTAGAGCTTGATGGAACCCACCTCCAGGCCTTGATAGATTCTGGGAGTGTACAGACCCTCATTTCCTGGGAAAGCATAACCTGATTTCAAATTGAATATGAAAAGACGGTAACACTGGCCTATGTGCATGGAGATCTGAGGCAGTATCCCAAAGCACAGGTTTTAAGACTCCAGCAGGACAAGCTGTGTTCGAGGTCATGGTACTGCCCTGGCATCTGTATCCAGTAATGATTGGCCAAGACTACCCAAAGGTTGGAGCAATATGGCTGGAAATGGTTAGCGATGGAGTTGCAGGCACGCGAGACCGAGAGTGACGGGAAAAGCAGTCGCGTTGGGGCGAAACAGAGGCCAAAGCGCTGGTGAAGAGATGTGGCTTTTGAATCTTGTACGTGTTTCCTCCCTGTGTGCCTGTGTCGAGAGGGAGAGCGAGTGAGAAGGCGCGTGGACCGGGCCTCTCGGCGCTGAGGAAGGGGTTCAGTTCAGGCGGCTCCCCTTTCTCCTCGCCGGAGCCGGGGAGTCTCCGCTGCCTCTATGTGGTTGTGGCTGTTGCAGTGCAAAGCCGTTGCCCCGTTGGAAGCGCAGCATCCCTGCCGAAGCCTGGGACTGGAGTGCAAGGAGTGACCGAGAAGGGAGTCGCCCGGAGCCGAGGAGTTATCTGCGTTGCACTGGGACCAACCTGCTGTTGGATTTAATATACATCCTGCTGAGGCAACTTTCAACTATGGAATTGATTTTTAAAGAGAGCTGCAACTGCTTTGGAAACCTTGATATGGAATTTTACGAATTTACAAGATGTTATTGTTTATGTTGTATTTAACCTGGGAAAAAAGATCTTGATGAATTGGGCCCACAGGACATAATTATACAATCATTGATTCCAATCAAATTGTGTTGCTTTCATGGAGAATGTTCTCAACAATTGTAATGGGCTTCTGGTGCCAACAGACAGAGCAGAAAGAGCATTTCTGGCCAGTATTCCATTGAAATGTTCCATTAGAATGTTTTAAATTTTAAATTGGAGGCGCCATCGAGCGCAGGGCTGCACGCCGCACTCCTCCCTCGCCGGAGATGGATCAGGGCAGTCAGCCCTTTAAATTGGAGGTGCCATCGGGCGTAGGGCTGCACGCCACACTCCTCCCTCGCCGGAGCCGGATCAGGGCAGTCGGCCCTTTAAATTGGAGGTACCATCGGGCGCACACGTGCCTGGTGGGCCCGTGCCTGAGGGCCTCGCCAGAGGGCCCTTTGGTGTGGCCCTTAGGCGGTGGCCAAAGGCGTGGCCTGTACATCCAGCATCTTCTACTGCTACCCACTGCTCAAATCTCCATAGCTGCCAGGGTCGAGCTGACTTGTCCCCTCCTCCACACTCCCCCAACTATCTCACGAGCACCACCCCTATTCTGTCAAGTTACTCTCCGTTCGTCTTGCATCCCACTGCTGGCATTGATATCCCTTCCATTAACCGATTAGAACTTGCTACCCACTGCCTTCATAGAACTGCTACCCATTGTTGCTTAGATCTGCTACCCACTGCCTGCATTGAACTGCTACCCATTGTTTGCATAGAACTGCTACCCACTGCCTGCATTGAACTGCTACCCATTGTTTGCATAGAACTGCTACCCACTGCCTGCATTGAACTGCTACTTATTGTTTGCATAGAACTGCTACCCACTGCCTGCATAGAACTTCTACCCATTGCCTGCATAGAACTTGCTACCCATTGCCTGCATAGAACTTGCTACCCATTGTGTGCCTAGAACTTGCTACCCATTGTTTGCTCAGACCTTGCTGCCCACTACCATGGCCCCACATCTCATTGTCCTTCTCTTCCTCATCCTCCCCAATTGCCTCCCCTCCTATCAACACACTCCCTCCTCTTCCCCCTACCCTCCCCCTACCTTCCTCACTTCTCCCTCCATTCTGCCCCCTTGCCTAACATCTGCTCTTGAGCGTCTTCACACCATCCCCCGCATTCAAACAGCCCCCCTCTCTTTAAGGCAACCCCACCCTCACTTCCGCCGTACTATCTCCACTTTACCTCGCTCTCTAATACTCATTCTCCTTCTCTCATCAGATAATATCAACCCCAACCCTCCCCCCCCCCCCGTTTTCTTTCTCACACTAAAAAAAGGTTCCTCACGTACCCTATCTAATTTCATCCACATCCCGCTCCTCCCTCCTTCCGCCCTTCCCCATTCATCCCACAATCACTCATCCATAGATATCAACTCCAACCCTACCCCAAAAAATAATCCCTCACACAACCTACCTGATACCATCAACTTACCCCTCATTTCCCCTCCTTAATGTCCCTCTTGGAGAGCACACACACACACAGACATACCCACTCACACCCTGCTCCCTCTAAATCTCGGTATTACCCCAGAAATAGACCCCCCTGCTACTCTGATACGAAATCCACACGTAACTTATCCAACCTTATCTATATCCCTCTCCTCCCCCCCCCTACTCTCCCGTTTTCATGCGCCCTATGGAACGCATGCTCAGTCATTAAAAAAAACCCCTTTTATTCACGATCTTTTTATCTCTAATGCCCTACACCTTCTTGCCTTGACTGAGACCTGGCTCCCCCCAGATGACACCGCATCCATTGCCTCTCTCTGCTATGGGGGTTACCAGTTCTCCCATACACCTCAATCTACTGGTCACGGTGGTGGCGTCGGCCTCCTACTCTCTCCCTCCTGCCAATTCCAACCCCTGCTGCCACCCCAATCACACTCCCCCCTCTCCTTCGAAGTCCACTCCATTCGCCTCCTCACACCACTTCCCCTCCGAGTAGCTGTTATTTATCGCCCACCCGACAAATCCAAATCAACCTTCCTCACCGACTTCGACTCCTGGCTTTCTGCCTTTATGGATCCCTGCTCCCCTACTCTTGGTGATTTCAATATTCACATTGACAACCCCTCCGACCCCCATGCCTCAAAGTTCCTTGTTCTTACCTCCTCGTTCGACCTCCAACTTTGCTCCACTGCCCCCACACACCTACACGGCCACTGCCTTGACTTAATACTCTTCTCCAATTCCTCTCCCTCAAACTTTCGCAAATCAATCCTTCCCTCATCTGACCATCACCTCTTAACATTTACTCTTCAGCTTCTGCCGTCCCAACCTCATCCTGTCTCCTCCGACCTATTTAGAAACCTTCATAATATTGATCCCCTGACTCTCTCCTCCATCATTTCTCCATCTCTTTCCTCCATTTTATCCTCCAAGTCTGTTGGCGAGGCATTATCCTCATACAATGCTACACTATCCTCAGCCCTTGACACTCTTTCCCCTCCCACCCCACGTCCTGTAAATCGATCTACTCCCCAACCCTGGCTTTCACCCACAATCTGTTACCTACGCATCTGCGCCCGTTCTGCCGAACGAGCTTGGTCCAAATCCCGCTCCCCGTAAGACCTTCTACACTTCAAATTCATGCTTGGCTCCTTCCAGTCAACCTTAGCACTTGCCAAACAAGATTACTACATCCATCTGACCAACTCCCTTGCCTCTGATCCTCGCCGTCTCTTTAATACCCTCAATTCTCTCCTCAAGGTCCCCCCTCCCCCAATCCCACCCTCCCTTTCTGCCCAAACCCTAGCCGACTACTTCCATGACAAAATCCACAAGATTACCCTCCAATTCCCTACCCCCTCATCTACCTCCCCTCCTCCCCAATTCTCCTCCCCATCCATACTCCCTCTGCCACCCTCTCCTCCTTCCCTCTGATCTCTGAAGAAGAAACCAAACTCCTTCTTTCCTCCTCTAAACCCACCACCTGTTCATCAGACCCTATCCCCACCCATCTCCTACATTCCATCTCCCTCACCAGTCCCCTCCATCACTCATATCCTCAACCTTTCACTCTCCACTGCAACTGTCCCCATTGACTTCAAACTTGTTGTTGTTACACCCCTCCTGAAGAAACCCTCACTTGATCCCACATGCGCTTCTAACTATCGACCCATCTCCCTCCTTCTCTTTATATCCAAACTATTAGAATGAGCAGTCCACTGTCGCTGCCTTGACTTCCTCACCTCTCAGGCCCTCCTGGACCCACTACAATCTGGCTTCCATCCCCTACACTCCACTGAAACAGCACTCACAAGAGTCACCAATGACCTGTTCCTGGCTAAATCTAAGGGCCTCTATTCTATCCTCATCCTTCTTGACCTTTCTGCTGCCTTTGACACCATTGACCACAACCTTCTTCTCACCACCCTCTCCTCACTTGGCTCAAGGGCTCCGTACTATCCTGGTTCTCCTCCTACCTCTCCCATCGCTCATTCAGTGTATGCTCCGGTGGCTTCTCCTCCTCCCCTACCCCGCTCCATGTAGGTGTACCCCAGGGATCTGTCTTGGGCCCCCTCCTTTTCTCTCTCTATACCCAAGGCCTTGGCGCGCTTATCTCCTCCCATGGCTTTCAGTACTATCTCTATGCCGATGACTCCCAAATCTACCTCTCTACACCTAATATTTCTCTAGCAACCCAGGCCAAGATCTCTGCCTGTCTTTCGGACATCGCTGCCTGAATGTCTCATCGCCGATTGAAACTGAACATGGCCAAGACTGAACTCCTTGTCTTTCCACCCAACTCCTCCCCCCCACTTTCCCCTCTCTCAGTCCATGTGGAAGGATCTACTATCCTTCCTGTTCCCTTGGCCTGCAATCTAGGGGTTATCTTGGACACCTCTCTCTCCTTCTCCGCTCATATCCAGCTTGTAGCTAAGACCTGCTGCTTCTTTCTCTACAACATCAGCAAAATCTGCCCCTTCCTCTCTGAACACACTACCAAAACGCCTCGGAAGAAAGGCCTGGCAATCTACTTCCGGTGACACTGCCCATGGTTTCCCCGTGAGCCACCTCCTTCCCCTTCAATCTATACAAAATCACGCTGCTCGACTAATCTTTTGCCAGCCTCGCCATGCCCACATTACTCCTCTTCTCAAGTCACTCCACTGGCTCCCTGTCCAATTACGCATCCAATTCAAGCTTCTCCTACTCACCTATAAATGCATTCACTCTATGGTCCCTCAATACCTCTTATCTCTTATCTCTCCCTATGTCCCCTCTCGAAATTTGCGTTCCGCTAACAAATTACTTCTATCAATGCCTTTCACCCGCACCGCAAACTCCCGAATGTGCTCCTTTCACCTTGCTGCACCATATGCCTGGAACAGCCTACCTGCGTCTGTGCGCCAGGCATCCTCCCTGGCCCTCTTCAAATCCAGGTTGAAGACCCACCTCTTCACCATTGCATTCAGATCCTGACTTCAATCCTCATCTTACCCTAACCCCCATCAACGTTTATGACCAGACCATAGACCAAACTGTACCACACCGTACCTTCCGCAGAACTGACTAATGCTCTCTACTGTTCTAACTAGATTGTAAGCTCTGATGAGCATGACTTTGATGGGCAGGGACTGTTTCTTGTATGTTGGCTACCTCTTATAGGTTAGCTGTGCAGCGCTGCGTGCATGGCGCTTTATAAGTGCTAAATAGTAGTAGTAGTAGTAGGCTAATTGATGGCTCCACAAAGACGGACTATGAGGATTTCCCAGAGAATTTTCCCTTGGAAGACCTGGATCTATATGTCACAGATCCCAAGCCTGCTAAGTCCTGGAGTTAGCATTGCCAGGAAAAGCTATGTTACCAACAGAATCTGGGGGTGGCTATGGGGGAGGGATTCAAGGAGGAAAAGCCGAGGGAAGAAACCCATGGCGATAGCCCAGGGCTCAGTGATAGTGACTCAAATACAATAGTCCCCTTCCCAAAGTGGCACTGGCCCAAGACCCATCATGCTTCAGGAGGGCTCAACAAGAACATGAGTCCCTTAAACATGCCAGAGAGCAGGTTTTGGAGATGGATGGGGTTCTAGTAGGTAATGGAGAGTCCCCTGCAAGAACCTTTCCATATTTTGTGCTAAAGGGAGATTTATTATCCAGAGTGACACTAAGCCTCTGGGGCTAGATTGAAAACACTTCCATGGAAGAAGAAGAGCCCTCCACTCAAATACCACGCCACTATAAGACGTCCACAGGGAAAGAAGTAACTACCTTGGGACACAACGTGCCGAGTCTAGGTCCCACGGATTGGATCCCAGCTTTCCTTTTTCTCCTTCCCATAGAAATGGGTCAGAGGCCATGCCACATAAAGCTGTCATTTCCATCTCGCCATACCACCCTTTCTAACTTCTAAATCTGACACTTTATTACAGGTACTAGGGGTGTTAGTTTCTGCAGCTCTCCAGATGTTGCCTTTTTCACCCTTTTCTTTACTATTTTTATTTTTTTTTTTTATCTGAGCACTTTTACTTACTGGGAGCTTTTTTCATCCATCCTACTTTAAAACCATCCACATTAGTTTAGCCAATTGTGGTAGAAGACACCTCTCTAGAAAAACACAAAGAAAAATGTATTTTTTTGTTGTTGTTTTTTGTCAAATTGTATATTTACTTTCCCAGTGATGTCTGATCTGCCTGGAGAAAGCCAGCAAGAAGAAAAAGAAATATTGCCTTCATTGTACTTTGCTCCCCTCTCCCTGCCAGTGGGATTCTGTGTCAGAACAGAAGTATGAAAAGAGAAAGATGCTATTGGCTGAGGCACACACTACTATGGTTTAAGCATCTTCAGGGTTAAAGTTACCAGCCATGAGCTTTGGTAACTTCAGACCTGGTGGCCCTTTATTCTGTTGGCTTCTGTTTTCCCCATGGCGCCTACAATTCTCACATAAGACATTAGATGCAATCTTCCTTACTATCCTCTTTTTGTTTTAAATAAAATGTAATATTCTCAGGCTGGGAATGGAAGGCCAAGTTCCCTGACTGGCCTTCAGAAACCTCAGACAAGGCACCTGAGGGGGAAGGGAGGAACAACCCACTACGGGATGAAACTAAGGAGAACCGTCTGTGGTTCTGGGTCCCTAGGTCTGCAGTGCAGAAGTTCTTTGACAATGCCACACCAACAGTTTCCTACCTGCTAGAGGCAGAGCAATACTTATCGGCTCTCCTGTTGTACCTGCATATAGAGGGATGACAAGTAAATTTGCTCGTCTCCACTTGCTGGAAGGAAGACAAATCCCACTGGTCTGGATTAGTCTGGCAAGGGTGAAGAACATTGAATTTTTCCTCCTGTCTTTATTACTTTCTTCACATTAAGCAAATAGTTAACCAGTCTTAACTCTTTTTCTTGCCAACTGACAGGCTATGAGTCCCAGAAATGACTGTTCCACTGAGATTAAAGGATGGCCAGAGCAATAAATCTGCATGAGTTAGGAAGACATAATGAAAATGATAGAAAGAAAACGTGTGTGTGTGATGTTTTATTAGTAATAGAATGGATATTTCAGTATGCATTTGAAATGAAGGATAAGCAGAACACAGCAAAAAAGATTAATGAGATTGTTCAAATTGGAAGTGGACTGGTAGTGATTCCTAGGGAGATGAGACCTGAATGGGAATGGAAGAAAACTGAAAAAACATAATAGTGCCGATAGAATAAGAACAAGTTATTGAGCGAGGCAAGATGTAAGCACTGAAAGGGAAGATCAGGGAAAAGAGTACAATATAATGCAGGGCAGAAAGTGAATATACAGTATCATAACAAATAACAAAGCATAGATACTCACCTGTAACAGGTGATCTCCGGGAACAGCAGGAATAAGTCTTCACATATGGGTACCGTCGGCACCGACAGAGCCTGCGTGGGAACGCTCCCCAGCGTCCCAAAAAGAAAGCTTTTGGGAGCATCCACCACACATGCGTGCTGCCTTCCCGCCCAACTACCTCTCTCACTTCAGTTGAGTTGAAAGCTGAGACCAAAGGAGAGAAGTAGAAGAAAAATAGAGGATAGAGAAAGACAACTCCTAGGGGAGGTGGGTGGGTTGTGAAGACTTATTCCTGCTGTTCCCGGAGATCACCTGTTACAGGTGAGTAACTACGCTATCTCAAGGAACAAGCAGGAATGTAGTCTTCTCATATGGGGACTCCCCAGCTAAAATGCCTAGGGATGACCCCAGCATGTTGCGGTTCTAAGTAAGATGGGCCATGCTTCCTCCCAGGGACCTCAGGCATCCAAGAGTGGATGGTGGGAAGGAGTTGATCTAGGAATGGAAGAGATGCTGTAGCACAGCCTGACCGAACAAGGCATCCCGACGGGAGTCCTTGTCCAAACAATAGTGGGCAGTGAAAGTATGAACAGAAGCCCAAGTTGCTGCTTTGCAGATCTCATCAATAGCAACTGACCGAAGATTAGCTGTTGAGGCTGCCATGGTCCTAACATTGTGAGCCGTGACATGGCCTTCAAGAGGGATTCCTTTACTCTGATAAGTAAAGGAAATACAGTCTGCAATCCACTTAGAGAGAGTTCTTTTAGTGACTGGGAGTCCTAAATGACTAGAGTCAAAAGGCAGAAAAAACTGAGGAGACGTTCTAAATGGCTGAGTTCTGTGAAGATAAAAAACCAGAGCTCATTTACAATCTAAGGTATGAAGATTTCTTTCCGCACTGGAGGCATGAGGCCTAGGAAAGAAGACCGGAAGATAAACCAGTTGGTTTAAATGAAAAAGTGATACCACCTTTGGCATAAAATGAGGATGAGTCCTTTAGATTACTTTGTCATGATGAAACCTCGTATAAGGTGGGTCAGCCACTAAAGCCTGCAGTTCACTAATGCGTCTTGCAGAAGTGATAGCAATTAGGAAAATGACTCTCCATGAAAGAAACTTTAGCTCCGAAGTAGCTAAAGGTTCAAAGGGTGGCTTCATGAGTTGACTCAGAACAATATTAAGATCCCATGCCACCGGAGGTGGTTTGATTGGAGGCTTAGTTAAAAGGAGACCCCTCATAAATCTTGAAACAAGAGGATGAGAGGAAATTGGTTGTCCATCAAAGGGTTTATGAGATGCAGCAATAGCACTAAGATGGACCCTAACATAATTGGTCTTGAGACCAGAAGCTGATAAGTGAAGGAGATAGTCCAGAAGGGACTCTACCGGTACCGAGAGGATTACGTTCCCTCTGGGAACACCAGATTAAGAACCTCTTCCACTTAAAAGTGTAAGAACGCCTTGTGGAAGGTTTGCTGGAAGCCAGAAGAATATCCTTCACCTGTTGTGAAAGGCCTAGATCTTGAAGTTCTATGCCTTGAGTAGCCAGGCCTTGAGATGAAGGGACTGGGGATTGGGGTGAAGTAGGGATCCATTGTTCTGGGACAGAAGATCCGGAGCACTCCCCAATTCCAGAGGAGTGGCTCAAGAGAGACGTAAGAGAAGAGGATACCATGTTTGCCTTGGCCATCAGGGAGCTATGAGTATCATGCGACCTCTGTCTCTCTGGAGTTTGAATAAGGTTTGGGAAATTAGGGGAATTGGTGGGAAGGCATAGAGAAAATCCTGACCCCAGGAATGCATCCCTCGCCTGACAATTCTGAGCTGGCAGTCTGGAACAGTACCGGGGAAGTTTGGCATTCTGTGGACTTGCAAAGAGGTCTATGTCTGGTGTTCCCCAGACTTGAAACACTCGGGCAAGTTGATATGAGTGGAAATTTTGTTTATTATACACAAGCAACAAAAAGACATACAAAAATCAAAAACAGGCAACCCAAACAAGACCCACGCCCCCCAAAACCCCCACCCACCCTGACATAGCACAAACACGAAACTGAGCCCCCCCCCCGTGACCCACCTCCCCAAACCCACCACCAAACCCAGCAACCAGCACACGTGCCCACTCCCCCAACAACAACCCGCAGTAGTCCACACACTGTCCATGTCCATCCCAACCCCCCCCAACAACAACCCGCAGTAGTCCATTCAATGTTCATTTCCATCCCAACCCCCCCCCCCCCAACAACAACCCGCAGTAGTTCATTCAATGTTCATGTCCATCCCAAACCCCCCCCCCAACAACCCACAGCAGTCCAACCAATGTCCAATGTCCAGAATGTCCATCAGGACTGCCAAACCCCCCCCCCCCCCCACTCACACCCAAAAACATATTCCCCCGTCCCCGTCCCCACCCCAACGAAGGAGCAGCAGCTCCTTCACCCCCCACCCCAATCCCTGTCCCATCCCCACCCTCCCCACAATGAAAATACATCAAAAGCAAAACCCCCACCCCCCCAAACAAAAACATAAAGGCGACTCGAGCCCTTCCCCAACAAAAACCCACCAAAACAAAAACCAAAACTACAAACCAAAGAAGAAAACATAACCCAATACTGCCCTGCAACACTAGACAGCAGAGCGGGATGCACACAAAACAAACACAACTGTTCCAGGGAAACCATCCCCCAAGGAGAGAGGGAGAGCGGACAAGTGATCAAACCGCCGCAGAACCAGAGCACCAGCGCACCCCCCCCCCCCACCGGGAGAAAAACAACCCCAAGTCCCTAACCAGGAAGACCCCCACGGACACCCTCCCCCTGCTTTCTCACCCACCCACCCCCCCGGGAGACAAAGCAACCCCAAATCCCTAACAGGGAAGAACCCCAGGGAAACCCTCCCCCTCACGGGGGGCGGAGGGTGAGGTGACGCCACAGACGCTCCCAACGATGGGCCTCCACCACCCGCCTTTCGCGTTGCGCCATGCTGGACACTTCCTCCAAAATGTCCCGCACCACCTCGTCGAGGGGCAGGACCAACCCCCGGGCCGAGACATGACAGCGCGCTTGCCACAGGTGGTAGCGCACTACAGCCATGACGAGGTAGAGGGTCCCGGAATCCTGCCTTAGAGGAAAGGACCAGGCCCCGTACACCCACTCCACATACGTAAGGAGGGAAAGGTCACGCAGGTGAAGAGCAGCGGACACCAACCGGCAGGCCTCCACGTTAAAGGGGCACTGCCGGAGGAAATGGTCCATGGTCTCCGTCTGCCCTTCACACCCTGCCCTCGGACAGACCCGCTCGGCCTGTGACCTGTACTTGAGGTTGTCCCTCACGTACAAACGCCCGTGGAAAGACAACCAGGCCACATCCCGAACCTTCTTCGGCAGCCGAGGGGAGTTCAACTGCCAAAGGCCCCGCTGCATCACATCCGCTGGACAGTCCCGCAGGGCCCACCGTGGTTGAAAGTGGGAGGTGAGTACCATCCGGTATAATCCTTTCCGCCCCAAGGACTGGGCGAGCGGGTCGGTCACCCCCCACCGCCGAATGAGCCCCACCATCGTAAAAACGTACGATGGGGCCTGTTCCCCACTCCGACGCACACGTGGGACCGAGGATGCCCCCTCCCACTGCTCCCAGAAGCGGGAGAACCACCCCCGATAGGAGGCCACCCACCAAACCCCACCCCCTTCCCGCATCCTACCTAAGTGAAACGCCATAGACAAGACTGACAGGAAGACAAGGGGGTGCAACATACTCAAACCGCCATGTGCCCGATCCAGGCAAACGATGTTGCGCTGGACAGGGTTCAGGCGGTTACCCCACAGAAAACAGAAAAAGACAGCACTGACAGACGCCTGACGGGACGACGGAAGAACGAAGACCGTGGCCACGTGCAGAAAGAGGGGAAGTAGAAACGTCCCGAGGAGTTTGATCTTCTCCTCGAACGTGCACCTCCACCCCCTCCACCGCAGCACCCGACACCGTGCAGTCTCAAGACAACGATCCCAATTGGACTCCGCACTGTCCTCCGACCCCGAAGACGAGGCCCAAAACGCGGACCTCCCCCACGGGAGGAGGAAAGGGGGCGCAGGAAGGCGGGGAGGCCTCCGAGGAGCCCAACCACAGCGTCTGGCACTTGCTGTGGTTGACAACAGAGTGGGCCACCTCCGAGTACTCCTCCACGGCCTCCCGCAGGGCCTCTACCCCTTCAGTGCCGTCCACGTAAACTGAGATGTCGTCAGCATAGGCAACGACAGTCACCGGGGGCGCACCAGGCGCCTCCAGGCCCCGCAACCCACCTGAGGACAACCTCCGGAGGAAGGGGTCGAGGGAGAAGACATACAGCAGGGGGCTCAAAGGGCACCCCTGCCGCACCCCCGAGGCAACACCAAAAGGCCGTCCGAGCCACCCGTTAATAAACGGGAAGCTCACCCCCCCTCGGTACAGCGCCTGCAAGATGAAGAGGAAACCTGCGGGGAGGCCAAAGTGCTGGAGCACCACCCACAGGTACCGGTGACTGACTCGATCGAAGGCTTTGGACTGGTCCAAGGAGACCAACCAATGGTCCCGTTGGAGCGACCGGCCTCTCTCCACCACCTCCCGGACTGTGGCGACAGCGTCCAGAACCCCTCTCCCCCGAACGGAACAATACTGGGAAGGGGACAGCAAAACGCCCGACACCTCCACCAGTCGGTTGGCCAAACACTTGGCCAGGATCTTCCGGTCCGCGTTCAGAAGAGAAAGCGGCCGCCAAAAGTCCAAGGAGCTATCGTCCTTCCCCTTGGAGAGCAGCAGCAGGACAGACTCGCGAAATGACCGCGGGAGAAACCCCGTGTCCATGATCTCCTGAAACAGGGAGGTCAGGAAGGGGGCCAGCTGGGAGATGAAAGTGCGATAGAACTCCACTGGGAGTCCATCGCGCCCAGGCACCTTCCCCAACGGCATGGCACGAATCGCCCTCTCCACCTCCACCTGCTGAATCGGAGCAGCAAGTGCATCAACCTGTGCCTGGACCACAGCCGAATACACCGGGGGAAGGCCCAGGTACTCTCGGATATGGGTGAGGTCCACGGGGCGATCCCCAAACAGATCCGAGAAGTATTCCCCCACCATCCGCAAAAGGTATGAAGGGTACCGTCCTCACCCCGCAGGGCCATGACCTCCCAACGCCGGACCCTCTCCTTGCAATTCAGGAAAGGGTCTGGGGTGGCGACCCCACCGGCCGCCCCCTCGAAGCATAGGGAGGCATGGCGATCATAAAGCAGGCCACGGAGCTGGACCTGCACCTCTTCCACCTCCTCCCGCGCTGCCCCTCGGGATACCAAACGATCCAGCGACCTCCGGAGGACAGTGTAAGTGAGGTAGCGGGATCGAGCCATGGAGGTACCCCGGGAACGGAAGAGTTGGCGGGCACGCGTTTTCACCTCATCCCACCAAGCGCCACGGGAAGGAAAAACACCCAACAGGGTCTCCTGGTCTGTGAGAAAGGCCAAGAACTCCTGGACCACCTCTGATGTTGCCAACAACTGCACATTCAGTCGCCACAGGCCAGGACCCCTGCTGAGCTCCTCGTGGTTAGCCAAGAAGGACACGGAGAGGACGCAGTGGTCCGAAAAGTCAACTGCCTGCAACTGCGGAGGGGAACACTCCACCCGGGCACTCACATATATCCGATCGATACGACTCCTGCGGGTCCCATGGTAGTAGGTGAACCCCGGCGACCGTGGAAAGGCCCGGTGGAAGACATCCACTAGGTCAGCCGTCCGGGTCATCTCGGCCAAAAAGAGGCCCTCGTAACTGGGTGGGCAACGCTCCCCCCCTCGGTCCTGCAACAGGGTGGTGGTGTTGAAATCCCCTGCGAGGACCACCAAACGGGAGGTGTGTAAGTAGGGGCGGATGACCCGAAACAGGGTCTTCCGCGCCAACTTAGACTGGGGGCCGTAGACCACCACGAAACGAAACCGATGGGGCCCGCAATAGCCGTCTAAGAGCAAACACCGGCCCTGCTCCAGTTCCCACACATACTGCACCTGAAATCGGTGAGACGTGAACAAAACCGCCACTCCTGCGTAGGGCTGGGCCGCAAGTGACCAGTACGAAGGACCCCACCTCCACTCCCGCTTCGCCCGATGAAGGCTAGCGAGCGAGGTGAGCCTGGTCTCCTGCAAAAAGATGACATCCAGCCCGCTCGTGGAAAGAAAATCATAGGCCGTAGCCCGCGCCTGGTCGGTCAAAATGCTGGCCACGTTGAGAGTGGCGCACGAGAACGCAGGAGTGCACACCATGCCTATTTCGTGTGCAGTGATCCTTTCCTCCTCTTCTCACCAAACCCTGGATCCCCGGAATCCCGCTTGCAGGACAAGCCCGCCAGCTGGAGCAACTCCTCACGGTCCACGTCGACCACCTCGAGGATCTCCTCCTCCTCCTGCCCGACCCTGTCACCCCAGGAGGTGCTGGTGCCCCCGGGACCACCAGGCAAAGCTATCGCAGGGGCTAACCCAGCCCCCATGGGGCGAGGGGGTACAGACAGGTCAGGGGTCGGAGGAATGATCTCCTCCGTGGGGTCCACCACCGGTGCTGCCCCCCCCTCCCCGGACAAAGACAGAGACAACGGACCAGTGCCCACCCCCGCGGGGGAGGCCAGGACGGCCGGGTCAGCAGGGGGCTCCTGCGAAGGCCCAGCACCCAACTGCGGGGGCAAAAGCCCGTCCTCCCTCACTCGTCGGGCACCAGTATCCACACTGATTGGAGGACCCTGACCGCGGCGCGCCTTCGGTAGTTTCGGAGGCCGCCGCTGAGGAAGAGGGGCTGCCCCCGCCGCTAACCGCTCCGAGCGCCGCACAGGGGGCCCTGCCTCCACAGGCAAGCCCTCATCCGCCTCAGCCGCATCAGCAGCCAAAAAGACGAAACGGTTGATGTCCAACACGGGCTCTTCATCCGGCAATGGGGATGTCTCCCGTTTCTTCCTTTTGGACTTGCCACCCTTAGAAGGGACAGTGGTCCATTCCTGGGGTGGCACCACCCGCAACCCACTATCCTGCCGTGAAACAGCAACCTCTACCACATCAACCCTCTCCTCCTTCCTACCCACATCCCCTCCCCCTGGTGGCTCCCTCGGCTCAATGGACTCCTCCACCCTAGGGCCCCCGGGCTCCTCCTGAGGGAGAGGGTCCTCCACAACCTCCTCCCGCACAGGAGCCCGAGGTGGGGCAACGGCATCCCCCCCCGGTCCATTGTGTGATGCGGAGGGGCAGCGGGCAAAGGGGTGGCCCAACTCCCCGCAAAGGTTACACCGAATAAGCAAACACCCGGCCGAGGCGTGACCCCGTCCACCACAACGGGTGCAGACCTGCTCGGGACAGTTCATGCTCAAATGACGGAATGAGCCACAGCGGTGACACTCGCGAGGTTGCCCGGGGTAGTAGCACAAGATGCGATCCCGACCGAGGAAACCGGCCGAGGGCACGTGCTGCATGACATTTCCCACCTCACGCAAACGGATTCTACCCTTCCACGACCCGTCCCACACCCCTAGGGGCCCAGCGCCCTTAACCAGGGGTGCGAGAAGCACCGCATGACGCGACAACCAAAACTGGATGTCCTGCCCTGGGAGCGACTCATTCCGAACCAGGATGGTCACAGGTACTGTCCCCTGGCGAGAGATAGGCACAACACGAAAGTCAGCCCACCCTCCCTGCCCCCTCTGCTGCTGGTATCGGTCCCAGAAAATCTCCAGCCCCCGTCTCAGCATGAAACTAACATCATATTCAATGGTGTTGTTCATATGGATGAAGGCATAGAGATCTCCCGGGAGAAACCCCAGCCCAAGGACCATCCTCAAGACCTTTTCCCTGGCTGGAGGGGGCCCCTCCCCAGCCCACCGGATCTGCGCCACGTTGCGCCGTCGGGCCTCACCCCCTACCCCTCGGAACCCTCCCCCATCTCCTCCCCCTCCCACCGGACCGCTCCCTTGGGAAACCCCCTCCCCCCAGCCCCACCTGAAGTCCCTGGAGCAGTACCAGACCCCCTCAGGGCCTCTGCAAAGGTACGGGGGGAACCGACCCCCCGGCCCCCAGCCCCTGACCTCCGCTCGCCTCCCCTGCCACCACCTGCGAGGGAGTCTGCTGCTGTGATGCAGGAGCCACAGCCACCTCTAAGAGGGCGACCGTGGGGCTGGGCATGATCATCTCAGCAAAGACAGAGTCAGGGAGACTATCTCTACCTGATCCCTGGGTGCCACCGAGAAACTCCGGAGCACCCCCTCTACGAGACCCTGTTGCCGCCTGAATGTATCAAAGGCCCCTTGAGGGCCGTCCGGGGTTTCCAGGGCCAGCATGATGGCATCATGCACCTGTTTCTCGGTGACACCCGGAGGACCAGGGAACCCCCCCGTACCCCTGCACTGTGTTCCTAACCCGTCGTGGAGCTCCTGCGTCTCCGCCACTACCACCGGGGACGGACACTGCCCCCTCCCCCCAGTCCTGGGATCCGGGGTTTGTACCACCCCATCCCCCAGCCCCGCAGACTTCAGTCCCTGCCCCTTAGCAGGAGAAAACACTACCCCCCTCCTGCTGGTGGACCAGTCGTCCGCTCTCCCTCCCTCTCCCCGCCAGCGACAGGAGATCCCTGCTCCTGTCCATGGACAGCAGACACCAATGACACCAGCCCCTTTACTAACCCACCATCCGCCACCCCCTGCAAGGCTACCGGCAATAAGGCAGGACCGTCCTGAGACAGCAGGACAGGTCCCCCCAGACCCAATCCCCCCGGACCCCCTCCCCCCTGCCCCCCATCACCCCCAGGTCCTACCTGATTGCCGGTGCCAGACGTGGCACAGGGGTCAGGGACATCCAGGCCGGCAGCCAGGGCTCCAGCGGAGAGGGCGGACGCCCCCCTGCGAGCCCGGCCCCCCTCGGCCACACCAGCGGGAATGACAGACACCTGTGCATCCCGCTCTACTGACACAGGTTGCAGGGACAGCTGAAGAGCAGTCTTCCGGCCCCCCCCCCTGGGGCTGCAGGTGAAGAAATGCAGCCCCTACCCTGCTCCTTCCCCCCTCCTGCACTCCTCCGGCGCCAGACAGCCACCTCCGGGAACCAGGGGCGGCCAGTCTGCAGCTTCCGGGGACCCAGGAGAGAAGAGGAGGCAGGACCCCCACGAACCCCCTGCACAACCGCAGACTTCGGGACCTCCGCAGTGGCTGAACCGGCAGGCATCCGACGGTCCAGGGCAGCATCCGCTGATCCCCGACGTGGACAGGAACCTTCCAAGCATCCACGGCCTGCTGCAGGAGTCCCTGACGTGGAGGAGCCGCGAGGAAGATCCCACAACTCTTCAGCGGATCGCCGCCGGTGCTCTCTTGGCAGGACAGAGAGCAGAGTACCCCCGTCTTCACACTTCCGGGAGAACCCGGAAGTGACGTCACTCGAGTTGCGGCGGCCATCTTTGGAGCGCGATCGGGTGGAGGGAAGCCCTACAGCTTCAGCCAGCAGCGGGGCAGCCCTCTCAGGAACCCGGACGTCATCTGCTGGCACTCCCCGGCGATCAGGATGGGGAAATCCTTCTGCAGTTGATACTGTTGGAGAAGCAGGAAAACCGGCCGAAAACACCCGCGGATGGGGGGGATTGATGCCTCCGGACCCCCCGTCCATTGCTGGACCAGTGTTGCCTGAAGCAGGTATTAAAAGATGCGATGCCATTTCCGAATCCCGCAAACGCTGGCGGGCTGCAACTTCCCCGGGAAACATCCAAGCACCAGCGGGGGATGTGGGATCCAGCGGACCATGGATCACCGGCCCAGCCTCCTGGAACGAGACAGCCATACTTCCACCAACACCTGTCCCCTGAAGGTAAGGGTCTCCGGACCACGATGGTACACCAGGGAATTTTGCCAAACATTCTTCTCCCCTCACAGGGGTCGGATATGGGAAGGGCAGGCTGTGGGTTTGGGGATATCCACCCTTTCTACCTACCCCCGGGGGCCTCCCCTGGACTGCAAACATACCATGAGCCCATCTATCATAATTTTGGTATATTTCAGCAAGGGACCCACAACCCTGGCTTTTTACATAGGTTATCTCCTGATACTTGGCCTTCAATGCCCGCTTCACCCCCTTCCGATAGGTGTTATAGGCCACCCACTCCTCACCGGGAATGGTGGCCTGCAGGCTCTCCAGGTGGGAGAGCTGGGCTTGCAGCTGGGCCGCCTCCTCCTGGAGACCCCGGAGCTGCCGTACCGCCGCCACGATCTCGTCCGGGGGCCCTAGCTGGCTGCTGGAAGGACGGCAGGCCCGACCCTCCGTCCTCATCCTCACTGGAGGAGGTAGAGGCCTCCTCCAGGACCCGAGGCGGAGGGGGGAACCCGCCTTCCCCAGCACTGTACGGGGCAGTCCTCCAAGGCCTCCCCAGGGCCTCTCCCTGCCTCCACCCAGCCTCCACACCCTGCCTGGGAAGGAGAAAGGAGCCTCCTCCAGGGGGTAGCGGGCCCGAGCCTCCGGGCATGTGGGTCCCTCTTCCCTGGCCATGTGCAGTCCTACCTGGGGAGTCCCCCTCCCGGGGTACCGGCTGTACCAGGCTGCCATCTGCCCCGTCCGGCTTCAGCGAAGGAGGCCTACCAGGCCTGGTAGGACTCTGGGCCTGGGCCTCTCCTGCTGGAGATGGCCCAGGACCCGACATCCAAGCACCAACTGTGAGCTAGGCTCCGCCCCCTAGCAG
This sequence comes from Ichthyophis bannanicus, assembly GCA_033557465.1. Lineage (NCBI taxonomy): Eukaryota > Metazoa > Chordata > Amphibia > Gymnophiona > Ichthyophiidae > Ichthyophis > Ichthyophis bannanicus. The sequence goes on from CM066031.1 coordinate 1,312,049,687, forward strand.
GAGCTCACTGAGATAGGTCCTCTCCCTAGCACTGCAGCAGAGCAACTGAGTGGAGAGACCACTCGTGTGGCAACAAGACTCAACTGAGCCTGTCCGCCCAAATGTTTTGAATGCCTGGAAGGTATACTGCCAACAAATGAATGTGATGCTCTCTGGCAAAGGCCCACAGTTGCAAAGCTTCGTTGCATAATTTCAGAGAACCTGTTCCGCCTTGTTTGTTTAGGTAAAACATGGCCACTTGATTGTCGGTTTGCACCAGAACTGTTTTGCTTACGAGATGACAGCAAAAGACTCGAATAGCATTGGAAATGGCCCTTAGTTCTAGGAGGTTTATTTGAAGAGAAGCCTCCTGTGGGGTCCAGAGACCCTGGGTGGGCAGATCGCCCAAGTGGGCTCTCCAACCCAACTTAGATGCATCTGTCATCAGGACAGCCTGAGGTAGGGATTGCTGAAAAGGAGAGCCTACTGAAAGGTTTTCCAGAGATTACCGTCAATGCAGAGATGCAATCAGGCATGTGGTAACTCTGATCTTGTCTGACAGGCATCCTGAGGCCTGGGACCATTGGGAAGCCAAGGTCCACTGGGCCACTCGCATATTAATAGTTGAATGTTCTTTGTTCTAAATCTGTTCTATGTAAAATAGTTCTTTGTTCCAAATCTGTTCTATGTAAAATAATAGTGCTCTATTATTAATGTTTGTTACCTGTAAACCGCCACTGATCTCTGGAAGTGGCGGTATAGAAAAGATGTATAAATAAATAAATAAATAAATAAATGAAGGTTTGCATAAGGAATCACATGGACTGTAGATGCAATGTGTCCTAGAAGTCGAAGCATCTGTCGATCAGTGAGGAAGGTTTGTAGCACTGCTTGAGATGCTAGTTCAATGATGCGCAGACAGTGAGGCTGAGGAAGGAAAGCCTTTGACCGCTGTGTGTCCAAGAGAGCCCCTATAAACTCGAGGGATTGAGATGGGGTGAGATTGGACTTTGGAAGGTTTATGATCCATCCTAAGTACTGCAGTATTTGCATTGCTCGGGAAAGAGCATGACTTGCCTCTGGAGCTGATGGTGCTCGAATGAGCCAGTTGTCTAAGTAAGGGAAGACAAAAATTCCTAGAGTCCTCATGAATGCTGCTACTACTGCCATGCATTTTGTGAAGACCCTTGGAGCAGAGGCCAGCCCGAAAGGAAGGACCCTGTATTGAAAATGTTTTCCCTTGACTAGGAATCAAAGGAATTTTCTGTGATCTGCATGAATAAGGGTATACATGTAAGCATCCCTTAAATCCTGAGAACATAGCCAATCTTGCTCGTGAAGGTATGGAAGAAGAGTGCCGAGGGAGATCATCTTGAATCTTTCTCGGACTAAATATTTGTTCAATTCTCTGAGGTCCAGGATTGGTCTTAGTCCCCCTGACTTCTTTGGAATGAGAAAATAGGGGGAATCCTGTGCCCTGATGGGACTTTGAAACCTCTTCTATAGCCCCTTGAGCCAGAAGAGTGGTGACCTCTTGCCACAACAGGTCTGAGACCGGTGGTTGAGATTTGAACTGTTTTATTAGAGTGGATGGGGGCAAGCTGAGGAAATGAAGCTTGTATCCCAGACTCACTATAGATAGAGTCCAGTTTTCTGAAGTGATTTGTTTCCATCTTTTGGCAAAATGGAAAATACGGCCTGGAATATTTAAAGGTTCTGGGCTTAGAACAGGAAGAATGGCTAGGTTCTCTAGACAACAGTCAAAGACCCTGAGGAGGCTGGGTCTGCTGAGCCTGCTGAGCCTTCTGAGCTTGTGTCTTTCTTTGTCTAGTTTGTTGCTGCCCCTTCTGGGGAACATGTGTTTGCTGGGAGGAAGATGGATAGAATTTCTTCTTTTTAGAGAAAAAAGGTTTTTTGAAAAACTTTTTCTTAGCTGGGTTAGCTGTAGATTTTAACAACCTGTCTAAAGTTGTATTATCAGTGTCAATTTCATTAGCTTTAAGCTGCCAATCCTTGCCAAAGAGATTTTCTCCTGTGCAAGGAATGTTACCCAGCTTATCTTGCACCTATTCCTCCAAGTCTGAAGGTTAGAGCCAGGCAATACGACGTGCTCCAATGGATATAGCAGAAGTCCTGCTAATACATTCAAAACAGTCAAAGGTAGCACGATTCATAAACTTAGAGACATTTTGAGCATGTTTGACCAAGGCCAAATAATCTGTCCGTTTAGCCTCTTGAAGAAAAGGGTTCAAAAGCTCCAAGTCTTTTGTAACCTACTCAAGAAACATTCCCATGTATAATATATAGGAACTGATTCTTGTTGATAGCATGGAGGACTGAAAGCATCGACGACCAAAGGCATCCAGTGTTCTAGACTCACGACCTGGTGGATTGGAAGAGTGTCGTTTAGCACTCTTAATCCGCCTCATGGCAGACTCTACCACCATAGAATGATGTGGTAAGTGAGTCTTCTGAAACCTTGGGCAAGGTGGTACGTGATACATAGTGTCAAGATGTCTAGAATGTGGAGATACTGTTAAAGGAGTTTCCCACATTCTTAACATTAGATCATGTAAGATCTGGTGTATAGGAAGCATAGCTGCCTCCATCGGAGCCAAAGGATATTGAAGAATTCTCAATTCTTCTGCTCTAGGCTCCTTTTCTGATACTACTGTAATGGCAAGACCCTTTGCCATATCACGTACAAAATCATGAAAAGACATATCCTCAGGAGGGGACATTCTGCGTTGAGGAGAAAGAGATGAATCTTGCAAAAGTTCAGCTCTGGTACCGGTGGAATCATCTGAGTCATCAGAATCGGAAGACTCAAAAGGAGGAAGTACCGGGGTCTCCCGAAGCAGATGGCGTCGGTACCGCTCAATGTTGGTACAGAAACGAGTCGGTACCTGATCCTCCATACTGGAGAGAGATTCCAGGCTCGGCATCGGGGGAAGCATGGCTGTTGAAACAGGTACCGAGGGCACTGGCATCGGTACCGGTGCCTGCGAAACCATCTGCAGTGACTTTAGCGGTACCGAAGTAGCTAAAAGAGTTGCTAGACTGCGTTCGATAGCGAGGAGTCTTTTTCCGTCGCTACTGCCGATGTCGGGGTGTCGGTACCGGAGAAATTGGCCACGACCCCCGAGCATGGCACCAGTAGTTCCATCAAGATCGAGGCCTCGGGAACATCCTGGAGCCCCGATAAAGCTTTGGAGCCCATAGACTCCCGCCGGGACTGTTTAGCCAGTGAAGTGTCCTCGAGGGCAACGCCTGTGGCATTTCGATATTTAGAGGGAGATCTACCCTTTGAGGACCGGCCAGTCTTGGGAGACTTGTGTTTAGTTACCTGAGATCCTTGGGAAGAAGTAGAAGCCCTGGAAGACATCGATGCAACAGACATCGTGTCTGAAGCAAATAGGGCACCGAGTTGATTTGCTCGATTCTGAAGACTTCTTTTAGTCAACTTCCTGCAGGGGAGACACTCCGTAGGGCAATGGTCAGGACCTAAACATTTAAGACACCAGTCATGCGTGTCGGTAATAGAAATTGTACTGCCACATTTTGAACATTTTTTAAAACCAGTGGCTGTTTTTTCCATGGCAAGGAAAAAGAGGGCCTAATGCCCAAAATGGCGCCAAGCACCAGAGCAGGGAAGAAACCCCTGAGAAAAAGCAACTAAAATTAAGCTATTTTTAAAAGAAAAGAAAGAAAAGCACCGGTGGTACTGGTAGGCGTCGACGGAAGACAGACGCAACCACAAAAAATATAAATTTAAGAGAAGATTTTCTGTGGTGACAGGGGACACGTCCTGTCGGCTCCGCGGAAAACGAAGAACTGAAGTGAGAGAGGTAGTTGGGCGGGAAGGCAGCACGCATGCGTGATGGATGCTCCCAAAAGCTTTCTTTTTGGGACACTGGGGAGCGTTCCCGCGCAGGCTCCGTCGGTGCCAACGGTACCCATATGTGAAGACTATATTCCTGCTTGTTCCTGGAGATTAACATTTAAGCAATATAGAAAACAAACTACCAAACAGAATGGGTTCAAGTCAAGTGTACCAGAACAGCATTACTTTCAGAGAACTAATAATCTAATGTAGAAATTATCAAAAAGTACAAAAGATCCCAGAAGACTAAGTTGGAGTGTAAAATTTAAGCAATAAAATGTATTCTCATGTCACATTATAGCTACTGTCAACAAGAGTAAGTGGATTTAAAGTCTGTCATTCTGCAAGTTCTACAACTGTATTTTTTTTAAATTTATATTTAGCTCATCCCTTTCCAGTTGTAGTTCAAGGCAGGTTACATTCAGATATATCTCATTTCTCTGTCCTCTGTGGGCGTCATACCTGAGGCAACTGAAAGTGACTTGCCCAAGGCCACAAGAAGTGCTAGTGGGATTTGAACCCTTGTAGGCCATTGCTTTCACCATGGGGCTACTCCTCTACTCTTCTGATGGGCGTAAGGGCCAGCTGGGAATTGTATTTCACCAAGATGAGCAGCCAGGAAAAGGCATATCCAACTGCAGCAAGCACAGTGAACAAATCAAAAAGAAGCTGAAGGTTGAACTCACCAGACAACCTCAGATCACAACAAAGTGAACCACTGAAATAAATTGATGTAGCAGTAATGCCTTGTATGAGAATTCAAACATGGAGCTCTCAGTTAGAATGTAATTGGGCATTAATTGGACTCTACAGGGCACTGACACAATTTAATCATAAAACATGAATAAGCCTAAATTATAGTTATAGTGAAAACGTAGAATTGGAATAAAGCCAGAAAATCTATAAAATGAAAAATAAAATAAAAATGCTTGTTGTTTAGCCTTACGTGGTCACTATGCTTCATGCTTCAGTATCGGAATACCTGGTTCAAGGACAGACGGGACTAAAGAAATTAGCAGTTGCACATAGAACCCTTCACTGAACCGTTCACTCCATAGAAACATGGCCAACGCTAAGTCACCTACTAAGTGTTTTTATCATATTTTAAGTTGAGAATTGAATATTTTGGGCCTACTCGGTGCTGTGTACTGCTTTGCAGAGACTTCAGCTCAATTCTCTGCACAGTTCTTCTGCTCCCCAAGTTTGCTAGGCTGGGGATGCCATGGAGGCAGTATTTACAGCAATAAGGAGGAAGGGAATTGTAAGCATTGCACAATGGTGATACTTTTGGCCAGATATACAAAGACACTTCTGTGCTTAGATATTTAAATGCCACGGTGGTCAGCCACAGGATTTCTTCCAGATATTCAGTGGAAGTATCTGAATGTTGGCTGCCGCTGAATATGCAGATTGTGCGGCCACTATCCAGATAATCTCTGCCATTATCCAGATAGCGGCAATTTTTACTGACTTATGTTATCCGGATAACCTATGCTGATGGCTGAAACTCACCACTATCCGGATAATGGCAGTGGTTGTCCATTACCATTCAGGTCTCATCTCCCTAGGAATCACTACTAGTCCAGTTCCAATTTGAGCAATCTTATTAATCATCTTTGCGGTACCCTCACTCCGCCCCCAGACTGCCCCAGCACTATCCAGATAGTGCTGAGGTGGTCTGTGGAGATATTCAGTGAAACTCTCTTGAGCACCCTTATTCAGATATGGAGTTAGTTTAGAAGCCCTAATCACATTTTAGTTCAAATCATCTTTTTTGAGAAAAAATAACTACTGGCAAAAGCCAGTCATGCAAAAACTCTAACCATGTCCAGCAAACCGAATGACAAGAATCTCCCTCCTTTTCCCTTCTGGTTATAATAATATGTTTAAAAACAAAATAAATAACAGAAAGCTCTCCAGGGGTGCGGGGGTTTATGGTTTATTATAGTTTATTAAAATTTAATATACCACCTCTAGGAGTTCCAGCAATGCGGTTTCAAATAAAATAAAATAAAATATACAATGGCAGGAAACAGAACTACAATGATAATAGGAAAGAGGATAGAGAGAGATAATGGTGTGCTGGCAGTTTTCTCCTCGGTGCCGGACCTGAACAGCCCGCCGCCCCCTTCACCAGTTTTCAAAGGCCAAGATAAATAGGTGAGTTTTTAGGCCCACTTTAAAACTCTTGAATAAGGATTCATTATGCAAACTCATTGGTAATGCGTTCCACAGGGTGGGTGCAACAAAAAAGAAGGTTGAGCACCTGGTGCTTTTCAGGCGCATCAGGGAGACTGGGGGGAGATTCAGGTGGTTTCCATGGAGAGTCCATAAGACCCAAGTAGGAGCATATAGGGAAATTGACGGGGCAGGAAAAGAGGGTGTCTCAGCATAAAGGGTCCTATGTGTAAGAGTAAGTATCTTATAGTGTATTCAATAGAAACTGGAAGCCAATGATACTGAAAAAGAAGGCGGGGGGCAATATGATCAAATGTTTTTGCCTAAAATAAGATCTGGATAGCAGTATTTTGAATGGATTGAAGACATTTTAATTCTGATTGATAAAGGCCAGCATATATAGAATTACCGTAATCTAGAGGTGAAATGATACAACTGAGAGCAAAGGTTTGTTGGATAGAGTGATCAAGAAAGGGACATAATGCTTGAAATTGATGAAGTGCAAGAAAGGCTGTTTTGACTACGAAGCTGAACTGTTTAGAAAAGGAGAGGTTGGTGTCTAAATAGACACCAAGATATTTGAAATGAGAATGAAGTTGAATGGGAGAACCATCCAGAATTGGTTTGAGGGTTGGAGCAAGGAAACTGAGGTCTTTTGAGAATTTAGCTTCAACTGGTTATCCCTAAGCCATGTAGTGATTTTCAATAGACAGCTATTGAGTTCCATAAGATCAGGGGAACAGGAATCAGTGAAGGTGAGCAAAGGTATGTCATCTGCATAGTAAAATGCACTTTTGAGGTTTCATGTATTAAAATTATTAGGGGTCTGAGAAAGATGTTAAACAAAAGTGCTGCCAGTACAGAGCCCTGTGGGACTCCCCGGCACAGGGGGCATGGAGCCAAGGTTGTAGGACCTGTTATCACTGTATATGACCAGTCAGACAGGAAAGATTCAAACCAAGTGAAGACCGTGGCACACATACCAATCTCTGCCAAATGGGATAGTAGAATAGTATGGTTAATCAGATCAAAAGCTGCTGATAGATCCAATGAAACGGCAAGAGCTATTTTGCCATTGTCAATAGTATTATAGACCTCGCTCAACAGAGATGCAAGGATGATCTCTGTGCTGTGTCCCATTCAGAACCCTGACTACCAGGGGTAGATGGTGTTAGTTTTCTCAACATGACTCAGCAGTTGTGTGAATGCAATTTTTTCTGTTATCTTGGAAACACACAGAAGATGAGAAACAGGGCGGTAATTAGCCGGAACTGTAGCATCAAGAGATTTTTTTTTTTTTAGGGAGGGCATATGATGGCCTGTTCCCACAAAGGTGGGAAAATTCTAGAGGACAGGCTGGAGTTAATCATAGAAAGAAGAAGTGGAAGTAGGCAAAATGATGCTTCTTGGATTCAGTGAGATGGATGGGATCAGATGCACAAGTGGTGGTCTTGGCACAAGAGATGGCTTTAGGCAATGTTGCAGATGTTGCAGGTAAATGAAGACCAAGTATTATACGAGTATGAGTCTTAGTATGTGGAGTGGTTGTGATAGATGAAGAAGAAGATGGCCCCTTATGCAATGACTGAGTTAAAGAAAAACAATAAAACAACATACAGCTTGTTATTTAAATTAAAGTATAACTCCCCTAGCCATTCTCTTCCCCATCAACCCAAAACCACTCAACCACCCTCAACTGCCCATCACACAGAAAGCAATGGATCAATCCCTTCCCCTCCACCCATATGACCACATCAATTCTGCCACCAGATGAACCTAAAGCACCAACCCCACTCATGCAACTAAGCAACTAACATCACATCAACTCATTCCCTCAGCAGTACATACCCTTGACCTCACGAATGCCTGCAAATCCTGCCCCCCACCCCCAGTCACCAGAGTCTGCTAGACCTCCAGCCTCTACAGATGGTTCAAGATCAAATTACAAACCCCAGGAGATAGTTTGAATACAATCCTCCCAAACAGTCAAAAATTTAGGAAACCAATTCCTTCCACTCGTTGCCCACATATCACTCTGCATATGTTGATGCAGCGTATTCCTCCAATGCCAAAAGCTTGGGGGCTTAATATCAACCCAAGCAGATGATACTGTCCTTTTAGTTAGTAATCATACCAATTTTAACCAATGCTTCTGCCCGTTCCCTACCAATTGCACCCCCTACATGATATGAAATAACACTGATGGAGCAGCCAAGGGCCCCTTGTCCTGCAGCACCTGCTCCAAATCCTCATGGACCTATTTCCAATACTGTTGGTTCCATGGGCAAAGCCAAAACATATGACTTAATAATGCTGCCCACTCCCCCTGCTTCTTACATGCTGGTGATGCACTACACCCCATCCTATGGGCATGAGCAGGGGCCACATAAGCTCTGCGTTTTTCTATACCATCTTTTCCAGAGATCAGGGATGGTTTACAATGTATCAAACATAACATAATGAACATAGTTAGAACAGTGAACTATTTACAATAAACAGATTGAAACCATAACTATTTACAGTGAGCTCACCAATATTAGTAGATCATTCTGGATAGCAATGTGAGCGGCAGAGGGATTGCAGCCTGAATATAGTGGATTATTTTATTGGCAAGTGGTACAAATTGTTATTGCGTAGGGGTGGGCTTATGACTGCTTTAGTGTGTGTCGGTACTAAGGAATTCAGAGGCCATGTTGGTATGAGGCAGTTAGTTGGAGGTGGGATTATGGCTATTGTAATGCTGAATGAACAGAAATGTTTTCAGTTCCTTTCGGAACAACTGGAGGTCTTTGATTTTCTTAGTGTTTCTGGGAGGATATTCCATTGGGCGGGTGCAATATATGAGTATGCACTATTACTCATTATCTGCTTAGTTTTATATTGCATATCACAAAGTGCCACATTACTGAATGATTTGAAATCTTAGCCATAAATTTTAACAGTTCCTCACAAGTGATGGTGGTTCGCAACTCTGTTCCATTGCACCACTGACCGTTCATAGGCAATCCGAGCCCGGTCCCCAGCAAACAAACTTTAGGATCTAGAGGTAGTAACCCTAACAGACACTTCTGAAATAAAGAAATCCTCCAGCTGTGAACAAAAATCACTGGATCATTGGTTTTGGTCAAGGCTATGTATATAACTCCACAGCTGAAGGTATGGGGAAATATCTCCTACATTCATATCAAACTGTTTCCAGACTTCTTCAAAGGAGCGTATCCTACCATCCTCTGTAAGAACCTCTTGTAGCCACCTAAGACCCTTCACCCTCCAGATCCGGAACTGCTGCAATGACATACCCAGAGAAAAATCAGATCTGCCCTGTATGGCTAGATAGACCGATTGCTTCTCAGAATGCTACAGCCTCTTATAGATCCAGCACCAAGTATGAAGAACCAGAAACCCCAGGACAGAACCATCCAACCCTGCCTGCAACTTACTCCTTCTCTCCCAAGTGCAACATAGTCATTGGGTCCATCAAGGCCCTGTCACAAGTCAGACAAGTATAATCCTCAGATTCAAACAACCAGTCCTTAAGATGACATAGAAACGTTCAGGTCCGGTAAGCCTATGCCCCCACTATATCATGACCCTGTAGCCTCTGAACCAAAACATGTGGCTCACTACTCCTCCACCTAAACTTGGAGAGCACTCCCTCCAAAGAGTGCAAATCCTTAACCAGAAGCCACAGGGGCAGCATCTGCAATATCTATAAGCACCGAGGAAAGAGGACTATCTTAAATAACTCAATTTGTCCTCCCATTGTTAGAGGTGGATCTTACCATTTACGCAGCACATTAGAGGTATCCACCAAAAGCGGGAGGATATTGCTATGATACAGCTCCGTTATAAATCTCAGAATGATAACTCCCAGATATTGAAATGACCCCAGGGCTCAACGGAGTGGAAAGAGCCCTTCCCAGTTATTACAAACACTATCCTGTATGGGCAAAGTCTCTGACTTATCCAAATTGAGTTTAAAAAACAAAAAGGATCCAAACAATCAAAAGGCATCCAAGAGAGTGACTTCCAAAGTCCTAGGATTTGTGCAGTACACTAGTAAATCATCATTCTTTTTAACATGTTTGTTAGTCATATTGCGGAAGCGCTGTCGGGTAAGGTTTCCCTCTTTGCGGATGATACCAAAATCTGCAATAGAGTAGACACCCAGGAAGGTATAGATAACATGAGGAGGGATCTAGTTAAGCTTGATGAATGATCTAGAATTTGACAGCTGAAATTTAATGTTAAAAAATGCAGGATCATGCACTTTGGCTACAGCATTCCAAGGGGGCGATACGATATAGAGGGTGAAGTACCTCTGTCCACAAAAGAAGAACGGAACCAAGGGATGATTGTGTCTGGTGATCTTAAAGTAGCTAAACAAGTAGAAAAGGCAATGGCGAAAGCTAGAAGGATGCTTGGGTGCATAGGGAGAGGAATGGCCAGAAGAAGAAAGAAGGTGATAGTTCCTCTGTATACTTCTTTGGTGTGACCTCATTTGGAGTATTGTGTGCAATTCTGGAGACTGCACCTTCAAAAGGATATAAACAGATTGGAGTTGATGCAGAGGATGGCTACTAAAATGGTCAATGGCCTTCATTATAAAGCATATGAGGACAGACTTAAGGATCTTAATATGTATTCTTTAGAGGAAAGGCGAGATAGAGGTGATATGATTGAGACATTCAAATACCTCTGTGGCATAAATGCACAGGAGGAGAGCCTCTTTTGCTTGAAAGCAAGCTCAGCTATGAGGGGACATCGGACGAAGGTGAAAGGGGATAGACTCAGGAGTAATATGTGGAAATATTTCTTTACGGAAAGAGTGGTAGATGTATGGAATAGTCTCCCAGTGGAGGTGGTAGAGATGAGGACAGTATCTGAATTCAAAAAAGCATGGGACAAGCACAGAGGATCTCTAAAGGAAAAAAGGGGACTGTTGTGGTGATTGATATGGAAGGGCAGACTAGACAGGCCATGTGGTCTTTTTATGCTGTCTTGTTTCTATGTTTCTATATTTCTATCAGCAAATTTTAAAAGTATAAGCGCCAAGAGACACACCCTTGATACAATCGTTAGCGCAAATAGAATTCAACAACAGCTCAAGGGCCAACAAGAACAGTAAAGGGGACAGGGGACACCCTTAACAAGTACTTTGATGAAGAAGAAAGCTATCTGTCTGGGACCCATTAATCATGATGCAAGTTCTGGGGGGAATCATACAACAGCTGCACTGCCTGAACAAACGGACCCTTAAACCAAAGTGCTCCAGGCCCAAAAACATATACCATCAATTAACACAATGAAAGGCCTTCTCAGCATCAAAACTAATGAGTATTGAAAGTATCCCCTTGTTCCCGCAATACTGCATATTTGCCAGAATCTGACAAATATTAACAAATGAGTACCACCTTTTGTCTACCTACAATCAGTTGAGGCATAACTGGGGCCAAGCAATCTGCCAAATTTTAGATAGAAACTTCTGACCCAGATTCATCATTGAGATCGAGCAGTAGGAGCCTGAGAGCAAGGGGTCCTTACCTGGATTTGGGATCACTGTAATTAATGCTTTACTACTATCATTAGGGAAGGGTGCTTGCTTAACCAGTTGCTGATACATTACCAACAACGGCATGCTCACCCTATCCTACAACAACTTTAAAAATTCACTACTAAATCCATCAGGGTCAGGAGCCTTTGCAATTTGCAAGCCTTTCATCACACCTTGTGCCTCTGTAGTGGTGAGAGGTGCACTAAGAGCCTCCACCTGCTCCTCTGACAGTCTGAGGAGTCCACTAGTCTGCAGATATTGCCTATCTACCTCCATATCCACTCTCTCCTCGGCATATAATTGCTGGTAATACTCCCAACATTTTAACATGTTGCTCAGTACTCACCACACTGTCCATAGCACAGATGGCCCCCAGGTACTGAGTCTCTTTCCCATTTTTTACCAAGGAAGACAACAGCTTCCCAGGCTTATTTCCAAACCTGTATAGAGCATACCTATAGTAAAGCAAGAACTGTTTGGCCTGCGCATGTAGGCATGTGTTGAGCTCCAATTGCAAAGTCGGGTACTCAGACTAAGCTTCAGTCATGCGCCGCCACCACAAACAAAAACACAATGCCTGAAACCGCTACCCAAGATCAGCCGAATGCTTACTTAAAGTTTTCTGGCACCTATTCGAGTAACCTATGATTACACCTCTCAAGTAAATCTTAGCTGGTTCCCAGAATACTGCTGGATTGGCTTTGTGTTCCCTATTTGTTTCTTCAAAGAAATCCCACTGGTAGTGCAAGAAGGATTGTAAACCAGAATCTCCATAAAGGTACAACAGGACCCACCACAGTTATTCCCTACCCAGGTCCCCCTGTAAACCTAGATCGAGCCATGCCGGGGCATGATCAGAAATCTGGATATTCCCAATCTGAACCGCCCCAAGAAGGTCTCCCGAGTCTAAGATCTCCTGTCTCCCCAGGGCTACATCTACAGGCAGTTGCAGGGCCCACCCTTCCCCACTCTTTCCCACAACCCACTCCTCCCTGCCCCCAACCCCCCACCTATTGCTTACTTCCTTCAAACATTCAACATAAAGGTCACACCAGATACATTGGACCCTCCTTCCCTGCTGTTCTATTTACAGAAAATCTCCCCAGCAAACTGAAAAGAAAAGACCCTTATCACACCAAACATGCCCCCTACCACTACCAACCTGGACCGCTTTTTCAGGTCCCACAACCACAAACTCCCCATTCCTCCAGCCCCATCTATCACCACTCATGCAATACAGCTCACCTCAAACCACCAACAAACTCACCCCCACCTGCACCCGACATCATGTGCACTTCCCTAGCCATTCATCCACCACTCAGACCATGCACAAAACGTAAAGCCCAGGTATGTCATCCCCTGGCTCATCACAACACTTAAAATACAGAAGTATCAAACACAAGGGACCAAAATCTCCAACAGAAGATACCAAAATATGGGCCAGCACAAGGTACAAGGTCCACAAAGGCTGAGAAGAAATTTTCTCCTGCCAGCCACCAAAACACTGCGTACACAGTCAATTTCCACAGGAAACCCAGTAAGCCATGTCCAATATTGGAGTCTGCTCAAGCGATGTTTCCTGGTGTGCCTAACAGCCCAAGGCCAGAACCAGCTCCACAATAAAAAAGGAGAGAGAAGCTCCACAGTACTGTCCAGAGCCCTTGTAAATCAGTCAGCCTCTCCGAAGAGCAAAAGTTCTCAGTTGCCAGTCTCAGGGGGTTCACTAGCCTGCAGTTCTTCAGGGGTAACTGGTGATCACAAAGAAGGGAAAGGTGCAGCAAGCCCCATAAGTCTAAACACACCACCGCCAATAAGGCAAAACAGTTCAAGTAAAACCCACACCTGAACTACCATCTAGACCACAGCTCTTTCCACACTGGCATCAATCCATCTTTCTTCACAATACCTCCTTTGACATAGCAAACGGGCTATTTCGTTGTAAACAAGCCACAGTTGCATGGGGTATTGCAACACAAATCACATGTTCTTCTTGAACAACCAAGAAAACAGTGATAAAAGCTCCTTGACCTTCTGGGCCACTGTGGTAAGTAGTCCTGAAAAATTAAGATCCTGTGCCCATCATGCGCTAATGCCTGATCTGCTACTACTACTAATAATAATGATTTATATAGCTCTACTAAGCATACGCAGCACAGTACAAACACATATAGAAGACAGTCCCTGCTCATAGAGCTTACAATCTAGTTGAGACAGAATGCACAATACAAGATGAATAAGGGATTCAATAGGGAGAGGAGACACAAGGGGAACAAGAGACTAGAATCCAAAAGCAGCTTCAAAGAGCTGGATTTGAAGAGGGAGAGAGATGAGATGACGTAAAGATACAGGAAGTTTGTTCCAGGCATAAGGAGCAGCAAGATGAAAAGATCGAAGCCTGGAGTTGGCAGTAGAAGAAAAGGGCATAGAGAGAAGAAAGCCAGAGGAGGGGTGTAGAGAGAGAGGAGAGAGCAAAGGTAATGAGGGGCAGAAGAGTGAATAATTTAAAGGTTAGAAGAAGTTTGAAATGGATATGGAAGTGGAAGGGGAGCTAGTGATTTGAGAAGAGGGGTTATGTGAGTGTATAGGGGCTGGCGGAAGATCAGCTGAACAGCAGAGTTCTGAATAGATTGAAGAGGAGAGAGATGACTCTGAGGGAGACCAGCAAGGAGGAGGTTGCAATAGTCAAGATGGGAGGTAACTAAAGAATGGACGAGAGTTTTAGTAGTGTGTTCAGAGAGGAAGGGGCAAATTTTCTTAATGTTATAGAAAAAGAAATGATAGGTTTTAGCAATCTGTTTAATATATGTGGAGAAGGAAAGGGAGGAGTTAAAGATGATGCCTGAGGAAACAGTAATAGAGAAAGGAGGAAAGGGGGGGAGGGGAGGGTTTAAGGGGAAAGATAAGAAGTTCGGTTTTAGCCATGTTCAATTGCAGATGATGGTGAGACATTCAGGCAGTGATGTCAGATAAGCAGGCAGAGATACGAGTTTGGAGTGTAAGAGAAATGTCAGGTGAAGATAGATAGATTTGAGAGTTATCAGTATTAAAATGATACTGAAAGCCATGGGAAGAGATGAAATTTAGAGTGAGTTTAGAGGAGGAAAGAAGAAGAGAGGTTTCCTTTCCAGAAATTTTAGAAAAGGATGAAAGGGTGGTAGAAGCTGAGGGGAAAAGTTGTTATTGGAGAGGGGGAATAGGAGGAGAAGAAGAATTAGTAAGGAATTTAAGAATAATCTTATGGACTTTGTTATGGAAATAGTTGGCTAGGGTTTGGGCAGAGAGAGCTGATTTGTAAAAAGTACCTTGTAATATAGTTTGATATGCTCTGTGTTCTTTGTAAATGAGTTCTGTTCATTGTAAACTGCCCCGATCACTGGAAGGGGCGGTATATAACAACATTTAAATAATAATAATAATAATAATAAATAATAATAGAGAAGGACGGATTGGAGGAGGTGGTGCCTTAAAAAGGGAATTGAGAGTAGAGAAGAGACGGCGAGAGTTAGAAGAAAGACAGTTAGTCAAATGGATAAAATAGTTTTGCTCAGCGAGTGTAATGGCAGACT
The DNA here is from genome assembly GCA_033557465.1 of Ichthyophis bannanicus. Lineage (NCBI taxonomy): Eukaryota > Metazoa > Chordata > Amphibia > Gymnophiona > Ichthyophiidae > Ichthyophis > Ichthyophis bannanicus. Next base: position 1,312,064,847 of record CM066031.1, read on the forward strand.
GGAAAGAAGTAAGCATGAATTTGAAGTGAAGGAAGTCAGAAAGGGAGCGGAATTTGAGCCAAGTGCATTCAGCTGAAAGGGCACAGGAGCGTAGGTAGCGGGTAGTTTAAGACAGCCAGGGCTGAGGTGAAGTGTGCTCACAGGATCTGCTATGGGCAGAGCAAGAGTATCCAGAGTAGAGGAGAGAATGGTATTATAGGAAACTATGGCCTCATCAACAGACTTAGAGGATGTAGTGGAAGAAAGAAGAGAAGAGAAGAGACAGTAGTAGACAGAGTCAGTGGATCAATAGCATGAAGATTCCCAAAAAGATAGGTGGAGATTGGGCAAGATTGAGACGGGAAGTGATGAAGAATGAAACTTAAGAGGTGATGGTCAGATAAGGGAAGAACTGAGGTGCGAAAATTAGAAGGTAAACAATTAGAATAGAAAACGAGATCAAGGCAGTGACAAAGTTGATGAATGGGGCAGAAGAGCAAAGCTGGAGGTTGACAGAGGAGGTAAGGGAAAGGAGCTTATGGGGTCAGGAGGGTTATCAATATGAAAATTAAAGTGACCAAGAATAAGGGATGGGGAGGAAGAATCCAGGAATAAGGAGAGCCAAGAATCAAAATCAGTGAGGAAGGTAGAAGTTGACTTATCAGGGGGCCTATAGATAACAGCGATCTGAAGAGGAAGGGGATTAAAAAGACAGATAGAGTGGACTTCAAAGGAGGGGAAGGAATGGGACTGAGGTAGAAGGAGGGGTTGAAATTGACAAGAAAAAGAAAGTAGAAACCCAACAGCACCACCGCAGCCAAGTGTCATCGGGGAGGAGCCAGATTTCAGTATGAGCAAGAAGATGGAAAGCTCGAAAGATAAAGAGATCATGGGTAAAGGGAAGTTTGTTAGAAATTGAATGAGCATTCCATAAGGCACATGAGAAGGGTAGAGAGGAGGGGGAAAGGAGAGGAATATGGATGAGATTGGAGTGGTGGAGCGAGGAACTAATATGGGAGGGAGAGAAAAATGAAGGGAGGCCAGGGTTAGGATTAATGTCACCAGAAGACAGAAGGAGAAAGAGAAGAAGAGAGTGGGGAAGAGAGGAGACAGCACAGCGGAAACGAGGATGAGATTGTTTTAGAGAGGAAGGAGAGGGATGAATGAGAAGAAGGAGAAGGTGGAAGGGTAGTGGGTTGGTGGAATGAAGGATAAAGATAAGGAAGGATTAGAAAAAGGAACAAAAAAAGATGTGGGGCCATAAGAAATGGCAGAAGAAGGAGAGGGATGATAAGTTAATAAGTGAATAAAGATAAAATAAATGAAATAAAATAAATAAAATTGAATAAAATTACAGATAAGTAAAAGTCATAAAAGACAGTGAGCTATCAGATAAGGAAAATCTTAGTACAGGAAATAATCAATTAACAGCGATGCAAACAAAAGGCAAATCGTATCTCAAATAAGCTATAAGTCTAAAATGTAAAAACATTAGCGTCATCAGTCAAGGGCTGAATAAAGTCATATGAGTACCGACATAAGTGACAAGATAGGCAGTGAAGGCCATGCAATAGAGCAAACTCTGATGCGCCACGTGCTGCAGACCTCAGCAGCTTTCTCAGTTGCTTCAATAGGTTGCCATGTTGTCTCTATTACTGAGAATTTGTGGTTATGCCATTAATACTGAAATGCTTTAAGCAGTTTCCAAAATCCTTAGAAATAGCTTTGTGAAGGAAAGGTCTCTCTGGCACATGTGCTGTGTGCTAGTATTAACAGCAGCAGCCCTCCTCGTTTACCCCATGGGCTCCGCAGCCCTCACTGGCCTGGGTCAATTGACTTCACTGCTGGAAGCGATACAGCACAGACCGAAGTTTGCAGGTAGTCGGAGCCAGGGGTGGCTCAAGGCAATCTGCTTCCTGAGGTGAAGGATGAGTTGGCGCCCCCCCCCCCCCTATAAAGGGAGCAGGGCTTTTTCAGAACTCCAGTCAGAGACTGAACCAAACCAAAAAGCCGATTAGATTATATGGAGGAAATGCAAGATTTTTGCACACCAAGGAACTAAAAGAGAGCGAGAACCATAGCACAGTTTATAAAATTGAAATTACACTTACCTGGTAATTGTAGTTCCTTGAGTGACGACAGTTTAGTCCTCCACCTCTGGGTTGTGCACCTCCTCCTGCAGCTTGGAGACTGGACATGTCAAACTTGTGACATCACTGGATATAGCCTGCCGGGATCTCCCTTCATCCCCAGTGAACTATTGACAAAGCAGACTCAAAAGAGCAACAAACAAGTAGCTAACATTTTAACAACAATCTGAATTCAAATGAAAGGCATAACTGAAAACATATGATACCGTGAACCTCCCATTTAATTGCTTTCTTCCCTGCCGCACCAGAAACTAGAAAGAGGAAGAAGAGAGAGGTCCAGAAAGTCAGAATGAGAACAACAGCAAATCATCTTAAGGCAACACTCACCTGTATACCTGGATTCTGTTCCAAAACCATTGCCCTGCTAATAAAACAGTCCCTGGGTGGGATTGAGGACTAAACTGTCGTCACTCAAGGAACTACAATTACCAGGTAAGTGTAATTTCAATTTTCTTATCGTTCCTCTAGTTTAGTCCTCCACCTCTGAGATGTAACAGAGCAGTACTAATGGGCGGGACCTTTCCAGCCGGCACGCAACACCGCCGACCCGAAACAGGCATCATTCGCCGCTAGCACATCAAGGCGATAATGTTTACTGAAGATATGAAGAGAGGACCAGGTGGCCTCTCTACAGATCTCCACCAGCTGAACTAGGCTGTGTTCCACCCAGGATGCCGCTTGCACCCTAGTGGAGTGAGCTCTCATTCCCACCGGTGCCGTACGCCCCTGCAAAATATAGGTGGAAACAATCGCCTCTTTAATCCATCTGGAAATGGAAGCCTTCGCTGCCGCTTCCCCTTTCCGTGAACCTCCAAACAACACGAACAGATGATCCGATTTGCGGAAAGTCTCTGATACTGCCAAATATCGACACAACACTCTCTTTATGTCTAATCGCCGCAAACCTCGATTGGAAGCGTTTCCTACCTCATCCTGCAAAACTGGAAGAGAAACAGTTTGATTCAAATGAAATGGAGAGGACACCTTTGGCAAAAATGAAGGAACTGGCTGCAGAACCACCTTTTCTCTGGAAAAGCACAAGAAAGGCTCCCTAAATGATAGGGCCTGCAACTCAGAAATGCACCGTGCCGAGCAAATGGCCACCAAAAACACCGTTTTTAAGGTTAAATCCTTTATGGACGCTTTGCCCAAAGGCTCAAAAGGACTCTTTACGAGCGCCCCTAAAACCAAGTTAAGGTCCCACAGAGGAATCAAAATTCTACGCGCAGGCCGCATTCTGGTAACCACTTTAAGGTAATGTACCACATTGGCATGAGTCCCTAGAGACCTACCTTGGACTTTACCTCGATAACATGCTAGAGCCGCTAACTGAACCTTCAATGAACTGGCGGCCAGCCCTTTCTCAAACCTGTCCTGCAGAAAAATTAATACCACAGACACGGATGCTGTAGCGGCGCGGACTTGATGTCTCGAGCACCAGTCTTCAAAAATCCGCCAGATACGCACATAAGCCAAGGATGTAGACTGTTTCCATGCCTGAAGCAATGTCGATAGAGTAACCATTCTTCTTTAGCCTTGTCCTCTCAATGGCCAAACCATAAGCGAGACTTGCCCTCTCAATGGCCAAACCGTAAGCGAGAACTGATCCACCCAAGGCATTTGAAGAGGACCCTGCATCAACAGATCCTGCAAAACTGGAAGTCTCCACGGAACCCCGTCGAGAAGCCTCACTAGGTTGGCGTACCACGGGCACCTGGGCCAGTCCGGAGCCACTAGTAGTACACACCCCCAATGCGCTTCGATACGCTGAAGCATGTGACCGATGAGTGCCCACAGTGGGAAGGCATAGAGGAGACCCGTCAACGACCAAGGCTGAATCAAGGCGTTGATCCCTTCCAACATAGTCTCCCTTCGTCTGTTGAAGAACCAACTCAACTTCGCTGACTGGAATGTTGCCATCAGATCCATGATCAGAGCTCCCCACCGGTGAACTATCTGCGCGAATACGTCCGGATGCAGCTCCCAATCCCCTGCATCTACCCGGACTCTGCTGAGAAAGTCCACCATCACGTTGTCCTTTCCCGCAATGTGGGCTGCCGATATTGCCTGTAAACGAGTCTCTATCCAAGTGAACAGAACTTCTGCCTCTTCCTCCATGGCCACGCTTCCAGTACCGCCTTGCCGATTATGTAGGCCACCATCGCGGCATTGTCAGAGAGTACTCGTACTGCTCGCCCTGTCACCGTGGCTTCGAAGCTTTGCACAGTCAAGAACACCTCTCTCATGAGATCAAGAGACGTCAGATATTCTCCCTGATGTACTGCCACATTGACGGACCGCAGGGTTTCCATTCGGAAATGTGGCACCCGGAGACAATGATTTACTCCTTTGAGATCCAGTATTGGACGAAGGGCTCTGTCTTTCTTTGGCATCATGAAATAAATGGAGTACCTCCCCACGCCGTAATCCGTCACCGGTACTGGTACCACGGCCCCGAGCTGCAAGAGTCGATTCAGGGTTTGTCGCACCACCAGGGTTTTTGAGTGACCCCTGCAGGGGGACATCATGAAAGAGTCGAGCACCGGCCTCACCAGATCCAGTGTATAACCTTCGTGAATGATCTCCAGCACCCATTGATCGGACGTTATTTGGGTCCAGGCAGAAAGGAAACCGCAAAGACGACCTCCGATCGGTTGACTTGCTGCCGGGACCCCCCTCCCTTCATTGTGGCTTTCGAGCACCTCCTGCGGATGCCGCTGCAAATCCTCTACTTGCTCCGCAAAACCCCCAAAACCCTTGGCCCCGAGGAGCAAATCTTCCCCTTTGGGAACCCCCCAAACAAGAAGATCGAAATCTACGAAAATCCCGAAATTGACCCCAAAAGGCTGTCGAGAACTTTCCTTGCTTGGGCTTGTCCTCCGGAAGTCTTCCACCCTTGGACTCTCCCAAATCCTTAACCAGTTTGTCAAGGTCTTCTCCAAACAATAGCGTCCCCTTGAAAGGGAGCTTACTGAGTCGTGACTTAGATGAACCATCAGCCACCCAATTCCATAGCCACAGGGAACGCCGCATGGCCACGAACGAAGCCATACTATTTGCTAAAGCTCTAATCAGGTCGTAGTGCACATCCGCCAAATACACCGACCCAGACTCTAAATGCTCTAGCTCTCTTACACTGTCCTGCTCCAATGAAGCCAACTGCCGCAAGCGCTGAGTCCAACGGAGACAGGCCCTCGCCACCCAAGCCCCACAGATGGAAGCCTGCAAGGACACCGCATCCGCCTCAAAGGATTGTTTTAGCAAGCCATCCACTTCTCTGTCTTGCGCATCCTTCAATGCCGCGCTATCTTCTACTGGAATAGTGGTCTTCTTAGTAATCACTGAGAACGCAGTGTTCACTCTCGGACAGCGGAATTTTTCTTTGTCCTTATCTGCCAGGGGATATAGCCTATTCATAGCCCTTAATCCCATGAGACCTGCTTCAGGTTGATCCCACTCATCCTGGATCATTCAATCCACCACTTTGTGGACAGGGAAAACGACCTGCGTCTGACGCACCACCTGAATAATAGGATCTTCCCCATCCTCTTCCTCAGTCGGCTACTCCGTAGCCGATTTGAGCGTCTGTAGCAACTCCATAATAAGAGCTGTCAACTCATCTTTCCAGAAGACTCGGATGATTCTCGCCTGATCCTCTGGCTCTGGGATCTCCCCCTCCTCCAAGTCATCGATATCCGCCTCCATTTCAAACTCTGCCTCCTCCACCTCCTGCCACCCCAACTCTGAAGGGGAGTGATCCGGTGGATGAGGCCTCTTGAGGGGTTTAGGAGCAAGTCTTTCGCCATCTGTCACTCCGGATTGCGGAACCGTCAAGGAGAGAGGCAATGCCCCCGGTAACTGACCTTGGCGCTGGCGACAAAACGCTTGATGCATGATCAAGACAAAGTCAGGACAAAAGTCCCCCAGCCGCGCATCAGAGCCGAGCTCCAAAAGCATACTAGGGCCCCCAGACGCCGCCTCCGGGCCGGACGTGGATGGCACCATCAACCATGCCTCTCCCTCCGCCCCCGCTGCGGACCCCTGGGAAACGGGGACCATGGAACTTTCCATCTGCTGCTCCACACTGGCCGACATGGCTGCACAGCCCCGACAGATGCCGATGTCTGCGACCATGCCTCTATGGGTCCTGCAGACCACACACTGTGGACGCGCTGACATGAGCTAGGCGACCTTCTTGCAGCCCCCCTAGATTAAAGTGAGGAAAGTACACTATACTAGTATGCTAAATCACTAATTTTTTTTTTTTAAATAAGACCTAATGACTGACCACTGATGACAGCAGTCCCTCGAGCCGCGCGAGCTAACCCCCCAAGGCTAGACCCCCAAGGAGAAGCCCTCATAAACAGAAAAGGTTAAACTAAAGCAATAAACTAGATAAACCCAAATCAAAGAAATCAACAATAAACTTCACAAACACCTAAAACTAACGCTGTCAACGAAACTCTTCTGCCCGCCGAGCCTCCGACACCGCTGGTTGACACCGCGTGCTCAAAATGGCCGCGGTTCGTGAGGAGAAATTTTGGTGTGCAGAAATGAGCTCACCCCCAGCAGAGAAGTCACCCGGGCAAAACTTGCCGGCAGCCCGAGAGAGAGCCCCGGCTGCTGCTTCCTCCGGTTCTGGGAAGTTGACCCCGCAGCTCCTGCACACCGTGGCGTCACTCAACGGTAAACGGAGCGACGTCTGCTGCTAAAAGGTCAGCTGCCAACTGGCCCGTTGAATGGGACGGCCTCCAAAACCACGAGCTGTCGCTCAGCAGATGCCGACCTGCAATTTATTTATTTATTTATTTATTTATTTAACTATTTTCTTTTATACCGCCCCTTCCAGAGATCAAGGGCAGTTTACATATAACAGTTTAACAGTCTTGTATACGTTTGTATACATTTTACATTGAACAATAGAAAATCAACTATTTACATTAAACATTAAATTTAACTTTGTTGGTATTAAAGCAAAACAAACATTAAACTTTTTACAAATGTATATTTACAGTGGTTGTGTGTGGTATATAGGGCAGATACTGGTGTAGGTGTTGGAATTTAATTCCTTTTATGTCGTAATTGGGGCGTGTATGGGGAGAGGGACAGACGTAGTTAGATTGTTGGGATTAAGGGAGTTTGTGCATGTGTAACCACGTTTGTTGTGGGGCTGGCTTTGGGGGAGTAGGGGATTTCAAAGTGTTCAGTGAACAGGTAGGTCTTTAATTCTTTCCTGAATTGGATGAGGTCTTTTATGGTGCGAAGGTCTATAGGGAGGTCGTTCCAGAGTGTAGGAGCAGTGAATGTAAATGCTCTGGAGCTAGTGGTTTTCTTAGTTTTCCGGATGGCTTTTGGTATGATAAGGGAGTGGGCTGCGTTTTGTCTGTGCTGCTGGGCTGCGTTTTGTTTGTGCTGCTGCTGGAGTTCTCCCCCGTGCCTTCAAGGGGGAGAGATCCGGCCAGAGAGAAAAAAGGTTTTTGGCTCGGCAGGGAGAGGGAAACAGAGTTCACAAATGCCGTTTCCTTTTTTTTTTTTTTAAAGATAAACCCACACTAGAAATCAAAGAAATTTAAAGGGACATAACAAATTGAAAATTAAGACCCCAAAAATTTAACTAGATGTACACCCTAACTAGCTAGCTCCTTATCAGTTTTTCTAGTGAGCCCAGACCTAGGCTCACTACGTCCTCCTGCTGCATGAAGACTGGACACACTGGGGATGATGGGAGATCCCGGCAGGCTACATCCAGTGATGTCACAAGTTTGACATGTCCAGTCTCCAAGCTGCAGGAGGAGGTGCATAACCCACAGGTGGAGGACTAAACTGGAGGAATGATAAGGAAACTAAATTTTAACTCATTTTTATTTTGTTGTTATAAACTGCGTTATGGTTCTTGCTTTTTCTTTTTCAACATATGTTTTGCATCCACAGTGGGTGCAGAGCAGAACCAGGACATTCACCCACAGATCTCAGTATGTTTAAAAAAAAATCTGATTCTGATCATCTCACTAACAACAACAACAATTCTCCAGTTCCAGGCATATTGTGAACTAATACCAAACCCTACAATAAAGAGCACATCTACCATACCATAGCATATCAGCACCAACTTCCAAAACTAACATAAAGAGCCCATCTAAAAAAAGGTCACTGTAAATACTACAGTGGTCCCTGGAACATCCATATACCTATTTGAAAACCTGAACAAGTCAAATTACTACAGTACAGTATAGATCTTTACGTACAAACTCCATGTTAACAGAACACCTGGGCTCAGTCACACACTCAGAACACAGACCCTCACCAAGTACAGAATAAGTAACCACAATCTAAAGTAAAAATAAAAATATGTAGACAAAATTTAAACTGAAACCCCAAGAAGCCAGACTCCGCATCAGATAAATAAGAGATGCAGTTCCCCCATACTGTGTAAAATATAAAAATGGCACAAAGTCCAATCACTAAAATTAAATAAAATTATTTTTTTCTACCTTTGTTGTCTGACAATTTTATTCTCTGATCATACTGGTCCCAATCTGAGACTTCTGTTTTCCTGTCTTCTCTTAGCTTTCTTTCTATGGTCTATCTGCCATTTCATTTCTCTTCTTTTGTTTCTTCACTTCCTTCCATCAGCCCATTTCCAATTCCAGTAACCCTCCTCAGTAGCAGCCCCCTTTCCAGTTCTCCCCTCCCAGTACCTTCCAATGTCAACCGCCTTGCATTCCCACAACTGCCACTGGTGTCCATTCCCTTCCAGTCCCCCTCCTTCCCCATTGTACACCCCTTCTAATCCAAATACCATCCCAGGTATCAGCTCACGTCCACTCTCAGAGCCACCCCCCCGCCCAGTCACTCTACCCTCTATCCATCCCCCTTCAAGTGCCATTCGCACATGTCAGCTCTCTTCCAGCCTCCTCCCCATTACCTAGCCACCTACCATGCCCATCCCCAAGTGTTCGCTCCCTTCCAGTCCCGCTTCAGTACATCCCAGGTGTCAGCTCCATTCCAGCCCCCTCCTTCCCCCACCATATCAGCTCTCTTCCTGCCCCCTCCTTCCCCTGGCAGACCCTCTCAGTATCCGCTCCCTTCCAGTCCTAGTCTCCCATCCCCGTGCATCAGCCCATTTGTAGCCCTAGCCCCTAGTTTTCTTCCAGGGCCAGCAGCACTCTCCTCCCCTCTCCCATTAGCCCATTTCCCGTCCCAGCCCATTTCTAGTCCTATCCCCCTTATCAGCCCACTCCAATCCTGGCCACCCAATCAGCCCATCAGTCCTAGCTCATTTCCAATGCTAGCCCCCATCAGCCCATTACCAGTCCTAACCCCCCCAATAAGTCAATTTCCAGTCCTAGCCCCCCCAATCAGCCCATTTCCTGTTCTAGCACCCCTAATCAGCCCATTTCCAGGCCTAACCCCACCAATCAGCCCATTACCAGTCCTATCTCCCCCTCCCGATCAGCCTATTTCCATTCTTAACCCTCTCGATAGCCCATTACCAGTCCTAGCCCCCCCATCCCGATCAGCCTATTTCCATTCTTGATCCCCCATCAGCCCATTTCCAGTTCTAGCCACCACGATAGCCCATTACCAGTCCTAGCCCCCCTCCCGATCAGCCTATTTCCATTCTTGACCCCCCATCAGCCAATTTCCAGGTCTAACCCTTCCATCAGCCCATTTGCAGTCCTAGCCCTCACCCCATCAGCCCAATAATATTTCCAGTGCTACCCAGCCCAGCCCCAGACCTTCTGAAGGGAAATTGAAAAAATAAATGTCTCAGAAGCTGCTGCCGCGGCTGCAGCATCATGAAGTGCCCCGTGGCCCCCTGCCTTCCCGGAAAAGCCCTGCCTTCTATTTCCCCCGTGCCGGCTCAGCTTTGCAGAGCCGTGAAGGGAGAGCGTTTCCCTTTCCCGCAGCTCTATTAAAGTTGAGCCCGCCGGCACAGATGGGAAACAGGCATTTACAAACAAGATAGACATCTACCAGAAAAAAAAAAAAACAAGTAACAAATAGTAGGTAATAACCCAATTCTCAACTCAAAAATAAGTAATAAGTCTTGAAAGAGGCAATGGTATAAATATATATATATATTAACCAAACAGAAAGAAATCCCCCATAGAGAAAAGTTTCATCTTTTTCTTAGTTCATCCCATTCAGGTCTCCTAGTCCACAGCAACAACTATTAGAAGATAACATGTATTGCACATTTTCACTGGAAGCTACCCTTGTTATTACTCTTTTTTTAAAAGAAATATTTTAGTTTGGTTGTGAACTATAGTGGATTGGAAACCATCCTCTCTGTTGCTCTCTAGTAGTGCTGCTCTTAGGTCTGGATCTCTTGGTAATGTCAATTAACTTTCCCCTTCTCTCTCTGCAGAGCTATCCTTTACTGTTTAGCCCTGCCGCTGTCCTCGGGGCTTGCTGCAATTGTTCAGCCAGCAGGCTGTTTTTTCAGTGGCTCTCGTCTGCCTAGTGAGCAGTTTGAATTTCCGCTAGAAACCTTTCAGGGCTGTGTGCTGGTGATTTTTAATAATGTTTTATGTATCATTAGTTCTTTTTTCTGCCCCTTTTTAAATATATTTAATTTCTTTTTATATTGCTCCTCAGCTGGCTGCATTACTTTGCTGTTGCATGCCTGTGACTCATATCCCTATGATTAAGCCGATCATTAAACCCTTTATGTGCCCTGAGCAGTATAAATTCTTTTGAATTTTCAAGAGATTATCTATGACATTTTATTTTTTAGTATGTAAGTGGGTATTGTCTTCGATTCAGCCGGTACATCTGCCACTATTTGATGGGTTCTTCTTTTAATGCGTTCTGGTATGCCTTTATGTTTTATTTAATTTTGTATGTATTGATTTTGAGCAGGGCATATGCTTTTAATATACCCATATTTGTATGTTTAATTTCATTATATAAATATGAAGCATTGCTCCTGATGCCACCTTTCACTAAAACTTAACCAAGTTGGGCATTTGGGTACTCACTAGTCTTAGACTATTTTTAATTCACAAGAAAGATGTTTAAGAAAGACTAATGGCTGCATAATTTGTCTTTTTGACTTTTGCTGTTGTTTTCTCTGGTGTGGTGGTCATCTCTGTTGTTTGTGTGATAAACGCAGCAATCCAAAAAAATGCCCTCTCTGCAAGAAAATCAAAATATTGCAATGTTATTTGGCAGAAAAATCAGTAAGTTAAACTATATAAATGAATAAGCTACAAGACTGCACTAGCATACTGTGTATGAAATCTCGCTTTTATTTGGAAATGGCGCCCCCTCATGGCAATATGGGGTCAAAGGGTCCTGCAGCATAAAATTCGCTAGCTGTGATTGATGAATTTCTGTGCATCTCTTAGGGGAAGAGAATATAGTTCCCTCCCCAAGCTTTTCTGCTTACCTTCACTTGGTAGCCTCATTTTACAAAATCTATACTAAATCCCAGCCAGGCGACACTACGATTGATTTGTTTGCACATGTATCAACAAACCTATGGCTACAGCACTGTAGGGGGTAAGCAGGAAGAAGAGACCCTGCCTCTGTGGTGGTAGGGTCCAAACCGCATGGCGCATTATGAAGAGACTCTGTGCAGCCGTGGTGAAGATATACAGGTGTGCCTCTGTAGAAGAGATCAAGGCCACTGTGATGAGGGAGCTGAGGGACTCAAGTGCTTCCGTACGTGGCAGAAGCAAATGCAGAAGAGCATTAACTCGGGGGGGGGGGGGGGATTACTTTGAAGTGGACAATGAGTAATTTCTCTGTAGATTTTGTAATAAAACATTTATGGGACAGTCTCGTTTCTTTTTTGTCACATCTTATACAGTTCAAAATGCAGTGCTGTGTTGGCAGTGCCTTGGTGGTACTTTAGTTCACAATGTATTGTAAACGGATTGGAGTATTTATTTATTTGCAAGTTTTCTATAACATCTTTTCGTGTAATCAAACCGGTTTACAAAGAACAAAAACCATTACATCAAAACATAATTGCAAGGTTACAGCGAAAGAAGATAGTATACAAAAGAATTATTGAACATTTAACTTATAAAAGAACTTACAATATTTACATGTTAACTTATTTACAGTATGGTTATAATTGACACAGACATATACAGAATTAGAGGGGTTTTAAGAACTGGAAGGAAGGAGATTGACTTGGAACGTTAAATTGAATAAAGTTTGTCTGGCACATCAATTAATCCAAAATGCTCAATAAAAAGATATTGGAGTATTTTCAAGTGGTTTCTATAAACAACACTGATAAAGAAAAAATGTACATTTAACCTATAAAGTAAAATAGACCAGTTTCTATCTGACAGTTAATATAGCATAGTCAGTAAAATTGGGTCCAACAAAGGAATATTTTGATTTGATTTGATTTGATTAGGTGTGTGTTTCTAGAGCCAGACAGACTGCATGCACAGTCATAGAGTAATAGCAGAGAAAGGGCTCTGACACAGTTGGGTAGCAGTATTTCTGTCTTAGTGCAGAGAAGAATGAGTTTTAAAAATATGTCAGGCTCACTCGTTCCAGAGTCAGAAATATAGCAAGAACCTGAAAAAATAGGAACCCAAAGAGAGTACAGAAAGGATGGAAAAGCAGAGATAGGTTTTCTATTACTATTTCTAAAGTGCTACCAGAAAATTTGACACAGTTTCCCATCACATCCTATTGAAGGCACCTAACAGAGATTGGGCTACAAGATACCACAATTAAATGGTTCCAATCATACCTTGAAGATAGACATCAAAGAGTAAAATCTGGGAACCTCTCCTCAGAACCATTCAAGACTACTCAAGAAGCTCCCCAAGGATCATCATTATCAGCTCTCTTCTTCAACATCTATATTCAGCCATATGCAAAATATTTAACAAACAAGATACAATAAGCCATATATGCTGACGACATGGCAAACACCCCTATTCAACTGGACTCCCCAGACTATACCACAATATCAACATGCATGCAAGAAATGACAACCTGGCTAACTAATAACAACTTAAACATCAACGTAAAAAAACCCTGAAGCAATTATCATCACAAGAGACTCCACATTCACTCCTCCCACTACTATCAACATAGCCAATACACTGATTACAATAAAAGACGAGGTCAGATACCTTGGGGTGATTCTAGACAAGCAACTCATCCTCCAACCGCATATCAACAAGATATTCAGAACAGCGTTCTTCAAACTTGCAACACTCCAGAGACTAAAACCCCTCCTCAATAAAGAACATTTCCGTACAGTATGCCAAGCCATCATTACACTGCTGCTGGACTACTGTAATATACTATTCCAAGGTCTGCCTAAACAAACCACCCGCCCCCTACAAATAATCCAGAACACTGCTGCCCGCATTATCACCAGCACTTCAATACAAGAACATATAACGCCAGTACTATAAGATCTACACTGGCTGCCAATCTCCTTACGGGCAAAATATAAATCAGCGCTCACCCTCTTCAAAATTAAAAACAATATCTCAGCAGGAATACTACAGGAACTCATTGGAACCAAAACAAGCAAGAGACCAGACAGAAACAGCACCAAAAAAAATATGCCAACACCTACTCTATTCACAAGAAAAATCAAATCCACATCCATGTGAGCCTTCTCTCTTGCAGCCCCTGCTATCTGGAATGTCCTCCCAAATACTCTAAAGTCAACAACAGATTTAAAAGATTTCCGGAAGCTACTTAAAATCACACTATTCATTGAACAAGTCAATGAAGACCACCAATCCAACCCAACCACACCACAAAACAAATGACATAAGACATAACATCCACAACATCTAACCAACCTATTGCTCTTACTAAAATGTATATAGCCCAAAGTAGATAGCTCAACCTGTATATATTGCACCCCAATGTATATAGCTCAACCTGTACATATTGCACCCCAAAGTTTTACCTATCTACACACTCACAAACACTACCTTCACAGCCACTGCATGCCGGCACCCCCTCTCTACCCTACTTGATTGGTTTGCAGTGAAATCCTCTTTGATTCAAGGATAAAGCGGGATATAAATACTATTAAATAAATATAAAGAAATAAATAAAATAGACAGTGCAGTAGAGACACATGAAAACAAAATCCTTTCTTCATGTAGCTTATAGTCTAGTCTGACTGATCACAGTGCTTGGAAAGGGCAGGCATGGAAATGGTGGTAGTAGAAGAGAAGAGAAGTTCGTTGATGCTCCCAAGAAATCCAGATCCAACAGCAGGACTACTAGAGAGGATGTCTTCAATTCACTGTATTCCACCAACCAAGCTGAAATATTTCCTTTAAAAAGAGGAATATCAGCTTCCAGTGAAAATGTGCAATACAAGTTTTCTTCTCCTATTTTCACAAAGGAACAAAAGAAGGCAGAGATAGTTCAGGAACCAGCAGCAGATAAAACCATTGCAAGCGGAACAAGTAGCAGGTGCTCCCTGTTCCCTGCTTTAAAGTGTGTGGAGCGGGTTTAGGCAGATACAAAATCTGATGAATTATCATGTGAAGGATTTCCATCAGGATCATCAGATATTAAAAGTTTGGTAGTAGAGGAGGGTTTGGAAAAAATAGGCCCTGATATTTAAAAGCATTTATCCTATAGCAGCAACCGCTATCTGAATAAGTGCCACTGGCCAGCTCTTTCTACTGATTTCTTGTGGTACTATCCAGAAAGTGCCACTGAAAATCATTATAAACCACTCCAGCACATCTGGAGAGTGTGAAGGTAGAACATGGACATTCCTTTAAATTATTGGTGAATAGTGGACTTCCACATTTACTGACCAATGAAATATGTGTAGATCCTTCTGAAAATCTGGCCCATTGTGACTACTAGATCTTGATATTCTCAGGCCACCAAGAAATCTATTATTGTAAGTCTTGGTGTACATAGTCCTAGAACTTTAGGTTAAATGCCGATTCATGCTGCTCTCCACAGTAGCTCTGACAGTGACCAGTTAATAATTGGAGAAGATACCTTGAGGAAACAAAGATTTGCAGATACAAATTTCCCTCCTGCTTCAATGGATTTCATGATTAAGCAGCTAGTAAATGATGAAGATAAGTCAACAGCAGAGGGTTTGAAAGAAAGAGTGGTACATAGGCAAATACCACTGTTTGCTATAAAAGTTTTAGAAAGGCACATTAAAAAAATACCTGGATTTAGTTGACTAAAATATAATGTAACTCTTAAGGGCATAACAGAAAAAGATACTAAACCATTATAGCAGGACATGTCAGTGACTATAAAACAATCCATATTTTGCAAAGCTGTTATTAGTCTTTAATCAAGCAATGGGTCAGTGACAACGGGGCATGTTTACAAAAGTAAACTGCTAGTGCAGGGTATGCTATGTGCTAAGCACACAATGTTAACAGTTAGCGCAGGGCCCCGCCTAAAAATCCCATGGTAACTGGTTAGTATGCGAGTGGGTAGGGACAGAACAGGCTGTAGCAGAACATGTGTGTTAGAACCTAAGAACATAAGAAATGCCATACTGGGTCAGACCAAAGTCCATCAAACTCAGTATCCTGTTTCCAACAGTGGCCAAGCCAGGTCAAAAGTACCTTGCAGATTCCCAAAAGGCACACAGGTTCCACAAGGCTTGTCCCGGGGCAGGCATTGGATTTCACGGGTTCTCTTTAATACTGGTTTGTGGCCCTTTCTTCCAGGAAACTGTCCAATCCTTTTTTTAAACCCAGCTACACTAACAGCTTTTACTACATCTTCTGGTTACGAACTGTAGAGTTTTGATTACACGTTAAGTGAAAAAATATTTTTGTTTATTAGTCTAAAATGGGCTATGTTGTAGCTTCATTGCATGTCCCTTAGTCTTTCTACTTTTTGATGGCATAAACAATCAATCTACGTTTACCTGTTCCATTCTATTCATTAATTTATAGATCTCTATCATATCTCCCCTCAGCCATCTTTTTTCTAAGTTGAAAAGCCCTAATCCAGCGATGGCGAACCTATGGCACGCGTGCCAGCTGTGGCACGCGAAGGCCTTGCAGCTGGCACGCGGGAAGGTCCGCAAAAAAAGAAAAAGCTGGCTCTGACTGCTGCCGCGGACGCGGCAAGGGCAGAATGCAGCGTCCCGCGGGGCCCCCTCCGCCCGCTAAGCCCCTCTGCAAGAGCTTTCAGATTCGCGAGGGAGAGCGTCTCCCTCGCGTCTCTGTTAAGCCCGCAGGGGCTAATGGGAAATTTCCCATCAGCCCCTTTAGACGCGAGGGACTGATGGGAACTTTCCCATTAGCCCCTGCGGGCTTAACAGAGACGCGAGGGAGATGCTCTCCCTCGCGAATCTGAAAGCCCTTGCAGAGGGGCTTAGCGGGCGGCGGGGGCCCCGCGGGACATTGCAAGCTGCCGCGGCAGCAGCCAGAGCCTGCTTTTTTTTTTTTTAAATTTGCCAGGGGGGGTTAGGACTGCTAATGGGCCGGGAGGGGGGGGGGTTTGGACTGCAAATTGGCAGTGAGGGGGGGGGGGGTTATGACTGCTAATGGGCAGGGAGGAGGGGGGGGTTAGGACTGCTAATGGGCAGGGAGGAGGGGGGGTTAGGACTGCTAATGGGCAGGGAGGGAGGGGGGGTTAGGACTGCTAATGGGCAGGCAGGGAGGGAGGGGAGGGGAGGGGAGGGGGGTTAGGACTGCTAATGGGCAGGGAGGAGGGGGGGTTAGGACTGCTAATGGGCAGGCAGGGAGGGAGGGGAGGGGAGGGGAGGGGGTTAGGACTGCTAATGGGCAGGGAGGGAGGGGGGGGTTAGGACTGCTAATGGGCAGGGAGGGAGGGAGGGAGGGGGGGGGTTAGGACTGCTAATGGGCGGGGAGGGGAGGGGGGGGGGGGTTAGGACTGCTAATGGGCAGGGAGGGAGGGGGGGTTAGGACTGCTAATGGGCAGGGAGGGAGGGAGGGAAGGGGTTAGGACTGCTAATGGGCAGGGAGGGAGGGGGGAGAGGACTGCTAATGGGCAGGGAGGGAGGGAGGGGGGGGTTAGGACTGCTAATGGGCAGGGAGGGAGGGAGGGGGGGTTAGGACTGCTAATGGGCAGGGAGGGAGGGGGGGTTAGGACTGCTAATGGGCAGGGGGGGGCGGGCGGGCGGGCGGGCGGGGGGGGGGTAGGACGGCTAATGGGCTGGGGGGGTTAGGACTGCTAATGGGCGGGCGGGCGGGCGGGGGGGGTAGGACTGCTAATGGGCTGGGGGGGTTAGGACTGCTAATGGGCGGGCGGGCGGGCGGGGTGGTAGGACTGCTAATGGGCTGGGGGGGTTAGGACTGCTAATGGGCGGGCGGGGGGGGGTAGGACTGCTAATGGGCTGGGGGGGTAGGACTGCTAATGGGCTGTGGGTTGATGGGGGCTGTCTGGAAATGGGGTGATGGGGGTTAGGACTGGTAATGGGTTATAGGGGGGGCTTAAACTGAAAATGGGGTGATGGGGGTTTAGGACTGGAAGTGGGTTGATGGGGGGGGCTAGGACTGGTATTGGGTTGGGGGGTTGCTAGGACTGGAAATGGGCTGATGGGGGGCTAGGACTGGAAATGGGCTGATGCAGGGACTAGAAGGGAATGGATGCTTGGTGAGGCTGGAACTAGAAGGGAGCTGATGTTGGGGGAGGATTAGAATGGGATGGGGCTGGGAGAGTAAAATGGAGAGGGGAAAAATATTTTGTGTGGGAGGGATAAAAAATCTACAATTGGCCGGGTATTGGGAGAGTAAGTGGGGATTGAGGATGGAGGGGTAAAATTTGAGTGGATGAAATAGGAATGAGGAAAGAGCAAAAGGAGAAAGATTAGTATGTTAAAGCGGATGTAGAGAGAGAGAATGGAAAAAAAAACTAGAAGAGAGAAGAAAGGACAAATGGACAGCAGATGATGGAGAGTTAGCAGAAAACATGAAGAAACCAGAAGAAAGTGGCTGGAGCAATTGCAACTGTGTAACTGAGCTGAGGTATTCTGTTTATGTAATTCCTTTTTGACATTGCCACTTGTTCTCTTTCCCCAGTAGGTCATGTATTGTTATTGTCTGAAATGTATTGGTTTAATATTTGCAGTGTTGCCTTTTGATAGGTATGGTGTGGTGCTTTGTGAGTCCTGGTAGTGCTGTTAGGATACGGCGGGTTTGCTATTGGTTCTAAATGGGCAGTGTTTGTAGTAGTTCCTAATGTGCCTGGCGGTTGGCACTGGATTATAGTAATGTAGAAATCTTTTAGTCTGTCTTTATCCATACACTCATTAAGAGACATGTTTACTAAAAGTTAGTGTATGTTAGCATTATGCAAATATTTATGCAAATTGACGTGCTGGCACTTTGAGGAAATTCTTTGGTTTTGTGCG
This sequence comes from Ichthyophis bannanicus, assembly GCA_033557465.1. NCBI lineage: Eukaryota > Metazoa > Chordata > Amphibia > Gymnophiona > Ichthyophiidae > Ichthyophis > Ichthyophis bannanicus. The sequence goes on from CM066031.1 coordinate 1,312,083,300, forward strand.
GCAGTTTGGGCACTCGGGCTCAAAAAGGTTAGCCATCACTGCCCTAATCTTTTAAGCCTTTCCTCATAGAGGTATCCTTCCACCCACTTTACCATTTTGGTGGCTGTTCTCTAAACCTTTTCTAATTCTGCTATATCCTTTTTAAGATATGGCAACTAGAACTGCACACAATATTCAAGGTGCGGTTGCATCATGGAATAATACAGGGGCATTATAATATCCTTGGTTTTATTCTCCATTCCTTTCCTTATGATTCCTAGCATTCTATTTGCTTGCTTGGTAGCTGCTGCACACTGGGTGGAGGATTTCAACATATTACCCATGATGACACCAAAATCTTTTTCCTGGGTGGTGGTTTCTAATGTGGAACCTTGCATCGTGTAACCATAGTTTGGGTTGTTCTTTCCTAGGTGCATAACTTTACACTTGTCCACATTAAATTTCATCTGCCATTTGAATGTCCAATCTTCCAGTTTATCAAGATCCTCTTGCAATTTTTCACAATCCTCTTGCGTTTTAACAACTTTGAATAATTTTATGCCAACTGCAGATTTGATCACCTCAGTAGTTATTCCCATTTCCAGGTACACTATCTCAACTGACTCACCTTTGTCTACCTGTTTATTCACTCCTTTAAAAAACATATAACAGATTAGTAAGAAAGACTTTCCTTGACTAAATCCATGTTGTCTTTCTCCCATTAAGCCACGACTATCTACATATTCAGTCATTTTAGTCTTTATAATGGTTTCTGCCATTTTTCCTGATATACAATGTCAGGCTCGCATTCTGTAGTTTCCCGTATCACCCCTGGAACCCTTTTTAAAAATTGGCGTTACATTGGCCATTCTCCAGTCCTCGGGTACTACAGATAATTTTAATGATGGTTCACAGATTATGAGTACTAATAATAGGTCTGCAATCTCATCTTTCAGTTCTTTCAACACCCTCAGATGTATACCAATAAGAAATATTGATAAACCAGAAAGATGCATTACAATACTTGTTATACAATATCCTGATTTATCAATTTCTTTCAATTCTTTCAATATATGAACTTTAAATATCATTTCAGGCATGGGTAACTTCCCTACATCTTCTTCAGTAAAAGACTGAAGCAAAACATTCATTCAATCTCTCTGCTATGGCCTTGTCCCCTCTTAGCGCCTCTTTTACCCCTCTGTCATCCAGTCGTCCAACTGACTCAATCATCAGTTTTTTTCTACAAATGTGCTTGAAAAAGGTTTTAATATGTGCTTTAGCTTCCACGGCAATCTTCTTTTCAATTTTTTTCTTTGCCTGCCTTATCAATGCCTTGCATCTAACTTGCCAGTGCTTATGTTGTTTCCAGTTTTCGTCATTTGACTCCTTTTTCCATTTCCTGAAAGATGCTATTTTGGCTACAACAGTCTCTTTGACCTCACCTTTAAACCATGCTGGCAGTGTTTTGGCCTTCCTTCCACTTTTCTTAAAACATGGAATACAGCTGGTCTGGGTTTCCAAGATAGTATTTTTAAACAATGTCCATGCTTGATGTAAATCTTCAACCTTGCAGAAGCTCCTCTTAGTTTTACTTAACTATTTTCCTTGTTTTATCATAGTCTCCCTTTTGAAAGTTAAAAGGTAGTACTGTGGATTTCCTTGCCGTTCTTCTTCCATTTATCAAATCAAACATGATCATGCTATGATCATTATTGCCAAGTAGCCTTGTGTTCCACTAAGGACTAGGTCCAGAATAGCTTCCCCTCTTGTTGGTTCATGAACCAGCTGCTCCAAGAAGCAGTCATTCATTTCATCTAGAAACTTTGTCTCCTTAAAATGTCCTGCTGTGACATTGACCCAATTGATACTGGGGTAATTGAAATCACCCATTATAACTGTGTTGTAACCTTTGTTAGCTTCCCTGATTTCTCTTAGCATGTATCATCCATCTGTTCATTCTGGCTAGGCGGTCGGAAGTACACCCCCTCTTGCATCACCTTCCTCTTTTTTACATGGGATTTCTATCCATAGAGATTCTACAATGTTGATGGTGCACTACAGGTTTTGTGGGTGTTATGGGCACATGCCAGCTGTAACTGCTGCCGCTTGTACATGTGCACTTAGTGCCATCTCAATGGATGTCATTAAGTGCACCCCTGTACTGGTTAGTGCAGTGCCATGCACTTGTACCATGCTAAGGGCAGGGAGACAGCACAAGTCTCAAATTAGCGCGGGCCTCCATACTATTCACATGGCTCCATCTCATGCTACCAGTGTACTGTTTAGTAAACATGCCCCTGAATGATTATTTTAGTGTTCTTACTTATAATTTCTATTATTTGTGATATTTATTTTCCTCTGTAAGTCATAAGCAGTTTTTGCTTTAAATATATTACTTTCTTCGTGTGGGCCATAAATTCCTACAAATGGTAATATGAAGTAGATTTGTAGTGCACATCTAAATGGCAGTAAGTAGGGATGAAAACTAGAATTTAATATCTACAGCATCTGAAACATACTCTATATTGCCCCAAATATAAATAATGTTGATTGCTCTCAGCATTTCATGTTGGGAATTTCATTTTTGTCTTGAAATTTACTTTCTCTCTGAAGGTCGAGGTGAGTTAAATTCAGGTATGGTAGATATTTTTGAGGTAGATTTCTAGTGCACATCTAAATGGCATCATTTAGAGAGTGGAGTAGCCTAGTAGTTGGAATAGTAGTGGGAGAACCAGGAATTAGATTATAAAATTTAAGAACATAAGATGCCATTCTGGGTCAGACCAAAGGTACATCAAGCCCAGTATCCTGTTACCAACAGTGGTCAATCCAAGTCACAAGTACAGGTTGTCAAAAGGTAGACAGAAGCCATGATACTTATCCCAGGGGTAAACAGTGGATTTCTCCAGTCCATTTAATAAAGGTTTATGGACTTTTCCTGCAGAAACTTATCCAAAACTTTTTTAAACTGGGCTACACTGACAGCTTTTACGCATTGAGTGAAAAAATAATTTTTTGATTAGTCTTAAATGTGCTCCATTATAGCTTCATCGCATGTCCTCTAGTCTTTCTACATTTTGAGGGAGTAAATAATAGATCTTTCTTTACCCATTCCACTCCATTCATTATTTCATAGACCTCTATCATACCTCCCCTCAGCCATCTCTTTTCCATGCTAAAGAGCCCTAATCCTTCCATTCTCTTTGTCATTTTGGCCGCTCTTCTCTGTAACTTTTCTAAATCTGCTATGTCCTTTTTTTAAGATAAGGCAACCAGAACTGCACACAATATTCAAGGTGCAGTCACACCACAGAGTGATACAGAGGCATTATAATATCCTAAGTTTATTCTTCATTCTTTTCCTTATGATTCTTAGCATTCTATTTGCTTTCTTGCTCACCATTGCACACTAAGGGGTATGTTTACTAAGGACCATTCGGGGCACATCATTTGTGAGTGAAAAAGGCATCATTAAGGACCCCAATGTGTGTTAAAGCCAGGGTGGGCAGTAGGCACTCCGGCGGTAGGGGCATAGAAGCCAGTTATCGGGCGGTAACAGGACATCGGGCAGCAAGTGTGCCAAGCATGCACTTTAACAGCTGAAAAAGCCTGTTGCCTTAATGTAGGATAAGGGAGCCTACTGCCAGTCACATTTGAGCTGCTGGAATGGAGCAAAGGTAATAGTTGATGGACATTTCACATCCATATGTCCCTTACATGTTAGACAGCGAGTGTGAGCATAATGTGGGAGGCAGTTTGACTGTATCAGTGAGGAGTGCTCTTGTAACATGCTGTGATATCAGTGGGTGGCATAGGATTGGGTATAAGTGTGTCTTGGAGATGCCAGCATGGCCACAATGTGGACATCAAAAGAATGACTGGCAGGCATGGTGATGTGCATATGAGCCACAAGAGAGGTGTGAGTGATACATCCAATGAGTAAATTGTACCGTGTGAGCCATGGTATAGCAGCTGGCAGGAGAGTACTGCTGATGGATGGGGTAGATGAGAGTACTGTATGGCCTTGCTGCTCCAATGTAACCTCACAAATGCAGCTAACCTCAGTTGTAGTGTGTATGAAAAAATAGTTGCTGTGCCACAGGGAAGGTCTATTACTATCTAATTGGGTGTCACGGCTGTCTCAGCTACACTAACCACTATACAATCTTCCTGACACATATGCATATAACAACTGTACAAGTTGCATGCAGACGCAAAGTGCTCTTGGACAGATAAGATCTGCACTTATACTGTCTGATGGAACAACGTCACTCACATGATGTTACACACCTGGCATCCATTCATGTCTCTGAACTGATGTATCTCCCACATTGGCCATATGGAGCAGGTAAGGACCTGTGATGATCTGTGCAGGTGGCCATCCCAGGAGTGCGCCGTGCCTGCATGTACCGCATATATGTGAAGGAGCAAAAGATTTTCATTCATAGTTATCACAAAAGTTTCTGCTCATGTACAACTCATGTGCCATCCATTTACAGGGTGAAGTTGTACAACCCTTTGCGATGTGCTGCAGCAGAGCCAATAAAGTCATGTTGTCAGATGTATATGATTGCAATGTGCATGCTTGCATATCCAATGTGCAATCCTAACACATAAAAACAGACTAATAATAATGTATGTCCTCAAGTCAATGCTGACTCCTGGCAACCCAGCAGTAGACTGACAGGCATTATCTTCTGAGACAATGATGTTCCCAAGGCTACAAGTGAGATTTGAAACCTAGTCTGTTCCTTACGGAGCCAGAACTCTAACCATTCAGCTACATCTCCACACCTTGCTCTATAGCACTAAATAAACCAGACTGCAGGTCCCTGCCTGTAATGACTTAAACCCAGGACCTGAAACAATGTTGCAGTCACATTCTGAGACAGTTGTAAACCATACCTAGGGCCTGCCTGAAGTGGTACACATGCAGTACAGACTGCACTAGACACTCAGTACTGCATCTGCATAACAGACACAAAGCAGCAGTATTAATCTCCTGCCAAAGGTCAAGCCACATGTGAGGGCAAGATGCCCATCCTTCTACTGTACCCCCTAAGCCAGATAACGTTCGCACACAAAAATCAGCTGATCTACAGTGTGGCACTAATTCCTGAGGCAGCACATCTGCAGGGCGTGTGTTCCCTTGTGACTTACTGTATACTTCAAGATAAGTACTTTTGCACGTACAACAAACTCAAATCTTATTCATGACCCATGAGATCCATCCCAGACCATCCTGCCCTCTCCAGGAGGCCATGCACACTTGCTCCCTCGTCATACAATACATGCAGGGAATGGGCAATGCTCCAGTGATCAGGGCACCATTATGGCTGCAATGTGGGCTATGTGTGCAGGTATTAGTTAGCCCCTTTATTTCCCAGGATGCACCTCATAATCTGAGCACCTATATGCTACTTTTGCGGGGGCAATTTCTCCAAATGGGTAAGTTCTGAGCATAATCAGAAAAAACTACCCTAGAGTAAACTCATCTAAAAACAAAACATCTCTTAGTTAATCAAGTCTTTTCAAATCTCTCTAACCACATCAAGTATTTTCAAAAAATTATATAGTACTTTAACGGTGGCTTAGCATTCCCTTAATAAAGCATCCAAATATTTAAAAAAATATATTTATACAGAGAAAGACCTCAGGATGGCTATGTAACCCTTCATATGGCAAATCTCATTACCATAAGGGATAGCGAGATACTCAGATCACTGGTCTCCAACCTCCTCCATATTAACATCAACACAAACTACCACAATCGGAAAAAGTACTTTTCAAGATTTATTATATATCAATTCAATCTCATTCCAAATTATAATTCTTTAATAATATCTCTAATAGTGCCTCTGTTATAGTAAATATTCCACAAGGAACACAAACCAACTTTCATCAACATGCTTTAGTAAAACTCACAGCAAAGCTGCAAACTGCTTCTCCACAAGTCCTGTAAACAACAAAGGGTATGTGGTAATGATTACATTCAAACAATACACAGAGAAATCCATAAGCACTTATCTTTCTTTTGAAGCTCTCATGATTCCATCAGTCATCAGCAACCTGACAAAGATCTCTGTTTCCCCTCAAAAAAAGGCTTCCTCAGGGGCTTAAGATAGCAGCCTCGATGACTATTACCTGAGGTCTCTCTCCATATAAATATGTTTTTTGAAATATTTGGATGCTTTATTAAGGGAATGCTAAGCCACCGTTAAAGAATAATTTTTTGAAAATACTTGATATGGTTAGAGAGATTTGATAAGATTTGAGTAACTAAGAGATGTTTTGTTTTTAGATGAGTTTTGAGCATACCATGACAGTCATGAACTTTACTTCTATGTGGAGTATCTCAGTTTCTCAAATTTACTGCTAATGCTCAGCATAGTACTTGCACCGGGCCAAAGAGAGCCTTCTTCTGGAGTTCATAAGATGTTACATGTATGAGTAATTTATCAAGGTGTGCTTGGAAATTCCTCTTAATTAGACCTGCGGCAGCCAACATGATGGGAAATAACTTGGTATTTTTCAGCCACATTTTCTTGGTCTCTGACTGCATTTCTTGGTACTTTAAAATTTTCTCACTCTCAACGTGATTCAGAGTATTTGTTAGGAACTGACACCACTGTATCAATGTCTTTCTGGTGTTTTTCTCCTTTACCACTATATCCAGCTTCCTCACATCCAGCTTTTTATTGGCCAAAATGGGAGCAACCCAAGTGATCATAACTTCTTCATTCTCGGTAATTCTTTTAGGGTCATGATCCCAGTGCTTTTGAGGCACAGTGATGTTGTAGTGCTTATAGAGTTGCCAATGGATGAGGCATGCTACTTTATTGTGCCTTTCTGTATAGAAATTTTCTGCCATCAGATCTTTACAGCCAGCTATGACGTGAGTCACTGTTCCCAGCTCTTTCCCACATAATCAACATATGTTTGTTTTGCCAGTTTTTTTAATGCTCACTGTAAACCATGTCATCTATAATCCACTGTCCTGGGCTGCAACTATCAACCTCTCATCCTTTGGTTTCAGTTCACCTCCTCTTAACATTTATGTGTCCGTTCTTGATTGACAAAGAGTTCCTGAAGTAACACTCTGTACGCCCCAATGTATTTGTGCATTTGCCACTTGTTTTTCCTCGTTTGTTCATCAGTGCTATGGAAGCAAGAGACCTGACTCAGATCATACATGAATCAACACACGGAAAAGGAAATGCACTCAACCTGATATTCCTCAACTCCCAAAGCGCCACCTCATGCAAGAAACCTAAGATCACAAGCGTGCCATGGTCTGACCATCTCATTAATCTTACCTACATCTACCAGCACACCACCATCAAAGAGAACAAGCAACTCACAAGAAGATTTAAACCATTTAACAAAGAGGACTTCTGAAAAAGTGAAGAAAAAGAGGGAGGCCTTCATGAAATACAAGAGATCACAGAGAGAGGAAGACAGGCATCTGTATTTGGAAAAACTTAGAGAAGCTAGCAAAGTAGTCAAGAAGGCAAAGATTCAAAAGGAGGAGGAAATAGCCAATGCAATAAAATTGGGGGATAAGACATTTTTCAGATATATTAGTGAGAAGAGGAAGGGCAAAAGTGGTATTGTCAGACTCAAGGGTGCAGGGGGGGAATATGTAGAAGCTGATAAGGATAAAGCGGAATTGCTTAACAAATATTTTTGTTCTGTGTTCACAGATGAAGAACCAGGAGCAGGACCTCAGAAAACACCCACAAATAAAAACAGAAGTGAGGGACATCTTGAACAATTTTCAAAAGACTGTGTTCGTGAGAAACTAGCTCAACTTAAAGTAGACAAAGCGATGGGACCAGATGGGGCACACCCTAGAATACTGAGGGAACTTGGGGACATTCTAGCAACTCCACTGACTGACCTTTTCAATGCCTCGTTGGAGTCGGGAGTGGTGCCAAAGGACTGGAGAGAGGCTCATGTGGTGCCTTTACACAAAAGCGGAAGTAAGGATGTGGTTGAAAACTACAGGCCGGTTAGTTTAACTTCGGTGGTGAGTAAATTATTGGAAACGCTGCTGAAAGAGAAAATAGTGAGGTTTCTGGAGTCCAGCGGATTACAGGATCCGAGGCAGCATGGATTCATCAGAGGCAGGTCTTGTCAGACAAATCTGATTGATTTCTTTGACTGGGTGACCAGGGAGTTGGACTGAGGGAGAGCTCTAGATGTGGTGTATTTAGATTTCAGTAAAGCCTTTGACACTGTTCCTCACAGGCGACTTATAAACAAACTGAGCACCCTAGGGATGGACCCTAAAGTTACTGCTTGGGTTAGAAATTGGTTGGGTGGGAGGCGACAAAGAGTACAAGTAAATGGAGCTCACTCTGAGGAGAAGGATGTTACCAGTGGTGTGCCCCAGGGATCTGTCCTTGGTCCGATTCTTTTTAACATCTTTGTTAGTGATATAGCGGAAGGGCTGTCGGGTAAGGTTTGCCTCTTTGCAGATGATACCAAAATCTGCAATAGAGTAGACACCCAGGAAGGTGTAGATAACATGAGGAGGGATCTAGCTAAGCTTGAAGAATGGTCTAGAATTTGGCAGCTGGGATTTAATGTTAAAAAATGTAAGGTCATGCATTTGGGCTGCAGCAATCCAAGGGAGCAATACAGTATAGGAGGTGAAGTACTTTTGTCCACTAAAGAAGAGCGGGACCTAGGCGTGGTTGTGTCTGATGATCTTAAAGTAGCTAAACAGGTAGAAAAGGAGACGGCAAAAGCTAGAAGGATGCTTGGGTGCATACGGAGAGGAATGGCTAGCAGAAAAAAGGAGGTGATAATGCCTCTGTATAAGTCTTTGGTGCAACCTCATTTGGAGTATGGTGTGCAATTCTGGAGACCGCACCTTCAAAAGGATGTGAACAGGATGGAGTCGGTGCAGAGGGTTGCTACTAAAATGATTAATGGGCTTCATTATAAAGCATATGAGGACAGACTTAAGGATCTTAATATGTACACCTTAGAGGAAAGGTGGGATAGAGGTGATATGATTGAGATGTTTAAATACCTCTGTGGCATAAATGTTCAGGGAGAGAGCCTCTTTCAATTGAAAGCAAGTTCTGCTACGAGGGGACATAGGATGAGGGTGAAGGGAGATAGATTCAGGAGTGATATGCGGAAATATTTCTTTACGGAAAGAGTAGTGGATCCATGGAATAGTCTCCCAGTGGAGGTGGTAGAGATAAGGACAGTAACTGAATTCAAAAAAGCATGGGACCAACACAGAGGATCTCTAAAGGTAAAAAGTGGACTGTTGTAGTTGTTGTTATGGAAGGACAGACTAGATAGGCCATGTGGTCTTTTTCTGTCATCATGTTTCTATGTTTCCTAGCACAAATATTACCTAAACTCCAAACAGACTCCACCAAAATCGAAGACCTAATCAACATCTGGAATACATGGGTGTGGCTGCCACAATCTAGTTTCTTTTTTGTCACACCTCGTACTGTATATTGGTAGATTCTCACTCATTCCTTCTAGTCATCAGAATTCTTGTCCAAGTTTCATGATGGAGACAGATTTTGGACGGTTACTTTCTTATTTCATCACTTTTTGTATATTTGGATCCGATGATGCAGTTAGGTAGGCCTGGAGGCCTATGATAGTAGCTCTGTATGTGTATCAATCTCTATGAGGCCTAGCCCTCCTTCATTTCTAGGGATGTACAGTCTTGGCATACACTGATTCTTGTAAATTACTTCATGGGCATGGAGGAGTTTTCTTGTTCACACATCCAGTTTTTCAAGATCTTTAAGAGGCCAGTCCACAATCCCAAAGCTGTATGAACGTAGAGGAATTGCCAGCTGATTGATGATTTATATCTTATTCCATGATGTTAAAGCACTTTTCAATAATAATTTTATTCTCCTATAGTATTCTTTACTAATCTTTTCTCTCAGTAATTTTTGCTAGAGTGGTGTTCTTTCCTCAACTCTGAGATACTTATATATGCCTTTCTGTTCAAGATCCTTGATGTCAAAACCTTAAACCAGGGAGATGTTTTCCATTTAGTTCAACTTTCCTCTAAAAAAACCCTTGCCTTAGCACATTTTTCAAGGCCAAAGGTCATCCTGATGTCATCCGAAAAGCTCTTCACCACACAGATACTCTTCTAGTTGTTGGTTGCTGGAACTGTAGAACTTCAGATCATCTACAAATAATAAATGAGATGTTGTTTCTGGGTTGTTACCACCTTTAGGATTCAGGCTAAATCTGTATTCTACATAAAACAGAAGGAGCGACAGGGAATCCCCTGAAATATTCCTCACTGGATCCTAATGTTAGAAATGATGTACTGACCATCTTCACATTTCAAAAAGAGTGTGGTTTGCCACATTGTCATTGTGAACTTAATGTACTCTATCAGGATTTATTCTATACATTTCAAGGCACTTTATTATACAAGAGCATGGGACACTGTCAAAAGCTTTCTTATAATCAATCCATGCCATACTGAGATTTCTGCTTTTCTTAGCACTGGCCATAATGACCTTATTCAACATTAACTGGTCTTTGGTGCCATATGCTCCTCTCTTGTTGCCCTTTTGCCTTACTGCCATGATGTTATTGGACTGTATGCATTTATTGCAGTGAACAGCTTATGGATTGGCACTGCTGGAAACAGATACTGGACTTTATGGACCTTGGTCTGACCCAGTATGGCATTTCTTATGTTCTTACCCATGAAGAGTTGGTGAGGCTGTCATGCAGCACCTCTGATGTGAAAGCTGCAGAAACTGAGTAGGCTCTCAGAGTTTATGTGCATCTGAAGAGAGCATCTGGATGGCTATGCCACCTACCAATGCCACAATCAAAATATGTATGGGACTGTCCCCCCCCCCCCCCCAATCTCCACCTCAAAATTCACCTCCAGGCACTGCCTTCCCACATGGTTGCAGGCTATGCACAGATCAACATGACATCCTGTGGCACATTCCTCCAGCTGGAGCTGTGAATGGATCATTCAGAGGTCAGTGTCCTGTATTTACAATTAGTCAAACCAAAGCATGTTGTCTCTGTAACCATAAGGCTGGTTGTTGTTATGGAGTACTACATAATGTAATGCTGAATTCTGTGGGGACAAGCAAAAGCAAGTGCACGAAACAGATTGTGGTTTAGAAACTTTTATTGAAAAGACAACCCAACACGTTTCAGCCATGTGGCCTTCTTCAGGAGATGCAAACCTTATTTCTAAACACTGAATAAAAAACTGAATTCCAAACACTTCTTACAGTCAATAGCGTGCCTTGTGAATGTGTGTGTAACCTTAAACGCGATGCATTGAAAAGGTGTGTCTTGAGGCCTGGAGGTTCAGTCAGAGATGAGAGTAGCTGCACACACACATGTGATAGTGCTCCCTGGTGAGACTGTGCCTCCCCAGTTCACTCCAGTCAAACCAGCAGGCGATATGGGAGCTGTATTGCAGTGTCATGTTGGGAGGTAAGTGCAGGGGCATGCTGTGAAGATGGGCCTTCAGGATGATGTAACTAGGAATGCATTTGAGTGTCACAGCTTTGGAAACAATGTGCACAAGCACAGCTAGCCAGCCAATGACTCTCACAGGTTGAATGTATACCCTAGGCAGTAGCCTTGTTCATCTAGCAGACTAATCGGCCCTGTTGAGTCACTCACATGGCGTCACCTTTGCCACTTTTGCACCAATAACATAGTGTCTTTTATTGAAAGGGCATCATGCTGTGTCTGCCAATAGATCACTACTATCACTAATTTCAGGGCTTCAGTCTGGTTGGTGCACACTACTGACATATAAATGGGCTCCCTGTGTGGTGCTTAATGGACGAGAACATCTCTCCATTTTCGAAAAGAACCCTTAATGCCAGCTTTTAGCTGGTATTAAGATTTACAGCAGCTGCACCTGTAATGCACGATAAGAGAACTGACATTAAGGAAACATGGGCTGTCTCCGACTATGCTCCACCCAGTTAACACCCCTTTCTCCATCACTTTGTAATTTACCAGCCAGTTAACAGGTTACCAGCCATTAAGCCCGCATTATTGGCACTTTCTGCAGCAGTAACAGCTATTGTACGCCGATAACGCTTGCATACGGCACCTTTGCACCCTTAATGGTGCTTAGTAAACATACCCCCTAAAGATTTCAACGTATTAACCATGATGACATCTAGATCCTCTTCCTAGGCGGTGATTCCCAATGTGCACTGTATAAATGTAATTTAGGTTGCTCTTCCTTAATGGGGTCATTTCGAGCTGCGAATAGACAGATGTCCATCCCCGCTATTCGTTCCCCTCTGCCGACCCCAACTAACTTCCCTGTATGTTGTACAGGGAGGTTAGATGGGGGCAAGAAAGAGGCAGTATGGGGGTGGAGTTAGGGCGGGCAGTGGGCAGTCCACGGCCCCGGATGTATAGGGCCAATTCCAATATCGGCCCTCTACGTCCGGGGCCAGCTGATTGAACAGGGAACTTATTGCACCTCTGAGATGGAATAAGTTCCCCTAGACGGGTAGTTATGGAAGGCTCAACCCATCAAAAGCGGGAGGGGGCACAGGAGATTTCCTGTAGGCCAACTCTGGCCTTGGGAGGCCAGATCGGGGGTTGGGCTGCAGGGGATACAAAAAGTGGTCGGCGGCCAGAGATCACAGTTCACTAATGGAGCCACGGTGCCATGGCAACTGGACGCCATGGCACCGTGGCTCCATTCAGGAGCCCTGAGTTAGCCGGGTGGAGGCCTGTATGTGCAGGCTGACCAAGATCGGGACCCCAGCCTGCACGTATAGGCCTGGATGCGATCCCGCGGGGCTAGATGTGCTCCGCAGGATCAGAATTCCGTCTAACTCTGCGCATCCGGTTCCAACTGGGAGCACAGAGGGCCGGGACATCCAGGATGGAATTGGGCCCTCAGTGCATAACTTTGCACTTTCCACATTAAATTTCATCTGTCGTTTGGACACCCAATCTCCCAATTTCTTAAGGTCCTCTTGCAATTTTTCACAATCCTCTTGTGATTTTTACAACAAATAATTTTGTGTTGCCTGCATATTTGATCACCTCACTCATTATTCATAAATTTATTTATTTTATTTATTTATTTATTTAGTAAACACTTGTATACCGCTGCTTCCTACGATCAGCAGCGGTTTACTTTACAGAATCATAATGTATTGTACGGTACATTGAGATTTCAGTTTTACATTTTGATTAGTCAATGATTACGTAACACGGGACAAGCATTTGGATACGATACATATTTGATTAAAGCACACAGATCAAGGTATACATTTGATTTCAGTAGATTGGGGGAGGGCCCCATATATACAATTTGTACAGAATTAGTTGCCAAGGTGTACAGACTATACATGGTTATATACAATTTGTACGGAATTAGTTGCCAAGGTGTACAAGTTATACATGACTATATACTATTAGATTATATGCTGCCGAGTGCGGCAGAGGAGATCTGGTTGAGGTAGGGTATCGCAGTTAGATCAAGTTGTAGTGGGTTTGAAACAGATAGGTTTTCAGCTTTCGTCTAAATTCGTTCAGGTTGTTTGTGAGCCTTAATTCATGCGGTAGTTGGTTCCATTGGATTGGCGCTGAGTATGTGAACGCCCTATTGCTTGTTTCGGCCTTGACAGATCTTATGTTGGTCGGGATACATAGGGTGTTGAGATTCATAGTTCTCCTGCTCCTGTTGCTAGGTTGAATAGTGATTAGGTTATTGAGGTAGGATGGTGCGATGCCATTGATGAGTTTAAATGTTGTGATGAGTAGTTTGTAGATGATGCGGGCGGCCACTGGGAGCCAGTGCAGATCCATTAGAACTGGGGTTATGTGGTCGGTGACTTTCTTTTCCATGATGACCTGGAAATGGGAACACATTAAAAAGCAGCAGGCCCAGCACAGATCCTTGGAGTACTCCACTCCCCCACCCCCACACACACATTGTACATACCCCTTCCCACCCAAAAATATTATAGTTAAATGTAGATGATTACCCCTTTTTCTCAAAGTTCAGACTCCTGGTTCCAATGTAACAGTTTGTTTATTACCATTTCTCTATAAACCGCTTTGATGCTGCGATAAAGTGGTATATAAAAATTGTTAAATAAATACTCTACTATTCACCTTTCTCCATTGAAAATATTGATCATTTAGCCCTACTCTCTCTTTTCAATATTTTAACCAGTTCCCAATCCACAATAATATACTGTCTCCTATTCCATGACTTTTTAATTTGCTGAAGAGTCTCCATGAGGGACCTTGTCATAGGATTTTCGAAAATCCAGATATACTATATCAACCATCTCACTGTTTATCTATGTTCAGTAACTGTATTCTTTAGAATGGTTTCTACCATTTCGCCTGGCACTGACGTTAGGTTCATTGGACTGTAGTTTCCCAGATCACTCCGGAACCCTTTTTAAAAATTGGCATTACATTGGTCACTCTCCAATCTTCAGGTACTATAGCTGATTTTAATGATAGTTTACAAATTACTAATAGTTGGCATGCAATTTCATTTTTCAGTTCTTTCAGCACCCTGGGATGCATAACATCCATTCTAGGTGATTTGCTACTCTTTAGTTTATCAAATTGCTGTATTACATCTTCCAGGTTTATTGATCGTTCTTTCAGTTCCTCTGATACGTCACCTTTAAATATCATTTCTGGCATGGGTAACTTCCCTATATCTTCTGTAAAGACCAATGCAAAAGAATTCATGCAGTCTCTCTGCTATGTCCTTTTCCTTCCTTAGTGCCCCTTTTACCCCACTGTTGTCTAAAGGTTCAACTGAGATTCTCACAGGTTTTTTTTCTGCTAATAATTTATTTGAAAAAGTTTTTATTTTGAGTTTTTGCTACCATAGCCAACTTCTTTTCAAATTCTCTTTTTGCCTGCCTTATCAATGCCTTGCCAGTGCTCATGCTGTTTTCTGTTTTCATCGTTAGGGTGCTTTTTCCATTTTCTGAATGATGCTTTTTTGGCTGTAACAGCCTCTCTGACCTCACCTTGAAACCATACTGACAGTCTTTTGGTCTTTCTTCCATCTTTCTTAAATTGTGTAATACATGTGGTCTGGACTTCCAATATAGTATTTTTAAACAATGCCCAGGTCTGATATAAATTCTTAATCTTTGCAATTGTTCATTTTAGTTTTTTCTTAACCAGTTTTGTCATTTTATCATAGTCTCCCTTTTCAAAGGTAAATGCTAACTCAGCCATTTTTCTTGCTGTCCTCCGTCCAATTATTTTATCAAATGTGATCATGTTATGATCACCATTGCAAAGTGGCTCCAACACTTAACTCTCGCATCAGATCCTGAATTCCACTAAGGACTAGGTCTAAAATAGCTTTGCCTTATATCAGTTTGTGAACCAATTGCTCCATAAAACAGTCATTTAATTCATCTATAGACTATCTCCCTAGCATGTCCTGATGTGACACTGACTCAGTTGATACTTGGGTACTTGAAATCACCCATTATTATGCTTTTGTAAACTTTGTTAGCTTCCCTAATTTCTGTTAGCATTTTATCATCCATCTGTTAATTCTGCCTGGCAGACAGTAGTATACCCCCAGCGCCATTCCCTTCCCCTTTTTAACATCAAGTTCCTATCCATAGATATTCTATGGTGTATTTTGTTTCCTGCTAAACATTTGTCCTGTTTGACTCTATGCTGTTTTTAACATATAACGCCACCCCTCCACCAATTTGATCTACTCTATCATTGCTATATAATTTGAACACGAGTATCAGTGCCCCATTGGTTATCTTTCCTCCACCACATCTCTGAGATGCAAATTAGAATATATAGCACTGAATAAAAGGTTAGCTATAACTCTCCCATCCTATTTTCTAGATTTCTAACATTTTCATATGGGCATTTCAAAGTTTCCGTTTTGGCCATATTAACAATCTGGCTATTGTTTAACAAGGGTAATTGGGAATCTTTCAAATCTGTGTGTTCTCTACTTATAACCCTACTAACACAAAAGCCCCAGCTAACTCTCATACCAAATACTAATTTGCATATGAAGAGTTAGAGATACCACAAAAGTAGACCAAAATTACTTAGTACCCCTTCAGGAATAATAAAAACCCCTCAATAGGGGATGTTTTTAAAGGAATGTGACCTACGCTTAAGCACATATCCAGCCAATGAAATCAAATTGCCGTCATCCAATCCAATGCCTCATTTGGTCCGATTGGCTGCACAGGTCCCAAAGTAAAAATCCATTTCTGCTCGAGTTGCGCTAAGCACTGCTCTGCTTGACCAGTATGGGTGTCTCCAATCCAGTCCAAAACTAACTATTCTGAGAATGCTACTATGGAAGTTCTAGATTTCAACATAATTACTAAAAGCCTAAATTTAGGTTCCAGAAGCTCCCTCCTATACTTTCCTATGTCATTGGTACCAACATGTACCAGGACAGCAGGATCCTCCCAAGCATTGTCTAGAACCTTATCTAGGTGGCATGTGAAGTCCACCACCTTCACACCAGGCAGGCAAGTGACCAGTAGGTTTTCATGTCCACCAGCCACCCTGCTATCTACATGCCTAATGATTGAATTGTCAACTATAATGGTTGTCCTAACTATTCTTTCATGGACACACCCTCAATGGGAAAGGATATTAGATCACATAGAGGGAAGGTCTTACCTACAGGACCACTTCCTGCCACACCAATGTGATGTTCTCCTTTCAGGTGACCTCTATCTTCTATGGCAGCAGAAAGGCTGCCAGACTGAAGGTAGGATTTCTCTACTATATCCCTGAAGGTCTCCTCTGGAGACTTTTCTGTTTGCCTCAGTTCCTCCCAGTCTTCTACTCTAGCCTCCAGAGTATAGACTCATTCCCTGAGAATAAGGAGCTCTTTGCACATAGTGCACACATAAGACCTCTCACCAACTGGGAGATAATCATACATATGACATTCAGGGCAAAAGACTGGATAGTCCTAATCTTGCTGCTGTATCGCTGTCTGCATCTTATTTATAATGACTTATTTAGCTATTTAAAGTTCTTCAGTTAAAGTTGCTAGGGGAATAGGGATAAGTGAACCAATACAAATATAGCTAAATAAGTTTAAGGGACTTTGTTTAATGTTCAGCTCAAGATGAACTGAAAGGATCTAAAATTGATCTATTCCTAAAGCCTAAAAAGTTGCTGATGAAGATATCTAGTTAAACTTCCTTTCTCCTTAACTGACTTAAGAGTCTATAAAACAAAGATTGTGCCTGGGGTGCTTGGGAGCTGGATTGGGTGGGCAGGAAATAGACACTAACTGACAGTTTGTCTGTTGAACTATACCCCGACTTAATGAACACACAATTTTAAATTGACAGAGATCTTACCAGGTTAACCCAAAGAATTCTCTAGCAGGTGGTCTAGTGGGGAGAAGCAAGAGTAATTTCATCGCCCTTGCCTCAACGGATCCATTTTCTAAAAAAATGGTGCAACTACTCCTAGGCGCCATCCTATGAAATACAATATGATAATGCTTGCATATTTGGCAACTTGGACCCTACTTATAATGATGTGAGACTATTGCTAGATATCTGACAGCACCATTACTGTACAGGGAATCATTCCTGCTTCCCCTTGAGAGATCAAGTTGAACATCTGGTAGGAGCCAGGAGTTGAAGTAGAGAGAGTGGGTCTGTGGGGTGTTGTCTTAACTTTACACAGGGATTGGTGGGTAGGTTTAGGATTATAGGATTGTGAAATAAATTTAGGGGAGATCTTAATTTTAAAAATGGATCTAGAGAGTAGGGAGGATCTGGGGAGTGGTGTTAATCTTTATTTGACAAGAGCAGTGTGAGAGGACTGTTTTCCCCCTCCCCCCCACCCCCCCAAGCACCAGCCACTTTAAATTTCTTCCTGGTAGCACTGGCCTGTGGGTTGGCAGATCAATGGTACAGGGGGATGCTAAGGGCATTCCTGATTGGGAATCTTTCCTTAATAAGTCCAAGAAAAGTGTCAGGTTGGAACTACATAGTGTAACTCTGGCAGAATATTGTCGTAAAGAGGTAATACCACAAGGGTTACGTATCTGGAAAGCCCCGGGAATGTTTTTGGATGATGAGGTTTTTGTTAACCATTGGAATCAAATTCTTAACAAGTGCTCCTTGGACTTGATGTTATTAGTTATCGATACAGCGCATACCAAGAATATTGCTATCAAAAAAGAACTGGACGATGATTTGAAGGTGTTTAAAGAGGCTGTGGATTATGAGAGTCGTTATGCTGAAATAGTGAAATCAATTGAGAAATATAAAAATGAATTGAAGAGTGTGAAGATCAAAAAGCTGTTAAAAGATGAGAAGCGGACCAAAGAGGGACCGATTTATAATTGGTCTCTGAGGAGGGCAAGACCACACAATACTTATTGGAAAGGTAGTGGTAGTGGTAGTGAGACCTCAATATATTCCTCTGACTCTAGTCTTGAGAGTAGGAATTCGGATGTTCATTCTAAATCAAAGGAGAAGAAGGATTTAGCATTGGAATCTGCCCATCGTGATAAACAGGAAAAGTTTTTGGGGCTTCCAACATGATCTCGTCGAAAAAAAGAAGGGGTGACCTTCCAGGAATGACTACTGTGATCAATCTTTCGGATACTATTTTAACATCAGCACAGATGAGTTTATTAGCTAAAGGATTGTCATTTGTGGATGGTCCCAGCTATGATAAATTTAGGAGTCGGATATCTGTGGAACAGCTGGTGCGAGTATTGCAGTTGAAATTGTTTTTTAAGAATTCACCAGAGATGCGAGACCATTCGAGGGTTCATGTGAAGTCTGTTTGGACCCCTCCGGGACCGTTGGACCCAATTATATATACTTTTCGATATCTAGTATTGCATGACATTGACCAACTGGAGTTGAGGTATCATAATCGACCTAAAAATTTGTCAGCAGCGGAATTTGAGGCATTATATGAACTATCGCGAATGACACAAGTCACTATTAAGCGGGCTGATAAAGGCGGTGCGGTGGTGGTTTTTAATACTGTAGATTATGAGAAAGAAGTTTGGCGGCAGCTAAATAATCGCAAACATTATTTAAAGTTATCAGAGGATCCCACTGAAGAATTTCAGCTGTTGGTAAAGACTATCACTTCTGAAGCAATGGAGTTAGGTTACTTAACTGAAAAAGAACAAATTTTTCTGAATCCGCCGTATCCGAAGGTTCCTGCTTTTTATATTTTGCCTAAGAGCCATAAGAGCTTATCATCGCCCTCCTGGAGAGGATGGGTATGTTTTTGGACTTTTTTTGAAAGATGAAGTTCCTAAGATTAGGTCATATGTAAAGGATACCACGCATTTTCTACATTTTACTGTCAGAAATTGAATACGTTGCAAAGGTGGATTGGATGGCGAGTTTAGATGTGGCGGCTTTATATACTTCTATTCCTCAAGAAGAAGCGTTGGAAGTCTTGACAATGGTGTGGGATACTAGAGTTCAATCACATGAAGTTCCCACTTCCTTCCTAGTTGCTTTGGCTGATATTGCTCTGAAGAAAAATTATTTTGTATATGATCAAACTTTTTTTCAACAAATTTCAGGAACGGCCATGGGAGCTACATTTGCCCCATCCTTGGCCAATTTGTATATGAGTAGATTTGAAGATCAGTATGTTTATCCTTCCAGTTTTGCAAAGAATATCGTCCAATGGTATCGCTATATTGACGACATTTTTCTTCTGTGGCAAGGTTCCAGAGACTCATTAAAGGAGTTTTTTTTGTATTTGAATGCTTGTAATGTCCATATAAAATTTGATATCAATATTCAGGCTCATGAGTTGCACTTTTTGAATGTTAAGATTTTGAAACAAGAAACTGTTTTTTTTACTACGATCTATTCAAAACCAACAGATAGAAATACACTGCTTCATTTTGAAAGTTTTCATCCATTACATTTGAAGCATAGTCTACCTTTTTCGCAACTTTTGCACTGTCGGCGCATCTGTTCGACTTTGTCTGAATTTAAAGTTCAAGCTCAATTAATGTTACAGAAGTTTATTGAACATAGGTACCCTTTAGGGGTCTTGCATAAGGCATACAAACGAGCAAAGTATAACCATCGTGAGTGGCTGCTTTGTTCTGATCAGTTGAAACAGAAGAAATTACCATCTTCTACTATTGTCTGTGTTCTTCAACATTCTAGTCTTTCTCATCGGATAGCATCAGTAATGTGGAAGCGGTGGAGTCTTTTTGCAGCACACCCCACATTGGCAGGATACACATTGAAGATGGCATACAGCCGTGGTTGCAACTTAAGAGATAGATTGTGCCCGGCAGTGGCACGGCGAGATGAACATCAGATCCTTTCATCATCAGGACATTCATGTTGTAATCGTTGTTCATTCTGTAGCCTGATGAGGAGTACGGTGTGCGCTGAATATAGAAAGAGTGCTCGGCGGTTATATAGTGCTACGACGTGTGATACCTCTTATGTGGTGTATGGATTATGGTGCTCCTGTCCCAAACTTTATATTGGGAAAACTTCATGACCACTGCGAACGCGTTTAGCGGAACATAAGTATAGCCTACACAAAGCACGAATTGATACACCTCTGGTGCAACATTGTATTGAATTTAATCATCGGTTTGAGGATTTATGTTGCACAGTTTTGGAACACGTTTCCCAGAGCATAAGAAGAGGAGATCGGAATAAAATGCTTTTGCGGAAGGAACAATGGTGGATTTGTACATTACAGACCCTTCAACCTAGTGGCTTGAATGATAAATTAGAATGGACCTTGTTTTTTTGATATCATGAGCAGCAGCCATCATCGGAGGGAGTGAGCAGGAGCTCCTCCTCGCCTCCATTCCCTGCCAATCAGCAGCCCTCCACAGCCCTCTTCAACGGCTTCTAAACCGCCGCTTCTGAGGCGCGCTGGCAGACCGGGGAGCAGCAGCCATCATCGGAGGGAGTGAGCAGGAGCTCCTCCTCACCTCCATTCCCTGCCAATCAGCAGCCCTCCACAGCCCTCTTCAACGGCTTCTAAACCGCCGCTTCTGAGGCGCGCTGGCAGACCGGGGAGCAGCAGCCATCATCGGAGGGAGTGAGCATGAGTTCTTCCTCACCTCCATTCCCTGCCAATCAGCAGCCCTCCACAGCCCTCTTCAACGGCTTCTAAACCGCCGCTTCTGAGGCGCGCTGGCAGACCGGGGAGCAGCAGCCATCATCGGAGGGAGGGAGCAGGAGCTCCTCCTCACCTCCATTCCCTGCCAATCAGCAGCCCTCCACAGCCCTCTTCAACGGCTTCTAAACCGCCGCTTCTGAGGTGTGCTGGCAGACCGGGGAGCAGCAGCCATCATCGGAGGGAGTGAGCAGGAGCTCCTCCTCACCTCCATTCCCTGCCAATCAGCAGCCCTCCACAGCCCTCTTCAACAGCTTCTAAACCGCCGCTTCTGAGGCGCGCTGGCAGACCGGGGAGCAGCAGCCATCATCGGAGGGAGTGAGCAGGAGCTCCTCCTCACCTTCATTCCCTGCCAATCAGCAGCCCTCCACAGCCCTCTTCAACGGCTTCTAAACCGCCGCTTCTGAGGCGCGCCCGTGCCTGAGGGCCCTTTGGCGTGGCCCTTAGGCGTTGGTCCGTGGCGTTCTGTTGCTGAGGGTTGCTCCGATGACATGGACCTGGTCGATGTGTCTCTATGTTGTGGTAATTTGCTGTTCCTGTTCCTCTTCTTCTCCTATCTTTCTGACTGTCTCTGTTCTCTATTCTGTCCTATTATATAAATGGTGTTCCTTTCCTAATTCCTCAAATGATGTAGCATTGTAAACCGCTCTGATGCCTTTGGCCTGAGCGGTATATCAAATTATAATAAACATAAACATAAATGGTTCTGCGTGAGGGGGCTATGTGGTTCCAACCTGCTTTTATGTGTGATTGGTTGGTTTAAGGATTTGTTGTGTGTATGGTGACGTCATTTTTAGTTGAGGTCTATGATAGGTTGGTGTTTGTAATAAATGATGCATCACATGCCGTCTTGTTTGACGGCGGGGTGAATGGAAGTTTGAGTGGCTAAGAGAGGTTCCTTTGTTATCTAGTAACCCTTAATGACGCCTTTGTTTGGCGAAACAGAAGCTCCTGTAAAAAATTTGGAGTTTTGTTGTATTTGTTTGTATTGGACCATAAGAGCTTATATTGGTTGGTACAGGGAGAATGTTACCATCACCTCTGGGAGAAAATGTATTATAGACATATGTTACTGGCAAAAAACATAAGTTACTGCTAATTAATACATTAATTGGCCAATGAGGCAAATTACTGTCATATTGCACAGCTTAGTAAAAGTGGAGCCCAATTCAGAAAGGGGCATGTCCAGGCCCCATGGACATCTCTCCAGAGAGGACATGCATGCAGAGCACTGATTCCACAACCCTGCATAGACACACATATGCGGATGTAGAATCGGTGTGTGACTATTTCTGGGGAAACATGACTAACTGGTGACCTAACACACTGCCCTGAGCCACGCACACATATAGGCTGTGCGTACACTGCCCATAGTTGCTCTAGCTGCCCCATGCACCTGAAACCCCAAAAACGTCCCCAACTCCATGTCCTGCAGACCACATGCAACCGGAAGCAAGAAGAAGACCCCCCGCCATCATAACACACACATCAACAGGCAGCCTAATTTCAGTGAGGCGGAGACGAGGCTGTTGGTGACCATGGTCCTGGAGCAGGAGAAGACTTTCCTCCCCACCAGGTAGAGGTGGCCAGCCCACACAGCAGCACTCAGAGGCTGGGAACACATCAGGAACACCCTCGCCCAGTAAGTACATCACAACAAAGACAGACAAACCTGGAAGCAGAGAGAAATGGGCAGGCTGGAGCAGTACACAAGCTGGCACAGAGACAAGCAAGCACCAAGGTGGAGAGGAAGTGCAGGGAAAGTCATGATCTGCCTCTGGCAGAATGCAGTCAGGCTGCACAGTGACAGCACAGCACAGCACAGCACAGAGAGCAGTCCCACAGCAGAGGCCTAGGAAACAAGGGAGAACATGATGCAAGCAGGCCCACAGCAGAGGCCTAGGAAACAAGGGAGAACATGATGCAAGCAGGCCCACAGTGAAGGCACAGGGGGATACAGAGATATATGGAAGGGACATACATAGCAGACAGCAGTCCCAGAATGACAGCCACAGCCCCAGGTCACACCAATGCCCCCTAAGGAGCCCAAAAGAAATATCCCTGTACATGTCCCCAGGCAGGAGGCAAACCCAGCACACTAAGCACAGTAGGTCAAGCACAGTACAGCAGGGTAGAGCTGTGAGTGCTCCCAGGCCCTAGGAAGTGAGAGAAGAGCAAGTCAGAGGGGAGGCACTGTGTGAATGGTACAGGTGCAAAATGCAGTATTACAGGCGCTCAGGTGGGAGATGAACACAGCACCCTGAGCACTGTAGGACAGGCACAGAATCAGCAGGCTATAGCTGTGAGTGCTCCCAGGAATCAGGAGGAGAGGGGACTGGGCCCTGTGCATGTACACTAAGTACAGTGACCAGACACAGCCCCCCTCTGGCATGACATGATAACATGCCACCGATAGCAGCTGGGAACAGGAGAGATGATGCGCATGTGCACAGTGCCAGCAGCACCCCCCTAATGAGTAGGCAGGCCTGTGCCCTGGCATGGGGGAATGATGAGGTGTGTCTCTACCCCACAGGTGTTTCTGGATCCTGTGTGACACGGAGGCTTACTGTGTGCAATACCACACAATCCACCGTATGCACCTGCAGCTGATAAGGCGTTATGTGGCAGCAGTTGCAGGAGGAGCAGGGTGAGTAGCCCTGTAGATACCCCATATGAGCAGCAGGCTGACAGGCCCCCCAACACAGAGGCAGGGCGTCACATGTAAGAGCACACACCGCGGTGACATGAACCCCACAGAAACAGCATGCCCTCACTCCAGGGTCTCTCAACACATAGTCCTGGCCCACACTGCCCAACCCCCTGCAGAGCTGGGATGTGCTGGAACACCCTGTGTGTGTGCCTGACCCACAGCAATCACAGTAACAGGGTGTGGACGTGTATGGCGCAGCCACCATGATGTCCTACAGAGAGTTATAGGCATGGAACATAGTAAGGTGATACAAAGAGGCCTGCCTGCCCCACCAGTGGCAGTGTCAGAAGCACTATCCGGAGGGTGACACAGGAAATATATACATGATGTGGGCCACTCATGGGCCTGGAATGACAGCACCCTGCTCCACAGGCACACTAGGAACCCAGCTGCCCATGGATGACCGACCTGCCAGTCATGCAGAAGAGACACCACAGTCATGCAGCTAATCATGACCTCTGTCCCCCACAGCAGGGACTGCAGCAGTGCACCGGCAAGTCCCATCCTTCTGTCTAGCCCAACACCATCTGTGGATGATAAAGTGGACAAGGAGGGCCCAGCAGGGAAAGCAGCATTCTCCTCCTCCATCTCCCCTGAAGAGGGCGAAGCCGATGGCAGTGGGCAGAGGGCCTTTGTCCCACAGCACACCTGGGAGATAGTGTGCAGAAGATCAGCAGCCAGGTCTCACTGGTGCCATGTGCAGGTGCTGCAGAGACAGGGAGTGCCCTCTGGACCATCATCCTCCAGCCCCTGGTGGAGGATGTGTGTGGTGTGACAGGGAGCATGGCCAGGGGGCCCCATGGAGTGTTGTTCTAGAAACTGTAGTGACACAGGCTGAGGGGTCAGGCAGGGATGGCGAGGGGGTGGCGTGTGAGTGCATGGGGGAGGGTGAGTGGCTGGAGGGTGGTGCTGAGTGTGAAGGGATGGAGCACATGTAGAGTAAGCGTGCAGGGGTCTGTGAGTGGCAGGAGGGTGGGAGCAAGGGTGAGGGATCTGAGTGCAGACAGGGTGAGCGTGTGTGGGGGGGTGAATGGCAGGTGGGTGGAAGTGAGGGTGAGGGGTCTTTGTGCAGCCATGGGGAGCATGTGGGGGTGAATGAGTGGCAGGGGGGTGAGGGGACAGAGGGCATGCAGGTGGAGAGTGTAGGTGAGGATGGGTATACAGAGTGAATGGGGGTTCCGAGTGCAGCGTGAGATGGGATGGGATGTGACAGTGCAGCTGGAGGGGGATGTGGATGGTGAGAAGGCAGTGGGAGACCCAGGTTATGGAAGCTGGGGTTGCCAGGAGGTTGCGGAAGTGCCAGGTCATGGCAGTGATAAGAGCAGTGATGCAGCAGAGTTACCTGCAGCTAGGTGCACATGGGAGCGGGGCACCCGTGTTGGTGGGACACAAGCCCATCCCTATCTGATGTGGGTTCTGAGTGCAGACAGGGTGAGCGTGTGTGTGGGGGGGGGGGTGAATGGCAGGTGGGCAGAAGTGAGGGTGATGGGTCTTTGTGCAGCCATGGGGAGCATGTGGGGGTGTATGAGTGGCAAGAGGGTGGGGGTGAGGGGACAGGGGGCATGCAGGTGGAGAGTGTAGGTGAGGATGGGTGTACTGAGTGGATGGGGATCCAAGTACAAAGTGAGATGGGACGGGATGCGACAGTGCAGCTGGAGGGGGTTGTGGATGGTGAGAAGGCAGTGGGAGGCCCAGGTTATGGAAGCTGGGGTTGTCAGGAGGCTGCGGTAGTGCCAGGTCATGGCAGTGATGAGGGCAGTGATGCAGCAGAGGTACCTGCAGCTAGGTGCACGTGGGAGCGGGGAACCCATGTTGGTGGGCCACAAAGCCCACCCCTATCTGATGTGGGTTCTGATGAGGGGGCCCAAGAGGCAGGTAGAGGCCCCAAAGACACGCCAGCCATACGTGGCCCGTCTGGAGAATATGCTTTACACAGCCTTGCACGGCTGGGCAGTCCCCTCTCACACCATGTGGAGGGCCTCAAAGATGAGGTATGGGGCCCAAAAGGTGAGCTCATGGTCCTGCAACTGCTTCTGGAGGCCCACCTGAAGCCCCACACACCAACCCCCAGTTGCACAGCATGCAGCCCTGAGGATTACAGGGAGGCATGCAGGTGCAGCTGTACCATCAAGCGGCATGAGCCTTGCCAGTGTCTGCCAGTGCAGTAACAGACATCAGAGTGAAATGGCCGGCAGTGTTAATGGCCCTGTAAGTGCAGCAGGGGCATAGGTTGGGTCCTATGGGTCACACTTCTTTGCCAGTGTGTGTGGGCACTGTTTGCCCAAATTATGTGTCTGTCCCATGCATGTTTGCTGGGTAAATAAATGGTTAGGCACCCAAGGCACACATGTTGAACAGCATATGTGTATGCCGCTCACAGCAACCCTGACCAACAATGGCCCTAGTCATATGTGTAGTGCTACAGGGAGCCATTGTGCTGCATGCCACATACGAGGTGTGACAAAAAAGAAATGAGACTGTCCCATAAATGTTTTATTACAAAATCAACAGAGAAATTACTCATTGTCCCCTTCAAAGTAATCCCCCCCCCCCCGAGTTAATGCACGTCTGCATTTGTCTCTGCCTCATACGGAAGTGCTTGGTAAAGTTCTCCTCCTTGAGGTCCCTCAGCTTCCTCGTCACAGTGGCCTTGATCTCTTCTACAGAGGCAAAATGAGTTCCTTTGAGCACAGTCTTCAGCCTAGGGAAGAGCCAGAAGTCGCACGGTGTGAGATCTGGGGAATAAGGAGGGTGGTTGAGAGCTGTGATCTGTTTGTTAGCCAACTACCTCACACTGAGTGCGGGGTGTGCGGGCACATTGTCTTGGTGGAGCAGCCACGACTTGTCTCTCCACAGAACCCGCCTGCTGTGCCAAACCCAATTGAGGACCTGCTGGTAGAAGTGCTGGTTGACTGTCTGATCCTCAGGCACAAACTCATGATGGACCACTCCTTTCTGGTCGAAGA
This sequence comes from Ichthyophis bannanicus, assembly GCA_033557465.1. Taxonomy (NCBI): domain Eukaryota; kingdom Metazoa; phylum Chordata; class Amphibia; order Gymnophiona; family Ichthyophiidae; genus Ichthyophis; species Ichthyophis bannanicus. Next base: position 1,312,110,120 of record CM066031.1, read on the forward strand.
ATGCGATCAGCATGACCTTGATCCTTGATTTGGACATGCGTGCCTTCTTGGGTCTGGACAGTCGAGTCTTCCACTGCAGGCTCTGTCTCTTGCTTTCAGGGTCATACTGGAAGACCCAAGTCTTGTTCTCCTGTGATGACTTAGCCAACGAACTCTGGATTTTCTCCAATCTTCTCTAGCAAGTCTCGACAAACATTGACCCAGTGCTCCTTCTAGTCGTCCGATAAAAGCTTGGGCACCATCTTGGCGCACACCTTCCGCATCCCCAGATCCTGCACCAAGATGGTCTGCACTGACTCCCTGTTCAGGCTGAGCTCCTCAGCTATCATCCACATCGTCAATCTGTGATCACTCCGCACCAGCTGGTTCACTCTGTCAATGGTCTCAGCTGTCTTTGTCGTGGAAGGCCGTCCTGACTTGGGGGTCATCCTCCACCTCCTCGTGGCCAGTCTTGAAGAATTTGTGCCACTCGAAGGCTCGTGGCCTTGACATTGCATCTTCTCCATAAGCCTTTTGGAGAAGTTGGAGACACTCAGTTGGGCCCTTCTCCAACTTAACCAGAAATTTCAAGTTGATTCTTTGCTCCATATTTCTGCCACCTCCAGTTGCGTGACAAACGATGGAACAGTGTGCTACAAAAAAACCTGAAAAAGAAAAACAGAGTGAGAGATGAAAAATATAGAAGAATAGTGGCGAGATGTTGCACAACACAGTGACATAGGTGGTTAGCCAATTGGCATTAAGTCATGGGCGTGGCTGCCACAGTCTCGTTTCTTTTTTGTCATACCTCGTATTCATGGTAATCCAAGCACGGCTGAGCCAAATAGCCAGGTAGGCTGGCAACCACAGTATTGTGGTATGGGACAAACACCCAGGGGGATGGGGTGGTGCTGCATGGGGGGGAGGGAAGCCATGAACATGTGGCAGCAGCACAGCCAGCAGTCCACAGGGGTGCTGTGGCCTTGGGCAGTGGGGCTGGCCGCAGCACAGATGCTAGTGGTGCATACCATGCAGAGGGGGCAGGATGGGGAGAGAGGACAGGGCCAGAGTAGGCCATGGATGTGTCAGGGCCAAGTCACATGGACAGTCTAGATGCATGGGCACCCCTGAAGAGGTACACTGCTATGACCAATGACCCAGGCAGGTAATGTGAACATTGTACAGAGGTATGGACCAGACACATAGGCCATGTCTGCATGGTGTGGACATGCACAGGCTCATGGCGACTGTGGTATGTGCCCCAGCCCTTCCACAGGTGCTGATATGAGCATCGGGTTGTATGGGCGGAGAACATATGGCTCAGTCAGGCAAAGTGTGCCTGAATAAGGCTGTCATGTGCCACCACCCCCCATCTGGACTTTGTGCCTTGGGGCGCGTCTGTGATAGCATCCGGCTCATCACCATCACCCTGGGCTGGCTCAGGCTCATCAGGCAGTGTCTGCCAGTGCTGAAGGGTGTAGCTGTGGAGCATGCAGCATGTCATGGTGATCTGGCACAACTTGCGAGGCCTGTAGAGCAGCTCCCCCCATACTGGTCCAGGCATCAAAACCAACACTTCAACTGGCCGAAGGTATGCTCGATGATCCCCCAAAGGCTCAAGGTCCCTGCTAGGGAGTGGGTCTGGACATTGAGGGAATGAATGGTGCCCCTGCCCTGAGCCTGGCCCATAGCTGGCACACCCCTGGGCAGCGTAAGATGAGGCTTCACGGCACACCAGTAGATGCAGGCCTGCTGACGCCATTCCAGTCACCTGCCTCCAACCCACTGCATGCATGGGGCCGCTGTGCATGCTGTGGAGGGTGGGGGTGAGACACATGCAGAGGGTGGGTGTGGGGTGGGTGGGACCAACCCTTGGACATCGAGGGCCAGGGTGTTCCAGGCCATGTATATTAGAAGGATCACCAGGGAGTGCTATGCGCATACCCCCACAGTGGTGGCTTGGGGCAGGGTGCTCTCCTGTACATGCCCAGTGGCCCCCAGGGCCAAGAGGCTCACCCGCAGGGCCTCAGGGTCATGGTGGGTAGGCCACCACCACCTGCCCAGCACACACACACACACATGCAGTGCCTCATGCCTCCCAGTCCCAGGGTGTCTGAGCATATTTCCACCTAACAGCCATTCATCAGTGATGTGGCCTCCTTCAAACCATACATGGAGCCCTGAATGGCACAGGACATAGGCATCGTGGCAGGACCCCGGGTATTTTATGCAGACTTCGTTATCTTCCCATGCACATTGCATACCACCTGCACGTTGGCAGGAATGGAAGGCCTTGCGGTTACAATATGCAGCCTCACTCCATCACAGGGGCTGGAGGGTGACGTGTGTGTCATCCATCACACCTAGGATCAATGGGAACCATGCCACAGCATAAAAGTCCTGCATGGTCCTGTGCTGGTTCTGCTGAGTTGCTGGGAAGCAGATTGTCTGTGCCATGGACTGCATGTAGGCACCCAGGAACTATGTGAGGCACCGGAATACTGCAGGCTGGATGAGTCCCCCAACAGCTGACAGCACTGTCTGGAACAAGCCTATTGCCAGGAAGGCCAGCATGGTTGTAACCTTCAGGTGTACTGGAATTGGATGGCCCATCTGCGTGAGGCTTTTGAACCATGGCTTCAGCTGCTGACAGAGGTCATGTTTGGCAACCATGTTGAACCAGTACCTTGCCACACATGCTGCACCACTCATGTCCATGTACTGGACCCTCTGCCATGGGACACATACATGTGGGTGCCTCTGTTCCATGTCCTGTCCACCATGGTCAAAAACTGTGCAGAAGGGCCAGCGCATACCTTCCATGGATGTCCTGCAAGTTGTCCCATTTCAGCCAGCTGGCTTCATACTGTTGGGCACCTATTGCACACATTGTTGCATAGCTCGGTGAGCTGCAGGTGGCATGTCACTGCCCTGCACAGTGTCAGTCCTGCTGCAAAACTGTTCAGGACCGAGGGTGCGCTGACATGTGCACAGCACATGCACAGAAGCGCATGTTCACAGGCACGTGCACGCATGGTGCCATGTAGACATGGATGCACAGGCATATCAATGCAGCATAAAGGTCATCTGCATGTGCCTGGCCCCCACCATTTCCTGTATCCCCTTCATACATACTATGGCTGCTTCCTCTTTGCAGGCTGCTGCTCATCCATTGGAATTTCCCTCCATTGCACTGGCTATGGGAGGTGAACCACTGACCTTCTGCATTCCATGCACATACCATCCCCACCATTCTGTGCAGCTGCATTACCATGGGAGGTGTGCAGACACAGATACTTGTACACGTGACCATGGGCACGTCAACGCAGAGACATATGCGTTGGCACAGTCCTCTGGGTATTGCCTGGGTGTCACAGACAGTCCATGTATTTACACCTAAGTCCTCTACCAGGATGGCAAGATTCTCCAAGTATGAGGTGACCTTCATACTGGAGGAGATCCTTCAGTGGCTGCCACAATTGGTGGGTGATGCATCCATACATGTGGGTGCCTATGAGAAGCAGCAGCAGAAGTTTGATGTGTACCACCGTATCAATGCCATATATCACCGGAACTGTGACATCAAGGATGTGAAGCACAGGTGGCGGCAGGTGCACCGCAATACTGCCCAGATGGTACAGCAGGGGGAGCAGCTCACCAAATTCAAACAGCACATCCTTGATACAACTGACCCTGACACTTCAAGGGGTATAGGCCCTTTCAACACATCTCAGGCATTCCAAGAGCAAGGCACGTGTGCTGTGTGTGTCCCTGCCCTTTACCCCATGTACACCCCCCCCCCACACTGAATTCATGCACCCACATGCATGTTTCCTTCACCATTGGCTGCCATGTTGTCCCATCCATGCTGCCACTGCTAGGTGCACTCACATTGCATGTGCCTGCTCCAATGTTGGTCTATGTGACAGAGGCATCGGCAGCATGGCCGCCAGCTGGTGGTGGTGGGGCTGACTGGCTGACTGTCAGGCACACTCACATTGCATGTGGCTGCTCCAATGTTGGCCTATGTGTCAGAGGCATTGGAAGCATGGCCGCCAGCTGGTAGTGGTGGGGGTCACTGGGGTAGATATCTTTACACAGGCCTCTGTGCCCATCTGGCTATGCAAATGGTGACAGGGTGTGTGGCTAACCATGTCTGCGGCTCCTCTGGGCCTGTGTGGCCTACTAGCTCATCTTCAAGGCTGCCACACTGCCACCCCGCCACCCCATTATTGTCTGCATTGGCATTTGCATATCTGATCCCTTGATGTTGTCTGTATCTTCACAGGTGCCCCTGCTGTAGCTCCAAAGGCAGCGGTGCCTGCTCTGCCGACATTGTCCATGGAAGATACCACAGGATATGGGGGCCCACCTGATGCCCCACTGCCATGCACTGCTGGCCCTGCCACACTGCAGCAGCTGTCTGATGGCCCTGGCCCAGATGATCTGGACCTCCATGTCTCTTCACCATCGACTCCACCACTGCAGCCTATTGACGATGGCGACAACCAGGGGGTGTGCACCCACAGGGGTGCACAGCAACACCTGCGGCAATGTGCTGAGCATCTGCTTGCTCACAGTGCCACCCAGCAGTCATGGTCCAAGCAAAAGCTGGTACTGCTGCGTCAGCCCACGGTTTTGCTGGAGAGGCATGTTGTGGCCAAAGAGCAGCTGACCATGATTACCGGCACCATCCACGCTACCATGGTGGAGATCCTGATGGAGCTGCATCCTCTCCCTGGGCAATCTGTCCCTACACAGCCCCATACACATGCCAAGTGTGCCTCCCGTGAAGTCTAGGCAGGGTCGTGGTGGGGCAGCTCCCACAGCTGCAGCGTGCTCAGCAGCATGTGCACCTGTGCCTCCACACTTGGGTCCCAGTGGTGTGACCACACGGGCCTCTGCGTGTACCCACAGCACTGCTGGTTGGCCCACCACACAGGCACCCCTCTCCTTGGGCCAGTTCCACAGGGAAGCAACCCCTGGATGGTGTTTCCCCCTATTCTATGAGGGTATCATGGAGTCAGGCAACACAAGCTGTGACACCTCTGGGTCCGAGGACTCACCACCATGCACATCTGTGACCATGGTGACTGAGGCACAGTTGCATGTGCCCTCGGGGAGGGGGAGGGGAAGGGACAAGGGGAGGGCATGGGGGAGGGGCCACAGGTGGTTACTAGCACCAGGGTTGAGAAGCATGCTTGGTGGGTGGGGTTGGGGCCCATCGGAGTGCACAGGTGGTGTGTATTTGGCCAGGGGTGTGTGTGATGAGTGTCAGTCACATTCCAGGGCTGTCTGTGTGACATTGTGGCATATGGGTGGGCATGGGTGGTTGGGGAGTGGGTGTATGGGTCCACAGGCTAGCATTGCCTCATAGGTCTGGCCTTGGGTAGGTGCAGGGGACACATCATTCTGTGGAGAATGGACACACATGTTCATGTGTCACTGTGGGACTCGCACATTGATATGTCCGTGCCGGCCACACACTGTCCAGTCCCAGTTCCTGGTGTGTGTGGCATCAGTCTGATGCTCAGTGCCCCTCCGTGCCACTTCTGGGGGTCATTGCTGGGGGCATGTGCCAGCATCATCATACACAGGGCACCTTTCCATGTTGTGACCATTGACACATTTGTCACACCCTCCTCCCATGTGGGTCTATTTGGACACACATCCACTGCTATAAAAGTTGGTGTTTGCTCTGGGGCAACTGATCTTGCTAGGGTGATGGACATACCAGTTACCTGGCTTCTGTATCCTCTACAGGATCTTGGAGCTGTTGCCTGTGCTCAGAGTATGCATGCCCTGGAGCTCCCATGGGCCTCGGGCACTGTGGCACTGTGACTTATTCTGGGTACTGGCATTCTTTACAGCAGCTACACCTGTCCCATCTGAGGTGTCTCGATCTGTTTACATCCACTATCTGTGGAGCAACCCTGTCTGCCCTCCCACAGCCAGCTTTGTGACACTGCTCTCCCGATAAGGGCTGTATGGGAATGAAGGGGGTGGGCCCTGTGCCATCATACCAGGTAGCCAGATCCCAGATATGTCAACACTCTCTCAGCTCTCATGCATCCTGGCCTAAGTAGGGGTGTGCACCACATGGGATAGTCCGGGGAATGTTGGCACTACGTCAATTGTGTCTCCCAGTGGCAGACACCACAGATGTGTGGCTGCCCTATCACACTGCCAACACTATCTGCTGTACATGGGGTACCCTTTGTATAATATTCCAGATGGTACCAGCATAGTTTCCCATGTGGCTACCTGTACTAGTGTTCCTCAGATTAAGGGCATTCAGGTATGCATACAGCACTACTAATTGCTCAACAGCACACTATGCATCATGGGCATGCATTAGTGTTGTTTGCACTACTGGGTGCCCCTACTATGGGGGTCCCTTATCTTTGATAGCCATATGTTTGAACATTTGGCTATAGTGGGCCCTCTCTATCTTTGCCTGCCTCATCACACTGGCACCTGGTGACACTGTGGTTATCTATATGGTCCAGGAACTGACCAGGCTTTCATCTCCCCCTGCACTGCTGCTGCCCACACCAGCTATCCCCACCCCATGCACACGTACACTCACACTCACTTTCTGCAACAGCAACATGATTCTGACATAGAGCTGCCCTGCACCTGTACATATCGGCTATGACATAACATACATGCATGGAGCACCAGGGCTACATATCTGATCCTCAGTTCATACCCCACAAGATATCCTTTCCCTGCTCATATCCATACTTTCAGTGCATCAGCAGTCCCATCTTTATGTGCATAGTTTTGTTGGGGTCCCATAAATTGTCTCTTTTGGCACATAAAGCACAGGTGCATGGCCTGATTGGACACTGTTGTTCCTCTTAATATTGCTGCAGGTGTGTTTAGATATGTTTTTTTACCCTACAACATTCCCTCGGTTCTGCTCCCTGTACCTTATGACTTAATAGTCTTGTATTTGTCCTGACTGCAGTGGCGCCACTTCAAAATCTACTTGTCACATCCATTCACCTATATGGATGCATTGCGGGGCAGAGATGGATTTTTTTCTAAGTCCGAGCCTTATACCTGGTTTCAGCAGGTATAACATGGACGTTTCTGGATTACACCTCATACGTACACGGCCCTTTCAGGAATAAGCTTTCTACGTCTCTGTGGCTGACCACGTCCCTGTTCCACTCTCTCCTGCTCATGTTCTTAACTCCCCGTGCTACTGTCCTGGACGTGCTTGTCAGAGGTGTTTTGGAATATGGTGGGGGACGTTTTCGCCACTTACATGTCCCCGCCACATGTGGGCATCACTTATTTGTGTTCTAGAATGACCCCCATAGTCTTTATACTATAAGCCCTCTTAGGCAGGGAGATATCTACAATAGCTGTAAGCAACTCACTTTGAGCTCTGATTTAGAAATGCAAGTATTCAAATCTAAAATCCAAATCTACAAGCTTTCATAAAAGTTTTCTGACTGAGAGCAAGAAATACATTCTTCCTAAATGGTCACCTTAGTTGTTGATCCTTGTGTATCAGATGTGTCATTGTGATCTACATTCTATGCCTTCACTTCATTTATTTATGCAAACTTTAAACTACCTTCTTGAACTCAGAGTCATTCAAACAACATAATCTTAAAATCTGATTAAAAGCTATCAGCTTCCAAATAATTTGATTTTTAACCTACCTCATGATTAGCATATATTATATAATTTCAGAGAAGTCTGTTAAAATTATGTTCTGTGAAGGGTTGAGTTCTGTAAGGATGTACTGGAGAAGCAGATTTGGGAACACAATTGGTCCTGTGATATGCATAACTATAACATGCCAGAGTTCAAGATCACCCAGTTTATGCTATAGTTGAAAAAATAGTATTTCTATCACCTTGCTTCTCTAAATGATAAATGTTCCTACCCATCTACTTTCTGAAAATATCTCAGCCCTCATATCCCTAGCCCTACTACCCTTCTCCTTCTAGGGCATCAATTTCTATGATATATTCAACGTGGTACAATTTTGCTGCCCGTATGCTGTTTCCAAGAATTAGCTTTGTCACCCATAAAGTCTGTTTCAATTGTCAAAACTGAACATAACTCTGATCAAGTGTACTTTGTTAATAATAATCACCATATTAAACACTTTGCACACCAGATTATGAATGGTGTTTTCCAGCCACTAGTAATCAGTGGAACAAATGACTAGCTAATTTTTTTAATTGAGAAATGATTGCATTCCCACAGAGCAGATGGGAATGTAAATGGAATGCATATCAAAAATGAAAAAAACAAACAAACCCACAGGCTCAGTCACTTATTTATTCAAGCACCATTTACTTCTAAGTTTATTTTGCACCAAAACAATCATCAAGGCTACAGTTCATCATAAGAAAATAATGATTATTTTATTAGAGGAAGGGTTATTATCTTCAAACATTTCTAGCAAAAAGAGGATCAACCTACTTATTCAAAAAATTCTTCTGTATGAGTCAAGAAATATCTTATCAATAAATAAAAACATCACACTTCAATAGTCAACAAACAATATGCACATTCAAATACTACCAAACATTATCAGAGAAAAGTGTGATTGTGAGGACCTTATGAGAGAGAAAGCACACTCTTATCTCCACTTTTATTGTAGAAGCATCAGTCCATCACCATTTCCAAAAACATTTCCCAATAACATATTTTCAAAACTTCTTTTAACTGCATATGTGAAGGCAAATTTTAGATAGAACGTAGCGATCAGAATTGAGACTTTGAAGCTAGTACATTTAAAAATGTGATGAAATTTTAGAAACAGCTCTGTTAAAGGTAGAGCCATTTCTAAAATATGAAGTGGTGCAGCGATGCACAAGGTTTTATATCCATGTATAGCAGGAGGAGCCATTTCATAATTGTAAACATGGGAAAAATGGACTGAGAAAATCCAGCAACTTACGTGTGTAAATGCTGGCAATTCATAATGTACACATGTACGTATCTGACAGTATTAGTACATGCAGCGAAGCCATTTTCAAACTAATGTAGATGTGCAAATGCTCTTAATTAAGTACAGAGGATTCTATCTCAACCTTTTTTCACTTTGGAGGGGGGAAATAAACATTGGGGCAATAAAAGGGATATCCCTCAATACATTCTTAAAAGGATGGCCAAAAGGAACATCTCTAATACTGTACCTATTCATGTCAGGGAGCAGGTGCAAATCCACACATGGACAATTTTGGGCTTCCCTATATGAAATGGGGAATACAGGCCCCCATGCAATTTTGACACGTTTATATGCCTTATTATATATGTGTAAATCATGAATAAAACTTTCAAAATGACCTCCAAAATGTCTATTAAAAAACACCCGAGGAGAAAGTGACGTCACCCGATAGATGGCAGCTTAAATCTTGAGCTCCCATCGGGACGCTGATATAACGGAGAAATTAGCGATACTACCCTCCTTCCCAGAGTGTGGAGTGGGTAGACTCGGAGATCCGAAGGTGTGGAGATGTCGGTGAGGAAGAAGTTGGCATCTGGAGAGGAGTCCGAAGATGAACCAGACCAGGCTGATGAGGGATGCACACGCGGCGATATTTGGGGGTGGATGAGGTAGTTGAAACGGGAGATCATCGCCACTCGAGGGGAGCTTAAAGAGACTTTGGTGGGGATCAGAGAGGATGTGAGAGAGTTGGGCCACAGAGTTGAGAAGTTGGAGGAGCAGGCCGAACAGCTGACAGAGAGAGACGTAGAAGCAGAGACCCGAATGCAGAGGATGCAAGCTGAACAGGACTCACTTAAAGATAAGTTAGAGGACCTTGAAAATCGCTCCTGGCGTAATAATATATGGATCCGGGGCTTGCCAGAGAGGGAGGCCTATGCAGATACAGCGGCAGTGGTTCAGAAAGTGTGTCAGTTCCTACTGCGCGACGAGATGGGAGCGGGAGAGGAGGCGCCTGTTTTGTTGGAGAGGGCCCATAGAGCGCTGGGGCCGTCGAGGCAGGGTAAGCCTCGGGACATTGTGGCCTGCTTAACCTCATATGGCCAAAAGGAGAAGTTGATGTGGGTGGCAAGCAGCAGGAGGTGCTTCTCGTGGGAAGGCCAAAATGTGGAGATATACCATGATTTGTCCGCCGCAACTTTGCAGCGTAGGAGGGACATGTGGCCAGTCACTCAGTATTTGTGGGCTGAGAAGGCAAAGTATCATTGGCTTTTCCCCTTTGCTCTGCTGATGGACATAAACGGCAGGGGGTTCAGGGTACATACAATTGAGGAGGCCTGGAAAATCTTGCGACAAGAGGGGGCGCCTAATTTGCCTGAACAGGCCTCTTCCAGGGCCCGCCCAGAGAACACAGGAGACTGTCCAAGATGGGAGAGGGTCCCGGTGAAGGGGCAGCGGCTACGACGGAAGGCTGGAAATCTGGGACGAGGAGAAGAAGCGGAGAATTCTACATTAGGGCCCACATGAACTTTGGAACTGTGAAATGTGTTGTTTAAATTTCCAAGCGGTGAATGTAACAAGAAGGGGGAAGAGAGGGGGAAATATGGGGGGTGGAAGGGAGGGGTTAAATGGGTGGGGGATTGAACAGCTATATAGTATAAGGTATGTTATCGGTTGTGTGTTTAAAGTTAATCTACCAAAGGTTAATAGTGCGGGAAGGGGGGTTGATATTTATTTATTTAAATTGATTTCTATCCCGCCTTATCCTTCAATCAAGGCGGCTCGCACAGCAAACAATAGACAGACAATGTCTTAAGTGTGGGCATGCAATGGTCAGTGCGTGTGTGTAGTTGTAGTGTGTCGTTGATTCTTGTGGGTCTATTTACAGTGTGCGCTATATACAATACTACGTACAACATAAATTTACAACATAAATTTGCATTCAAATTTGTGTGAGTTGGGGGGGATGGGGGTTTGATTCTGTTGTTGTCCATTGGGTTGCTTAGGTGACATCCCCGTAGTGCTCCTTGAAGAGGGTAGTCTTGAGCAGCTTCCTAAAGTCTTTAATGTCCGTTGTTGAGCGAAGTTCATCAGGGAGTGAGTTCCAGATTGAAGGTGCTGCCGTTGATATGGCTGGTTTCTCAGTGTTTTTGTGTATCTTGTTTATGTCTTTTGGTGTGTTAACGTGGTTGGCTGTGCCCCTCCTCCTCGGTCTTGCATTGTTGTCTGGTTGGATGAGTGGATGTAGGCTGAATGCTGATAATTGGTGTTTGATTTTGAATATGTTAATGACTGTTTTGTTTATAGCATCCTCGTATATATAGCATCCTCGGGGGGGGTCCCTTTCTCGGTGGTAGGCGGAGAGGAGCTCCATGTGATGGGGGGGAGAAGGGGGGCAGGGGAGAAGGGGGGAGGAGGGGGAGGCATATTATTAGTCTGTATGGGGGTGGATGACTTAGGGAATGGCTTCTGGATTGAAAGTGGGGTGTTTGAATGTGCGTGGACTAAATTCCCCACAGAAAAGGAAACTGTTGTGGCAGGAGTTGAGGGAGCGGCAGTGGCAAGTGGCATTTCTCCAGGAGACTCATCTGCGCCGACGGGATGAGCGATTGCTGGGCTCAGGTAAATTCCAGTGTCTTTTTGCTGTGGGAGAGGGGGATCACAGGAAGGCTGGAGTTGCTATTTTAATTAGGAACAATGTTCCCTTTACGGGGGGGTCAGATATTTAGGAAACTGGATGGTAGGGCTGTGGGGGTGGTGGGGGAGAGAGGGTCACATTGGTCCCTGTCTATGGACCAAATGGAGCCCAGGGGGAGTTTTGGGGGGGAATGGGAGACTGGATGGAAGGGAAGATTCAGGGGAAACATTTGATGGGGGGGGGGGGGATTGTAACATAGCGCTAGATGGCAGTGCCGGCAGTCGAGGGGGGAGAGACCCGGGTCTGAGAAAATTCCAGAAATGTCTGCAAGACTTTGGATTGGAAGACCTGTGGAGGTTGGCCCATCCTCTGGCCAGGGATTATACTTTCTACTCGGCGGTTCATGCCACATATAACCGGATTGATTATCTGTTTGGTGATGCTCATTGGAGGGAGGCATTAGATAAAGTTCGGATAGGAACAGCTACCTGGTCTGATCACGCACCGCTGGAGGCATGGTTTGGCCCCTCAAGGGAGGCTGGAAGGCGCTCCTTTTGGAGATTGAATGAATATCTGTTTCAGGGAGACACGGTGGGTCAACGGATAAAGAAGGTGCTTGGGGACTATATGGACCTGAATGATAATGGTGAAGTGAGTATTTGGGTACTATGGGATGGCTTGAAGGCGGTGGTGAGGGGTTACCTAGTGCAAGAGGGGGCGCAAAGGAAGAGAAAGAGGGAGGAAGAAGTTCAGCAGCTTACCAGGCAACTGGAGGAGCTGGAGAGGGCCCATAAGCAGAGAGGTGGAAAGGGGCTGAGAGGCCAAGTGGAGGAGACGCGTAGACAGTTAAATGCCCTACAGTTGGAGCGGGTGGCGTATCAGTTGGAGAGAGTTCGTCAGAGATATTATGAATTCAGTAATAAAGCAGGTTGGCTCCTGAGCATTAAATTAAAGGCTCAAAGGTGGAGGTGAAAATAAAGTGGCTTCAAGACAAAATGTTGTTTAAAGGGAGTGATATTAGGGATAGGTTTCGGGAGTATTATAAGGGATTATATGCAGCGGAACCCAGTGGGGGGGGGGGGGGAGTAGAGGCTATTAAACACTATTTGCAAAATGAGGGGAAGGGAAGTGGGAAGTTGGAGGAGTCAGAGGGGGAGGGGTTAGAAGGGGAAATTGGCCTCGAGGAGGTGATGGGAGTCATTAAGGGGCTGATGTCAGGTAAGGCATCGGGAATTGAAGGTTTCTCGAGTGTGTTCTACAAAAAGCTCTCTGAGGTGCTGGGGCCTATTCTGACGAGAGTCTTTAATGCGGTACTGCAGGGAGGGGCCTAGCTGGCATCGATGAATTAGGCGGCCATAGTGGTCATCCCGAAACCAGGGAGGGATCCAGCGTTATGCGGATCGTATAGACCCATCTCCTTATTGAATATTGATGTAAAAATCTTGGCCAAGGTACTGGCCTTGCTTATGGGGCCATGTATGCCGGGCTTGGTTCACCCGGACCAATCTGGGTTTATTGAGGGTAGACAACCGGCAGATGGGATTAGGAGAGTCCTTCAGTTGGGTTTACTGGCCAAAAAGGAGCAGCAAATAGCCATGTTTTTATCCATTAACGCTGAAAAGGCCTTCGATAGGGTCAACTTTGATTTTCTAATGGCAGTGCTAGAACATATAGGCTTGGGCACTAATTTTAGGGCTTGGATTAAAGCTTTATATGCAGCGCCGGAGGCAGCGGTCCATGTTAATGGTGGGTACTCTGAGTTCTTTACCTTGGGGCGAGGGACGCAGCAGGGCTGCCCATTGTTCCCACTCCTTTTTGCATTAGTTATGGAGCCATTGGCTGCTAGAATTTGGTCGGTGCCGGATATTAAGGGGATAGAGGTGGGGTCCCTGCAGCATAAGATTGTCCTGTTTGCTGATGACTTACTTTTCACCTTGACGCAGCCGATTGTATCCCTGCCAGTACTAATGAGGGAGTTACGGATATATGGGGGGCTTTCAGGTTTCAAAGTCAATTGGGATAAGACTGAGGCGATGTCACTTACGCTACAGCCCCAGGTGCTGGAGAGTTTGCAGGCCTCCTTGCCATTTCACTGGGCCAAAGGCTCTATTAAGTATTTGGGAGTTCAGGTTACGACCAATCCAGGAGAGTTGTATGGGGCGAAATACCCACCTCTATTTGGCCAGTTGAGGAAAGACATGGCTAGGTGGAAAGGGGAGGAGCTGTCGTGGATGGGGAGAATTGCAACCTTGAAGATGAATGTACTGCTGCGTTTACTTTATTTGTTTCAAACGCTGCCGATTCAGGTTAGGCAGAAGGATTTGCGTCAGTTGCAAAGCCATGTGTTTGCTTTTGTATGGGGGAATAGTCGACCCAGAGTGAGTAGACGGGTAATGTATGCTACTAGGCAAGAAGGGGGAATGGGAGTTCCAGACTTGGGGAGATATTATGAGGCGGCACAGTTACGTATGGTGTTTGAGTGGAGGGATCAGGGAGTCCGTCCCAAAGGATTTCAGGAGGTGGAACAATACTGGGTGGCAGAGATACTCTTGAAGCATTTACCCTGGATGATTGGCCCATCCCCGGGAGGGCGATGGAGGGAGAACCCCTTCATGTGGCATCTGCTAATGCATTGGCGTAAGGCTCGGTAGGAAGTTCGCTCCAAAACGGGTTTTCTCAAAGCTGGCTCCAGTGCGGGTGACATCTGGTTTCCTTCCATGTAGGGAGGGTGTATTCAAGCGCTGGGAAAGAGAGGGTTTGGATACATTTGATAAATTTATAGAGAATGGGGAAATGATCTCCTTTCCAGACCTCCGGGTGAAATATCACTTGCATAGTGGGGATTTTTTCCCCCATATGCAAATTATGCACTTCTTAAATCAAAAGGATATACGATCGAACTGGGAGGAGGGTGGTGATGAACGAGAGACATTGTGGTTGGGTTGGGAGAAGTCGAGGGAGTTGATCACTATTCTCTATAGAGGATTAGGGGGAGCCCCTACTCCGAATTTCTCTCATCAGAAGGAGTGGGAAAGGGATTTGGGAAGGGAGATGGACAATCAGGAATGGAGGAGGGTGCATGTAAATATTGGCTGGCAAGCTTTGTCGGTGGCGGTAAGGGAGACATCCTATAAGTTACTTTACCGGTGGTATTACACACCGGTTAGGTTGCATAAGATGTTCCCAGGAGTGTCTGACCGGTGTTGGAGGCAATGTGCGGGAGAGGGGATGTTTTTGCATGTTTGGTGGGGGTGTCCCATGGTCGCTATATATTGGAGGGAGGTGGGAAAGCGGATATCTGAGATCTTTGGAGAAGAAATGGGGTTAGACTTGGGATTCTGTTTGTTGGGAATTTGGCCTGATGAGAGTCCTAGGAAGAACAAACGGCCCATATGTGCCTGTATCCAGGCAGCCTGTAGTGAAATAGCTCGTGCTTGGAAGCAAATTCGGCTCCTGGGATTAGATCAGTGGGTGAGTCATCTGCGAAGAATTGTTTTGATGGAACAGTTAACTGCTTTGCATCATCAGAAGCAGGAGAAATTTAATAAATTATAGCTATCATTATTGGAGCACCTCAAAAGTTGAAATGCCTTAAGGGAGGGGGAGGGTGTAGATATCTTGCATTAGCGTGTATAAAAGAAAGTTTGGAATTATGGTCTTCAGATAAGTTGGTGTCAACATGTAAGTTTCATGATGTTTGTTCCAAATTGAATAAAAAGAAATATTTGGGGGAAAAAACCCACTTACCCAAGAGTCACTGGCTGAAATCAGCCTCTCTTCCCCATCTTGAGTTTTATCATATAAAATGACTTCTTTAGGATTCTTCCATTCAAGAAAACGATAAAGAATCAGCTTCAATATCCATGGGTGTGATGAAATCAAGTATTGTATACCACTGCATTTAAACAGCCCCGAACCAAACAAAGGACCAACAGGAAAAAGTGTGATGATATCATCCTCTTCATGTCCTGCATTCACTCCACTCTCATAGAATTTGTAATGTAAAACAACTCTGTATCTGCAATATGTGCCATGATGCTGTCATAAAGTTATTAGTTTGAATTCTTACTTCATTCCCGCCATTAAGATTTTAAATATATAACTAATGCATGTTGTTATCTGCAGTGTTACTATCAATTATTTAACTAATAAGGACTCTGCATTCTCATCAGATTCATAGAATCACCTGTGACGCTGCTATATTTCAAAGGCAGAATTCGTTCATTTACACCACAAATTAAAATCCAGTGGATGGATATTGCTGTTCGTTTATTATCTGCATCAATACCATCATAAGATGTAAAACAAATTCTGCTGTCCAGCAGGTTCATGTCCAGTTTTCTTATTTTAAACAGTATTAATGATTATTCCCAAATTCCATGTTGCTGAACTCCATATCTTACTTTTAAAAAAATATTGGTCTCTTCCGTTTTTTATACATGTCCATTGATGCTGTGTGCTAATACTCTATGAATGATAGTAAATTCCAATACACTATGAGCAAATCAAGTTTATGAATCCCCAAATGATCAATTAACTTTAAGGTTCGTTTTAATAATATTGTTACTATTTGATGTATTCATATGTATTGTACAACCAGCAAAAATTCATTAGATATGAAAGAATTAAAAATCAATCATGGAAATATCTCTTGTTATTGTGTGCTGTCGGGTCAATGTCTTTTAATTAAAAGAATGATACAGTGAAGTGAACCTGTTTGTGAGCAAGAATGATCTCCCTGAAGCAGAAAAGCTAAGGAACAGAAACTTTTCGAAACCTAATACTGTGTCGGGGAAAGAATGGACTATTTATTTATTCAAGATAAAAGAGGGTAGAGAATGAGCTATTTATAAAATTGAAAAAAATGGACCAACGATGATACTATCTGCAAAGCATTTTTGGTATACTTTTGCCACAATAATGCAAAATGTGTATTTGAAGGTCTACAAATTAGTTTGTAATCCTTTATAAATAAGTCTACTGTGTGATTTTAGAGAATGTCTATAAATTAGCAACGAGACATGGATTCCCTACATATAGTAAAATGGGGAATGCACGTTTGCACTGTAGACCTACCCAAACCACTCCCTCTCCCTGCTTCCACCACTCCTCCAGCAAATGTAGTCATGGTGAACATTCCCATGTCTGGGAAAAGCCTGGTCTGAAATGGTATTTACACTTGTATGCCAAACTATACTTACCAACAGGGCAGTACCAAACCATCTGGTGGGCCCCCCTCCCCCAATCACGGGTTTGCCATTTGCCCCATGCCCAGTATCTCCCCATCTTGTCTTAGCCCACGCCTCCAGTTGGCTCCCCGCACTGCCTGCCCTCTCCCTGCCACCACTTTTCGTGTTTCCTTGGCGGTGGCTATGGCAATAGCGGACATCAGATTCTTAAAAAAAAAAAATGTGGGTCTTTCCAACTCCGCGCTAGCATGCAGGTCAGATCCCTCCCTCCTCTGAAGTATTCTCACATCAGAGGATGGAGGGACCAAACCAGTCATTCAAATGCAGGTCTTTGCAACTTCACGCTTGAATGGCTGGTGTGGTCAGAGGAGGGAGGGATCAGACCTGTATGCAAGCACAGAGTTGAAAAATCCAGCATGGGTGGTTTTTTTTTTTTAGAATTGGATGTGCATTGCTGCCACTGCCACTGCCAAGGAAACATGAAAAGCGGCAGCGGGATAAGGGCAGGCAGTATGGGGGAGGGAGCTGAGGCCAGCAGCCCCAAATGTGCCCCTATTTCTTTGTACCCTGTGCAGCCGCACTGCAAGGTATGGTGCTGCTTGTGAATGCTGCTTTTTAGACATGGGAATGCTTCAAAAATACCCCATAATATGTGTTAATTCATAGGTTAACATGCATTAGATTTAGCATGCTTTAAATTAGTTTGAGGCATGCTAATGATTGTAATGTGCACTCACAAATGTGCATACCTACAATCTATGGAGATCTCCTGAAGAAGAAAGTGAGAGGCTAAGTTGTTCAGAACACAGCTGCAGGGATAGTGACAAGGCACAGGTGATGGGAGATAGAGGAAAATCCTTGCTTCTCTCTTCATTGATTGCCAACTACCTTATGAAAATAATGTAAAATTCTCTCAGTTTGTAAGTAATTCAAGGTATATTTCCTAGGTATTTAGGGGATAAGATTACACTTTCACAGCCTTCAAGATGCTTGTGTTCTAGTCAGGAACTGTACTTGGTAGTCCCATTGATTAAAATTCTTTCCAAAGCTAAGTCTAGAGCTAAAGTTTTCACAGATGTGGCCCTACTTTATGAACTCTATTGCCTTTTGCTATTCGGTACCTTTTCAAATATCTGGAGTTTTGTAACCATCTGAAACTTGGTTATTTACTCTAATGGTGCCAACCTAATTGATTTGCAATCTGCTTTTGACAGAGCATGATTTTTGAACTACCAGTTTGTTAGATGGGCTTTCTTCATCTTGTGGTTTTACTAGGATTGAAAAATATTAACATAATTACTAATGTTATTAATTTTTAAGTTTGTGGTCTATGTTCTTTTTTGCATTTTCACAAGGATGGCACAATATCATGAGTATGTGGTAACATTAAAAATATTGTTTTAGATTTTAAATGGTTTTATACAGTATAAATTGCATTGTCGTTAAGAGCTTTTTTTTCCTCTTTTTTTTTTTTTTAACAATCCCTCATTGGAATTCCCTTCCTTCAGACTATCTCATCTGCTAAACTTTCACACTTAGAAATTTACCTGCTTAAGAGATCCCTATCCTATACATCATTAAAACCAAAGTGGCAATCCAAGTAACCTGTCAATTTTAATGACACTGTTCCATTGGGCTTCAACACCCGATATACTAATCTAGAGTGTCTCTTTGATAGCATACCTTGGGCCTTAAATCGGAGAATATCCTCCCCATGAGAGAATTCACATCAGGTCTTTGCCTGGAGGTACTAAAGCAGAAACCTGGATCCAGGAAAGCAGTCTTAGCTAGTATGCACACACAGAAAGTACATCTTTAATTTCATCAGCCTCTCCTTGTGTGTCTTATAGTACAGGTTATTCCTGATTTGGCCCTTCTTTGTCAATGCCTTTTTGTGAACATGGTCTCCAGTACGGAACACAGGTTCTAAGATGATGCCTCACTTGAGACCTGTACAGATGTAACATAATCATGGTCTGTATTACAGTGGCTACAGCAGAAAAAGTGCCCTTTGGAGCTAGAGCAGTGATTCTCAACCTGTGGGTCGCGACCCCCAAGGGGGTCGCCACAGGATTTAGCGGGGGTCGCCTCACCCCGCCGTTAAAAAAAAAAAAAAAAAGTGTACAAGTTGCTGCCGCTGCCGAGTCCGCTTCTTGGCAGCAGCAAACTCACTGCCTCCCTTCTAATGCAGCCGCGGCTCCCTGCCTCTTAGGGAACCTCGGCTGTGCCTGGGAAACCATTGCGGAGCCATCCAGTCTCTCGACGGGCTCCGTGCAGCATTGTCCCGCCTCCAAAGGAAGTTGTTTACCACTTCCTTTGGAGGCAGGACAATGCTGCACGGTGCCCGTTGAGAGACAGGAAGGCTCCGTAACGGTTTTACAGGCATAACCGCGGTTCCCTAAGAGGCAGGGAGCCACGGCTGCAGAAGAAGAACAGGGCAGTAGCAGGCAGACAGGGAGAGGGGAGGACGGGGCAGGGAACCTGCAACGGGGCTGACATGAGGGAGGGAGGAGGGGGCTGACATGGAGGGAGGGATGGATGGAGAGAGGGGCTGACATGGACAGGGGGGCTGACAGGGAGGGAGGGGGGCTGACATTGATGGATGGGGCTGACATGGACAGGGGCGCTGACATGGAGGGAGGGAGGGCTGACATGGAGAGAGGGGGCTGACATGGATGGAGGGAAGGAGAGAGGGAGGAAGGGGTGGTTGACATTGATGGATGGATGGAGGGAGGGAGGGAGGGAGGGGGGCTGACATGGACAAAGGGAAGAGACAGGGGGACATACTAGATAGACGGGGGATAAATGCTGGACAGAGGGGAGAGACAGTGCGGGTTAGAATTATAATTGGCAGATGGGGGGGGGGCTAGGACTGGGAATGGACTGATCAAGGGGGGTTGGGACGTGATGTGCTGATAGGGGGTTAGGACTGGTAATGGACTGATGGGGGGCTAGCATTGGAAATGAGCTGATCGGGGAGGTTAGGATTGGAAATGGGCTGATTAGAGGAGGCTAGGACTGGTAATGGGCTGATGGGGTGGGGTAGGACTAGTAATGGACTGATGGGAGGCTAGCATTGGAAATGAGCTGATCGGGGAGGTTAGGATTGGAAATGGGCTGATTAGAGGAGGCTAGGACTGGTAATGAGCTGATGGGGGGTAGGACTGGTATTGGGCTGATTAGGGGAGGCTAGCACTGGTAATGGGGTTGAAGGGGGACTAGCACTGGAAGCGAGCTGATTGGGGGGCTTCAACTGGGAATGGGCTGATTGGTGGGAGGGGAAGATAGAGCTGCTGGCCCTGGAAGAAAACTGGGGGCTAAGGCTACAAATGGGCTGATACGAGGGGATGGGAGAATGGAACTGGAAGGGAGAGTATCTGAGAGGGGCTGCCATGGTATTTGTACTACAATGGACTGGTCAGTGGGGTAGAAGGGAGACTGGAAGGGAATGGACACCAGTGGCAGTCATGGGAATGCAAGTTGACATTGGAAGGTACTGAGAGTGAGGACTGGAAAGGGGCTGATACTGGAGATGGTTACTGGGACTGGAAATAGGCTGATGGAAAGAAGTGAAGAAAACAAAAGAAGAGATAAGAAATGGCAGATGGACCATAGACCACAGAAAGAGAGCTAAGAGAAGACAGGAAAGCAGAAGCCTCGGATCGGGACCAGCATGATCAGAGAATAAATTGGTCAGACAACAAAGGTAGAAAAAATAATTTTATTTCATATTAGTGATTTGACTACAAAATCATCATAATTTTGAAATCAAATATTGTTACTTGTTATTGTGATTAATTATTGTGATTTAAATAAGTAAATTTTATAAATAAAAACATATTGCAAAGGCCTATAATATATTAATAACACAGGTACACTAAAAAAATTTTTTTTTAAACTGCCTCTAATGTTTCGATTGATTTTTACGTTTTTTGGTGCGCTGAATCCAAATCTGGTAACCAATTTGCTCCATCACGTACAGATTTTTTGCTACATTAGGTTAGCAGTTTGAGGTGAACGTTTCAGATTGAGTGCGATCGAGATAAAAATTTCTTGGATGAATTCTTTATACTAATTGTTTAGTAGTTATTCAAATAAGAATAAAGAAAATTGTAACAAGGCAGCACATAAGAATAGAGTAATGTCAACAAAACACACTGTGATGGTAGCAAAATTGTCTGCACTTAAAACAGCCACATACATGTGCACAAACACTGAGCATATAAGAGCGAGGTTAGACACAAAGCAAAGCAAAGAAATGTGCAAAAAATGTTGTACAGGTATGTATGTAAGAATAGAAAACGCAAACCGCACCATTGCAATACATGAAGACAAACACCCGATGGTGTGAAAATAAAATTCTAATAAATGAGATCCGACACTGTGGTAATAACTAGCAAATTTTTATTTCAAAGTTTAGTAAAAACACGATATTTGTCAACACAGTTTAGATTTTAAAGTCATTCTTGGGTCAATCAATCTCCTGGTGGGCCCGTTTCTTCTTCCCCCGAATGCTTCTCTTGGTGCGCTGCTTGGCGTATTTTTCATCTGGGGTTTCCCGCAGCAGCAACCAGCAGAAATCAGCCATCATAGTGGTGTTCCATCTTCCTTGGTACCTTCTCTCTGCGTCCTTGATGTCCTGGTGAAACCTTTCACCTTGTTCTTCACTGTATGCCCCCAGGTTTTCGGGAAAGTAGTTCACATGGGAGTGCAAGAAATGGACTTTCAGGCTCATGTTACAGCCTTGTTCTTTGAAGGCATTGAGCATCCTGGCAACAATATCCTTATAGTTCTCATTCCGCCTGTTCCCCAAGAATTTGAGAACAACATCCTTGAAGGAATCCCAGGCTTCTTTTTCCTTCTCAGACATCGTTTCAGCGAATGCTCCATCTGAAATGAGTTTCCTTATATCAGGGCCAACAAACACTCCTTCCTTTAGCTTTGCTTCAGAAAGTCGGGGGAACTTTGAGCAAAGGTACCGAAAGCCCTCACCATCTTTTGGAAGGGACTTGATGAATTGCTTAATGAGACCCAACTTAATGTGGAGAGGTGGTAATAGAATTTTATCACGAGGTACCAAGCTCTCATGAAGAACATTTTTCTCACCGGGTCTCAAATACTCCCGAATTGGCCAGTCTTTTTTCCCCCAGTGTAGGTCGCGGGCCCGCTATCCCACAAGCAAAGGAAGCAGGAATATTTGGTGAAACCGGATTGCTGCTCTAATAGCATGGATAGAATTTTAAAGTCTCCACAAATCATCCACTTATGCTCATCATAACGAATCTTCTGAAGAATCAGGGCCAAGTTCTCGTATTTTTCTTTGAGAATAACAGAGTGAGCAATAGGAACTGAAGCGAATGTGTTGCCATTATGAAGAAGAACACCTTTTATGCTGTCTTTTGATGAATCAATGAACAGCCGCCATTCAGCAGGATCATACTTGAGTTTAAACTTTTCCATCACTCCGTATATATCGTTGCAAAATACCAAATCTTCCTCTTTGCTGAAATACTTCAAAAATTGTGTCTCGCGGTTGCAGTACCAATAAAAAGTTGTTCCTGGTGACAATAGATTTTTCTGTTTAAGCCGAGAACCTAGCAGTTGGGCAGCATCTTTTGGGAGTCCTAAATCCCGGACTAAATCATTCAATTCAGCTTGAGAGAAAAGTTCAGGTTTCGGATCTGGTTCAGTTTCAAACTCGGAAGTACTGGACTCATCGGGAAAAGCCATCTGATGAGTCTCATCATGATCAGAACCGTCCACACAAATATGATCCAAAGATTTTGGTGGTTCAGGCACAGGTACTTCGTTGCTATGAGGCATAGGCCTAATTGCTGAGGGAAGGTTGGGGTAACTTATTACGTTCTTATTTTTTAAGTTGTATCCCTTCACAATGCAAGAGCAAAAATAGCAGTCACTGCTGTGGTCTCTTTGTTCATGCCACATCATAGGTATTCTGAAACGAAATGCTTGTTTTTTACCTTTCATCCATAAGCGTAGATCTTCCTCACATGTCTTGCACACTTTGTGAGGAGCCCACGGTTTGTCTTGATCGCCTAACTTCAAACCGAAATAGGCAAAATATACTTTTTTAATAAATGCAGAAATGTTCCTCTGCCGCTTTTTCACGGTATATTCCCCACAAATAAAACAAAAACTGTCCGGAGAGTTGACGCAACCTCTGGCTCTGTGAGCCATCACAAATACACAGCACTGCAAACTACAACTGTAGTGAACCACTTCGGAATAAAGCTGGATTACCACTGAGCAAACAAAAGGTAATAATGAACTTGCAAGAAACTGAAATTTGACAGGAACGTTCATGTCGCAACCACCGTGTTTGAGCGAGCGAACGAGGCGAGGCGAACAGGAAAGAACATGCGCCAGCGCGAGTACTGGATTTAGCCCCCCGCCTCCCAATTGTCCTGTTAATGTATAAAATGAATACAAAACACTCTAAAATATCATGAGGGAGTGTTTCTAGTTAGTTAACCATTACAACCTCTATTTTGGGCCAAGAAAATAAACTGCAGTCGGCTAAAAAGAAATTATGTGAACATTCCTTATATGGGTAAGAAATCTAATTTTGCAAGAAAACGTGACGTGATGGAACATTTTGGCTATTTTTCCTGGATTCAGCACCCCAAAATCTATAGGAATCAGTTGCAAAACTGGAGGCAGTTTTTTGGTAGTGTACCTGTGTAATTCAACAAATGATTACAGCGACAATGCGTTAACGGTAAAGGAAGAGAGACGCATTTGATTTTATCATTGGGGGTCACCACAAGTTGACCAATGGTAAAAGGGGTCACGGTACAAAAAAGGTTGAGAACCACTGAGCTAGAGTAAAAGTTGTTTCCATATCGTCCTGCTAGACCAGTCCAGACAAGTGGGTTGTGTTTCCTATCAGCAGATTGGTGAAGACAAAGAACCAATGAAAAGCCCAGGCTTCAATGACATCACTCCCATGCCTCTATTTGCCTCAGCTACCAGAGGTCTCTTCAGTATTTCTTCATCTCCAGCAGATAATGGATGGATTTTCTCTTCTTTGAATTGAGAGGAAAAGATTGATTTAAATGCTTGTGAACGACTACCTTGAGAGTGACACTCACTTGAGCGTGACTTGGGAGGCTCCACTAGACTGTGGTCTTTTTGGTTGCAATAGGAGGGGGGAAAATTGGTCCAGCTCTATGCACTTATCATGATAAGAGCCTGTTGAGCAGCCAGAAATTGGAAGGATCGGAAGAGTGCAGCAGCCTCAAAGAACCTTCTTGGGATGCAATTCGGTGTGGACCACTGGCGACTGTTGGCGTGGTGTGGGGCTTTCCCACCATTTTCTGCACATGTTAGAATGCTTTTACCTATTGTGCACCTGGTGATCACTTGTTCCTAGCACACGTTCCACTCAAGTGTCTCCAACGTGCGTTCCTACCCTAGCGCCTATATCACACATTGCAATAAAAACACAATTAACGCATGCCTTTTGGGCCACTGTCGCCTTACTGCAGGCTGTTGTGATACTTGTCTTAACTCTCTATGTCTTCTTCCATGAAACATTGCTTGGCCTATGGCAAGTAAGGTACCTCATCTCTGGATTCTGGACTCTGCTCTTCTTGCATGGCAACGTCTGAGTCATCCTTGGAAGTCCTGCTCCTCCTCTCTCAGCCAGGGGATGCAGTTAGTCTGGCCTTGCCTGCATCAGGGCAGGAGGTGATGGATGACACTATGGGTAAGAATATCCAGCCATCTGGATGCTGCGGCGACCATGATGTGAGATGTTCCTCGTCCTCTAGGGGGTCTGTGGGCGGTTATGCCCCCTGGTGTTGGGGGGTAATTTCTGAGAGGAGAACTACTGGTCTCCAGATTGTCCTCCCCAGAATTCTTTTCTTTTATTGCAGCAGGCCTGGTTCTTCAGCATAGAAATTCATCCCCTTTGACCTCTGGGAGTCTAGTGAGAGGCAGGCTGAGAGTGGAATCTCTGTTTGATTGCCTTTGGCTAAGTGTCCCCAGTGAAGAGTGCATCCTGGAGTTGGGGAACAGCTGGGAGCTGTCCGAGATTTTGACTGTGATTTGGATTCAGATGATTCAGTACTGGGCTCTGACTTGGATGAAGAAGTATTCTCACCTTCAGAGGATTGTGAAGAGGGCGGTGTGATCTGCCTATTCCAGAAGGAGGAGCTGGTGACATTGAATGCCAGGGTCTCATCTGCCATGAATTTGATGGATGCTCCTCGTATGGAGAGCAGGATATGGGTCACTAGCACTTTATTTATGAAACACCCCAACGCGTTTCGGCTTGTGCCTTCATCAGGGGGTAGAAAGGACTGCAAATAATTAGATAAAAACATAAAATCATACATAGATAAAAAATATAAATGGAGAACAAAGAAATAAACAAAATATATATATATCTAAGATACATTTAAAAATATATAAAAATATAAAATTATATATTGTGCGACCACAAGGAGAAAATATCTAGAAAAAATAATAAAATATACTTACTTATAAAACTTCGTCATACATAAAAAAGCGCATAAGCAATATGTGACCAATAGTGCAAAAAATATAGCTGAAAAAGACATAATAAATACGTTAAATAACAGACAACTTTTAAATATACAATAAAGAACAAAGAAAATAGGAGACCCAGACCAAAAACATGTAACATAATGAATAATGCACCAAAACCAAAATACTAAGTAATCATTAATTGTCTAATAAATAAAGGTAATAAATATAAGAAATAAATAATTAAAATACATCAATATGGAAGTGTACACAAAAATATGTCTATACGTGTAACCAATTAAAACAATATAAATACACAATAGTAAATATGAATAAATAATGATATAGGAGCACAAAAGATAAATACATATAAAAATATACATATAGAAATGTATATCTAAAAATGTGCATATGTAAACAATTAAAACGATCTAAATCCATAATTATATATATATATGCATTGTTAGTTAGAACATTAAATGGATAAAAAATCCCACTAAAACAAGTGTGGTTGTGAACAAACAATGTGCATCAATGGCAAACTCTTGACAATAATCTCCAAAAAATGCTCAACTACCTAATTGGAAGAGGAGGATACTGAACCTTGAAAAGAAAACCAGTGGCTGTTCAAGATTACCATCCTTAAAACAGTATAAATATAAGATGAACCATATGCATAAATTTTGTATTATAAATTTTAAAATATATGATAAATTCTAAAAAAATCTAAAAAAATCTAAAAAAACAGCTCACCAGGGATAAAGTTTGTAATCCAATATTATGAGAAGAAAAAGAGGGAAGGGAAGGGAGGGAGGGAGGGGGGAGGGAAAAAAAGGGAATAAGGAGGAAAAGGGAATGAATTGAATTTGACATCATGTACCCATATACCTCTTAAATAAATTATGTAAAAGAGGAGGAAAGACCTTGGTTCACATAAATAAACTGCATAGGCTGATTGTAAACACGAAAGAAAGAAACGTGCAGGGTCACTATAACCCAAACTGAATTAAAGACACTATTATAAACAGCACACCGTAGTAAAAGAACATACCTTCAAACCGGCAGAGTACCGAAGCAGCTTAAGAAAAACGCGCTAGAAATTGGCGCGATTTAAAGGGATCACAAGACAGGACTTTGCATAACTGCATATGCATATGGAGCATGACGTAATCAGATCGGCAAAAAATCATCGCGGCTTGAGAGAAACGCGCTAGATTATTGACACAATTGAAAGGATCATAAAACAAAATTAATTCAAAATTGCGCTCATACCAACCACTTGAAAAACGTGTAGCATATGCTTTATAAAAACAAATGGTAAAATGAACGACTATAAAAAGCAATCAACCTTAAATTAAAAACACCTTAAACCCATTGATAAAACATTAAGAACGCTCAAGATTCAAAAAACAACCTTGCCAACTAGCTAAACCTCACGCTGATCTAGCGCGATAGAGAAAGAGAAACCAAGGCAAAATTTTTCAAAGATGCTTGTATATATGCAATATGAAGTAAACAAATAATGAACTCTTCTCACTAAAATAAATTAATAGATTTATGAACTGTATTCACAAAAGCAATAAAAAGGCAAATTGTTGCAAAAATGATTATATCTATAAACCACGATATAAACGAGTGATAAAATAATCAAAGTACTCTTACTAAAAATAAATTATTAGTTCTATAAATGTACTTACAAAATAAATGAAGAGGCAACACGTTAAAATATTTTCATTAATGCCTAACCTGGCAAACTCAAACATGTAAGGAACATCTCATAATCTTGTTCATGGAACATAGAACGCAACAACTCTTTTTAAGGAGCTCCTACAAAACTACACCATATTAGCTATGTACACAATTTAAGAAATAAATAAATAAATATAATAAATAAAGCCAATAATACATAAAAGTAGTCAAAAACTTTTAAGCATGCTGACACATAACACTGAGACCAGTAAGATAAAATTATATAAATTAGTTGAAACATTGAGAGGGGAATCATCACAACTCATAATCTTATTTATGGAACATAGAACGCAACTACTCTTTTTAAAAGGCTCCTACACAACTGCACCATATTAGCTATATAATAAATAAATAAATAAATATAATAAATACAACCAATGGTCAAAATTAATTCCCTAAAATTGATAAAAATAAAAATAATAATAAAAAATATGTGCCAAAAATAAGAGGGGCTTGGGGAAAAAGGGAAAAAAAGAGAGAGGGAAGGGGGGAAAAAAAGGGGGAAGGGGGAAAAAAAGGGGGGAAGGGGGAAGGGGAGAAGGGGGGGAGGGGGAAGGGGAACTGAGGGGGAAGGGGGAAGGGGGAGGGAGAAGAGGGGAGACGGGGGGAGGGGAGTGAGGGGGGAGAGAGGGGGAAGGGGAAGGGAAAAAGGGGGAGGGGAGGGGGAAGGGGGAGGGGGAGGGGAGAAGGGGGGAGGGGGGAGGGGAAGGGAAGGGAAGAAGGGGGAGGGGGAGGGGGGAAAAAGGGGAGGGGGGAGGGAAGAGAGAAGGGGAGGGGGGGGGAGGATGAATAAAACCTAATGAAAACAATCATAGAAAAACAGACAAATTAAACTCTTATTATTTATTATTTATTTATTAACAATTCTTATATACCGCACTATTAGACATCAGCGCGGTTTACATTGAACAAAACATCCGACAATTTACATATGTCTGGTCAATTACATTTAACAGGAGATATAAACTTGGGAAATAGGGGAAACTATATACAAAGTGTGTTATCTGACAAGAGATATCATGGTTAACTATATACAAAGGTGGTGCAATAGTATATGGAACTGTTTGTATTTACATTGTGTAGTTGGCCTGTTGCGATGGTCTGTCTGTTTGGCCACTCCTGCTATTCACCTGGAGGTTATGTTCAGAGCTGTCATTGAGATATTTAAGGAAGAGGAAATGTTTCAGTGACTTTCTGAACTGACTCAAATTTGGTACTGATCTGATTTGTGCTGGTAAGGTGTTCCATAAAGTGGGGGCACAGAGTCGGAATGCTCTGTTGGCTGTTGATCTGGCACATCTTGTGGTGTCGTTTGGGATAGCTAGTGTGTTCATTTCTGCTTGATTAAGACCCATCGGTACAACTGACTGAAGCTCATAAATATACCATTGCTCCAACCGGAGGAGAATACGGTCAATATCGCCTCCACGCTAATGTGGATGTACTACCTTAATAACAAAAAACTTGAGGTCAGAAACTAAATGCCCTTTTTCCACCCAATGTTGTACCAGAGGTTTGTCTTCCACCCGTCTGTTCAAACAACTTTTATGTTCAATAATACGTGTCTTAATGTTGCGGGTGGTTTTTCCAACATATAAAAGCTTACAAGGACACATTTTCCCCCCTTCCCCCTTCCCTCTCTCTTTTTTTCCCTTTTTCCCCAAGCCCCTCTTATTTTTGGCACATATTTTTTATTATTATTTTTATTTTTATCAATTTTAGGGAATTAATTTTGACCATTGGTTGTATTTATTATATTTATTTATTTATTATATAGCTAATATGGTGCAGTTGTGTAGGAGTCTTTTAAAAAGAGTAGTTGCGTTCTATGTTCCATAAATAAGATTATGAGTTGTGATGATTCCCCTCTCGATGTTTCAACTAATTTATATAATTTTATCTTACTGGTCTCAGTGTTATGTGTCAGCATGCTTAAAAGTTTTTGACTACTTTTATGTATTATTGGCTTTATTTATTATATTTATTTATTTATTTCTTAAATTGTGTACATAGCTAATATGGTGTAGTTTTGTAGGAGCTCCTTAAAAAGAGTTGTTGCGTTCTATGTTCCATGAACAAGATTATGAGATGTTCCTTACATGTTTGAGTTTGCCAGGTTAGGCATTAATGAAAATATTTTAACGTGTTGCCTCTTCATTTATTTTGTAAATACATTTTATAGAACTAATAATTTATTTTTAGTAAGAGTACTTTGATTATTTATCACTCGTTTATATCGTGGTTTATAGATATAATCATTTTTGCAACAATTTGCCTTTTTATTGCTTTTGTGAATACAGTTCATAGATCTATTAATTTATTTTAGTGAGAAGAGTTCATTATTTGTTTACTTCATATTGCATATATACAAGCATCTTTGAAAAATTTTGCCTTGGTTTCTCTTTCTCTATCGCGCTAGATCAGCATGAGGTTTAGCTAGTTGGCAAGGTTGTTTTTTGAATCTTGAGCGTTCTTAATGTTTTATCAATGGGTTTAAGGTGTTTTTAATTTAAGGTTGATTGCTTTTTATAGTCGTTCATTTTACCATTTGTTTTTATAAAGCATATGCTACACGTTTTTCAAGTGGTTGGTATGAGCGCAATTTTGAATTAATTTTGTTTTATGATCCTTTCAATCGTGTCAATAATCTAGCGCGTTTCTCTCAAGCCGCGATGATTTTTTGCCGATCTGATTACGTCATGCTCCATATGCATATGCAGTTATGCAAAGTCCTGTCTTGTGATCCCTTTAAATCGCGCCAATTTCTAGCGTGTTTTTCTTAAGCTGCTTCGGTACTCTGCCGGTTTGAAGATATGTTCTTTTACTACGGTGTGCTGTTTATAATAGTGTCTTTAATTCAGTTTGGGTTATAGTGACCCTGCACGTTTCTTTCTTTCGTGTTTACAATCAGCCTATGCAGTTTATTTATGTGAACCAAGGTCTTTCCTCCTCTTTTACATAATTTATTTAAGAGGTATATGGGTACATGATGTCAAATTCAATTCATTCCCTTTCCCTCCTTATTCCCTTTTTTCCCCTCCCCCCTCCCTCCCTCCCTTCCCTTCCCTCTTTTTCTTCTCATAATATTGGATTACAAACTTTATCCCTGGTGAGCTATTTTTTTAGATTTTTTTAGAATTTATCATATATTTTAAAATTTATAATACAAAATTTATGCATATGGTTCATCTTATATTTATACTGTTTTAAGGATGGTAATCTTGAACAGCCACTGGTTTTCTTTTCAAGGTTCAGTATCCTCCTCTTCCAATTAGGTAGTTGAGCATTTTTTGGAGATTATTGTCAAGAGTTTGCCATTGATGCACATTGTTTGTTCACAACCACACTTGTTTTAGTGGGATTTTTTATCCATTTAATGTTCTAACTAACAATGCATATATATATAATTATGGATTTAGATCGTTTTAATTGTTTACATATGCACATTTTTTATATATACATTTCTATATGTATATTTTTATATGTATTTATCTTTTGTGCTCCTATATCATTATTTATTCATATTTACTATTGTGTATTTATATTGTTTTAATTGGTTACACGTATAGACATATTTTTGTGTACACTTCCATATTGATGTATTTTAATTATTTATTTATTTCTTATATTTATTACCTTTATTTATTAGACAATTAATGATTACTTAGTATTTTGGTTTTGGTGCATTATTCATTATGTTACATGTTTTTGGTCTGGGTCTCCTATTTTCTTTGTTCTTTATTGTATATTTAAAAGTTGTCTGTTATTTAACGTATTTATTATGTCTTTTTCAGCTATATTTTTGCACTATTGGTCACATATTGCTTATGCGCTTTTTTATGTATGACTAGAAGTTTTATAAGTAAGTATATTTTATTATTTTTTCTAGATATTTTCTCCTTGTGGTCGCACAATATATAATTTTATATTTTTATATATTTTTAAATGTATCTTAGATATATATATATATTTTGTTTATTTCTTTGTTCTCCATTTATATTTTTTATCTATGTATGATTTTATGTTTTTATCTAATTATTTGCAGCCCTTTCTACCCCCTGATGAAGGCACAAGCCGAAACGCGTTGGGGTGTTTCATAAATAAAGTGCTAGTGACCCATATCCTGCTCGCCCTTTGGTTTGTTTGGTCTCCTTGCGAGTTTGGTGCTCACCTTGTGTTCCTGCTCCTCGTATGGAGCAGGAGCTGAAAGTGCACCCACTCCTTCAAGGGGTGCAGAAATCCACAACTGTCTTTCCATTCCCGGATGTGATCAAGGATATGATCTGGTCAGAGTGGGATTCTCCGAACTCTTCACCTAAGGGATTAAGATGTGTGTAAAAAGATCTATGCTGTCCTTGTGGAGTAGCGTATTGGGTGGTTCGATATTCCCAAGGTACTGTAAAGGCGCAGATCCATGTCTTGGTACATGTTGTACCAATGGCATAGGAAAGTGTGGGAGGGAGGTTATGGAGGCCAAATTTAGGTTTAGATAGGAAGCTGAAATTCAGAACTTCCAAGGTAGCATTATCCAAAATGCTTCCTGTCCCACACACAGGACCAAAAAGGCAGGCAGAGCTCCAGTCTCAATGCATGGATCAGACGATGGTGCAAAGAAGATGGTTTTGGATTTGTTAGGAATTGGGCAACATTCTGTGGAAGGGAAGGCGCTTCCAACGAGGTGGGCTCCACCTTAACCAGGATGGAACCAGGCTGCTGGCATTAACCTTTGAAAAGAAGATAGAACAGCTTTTAAACTAGATAGTAGGGGAAAACTGATAGTCGCACAGTAGCGCATGGTTCGGAGGGGTGTATTCTTGAAGGACACTAGCAAAACAGGGAAGTTAGGGCATCCCGACAGAGAGGTTCCAACAAAGATAAAAGTAACCCAGATGTCCGTCAGCACAGAGCTGAAAGATTCCAAATTATACCTATCAACTGATAACCAGATTAATATGAATAAAACACAACCTCTAAAATGCCTTATGCAAATGGTATAAGTCTAAGAAATAAGATGAGAGAGCTAGAATGTATAGCACTAAATGAAAGGTTAGATGTGATTGGCATCTCAGAGACCTGGTGGAAGGAGGACAACCTATGGGACACTGTGATACCTGGGTACAAAAGGCTGTCCTTAATGCTTACCCTCTGCCTGTCTTTTGTTTATTTTGCTTGTTTGCTGTGTTTCCCTAGAGTCTGCCCTCCCCACCTGGGCCGTCAATCACCTGTCTCCAGCTTGGGTCCTCCCCTTCCGGAAGTGCCGCGGCCGCGTTCACACGGCCGTGCTGTGCGAGGTACACTGACCTGCACCTATATATTCAGAACGCCTGCGGCGCTCGTCGCCAAGGCGCGTGCCTAAGGAGCATATTGTGCACGTTGTGCTCCTTAGGCGTGCTCCTTGGGGCCGCTCCGGCGGCATAGGCCGCACTGCCACTGCGACATTGCAAATTCTCGTACTCCTAGCGCTTTTCTCTCCCGTAACACCTGAAACAGATACCTCAACTACTTTGCTCCGGTTTCCTTCCAGAATCGCCTTTTACTTCCCTCAGGTAGGAATCTCTCCTTGTTCTTCCATCTTCTCTTCTTCCCACCGCTGTCTTATAGCTGCTATACCTGTGCTATGGGGCAGACGTCCGGACAAACGGTTTGGCGCACGCTCTCGCTGTCTCTCCAATCTCCGTCCCTGCTTATCCTCCTCTTCTCTCCCCTCCGTATCTCCTGAACCTTCCACTTCTCCTCAGCCCCCCCTTTATGTTGGCCTTGTGAATTGTTGGTCTCTACAAACCAAAACTCTTCTTATCCAGGATCTCGTCCTTCAGTCATCATTTGATCTCACTCTCCTCACTGAAACGTGGCTCAGAGACAGTGAGGATGCCCTCCTTGCCCGCTGTCTTCCCTCCCCACCCCCCCCGGCTTCTCTGCAGTTGCTGTTCCACGTCTTGGCCGGTCTGGTGGCGGTGTGGCCACTCTGCTATGTCCGTCCCTCTCTTATACTCAGGTCTTTTCTCCACTACTGGATGATGAAATGCTAAAAGAAATCAGGGAAGCTAATAAAAGTTACAACACAGTAATAATGTGTGATTTCAATTACCCTGTTCATTACCCTGTTCAATTATCCTGGGTCAATGTCACAGCAGGACATGCTAGAGAGATAAAGTTTTTAGATAAAATAAATGACTGTTTCTTAGAGCAGCTGGTTCATGAACCAATAAGAGGAGAAGCTATTTTGGACGTAGTTCTTAGTGGAACATGGGATCCAGCACAAGAGATAAGGGTTTTGGGGCCACTTGGCAAGGAAATCCATAGTATTACCTTTTAACTTTCAAAAGGGAGACTATAATAAAATGAGGAAAATAGTTAAGAAAAAACCTAAAAGGCGTAGCTGCAAAGGTTAAAGATTTACATCAAGCATGGTCATTATTTAAAAGTATTATCTTGGAAACCCAGACCAGATGTATACCATGCTTTCAAAAAAAGTGGAAGGAAGGCCAAAATACTGCCAGTATGTTTTAAAGGCGAGGTCAGAGAGGCTGTTGTTGCCAAAAAAGCATCCTTCAGGAAATGTAAAAAGGAGCCTAATGATGAACACCCGAAAAAACATAAGCATCTGCAAGTTAAATGCAAGACATTGATAAGGAAGGCAAAGAGAGAATTTAAAAAGAAGCTTGCTATGGAAGCAAAAATGCATAACATACATTTTTTTCAACTACATTTGTAGCAAAAAAACTCTAAGAGAGTCAGTTGGACCAACAGATGATGGAGGGGTAATAGGGGTGCTAAGGGAGGTGCTGACTAGGGAAGTTACCTAGTCCCTGATTTCTTGTGAGTTTGAGCACAGGTTCCCGCTCCCATTAATGGTAAGGACCAGTCTTTGGTGGTGGCAGCAGCCCTGTCATCTGAGGAAGGGCATGCCACTGGATGATATATCCTGGATCCTTCTGATAACAGATGCCAGTCTTTCAGGCTGGGGAGTCCATTGCCAAGACAGTACAGCCGAGGGCCATTGGAACAAGAGGGAAGTGTGTGGTCCATCAACTGCTTTGAGGCGAGGACTATCAGGTTGGCTCTTCTGCATTCCCAGGCCCTGGTCAAGGGCCGAGTAGTTTGAGTGTTTTTGGACAATGCCATGGTGGTAGCTTATGTTATTCGGCAAGGTGGTGGGTAGCTCTGGAGATGGCTCTCCTGTTTTCCTGGGCAGAGAAGAACCTCCTAGCCTTGTCGGCTCAGCACATTGCTGGGGTGGACAATGTGGAAGCGGACTTCCCCAGCTGGCACTCCCTGGATCCTGGAGAGTGGAAGCTGAGTCAGGAAGCATTTCAGTTTCTGTGCCACTGGGGTCGCCCCGAAATGGATCTGATGGCGACCTGCTCCAATGCTAAAGTTTGCCACTTCTTCAGTTGCTGCACAGAGATAGTGTCCGAGGGCGTTGACACCCTGGCCTAGCCTTGGTTAAGTCAGCACCTGCTGTATATGTGTTTCCACCATAGCCCCTGGTGGGATGTGTGATTTGGCATATCAAATGCCACCCGAGCAGGATTGTTCTGGTGGCACTGGATTGGCCAAGGAGAACATGGTTCAAAAACCTGACGTGGTTCCTGCAAGTGCCTCCTCTTCTGTTGCCTCCATCTTGGGGCCTATTGTGGCAGGGACCAATCATCCTGGAGGACCCGGTTCTCTTCTCACTTATGGCTTGGCTCTGAAAAGACAGCGCATAAGGGCTACTCTCCGTCAGTGGTCTCCACTCTGCTCGGAACTCAGAGGGGGTCTACCAAGCTAGCATACGCGTGGATCTGGTGCCTCTTTGAGCGATGGTGTAGCGCTTGGAAATTGGTTCCTGAGGTGGCCAAGGTGCCATCTCTTTGGTTTTCTACAGGATGGCCTGGAGAAGGGCCTTTCCCTTAGCTCCCTTTAAGTTCAGGTGGCAGCTTTAGCCTGTTTCTGAGGTCCAGTGGCTGGAAAGTCTCTAGCCTTGTACCTGGATGTCTAGCACTTTCTCCAGGGGGTTCGGCATCTGTGTCTTCACCTCCGGTCTGTGGTTCCTTCCTGGGATATGTGTCTGGTGCTCAGAACCATGATGTCAGCACCCTTTGAGTTGTTGAAGAGTGCTATTTTGAAGGATTTGATGCTCAATACAGTCTTCTTGGTCACAATTTGTTCTGTAAGGCAGATTTAAGAGCTGCAGACTCTGTTTTGCTGAGATCCTTATCTGTCTTTCAAAGGAGGCCATTTCCATTTGGCCTGTGCCTTCCTTCTTACCTAAGGTGATATCTCCCTTTCATGTGAACCAGGTAGTCTGTCTGCGGTCCTTCTTTAAGGAACAGTGTTGGAGGATAAGGATCTTCACTTTGTGGATGTCCAGAGGGTGCTTCTCTGATATTTGGAGGTCACAAATTCTTTTCTTAAGTCTGATCATCTTTTTGTGCTGTTTGCTGGCCTGTGCAAGAGTGACATGGAGGCTAAGTCGACTTTGGGTTGCTGGATTAAGGAGGCCATTGCCTTGGCTCATCTCCCATCAGCTCCCTGACACCATCATCAGCTCTCCCTGCACGGGATTGAGCCTCCGGAGCGGGAGCCCAGCCCTCCAGCGTGCTGCCCAATCAGGGCAGGCACTCTACATTTAAAAGCAGAGGCGCCATCCGGCGCGGCGAACCATCAGCTCCCCGACACCATCATCAGCTCTCCCTGCACAGGATTGAGCCTCCGGAGCAGGAGCCCAGCCCTCCAGCATGCTGCCCAATCGGGGCAGGCACTCTACATTTAAAAGCAGAGGCGCCATCCGGTGCGCCCGCGCCTGAGGGCCTCGCCAGAGGGCCCTTTGGCTTGGCCCTTAGGCGCGGGCTCGAAGAAGAGGGCACACAAAATACCGCTCCTGCTGTCCCAGCCTCATTCATCAGCTACAACAACAAGTCATGAAACCACCTCCAGTCCACCCTGCCTAAGAATATCAACCTATTAAGCTGCATACAGACCTAAAAGG
The DNA here is from genome assembly GCA_033557465.1 of Ichthyophis bannanicus. Taxonomy (NCBI): domain Eukaryota; kingdom Metazoa; phylum Chordata; class Amphibia; order Gymnophiona; family Ichthyophiidae; genus Ichthyophis; species Ichthyophis bannanicus. The sequence continues at coordinate 1,312,146,080 of CM066031.1, forward strand.
TGAATTGACTTAACCATGTTTATAGTGTCTAATGCATATTTACTAATTCGAAACTGTGTCTAACCTCATAGATGCCTATATAATATCTCACTCTATCTATAACCTGTATATTGAAGAGTTCACTGTATTGTGATCAAGCTTAAATAGCAATAGTAACTATTGATAGATCCATCTAACCAGAAGTTGATATTTAAATTGTTGACCTCACCATTCACTCTCAGAAGAATAAACTCACACTAAATCCAGACACAATCAACACACCACAAATATGGCGATATCTTTCCTTTCTCTCACTCTGATTTACAAACTGACCAGCACTTTTTACGAAGCTACTGCTTTTACACAGGGTGACAACCCTATCCCACTACTTCTCAGCACAAGTAGGAAATATTACCATAACCAATACCAACCACTCCCAAATCCATACCACAAAAGGCAGTCGCATTTGCTCTATGTCACACTTGAACCCACAACAACAAACCATAAGGAAGAACAGAACCAAAAAGCCCTCAAGTGCGCCCTCATCAATACACGATCCATCTGCAACAAATGGCCTGCCATCACAGACCTACTTTCAAAGCTCAACCTAGATATGCTATTGGTTACTGAAATGTGGCTTTCAGACACAGATAATGCTATACTAAATCAAATTACCCCAACTAATTTCTCGATCTTCACATGCAACAGAGAAAGCAGAAGAGGAGGTGGTGTCCTCATCCTAGCAAAGACTGCACTACAATACCGAATTAACTTCACTAAGACAACGCCACACCTAAATATGTTAACAGTCTCCAACAAACATAACACTATAAACCTCATTTACAGGGCACCCGGCATCGCGTCAGATGAACTCTCTGATGTGATTGATCTAGCCTGTAATCCTCAAGACCCCTACAAAACAAACTGGTTGATGGGAGACTTTAATCTTGCCTCCACTCAGCAGGAACTAGCTAATACCTTCCTAGAAGCAATGTCCAACCTAGGCTACGAACAGGTCGTAAAAGACCCCACCCACCAACAAGGTAACCTCCTTGACCTAATCTTCATTCCACCCAGAGTCTCTAGCAGGCTGAGCCAAATTGAATTATCAGTTACCCCTGGTCTGACCATAACCTAATAAAATTTCAGATACCAACGCTACAAACAACAGACTGCTGCCCAATCACTTGTAAACCTGAAAAACCAATCCGCTTCAAACAACTAGACAGAGAGCTGTTCACTCAGCAGGTACTCCCAACATTATCCAAGCCATCTGCCAACCTCAACGAACTGCTCACAAACTGGAATAACACCCTCACTCTGCACGCCCAACAGCCAAGGAATGACAAAAAGCCTACAACCAATAGTCGTTCCTCCAAGAAGCTTAATGCCCCATGGTTCTCCTCCAAGCTACGATCCTCATTACTACATCTGAGAAAACTGGAGAGAAAGTGGAGATGGACCCGCAGTTCAACAGACCAATCTATATATCTAGAACATCTGAAAAATCATAGGGACTCAACGTGGACAGAGAGAAAAAAATTCCATGCCGAGCTTCTTAACCGCTCGTTGAATAAGCCTCGCGACCTTTTCAATCTAGTAAAATCACTGACCAGCCAACCTCCCCAACCACAACAGGAATATATACAACCCCAGACATACGCTAACTACATCCAATCTAAAGCAATAAAAGTAGTCACTACTACACCTCGTGAATCCCATCAGAACCATCACATACATTCTCCACTCACCAAGCTCTCACCCCCATCAGTGAAAACCATCGAGGAAACAATTGCCAACATCAATACCACGACAGCACCGAATGACCCATGCCCAGCGCACTGGATCAGAACAATGCGCTCAGAACTAAGCCCATTCATAGCTTATATCGCAAAGCAATCTTTTACAACTGGAACCTTCCCGGACACCCTTAAGGAAACATCCATAAGACCTTTATTGAAAAATAACCAGCTCGATCCGAAGAAAGAGGACTCCTACCGACCAATCTCCAGTATCCCTTTCCTAGCTAAAATACTGGAGAAAACAACTCAAAGACAGATTCAACAGCACATTGACATAACATCCCCTTTAGACCCGTGTCAACATGGATTCAGAGAGGCGCACGGCGTAGAAACTCTATTGACCTCATTGACAAACACACTCACCAATGGGATAGACAACATCAAGAAAGGCTTTGCTTTGATTTTCCTGGATATTTCAGCAGCGTTCGACTCAGTTGATCACGAACTTCTCCTAATGAGACTCCACGCAAAGGGAATCCATGACCACGCATGGGACTGGTGTAAGTCTTACCTTCAAGGAAGATGGCAGCAAGTTCGAATCAGCAACAATACATCAGAACCCTTCCAGAAAAGACAGGGAGTACCACAAGGATCGTCATTATCCGCACTACTTTTCAACATATATATGCAGCCAATTTGCGACATAACCCGCTCCTTTGGCATATCCTGCCTCATGTATGCGGATGACGTCTTACTATTCACACCTATAACGGTCACATGCCCAGATCTCACAATGTTGACTAAATGTTTTGACGCAATAACAGACTGGCTCTTTAGTCAGAATTTACGTATAAACTTCAAAAAGACAGAAGTGCTATTTATCACACGGAACAAAGACTTCTCCCCACCATCAACACTAAAAGTCAGAGACGCAGAACTTCCGGTCAGACCCAACATACGCTATCTAGGGGTAATATTAGACCAACATTTGGACTTCAAAGATCACATCAAGCACACAGCAAGATCTATTTACTTCAAAATCAAAACCCTCCGCCACCTGAGACCCATAATGGAAATTGACGACTTCCAAACTATTTTCCAGGCCCTAGTAACACCGCATTTTGACTATGCTAATATAATACTACATGGCCTCCCAAAAAATACTCTAAACCCGCTACAATTAGCCATGAACGCAGCAGCTCGTGTCCTCTGCGGAGTATCCAGAAAAGGCCACATCTCACCTATATTAAAAGAGCTTCACTGGCTCCCAATAAGCTGCAGAATCACTTATAAGGCCCTCCTCATCACCTTTAAAGCAATCAACAAAACATCACCCTCCTCAATTGCTGATCTGCTCATCCACACCCCCCAACAACAGATCCAGAAGAGCAATCTTGGAAAATACTCTAGTTATACCAAGTGGATCTACCATCAATAGGGCATTTACAAGCTATGCCCCAAGGTGTTGGAACAAACTCCCTTATAGCATAAGAGCAATCAGGGACCTCACTCAATTTAGAAAGGCCATCAAGCATCACCTGTTCCTCATGCACTTTACACAGCTCAATGACTCCCCCTCTACCCACACACTCAGCTCGACGATTCCCCCTCCACCAACGCACTCACTCAATCATGTCAACCGTGAACATATGCACACTAAAACTGCACTCTGAATGTACACCATATGATATTACAGTTCCTTAACTCTTCATGACCAAGAGAGTGCAAATACGCAGTAATCAAACTCTCACTGTAAACCCATTATGAGTTCAACCTGTTAATCTCTTGTAACATAATTTCATATGTATATAGTTTCCCCAGTTAATCCATGTTAAAACCCTGTTTTATGTAAACGTAGGACAAAATCTGTATGTCCAAGTGTTTTATTGTTTGATGTAAACCGCACTGATGAGAAATAGCGCGGTATATAAGAAATGTTAAATAAATAAATAAAAATCTCTTCTGGAACCAGTGGTTCTGGAGGGTTTGAATGTCCATTCTAACCAAGTCCAAGCATCCTCATGGGTGCAGCGGAGCTTGGTAGCCTCTGCAGACATTTGTTGGGTAGCAATGTGGGCATCACTTTCCACTTTTGTCAAGCATTGGATGTCCACATGCGGGCGGACACGGCTTTTGGTTCAAGAGTTTTGCGAGCTGTTGTGTCTTCTTCCCGCCCAGTAGAGTCATAGCTTTGGTACATCCCACTTACCTGGAGTTATCTAGCAGGACAATATGATAATTACACTTACCTGGTAATTGTAGTCCCTTGAGTGATGACAGTTTAGTCCTCTACCTCTGGGTAGTGCACCTCCTCCTGCAGCATGGAGACTGGACCAATCAAAATCTTGACAACAGTGGATGTAGCGTACTGGAACTCCCATCAGCCCTCAGTGTACTATTGACAAAGCAGACTCAAAAGAGCAACAAACAAAGATCTACAAAGGTTATATAATCTTTTTTTTTGTAAGCTTACCCATAGAACAATATATGAACCTCCCTTCTATTAGGAAGGGATGAGGTCTCTGATATCGAAGCCCCCCACCCCCCCACCCCCCCCGCCGAGCCAGGCAAGAGTTAGAGGAAGGAGAAGATAGAACAAGAGCACCAATGAATAAGAGGAAAAGCTCACCTGTAAATGTGTTTCACGCTCCTAAATGCGTGCCGCGCCAAAAAAACAAACTAATACTTCTGGGCAGGAAGGAGGACTAAACTGTCGTCACTCAAGGAACTACAATTACCAGGTAAGTGTAATTATCATTTCCTTATCATTTCTCCAGTTTAGTCCTCTACCTCTGGGATGTAACAGAGCAGTACTAATGGGAGGGACCCTGCCAGCAAGCACGCAATACCGCCGACCCAAAACAGGCATCCTCCGCTGCCAGCACATCCAAACGGTAGTGTTTGCTGAAAGTATGAAGTGACGCCCAGGTTGCCGCCTTACAAATCTCCACCGGCGTAACAAGACTGTGCTCCGCCCAGGAAGCTGCCAGCGCTCTAGTAGAGTGTGCTTTCAGACCAACAGGCGCTTGGCGCCCCTGCAACATGTAAGCCGAGGCAATGGTTTCTTTAACCCACCTGGAAATGGAAGCTTTTGCCACTGCCTCACCCTTCCGAGGTCCTCCGAACAACACAAACAGATGATCCGACTTACGAAAAGACTCGGACACTTCCAAATACCGACGTAAAACTCTCTTTACATCTAAACGACTCAAACCGCGATCAGAAGCATGCGCAGCGTCCGACCGTAGAACCGGAAGAGAGACAGACTCATTCACATGAAACGGAGAAGACACCTTTGGCAGAAAGGAAGGCACTGGCCAAAGAACCACTTTCTCCCTAGAAAAACAGAGAAAAGGTTCCCTACAAGACAGAGCTTGTAACTCGAAAACGCGCCTTGCCGAACAAATAGCTACAAAAAACACTGTCTTAAGAGTTAAATCCTTGATCAAAATTTGACTTAAGGGTTCAAACAGAGCCTTTCCCAGCGTCTGTAAAACCAAATTGAGATCCCAAAGCGGAACGGAAATCCTACGCAGTGGACGCATTCTCGAAACCGCCTTCAAGAAACGTAGGACATCGTCGTGTGCTCCAAGAGCCACGCCCTGAACCTTGCCTCTATAACAGGCCAGGGCTGCCAACTGCACCCTCAAGGAGCTGGCGGCAAGCCCCTTCTCGAAACCATCCTGCAGAATACTCAACACTACCGGCACCGAAGCCGTGGCAGCACGGATCTGATGACTGGAACACCAGCCCTCAAAGATTTGCCAGATGCGTACATAGGCAAGCGATGTAGAGCGTCTCCGTACTTGGAGAAGAGTTAACACAACCAATCTGGAATAACCTCTCTTTCTCAACCTTGCCCTTTCAATGGCCAAGCCATAAGCGAGAATCGATCCACCCGCGGCATCACTAACGGACCCTGCAAGAGAAGCTCCTGCAACACCGGAACTCGCCATGGGGTCCCGTCCAGCAATCGGATGAGTTCAGCATACCACGGCCACCGGGGCCAGTCTGGCGCCACCAACAGTACGTGCCCGCGATGCGACTCGATGTGCTGAATCACTCGACCGATGAGCACCCACGGCGGGAACACATAGAGAAGACCCGCCGACGGACACGGCTGTATCAAGGGGTCTATGCCCTTTGACATGGGCTCCCGCTGCCTGCTGAAAAAGCGGCTCACTTTCGTGGACTAGAAAGTGGCCATCAAGTCCATGACCGGCGTTTCCCACCGAAGAACCAACTGCGTGAACACGTCGGGATGCAGTTCCCATTCGCCCGCATCCACTCGTACTCTGCTGAGAAAATCTGCTGTCACGTTGTCCTTTCCAGCGATGTACGCCACTGATATTGCTAGGAGATGCGACTCTATCCAGGAGAACAGCCCCTCTGCCTCCTCTTCCATGGCTGCGCTCCCGGTACCGCCCTGGCGATTTATGTATGCCACGGTCGCTGCATTGTCCGATAGTACTCGCACCGCACGACACGTTACTAGGGACTCAAAACTGTTCAGGGCTAGAAACACCGCTCGCAGCTTCAGACGGTTGATCGACCAGATGCTTTCCTCCGCCGACAACATCCCTGCGCAAAGTCCTTCCGCAATGCACCCCCAGCCTGTGAGGCTGGCATCCGTGAGGAGCGGAATCCACACTGGCTGCTCCAAGGGCATTCCCGCTCACAAGGACGCAGGAATCAGCCACCACTTCAGTGCTCGCCGGACCTGCAGAGGACACGGGAGCCGCTTGCTCAAAGGGTCGGACTGGTTGCTCCAACAGCGAAGTAAGGCCTGCTGCAATGGCCTCATATGAAATCTGGCCCAAGGAACCACCTCCAGTGTCGCCGCCATGGTCCCGAGCACCTGCAAGTATTGCCATGCTGTCGGAGCAGCCAGCGTCCTGAAGCCCTGCACCAGAGTCCGGAGAGCGCGGACTCTCTTCTCCGTCAGGAACACCGAGCCCATCCAAGTATCGAACCGCACTCCCAAATACTCGAGAACTTGCTTAGGCTCCAGAAGACTCTTGAGCGGATTGACTACCCAGCCTAGACTCTGGAGGAAAGCTACCACTTTCTTTGTGGCTTTCTCGCTCTCGTCCTTGGACTTCGCCCGGATGAGCCAATCGTCGAGGTATGGATGGACTAATACTCCTTCCTTTCTCAGCGCCGCCGCTACCACCACCATTATTTTGGTGAAAACTTGTGGAGCTGTGGCGAGGCCAAAAGGCAGAGACTGAAACTGGAAGTGTCCCCAAGGAAGCGCGAACCGCAGAAACCTTTGATGCGCCTCCCTGATCGGGACGTGGAGATAAGCCTCCTTGAGATCGAGGGACATAAGGAACTCTCCTTGACGGACTGCTACAATAACCGATCTTAGCATTTCCATGTGAAAGTGTTGCACCCGAAGGCAATGATTCACCCCTTTGAGATCGAGAATAAGCCGAAGCGACCCATCCTTCTTTGGCACCACAAAATAAATAGAGTAACGACCCATACCGTACTCCGCTGGCGGCACTGGAATAACAGCCCCCAGCTGCACCAGATGGTGTAAAGTCTGACGCACCTGGATAGCCTTTTGCGGTCCTCTGCAGGGTAAACTCACGAACGAGTCCAGCACCGGCTTTGCGAGATCTAGAGCATAGCCATCGCAGATAATCTCCAACACCCACTGATCGGTAGTCACGTGGGTCCAGGCAGAAAGGAAATCCCGAAGACGACCTCCGATCGATTGACCCTCTGCCGGGACCCACCGCCATTCATTGTGGTCTGCGAGTGGCACCCGAAGATGCCACTGCGAAACCTCTACTGGCCCCTCGAAACCCACGAAACCCCAGGGTTCGGGAGGCAAACCTCCCTCTTTGGGACCCCGCGAAACAGGGAGATCGAAACCTCCGAAAGTCCCTATACTGTCCCCGGAAGGAAGAAAACACCTTCCCCTGCTTCGGTTTATCCTCCGGGAGCCTACCTCCTTTGGATTCCCCCAAGTCCTTAACCAACTTGTCCAAATCCTCTCCAAACAATAGCTTACCCTTGAAAGCAAGCTTGCCAAGCTGAGCCTTGGAAGAGCCATCGGCTGCCCAATTCTTAAGCCAAAGGGATCTGCGCGCAGCTACTAAAGAAGCCATACTATTTGACAACGCTCTAATGAGGTCGTAGTGCACGTCGGCCAGATACACCAAACCTGACTCTAAGCGCTGCACTTCCCCGACCTCGTCAGGCCCCAAAGAGGTCGACTGCTTTAGGTGCTGAACCCAATGGAGACAGGCTCTCGCTACCCAAGCTCCACAAATAGAAGCCTGTAAAGAAATCGCATCAGCTTCGAAGGACTGCTTCAAGAGTCCATCTATCTTCCTATCTTGCACATCCTTCAGGGCCGCGCTGCTCTCCACTGGAATCGTGGTCTTTTTAGTGACTGCCAAAACCGCAGCATCTATCTTTGGAGAACGGAACCTTTCCTTGTCTTTATCAGCCAAGGGATAGAGCTTACTCATAATCCTAACTCCCTTCAGCCCTGCTTCTGGATGATCCCATTTGTTCTGAATCATCTGATCTATTACCTTATGGATAGGAAAGACCACTTGCGCTTGACGTACTGCCTGAATAATGGGATCTGCGCTATCCTCTTCCTCGACCGGCTGCTCGGGAGATAGTCTGAGGGTTTGCAAGGCCTCTGAAATAAGAGCCGGCAATTCATCTCTTCGAAACACACGAATAATGCTAGCCTGGTCCTCTGGCTCAGGAATCTCACCCTCTTCTAATTCATTGTCATCTACCTCCATCTCATAATCCGCCTCCTCCACCTCGTGCCATCCCAAGTCCGAGGTAGAAGGCTCTGGAGGCTGCAGCCTCTTGGCCGCTCGGAATGGTAACGGCTCAACCTCCCCAAGCCCGGGCTTCTGGGCGGGAGCAGAAAGGGAAGTAGGTAGCTGGCCCTGCCTTCTATGACAGAAAGCCTAATGCAAGAGCAATATAAAATCTGGGGGAAAATCCTCCATTAGCGCAACAGAACCAAGATCTGCAGTAGCTCCGTCCCCGTTACTGTTTCCTGGTGCCCAGGCGGCGTGGGGGTCTCCATCTGCTGTCCTCCACTGACAGGCCCTGTGACACAGCCCAAACAGATGACTGTCCCACCCGCAGTGCCCTTCCAGGATCCACAAATGATGCACTGGGAACTGAGTGACATGGATGGAACAAAAAGGCAGTCTGGAAGCAGCGAGCCCTTGAGGACAGTTCAATACCTAAGCCTTACGCTTTATTCCCTATTGGGGTTTTTTGTTTTTTTTTGTAAACCCCTTAAATCAATGTCAGCGCTGCGTAGACTACAGTCCAAAGCAGCCTCCTCCGGAGCCAATGCCAGCAGAAAATAAAGATTTTGCAAAAAAAACAAAGGAAAGAAGTGAAATTAAAAGCAAAAGGAAACGAAAATAAATTGTTAACCTGCATCCAGAGACTCCTCTGTGTCAGTCAACAGCACTGCTGGCAAGAGAAAGGCACCGCTGCAGAAACCGCGTGTCTAAAATGGCCGCGGTTTCAAACAGCGTTTAGGCGGGAAATGGGCGGGAGGTTCTGCAGCCCCGAGGAGACAAAAAGAAACCTCTCCCGGACCGTCCGCTCTCGAAACCGGCACTCAAACTGAACGAAGCGGCACACAGGCCTGCCGCGAAGTCAGTTGTGTGACGGCGGAGCCGCTTCCGCCGCCGACACCTGCAGCGTAGAGGAGAGCTGGCTGACTGATTGCCGGTGAGAAATTTTAACCCCACTCCGTCAAGGGGAAAAATATTCCATGAAGAAACCGCTGAAAAGGGTGCGTGGCTAGGCAGAGTCCTGCAATCCAAACGTTATACTAAAGACACCCCTCGGAAATTAATCCCTTATTGCTTTTTTTTTTTTTTAAAGGGACAGCCACAAATAGCCCAAAGGGGAAATGTAAAGAGAAAATCTACAATGTCAATCTAATGAAACCCAAAATAAAGGAAAACAGAAGAAAAAAAATCAAATTGAAAGCTTGAATCTAACTAGCCTGCTAACAACAGATTCCCTAGTGAGCCCAGCACCTAGGCTCACAAGTTCTCCTGCTGCATGGAGACTGGACACATTGAGGGCTGATGGAAGTTCCAGTATGCTACATCCACTGGTGTCAAGATTTTGATTGGTCCAGTCTCCATGCGGCAGGAGGAGGTGCACTACCCAGAGGTAGAGGACTAAACTGGAGGAACGATAAGGAAATACTGTAGAAGGTGACATTTTACTTACCAGATAATGTCCTTTCCTTAAATCCTGCTAGAGCAGTCCAGGGCCTGCCCCTGAAACTGTATTTGCTCTGTTCTTCTGCTGCGGTACCCTTGGGTCCACTATGATTTTTTCGTATTTGGCTCTGCAGGGTCATCTTCTACTGTTCTCTACTGTTGATTTCTCTTTGTTGCTCACAATTGAGGCTGTGTGAGGCTTGCTATGTTTTCCCATATGCTTTGAGATGGATACTGAAGATATCTCTGATGGCTGAGACGAATAGAGGCATGGGAGTGATGTCATTGAAACCTGGGCTGTTTATTGGTTCTTTTTCTCCACCAATCTACTGATAGGGGAAGCCAACCCACTTGTCTGGACTGGTCTAACAGGACTAAAGGAAAGGACATTATCTGGTAAGTTAAATTTCATCTTTTCTGTATCTGTGGGATTACTTCTGGAGACCAAAGGAATAGTAATCTGAGGAGTTTTGCTGCATGGAGAAGGGGAATAAGGGTAGTTATCCATCTGGTATTTGATTCAGGACTCTGGTGAATTACAAAGAAGGAGAGGAGTTGCAGAAGAAAGACAAACACCTTGGAGTATGAAGTGGATCCTTGGGAGTCATAGAACTCACATTCATAGTGAGGGAAGGACTTGAGACCTGTACAGATGATGTACAGATGATGTCTCACTTGAGACCTGTACACTAATTAACCTGACCATCTTTTCTAAGTTCAAATACAGGACACGCAATCAAGCCGGGGGTTCAAAGTTAAGGAAAATAAAACATATGTTTATAATTACAATTTTAATTTTAACCCAAAATTTTAATCAGTAGGCTAGGTTTATAACTTTACTTACAAATGTGCCAATCAGGCCTACTCTACAAAGTGAATTTTCTTCAAAATAGCAACATTTGCAATACGATAATTAAAGAAATCTGGGCAACTCAACTCAAAATTGTACTTTTACAAGCATTATACATTTGAGAATTTCTACATACAGTTTGTTTTTTTCTGTAGACCACACTTTGTTCGTGATTGAAAAGCACCTTTCAATTGCAGCACTGGAACCTGGTAAACATAAACAAAATTCTGTATCCTAGCTACTGCTCCCACCTCCCCCTGCTCCTTATTGGTTAGCTGTGTCCGCTGCAGCCTATTGGCTGGAATTGTCTGACTGATGGTTGCCTAAGCCCTGGGGAAGAAGCAGAGCCAGATTTGTCAGATGTGCTGAGGACTCAGGATTTTAGGATTGCCGACTATATAAATTATTTTAAGATGCTTCAACTTTGTCAATAGCTGTCTTGTAGCAGTGGAGTGTATGCAACCAAATAATACTAGGAGTCACTTCAGGATCCAAGCCAATTTATTGTGCACAAGGCTCAGAGAAGCTTCAAAACGGACTGAGCAAGCTTAAACAGGAACGAATTCATTATATACTTTTTCTAACAATTTGACAAGCTCTCTAATTGGTCCCAACGTCCCCCCCCCCCCCTTTACATTTATCCAATCAGGGACCTTGTCCGGGCCTTTTTCCTTATTCCCCCTTCTCAATACAGCTGAACAAAAGGCATATTAAAGTGTTAATTACATTTTTACTTCAAGGACATCTCTAGCCAAAGGAATGTGAAAGTATCTTAATGAGAAATGTTTTATAGCAGAAGGTGTTGAAAGACATTATGCAGACTCTGCAATAAGCAGATTTCTCTAACTTGCAATTCTGATTCTTAGCAGCACTACTAAAACGTAGGGGGTTTAAAATCCAAGCCTAACTTACAGGTTCTTACAGGCCCATCATATTTACAGGTCATAGCATACAGCTTATAGGCCATAGCCTATCACATTCCCCCCTTTGATTATTCTCACCCTAATGATAAAGCGGGTGAGAATCAAATCACACAGCACGCTCAGTGTATGGTGGGGCTTCCTCTTGGGGTAAAGCCTGATAGCGCCAGACAGCTAATATTCCGGCTGCTGTTTTACGTTCAACTGTACTATCAATTATGGAGGTCACAATTCTCAAACAAAGGGGTAGCAAGCATGGAAGAAATAAACACATGAGTATCATTAGTATAATTACAATAACAAAAGTCTTCAACCCTCCTAATCCAGAGAACATTGATCTAAACCATCCATCAAGCTCCAGTCCATTCCAAGTCTGGATTGGTACATATGCTTGCTTTCGCATCTGATCAGCTATGTCTTCAACAACTTGTCGATTATCATCAATCTGTAAACAGCAATTAGTCAGATTAAACTTACCACACACTCCTCCGTCAGCTGCTAGCAAATAATCTAGTGCTAAGCAATTCTGGTAAACAGCGGTGCGCATTTGGGTACTTTGCTTAGCTAAAAGTGTCAGCGCTTTACTTGTTTCATTAGTTATAATTTCAACTACAGCTTGCAAGCGTATAATGCGATTTATCATATAAACAGGGGTACGGTATCCCCAGGTACCATCTTGCTCCCAAGTGGCTGGGCCATAATACGAAATTATTCTCTTGGGTGGCCACTCATCACCCTGCCACTTTTCCCATTTACCTATCTGTAAAGTATTTTGCTTCTACCTGTGATTATATACAGGGAAATTCAAACGTTCTCCCTGGGAAATTGGAAGAAGGAAGGTCGTTTTGTCCCTAATACACATGCTTCTCCCCAGTTATTAGGAAGCTGGGCATATGCTCAAGTACCACAGATCCAATAAAGTCCAGGCGGGGCTTGCCAGGTGTTAGGAGTGATAAGGTTAGTCCATATCTTAGTAAGACTGGGAAAGTTAACTAAGGGATTGGGGGGTTCTGTAGCATTTACACCTGACCACCAGAATGTCTGTTTAGTTGTAGTATTATAAAACTTTTGGCTCAGACAGACCTGCTGTCCGACCGGCATAGTAAACTGTGATCCTGTGCGGACAAAGCAAAGACGGCCAACAATAGTTTTGGCCAATACCCATTCACTGGTAGTCTTATTTAAAGCAGTTTGATTATATGGAACAGAGTAGTTCAATTCTTGTGCTTCCCATGGCCATTGGTCACCCATCTTAGTCCCCCCACAGAAATAACAATTGGAGATGTTCAAACTGGAAGCCACGGCTCCAGCTAACTCAATGAACAAATTCTGTGAGGTATTGGGCAGTTCTAACTTCGCTTGCATGACCTCATAGAAAGTGTGATGTATTCGGAAGGGTGAAGAAATATGGGTTTTGGTGTTTAGTTGAATATAAATAAAAGTCCCAGGGTCTGTTCCACCCCCTGCTATAAGCAAACCAAATTTCTACCCCTGCTTCCATTGACTAGGATCAAGTATAAGGAGCCTTAAAGTGTTACAGGCACCCAGGGCCGGCCCGTCCATTGAGCAAGAATGTTTTTTGCACAGGGCCCCGCGTTTCAGGGGGCCCCGCGCAAAAAACATCTTGCATCCCAGCAAAGTTTTAAAAACCCAGAAACCGGCTGCTGCTGCCGCCGCTGCCGCCGTGGCAGCGGCAGAATCGAGAATCCCGCGGGGCCCCCCTGTCCTGCAGTCTTCTATGCGGCCTCAGCGTCGGCTGTCAGAGCTGCACGAAGAGAGAGCGCTTCTCCTCTCGCAGCTCTGTTAATCACGCCGCGGGGCTGATGGGAAAACCCATCAGCCCCGCGGCGGGATTAACAGAGCCGCGAGAAAGGGAAACTCTCCCTTCGCGCGGCTCTGAAAAGCCCATGCTGAGGCCGCATAGAAGGCTGCAGGACAGGGGGGCCCCGCGGGATTCTCGATTCTGCCGCTGCCACGGCGGCAGCAGCAGCCGGTTTCTGGGATTTTTTTTTTAACTTAGCTGGGCTGATGGGGGGGGGTAAGGACTGTAAATGGGCTGATGGGGGGGGTCAGGACTGTAAATGGGCTGATGGGGAGGGTTAGGACTGGTAATGGGCTATAGGGGGTTCAGACTGGAAGTGGGCTGATGGGGGGGTTAAGACTGGGAATGGGCTATGGGGGGTTAGGATAGGTAAAAGACTATGGAGCGGCAAAGACTGTAAAATGGCTGAAGGGGGAAGTAATGACAGGTAATGGGCTATGGGGGGATACGACTACAAGTGGGCTGAGGGGGGGATTAGGACTGGAAACGGGCTATGGGGCGGTGGGCTAAGACTGGAAATGGGCTGATGGGGGGTGTTAGGACTGGCAATGGGCTGTGGGGGGCATTAGGACTGGTAATGGACTGTGGGGGGCATTAGGACTGGTAATGGGCTTTGGGGGGGTTACAACAGGTAATGGGCTATGGGGAGCTACGACTACAAGTGGGCTGATGGGGGGATTAGGACTGGAAATGGGCTATGGGGGGGTTAGGACAGGTAATGGGCTGATGGGGGGTTAAAACAGGTAATGGGCTATGGGGGGGCTAAGACTACAAGTAGGCTGATAGGGGGTTAGGACTGGTGATGGGCTGTGGGGGGCGTTAGGACTGGTAATGGGCTGGGGGGGTTAGGACTGGTACTGGGCTATGGAGGGGTTACAACAGGTAATGGGCTATGGGGAGCTACGACTACAAGTGGGCTGATGGGGGGGATTAGGACTGGAAATGGGATATGGGGGGGTTTAGTACAGGTAATGGGCTGATGGGGGGTTACAACAGGTAATGGGCTATGGGGGGGCTAAGACTACAAGTAGGCTGAGAGGGGGATAGGACTGGTAATGGGATGGGGGGGTTAGGACTGGTAATGTGCTAGGGGGGGTGTCAACAGGTACTGGGCTATGGGGAGCTACGACTACAAGTGGGCTGATGGGGGATTAGGACTGGAAATGGGCTATGGGGGGGTTAGGACAGGTAATGGGCTGATGGGGGTTACATCAGGTTTTGGGCTATGGGGGGGCTATGACTTGGAGTTGGCTGATTGGGGGTTAGGACTGGTAATGGGTTGATGGGGGGTTAGGACTGAAAATGGGCTGATGGGAGGGTAAGGACTGGAAGTGGGCTGATGGGGGGTTAGGACTGGTAATGGGCTATAGGGGGTTCGGACTGGTAATGGGCTATAGGGGGTTCGGACTGGAAGTGGGCTGATGGAGGAGCTAGGACTGGTAATGGGATGGGGGGTTGCTAGGACTGGAAATGGGCTGAGTGGAAGGGGGGCTTGAACGTCAAATAGCTGATGGGGAGGGGGCCTTGGAATGGAAATGGGCTGTGAGGAGAGGGAGCTAGGACTGGAAATGGGCTGAGTGGGGGGGGAGCTAGGACAGGAAATGGGCTGATGGAAGGGCCAGGATAGGACTGGAAATGGGCTGTTGGGGGTGCTAAGGTTGGAAATGGGCTGTGGTGGGGGCTTGAATTGAAATGGACTCATGGAGGGGCTAGAACTGGAAGTAGGCTCATGGGGCCTTGGATTTGACATGGGCTGAGTGGAGGGGAGCTAGGATTTGACATGGGCTGATGGTGGGGCTAGGAAAGGAATAGAAATGAGCTGATGGGGGGCTGGGATTGGAAATGAGCTGATGGAGGAACTGATAGGACTGGAAATGGATGGGGGAGCTAGGACTGGAAATGGGCTGATGGTGGGGCTAGGATAGGATTGGAAATGGGCTGATGGGGTACTAGGACTGGAAATAGGCTGATGCAGGGACAAGAAGGGAGCAGATGCTGGGTGGGGCTGGAACTAGAAAGGAGCTGATGTTGGGGGAGGATTAGAATGGGATGGAGCTGGGAGAGTGAAATGGAGAGGGAAAAATATTTTGCGTGGGAGGGAAGACAAATCTACAATTGGCCGGGTATTGGGAGAGTAAATGAGGATCGAGGATGGAGGGATAAAATTTGAGTGGATGAAATAGGAATGAGGAAAGAGCAAAAGGAGAAAGATTAGTATGTTAAAGCAGATGTAGAGAGAGAATGGAAAAAAAAACAAGAAGACAGAAGAAAGGACAAATGGACAGCAGATGGAGAGTTAGCAGAAGACACGAAGA
The DNA here is from genome assembly GCA_033557465.1 of Ichthyophis bannanicus. Classification (NCBI taxonomy): domain Eukaryota; kingdom Metazoa; phylum Chordata; class Amphibia; order Gymnophiona; family Ichthyophiidae; genus Ichthyophis; species Ichthyophis bannanicus. The sequence continues at coordinate 1,312,161,948 of CM066031.1, forward strand.
AACCAGAAGAAAGTGGCTGGAACAATTGCAACTGAAAAAAAATGCACAAAAGGTAGAAAAATATCTCTTTATTTTGAATTTATTAACTGGAATATGTCAGCTCTGGGAAATGTGCATCATTAATTTTTGCACTTTGTTTAGTACAAGAGGAAATTAATTTATAGTTTTATTTCTACAGTGTTGTTGTATATTCCAAGTTTGGCTTTTGGGGTTCCCAGTTTAATTATTGTCTTCCTGTTTCTAAATTGTGATTCCTTGTTTGGTGATGGTCTATGTTCTGCATGTGTAACTGAGCTGAAGTATTCTGTTTATATAATTCCTATTTAACATTGCCACTTGTTCTTTCCCCAGTAGGTCATGTATTGTTGTTCTCTGAAATGTATTGGTTTAATATTTGCAGTGTTGCCTTTTGATAGTTAGGGTATGGTGCTCTGTGAGTCCTGGTAGTGCTGTTAGGATACGGCGGGTTTGCTATGGGTTCTAAATGGGCAGTGTTTGTAGTAGTTCCTAATGTGCCTGGCGGTTGGTACTGGATTATAGTAATGTAGAAACCTTTTAGTCTTTCTTTATCCATATAATTATTAAGAGGCATGTTTACTAAAAGTTAGTGTATGGTAACATTATGCAAATATTTATGCAAATGAGGCCCCGCACCGAGTCTCCGCACATGGCCCCGCACCCCCCTTGGGCCGCCCCTGCAGGCACCCTTCTTACACTTCTGGGGCTCGAGCAGTGACAGTCTTTCTAAGCGGCCTCGACGGTTATCCCCACTTTGTCCTGTGGGCCCGCCAGACCAAGTTGCATAGTATACACATTCCCACTTTGGACAGAAATAATCACTCTCAGGGGCCTTGCTATAAGTAGATGAGGAACGTGCCCCAGTGCATGACCCCCACTTATATGCTCCCTCAGGGCACATATACTTATCATCATAGTAATAGGCTTGTTCCCATGACCCACAACGATAATAACCATTTCTATTAATAGCATCACATGCATCAAAATCCAGAAAAACAGGTCGTGTGGGATCCGAGAGTTGGCGGGTAGCATTCAAAAGGGCCCCATCCTCATTGTTCCATCGCAGTTCCAAAACATGATAGGAAGGATTTTGGCGGGGGTTGAAGCAAGTCCTTGTATTCCCTTTTGTGCAGATACTCAATTCTGTCCCATTATACACACATCGACTGACTACACCAGTGCAGGTATAGTAAGAGTGATAAAGTAAAGTTTGAGTTACTTTTATCCCAGTCTGAGTAGTAGTTATGCAGGCTGCACAGGGAGGTAGGGCAAAAGTCATTTCAAGGCACCCCAAGACTGCTGCCAGAATGAAGCAATAATAAGGATTCATGATGTTCATAGTCTCTGGAAAATTGGTGGAACTGTCGACTTCCACCACATGTGACAGATGTAGAGTTGATTGTAGATCCTCAAGCTTCCGCCGTACGTGAATCTACCAGCTTTGTGGCAGGAGTAGGGCTGTAGATTCCAAAGTATCACAGTCTTTTAGGATGTCTCAGACTCTAGCATAGTCTCTCAATATAACACAGTCTCTTTAGAAGATCGTGATTCCTCAAAATAACACAGTCTCTCAGGTTGTCGTAGTAGGGTGAGCCGCAATGGAGTTTCAGGATCATTTATAGAAGTCCAATGACCAAGTTCAGAAGCGGCTGCTGGTTTTACTCGGCTGTGATGAATCCAAGGCTCAAATTCTGCAACTTTAACTACTGTAGGGGTTGACAGTAGGATGACGTAGGGTCCCTTCCAGTGAGGCGCTAATGGCGTCTTCCTCCACTCCTTGACCCACACTGAGGTTCCAGGCTTGAAAGGATGCAGTGGTTCAGTCAAGTTGATGGGCAGCTGATCTTGTACCCAGGCATGAAGATTCTGCAAGACAGAACTTAAAGCCAATAGTTCTTGTCTAGTAATTTCGGATCCAATTTGTCTCATATCCCCTCTTATCCCTCGGACAATAGGAGGGGGTCGCCCATACAGGATTTAAAAAGAGGAAACCCCTAATGACTTGGTGGGGGCTGAGCGTATCCTGAGAAGTGCTATAGGGAGAACCTGGGGCCATTTCAGGTGAGCTTCCTGACAGAGTTTGGACAACTGAGATTTCAAGGTACGGTTCATACGCTCTACTTTCCCTGAACTTTGGGGTCTATATGCCGTATGCAATTTCCACTGCACCTGTAGGGCTCGGGCTAATTGCTGAGTTACTTGGGATACAAATGAGGGCCCATTGTCTGACCCTATCGTTAATGGTATGCAAAATCGGGGAAGGATCTCATGGAGCAGGACTTTAGTAACTTCCCTGGCTTTCTCAGTTCTGGTGGGGAACACCTCTACCCACCCAGAGAAGGTACAAACTAAGACCAACAAGTAGTGATATCCGTTTGCTCGTGGCATCTCAGTGAAGTCCACTTGCAGGTTACTCATGGGGGCAGCCCCTACTGACTGAACTCTCGGGGGTGGATTAGGACCCTGTTTGGCATTGTTTTTGGCACAAGTTAAACACTGGTGAGCTACTGAAGCTGCCAGGGGCCCTAGTAATGAGATACAGAAATGGGGTCTAAGGGCTTTTTCCATAGCAGTTTTCCCATAATGAGTGGTCTGATGAAAAGCCCGAACAAAGGCTGGACCTAGTGCCTCAGGGATTACAGTTGGACCTGGGGGTTGGCCGCCCTCTGGCAGCGGCAGCACTATCCACCCATCTGTTAACACTCCCCCTTCCTTTTCACAGTAGTAATCTAACTCCTTGGTGGTATATCGGGGAGCCCATAAACTGAGAGGGGTTGGAAACAGAGCTGCCTGGACTGATGTATCTTGGGTCTGTGTTTGTCCAGTTGTGGCTGCTTTTCGGGCAGAGGTGTCTGCAAACCTATTTCCTTGTGAAACCTCTCCTCCTCCTGTCTGATGACCTCGACAATGCATGACTGCTACTTGCTTGGGGGCCCACACTGCCTCTAATAGTGTCAATATCTCGGGGCCATACTTGATGGACTTGCCTCCTGAAGTTATCAGCCCTCGCTCTTTGTACAGGGCCCCATGGGCATGTAAAGTTGTGAAAGCATACTTTGAGTCTGTGTAAACATTTATGCAAAGCCCTTTTCCTATTAGTAATGCCCTAGTGAGGGCTATCAGCTCAGCTTTCTGTGCTGAAGTCCCTGGGGCCAGAGCTGAGGATTCGACTACCAGGTCCAGAGTCACCACTGCATACCCAGCACATTGATATCCATTGATGACAAGACTGCTCCCATCCACAAAGAAAGTTCATTCTGGGTTCTCCAATGGAACATCCGTCAGGTCCTGGCGACTTGACAACACAGTGTCCATAACTTCCAAACAGTCATGATCAGGGGGGCCTGGACCGACTGGTAACAGCGTGGCAGGGTTCAAAGCTTGGCTGACAGTCAACTGTAGTCAGGGGTTCTCACACAACATACTCTGATACTTCAACATTCGTGAATTTGTGAACCAATAATTTCATTTGTGTTCCATAAGGGTCAGGACAGAGTATGGCACTGTAACACTAAGATTTTGTCCCAAGGTGAGTTTGTCTGCTTCACTCACTAAAAGAGCAGTGGCAGCAACGGCTCTCAAGCAGGGTGGCCATCCTTTTGCAACAGTATCCAGCTGTTTGGACAAGTATGCTACGGGTCGCTGCCAGGATCCAAGAGATTGAGTCAACACTCCCAAAGCATTTCCACTTGACTCATGAACATATAAACGAAATGGTTTCTGGACATCGGGCAGGCCCAAAGCTGGTGATGACATCAAGGCGGTCTTCAGAGTACGGAAAGCTGCATCTTGTTCGGGTCCCCACTCCAAAGGTGATCGCTCCATTCCTTTAGTAGCTTGGTATAATGGCTTTGCCAACAGAGCAAAGTTAGGTATCCAGATACGACAATAGCCCACAGCTCCCAGAAAGGCTCTCACTTGCCTCCTCGTGGTTGGAGTGGGAATACTACATACAGCTTCCTTACGTTCTGGTCCCAGTCGTCGAACTCCACTAGACAATTGGAATCCTAGGTATTTGACTTCAGTTTGGCACAGCTGAGCCTTCGCTCTTGAGACTTTGTATCCGGCTTCATTCAGGAGGTATAGAAGGTCACTGGTGGCTTGTAGACATTCACTTTCTAAGTTGGTGGCTATCAGTAGGTCATCTACATATTGGAGAAGGACCCTTTTCCCTGGGTCAACAGAGTAGCTTGCAAGATCTTGATTAAAAGCAGCACTAAAGAAGGTAGGCGAGTTCTTGAATCCTTGAGGTAATCGAGTATGTTTTATGTTTATGTTTTATTACACTTGATAAAAACCGCCTTTCACGTAAAGCAAAGCGGTGTACATTTAAAATTCAATAAAAGGAGGCCAAGGCCAACGGAAAAGGAAAAGAAATATACAATGGTTGACAGGACAGCTAAAATCAAGAGAGACAAGACAGGACAGGACATAGACAAGGAGTAAGCTGGGAGGAGAGAGAGGAGGGCAGAGAGGTATCATACAAAAGGAGAGGGAACATTAAACGCTAAGGAGAACAGGTGTGTTTTTAACTGTTGTTTGAAGCTGGTGAATTGTGGATCAAGACGGAGGGCGGGAGGGAGGGCGTTCCACAGGGCAGGAGCGGCAAAAAAGAAAGCGGAGGAGCGGGTAGATTGCAAGTGAGCATGGGAGGGTGCGGGAAGGGTAAGACGGTTGAGGTGAAAGGAACGGGTAGAGTATCTGGGAGAATGAAAGAAAAGAAGGTCTGTTAGATATTGGGGAGTGCTAGTGTGAAAAGCTTTATGAGTCAGTATCAGAAGCTTGAAGGTGGACCGGAAAGGTATAGGCAACCAGTGAAGGTGAAAAAGCAAAGGAGTTATGTGATCCCGGGGAGAGGAGCAAGTGACCAGGCGTGCAGCAGTGTTCTGAATACGACGAAGACGGGTAAGTTGATATTTTGGGAGACCGATAAAGAGGGAGTTGGCAAAGTCCACCCGAGACATGACTAAGGATAGAACCAAAGTGACCAGAGCTGAGGGGGAGAGAAAAGGACGAATAGAACGGATCTGACGAAGAAAAAAGAAAGATGTGGTAGTGACATGTGATATGTGAGAGTGAAAGGAGTACAAGTAAGTTGCCCTCGCCTTCCTGTAGTAGGATCTTGCCATTCAAAGGCAAACAGTAGTTGTCTGGCTGGTGCTAAGCGTATGCAGAAGAAAGCATCTTTCAGGTCCAGAACAGTGAAATGAGTAGCCTCAGCGGGGATCAGTCCCAAGAGAGTATAAGGATTTGGCACTACTGGGTGTATGGTCACGACTGCATCATTTACTCTCCTTAGATCTTGCACTGGGCAGTAGTCACCTGTCCCAGGCTTCTTGACTGGAAGGAGGGGGGTATTCCAGGGCGACTGGCATTCTTTAAGAAGTCCATACTTTAATAGTTTCATCAGATGACAGTGAATGCCTTCGATGGCTGGTCGAGGGAGAGGGTACTGTCGCACATGTACTGGCTATGCTCCTGGTTTGAGGGTGACAAGGACTGGGGCTATGTTCTTCTCTAGGCCCGGTGGATTATCTTCCGACCACACTCCAGGCGGAGCTGAGATATTGGCGGGTACGCAGGAATGAGCTGCCTTGCTTGGAAAGGTATTGTAGAAACGCCATTCTTCTTCCCGGGGGACAGTTAGCACCAGCAGTCCAGCACATTTTGAATTCAGACATCTGCATTTCTCCCCCTTCAGCAAAGGATATCTGTGCCTTAGGTTTGGCAAGCATATCTCGGCCCAGAAGAGGAATAGGGCATTCAGGCATAATAGGAATTGGTGCATTATCTTTCGTCCCCCTAATTCACACATGCGGTTTTGTAGAAAAGGTTTCATGGCTCTAGCACCGGTAGCTCCAACAATGGTGACAGCTCGACAGGACAAAGGAGCCACTGGCTTTGCCACTACTGAATGCTCAGCTCCTGTATCCACCATAAAGTCCATATATTGGTCCCCAATTTTCAAACTGACCATAGGCTCCTGGGGACCCAGGGAAAACTTGGAGCCCGGTCTGGCCTAGTCTTCTTCCATGCCATAGCCCTCCACGGCTGCCATTCCCTCAATAGCTTCTTCCTTTTCTTGTTGAAACTGTGCTCGGCTCATCCCTCCATGACTCTGGAATCGCCCTCCCGTTCTCCAGGTGCTCCCTCCTCCCCTCCGGGAGGCAGGTTCTACTTGCGGGCATTCATTCTTCCAATGTCCTTCTTCCCTACAATAGGCGCACTGATTCACGCCCAGTGAGGGCTGGTCACTCCCACGGCCCCTTCCACATCCTCTAGCTCTTCTATTAGGAAAACCTCCTCCACGTCGTTCAACTAAAGCGGCAGCAAGAAGATCTGCCTTCTTCTTCATTTTTCGTTCACTTTCTCTTTGTCTTTCATTATCATGATTCACAAACACTTTCTGGGCAACTTCCATTAACTGTGCTGTATTCATGCCCGCAAAGCCATTCATTTTCTGCAGTTTTCGCTTAATATTTCCCTGGGACTGACTTACAAAGGCTGCATTACCATGCGCAAGTTCTCTGGAGCTGCTGGGTCATAAGGGGAATATAGTCTATAAGCTTCAGACAATCGCTCATGAAAGGCTGCTGGGCTCTCATTTGGACCCTGGATAACTTCTGATACTTTCCCAATTTTCATTGCTTTCTGGCCTCCCTTTCTCAGACTTTGCAACAAAGCTTGGCGGAAACGGGTCAAGACTTTTGCCCCCCTTTCATCGTTCGGATCCCATTTAGGATCTTCATTTGGGAAAGCCGCGGCGGCTGCTTGCTGGTGGTCTATTTCTCCTCCTTCTGCTATGGGATTTTCTGCTAGCCAACGTATAGATGCTTGCACCACTCGTGCTCGCTCCTCAGTAGTAAAAAGAGTGGACAAAAGCTGGCGGCAATCCGCCCAGGTAGGCTGATGGGTTTGCATAATACTGCTGATTAATTCAGTCAAGTCTTGGGGCTTGTCAGTATAGGATGCATAATGCGTTTACCAATTTAATAAATCAGTTGTGGAAAAAGGTACATAAATCAAGCTGGTTGGTCCCAGCGTCATCTGGCCCCCTTCACCTATCACAGGCGGGCCCGGGCACCTGACGTAATGGCATTAGGCGGCCATCTTTCTTCTGGGCAGTCGCACGTCTTAGATCGTACTTCTGGGTATGGGCCTCATCAGTGGGTGAACCGGACTGGCGGACGAATCTCCGCTTTCAATTTCATCGGTGGACGATGGTCCTCCTGAAGTACTCTGGCTAGACTTGGGACTTTCAGGCGGGGGAGGGTGCTCTCCCTCCTGCCATGAAGGTGACTGGATAACCCTAGCATCAGGCCCTGCCGCAGATAAAGGCGGGGCTGAGGGGACTAGCCTATATGGATACTGAGACAGGCGACTTAAGGGATCTGGAGACTCTGAGGCAGAATAAACAGGCAGTTTCCCTCCCTGAAACCTCCGGGTTCCCTTAGTAGTTGCCACTAATATTCTGCACTGTTCCTCATGGCAACGCCTCATCCAGGAGGGCTGCTTCTCACATACACTTAACCAGGAGTCTATATAGGGAAACTGATCAGGATGAGCTTTTCGTACAACCTGATGAACTAAGGAGATAGTACTTACGTTAAAAGTGCCCTCCCTGGGCCATGAAGCGACTAACATGAGCCACTCCCTTTCACATAACATTCCTAATCGGGATGGAGACATTTTAATTCCATAGTCTCCGGTAAATCCCTTACTGAAATTCCTGATCATACACTTTAACGGAGTTTGCTTGGACTCCGTCCCTCCCATCTTAACAAATGTGCGCGCAACAACAAACAATAGGAAAAGGGGGTTCGGGCTGCAGGTAAGGGGTCCGTACAGCCCTGGAAACAAATAGGTAGACAGAACACCAAACGCTTTCTCCTTTTCGCGACCTGGGCGCAGTCGCCTGGCCAGGAACTGCGCTACTCAGGAGTCTGCTCTCACTTGGCCTGTATTGCAAGACCTCTCAATCTCACAACACACAGACAAACATGCTAGCAATTCCCAAATTCCCAGGCCAGACTGACTGAACCACGATTAACCAAAAGGGTCGGTGGGTTCCCCCCGAGCATACTCATGCAGGGGTACTAGGACCGCCCAGAGAGGTGATCAAGCTCTCGTTTACCAAATAATTCCCAAACTGACTGACTGAATATCAAAGAAAACTTCTACGCACCGGATCCAGTCAAAACCAAAGCCACATCAGCTCATGGATTGAATCCTGGACTCCCCTCGGGTTCGAAGGTGTTGGCCAGCTGGACCCGGTGATCCGCCGAGGCCAGGTGGAACCCTCTCTGATACAATAGGACCGGTGGCGCCAGAGAATCCCCCCGTATTGGTTCCAACTGGGCCAAACCTGGAGGCGAGAAGTCGTGGTATATTTACTTGAATACCATCCCCCACTCACACGGTCCCATCTGGGTCACCAGAACTATGTAGCAGCGGAGTGTATGCAACCAAATAATACCAGGAGTCACTTCAGGATCCAAGCCAATTTATTGTGCACAAGGCTCAGAGAAATCAAGCTTCAAAACAGACTGAGCAAGCTTAAACAGGAACAAATTCATTATATACTTTTTCTAACAGTTTGATACACACAAGCTCTCTATTGGTCCCAATGCCCCCCCCCCCCCTTACATTTATCCAATCAGGGACCTTGTCTGGGCCTTTTTCCTTATTCCCCCTTCTCAATACAGCTGAACAAAGGGCATATTAAAAGTCTTAGTTACATTTTTACTTCAAGGACATCTCTAGCCAAAGGAATGTGAAAGTATCTTAATGAGAAATGTTTTATAGCAGAAGGTGTTGAAAGACATTATGCAGACTCTGCAATAAGCAGATTTCTCTAACTTGCAATTCTGATTCTTAGCAGCACTACTAAAACGTAGGGGGTTTAAAATCCAAGCCTAACTTACAGGCCCATCATATTTACAGGTCATAGCATACAGCTTATAGGCCATAGCCTATCAGTCTTAGTCAGAAAGATGTCTAAATTGTCTAGGTATTTTTTAGCATTTAGCTCTACAGCTTGCCAGTGCTTTCCCCTCACCGTGCAGAGTAAGTATTAGGTTCCAGCCAATGTAAAGGCTGCACTAATCACAGGAAGGATGGGCTGATTTTCTGCACAGGGTCTGGGAGAAAGTAAGTGGAATAAGTGGGTTTCTTGGTGGGGTGAGTGGGGTTGCTGAGAAAGGGTAGTAATGTAAGAGGAATAGGGTAAAGTGTGAGGAGGCTATTGCAGGCTGAGAAAAAGAACTGGTAGCAAAAGCAAGAACTGGGGACATTGAAGTATTTATTTATTTATTTACATTCTCTTCTATACCGCGCTATTCAAATCAGTGCGGTTTACATACAACAGAACCATATACTAAGCAGTCGGGCTGCATTGTATTTACAATGAACAGGAACTACAACTTGGACATAACTGGGGTAACTATCTACAAAGTATATACACTAGTAACAGTCTGAACCTCCTAATATTTACATGGAGTGGTGTTGGTGGGGTTAGGCCCTGGAGAGGAAGTAGAGGAGTACAGAAGCAGTACAGCACCAGTAAACAGTCAGACAGAATCTGTCTGTCTGAAAAGTGCCAGTGTGCATGTGTGTACCTGATTTGGGGGGTAGGGGTGGATGAATGCATGTGCATGTATGTATGACTGAAGTACAACAGAGTGCATTCATGTGCATATGTTTCTGTCTCTCTGATGGAAATAGTCTCCTATAAATAGAGTGTCCCTATGAAAATTTCAGCTGGAGTGGAGAAGTCCACTGGTACAAATGTGGCGGAGTGTAGGAGTGGGACACGTGTTTTAAATCGGGGACATTTAGGCATCCCATACGATTCCAGGGATGAATCCTTAAAATACAGGACTGTCCCCTATAATACTGGATAGTTGGTCACTTTACACTAATACTTCTTCTCTTTATTCCTTCAAGCATGAACGTAAAAACTGCAATACTGTGTCTTGTTTCCAATAGTGGCCAATCCAGGTCATAGTACCTAACATATCCCAAAAGTAGCCAGTTCTATGAGAGGTATCCTTAGGTCTTCCAGGTGAGATGCTTCAGGGAAGCCAACCCGAGGGGTTCATACAGCGGTTTCATGAGTTCAGAAAGGACAACATTGAGATCCCACTCTGGAGGCTTGAGCGTGGGTTTGGTGTTCATTCAACTCTTCATGAAACAACTCCCAGAACACCACTCAATTCAATAAATCAACTAGTTAAAGTATTCCCAAGATGCATAGAATAAAAGCCAACTAAGGCTTAAACCCACCAAACACTCAAAAACTAACACTATTTATATTGTAATGGAATACAAAAATTTATTAAAAAGGAGAAAAAGCCTCAGGGAATAACTTGTCTCGCCATGCAGCAACATATAGGCCCCCAGGGGATCCAGTGAGCTTCACATCACAGGCTCCAAAAAACTCATTCCATATATATATATATATTCTATAACAGGAGGCTATTGTTGAAGCGCTTGAAAAACGCCCCCTAGTTTACTTCATTAAATCATATTTTATCCCAAAACTTTACTAAAGACTCAAACCTGTTACTTCAAAGCTCAATTTCAATCGCTGAGTTGATAGTCACCAGAACCTATAAAAAATAAAACAGAACTAATCAATGGAAACTCCAAGCCCAACTAAACATAGCGCACACATTCACTTATCTGAAGGCAGCAGACACCGGACTGCAAAAATGGCTCCAAGGAGATACCGGCTGAAGGTCCCACGTTGATAATCTTACAGCCGGTCACTAGAATCTTTTCTTCATAGCCCTTTTCCTTCTTGCCCAGCTGTTCATTTTCTTGCCCGACAAATATTTTCGTTTCGCCTGGCGGCTTCCTCAGGAGCAAGCTGACTTAAGTACATTGTATTTGGTCTTGCCCTCGCATTGTATTATCTTGGAATGCAATATTTCAGAGCCTTTCTGCCATGTTGCACACTGATTTATGCCCTGGTCCTGCCATGTTTGTTGAACTACTGGTATGATCTTGAGCTGGGTGAGTGGACAGTGATTCTCTTTTTAAGAAAAGCATGTTTAGTGGCAAAGCACTGTTTAATATTGTTTTAGATTGATGCTCAGCCTCTGAGTTTGGAGGTGTAGTGAGTGCAGATGCATTATCTCCTGCACATGGAGCTGTTGCCTGTGACGGTGTCTGTCTGAAGAGGTGGAGGGCCTTTCTGAGGATCTTGCATCCCTTCTGATGACTTAACACCAAGGCAGCATAGTGAGCTCCTAAATTCTTTGCATGTCCAGCTGAGGGAGGGAGGGAGTATTTTTTCTTTTTGAGGGAAATGTTTGGAGGATTGGTGTTTTCCTTGATTACAGATGCTTTTGCTGTATAGAGCAGTGCATAATGTTAGTATTGTTAATATAAGTAAAAAAAAAAAAGAAAAATTTATACTAAAAAAAAAGTAAAGGAAAGCATGCAGAGCACATGCCATGTTATTCTTTCCATCCCCTCTGAGTGTGCCTACTTGTATGTGTGCCTATATCTCTGAAACAAAAGCACCAAACCTGGTTGCAAAAATTAATATACCCTAAAATACAACCTATTCACCTTAAAAGGTTGAAAACACACTCTATTTCATACACGTATTATAACTTTACTCTAGACCACGGGTGGGCAATTCCGGCCCTCGTGCACCACAATTCAGCCTGGTTTTCATGATGTCCCTAAAGAATATTCATGAGATCTATTTGCATCCACTGCCTTCCATTGTATGGAAATAGGCCCATGAATATTCATTAGGGATATCATGAAAACCAGGCTGGATTGTGGTGCACGAGGGCCGGAATTGCCCACCCCTGCTCTAGACAATTGTTTATAAGGTGTTAATTAAATATTGCACTACTATAAGGTGTAAAGTAACTATTACACCACTTATACCAACAACTTTGCACTGTAAACAATAATTTACTAAATCTCAATTAAATATTACATTTTTATGACCACGGACCATGGTTTCGCCATTCTGGCTTCATCGGGGAATATCAAATCCTCCAAACAGGTTAACTGTATGCAACTCACTTCACCACAAGACAAGCAGCTGTGTTCATTACAATCTGAAGAGGGTGAATGACATTGCTGGGAAGGCCTTGAAGTATAAGATTACAAAAATCCAGGTGAGGAAAAATGAGAGCCTGTACAACAGAATGAAAGTCATGCTGATCTAGAAGCAGACTTAGGTGTTGGATGTTCCTGAGGTTATAATAGATGGTTCTTGCAGCGAGGTTCACATGAGAAGCAAAGGAGAAATGTCAGTCTAAGATTATACCGAGATAACGTATTTCAGATTTTACTTGTAGTAGCTCCTATAGTAATGAAAGGTGGTGGGGTAAGATATAGAGGACCTCATATTTTTTACAAGTGATAGAAAATTTCTGTTCTGGGAGCCAATGGGTGACATCAGTAAAAATTTTCCTAGTGATGAAATAGCTGGATCATTGGTGTCAATAGGGGACTACAACATGACATCATCAGCGTATAAATCATATAGTACATTATGCTTTGATATGATTGAGCATATTGGTTGGAGGAACAGATTGAATAATAGAGATAAGGCAGAACCCTGTAGGACTCCTTGTTGCTGAATGTAAGTGGAAGACATCTCAGAGCCAATTTTGACTTGTAGTTTCCGATCTGTGAGGTAGGATTTAAACCAACTCAAAGTGGAGACTCTTAAGCCCGGAGTGTATAGACACTTAATAAGCAAAATCATGAGGGATAGAGTCAAAAGCTGCCTTTATGTCTATAAAAATGAGGATAAATCCTGCATTGGGTTTATCTAAACGCTTAACAATATTGTCAGTTAAGGCTGTTAGTAAAATTTCAACAGCATGCTGTGGCCTAAAAGAATATTACTGAAGATCAAGAAGGAAATGAGTGTCAATATAGTCCTGAAGAGGGGGGCTCAGGGTACCAAATTGTGGGAGTAGGACCCACTAGCTGAAGAATAGGCATCCTCGCCTTCTTGACTAGTCTAATAGTGGCCATTTTCAGATCACTTGGCATGTAACTCTGGGATAAAGATAAATTGGTGATTCTGAGAAGTGTATCTAGTAATTCTTTGCGAGCAGTTTTAATCCACTTTACTGGGCATGGATCCAATGGGGAATTAGTAGTGTTGATACTTTGAATGATTTTCTCAAGGTGCTTGAAAGAGATAGGCATAAACGAATTTCAAAGATGTTGAGAGCTGGAGGAGTAGAATCTGATTGGAGTGCAGAGGGCAGTGTTTGTTCATTTTGAAGAGATGTCAGGGTTTGAAAGTGATCAGCTAGCACTTGCGGAGTAATGGTTAGATCTTTGTGCTGTAAAAGGTCTCTAGCCAAGGTTTTGACTAGTTTAAAGAGTTCTCTGGGACGGATCAATGAAGATTGTATGAGTTTGGAGTAATATAATATAGTATAACTAGTCTTTTTTCATGTTGTTAGTGGTTATTTGATCAATGCGAAGGTCAGTCATATAAGCTTTATGATCATTTATTGATTTGGTATGTCTCCATTTTTGCTCTTTAATTCTAAGATTAGATTTCATAGATTTTAATTGGGTGTTGTACCATGGTGCAGTTCTCCACTTATTATAAGGTTATGGCTCATAAGGCATAATGGCGACGTTACTGATGGAGATGTTCCAGGTCCGAATGAATGATTCAAGATCATCAGATGTGTTCTGCATGTGCGGCAAGATTTTATTCAAAAATAAATCTTTGTCTAAATGATGGTATCTGTGGGTAATGGGCTTTAGATGTGGTTGAATTAAGAGATTCAAGTGGGAGATAGAAGTTAACTAGTAAATGATCAGACCAGGGCACAGTTAGAAAAGTGGGTGCTGAAATCATGTTGCAAGATAGGATGTGTTTGGGCACAAACAATAAATCAAGAATGTTTCCTTTAATATGAGTAGAACGATTGATTTGTACACAACCTAATACCTCTACAGCATTTATGAAGGTCACTGAGGTATTACTTTACCACTAGGAGGCCATGTATATAGTTTTTTTTAGTGCCATCAAGTCAGTGCTGACTCCTAGCAACCCAGCTGCCTCTGCGTTTTCAGGCCTTTTCTTCCGAGGCAATGGAGGGTAAAGTGACTTGCCCAAGATCACAAGGAGTGCCAGTGGGAATTGATCTTCTGGGTACTAGACAGTTGCTCTAACCACTAGACTACTCTTCCACTCCTAAACCAAGGATGTAAAAATAAATCGGCTAGAGGGGAGAGATTGAGAAAGCATGCCAGCTAAAGAGGAGACTGAAAGGTGACATTTTACTTACCAGATAATGTCCTTTCCTTGAGTCCTGCTAGAATAGCCCAGATAAGTGGGTTGTGTTCCCCTACCAGCAGATTGAAGGAGACAGAGAACCAATGAAATGCCAAGGTTTTAATGACATCATTCCCATGCCTCTATCCACCTCAGCCACCAAAGGTCTCTCCAGTATTCATCCCAAAGCATATGGTAGAACATGGCAAGCTTCACAAAACCTCAGGTTGGGCATCAATAAGTAATCAAACAGTAGAGACCTATGTACAGGAAAGCATAAACAGAAGGCTGTTCATAGAAGATGAACCTGCAAAACAAAAAATATAAAAATCGTATAGGACCCAAGAGTACCACCACAGAAGAACAGAGTAAACACAGTTCCAGGGGGCGGGTCCTGGACTGGTCTAGTAGGGATCAAAGAATGGAATTATCTGGTAACAGAGACAGCATCTTGGCCACCTCAGGAGCCAGCTGCTGTGCATCGCACCAGCACTCAAAACACCAGACACACATTTATGCCAGGTTAGTAGACCTTCTCCAGGCTCTGAACAGAGTGGAAAACTACAGCCGGAGAATAGCCTGTAAGCACTAACCATCTCCTTACAGGAGCCAAGACATAAGCGAGAAGGAAGCCAGGTCATCCAGGACAAGGGTCCCTGACACAGTAGGTCCTGAGATGGAGGCAAATAAAAGGTGGCATTTGCAGGAGCCACATCAGATCTTCGAATCACGCTCTCAATGGCCAATCCAGCGCCACCCAAATAATCCTTCTCAGGTGGAGCTCCATTTGCAGAGCCAATTGCCACACCAGGGGCCACAGAGGAAACACACATAGCAGGTGCTGACTTGGTCAAAGTTGAGCCCAGGCACCGATGCCCTCAGACCCTGTCTCTGAGCGGTGACTGAAGAAACAGCATACTTTGGAATTGGAGTGGGTCACCATCATATCCCTCTCCGGGTGACTCCAGTGGTGCAGAAACAACTACAGTACATACAGTACCTGAATGTAACCCTTAACCGCCTAGCTGCTACCCGCTATAGGTGGTATTATCAAGTAAAATAAAATATAACTAAATAAAATAAACTAGAAGTGAAACACTTCCTTACTCAACTTCCTTGCTCCTGGAACCAGAGAATGCCAGCTGAGAAAATCTGTTTCTATAGTAGCCACCCTGGCAGTGTGAAGAGCTGTCAAAAGAGGTTCTTTGCTGCCTAGGCAAACAGGAGAGCCATCTTCAGGGCTACCCCAGCACTCCTCGTGCTGCCTTGCTGATTGACATAAGCTATCACCGTGGCATTGTCTGAGAACACTCAAATCGCCTGGCCCTCGACCGGGGCAGGTAATGCAGATGAGCCAACCTAAAGACCCTTGGATTAAGGCAGTTGATGGACCACACCACTTCCCTGTGGTTCCAATGACCCTGGGCCATTCGACTTTGGCAATGGGCTCCACAGCCTGAAAGACTGAATCCACGAGCAATTGCCCAGTGGTATACCCTTCCTCAGAAGACTGGGCTGCTGCCACTACCACAGGCCAGCCATCATCATTGGGAGCAGAAGCCTGAGTTCAAGCTTGAACTGCTGAGAACTCGGAGACCAACAAGTCAGCAAAGACCATTAGAGAGGCCACATAAAAGCGCGCTCCCATGGCACCATCTTGATTATCACCACCATCAATCCAAGGCGCTGAAGATAATCCCAGATTCTGGGAGCCTGCTGTGAACAGAACAGCACCAGGCAATCCAACAGCCCTTTGACATTCTTCTTTGGCAGGAAGACTGCCCACTTGAGAATCACTGTGCTCCCAGGAACTCCAGTGACTGGGAATGCAACAACTGGCTCTTTTCCCTAATTCATCACCCAGCCTAGGCTCATAAGAAGGACACCTCTCGACAAGCTACCTGAGACATCACTGAAACAGAATGGGCTTGGATGAGCCAGTAGCCCAGATATGGGTGTTCAAAAGTCCCTGGGCACCATATCACCGCAGCCACTAGAACCATGACCTTGGAGACCATCCTGGGGGCAGTGGAGAGTCCAAATGGAAAGACGGGGGACTGAAGGGGAGAGTGAAGTGTGGCAAAACACAGATACTTTGCTGATCCTCCTGGATTGGGATATGAAAATATGTCTCGATCAAATTCAGTGATGCTAGGAATTTCCCTTGGTGCACTGCTCGAACAATGGATTGCAAAGTTTCCATCCAGAAGCACATGACACGCAAGTGCTCGTTGACACCCTTGAGGTCCAGAATGGGCTGGAATGCTCCTTACATATCAGCACCATGAAACAGATGGAATGCCTGTCCTTGCTTCACTCATTCAGGGGAATGGCTGGGACCGGCTCATTGCATTCTAGGACATAGCTGTACTGAATGGGGACTAGCACCTGGTGTTCCTTGATGTCCCAGGCCAATTCCTGAGAGAAGAGGCAAAGCCTGTCCCCTACCACAGAAAATAAGGAATGAGCCCTCAAAGCTTCATTGTGCAGCCTGGGAGGGTCCTCCTCTGGGCCCAAGCGCTCCACAGAGACTGAGAACAAACCCAAAGTTCATAAGCAGAGGGGCAGAAAAGCTTTCCAGGCCAGTAAAGACAGGATTCCAACACCCCTGGGAGTCTGACCAACGCGCCTGTGAGGAGCGGATGGAGGCTGATGGAAAAGGAGGCTCTGCCCACTTCACAGGCCCCTTGGACCTGTCCTTGGAAGGTGGAAAGACTGCATTTTGCCCAGGTCCTTCACTAGCTTCTCCATTTCAGAACAAAGCATCCCTCTAAGGCCAGATGGGCAACAGAGCTTTGAAAGATAAATCTGCTGCCCCATGTCAGCGCCAAGTCAATGCCATGCCACCATTGACGTGGCACAATCCCTGGCCCCTAGACACACCAGGCCACACATGGCATCAGAAAAGAAGGCCGTAGGCAACTCCAAAAGAGAGGTAGAATCATCCAGCGGAAGAGACTAAATCCACTGGAACAGAGCTTGAGATTTCAGGCCTGCAATACCGCCAACTGAAGAATAGCAGCCACCTCAGTGAACTGGTTCTTCAGCACAAATCCATCTTTCGGCCCAGAGTATTCTTCCACGGGAATGATGGTCCGACTGGTAACTGCCATGCCATGATTTGCTATTATCCACCATGGAAATAGCAAATCGTGCCATCTTCTTATACACCCTTAGCCCCTAGACGGGGAGTTAGGGAATCCCACTCCAACCAGAAAAAGGCCCTTGAGCACCTCTGGGAATTGGAAGTCAGTAGTGGATTTCCGCACTCCTTGCAGGATTGGATGCATCTTTGGTTCCTGCTCCATATGTCTGGAGCATCCGCCAAGCCCTAAGTAATAGAACCTGGAAATCAATGCCTACAGTTCCTCCTCCTAAAACAGGCAGGTCACATTGGCCTCTTTACAGTCCTCTAAAGGTGAGAGTACTTCTTTGTGCACATCAGAGCCCTGTACTCATGTATAATTCTAAGAATGTATTATAGTTCAATGTTACAATGTTCCTCTGTTAGCTCACTAATCATAACTATCTTATAATAGCGCGGTATATAAGAATGGATAAATAAATACATAAATAAATAAATAATATTATAATTATTAGAAGGTTCTATGTAAAGCCCTCTTGGCTATTTTTGTTCTCATGTAAACCGCTTAGACTTGGAGATAAAGCGGTATAGAAAACTGCTAAATAAAATAAAATAAATACCAAGATATCTGAATCCAAGTCACTGTCCAAATCTTGAACAGATCTCAGCTGATTCCTACCTCCAAGGGTGGTGCCCCTCAACGAGGATGCTTAGCCAAAGGCAGACATACAGGTCTTCCACTCTCAGCTTGCTCATGAGACTGTGTCCAGGGGCACCCAAAGGTCAGAGGGTCTGAATTTCCACGCCAGAAGGACCAGCCTGCTGTAAAAAGGAAAGGAAGTCCAGGGTGGACAATCTGGAGTCTGGAAGCTCTCCTCTCAAAAATGATCCCCATAACCAGGAGGCATAGCCATTGCAGACCCCCTAGAGTATGAGTGGCGGCTCACAGCATTGTCGCCGGAGCCTCCGGCCAGCTGGATATCCTTACTCATAGCGCCATCTGTCACCTTCAGCCCTGAGGCAGGCAAGGATGGACTAACTGCCTCCTCTGGCAAAAGGGGGAGGCCTTCCAAGAACAATGACTCAGAAGCTGCCACGCAAGAAAGCATAGTTACTCACTAGTAACAGGTGTTCTCTGGGGACAGCAGGAATCAGTCCATACATATGTGTGACGTTGGCACCGATGGAGCCCCGCAGAAGTATCTCCTCAGCTTTCAAAGAAAGCCTTAGGGAGATGCACCACACATGCGTGGTCCCCTTCCCGACCAAGGGTGCCATTTTGCCTCAGTCTAATGACATAGCTAAGACGGCAAAAAGAAAAATAAAATATGGTAAAGGAGCAACTCCAAGGGGAGGAGGGAGAGTTGTGAGGACTTATTCCTGCTGTCCCAGAGAACACCTGTAATAGGTGAGTAACTATGCTTTCTCCAGGAACAAGCAGGAAGTCAGTCCTCACATCTGGGACTCCCCAGCTACAAGGCTACCGAGAACCTGTAAAAATGCAATGGCGACCTGCAAAGGGTGAGCCGTGATCAGCAGCAGTGGAGTCCCTACTGAGGGTCTCACAAGATCCAAGTTTCCAGCAAAGAACCAGCACTCTGGTAGCCTGAACACAGAAGGGTCAGAGGGCAGGAGTTGTCTAGACCCTGAAGAGGTTATGGAGTATGGCCTGGCTGAAGGCATTGTCCCATCAGAACTCCCTCTCCAGGCAGTAGTAAGCTGTGAAGGTATGAACCAAAGACCAGGTAATGGCCCGACAGATTTCTATCATGGGGATGGAACACTGATTCGCCACGGAAGTAGCCATGGCTAAGATGCAGTGCACTGTGACCTTCAGTTCCAGTGAAATCCCCACCTGCTCATAGGTGAGGGGTAATGCAGTCCACCACCCAAGCAGACAGAGTTCGCTTAGTCACTAGGAGCCCTAGACAACAGGGGTCATAGAATACAAAAAGCCAAGGTGCTTTGTGGTGGCCCTGAGTCCATTGCAGATAGAAGGACAGGGTCTTTTTACAATCCAGAGTATGGAGAATGGCCTCCGCCCTGATAACGTGAGGCCTCAGAAAGAAGGTGAGGCGCACCATCTCCTGACTGAGGTGGAATGGGGATACCACCTTCAGCAGAAACTTTGGGTGTGTGTGGAGCACCACCCTCTACTTGTAGAACCTCGTGTAGGGGGGTTCTGCTATCAGAGCCTGGAGCTTGCTGAATCTGCAAACTGATGTGAGTGCTATAAGGAAGATGACCTTCCAGGAGAGGTACCTCAAGTAGCAGGTAGCCAGAGGCTAAACAGCAGCTTAGTGAGCTGTGAGAGTACTACATTGAGATCCCACTCTGCCGCTGGAGGACGGACGGGGGAGGTTTGGATAGCACGAGGCCCCGCAAGAACCGACACAAAGTGCTGAGCCAAGAGGGGCTTGCCTTCAACTGAATGGTGGTGCGCTGCAATAGCCCTCATGTGCACTTGACCAAGTTGGGCTTTAGTCCCACCTGTGACAGATGGAGCAGGTACTGGAGTACCACCTGTACCACCATGCAGGAGAACAGGTTCCCCTGTCTTTTGGTACACCACACCGAGAATCAGCACCACTTAAAGGCATATGCCCTTCTTGTGGAAGCCTTATGAGAGGCTGGAAGACTCTTTCAGCAGCCAAGCCATGAGTGACAAGGACCCCAGGTTGGGGTGTAGGAAAGAACCCTGCTCCTGTGAGAGCAGTATCAGGGCTTGGTCCAGGGGAATTGGCGATGCTGCTGACAGGGAGAGAAGCAGCAGGAATCAGGGTTGCCTGGGCTACCAGGGAGCTATCAGTATTAATGATGCCCTGTTGCGCTAGATCTTGAATAAGGTCTTGGCGACCAGAGGTGTTGGTGGGAAGGCATACCAGATGCCTTCTGTCCATGGAATGAGGAATGCATCTGCTGCCACCTGGGATGGGTCCAGCTGGCAGGAGCAGAAATGGGGCAACTGTATGTTGTCCGGGCTGGTGAACAAGTCCACCAGGGGGATGGCCCCAGAGTGAAAACAGCCAGGCAGCTACTTCAGGATCCAGGCACCACTTGTGTGGCTTGAGGACTCTGCTCATCTTGTCCACCAGGGCATTATCTTAGCCCGGGAGGTAGACTGCTCTTAGGAACATCCCTCTGTGTGCTGGCAGAGGGAGTATCACCCCTTGCCCCCTTGTTTGTTCATGTAGAATATTGTGACCTGGTTGTCGGTCTGGACCAGCACCGACTGATGCTGCAGGCGGTGGGTGAAGGCTCGGATGGCCAGGAAGATTGCCCAGAGCTCCAGAAGATTAATTTGTAGCTGGGATTGCATATGCAGGCCCTCAGAATGTGCTCCCCAACCCAGTATGGTGGCGTCTGTGGTGACGACCCTCTGGGGGGTGGATGTCTGGAAGAGCATCCCAGCCTGAAGGTAACAAGGGGTTTGCCACCATCCAAGGGAGTCTGTCAGTTGGTGGGTCACTCTCACCCTGAGAGCGGAGGCACCACTGAGCTGCTCTCATGTGAAGTCGGGCATATGGGGTGACATGAACTATGGAGGCCATGTGGCCCAACAGGCAGAGGAGAAGCTGGGCAGGAAGTGCCCGGCATCGGTGCACCTCTGCAACTAGCCCCCTGAAGCATTCTGACCTCTCTTGAGGGAGAAAGGCTTTGGCTTGGAGGGTGTCTAGCTGAGCCCCTATAAAGTCCAGATGTTGAGCCAGAGTGAGTTGGGACTTGGGGTAGTTGATGAAACCCAGATGCTTCAGGTGTGCCCAGTGGTGCATTGCGCCTCTGCAGCTGTGCTTCCCTTTATGAGCCAGTCATCCAGATAAGGGAAGACGAAGGCCCCTTGGAGCAAGAGGTGGGCTGCGACCACCATCGGGCACTTGGTGAAGACCCTTGCTGATGAGGCCAGCTCGAAGGGCAGCACCCTGTATTGGTAGTGCTCTCCTCCCAACATGAACTGGAGGTATTTTCTGTGGCTGGGATGCATCAGGATGTGTGTGTAGGCATCCTTTGGGTCTAAGGAACATAGCAAATCTCCCTGCTGGAGGAATGGCAGCAGTGTTCCAAGGGAAAGCATCTTGAACTTCTTCCTTACCAGAAACCCATTCAGCTCCCGCAGATCCAGGGTGGGCCTGAGGCCCCCTGTCCTCTTGGGGACAAGGAAATACCTGGAGTAGAAGCCGGTGCCCCAGAGATGTTTTGGCACTGGCTCCACCTCTTTGTCCCAGAGTAGGCCTGCAAGCTTGGAAGGAGCAGGGTCTGGTGAAGGAGAGGTTTAATGGGCTCTCCTGGGAAGTACAAGGGTGGTGCCTGCTGTAGGTGGAGGAGGTAGCCTTCCCTGACCACTTGTAACATTCAAGTATTGGTAGTGATGGCAGATCACCTGCAGTGGACCTCCTGGGGGAGGGGAGGTCATGTCCAGGAAGTCAAAAGATCCCCCCAGCCTGGGCCAGGGCCGGAATCTGGGACTTAGGGGTTTCTTGCTTACGGGGGGGCCATACCCCTGTCCTTTGTGCTGTTTTGGCATTGCTGAGGACCGAGAAGGCCTGAAATTGCAAGGTATTGCCCCCCCCCCCTTCTTCCCCGAGGCCTTTTTATGGGGCTGCACCTTGGTCTTCGAGAAAGTCTGATTCTCATTAGGAATTCAGTCTCTTTCTCTGCAGCTTTGTCTGCCATGGGTTTCCTGGTTCCTTCCAATGCTGGGGACATCAATGAGTTTGTCCTGAACTCATTGTTCTAGGTCAGATGTGGATCTTCCTCAGCCTCGGTCTCGATGGTGAGAGCCTTAGCCATATCCCACACAAAGTCAAGGAAGACAACATCCTCAGGTGGGAAGAGGCATTGCAACACCAGAGGAGATGGGTCTGAAGGCACGTCTCTGTTCACCGAGTGTCTAGGGATCCTCATCTTCAGTCTCCCATTTGGACTCAAAGTCTGAGTATGAGTCTGAGGCTCCTGATCACTATGGTCAAGGTACCAGGAAGGAACTGGTATGCATACTGGACAGAAATGTATCAAAAACAATCACACTTTTTCCAGAGGAAACTGGACAGATGTCCGGAAGGCTCTATGGAAAAAAAGAAAATGAGGCAAAATGGCACCCTTGGGCAGGAAGAGGACCACGCATGCATGGAGAATTTCCCAAAGGCTTTCTTTGAAAGTTGGGGTGATGCTTCCACGGGGGCTCCATTGGTGCCAAAGTCACCCATATGTGAGGATTGACTTCCTACTTGTTCCCAGAGAAGAGCAAAGTCCAGAATCCAGAGATGAGTCACCTCATTTGCTTCTCTGGAAGAAGACAGAGAGTTAAGGTAAGTATCACAACAGCACATGCTAAGGCCATGGTGGCCCAAAGGGCATTGGTTAATTGTGCTTTTACTGCAATGCGAGTTACAGGCGCTAGGATAAGTATGCATGGTGGAGCCAATTGGGCAGAATGTGCACTAAGACCGTGCCCACAATAGGTAAAAACACTACTAATGCAGGAAATCCCCACACCATGCCAATGGCCGCCAACGGTCCACCTCAAATTGTATCCCAGGCAGACAGAATCGGGAGCCCGCAACAAGAACAAGCCTTGGTACTCACCCACTGAGAGCCCCAGGCAGAGGATCCATGTTGGGCTCAGCTCTACTCCCCTGAAACTGTTTCATTGGCTTTGCAGCACTGCAGGCAGATCTTCAAGAGACAGCAGGAGGGATAGAGGAGGAAAGAAGGGGGTTGAGATTGTGTGAGGCTGCTGCACTCTTGCAGATTCTTTCAATTTCTGGCTGCTCAACAAGCTCTTATCATGATAAGCATGTGGAGTTGAACCAATTTTCCCTCCTCTTATGGCTACTGAAAAGACCGCAGTCTAGTGGAACCTCTCAAGTCACCATCAAGGTGATCATTCATGAGCATTTAAATCAGTCTTTTCTTCTCAATCTTCAGATTTTCTTCAGTGTGGAGAAAATCCATCTACCATCTGCTGAAGACAAAGAAATACTGAAGAGACCTCTGGTGGTTGAGGCGGATAGAGGCATGGGAGTAATGTTATTGAAGCCTGGGCTTTTCATTGGTTCTTTGTCACCACCAACCTGCTCGTAGGGGAACAATCCACTCGTCTAGACCAGTCTAGCAGGATGATATGGAAAGGGGGATTGACTGAAAAGGAATGATAGAAGGGATCAGGGATCAACTGGAGGGGGACAGTTTAAAGAAGGTATTAATTATAGGAGGGAGATTACAAAGAAATTGAGATTTTAGGGCTTTAGGAGAAGTAGAAAGGGGGACTGAGCTCCTCTCCTCCCACCTTAAATAATTTGGTTTGGTCCTCATATGGAATCCTGAAGACCTTCACATGCTTAATGGGATCATGCCAGCTAAATGTTTGGAAAGTTCTGCTCTAATATGTATAATGTATTAACTGAACATCTGTCACACAATATGCTTTTCTCTATTTGCCAGTTCACAACTACAATGAGATTTTGCTTCATGTGCTTTTTGAAATGAGCAGGATGTAACCTGAAACTTGCAGGCTAAGATCAGTGTCAAGGAAGAAAATGAACTATAAAGAAATGAAGGAAGTGCCAGCCCAATGGTCCTAAGGCAGTAGTTCTCAACCCAGTCCTCGGGACACATCTAGCCAGTCATATTATCAGGAAAATCACAATGAATATGCATGAGCAAGATATGCCTACAAATGGAGGCAGTGCATGCAAATCTTGCTCATGCATATTCATTGTGATTATCCAGAAACCTGACTAGCTAGGTGTGTCCCAAGAACAAGATTGAGAACCGCTGCCCTAAGAGAGTGCATGCAGGAGACCGAAAGTTGCTGTTGCATCTTTGTTTCACCAAAAGTGGCAAGAGTTCAGATGATAATTTGCACTGCCTAACTAAATCCTACAAATACTGGAACATTGTTAAAGGAGATTCCCTTTGATTGGTTCAGCCACTATGTTTCCTATCTTAATTCACAGAGGTTACAAGATATAATAAATGTACAGTAGGGGCAGCCCAAGGGTAATGCAGGGCCATGTGTGGAGACTCATTGCGGTACCTCATTTGTATACATTTATTTTATTTTAAAATGTATAAAGTTGCCCATCTAAATTTTTAGGTGGCTTTCAAAGGAGCACTTCACATGCCTCTTTTTTTCTCCTTAAAAGAAAATTTGCTGCTCAATAATACCTTATTGCTTATAGTGGGAATGCAACTTAGACTTTGTAAAAGGCCTCAGACCTGTGGGCTTTCTCAATGGAAAAACACTGTGAAACTTAGTGTTTGCCAATGCCCAATTGCATCAACGGCCCAATGTCCAATCAATTTTTTGTTATACTTTTTTTATATTGCACACCTCCCTTCTTCCATTGTGATATCTTAAAAATAGATGTATGGACTATCCGGTCCAATAAAATAAACAACGATGTACTTATCTTCCTGTAGTTATCCTGTATTGTTCAGAGTGTCCACATTCGTTGTCAAAGCTGATTTTCAAGTTTCATTTGTATGAGGACCACTCTTTTAATTCCCTTAAAAGAATTCAAAGAGTGGTCCTCATACAAATGAAACTTGAAAATCAGCTTTGACAACGAATGTGGACACTCTGAACAATACAGGATAACTACAGGAAGATAAGTACATCGTTGTTTATTTTATTGGACCGGATAGTTCATACATCTATTTTTAAGATATCACAATGGAAGAAGGGAGGTGTGCAATATAAAAAAAGTATAACAAAAAATTGATTGGACATTGGGCCGTTGATGCAATTGGGCATTGGCAAACACTAAGTTTCACAGTGTTTTTCCATTGAGAAAGCCCACAGGTCTGAGGCCTTTTACAAAGTCTAAGTTGCATTCCCACTATAAGCAATAAGATATTATTGAGCAGCAAATTTTCTTTTACGGGTCATACCATAGTTGCTCTATAAAAATTGAACCCATTTGTCTTTTTTTCTCCTGGCAACAGACTTAGGAACATGTTTACTAAATATTAATGTGTGTTAAGTGCCACTGCGCCAATAGAAATAAATGGGTGTTTCTGCACTTACCGCACATTAACATTTGTGAATGTGATTTAACATTTAGTAAACATGCCTCTTGAGTGTCTGAATAGCATTTGCTTGGGCAGTGAGGATAAAGAAAGACTACCAGATTTCTACATTACTATATTCCAATGCCAACTGCCAGGCACATTATAAAGTACTATAAACACTGCCCATTTAGAACTCATAGCAAACCCGCCATATCATAACAGCACTGCCAGGACTCACAAAGCACCAAACCCTACCTCAAAAGGCAACACTGCAAATATTAAACCAATATATCTCAGAAAATACCAATACATCTCCTAATGGGGAAAGAGAACAAGTGGCACTGTCACACAGAAACTACATGAACAGAATACTACAGCTCGGATACACATGCAGAACACAGACGGTCACCAAACATAGAACAAGGGATTACAATTTAGGAAATATGAAGACAATAGTTAAACTGGGAACCCCAAAAGCCAAACTTGGAATGTACCACACTGGAGAAATACAACTATAAATTAATTTCCTCTTGTACTAAACAAAATGCAAAGACATTAGCGATGCATATTTCCCAAAGCTGACATGTTTGGGCATTTTATTTTCCAGCTGCAATTGCTCCAGTCACTTTCTTCTGGTTTCTTTGTGTCTTCTGCTAACTCTCCATTGTCTGCTGTCTATTTGTCCTTTCTTTTCTCTTTTAGTTTTTTTCCATTCTCTCACTACATCTGCTTTAACATACTGATCTTTCCCCTTTTGCTCTTTCCTCAATTTCTTTATTCCATTTTCATCCACTCAGATTCCATCCTTCCATCCTCAATTCCCATTTACTCTCCCAATACCCAGCCAATTGTAGATTTTTTTCCCTCCCACACAAAATCTTTTCCCTTCTTCATCCTCACTCCCCCAGCCCCCTCTCCTTCTAGTCCTCCGCAAACATCAGCTCCCTTCTAGTTCCAGCCCCTCCCAGCATCCACTCTCTTCTAGTCCCATTCTCCCATCCCCCATATCAGCCCATTTCTACTCCATGCCCCCCCCCATCATCCACTACCAATCCTATGCTTGCCTCTCCATCAGTGCATTTCCAGTCCTAGCCTATCCCCCCATCAGCCCATTTCCAGTCCGGCAGGTAGAAGGTATTCCTACTTTGACCTGTCAATCTGTACATAGTTAAACCAGCCTGTACGTAATTTGTGAGCTGCCCCTGTCATCTGTGACAGCCAGCCTGCCTGTACATAGTTACCCTGTTAGCCCATGTAAAAAATCCCTGTTCTCTGTCAGTCCAGTGTAGGCCCTGCCTGCACTGCACAAATCTGTTAACTGTACACCACACTGATTTGAAAGAGCGTGATATAGAAAAGACTTTAAATAAATAAATAGTCTCTATCATTTCTAGTCCTAGCCCTCCATCAGCCATTTCCAATCATATCCTAGCCCCCTCAATCAGCCCATTTCTAGTCCTTACTCCCATCAGCCCATTTCCAATTCTAGCTCCCCATCAGCCATTTCTAGTCCTATCCTAGCCCCCCTTGAGTCCATTTCCAGTCCTTGCCCCATCATCCAATTCCAGTCCTATACTAGCCCCCCATCAACCCATTTCTAGTCCTACCCCATCAGTCCATTTCCAGTCCAAGCCCCCATCAGCTCATTTCCAAACCTAGCTCCCCATCAGCCACTTCCAATCCTATCCTAGCCCCCCCCCAATCAGCCCATTTCTAGTCCTAGCCCCCATCATCTCATTTCTAGTCCTAGCCCCCCATCAATCATTTCCAGTCCTATCCTAGTCCTATCCTATCAGTCCATTTCTAGTCCTACCCTATCAGCCCATTTCCAGTCCAAACCCCCATCAGCCCATTTCCAATCCTATCCCCCCATCAGCCATTTCTAGTCCTATCCTAGCCCCAACATCAACCTTATTTCCAGTCCTAGACCCCATCAGTCCATTTCCAGACCTTGCATCCCATCATCCAATTACAATCCTATCCTAGCCCCTCCATCAGCCTATTTCAAGTCCTAGCCCCCCGCCATCAGTCCATTTCCAGTTCTGGCCCAACATCAGCTCCCTTCTAGTTCCAGCCCCAACCAGCATCCACTCCCTTCTAGTCCCATTCTCCCTCCCCCCACCCCCCACAACAGCACCTTTCCAGTCCTATCCTAGCCCCTCCATCAGCCAATTTCCAGTCCTATCCTAGCTCCCCATCAGCCCATTTCCAGTCCTAGCCCCCATCGGCCATTTCCAACCCTATCCTAGCCCTCTACCAGCCTATTTCCAGTCCAAGCCACTCCCAATCAGACCATTTCCAGTCCTATCCTAGCCCCCCCATCAGCCCATTTTCAGTGTTATCCTATCCCCCATTAGCCCATTTCCAGTCCAAGCCTTCTCAATCAATCCATTTCCAGTCTTATTCCCCTCCATCAGCTCATTTCCAATCCTAGACCCCCATTAGCAATTTCTAGTCCTATCCTAGCCCCCCATCAACCCATTTCCAATCCTAACCCCCCATCAGCTCATTTCTAGTCCTAGCCTCCCATCTGTCCATTTCTAGTCCTACCCCATCAGCCCATTTCCAGTCCTTGCCCCCATCAGCCCATTTCCAATCCTAGCCCCCCATCAGCCATTTCTAGTCCTATCCTAGCCCCCACATCAGCCTATTTCCAGTCCTAGACCCCCATCAGTCCATTTCCAGACCTTGCACCCCATCATCCAATTACAATCCTATCCTAGCCCCTCCATCAGCCCATTTCAAGTCCTATCCTAGCCCCCCATCAGTCCACTTCCAGTTCTGGCCCAACATCAACTCCCTTCTAGTTCCAGCCCCAACCAGCATCCGCTCCCTTCTAGTCCCATTCTCCCTCTCCCCCCCCCCCCCACAACAGCCCCTTTCCAGTCCTATCCTAGCCCCTCCATCAGCCAATTTCCAGTCCTAGCTCCCCATCAGCCCATTTCCAACCCTATCCTAGCCCCCTATCAGCCTATTTCCAGTCCAAGCCACTCCCCATCAGCCCATTTCCAGTCCTAGCCCCCATCGGCCATTTCCAACCCTATCCTAGCCCCCTATCAGCCTATTTCCATTCCAAGCCGCTCCCAATCAGACCATGTCCAGACCTATCCTAGCCCCCCCATCAGCCAATTTTCAGTGCTATCCTATCCCCCATTAGCCCATTTCCAGTCCAAGGCTTCTCAATCAATCCATATCCAGTCTTATCCCCCTCCATCAGCCCATTTCCAATCCTAGCCCCCCATTAGCCATTTCTAGTCCTATCCTAGCCCCCCCATCATCCAATTCCAATTCTATCCTAGCTCCTCCATAAGCCCATTTCTAGTCCTATACTAGCACCCCATCAGTCCATTTCCAATCCTAGCCCCCCCCCCCGCCTTCAGTCCATTTCTAGTTCCAGCCTCAACAAGCATCAGCTCCCTTCTAGTCCCATTCTCTCTCCACCTCACAACAGTCCATTTCCAGTCCTTGCCCCCCCATCATCCACTTCCAGTCCTATCCTAGCCCCTCCATCAGCCAATTTCCAGTCCTAGCCCCCATCAGCTATTTCCAGCCCTATCCAAGCCCCCCTTCAGCCCATTTGCAGTGCTATCCCAGCCCCATCAGGCCATTTCCAGTCCAAGCCCCCCCAATCAGCCCATTTACAGTGCTATCCTAGCCCCATCAGCCCATCTCCAGTCCAAGCCCCCCAATCAGCCCATTTACAGGCCTAGCCCCCTATCAGCCATTTCCAGTCCTATCCTAGCCCCCCCATCAGCCCATTTCCACTGCTATACTAGCCCCCATCAGCCCATGTCCAGTCCAAGCCTACTCAATCAGTGCATTTCCAGTCCTAGCCCCCTCCATCAGCCCATTTCCAGTATTTTACTAGCCCCCGTCCCCATCAGTCCATTTCCAGAAGAACCCGCGCCTGCCTAACCAGTTTCAGAGGGAGCAGAGTAGGCCCGAATCCCCGGTTTACCTCTGCACAGCCGCCAGTGTGAAGAGCAGCATTTTCCTTCATTCCAGCACTGTGTTCCAATGTCCTTTAACTTCCCGGCAATCAGTGTGCCGGTGGGCTGCAAGAGAACACAGCTGCTGGAATGAAGGAAAACACCACTCTTCACTCTGGCGATTGTGTAGAGGTAAGTCAGGGCTTTGGGCCTCCCCGGCTCCCTCTGAAGCCGGTCAGGCACTCGCAGGGCCATGTGCTGGCCAGCCCTGCAAATGGTCGGGAGTCGGGATGCACTCAATCAATCAGACAGCATGTGTGGCATGAGGTTGGTTGGAGTCCTTGAAGCGCGGGGCCCTGTGTGAACATTCTCACAGAAGCGTTGGGCCAGCCATATATAAATGGAAACCAACAAAGAGATATCAGAGATGACACTACAAAACCACCACTTGCTGCAAAGTGAGAAAATGTTTATACAGAAAGACATAAGGTAGTATGTCTCATCCACTGGAGATTTTGTAAACACTGCAGCATTGCTGTACTGGAAAAACACTGGGATCCCAGTGTCAAGAGAATTATAGAGAATGAAGAGGTTGCGATCACCTGGGACATTCCCCATCAGACAGATAAAATGTTGGCTGCAAGAAAACCAGAGAAAGTGATAAATGAGTAAACATCATAGCTACATTGATGTCGGTATCAAGAGATTATTCTACAATTTGTGCGGGGAGAGGAAGAACGATGCAGAAATAGTTTCCATTGTACTGGGCGCCAGAAGGTTGATTAAAAACAATTTCCAAGGACACCTTGATAGGTTGTCTACAGATATTACATCCATGAACTCTAGAAGGTAGTTTTCTTTTGCATGATACAGGTACTATGGTGAGTGTTAGCAGTAAATTTGAGACTGAAATCATACTCCACACATGCTGGCTTTGGAGTGAGGTTCATCACTATCATGGTATGCATACAACTATCTATCCAATTGGAGGCATTGGCACTCAAGAGTACTTCAGTTTGTGGTGTTATCCATTCAGCACCTTTCATAAGCACTTAGAAAAAAGAGACTAGGTTTAGATCTTTTACTTTTCAGTAAAGTAAGACACTGGAAACAGTAGGAAAAGAACAATAGTGGTGCAACAATAAGCTGTATGAACTTGGAGAATACACAGTACAAGGTGAGTTGATTACTTTTATCCTAAAGAATGAATCAAATTCAGCATCAAATGCTGCAAACATTAACAGTGACACAGCAACAACAAAGATATAATTTACAAATTTACTGGTATGGAAATTTAAAATGGCATCAGAAAAAGCATTTTCCAGACCCTTCTCAATCTTTCAGCTACAGATCCATTTTTCATAATGTTGTCTACTAAAAAACTCTTCAGCTTGGTATCAATACTCGTATGTCTTGAATTCTCCATTCCATTAGATACCATAAAATCTTCCTCTCACCTTCCTTATTTGGTGATGTATATCCTATTCTTGGTGGAATACCATCTCAGCAAAAATATACTGAATGACATACAGATAGGCAAACTCCAGGGTTGGCCCTGAACTGGATTGGAGGGATGGAAAGAAAGAAAATTAGCAGATATCATTTAATTTCTCTGTACTTATCACTTCTCCAGTTCAGTTCAGATGCATGGACAGTACCAAAGAATCCCTAGCATTGGGATGAAATAGACAGACTTACCTGTAGTACCCTCTCACAAAACATTGCATCTTCCCTGGCTTGCATGTCCAATCTATATTGACAGGCAAACAAATGCAGAGAAGACCGCACTAGTGCTCTATAAAAAGGTGGAATGAGACTATGCTCAGCCCAGGATGAAGCCTCCACCCTTATCAAAAGAGCTTTCAATTCCTTCAGCACAGTAAAGCCCTGCCCAATATAGGCAGAATAGATCACCTCCTTAATCCACCAAGCTATCATAGCTTTTGAAATCACCTCCCCTTTCGTTGGCTGCCAAAAGTGATATGTTTATACTTATTCAAATTTGATATACCATCTTTCAGAATATCAGCAAATGATGGGACTTGCAAAATCTTTCAATCATTTTCAAATACCAGCACAGTAATTTGTGAAAGTCCAGTTGACACAAGTCCCTGGCCATATTGCTCCCTTCCAAATCTTTGAACATCGGTAAGGACACCAACTGATTAACATGGGAGACCAACACGACCTTCAGCAAAAAGGAGGGAACTGCACAAATGACCACTCTGTCCTCAGAAAGGACCAGGAAGACAGCGTAGTTATGCACCTGTAACAGGTGTTCTCCAGGGACAGCAGGAATCAGTCCTCACATATGGGCGACGTCGACGGAGCCCCCATGCGGAGCAAATCCCCAGTTTTCAAAGAAAGCCTTTGGGACTGCATCATGCATGCGCAGTCCCCTTCCTGCCCAAGGATGCCATCTTGCTCAGTTAAATGACATAGCTAAAAAGATGGCAAAAAGAGAAAAATGAATTAAGGACTGCAACTCCAGGGGAGGAGGGAGGGTTGTGAGGACTGATTCCTGCTGTCCCTGTTACAGGTGAATAACTACGCTTTCTCCAGGGACAAGCAGGAAGTCAGTCCTCACATATGGGACTCCCAAGCTATAGGCTACCGAGAACCCATAATTGAAAAATAGGCTCCCTCTAGAAGAGCTGCAGCAGCCATGATAGGAGTTCATCCATGAACGTAACACTCCGGTAGCCTGACACCAAAGGGTCGGAGGGTAGGAGTTGCCTAAACCTCGAACAGATTACGGAGTACAGCCTAGCCGAAAGCACTGTCCCGTTGAGACTCCCTATCCAGGCAGTAATGGGCTGCAAAAGTCTGGCTTGAAGACCAGGTTGCAGCCCGGCAGATGTCTGCCAGTGGAACACAGCGGAAGTGAGCCAGTGATGCGGCCTTAGCCCTGACCCAGTGGGCCGTGACCCGACCCTGCAACGGGAGATCGGCCGCCCTGTATGCCCGGGTGATGCAATTCTCCACCCAGGTGGACAACGTATGCTTGGAGGCAGGCATCCCCAGCTTACTGGGGTCATAAGAGACGAAGAGCTGAGGAGCTCTTCAATGTCCCCGCGTACGCTCCATATAGAAGGCCAACACCCTCTTACAGTCCAGGGTATGCAGAACTGCTTCTGCCCGGCTGGCATGGGGCCTTGGAAAGAATGTCGGAAGCACCACCTCCTGGTTGAGGTGGAATGAAGAGACCACTTTTGCCACTTGGCAGAAGAGTGGGTTCTCACTCTGCTGAGTACACCATACCTCAAACCTGCGCCACTTAAATGCGTAGGTTTTCCTAGTTGATTGCCTTCTAGAGGCCAGCAGCACATCCTCTATCTTTTTAGGAAGAAGAAGTGGTGCAAGGACTACCCTTTCAGCAGCCATGCCATCAGGTTGAGGGACCTGAGGTTGGGATACAGAAGTGAGCCCCCCTCCTGCAACAGGAGATTGGACGAAAATCCCAGAGGAATTGGAGTGTCCTCCGCCAGCTGCAGGAGGACTGGAAACCAAGGCTGTCTCAGCCACCTGGGAGCCACCAGGGTGACCGAGGCCTTGTCCTGAAGGATCTTGAATAAGGTCCGAGCTACCAGTGGCATGGGAGGAAACGCATATAGGAGGCCCACAGACCATGATATTAGGAAGGCATCTGCAGCTACCCTGTGCGGGTGCAGCTGTCTGGAACAGAAGCGGGGCAACTGGTGATTTTGAGGGCTCACAAACAAATCTATGGATGGTCACCCCCAACACTGGAAGAGTTGCTGGGCTATACTGGGATCCAGTTGCCACTCATGCGGCTGGAGAATTCTTCTTAGCTTGTCTGCTAGGAAGTTCTCCTGACTTGGTAAGTAAACCGCCTTGAGGAACATACCCTGACTGACCGCGAAGGAGCATAGGTCCAGGGTTTCCTGACACAGGATGCGAGAGCCTGTGCCTCCTGTTTGTTCACATAGAACATCGCTACTTGGTTGTCTGTCTGAATCAAGACAGATTGATGAGCCAGGGTTTGGCAGACGGTCTGAAGAGCTAGGCGGATCTCTCAAAGCTCTAGGAGATTGATTTGTTGTGTACTCTCCCATGGAGACCACACACCTTGCGTGCAGACCTGCTGGCAATAGGCACCCCCCATCCCAGCAGGGATGCATCCGTAGTCAGCACCCTTGAGTGCGTGGGAGGCTGAAAAGGTACTCCCTGCAGAAGGTTGTGAGGTTGAAGCCACCGTTTCAAAGACTGGATTAGGCGATGGACACCTTGATGTTGTCTCCGAGTCTGCCTGTGGCTTGTATCCACTGGTCCCTGAGGCACCACTGAGCTGTTCTCATGTGGATTTGAGCATTGGGTGTCACATGCACTGTGGAGGCCATGTGACCAAGAAGGCACAGAAAGTGTCTTGCTGAGATGCGGGATCTGCGACTCACTTACTGCACTAAGGCTACTAGTCTTTGAGCCCTTTTCTCTGGTAGATAAGCCCTTGCCTGAGGGGTATCTAACCTTGCCCCTATGAACTCCAGTCCCTGAGAGGGAACCAGAGTGGACTTTGTGTAGTTGATAACAAAGCCCAGGTGCTGAAGCAACTGGATAGTGCGGGACATGGTCTGTTGGGCTTCTAGGGCCGACTGGGCTCTGATGAGCCAGTCGTCCAAGTAGGGGAAGACGAAGACCCCTTGAGTCCTTAGAAAGGCCACTGACACCACAAGGCACTTTGTGAATACCCTGGGTGTCGAGGCTAGGCCAATGGGCAGCACTTTGTACTGAAAATGGTTTCCTCCCACTACAAACCTTAGATATTGTCTGTGGTCTGGATGAAGCAAGATGTGTGTATACGCATCTTTGAGATCTAAGGAGCATAGCCAGTCTCCCTGGCAGAGGTAAAGCAGCAATATTCCAAGGGAAAGCATCTTGAACTTTTCCCTCACCAGGAACTTGTTCAGGTTTCGCAGGTCGAGGATAGGTCTTAGACCTTCAGTTCTCTTTGGTATTAGAAAGTACCTGGAGTAGAAGCCTGTGCCCTGTAGATGGTGAGGCACCAGCTCTACCGCCTGATCCTTGAGAGGACCTGTTAACTCCTGCAAGAGGAGGTCCCTGTGAAGAAGGGGTCTGAGAGGCTCCCCTGGAAAGTAAGAGGGAGGCACTTGGGTAAGATGTAACCGATAGCCCACTTGGACTATCTGGAGAGCCCAGGTGTCTGTAGTAATGGCTGGCCACCTGTGGGCATACAGGGTCAGCCTTCCTCCTGTGCAGGGCCTTGCGTCCTTCGGGAGAGAGACTATGCACTGGGAGTCAAAAGTCCCCTCCAGGCTGGGCCGGAGATGGTGCCTGCGGCTTGGGGGCCTTCTGCTTACGTGGGCCCTGCGCCCGTCCCTTGGCCTGCTGCCCCTGTTGGGGAGCTGGGGAGGCCTAAATACATGGGGTAGTATTGGTAAGCTGATCCTTTTCTCGGGAAAAAGGGCTTCTTACCCAAGCCCTTCTTTTTAGAAGGGGCAGAAGTCTTCTTCTCGAGTCTTGTCCGGGTCAGGTACTCGGACTCGATCTTGGCAGCCTTCTCAGTCATGGGCTTGCCAAAGAGGTTTTCACCTCGGCAAGGGACATCGACCAAATTGTCCTGCACCCATCGCTCTAGGTCCAATGACTGTAGCCACGCCTGGCGTCGTGCACCGATGCCGGCTCCCGCTACCCGGGCCGAAGCCTCGAAGCTGTCATAGGCTACCTGAGTCAAACTTCGAGCACTCTCGGATCCCCATGGACAAAACCTGGAAGCACTGCAAAGGTCCTTCGGAGAGCCCAACAGAGAACCCGGCAATCTCCTTTGCCAGGTCTCGCAGGTACATGCCCATATACAGCTGGTATGTCTGGATTCGGCATGCCAGCATCGACCCCTGGTAGAACTTTCTGCCAAGAGCATCCATTTTGCGGGCTTCCCGGCCAGGAGGCACAGAGGAGTGCGTCTTCTGGCTTTTGAGCCGGTGCATGGCCGATTCTACAACCATGGAGTTGTGTGGCAGCTGTGCCTTTTGGAACCCAGGGCTCTTGCGAACTCGATAGATGGAATCGATTCACCTACTGAGCACCAGCATCGAGGCTAGTGTCTCCCACATGTGGATCTTCAGCCGTTCCAGAATGGGGGGCACCGGTACAGTAAGGGCTTCCTTTGGAGGAAAGTCATACTGGAGGACCACGAGTTCCTCAGCTCGAGGCTCCTCCTCGGGATCCGCTGGGAATGACAAAGCCTTTGCCATGTCCCAGACGAAGTCCAAGAACTGGGTGTCCTCCGGGAGTGACTGTCTCCGAGGTTCAGATCCTGGGGAGTCTGAGGGGACGTACTTAGTACGGTGGGTGCCTGGGGACTCCTTGTCCTCCATCTCCCAACCGGACTCTGAGGAATCGTCGATCGGCTCCGGCCTCGAGTGCTTTGGTCTCGGCCGCCCCGACGCCAAGGGAATAGGCGTGGACGACCTCGGTCCCGAACGAGGTCAAGGGGGACCTCGACCAAGGATCGACTCGAGACCTTATCGACTCAAGGATAGGCTCGGCCTCCGGGGTCGACTTGGGCGTCGAAGTCCTGGTGGTCGGGGCGGACGGATGTGTGAGACTGCCCATCAGCACCCGCTGCTGGTCCATGAAGGCAGACACGCTGCGCTCCAAGGCCGTCAACCTGAGACCAAGCTCAGGAGGCTCAGCAGCTCCCAGCTCGCGCTGGCTCTCCCAGGGGAGAGTCCACAATGAGGACTGTGTTTACCTTCCTCGGTGTCTCCAGGTCCTTTCGAGGGAGTTTGGCATGCCTCTCCACTCCGAGGATTCGGGGTGGTGAGCCGGGCTCCGCAACCGAGCCCGCGAGGGACCAGGCCATTCAGAGCTCTCAGACAACACCGCCCCCATGGATTTAGTAACATAATAACATAGTAAATGATGGCAGATAAAGACCAGCATGGTCCATCTAGTCTGCTCAGCAAGATGGCAAGAGTAGGTGCACCTGTCGCTCTGTATTTGTTTAGGTGTAAACCCACCACTCCAGGTAGGACACCCCTATTTGTTGAAACATTATATATTTGTTGAGATGTTATATGGTTCAGAGGTTAGATGGTACCGTTTATTTGGTTTTTATCCTATTGCTGTAAAGGGATCCACTGTATTTGTCTCATGCCTTTTTGAATTCCGTCACCGTGTTTGCCCCCTCCACTTCCATCGGGAGGGCATTCCAAGCATCCACCACCCTTTCAGTGAAAAAATATTTCCTGACATTGCCCTTCAATTTACCACCTTGCAGCTTCATGTTATGCCCTCTAGTTTTATAGTTTCCCCGTCTTTGGAAGAGGTTTGTTTGTTCATCATTTCTCTTTAAGTATTTAAAGGTCTGAATCATATCTCCCCTGTCCCTCCTCTCCTCCAAAGTGTACATATTTAGGTCTTCAAGTTTCTTCTCATAAGGCTTCTGACGCAGGCTCCAAATCATTTTGGTCGCTTTCCTCTGAACCGTTTCCAGTCTTTTTACATCTTTTGCAAGATACGGTCTCCAAAACTGAACACAGTATTCCAAGTGAGGCCTCACCAGTGACTTATACAGTGGCATAAGCACCTCTTCCTTTCTGCTGGTAATCCCTCTTTGTATGCAGCCCAACATCCTCCTGGCTTTTACCACCGCCTTGTCGCACTGTTTTGCCACCTTGAGATCATCAGAGATAATCACACCAAGGTCTTTCTCCTGAACCATGCATACCAACCTCTCACCCCCTGTCACGTACATTTCCCTTGGATTTCTGCTACCCAAGTGCATGACACTGCACTTTTTCGCATTAAATCGTAGTTGCCAAGCATTAGACCAGTCTTCCAGCTTTTGTAGATCTTTCCTCATGTTAGCCACTCCCTCGGGGGAGTCCACTCTGTTGCAAATTTTTGTGTCGTCTGCAAAAAGACAGACTTTTCCATTCAGTCCTTCAGCAATATCTTCTTCCTCCGAAGTTCCTACAAGGGAGAGCCCCTTTCAGAGGACACCCGACGCTGCTCGGGATCAGACAGCTCCAGAGGTCGAGGCCTCTGACGAGGTCTGGGCCCAGGCGGTCGCAGACTCGGGGAAAATCCTGTCATGTTGCTGCTGCCTGCTCCTCAAGGACTTTGAGGTGGTCTTAGAAGGACTTAGAAGACATCCTTTTGCATGGGCCACAGACCACGGGGTCATGGTTGGGCCCAAGGCATTTGAGGCAGCAGTCATGTGTGTCAGTGAGAGACATTAGCTTCGTGCACTGATCACACTTCTTAAACCTGCTGGCAGCCATCGGGGGAAAAAGGGCCCTTGCAAGGTGAAAGGACTGGGCTGCCAGCTAAAAAGAAAAAAAGCGGTGTACCGAGCTGAAAGCGGGAAGGGGAACCGGCACCGAACCGAGTAGCAGAAAAAGGAATTTTCTAACTTTTATCAACTTTTTCCGGGGAAAATAAGGATGACGTCCGTTGGGCTCCGTGGGAAAAATGAGACTGAGCAAGATTGCACTCGGGCAGGAAGGGGACCGCGTATGCATGATGCAGTCCCAAAGGCTTTGTCCCAAAGGCTTTCTTCGAAAGCTGGGGATTTGCTCCGCATGGGGGCCCCATCGACGTCACCCATATGTGAGGACTGACTTCCTGCTTGTTCCTGGAGAATTCCCAACACAAAAGAGCTTGTAACTCAGAGATCCTCCTGGCTGAGAAAATCAACAATCATACAGAGAAAAACCGCACCAGAAGTGGCATTAACCAACAAAACAAAGCTTCTGGATCTTACTCTAAGCCTATACTTATGTTTTAACAACCTACACTAATTTGCATTCAATATTACAGCCGATGAACTCCCGCTGTTCAAACTTCATTCAAAAAAATGTATT
This sequence comes from Ichthyophis bannanicus, assembly GCA_033557465.1. Lineage (NCBI taxonomy): Eukaryota > Metazoa > Chordata > Amphibia > Gymnophiona > Ichthyophiidae > Ichthyophis > Ichthyophis bannanicus. Next base: position 1,312,200,123 of record CM066031.1, read on the forward strand.
CACTAGTCAATGGGAGAGCCAATTCCCAAAGTACTCTCAAAATACCTTACTTGCATCAAAATGGTTTCCAAAAAGTACAATAATACATATACTAAAGAGGAGAAAAGACCTCAGTATTCAGAGCTATTATCCCCTCTACTCAGCAGTTGCCCGCTCAAAGGGAATTGCTTTGCAAAAACCATCAGCGGTCAGAAAACTCCTCGCAATATATAAACGTTTATTATCAACAAGTAATAAAAAAGCTAAGCTTAGCTTATTACCAACAATTTTATAGACAAGAGATTTTCAATTAATTTAATTTTCTTATAATGCAGCAACAAGGTTGTCTTAACACCCTGCACCCTGCAGGTGACCATCGAAGGACAGAAATAAAGACGCTCAGAGGCCAGAAGAACCTGCACTACTAAAGCACATTCAAATAACTTATCTTCCAAAATTGATCAACATCCCATGAAGACAGAGTAGCACAACAAATATTGTCATTTCTCCATAAGGTTTCAGCAGGGACAAACTCTAATACTGCTACAATACTGGTTGTCTTGGTATCTGACTTTGGACTCCAGCAGTGTTCCTTTCTCCAGGAAAGGCTGAAGATATTGGCTTCCATTTCCTTCTGTGGGTATAGGGGGGTGGACTAGTCAGGTTGCTCCCTTCAGTGCAGTACTAAGTGCAGAGTGAGCCATGTGACATTTGGTTGCAAAATAGCAATCCTAACAGTGTGATATCATTTTTATTAGGGCTGCTACAAAACCTGATTACTTCATTCTGTAGCATGAGTCATGTTCTCTGTTTTCGTAACCTAATAAAAGTCTAATATATATATATGTAAAAGCACAGAAATGGTCTCTGTTGTCACTCATTGCCAGAGAGTCATGCAAAAGAACCAACGGGACAAACTGTAGACACAACCCCTAGGCATAACAGAGCATATCATATCTTATCGGTCTGCTAATACCCTAAACATTATGAGGGTCTCATCACTGGACATGCAGTTCTGAAGGTGTAACTGATTTGGATCATCATCAGGAACTTGGAACACAACTAGGAGACACAAAATATTAACAGAAGCTCTCCGGGGATCATACTTTTAGCAGGAGCTATTTCATCTGGTTGGATAACTGAGAAAGAAAAGGGTTTCCTTTATAAAGTTCATCCAAAAGTTCAGATAATTTATACAGTCCCCAAAGTTCACAAATCACTGGAACACCCCCCCCAGGGCGCTCCATCATTTCTTGCAGAGATTCTGTATTCAAGCCCTTTTCAAAATTTTACAACTGTTTTTTTTAAAAAGCTGCATCTCAAGTTTCTTTGTACATAAGACATCTCATTTTATTACCTCGATAGAAACATTTACTAATATCGCATCTATGGCAATTCTGGTCACCTTAGACATGAATGCATAATATATAAATATTGACCAGTCTGAGGCCATGACGGTTCTAACCCAATATCCACTTACTTTACCAACACGATTGCATAAGTCCTTTGTACTCCAACCTTTGGAACTGGTATTAAGGAAAAAATATTTTTTATACAAGGGCCAGTTTTATTTACAAACTTTTGGCATCGTGATGGGTGCTACAGTGCCCCCTTCAGTGGCTACTATTTATATGGCCACTATGGAAGATACTATGATATATATCTCAGCTTGGTTTGAGTATATCTTAATTTGGAAATTATTTTTCGATGATATTTGTTTTGTTTGGATTGGGTCCAGTCAATATTTTCAAACCTTTTTAGTGGTGATGCCCATGCTGCAGTAACCTCCCAGCGTTCCTATCCCTGTCCTCCCCACCCTTCTGGGATAGGGCAGGAATGAACCCTAAATGTGGGGGTGGGGGAGGTTAGATTAGGCACCTCCCTTCCGCCAACAGCGGGGACTGCCTAGCGCATGTCTCCCGCTCCCCTCACCGAGGCTGTGGCCTGACACGCCCTACTGCACCCCTCCACCACATCTTACATGGAACTAAGGAAGATATCGTATCCAATATCAGACAAATGTACCCCATCCTGTTGAAACAACACAGGGCAATCAACCATGATTAGGTCATGAGCCAACACCAACCCCTTCATTAACTGGACAAACCTGGAAATATCCATGTTCACCTGCCTCCACAACTGCTCAATCACCGGCGGTCAGAGGCATTGCCCCACAGGCGCCGCAGAATTATTTGCAACCAAATGACAGCCGCATTAGGGAAATAACAGCGCATTAGGAATATATCCCGCTTCATCTGTCTGATCAGCTCCACACCCTTTATCATACAAAGATCATTCCCATCCAAATGAGGCTGATTATATTGCCAAACCACCAGCAATACTGGCATCAATTGCGACCTCGTATCCCTCGCAGGCCCATCCATTACAGCAGCACTCCATTGTCCGTGCGGCCGAGATTCAAGCCCCACTTGGATTCTGCCACTCTCTTCCGAGCCCAGAACACGAAAGAATGGCCATATCTCCAACAAGGAACTCCTGCCACCTCAGGCCTGGGGAAAGAACGGAAAGAGAAGGAAGCCGAAAATAGCCGGCACAGGAGCCACACTCCCCCTCCCCACTACCGCACATATCTCTTATAAACATTCGAGCGCCAGCAATCCACTTGCTGAATCGCCGGCACCGACAGACTCTGTGACGCCACTAGGGTGGCCGTCCCAATGCAGAAGAAGTGCATTCCAAACACCAGAGGGTGAAAAACCACCACACCCAAGCTCCACCACAACATAGCAGCGAACTGGAATTGGGTCAGCGGATCATCCCATCTGTGGCACAGCCCAAAGAGACCTCCCATCGGACATGACCACAAGAATCGCTGGGCACATACAACCGGACAGGACACTAGGCTCGGGGAACTCTACAAGCCGACCTGTGTGCCCCGACCTAACTGATCGGTCTTACTACAATGGATCCGCAACTGCACCTCCTCCTCCAGCAGTATATGATCATCCCGCAAAAGTCCCCTTTCACCCTTCAAGGCCTTGGAAGAGGCCACCAACTCCCCCACTCTTAGGCAGCGAAGAACGTGAAAACAAAGACCACACAGAAGAGCTCCACTTCAAAGGAGGAGGCACACACTTGGGGCAAAACCGCCAACAAAGCCAAACATGTTCCATGCTGAATGGGCTGTCTCACCCGTCGTACTGCCATGGCAGAGTGTGCCCTGGCGAAGCCTGTCACCAGTTTCTGCACCACAAAAGATGCCATAGGATCCATCATCCAACCCCAAAGCTTTGCCACAATCGCAACTGCTGCCAATGCCCCAGAAAGAGCATGCAGTGATAACAGACGCTCCATTGCCACCTCCAGAAATTGCAAGACATCCTCGTGCGAGATTTGCCAACTCCCCACGGGCACCAAGGTCAGAAACTGCCGCCGTCCCGCTGAATGGGCTCTCCAAGTGTTCGCTGCTAGTGCTGTTCGCAACAAGCTTCCAAATGTGGCGGAAGGACGTCCCACCAAGTTTTCGGGATCCGGGAAGGGGCTGAGTCCGCTGTCACCACCAAGGCCCGAAATTGAGCCCACTGCGAATGAAAAAGAGCATCTGCAATTGCCAATACCTGGCATATGCTTCGCCCCAAAAAACATTGAGCAGTAAGCACTGAAGCACTAGTTGGAAGAGTAGGCCCACCACCAGCAGGGAGCTGGACGACTGCCGGTTAATGGCCATCACCACCCCCAGATTATTGGAATGCAGGAGCAACCACTTATTGCGGGAAGCGCTCACCCCGAAGTCGCAAGGCCACCCACACAGGGAACAACCCCCAAGAGGTAATTTTCCGACACCAACTCCACTCTTTCCATGCCACGACTCCGCACACCATGCCTCACCAAAATAGATCCAAAATCTAATTCCCCCAGAGGCATCCATATAGAATTTTAGGTAGTGATTAGATACCGATGGCGACTGCCACAAACATACATACCCCATTGAAAGACCCAACCAAATGCCCAAGTCAGCCCGCATCCCACTACTCAATCTCAGAAAGTGGTGCTTCTTCTGCACACCTCGCGTCAGGAAGTCCAGGCACCTCGTGAAAACTCTACCCATAGGTGTGACCCGGCCAGCAAATGTGAAATGCTCCAACAGTTCCTGCACCTGCCCCAACATCAGCTTGGACTGGGACAGAGCCTGCTGAATCAAGCGTACCATCTTGGATACCTTCTCTGCCGGCAACCGAGATTCCATACTGCGAGAATCTAGCTCAATGCCAAGGAATGTGAGTGAAGTCACGGCCCTTCTGTTTTCTCCTCCACCAATGGCACCCCCAATTCCCTAGCCACCTCCTGAAAGACTCGCAACAATTGACTGCACTCTGGTGACCTCAATGCTACTACCAGGAAATCATCCAGATAGTGCACCACTGTGTCAGACTGGGCCACCTGCTGGAATGCCCAGTGGAGAAAGGAGGAAAAGGCCTCAAAACAGGCACAGCCACCGAACACCCCATAGGCACGCACTTGTCGATGAAATACTTCCCTTGGAAGCGGAAGCCCAACAGATAAAAAGAACTGGGGTGAATAGGGAGCAAACGGAAAGCAGATTCCATATCTGTCTTTTGCCATCAAAGCCCCTCGCCCTGTTCTTTGCAACAGGAAGATGGTGGAATCAAAGGAAGCATATTGGACTGAACAAAGAGCCGGATCAATAAAGTCATTCACGCTACACTCTGCCGGATACGACAAATTGTGAATGAGACGATACTTCCCTGGATCCTTCTTCAGGACCACCCCCAGCGGAAATACCACTAAGTTGTTCAATGGCAGATGCTCAAAGGGACCTGCAATTCTGCCTATCTCAAGCTCCTTCTGCAGCTTGCCAACAACCACACTTTCCAATTCCGTCACCAATGGTGCATTATGAGCCTGGTGCGCCAAAGGCTGGCCAACAAAAGGAATGAAACCAAGCAGCCGTCAATACTCCTGCTGAAACATTGAAAAGCCCTCCCCCACACATCAAGCATTTACGTTGGAAATGAAAGCCCGGGCGGTCACACTGACCAACATTGAACTGGAATCAGGCACTGTCCCCACAAGGTTCTGAAACCCACCTGCCTGTGAAGACCCGTACTCCCCAGCTTCCCCCACAAAGGCAGAGATGGAGTCATCTCAACCAACCAAATGTCTACATTTTGAAATCCTCACACGTCACTCTTCTGTTTAGCCAAGCACTTCCGGAACTGCTCATCATAATTGAGCCAGGCCCAACCCCATAAGTCCTATGTGCCTGAAGGATCATGTTCGAATAACTCAAAAGTCCCAGGTAATGTTCTGGTTTTGCATCACCCAATATCGACGAAAACACATGGAAGGCCAACAACCAGTTATTAATGGTCTTAAGTACACGAGCCTGACCCTTCTTTCCCTCATCCTTGGTACCGTCCCCTTTCTTCTTATCCCAAATATCCTGGTCCCGAGCCAGCAGCAAGAAGATATCCACATACCGACCGCGCAGCACCTTCACCCTCAGCTATCGGCCCCACGGACCCATGACGGTCAACACCTCAGAGCCCCTCGTCATTTTCCTCAGAGTCCGAACCCTCCAATGATAACAAATCGGAAGAGTCCCAGGACTCTGATGAATTCCACACCTGAATCGCCGACTCATCCCACAAATGACACAAGCGCTTCTCACAATGTATGTGCCGCACGACACTCAAGCTCTTCAGAAACTTCTTATCCTGCAACGTCTGATGCACCAACGGTCCCACTTTTGCAACTGCCCCACCCTTTGCCCACTGACATCCTCTCCCTCCTGCCATTCCCCCCATTTGATAAGAGATATAGACCTTCTTCCTCCACTATGGAAGCTGTCCTCTGCTCCTCGCCGAAACAGTGCTGCACACCAGCAACCGGCTGGTCCATCTCCAAAGTGGCCACTCTTGCCACGACCACCCCACTAGGACACCCTTCGCCGTCCACCCCACTGTCTAATGCGCTCCCCCCTCTTGGCCTCATGGAGCCCATCGCCCCGAACGTCTCCATGTACCACCTCCCCGGACACCCGCCCCCTTTCCCCATTTCCACCGAGTGGAGCTAGCCCCATCATCTGAGAACCCTCCGCAATAAATTGCGTTGGCCGCTTTACTTGCCATGTTGATGGACCACACACTGGTTGCATCAGCGCCTTGCCACCTTTGGTCTTGCCAGGGCCCATCTCCCATCCCACAGTCCTCCACCACACCAACCCCTAAAAGCACCCCACACCCTCCCCACAACACCCGCACCCCGAACACAGACCCAAATCCCCTCCTACCAAGCCAGAAAACCACACTCATGACAACTCCAAAAACCAAGAATCCCAACAGCCCCCATACATCTCCCTAAGTGGGCTCTAAAAATTCCCATGCACACTCGTAAAAATGGGCCCATGAATCAAAGCATGGCGGCAGCCAAGGGCCTTAGCGCCTTCTAACCAGACCTGAGCCACTGACCCTTTAGCCACCGAAGCATTTCTCCACCTGCTGTAGTCCACGGTAACTCCCACAACCAGCTCCAGAGTGTGACTGAGTACTGTCAGCGGGAATGCACTACCACACACAGCGCCCACAGAGACAAGCTGCCACCTGCCCTGTCGCCGCTGGAGCTGCTAAATCCCCCACACCTCCCCACACAACTCACGTGCTGGAACCCAAAATCCCTCCACACCTGACGCCACCACCACACTGCTTCCCCAGTGCGAGGAGGGAACCCGACACTGAAGCAGAATCTGACGCCACTGCCTCCTCCCTGTTTCTGCCTGAACTGAGCCCGCCAAATCCCCAGGTACCTTAATAGCCCTGCGCTGCCTCATGCTCCGCCCCCTGCTACCCTCTCCTTCCCGCCAATTCCAGCCCTCCTTTCTCCCTTCCCAACCCCCATCCCCTGAGCGAATGGAGGGAAGCTCAGCCCGGTTATCAGCCCCTCTCCCCATTCGCCCGGTGGGGCAGGAGCCTGGGCTTCCTTTAAAATGAGTGACTTAATATACTTGCACTCTAGAAAAGGTCCTGTACATGCAAAATTTAAATGTGCTATTAAGTCTGCTTTAATGCAGTTACTCCTAGAGGTACTTACAGAATGCACAAATGTTTGAATCTTTGTTTTCTGCCAGTTTTGTTTTGGAATCTTGCATCCAAGCATTTAATTTCAGCTCCTTTTAGTGTGAGTTCTTGTGCCATCAGACAAATCCCACCATTGCTAGTGTGGCAAGGTCAGCTATCCTGAGAGTGGGGGAGGTGAGAAGCATAACAAATTCACCCTAGTTAAGGGTCCCCTTCTAGGAGGGCAGGGAGAGAAAGCCACAGCCAGGTTTCAAAGACAGAAAACCCCCAGCTGGAACAGGTTTCAGCCAATGACTGATAAAGTAAGAAAGAGGGATTGCAAGCACGAGGACCAAAGCCCTTACTTTAACAAGTGCACTGATTATTCTAATACCAGAAGGCAGGGGGATTACCAACACCTGGGAAAGAAAGAGGTAGAACCCTGGAAATATAAGCCTGGGTTAGATTATGCAGAGAGAGAGAAGGAGAGACGAGAAGGAGAGCAGCCAGGAGAGCAGCTGAGGCAGAAGCAGAGAGAAGGAGTGGATTCTTGGAGAAGAGCTGAGCTACCAAGAGCTGAGCTACCCAGAGCTGAGAGAGCTGAATTCCCTGCAACAGGTTGGCAACAGAGGTGGGGACCAGGAAGTGGAGAAGCTTTCAGACCACCAGAGAGGTTGTCAGCTGAGCAGTCTGACCAGGTCGGTGAGTCAGAACCCATGCAGTTGGGAGAACCAGTGTCAGAGTTGGGGGAAGAAGATTGCTTTATGGATTGCTCTCTATGCCAAGCTCTAGACAGGCAGTCTTGAGGAAAAGCTAGCCCTGAAAGAAGTAATTCTCCTTGGACGTTAACCATATGGCACAAGCAGTGTGTAGGTAAATTCGTGTCTGTTTTAAAAGGGAAATTTACTGCAACGTAAGCCTGATCAGGAAGCTCTGATTCATGCTTGTTTGTCACCTGTGTTTGAACTGTGCAACGGCAAGAAAAGCCAAGTTACCTGCTCTAAGAGTTTTTGCTTGCTCCTCTCCTATATGAAAAGCCTGCTAAGAGTTTTGATAACAGCTTGGAATGTTTGTTTTGTTCTAAGTTTGGTTTCATGTAGAAATGCAGCCTAGAGAGGTTTTTGAGGCTGGCAGAAACCAAACTGCTGTAGAAGAATTAAGCTTGAATTTTTCTTTATGCTCTCATTAAGAAGGACTAAAAAGAAAAGTGGCAGCCTAGTTTCTAAAGGCAATTGCGTCTGCAAGTAAGAGGACTTTAAAAAGCCATTTCTGAGTTCTTTTGGTTTGTTTGCCATTATTTGCTGTACCTTAAGCAAATCCTATAGTTATAATCCTGTAAATGATACCTTGAACCTGCTGTGTTTTGTGTTATGGAAATAAACTTTCTGTTACAAGCCTTACCCTCGGTTACCTCAACTACAAACCTTCTACTTAAAGCACCAACATATTTTAGCAGTACTACACTTCCCAGAAGCCAACACGAAGAAACAGGCTGCTAAGAGCTGATAGAAGAAGGAATCCTCAACCACCACGCCCCTTGACCACTAAAGGCAAGTGGCTTCGGGCGTTGTGCTTGTGACACTAGTCATATAAAAATGTTTATGATTAACTAATCATGTTTTTGTTTTCCTTTGTTTATAGTTTTCTGAGAAATGTTTCCTTGACAGAGTAAAACTAACATTGTTTTATTTTAATGTTTTAAAGACATTCCCAATGGAGTGCAAACAGAGATGTAAAAATTATATTAAAAGAATTTCTGAGGTCACCTGACCACCTAAAAAGGATAAGGTTTTGTTTAGCTTGTATAGAAAGCTGACATTAAGGGTTTCAATTGTGGCTACGCTTCAACCAAAGTGAATTTATAAGTACTCTTAAGACAGAGTCACTCCAGCCTTGAATCGAGCTGTGCAAGAGTGGGACAGATAGAGAGAGAAATTTTACTTACCGTTAATTTCCTTTCCTGGAGTCCTACTAGACCAGTCCAGACTAATAGGTTTTCTCCCCCTGCCAGCAGATGGGAGACAGAGAAAAGAAAGCAAAACTATGCTGTGACATCACCACTGTCATAAAACGCACAGCTAGAGGGAGCCCTCAGCATTTTTATCACCAGCAATGGAAGGTAGTCAAATCCTCCCAAGGAAACCCTCAGCATGGACAACTATATACAATCTCTGCATGGTCCGAAGGGACAAATATATACAGAAGGTTGCAGTTCAAGACAAAAAGCTGAACAGGGCGGATCCTGGACTGGTCTAATAGGACTCCAGGAAAGGAAATTAATGGTAAGTAAAATTTCTCCTTCCAGATCTTCCTGCTAGACCAGTCCAGACTAGTGGAATGTACCAAAGCTACTCCATCCTAGGGCAGGAAGAAAGTGCAGGGGAAAAACACCCGAGCCAAATCTGGTGGCCACTTGGGCATGTCCATCTAGCTGGTAGTGCCACACGAAGGAACCAAAGAGGACCAAGTAGCCACCCTGCAACTGTTCAAGGGCGACGCACAAGACGACTCTGCCCAGGAAGCTGCCTAGGTCCAAGTCAAATGAGCCTTAAGGCCTGGGGAAAACAGGCCTATCCCACATCAGGTAGGCTGAGGTGATAGTGTCCTTGATCAAGTGACCTGGGGTTACCAGCAAAAAGGACAAAAAGGTGATCAGAAAGACTAAAGTAATTCATCACTTTCAAGTACCCCAAAAGTGCATGACGGACGTCCATAAAACACAAGTCCTTGTCTGGTCTGGTGCATTGGTCTGGCGAAAAGGCTGGCAAGAACAGCACCTGACTGATGTGAAAGGCAGAGAGCACCTTGGGCAAGGAAGGAACTGGGAGAAAGGTCACAGCTGAGAACATCAATAAGGAATCGTGACAGGAAAGTTCCTGCAATTCCAAAATTCGCCGCGCCAAAGTGATAGCTACCAAGTACACAGTTTTCAGAGACAGATCCTTGATGGTAGCTCACCTGAGTGGCTCAACGGCTGGACACATGAGTGCTCTGAAAATGAGCATGAAGTCCCACAGTGGGACTATGGGGTGTACTAGTGGATGAAGGGTCCGAACCCCCCAGAGAAAGCGACCCATATCCTGGTGCGCCAGCAGCATGCAGCCTGCCACCGGACTGTAAAAAAAGGAAAGTGCCGCTACCTGCACCCTGATCAAGCTTGACAAGCCCTTCTCACCTCCCTCTTGAAGGAGGCCAGAATTGAGGGGGTTCAAGACCCCCACAGGGAAAGACAATGTCGACTACACCAGTTCTCGAAGAGATACCAGACCCAGGCATAAGCCAATGAGGTGGAGCACTGCCTGGCTTTCAGCAGGGAATAGGCCTTATGCCTTAGGCGACCCTGCTGTAGTAAGCCCCTCCTGCCCCAGAGGCACAGGGGCTAGAAGGCGAGAAAATGGACAATGTCTGCATACCACAGCTGAAGAGGCCAGTCTAGGGCCACTAGGATCACCAGACTTGGTTGACCCTCGATCTTCCAAAGGACTCGGGGTATCATGGCCCACAGGACAGGACACATAGAGGAGGTGATCCGAGGGCCAGGGCTGGACAAGTACGTCCACCCCATTGGACTTTGGCTCTGAGCAATGGCTGAAGGAGGGGACCTTGGCACTGACTACTATCACCATCCAGTCCACCCCCAGGACGCCCCACTGATCCACTATCCAGTTGAATGGCCATGGGGCAAGTTCCCATTCCCCGAAATCAAGAAGGTGATGGCTGAGGAAATCTGCTTCCTAATTGTCCTCGCCTGTGATGTTCTGGGCTGTAAGTGCTTGGAGGTGCTTTTCCGCTCAGGGGAACAGTAGAGACATTTACCAAGCTACTCTCGGGCACTGCATTCCACCCTGGCTATTGACATAAGCCACCGCAGTTGCTTTGTCTGAGAGGACTCACACAGCACTTCCGTGGAGCAGCTCACTTAAGTCCAGCAATGCTGGATGGATGGTCCTGGCCTCTAGGTGATGGATGGCCCATTTCGCTTCTATCAGAGACCACCGACTCTGTGCGGTCTGGTCAAAACAGTGAACTCCCCAACTGGAGAGACTGACATCGGTAGTGAGGAGCACCCAGGCTGGAGTTTTGAGGGGCATCACTCTCAACATGTCGTCAGGGGAGGCCCACCAGCAAAGACTGTCAATACGAGAGAGGACAAAGGAGGTGGACTTGATAGTCCTGTGAGCACAGGAACCAGTAAGTCAGCAAGGCCCACTATAGAGGACGCATGTGTGCTTGCACCCAGGGCATCAGCTCCAGGGTTGCAGCTATATCTCCCAAAAAATGAAGGTAGTCCCAAGCTTTGGGAGTGGAGTTCCTGAAAAAGTCCAGAGGTTGGCTGCAGTACTTGGCCCAGCTCCCATAAGGAAGACTTTGCCTACATAGGTGTTGAAGTGAGCCTCAAGAAAGTTCAAGTTCTGAAAAAGCATCAGGCAGCTTTTGGTGTTGTTGATGATGCAGCGAGCTGCTCGAGAAGTTGGATAATTTGAAGCAGTGCCTGAATGGCTTCCGGCCGAGACTTGGCCTGGATAAGCCAATCATGCAGGTAGGGGTTTACGCAGGTGCCTTCATTCCTAGGTCTCTCCACATCTACCACCATTACCTTGGAGAACATCTGAGGAGCAGTGGCCAGGTTGCAGGGCATCACACAAAACTGGCAGTGAGAGACCAAGAAAGTGCTGCTGGTCCTCCCAGATGGAAATGTGAACATAGGCTTCCACCAAATCCAAGGAAGTGAAGGATTCGTCCTTCTGGACCACCTGGATAACAGGAGTCCAATAAAGCATGACTACCATGTGAATTAATGCACAAACCAGTCCAGAATGTGGTCATTTCAAGTGGATTCCTTTATTCAATGTTACTCTCAATCCTGGGGTACAAAGAGCCTAACCCGACATGGCCGTGTTTCGGCACTGCCTTCCTCAGGGGTTATAAGGCACTTTAAGAACATAAATATAAAAAAAAGTTAAAAATCTACAATAATCTATAAAAAATGAAATAAAATAATCATTAAAAACATAGAAGACCTAGCAAACTTAAAAGCATATAAGCCATCATGAACAATTAAAATATGAACAATCCATTTAAAATGAGGTAGTGATAAAAAAGAAGAATGTGACATAAAAATGAATTACTGACAGATAAAACCAATATAGACTGAAATGTTGTCAACCATAAACTGTACCATATCAGTACAGATAGAAGATATAAGGGTAATAGAGCAAGTTATTCACAAACCGTTACAAAATTGAACCAGGCAGAAATCCATTCGGCATTCCTATGTGTATAAGAAAGAACAAAAACCATCAAATTGTTTTGAATAAAAGGAGCAGGAGAAGAGTGTATTATTCTGTGGCAACCCTTTCTTTGAAAAATGACCATATTACTATGAAGTATTACGTCCATGCACAACAGTTGTCTTGTAACTCTAATGCTATCAATGGCAAATTCATTCCTGCATTGTAGCGATCTTTACTTCATCTGTGCTGCTTCACCACAGGTTTAAAAAAAACATATCCCATATTAGGCTTCTTCATTCATAAAAATTAACCAGAAAAATCAATGCATAGCATACTTATTCAAACTTTTGGATCTATAAAATATCTATGGTCAAGTAGTGAAGAATAAAAAAGATGAGCAAATTACCTCAAACATTCAGCGAAAAGCCTGCATACAGCAGAGTCTCAGTATAAACAACTGGCGGAGAAACCGCTGGTTTGTTTTATATTATTTTGATGCCATTCTCGGTGGTTAAAGGGACAAAGTATATATGATCCTAAAATTAAATTTATTCATTTTTGAACACTTAATCCATTATTTTATGAAACCATGTACAAGGATGGATGATCAAACTCGTCTTTTGCCTTAAAATATGATCTTGAAGGAAAAGTCAAACTGTAGAGTTTTAACTGCGGGTCAAAGGTGGAGCCAAGTTTTAAGGACATATCTTTACTACATTCATTTATAAAAAAAATTACACTAGTCAACAAATTTTTACAAAAGTCATGTTACTGAAACAAAAATAGTCATTTCTTACCAATTTTTATGTGCTGAACACGAATATGACAGTGAAATTGCAAAGTTGGCTCTAGTTTTTTTGTAATCTACAAGAATTAATGTTTACATCACGAAATGCATGTCAATAGTAAATACAGTATAATAGGCCTTCGGTTAATACTTGTAAAAAAACAAGTCATAGACTACTTCATAGATTTTTTTTGCCTGCCTCTTGTACAGCTGTTCGGGAGCTTCTCTTGGGAGTGTCCAGCAGTAGTCAGCCAACATTTTAGTGGACCATTTTCCCTGGTATCTTTGCTCCATCGGTGCGATATCCTGGTGAAAACGTTCGCCCTGTTCATCACTAACCATACCACAGTTGTCAGGGAAGAAATCAAGATGGGAATCAAGGAAATGGATCTTTAGAGACATATTGCAGCCAAGTTTCTGATACTGCATCAGCATGTCTTCTACTAGTTCCTTGTAGTTTTCTGCCCTAACATTCCCGAGAAAGTTTGTTGACACTAGGCAAAAAGCATTCCATGCTTGTTTCGCATCACCCTGCAGCAAGTTGTTGAACCGGTCAACTTTGAAGAGCTCTCGAATCTGAGGACCCCAAAAACTCCCTCTTTAATCTTTGCTTCGCTGAGTCGAGGGAATTTTTCATGCAGGTATCGGAAAGCTGGCGAAGTGCGGTCCATGGCTTTCACGAAGTTTTTCATCAAACCTAGTTTGATGTGAAGGGGTGGTAGCAGGATTTTGTGAGCCTCAACAAGAGCTGGGTGCTGGATATTCTTCTCTCCAACTGTTACATTTTGTCTGCGATTCCATTCCTTCTGCTAGTGCCAATCCCTTGCTCGGCTATTCCACTCACATAAGAAACACATGTATTTTATATAACCCTGCTGCAGTCCCATTAAAAGGGCAACTACCTTCAAGTCACCACAGAGGTGCCAGCTGTACTTGTTATAGTTAATGGAAGTCAGTAGATGCTTTAAGTTATCATATGTCTCTTTCATGTGGACGGCATGTGCTACTGGAATTGATGGAAGACGGCTTCCATTGTTCAAAAGCACAGCCTTCAGACTCAGTTTCGAAGAGTCTATAAATAGTCTCCAGTGTTGTGGGTCATGAGTGATTTTTAAGGCATTCATGAGGTTTTCAATATCGGAACAGAATACCAGATTACTTTCCTTTCTGAAGAAAGGCTCCAACTGCTGGTGGTGCTTTCGATATGAAGTAATGTTGACATCTTCTTCTAGAAAATTCCATTGTTTGAGTCTTGATCCTAGCAATTCTGCCTTGTTCTTGGATAAGTCCAAATCACGAACCAGATAATTTAGTTCTTCCTATGTTATTCTGTGTGGAGTTGATAATGCATCCCAGTGAAAATCTGGGTCACTGCATGCTGACGGACCAGAAGAACAGGTCGGTTCACCCTTGTACTCATCAGATGAATCAAGAGAATATTCTGATGGAGGTTCTGGAATAGGACGTCCCTCACCATGTGGAACTGGTCTCAATGCAGACGGAATGTTTGGGTAGGCTATGCTCGACTTCTTTTGCCTCGTTATTCCACTGGAAAGAGGAGGAACCAAGCAGAAGTAACAGTCATTTATGTGGTTGCTTGGCTCTCTCCACACCATGGGGACTGCAAACGGCATTGATGGTCTTTTGCAATTCAACCATTGTGAAAGTTGTGTTGTACATGTAGCGCAGCATATATGCGGGGCCCAAGGCTTGTCTTGGTCACCAATCTTGCATCCGAAGTAAAGATGATATGCCTTCTTCAGTTGAGAAGTGATACTTTTCTTCTGGTTGGCAAATGTCACTTCCCCACAAATGTAGCAGAAATTGTCAACGGTATTAACGCACTTTCGCAGCACTACTGTTCTGTATTGTACCTAAATGGCTAAAATTATATGATTATTAAAAGTTGCATGTAACAGTAGCTTAAACTGTCTTGCACACAGTCTGAAATATTTTAAATGCTCAACCTTTCCGACTGCGTATAGTACACTGCTGACGTCAGATGGCTTCAGCAGCCGTCTGGCAGTAGTATTGCATTGCATCAGAAAATGATGCAATCAACTCTGGATGATGTGTGCATGCTGGTATTATGCAATGTGATGCAATATTACATCATTCAAGGCTTATTTGGGATGTTGTTGATGTCCTACTGGATAAATTTACACTGTGAAACGTCAAAAATGAACTACATGCAATGTCTTCAAAACGAGAGCCAATAAAATGTTTTTTTAATGTTATATTCGTGTTCAGCTCACCAAGATACTACAGATTAGGGCCTTTTAAAGTCAGTAACGATTTCAATGTTGACCAGTGTTATACGTGAACTGAACAGAGCGAAAATACCCAAGACCCATATAAACTATTGGAGTACAATATAAAATAATCATATATATTGTATATATTTCTCAAATTCGCCATTGATTGTTGTCCTATACAGACGCTAATCATTTAGTGCAAGAGGAACAAACGAAAATCCATCTTGGATGTGAAAATGTGAATGGTAAAACATTATAACACCAATGCATATGTGGGGAACCATATCTATTACCTAGCCCTTGATGCTTATAAAAGTATAATTGTAATAAAATACTCCATATGTGTTGTATTGCCTACCTACTATAAAAGAAATTAAAACCATTTAAAACCAATCGTGGTTATCAAAAGAGGACCAACTAAAATAATACATTAAAAATTACCACTAGATGGTGCTGTGGCCATACAAAATTGAAGACCGTAACACCCATAAATACTATATAAAGGAAAGCAAAATCAAGCAAAAGCATAATACCAATCACCACTAGAAGGTACTAAAATTATATGAAACTATATAAATAAGAATTAATGAGAAACACTGGAAGTCTAAAATTAAAATACCTTACATAACAGATTAAAAAGTACCATCTAAAACCATATACATATATAAATACAAAGGAGAGTTAAAAAAAACATCCATTTTGAATAAAACAGGGAATTAAAATAAAACTATCAATAATAGTAAAAACCACCATTAAAGGACATAAAGACCAATATACAATAATAATAAAAAATAAATTACTTGGATAAGTTAAATCAAAGATACCTCTCAAATAATGACCCATGTAAACCATAAATAAATAAATAAATGATGAATTTAACTATGTATAACCCCAATATATGAGGAATGGGGGGGAAGGGGGGAGGGGGAAAAGGAGAGGGGGGAAGGGGCAAGGGAAGAGAGGGAGACGTTTGGGGGGAAGGGGAAGAGGAGGGTAGAGAAGGGGAGGGGGAAAGGGGCAGGGGGAAGAGGGAAGGGAAAGAAGGGGAGAAAGAGACAAATCAATAAGGGTTTCAATGCAGAAATGATTGCTTAAAGAAAAAAATGAAAGATCAGTTTCGATACTGAGACCACTGGGTGTTCTGGTATTAAGGGCAAAAATATAATGTTCCAAGCACAAAATCACTTTATTGAGATCTCCTCTCCAGTTCAATTTCACCTTTTTAAGAACAAAAAAATCGCAAACCTGAAATCTTGTGTTCTTGCCAGTGAAGTACTAGGAGTTTATCAGTCAAGCTCCTCCATAGGCAACTTCTGTGCTCAATTATCCGCATATGGATACTTCTTGTAGTCTTGCCCAAATATAGCTGCTTCCATGGGTATAAAATGATGTATATCATATTATCTGACTCACAGTTGGAAAAATCATCCAAGAAAAACTGTATATTGGTAATGGGATGTATACAAACTTTCTTTATACACATCGCATGTACACAAACCGAATACCTCCCACAATGATGGTACCCACTTGTATTTTGAAAGGTATTTTCTTTCTGTGAAGACCAGGAGACCAACATGTTCTGTAAATTAATATTTCTCTTAAGAGCAACTGTGAGCTTTAAATCTGAGAAACCAGGTAATGTCTGACTTAGATGCCATTCTTCTTGCAAAATGTTTGAAATATTACGTGACTGATGTGAAAAAAAAGCAGCGGGAAAACCATTCTTGTTTCAGCTTACTTTGGTTTCTGCTGTAACATCTCTCATGGTGTGCTCTGGGCTCTATTGTATGCCTCATCAGTATAATGATCCAGATAATCATGTGCTTGAAATCTATGTCTCATAGTGTCAGTTTGGATGTCAAAGTCTTCATTTGTGATGCTAATCCGTCTTGCTCTTAAAAATTGGCCTAGAGGGAGATTGGCCTTAAGGACATGGTTATGGAAACTCTTATAATGTAGAAGTGGGTTCCTATCTGTTGATTTTCTATATAAATTAGTAAGAAAACTCTCAGTGCCCTTTTTAATAAGAAGATCCAAATATGGAATCTGTACAGGCTTATATGTAATCTGTAAACATAAATTCTCATCTAATGTATTAATCCAATTATTAAAATCCTCTAATGTATCCATACTCCCATTCCAAATAACTAAAACATCATCAATATAATGTATCCATAACTTGATGTTATCTGTGAAAGAATGCTGACTTGGGAATTTTTTTTTCAAAGTTTGATACATACCGATTGGCTATGTCTGGTGTCATAGATGACCCCATCGCTACTCCCTTTATCTGTTTATAGAAAAGGTCCCTAAAACAGAAAAAGGTTTCAGTTAAAGCCAGGTAGGCAAGTTGTGCTAAAAGGCTTTGGGAATCCTCTTGTGTTCTTTGCATTCCAACAGAACTTTCTCTACAATCCCTAAGGCATCCTTTTGCAGGATGTTGGTGTAGAGCAGGGGTTCTCAACCCTGTCCTTGGGACCCACCTAGCCAGTCGGGTTTCCAGGATAACCACAATGAATATGCATGGGAGAGATTTGCATATAATGAAGGCAGTGTATGCAAATCTCTCTCATACATATTCATAGTGGTTATCCTGAAAACCCGACTGGCTAGGTGGGTCCCGAGGACAGGGTTGAGAACCCCTGGTGTAGAGGGATTCTGTATCTAAGGTTACAAGAAGCAATTCTTGAAGATACTGCCAAAATTTGAACATGTGAAGAGTCCCTCACATATAACAACATCTTGGTTATAAAATATCCAAAAACTGTGATATGGGCTCAAAAAGCAAACCAATGGCTGAATAATGGGACGTCCAAGAGGGGGACTCCAAAGATTTATGGATGTTGAGTAGTATGTAAATAGTAGGAGTAATTGGAAAGTCTACTGTCAAAAAAACTCTTTCCTTTTTAGTGATATATTCAATTTCAAAACCCATTGTTTTCAAACTATCTATACTCTTTTTAAGATTCGAAGTACGATCTCCAACCAATCTCTTAATTGCCTATTTATTTCTTATACATAGAAGTCTTTGTCCATTATCTCTATGGCTTCACCTTTATCTGCTGGTTTTATTACAATCTGATTATTAGATTGTAAGGACCAAATTGCCTCATTTTCCATACAAGAAAGATTATAAAAGGCTGGCTTGGGTTTGATATTTTATTTATTTGACTTTATTTATATACTGCCTTTCAAGTTTATCAAGGTGGTTTACAATGAACTCAACAGTTTTACAGGGAACAGATTCATCAGAACTCATTTA
Organism: Ichthyophis bannanicus; assembly: GCA_033557465.1. Lineage (NCBI taxonomy): Eukaryota > Metazoa > Chordata > Amphibia > Gymnophiona > Ichthyophiidae > Ichthyophis > Ichthyophis bannanicus. Next base: position 1,312,218,677 of record CM066031.1, read on the forward strand.
CAATAAACAGTAACAAGCATTAGACATGAAACCAGTTAACTGTGCAACTTGTAGAACTATTTACAAAGCAGCAATATGTTCTAGGCATTGTGCGGTTTGGGGTGATGTGCTTATGAGTCATTCGTTATCTTTACGGCTGTATATGTGTTATCAAACCATAGGAATCTATGAATAGGTGAGTCTTCAATTGCTTTTGGAAGTCGGCTATATCGGTGGTAGCTCTTAGGCGAGCAGAAAGTTCCAAAGTTGTGGGCTGTAGTGTTTGAACACTCTCTGGCTTGCAGTTTGTGTGGTGTTGGTCTTGATTGAAGTGATTGAGAGGGTGTTTTGATGCTGACTCCTCTGCAGTCTGGTGTCTGGCTTTTTTCTTATTAGTTCGGTTAAGCATTCTGCAGACTGGCCATGTAGGATTTTGTCGATCATTATGATTAATTTGTAGCATATGCATGATCGGATGGGGAGCCAGTGGAGGGAGTATAATATTGGGGTAATATGGTCATGTCTTTTTGTGCCTGTTATTTATCTAGCCACAGTGTTTTGTGCTATTTGTAGGACATGTGTTGTATATTTGGGTAATCCCTGAAGGAGTAGGTTGCAATAATCCAATTGTGGGGCGATTATAGCCTGGCATACGGTGCGGAAGTGGTTGTGGTCTAGTAGGGGGCGTAGGTTTTGGAGGATCTTCATTTTATAGTACGCTTTGGAGGTGACTTTCTTAATGTGTGCTTGAAGGTTGAGGCTCTGGTCTAGGAGCACCCCCAGGTATTTTACTTCATCCTTACCAGGATTATCTGGCTTCCAATTATGAGGTTATCTGGTGAGATGTAAGTACCATCTTTGGTGACTGTCAGGGCCTCAGATTTGTTGTAGTTGATTAAGAGGTTGTGGCGTGTAAGACATTCTGAGATTGATTTCATGCAATTGGTGATGTTGGTGTAGTCGGGTTTTCTAGTACCAAAAGAGGTGTAGATCATCAAGTCATCTGCGTAGAAGTGGTAATGTATATTGTGGTTTTCTATAATTTTGCAGACTGGTTGAATATATATGTTGAAAAGGGGGGCCGACAGTGAAGAGCCCTGCAGTACCCCTTGGTTGATTTGGAAAGGTTTGGAGGTTTTGTTCTTTATTTGATCTGTGAATGGCGGCCCGAGAGGTATGAGGAGAACCATGTCAGAGGGGTTCTGCTAATACTTATCTCGACCAGTCTGTCCAGCAGTATGAAGTGGATTATGGAGTTAAAAGCAGATGATATGTCAATGAATATTAGTATGAAGCTTTGGTTAGTACATTCTATTCCTTTGAGGAGAGTGTTCATTAGGGAGGTTAGGAGTGTCTCTACCCCATGATATGGCCGAAATCCATGTTGTTGTCGGTCTAGTGGAGCATTTATATCAATGTAGTCTTGTAATTGCTTTTGCACTACCTTTTTGATTATTTTTGCTAGTAGTGGTATGCTGGAGCTGGGTCAATATGACGCTGGAGATCTAGGGTCGGGATCATTGTTCTTTAAATGTAGTCTATAGTTCAGGAGGCATGAATCCTTGTGTTAGGGATAGGTTTACCATTGTGGATATCACCGGTGACAGTTCTTGTGAGCTCGTTTTTATCCAGGCTGTTGGACAGGAGTCAAGAGGTGAAGTAGTAGTATTTAGAAATTTCAATAATTCCATTGAACATTTCAGAACCACCCGTTAAAAAGACTCTATAAGGGGGGTCTGTATGTGGCAGGGGAACTCAAGTAGATTTATCTTGTATTATGGATTGGTCAGTATTTTGTCCATCTGTGAGAAGAAATGCTTAATTCTGACTTTTCTAAAAAAATTATATGTCAACTTGTGTATTGAAGGGATCATAAGTTCTATTGGGTACAAAAGACAGGTCCTTATTCAATGAGTTCTCATTCTCATTTAAGGTGTACTTAGAAATATTAACTACACTGTTATTCAATTCAGATGTCAAAACTTCCTGTCGTGAGACCTGTCTGCCTCCATCCACCCATGGTTCCTCTCCCTCATCCCCAACCTCTTGTATAACCATTCATTCTGTCTTGATCCTGAGCTGGAGGCCACATTCTGTATGAATCTTGACCTCCCCCCTTCCAGAGTTTGTTCATGCTGAAAAAATTATGAGAAGAGGATGAAGATTTTTCCTTTTGTGTAGAGAAAAGAGATGCTGAAGTGTCCACAAACTCTGCAGATTCACTCCTGCCCCTCTTCGTCTTCTGCTCACATTGTATATCATGTGTTCTAGATTCTCCCTTATAGCTGTCTTTCCTGTCAAAAAAGTAGATTTGCATTTGGTCCTTTTCCTGTTTCCCTGGTTCTTCTGAATACTATCAAATCTATTGTTACATTCTTTAAGTGCTGTCAATTTCTCATCTACCTCCACTTTAAGAACTTCAGTTTTCTTATTAGAAGTGTTAATTAAAAAATCATTAAATCTAGCAAACACTGGTTCAGGATGGCATTCCATCACTTAACAAATGACTCATCTTCCAAAATACAAGCCAGAGGCTTTGTCCATAAGTAGTGTCCTTGGTATAATCTTTGATCTACAGCATTCTAAGAGGTATGCTGAATGCATCTCTTCCATAGAAGTCTGTAAATAGGCCAGGCATCGGTCTTGAAAGGACTGGGACTTGTATTAGGTTGCGGAAGAGGAGGTCTGCTTATTCAGTTGATACAGACAAGAATTGCAGAACTTCAGTGGCGAAGATGACAAAGAAGAGTGTTTGTAGGCATCTTTGGGCTTATCCTTTGGCAGACATCAGAGCTTGACTAACTTTCTCAAGTCCTTGCCAAACAGGAGCCCATCCCTAAAGGGCAATTTGGTTAAGTGCCCCTTAGATGTGACATCTGCTGAACAATTTCTGAGCCATAGCCCCCGGCGAGCTACTGTAGCCACAGCGACTCCCCACGCGGAAAGGCATGAGATCAAAAAAGGCATCCACAAAGAAGGCTACCACAGATTCAAGGCAGGCCAAAAACTCGTCCTCAGAAAAGGGCACATGCACTGAAGCCGCCCCACGTCATCACCTGAAGGGCTAGGGAGGAGGCAGAGAAGGCTGCCTGAAGGAGTCCCTTCACTTTCCATCCCTGCAGGCCCTGAAGGACAGCTCCACCTTCTACAGGAATGGTGGTGCGCTTGGTGAATGCCATGATCAAGGCATCAACCCTGGGAAACTGCAACCAATTTCCAAGGCTGTCGGTGACCAGGCGTAAATGCAACCCAATTGCTGGGCCTTCTTGAGGGGTGCGTCAGGAGAAACTCTGGTGGGAAACAAAAGGCTCTGGAAGGTCCCCTGATGCCAGGATCAGAAGTAGAGGGAGTTGGGGGTGGTCCAGAGAGATCCGGAATGTGCAGTTCAGTAGCAATCTGGACAATCAAGGGGGAGGGGGGGAGAATCTCCTTGACAGAGACACACCACATGAGAGCTGCTATGTTCCCCCCCCCCCTCCTCTGCGTTGGAGGCAGCTGAACTGGAGTCATCATGGGAAATGTCCTCACGGTACTCATCAACAGATTCCACCTTGCTCCAATAGGGGACTTTGGAGGGGACCACAGACCCTCCCAGACACAGTCTTGCCCTCTGGATCATTTGTGGGAACTACCCACAGGGACTACCAGAAGAGCAGCAGAAGATAGGCCAGACCAAGAGAAAACAAAGCCATTTGTGACTGCTGTGGCTGGGAGCGCTGCAACTGAAGAAACAACATGGAGAGCAGACTCCTTGTCGGCCACAAGAGGAGGTCTCATACACTGTTCCCTCTAAGCTGTGCGCGTGTGCGCGCGCACACACCTCGCCGAGCGAGCGCACATACTTTACAACAGAGCGCACAAAAATTTTGGTTCTGATTCTGATAGAAAACAACACAGACGTCTTAAAATTTAAAAGTTGTTGTGTATCTACGGTTTTCACAAGTTCTACAATATTTTCTAGTGCAATCAATGTGGTGTACATACTGTATTCTGACGTGTAGTCAAATTTTAAAGTATATAACTCCGAGTGTCATTATGTAGCGCACAAAAATTTAACCTTCCTTCAAAAGCTGCACAGATGATATTTTATGCGCACACAACCTACAGAAAATTAGAGGGAACATTGGTCTCATAGTGAAAGCCGGTGTCACAGGAAGAGCAGGTCCACCTGCAGAAGGGGAAAGTACCCTGGGCAAGGACACACTGATAATCCCCGATGTGGAAGGTGCAATGAAGTCTTAACTGCATCGGGAGCCGGAACTGCTATCAAGAACACTGAAGTGGCAGACGTCTCCCACGGATCGGCTGTGCAAGCAGCATAGAGACAATCAACAAGGGAACTGTCGCCGCTTACCAAGGCACCAGGACAACAATGAGGCAGGCATTGATCATTACGCACCACCACGTTACATTGGCTCTCATAGCCAGAGGCTTGCCCCAGGAGAAAGAGAGAGAACCACCAGAGGGTATCCCGAATACTCCCTGGGGTCTTGGCCGGCCAAACTGCACCGAAACCAGTCTCAAACTGGCCAGGAGCTGTAAGCCTTAAGGAAGGAAAAATGATGTGTGGCTTGCACAGTCCCGGACTGTCGGCAGGAAAAGGAAATTGCAGCAAACATTCACGGTTAGGTGCAGGGGCCCCATTTTGATGCTGGTACATGGCCTGCACAGTCTGGGGACATCAGGAAGGAAAAGTAGGATTGTAGCAAACACTCACAGTTAGGTGCAGGAGCCCCTTTTTGAAGCTGGTACATGGCCTGCACAGGCTGGGGACATTGGGAGTTGAAGGCGGGATCACAGCAAACACTCACAGTTAGGTGCAGCGGACTCTTTTTGCTGCTGGTGTATGGCCTGCACCGGCTGGGAATGTCGGGCGGGAAAAGTGAGATTGCAGCAAACACTCATGGTTAGGCTCAATGGCCCCTCTTTGCCACCGGCGAAGTTCAGGCAGCGATCTTCTGCAGCTGCCCACTGGAAAAGATCACAATCCATTGCAGCCTCAGTGCTGTGGTCCCTCAGGAGCGCAGGGGAGTGGGGGCAGTGGTAGAGGATTCAGGGAGGAAACCCCGAATCAGCCACATGCTAAGGAGCAACACGGACCTTTAATACTTTTTTTTTTTTTTTTTTTACAAAAAGAAAAGAAAATGGCCAAAAGACAGCTAAGGGTCCCTCAAATGGATCCTTGTGATCCAATGCCCCCACCAAGCTATGCTGGCTCTCCTAGACAGGAGTTAACCCCAAAGTAACAGATCAATCAGAAAAGGGTATCTCATGTACCCCCTGGGATCTAAACTGGCCTAGCTACACTGCACCCAGACACAGACTGGGCAGGAGCAATAAGCAATAAGAATTCAGAAACAGAAGAAAATACTGAGGGCTCCCTCTAGCTCTGCTAGTTTTATGCCAGTGACGTCACAGCATGTTTTGCTTTCTTTTCTCTATCTCCCATCTTCTGCTAGCAGGGGGAGACAACCCACTAGTCTGGACTGGTCTAGCAGGAAGATCTGGAAGTTCTTTCCACCGGCGAATACTGCCGCAGCAGCTCCCCAGTCAGGGGTCGAGCAGGGAAAGAGCAGGTTTCCCGCTCCTACAACTCCGGCCCAATCCGGGCCGTGGGAGGACCCAGCAGCTAACAAAAAGCAGCCGCGGGCAGGAAGAAAGCCCTTTTCCACCAGCGAATACTGCCGCAGCAGCTCCCCAGTCAGGGGTCGAGCAGGGACAGAGCAGGTTTCCCGCTCCTACAATTCCGGCCCAATCCGGGCCGTGGGAGGACCCAGCAGCTAACAAAAAGCAGCCGCGGGCAGGAAGAAAGCCCTTTTCCACCGGCGAATACTGCCGCAGCAGCTCCCCAGTCAGGGGTCGAGCAGGGAGAGAGCAGGTTTCCCGCTCCTACAACTCCGGCCCAATCCGGGCCGTGGGAGGACCCAGCAGCTAACAAAAAGCAGCCGCGGGCAGGAAGAAAGCCCTTTTCCACCGGCGAATACTGCCGCAGCAGCTCCCCAGTCAGGGGTCGAGCAGGGAGAGAGCAGGTTTCCCGCTCCTACAACTCCGGCCCAATCCGGGCCGTGGGAGGACCCAGCAGCTAACAAAAAGCAGCCGCGGGCAGGAAGAAAGCCCTTTTCCACCGGCGAATACTGCCGCAGCAGCTCCCCAGTCAGGGGTCGAGCAGGGAGAGAGAGCAGGTTTCCCGCTCCTACAACTCCGGCCCAATCCGGGCCGTGGGAGGACCCAGCAGCTAACAAAAAGCAGCCGCGGGCAGGAAGAAAGCCCTTTTCCACCGGCGAATACTGCCGCAGCAGCTCCCCAGTCAGGGGTCGAGCAGGGAGAGAGCAGGTTTCCCGCTCCTACAACTCCGGCCCAATCCGGGCCGTGGGAGGACCCAGCAGCTAACAAAAAGCAGCCGCGGGCAGGAAGAAAGCCCTTTTCCACCGGCGAATACTGCCGCAGCAGCTCCCCAGTCAGGGGTCGAGCAGGTTTCCCGCTCCTACAACTCCGGCCCAATCCGGGCCGTGGGAGGACCCAGCAGCTAACAAAAAGCAGCCGCAGGCAGGAAGAAAGCCCTTTTCCACCGGCGAATACTGCCGCAGCAGCTCCCCAGTCAGGGGTCGAGCAGGTTTCCCGCTCCTACAACTCCGGCCCAATCCGGACCGTGGGAGGACCCAGCAGCTAACAAAAAGCAGCCGCGCGCAAGCGCGCCCGCGCCTGAGGGCCTCGCAAGAGGGCCCTTTGGCGTGGCCCTTAGGCGGGGCACGACAGGCGAAAAGCACACGAACATCACCCACTACAAGAAGTAGAAGATACTCCACCCACGACTACCTGTGAAGGACTTAGTTATCCAACTACAACCCACACCCGCCAATATCGCTCGAGCTCCCCTAAGGTTGAGCTCACATACCACCAAGCGATCCTACAACCAACAGATCACAGCAAGTATTTTCTATATGAATGACACTGATGACTATTGCCTATTTTTACTGTAGCCAGTATTTGCAACTACTCATAACCACTACATGAATTCCACTATAGCCAGCACCCCCCTCTACACCCCCTACAAGTTTGATTTACTGTCGTCAGTAATTTCAATCAACCCTAATGACTGTCGTTCTTCTTTATAACTCCTATCTGATCTACTGTTGGCAGTAATTCATTCAACCTTAATGACTGTTGATTTCACCAATTACAGCTACTGTTTGAGATACGGACACTGCTTGATATACTGTTGTCAGTAATTTCACTCACCTATCTGAAATACTGTAATTTTGCTCACTGTCTAATATACTGTTGCCAGTAACCTTAGCTATTGCACTATAATTAACATGGATCTCACAAAGTACCAATTATACCTTATTATCACCATACTAACCATTCATCTAACCCAAAACATCTATGCTCTCAAACCAAATCCTACAGCATACAACACTATCCCCATTATTCACAACCCATACAAAACCACACCACAACCATACTCACACACATTTAACCAGACACACCGCCCCAACATTCCCAGACACTCAAGACTAATACAAATAAATCTTGTACAAGTCAAACCTATAAACAAATCCCATGAAACAAACACCATCAGAAAATTCATCCTCATAAATGCAAGATCCATACGAAATAAAATACCAATAATTAATGACATAATCACTGATGAAAAACCTGATATCCTTCTCATCACAGAGACTTGGCTCGCACCCACGGACACAATCCTCCTGAATCAACTCAACACACATCAATATGACCTTTTCAACTGCCACCGAGAAGTAAAAAGGGGAGGAGGGGCCCTTATCATCACCAAAAAGAGCTCAAATACTCACTAAAAAATGTGAATAACATAGACGGTATGGATATCATAAATATAGAAAACAAAAACCTTGCACTGTCTCTCATCTACAGACCCCCCTCAGCGGACCACAAAAATCTCACCCCCATTCTAGAACTCGCATGTACAGCTACACAGAGAAAACCACTTGTTATATTAGGGGATCTGAACCTTCCGTCGCTCAACCCACAACACACAATCAACTTTATGGATTCAATGAAGGAAATGGGTTACAATCAAATCATACAAACACCCACACATACAAAAGGTAACGCTCTAGACCTTGTATTCATCCCCACCCCCTTTAATAAACACCAACTACAATCCCCACCTCTCATCACAGAAGTACCATGGTCAGACCACCACTTAATAACCTTCAATTTACTCTCACTATCACACACTAACACAGAGATTACTCCAACACCTTATAAATCTCGCTTTACACACTTCAACAAAGACACCTTCCTAGAAACCGTATTACCTAACCTTATAAATAACACAACAGAAATCAACACCATAATGGAACAATGGAACTCAATAATAAAAGAAGCAGCAACTCCCACTCAAGGTCCCCAAAAACAATTCACAAAAAGAAAATCAGAAAAAATTGTTTAATAGAGAACTCTCCACTATAAAAAAGCAACTAAGAAAACAAGAAAAACGGTGGAGGAAATCTAAAACAAGCGATAATAAGGCGCAATACTTAAGTCTCCTTAACAAATACAAAGACACTATTAACAGATCGAAAAGAGAATACCTCACAAAAGTCATAAATATGGCACTCAATAAACCAAGAGAACTATTTACAATTATAAGGACACTAACAAAAACCCAAACTCCAGAGCCTGAACAATCAACGATAAGCGCACAAACTCTTGCAACTCATTTTGCTAACAAATTAAAAAACAAATCATCCAGCACAATCATAACCATACCCACTGAATTAAAACCAACAAATAAATGGATAACCTTTCAAGATATTGAACAAAAACACCTCCTCAATATCATATCAATGATCAACACCACTACCTCCCCTCTAGATCCTTGTCCGGTGTCATGGATAAAAAACACCAAAACTGAATTAGCTATACATATACAAAATATAGTAAACCAATCACTATCTAAGGGCATCATGCCAGATGCCCTAAAACTCACATCCTTACGCCCTATAATAAAAAATAATAAACTCAATCCTACAGACCCAAACTCCTACAGGCCCATAGCCAGCATACCGTTCATTGCCAAAGTGATAGAAAAAATCATACAGCTTCAACTGCAAGATTTTATCGACACACATGCACCACTTGACTCACATCAATTTGGCTTCCGCCCTTCACATGGAGTCGAAACTCTACTTATAACACTCATGGATGACCTCATAAAGGGCACTGACACATGCAACCAAGGTTACATCCTCATATTCATTGATATAGCCGGTGCCTTTGACAATGTCCACCACAACACACTTATTAACAGACTCCTAAGCCTAGGAATAGGAGGAACAATTCTACAATGGTTTATATCATACATCACAAACCGATCAATACGCGTTAAATTGGGTCAAGACACCTCTGAGCCATTCATACAAGGACAAGGTATTCCACAGGGCTCGGCCCTATCGGCCCTCCTTTTCAACCTATATCTCCAACCCATCACAAATATATTCAAAAAACATAAAGTCAACCACTATATATACGCAGATGACATCATGCTCACTCAACCAATAAACACAAATAATCCCAACTACCAGAACTTACTAAACTGTATCAGTGAAGCAAATACCTGGCTACAAAATAATAACCTTAGCATCAACCTAAAAAAAACTGAAGCAATGTTCGTAACAAGAAAACCAGATACTACTCTCCCAGAAACAATAACAATTAACGATACAATAATCCCAATCAAAAAGGAAGTAAAATACCTAGGCATCATAATAGACCACACACTTAGTATGATCCCTCACATAAAACAAACCGTGAAAACCATATTCTATAAACTCAAAACCATTCAACACCTACGACCAATACTAGACACACATGACTTCAGATCTGTTATCAGCACACTCATCACTCCTCACTTTGACTATTGTAATAGTCTACTTATCGGCCTCCCTCTCACAAATATTAACTTACTCCAACGAGCTCAAAACATCTGTGCCCGAGTAACAGCAAAAGCCCGCCTCACTGACCACATAACTCCCATCCTCGCTGAACTACACTGGCTTCCCATAAATAGTAGAATATCATACAAAATACTCTTAACCACATTTAAACTTATCAACGGCATATCACCTTCACATCTAACCACTCTACTACATGCTCCAAAAGAACATAGAACCCGCAGACAAAATGCAACCCACTCACTAGACATAACAAAATCAATTCGAAAAACAAAAAAAACCACAAGCTCAAGAGCATTCTCATATGCAGCCCCCACCATATGGAATAAACTCCCACTAAACCTCCGCAAAATAAAGGATCTCCAGACATTCCGGAAAGAACTAAAAACATATCTGTTTAAAGAACACTTTATAAACCTTAATGAACCCCCTCCATCCTCCTCACCACACCTACATAAAAATCCTCCCTAAACACAGATCAAAAAGCCCCAAACCTCAACACACATAAGAAAAACAACCCTTCGAAACCATGATTAATAACTGACTAATGTAAATATTTGACTGATGTAAATAGTTCAGCATATGTATAAATATATGCTCCATGTTATTGTTCATGAAAAGTTAATTGTACATAGTTTAAAGAAAATACTATGTTCTATGTAAAACAATGTTCATTATGTTAATTGTAAACTGTTCATTATGTTATTTGTAAACCGCCTTTGATCTTGGGAAAAAGCGGTATAAAAGAAAAGTATAAATAAAAAAATAAAATAAAAAAGTTCTAGTTCCATGAAACTTCCAAGATCAGCCAGCAGTCTTTGAGCCTGAGAAAGGCATTGCAGAGATGGAGAGATGGCACTGATAAGGGCTCAATAAAACTCATTTGCGGTTTGTGAATATTTCTTAGGCAAAGCTTTCTACTTATACCTGAAAGGGAATGGTGAAAAGCATTTGAAGTCTGCAAGTACTAATTTACATTTGAATTCACATATTGCTGCCTAGAGTTGGCAAACCTCCAGAAGTGGTTTGACTTCATTTTCTACATAGTTTGAAGCAAAACAGGAAACCTTAATACCTATTTCCAATTTTTCTCTTTACGGGAAGAAATCTTAATTTAATACTTTATCTCTGCTCAACCTGTTTCAGATACAGAGCACATGTAAGTTTACAGAAAAAAATAGAATTTTGGAGTCACACTGCGGGCAGCCTCTAACCATAGTAATTAAAAAAAAAAAACCTCTGGACTTCCGGTGACGTCACGGGGCTGATGGCTGCATAGAAGTCTAGCTCCGTCTAACTCCCGATATTTAGGTGTCTGAGCGGTGCCCCAAAAGTTACTAAGGTGGAAGGGGGGAGTGCCTACACCTTGGCAATGGCTACTAAGAAAAAACTGGCCAGCTTCCAATCCCCCTACGTGCGGCGGGAGAGGAAAGATGCGACGGAGTCGGAGGGCTCTGAGGACGAAGGGGCCGGCAGGAGCTCCGCAGAGGAAGGGCCGGAGGGCTTGAAGAAATGGCTCTGTACATTTAAAAAGGATATGCATGGGGAATTCCGGGCGTTGCGACGCAAAGTCAAAGAGACTTTGATAGCCATCCAGCAAGAGGTGGCTGGCCTGGGTCAGAGAGTTGAAAGTGTGGAGGGCCACGTGGAGGCCTGTGAGGAAGGCGTGCGTGAGATGGCGGGGCAGTGCCAACAGCTCCAAGTGCAACAGGCGGATCTTCAAGAAAAATTGGAAGAACTGGAGGACAGAGCGCACCGGAATAATTTGCGCATCCGGGGGGTACCCGAGGATGGGGCCCATAAGGACTGTGTGGTGGCCGTGCAGCAGTTGTGCTCGCATATCCTGCGGCTGGGGGAGGTGGAGGGCGCCACTGAGATCACCGTTGGTGTGGAGAGAGCCCACCGCAGCCTGGGGCCACAGCGGGAGAAGCAGGCGCGAGATATTGTTGCCTGCCTGAGCAGTTTCCCCCTGAAGGAGCAGATCTTGGCGTTGGCGCGGAAGTATGGACGGATCGCTTGGGGTGGAAGCGAAGTCGAGGTGTACAACGACCTTTCCAAGGGGACATTAGACCGGCGGCGGGAGATGAGGGAAGTCACTGCCTTCTTGCGGGAAAAGAGCTACCGCTACCGATGGCTGTTTCCCTTTGGGCTGCTTGTCACGGTGAATGGGGTGACTAAGCGGCTGAAGCGTGGAGTGCCCTCCGGGAACTTGGATGTGATTGCCCAGCCTCGGCGGCAGGGAGTGAACAGCCGCGGTCTGGAGGTTCTGGTTTGGGGAAGTTGGTCTCGAGTTCCAAGTGGCAGTGGGCAGGAGAGAAGGGCAAGAGGCTGCGGCGGCTATCCAAGGAGGGTCAAGGGGCCCGTTCCGAGTCTGCTACCTGAGAGGGGTCTTTGATGACCGGACTGTATGATGGCCCTGGAGAGATGGGCAGTAAGCCCAGGACATGTGCATGAGAGGTGGGGGGTGCGGGGTGGGGTAAGCGGGAGGTGGGAGGTGGGTGGTGTTGGCAGGGTTGCAGAAGGGGTAGGTGGGGGATAGAAGGGGGGCTGAAGTGGGAAACGGGGGGTTGGGAGGCCAGGTGGCGGTGCGGGGGTTTGGGTGCTCTGCTTTCTTAGAAGACTGGGGTATGGTGGGACGGGAGGAAGACCTGACGTCTCGGGGTGGGTGAGATGGGACGGGGGGAGGGGGGGAGGGGGGAGGGGGGGAGGGGAAGGGAGGAGGAGGAGGGGGGGACGGGGAGGCCACCGGGGAGGTCTCGACCAGGGGGGTCTGGGGAGTGGCTGCGCATAGGTTCACTCAATGTGAAAGGGCTGAACTCCCCGGAGAAGCGCAGTATGCTAATGAGATTGGTACGGAAGCAGCGCTGGGATGTGGTGATGTTACAAGAAACGCATTTGCGTAACAGTGATGTGGGGAGGGTGAAGAACAAGTTCTATTCTGCCCAATTTTACTCGTGTAGCCCGGGGGGTGACAGGAAGCGGGGGGTAGCGCTGTGGGTGCGGGATGGGTGTGGGATTGAGGTGGGGGGTAGCTTTAAGGATGGGGAGGGGAGAATGGTGGGGATAACCGCTGCCTGGGGGGTGAAGCCATAGTGATTGGGGTGGTGTATGGACCCAATGGCAATCAGGGGGGGTTCTGGAAAGAGGTGGGGCGGCTAATCGATAAGGCGGGGGAGGGACGCGTAGTGGTGGGGGGGGATTTTAATGGGGTTTTAGACCCGGGGATAGATAAGGACCCACCGGGGGATAGGGGGGGGAGTAGGAACCGGCGGGGGTTGCGAGCTCTGCTTAAAAGGTTTAATCTGGTAGATGTTTGGAGGGAGTTGCATCCTGATCAGCGCCAATTTACTTTCTTCTCCCCTCCCCATAATAGTTGGAGCAGGATAGACATGTTGTTAATGGACCGGGAATGGATGTTGGAGGTACAGGAGGGGGATATTAAACCGGTGGGGTGGTCTGATCATTGTGCGGTGGAGATTGGTTGGCGCAGGCGGGGGAGGGGGGGGACTGTATTTTGGAAATTGAATGAAAGTCTGTTAAAGGATGAGAGAGTGGTGAAGGATGTGCGCGAAGGCATCCGGGAGTACCTGCGATTTAATGATGTTGGGGAGTTGGCAGCGGTAAAAGTATGGGAAGGTCTGAAGGCGGTGGTTCGGGGTCGGTTCGTGATGTGGGGGGCTAGGAAGAGGAGGGAGCGAGAAGGGCGGGAGGGAGGCGGAAGAGCACTTCCGACGGGCTGGAGGGAGGTGAGCCCGGGAGGCGCTGGAGCAGGTCCGGGGGGAACTACGGGCACTGCAAATGGCGCAGGTTGATTTGGCCCTGCAGAAGGCTAAGCAGGCATTTTACGAATATGGGGATAAGGCGGGGCGACTTTTAGCGCGCCGATTGAAGCAGCAACAAAGGGCAGCCATAATCTATCAGATTCGGGGGAAGGATGGGGAGGTATGTCGGGGGGAGGAGGAGGTTCGGGAACAGTTTCGGGACTTTTATGTTACCCTTGTACCAAGAGGAGTACGGGGTGGGGGATGGTGCGATTCAGGAGTATCTGGAAGGGGTGGAGATGAAGGCCTTGACGGAAGCGGCCAGCTTGGCCATGGAGGCTCCGATTACGAGGGATGAAATTGGGAGGGTGATTAAGGGGTTGGCAGGGGGTAAGGCCCCTGGGTTGGATGGGTTGCCGGGGGTGTTTTATAGGGTTTTTGGTGAGGAGGTCGGTGAGCTCTTAGGGAGGGTCTTTAATGGGGTATTAGAGCCGGGGGGGGGGGGGAGTTCTCCCAAGAGATGTTGATGGCGGGCATTACGGTGTTGGTGAAGCCAGGGAAGGATCCATTAAGTTGTGGCTCTTATAGGCCTATTTCCCTCCTCAACGTGGACGTAAAAATTTTGGCACGGATTCTGGCGCTTCGGTTGGGGAGGGAAATGCCGGAGATAGTTCACCCGGACCAAGCGGGGTTCATCATGGGGCGGCAGGCGGGGGATAATATTAAAAGGGCGGTGGTGGCAGTGCTTGAAGAGGCGCGGAAGGGGAAGGAGGACTTCTTGGTGATGTCTATAGATGCCGAGAAGGCCTTTGACCGAGTTCATTGGGGCTTTTTGATGAGGGTGTTGGATAAGGTGGGGTGGCGGGGGTACGTTTTCGGGGATGGGTCCAGGGATTATACAATGGACCTCGGGCACGGATTAAAATTAATGGTCGGTACACGAGGGAGTTTGAATTAGGGAGGGGGACCCGGCAAGGGTGCCCGCTCTCGCCCCTTCTTTTTGCTTTGGTGGTGGAGCCCCTTGCAGAGTGTATTAGGCGGTCGGATGGGATAGGGGGCTTGGCTTTGGGGGAACAACATCATAAAGTCGCCTTGTATGCGGATGATATTCTCCTTTTCTTAAGTTCGCCACTGGAATCGCTGCCGGAGGTCATGAGGGAGATCACGCGGTATGGAGCGGTGTCAGGGTTCAAAATGAACATAGATAAAACTGAAGTTATGAGGGTTCAGTTGAGTAAGGAGAGTGAAAGTAGGCTGCGCAGCTCCTACCCCTTGCGGTGGGTGGATCACTCGTTGGAATACTTGGGAGTGCGGCTCACTGTGCGATACGATGACCTTTCCCGAGCGAACTACCCCCGGTTGTTAGGGCGTATTGGCAGAGATCTGGAGGGATGGACGCGCTTTGAGACTTCCTGGGTGGGCAGAATAGCTGTGATTAAGATGAATGTGCTACCCCGACTGCTGTATTTGTTTCAAGTTTTGCCGGTGGAAGTTCCCGACCGACAGCTGCGGGCCTTACAATGGTGGGTGTTTAGCTATTTCTGGCGGCGGCGCCCCCCTTGGGTGGCGCGGGTGGTGATGTATGCGGCCCGAGAAGCGGGGGGGCTGGGGGTCCCCAATTTAAGGGACTATTATCGAGCTGCCCAGTTGACGCATGTCCTGGGGTGGCGAGGGGGCAGGGAGGAGAAACCTTGGGTGAAATTGGAGAGTCTCCAGGTCCATGGGGGGCGTTTGGATGCGTGGGTATGGGCAAAACAAGGTGAGCGGCAGTTGCTGGGGGAGGGGTCCCCCACAATGAGGCATGTAGTGCAGGTTTGGGATAAGGTTCGGGCGCCGGAGATAGCGGCTCGGGGCTCGGGGTATTCAGTTGTGGCTCCCTGGAGAGGCTGGCGGGCATTTCACCCTGGGTGGGAGGGGGGACGGTTTGATTTGTGGCGGGAGAAGGGGTTAGTGTGTGGATTGCAATTGCTGGAGGAGGGGGGCTTTCGGAGTTTTGAGGATGTGAGTGCGGACTTTGCACTGGGAGAGCAGGACCGATATGCCTATCTGCAGGCACGGTCCTTTCTTTCCAAGGAATTGGGGAAGGCGGGGTTGGGAAGGGCTGTATCCCGTTTGGAGGCTATCTGGTTTGGGAAATGGGCTACGAGGGGGCTGATCTCCACTCTGTATAAGGGGGTCCGGGGGGAGGGGGCCCTGAGACATCGGTATATGGTGGAGTGGGAACGGGACCTGGGGATTTCCATAGGGGAAAAGGACTGGAAGCGGATATGGGATCAAATTAAGAGGGGGCCTCGGGCTACACGAGTTAAAGAGAATAGTTACAAAGTGATGATGCGTTGGTACTATACTCCGGAGCGGCTACATAAAATGTACCCTGGGGTATCCCCGCTGTGTTGGCGACAGTGTGGGGAGGCCGGCTCTTTCTGGCACATTTGGTGGGGCTGCCCCAGGGTGCAGGGATACTGGCGGGAAGTGAGGGATTGGATTAGGGAACATGTGGCTGGGGAGGTGGCGACTTCTCCCAGTGTTTGTTTATTATCTTGGGGAGGGGAGGAGGGACTCCGTGGGGGGAAGATGGTATTGGCCTGCCTCTGTGCTGCCTGGATGGCGGTAGCTCGAGCGTGGAAGCAGCTTGAGCCGCCGGGCATGGGGGGGTTTCTGTCCGGGTTGCGGGAAATTGTTCTCATGGAAAAGCTCACTGCGTTACGCCAGCAGAGGGGGGAGGGGTTTCGGGTTCGATGGGGACGTTTGGTTAGTGTGTTGGGCATGGGCTGAAAAGGGGGAGGGTTCGGGGGGGGGAAAACATTGTAAAAACTTTGAGGGGGCTATACTGTGTTGTAAGGTGCTGGTTTCTCGGGGGGGGGGAGATTTGTGTGAGGTTTCGGGTTATTATAGATCTTGAAATGTGTATTAGTGTGCTGGGAAGCATGTCTAGTTTTGTTCTTGTCTGTACCAGAATACCTTTCTTTTATGGTTTGCAATAAAAATATTTAAATATTAAAAAAAAAAAAAAAAAACTCTTATGTTAATCATATTTTTGATGTTTGTGAAGAGGTAAGTGAAAAACATTTCTAGATGTTGAGGCTTTAATGGGAAAGGCTGATTTGGATTTAGTGGCGGTAACAGAGACATAGTTCACAGACAACCATGACTGGGGTATAACTATACCAGGCTATACTTTATTTAGAAAGGACAGGGTAGGACGAAGGGGAGGAAAAGTTGCACTATATGTAAAAATATTATTAAAGTTATGGAAATACAGGTCTTAATAGGGAGAGAGGAGGCACTGTGGGTTAAATTAGAAAGAGGGAAAAAGAAATCTATTTGCATTGGCATAATATACAGATCTTCCTCACAGGGAGAAGAGGTGGATGGAGATTTAATATACAATATACTCAGCATTGCCGGGAAAGGGGAAGTGCTACTGATAAGGGGATTTCAATATGCCAGATGCTGATTGGCACATCCCTGCTGCAGTATCATCTAGAAGTAAGGAGATCCTGGAATCTCTACAGGGAGAACTATTCAGGCAAGTGGTAATAGAACCCACATGTGAAGGGGCCATACTGAGCTTGGTTCTTACCAATGGTGAAAGTGTTTCTGATGTTATAGTGGGAGATTATCTCACATCCAGTGATCATCAGATGGTGTCATTCAGTATTAGGGCTAGGGCTAGGGCTAGGGCTGAAAAAAGCCATTCAAAAGTGGCAATCTTAGACTTTAGAAAAACTAACTTTGCCAAGATGGGCCAATACCTCAAGGATGGGAACAGCTGGAAAATGTTGAAAAACAGTGGGGAAAACTGAAAGGGAATATTTTAAGGGCAACCAACCTTTTTGTTAAAATGGTAAATAAAGGTAAAAGGAAATGGAGACTACTAAGATTTTCGAAAGAAGTAGCTGAAAAGGTGAAAAATAAGGAGGCCCTCATGAAATACAAGAGATCACAGAGAGAGGAAGACAGACATTTATATTTGGAAAAACTTAGAGAAGCTAGCTAAGTAGTCAGGAAAGCAAAGATTCAAAAAGAGGAGGAAAAGCCAATGCAATAAAATGAGGGTATAAGACATTTTTCAGATATGTTAGTGAGAAGAGGAAGGGCAAAACTGGAACTGTCAGACTCAAGGGTGAATGGGAGGAATATGTAAAAGCTGATGAGGATAAAGTGGAATTACTTAACAAATATTTTTGTTGTGTGTTCATAACTGAAGAACCAGGAGCAGGACCTTGGAAAACACCCACAAACAAACAGATGTGAGGGGCATCTTGAAAGATTTTAAGAAGACTATTCGTGAGGAACTAGTTAAACTTAAAGCAGACAAAGTGAAGGGACCAAATGAGATACTGAGGGAACTTAGGGATGTTCTAGCAGCTCCACTGACTGACTGACCTTTTTAATGCCTCTTTGGAGTTTGGAGTGCTGCCAGAGGACTGGAAAGAGGCACTTGTGGTCCCTTTACACACAAGTAGAAGTAAGGATGTGGTTGAAAACTACAGGCCGGTAAGTCTAACTTCTGTGGTGAGTAAATTATTGGAAATGCTGCTGAAAGAGAAAATAATGATGTTTCTGGAGTCCAACGGATTACTGAATCTGAGGCAGCATGGATTCACCAGAGGCAGGTCTTGTCAGACAAATCTGATTGATTTCTTTGTCTGGGTGACCAGGGAGTTGGACAAAGGGAGAGCCCTAGATGTGGTGTATTTAGATTTCAGTAAAGCCTTTGACACTGTTCCGCACATGCCACTTATAAACAAACTAAGCATCCTATGATAAACCCTAAAGTTACTGCTAGGTTTAGAAATTGGTTGAGTGGGAGGCGGCAAAGGGAACAGGTAACCAGTGGTGTACCCCAGGGATCTGTCCTTGGTCCGATTCTTTTTAACATCTTCGTTAGTGATATTGCAGAAGGGCTGTCGGGTAAGGTTTGCCTCTTTGCAAATGATACCAAAATCTGCAATAAGTAGACATCCAGGAAGGTATAGATAACTTGAGGAGGGATCTAGCTAAGCTTGAAGAATGGTCTAGAATTTGGTAGCTGAGATTTAATATTAAAAAATGCAAGGTCATGCATTTAGGCTGCAGTAAGCCAAGGGAGCAATATAGTATAGGGGTGAAGTACTTTTGTCCACAAAAGAACAGCAGGACCTAGGCGTGATTGTGTCTGATGATCTTAAAAGTAGCTAAACAGGTAGATAAGGTGATGGTGAAAGCTAGAAGGATCCTTGGGTACATAGAAACAGGAATGGCCAGCAGAAAAAAGAGGTGATAGTGCTTCTATATAAGTCTTTGGTGCAACCTCATTTGGAGTATTGTGTGCAATTCTGGAGTCCACACCTTCAAAAGGATGTAACAGGTTGGAGTTGGTGCAGAGTTGCTACTAAAATGGTTAGTGGTCTTCATTATAAAGCATATGAGGACAGACTTAAGGAGCATAATATGTATACTTTAGAGAAAAGGCAGGATAGAAGTGATATAATTGAGACGTTTAAATACCTCCATGGCATAAATGCACAGGAGCAGAGCCTCTTTCAATTGAAAGCAAGCTCTGCTACGAGAGGACATAGGATGAGGGCAAAAAAGGATAGACTCAGGAGTAATATGTGGAAATATTTATTTATGGAAAGAGTAGATGCGTGGAATATTCTCCCAGTGGAGGTGGTAGAGGACAGTATCTGAATTCAAAAAAGCATGGGATCTCTAAAGGAATAAAGGGGACTGGTGTAGTAGTTGATATGGAAGGGCAGACTAGATAGAAACATGATGGCAGGAAAAGACCACATGGCCTAAGAGAAAAGAGGATTTTTTTAACCTTTTGCAGATGCAGAAATTGCACTAAGAACCAGATTCACTTAGGGGCTTGTTTACAAAGCGCGGCCCCGATTGGAAAACGCTACTGCGGCTTTGTAAACAAGCCCCTTAGTGATTCCATCCTATGTAAGATGAAAGCATTTTTCCACAATTTTACTGTTTGAAATGACTAATACTAACCCAGAACAGGATAGCCTGATTGTTTTATTTTCCAGATGCAAAAATGAGCTTCTACTTTAAATTTCATACTCAGTCAAGGCCTAGTAGCAGCAAAGAACTTTAATTTAAATCGAATCAGAATATAGCTTGGCATAAAAGGCAAAACAGGGTCAGTATTCCTTGAGCAATAAATTATTTCTAGAGACCTTAACAAAGAGGTCATCTACATAGGAGGCAAGAGACCTGTGAAATTTTTTAAATAGGTGTTAAAGCCAGGTGACAGATCAAAGGGCCAGTTTGAAAGACTCCCTCTATTTAGCAAGGACTGTGTTAATCATTCAGGAAATTGGTCACAGCCTACCTCAGAAGCACAGGCATAAATAGTTCAAACAGAGTTCTATGCTTCTCAGACTTGAAGGGCTACAAAAGGGGACTGCTACTGGAAAGAGATTTGCAATTTTAAGTATTTCCTTCTGGGAATTTTTCTAAATCTTGTGGAAAAAGAATTATTTAGATTAAAGCTGTTTAATCAGTGAACCCAGTGTAATTGTTAAATCAGTCAGGGCCTAGTAGCAGCAAGGCACTTTCAGTTTACATTTAAAACACAGCAGAGAGCTTTCTGGTTAAATTTAGAACCCAAGACTCCCTCTATCAAAGCAAGGGCTGTAGGACTTCCCTTGGAGATTGGTCACAGATTACTTAGCAGCTAGCTTTTAATAAGTCTTCTTTCCCTCCCTTCCATCCCAACACCCACCCACCCCTGGGATATTCGTAGCTTTATAGGTGCTTAAACCTCTTAAAGGAAAGGAGGTGCCCTATTCACTCTCAGGTGCAGCTGTTTATTCTCATCAGCATACATTAAGGACCTGAGATTAATTCAACTTCAGGTGAACAAAGTACATTAAACGTATTAGGTATAGTTTTATTAGTATAAGTATCCCCAGCAACCCTTAGTAAGTAAAGAACTTAAATATCTAAACACAACCTTAAAACGAAGATGCAGACCGCAGTCCAGCACCAAGTATTGGGGCTTTCCAGTCTTTTACATTGAGTATCACATATATGATTTTCTCCCAGTTGGTGAGGGGTCTTACGTGTGCACAAGGTGCAGGGAGCTCTTTGCTCTCAGTGAACGAGTCTGATCTCTGGAGGCAAGAGTTGCAGACTTGGAAGACATAAGGAAGACAGAGAGGTACATAGACAAGACCTACAGGGATATAGTCCTGAAGTCCCACCTCCAGTCTGGCAGCATCCCTGTTGCCGTGGAGGAGAGAGGTCACGTGACAGGAGAGCATCACCCTGGTGTGGCAGGAAGTGATCCTATAGTTAGGACCTGTCCTCCAGGTGATGTAAAACCTCTCACACTGAGGAAGCTTCTCCAGGGCCATGTGCCCATGAGGGAAGGGTTAGGACAACCGTTATAGTTGGTGATTCGATCATTAGGCATGTAGATAGCTGGGTGGCTGGTGGACATGAGGAGCGCCTGTTAACATGCCTGCCTGGTGCGAAAGTAGTAGACCTCACGCGCTACCTAGACAAGGTCTTAGATAGTGCTGAGGAGAAGTCTGCTGTCTTGGTACATGTCGGTACCAATGACATAGGAAAATGTGGTAGGAAGGTTCTGGAGGCTAAATTTAGGCTGTTAGGTAGGAAGATGAAATCCAGAACTTCCAGGGTAGCGTTCTCCGAAATACTTCCCGTTCCACACACAGGACCCAAAAGGCAGGTAGAGCTCCGGAGTCTCAATGCGTGGATGAGACAATGGTGTAAGGATGAGGGTTTTGGATTTGTTAGGACCCGGGGAACATTCTCAGGAAAGGAGGGACTCTTCTGAAGGGATGGGCTTCACCTTAACCGAGATGGAACCAGGCTGCTAGCATTAACCTTTAAAAAGAAGATAGAGCAGCTTTTACAGTAGATAATAGGGGAGAGCCGACAGTCGCCCAAGAGCACATGGTTCGAAACAATGTATCCTTGGAGGATACTACCAAAAAATGAAGTTAGGGCACACCAGCAGAGAAGTTCCAATAAAGACAAAGGTAGCCCAAATAGAGTAGCTACTCACCTGTAACAGGTATTCTCCAGGAGCAGCAGGAATCAGTCCTCACATATGGGTGACATCGACGTCGATGGAGCCTCTGCAGAGCATTTCCCCAGCTTTCTATGAAAGCCTTTGGGAATACTGCATGCATGTGCGGTCCCCTTCCCGCCTAAAGGTGCCATCTTGCTCAGTCTGATGACATAGCTAAAAGACAGCACAAAAAAATAAAAAGGAACTATGTACAACTGCAACTCCCAGGGGAGGAGGAAGGGTTGTGAGGACTGATTCCTGCTGCTCCTGGAGAACACCTGTTACAGGTGAGTAACTACTCTTTATCCAGGACCAAGCAGGAAGTCAGTCCTCACATATGGGTGACTCCCTACCTCTGGGCTAACCCAGGCTGAACAAGAGAACTCCCTCTAGTCCCAGCAGCAGAGAAAGGCTTTTCACTGAAAACAGAACCTCCACCGGTAGCCCAACGGAGGCCTGGAGGGCAGGAGTTGCCTAAACTTCAAAGAGATTCCGGAGTACTGCCTGGCCAAAAGCACTGTCCCTATGGGACTCCCTCTCCAGGCAGTAATGAGCTGCAAACGTCTGGCTTGAGGACCAAGTTGCAGCCCTGCAGATGTCTGCCAACGGTACAGAGCGGAGATGAGCTACTGAGGCAGCCATAGCCTGACACGGTGGGCCATGACCCGACCCTGCAAGGGAAGGTCAGCTGCCCTGTAAGCCCAGGTGATACAGTCAGCCACCCAGATGGACAAGGTACGCTTGGACACAGATAACCCCAAGTTATTAGGGTCAAAAGACACGAAGAGCTGAGTAGCCCTCCTATGCCCTTGCGTACGGTCAATATAGAAGGATAAGGCCCTTCTACAGTCCAGGGTGTGCAAGACTGCCTCAGACTGGCTTGCATGAGGCTTAGGGAAGAATGTCGGAAGAACCACCTCCTGGTTGAGGTGGAAAAAGGAGACAACTTTTGGAAGGAATTTAGGATGAGTCCTAAGGACTACCCTGTTCCTATAGAAGCGAGTGTAGGGCCTGTCACAAACCAGGGCCTGGAGCTCACTCACTCGCCTGGTCGATGTTAGGGCTACCAGAAAGAGAGTCTTCCAGGAAAGGAAGCGGAGAGGACAAGTAGCCATCGGCTGAAAGGGTGGGCGAGTCAGTTGCTGCAAGACCACATTCAACTCCCACTCAGGGGCTGGAGGACGGATAGGAGGCTTGAGCAAGAGCAAGCCTCTGAGGAACCGGGACACCAAGGGGTGAACCGATAAAGAGTGTCCCTCCACCAGTGAGTGGTGAGCTGCTAGAGCTGAGAGGTGGACCCGAACAGAATTGGACTTGAGGCCCTGATTGGATAAGTGCAGCAGGTACTGAAGCACCACTGGCACAGAACAGGAGAAAGGATCTTCTGTGCGTTGCTGACACCACAATGAGAACCTTCTCCACTTCAGGGCATAGGTTTTCCTGGTGGATTTCTTCCTAGAGGCCAAGACCACCTCCTCAACTTCCTGAGGCAGGCCCCAGGGAGCCAACACTACCCTTGCAGCCTCCAAGCCATCAAATTGAGAGATTTGAGGTTGGGGTGCAGAAGAGAACCCTGATCCTGAGAGAGAAGATCGGGCTGCAACCCCAGAGGTAGTGGGGTGTCCACTGCCAGTTGAAGCAGAAGTGGAAACCAAGGCTGTCTCGGCCACCTGGGGGCTACCAGAAGTACCGAGGCCTTGTCCTGTAGAATCTTGAACAAGGTTCGGGCCACCAGAGGCGTGGGAGGAAACGCATACAGGAGGCCCGGGGACCAGGAAATCAGGAAGGCATCCGCTGCCACCCTCATGGGATGCGGTTGCCTGGAGCAGAACCTGGGTAACTGATGGTTCAGGGGACTGGCAAAGAGGTCTATGGATGGTAGTCCCCATTTCAGGAAAATTCTCTGAACCACTAATGGGTGCAGTTGCCATTTGTGGGGCTGCAGAATTCTGCTCAACCTGTCGGCCAGGAAGTTCTCCTGGCAAGGGAGGTAAACAGCCTTGAGAAATATGTTGTGCTTGAGCGCAAACAAACAAAGGTCCTGTGCCTCCTGACACAGGAGCCTGGACCCAGTGCCGCCCTGCTTGTTCACATAGAACATGGCTACTTGGTTGTCCGTCTGCACTAAGACAGACTGGTGAGCCAGGGTTTGAGAGAAGGTTTTGAGGGCTAAGCGAATAGCCTGGAGTTCCAGTAGGTTGATCTGTTGTGTGGCCTCCCAGGGAGACCACAGGCCCTGGGTGCACTTGTCCAGACAATGTGCTCCCCAGCCTTGTAAGGAGGCATCGGTGGTTAACACTACCGTGAAGACAGGTACCTGAAAAGGCACCCCCTGTAGTAAGTTGGGGGGTTGCAGCCACCAGCGTAGGGAGTTCAGGAATGGTTTGGACACCCGTACTCTGTCCTTAAGGCTTCCTGTGGCTTGTGTCCACTGAGTTCTGAGGCACCACTGGGCAGGTCTCATGTGTAGCCGGGCATTTGGGGTCACATGCACTGTAGATGCCATGTGGCCCAGGAGCCTTAGACAGAGCCTGGCGGAAACCAGTGGCACGTTGAGAAACTGGCTTGCCAAGTCCATCAGTCTTTGGGCTCTGTCCTCTGACAAGTAAGCCTTTGCTTGCAGGGAGTCCAGCCTTGCCCCTATGAACTCTAGGTTCTGGGAGGGGAGCAAAGTGGACTTTGCGAAGTTTATGACAAACCCCAAGTGTTGAAGGAGAGAGATAGTTAGGAGGGTGGCTTGTCTGGCCTCCTGGCACATCTGACCTCTGATGAACCAGTCGTCCAGGTAGGGGAAGACAAGATACCTTGATTCCTCAAGTAGGCCGCCGCCACCGCCAGGCACTTGGTAAAGACTCTTGGGGCGGAGGTGAGGCCAAAAGGCAGTACTCTGTACTGATAATGGTTTCCTCCCATTATAATAAACATGAGGTACTTTCTGTGGTCTGGATGAATAAGGATGTGAGTGTATGCATCCTTTAGATCCAAGGAGCATAGCCAATCTCCCTGCTGGAGGTAGGGCAGCAATGTTCCAAGAGTAAGCATCTTGAACTTCTTTTTCTCCAGGAACTTGTTGAGATATCTGAGGTTGAGAATAGGCCTGAGGCCTCCGGTTCTCTTTGGTACTAGGAAGTACCTGGAGTAGAAACCGTGACTTTGTAGGTGGGGAGGCAAAGGCTCCACCGCCTTGTCCAGCAACAGACCCTGAAGTTCTTGGAGGAGGAGGTCTGTGTGCAGAGGAGGCCTTGGAGGCTCTCCTGAGAAGTAGGGAGGAGGCAACTGGTGAAAATGGAGCATATAGCCCTTATGGACTATGCTTAACACCCAACTGTCCCCTGTAATGGGTGGCCACCTGTGGGCAAACAGGGTTAGTCGACCTCCTGTGTAGGGATGGGACAGCAGAGACGGAGAGGCTATGCTTTGGGAGTCAAAAACCCCCACCCTGCTGAGTGGGAGCAGGGGCCGGAGGCTTGGGGGTCTTCTGCCTACGGGGCCCATGTTCCTGCCCCTTGGCCTGCTGACCGAGCTGGGGAGGCCTGGTAATGTGGGAACTGTTTGTAGGCAGTAACCTTCCTCGGGTAGAAGGACTTTTTACCCGAGCCCTTCTTTTTCTGAGAGGGGGCAGAAGTCTTCCTGGACAGCCTTGTCCGAGTGAGGTGCTCAGTTTCGAGCTCAGCAGCCTTCTTGGCCATGGGCTTGCCAAAAAGGTTTTCACCTCGGCAAGGGACATCGACCAACATGTCCTGTACCCAGGGCTCGAGGTCCGATGACTGCAGCCATGCCTGGTATCGAGCCGCGATGCCGGCTGCCGCAACACGGGCCGAGGCCTCGAAGCCGTCGTAGGCTGCTCGGGACATGAACTTCGAGCATTCCCGAATCCCCGAGGACAAGGACTTGAACCTCTGCAAAGGATCCCCGGAGAGACCAGCAGAGAACCCGGCAAGCTCCTTCGCCAGGTCCCGCAAGTATATGTCCATGTACAGCTGGTAAGACTGGACACGGCAAGCAAGCATCGAGCCCTGGAAGCACTTTCTACCAAACGCATCCAGGTTCCGGGCCTCCCTGCCGGAGGGCACCGCAGAGTGCATCTTCTGGCTCTTCAGACAATGCATGGCCGATTCCATCACCATGGAATGGTGAGGTAGCTGCGCCTTTTGAAAGCCAGGGCTCTTTCGGAGTCGATAAATGGAATCGACCCGCTTGCTCAGAACCGGCGCCGAGGCCGGTGCCTCCCACATACGGAAGAAGAGCCGTTCCAGCATCGGAGGAACTGGCACAGTAAAGGCCTCCTTTGAAGGAGAGTCATACTGGAGGGCCTCGAGCTCCTCGGCTCGAGGCTCCTCCTCGGGGTCCGCGGAAATCGCCAAAGCTGTGGTCATATCCCTGGCGAACTCCGAGAACCTAGTATCCTGAGGGGGGGGGGGAATCTACTCCGGGGCTCAGACTGCGGTGAGTCCGATGGGACGCACCGAGTCCGGAAGGTGTCGGGGGACTCCTCGTCCTCTGTCTCCCAAGCTGACTCGTCCGAAGAGGAGTCAGGCTCCGACCGCGTGGGTCCTGGCAGCACCTGCCCCGACGCCGAAGGAACCGGCGTTGAAACCCTCGGTCCCGAGCAGGAGGTCGAGGGAGACCGCGACCGAGGACGACTTCGAGCCTTCATGGTCTCGAGTATCGGCTCGGTCTCCGGAGTCGACTTCGACGTCGATGTCCCTGTGGTCGAGGCAGATGCACCAGCGAGGCTGGCCATCAGCACCCGCTGCTGATCCATGAAGGCAGACAGTCTGCACTCCAAGGCTGTCAGCCTGAGTCCAAGCTCAGGAGACTCAGCAGCCACCGACTTGGGCCCCGGTGGCGCCGGGCCCGACGTCGGCTCCCTGGGAGGAGAGTCCTCGAGGACAACAGGACTTACGTGTCCAGCAGACTCCGGCTCTACACGAGGCATTTTGGATGGCTTCTCCTGTTCCAAGGGCCTGGGACGGCAGTCGGGGGTCACAGACCTGGCCCTCGAGGGACCAGGGACCTCCTCCAATGCCGCCCTCACAAGCCGCTTCTTCCTCTTTCGTTCCCAATTGGGGGACCCCCTGTCTGAGGAGCCCCGGTGATGCTCGGGGTCAGACTCATGAGACGTCGAGGCCTCGGATGAGGACCGGGCCCAGCCGGAGGCCGAATCTGAGAAAAGCCTTTCCTTCTGATGCTGACGACTTCGCAGTGCCTTGGTGGACATTTTGCCACACGGGCCACAGATCTTAGGATCATGATCTGGGCCAAGGCACCGAAGGCAGCAGTCTCGTGTGTCGGTGAGAGACATCAATTTCTTACACCGATCACACTTTTTGAAACCACTGGAAGCCATCGGGGAAAAATGGGCCCCCGCGAGGTCAAAAGACCGGCCTTCCAGGGAAAAAGAAAAAAAGGGCGCAAACGCCAGCCACTAAGGGCAAAAACCGAAAAATAGAAGACGGGCTCGATACCGGTGTACTGAACCCGGCAGGAAGGGGAACCGGCGTCGAACCGGACAGGAATCGTGACGAAATCGCAAAGAAAATCTAACTTTAACTGGGGTGACAAGGACAGATGTCCGTTGGGCTCCACGGAAAAAGAAAGACTGAGCAAGATGGCACCTTTAGGCGGGAAGGGGATCGCGCATGCGTGCAGTATTCCCAAAGGCTTTCATAGAAAGCTGGGGAAATGCTCCGCAGGGGCTCCATCGAGGTCGATGTTACCCAAATGTAAGGATTGACTTCCTGCTTGGTCCTGGAGAAGCCCGTGAATACACAGCAGACAGAGCTTGATGATTCCAAATTACCCCAGCCTACAATAACCAGATTAATTATGAATAAAATACAGTCTCTAAAATGCTTGTATGCAAATGCTAGAAGTCTAAAAAATAAGATGGGAGAGTTAGAATATATAGCGCTAAATGAGAAGTTAGATATGATTAGTATCTCAGAGACATGGTGGAAGGAGGACAACCAGTGGGACCCTGTGATACCTGGGTACAAACTATATCATAATGATAGAGCTGATCAAATTGGTGGAGGGGTTGCGCTCTATGTTAGAGAGGGCATTGAGTCACAAAGGATTAAAGTTTTGCAGGAAACAAAATTTGCTGTAGAATCTCTATGGATTGAAATTCCATGTAAAAAGGGGAAGGCGATGGCAGTGGGGTTGTACTATTAACCACCTGGCCAAAAAAAACAAATGGATGATGAAATGCTCAAAGAAATCAAGGAAGCTAACAAAAGTTACAGGACAGTAATAACAATGGGTGATTTCAATTACCCCGGTATTGACTGGGTCAATGCACAGCAGGACATGCTAGGGAGATAAAGTTTCAAAATGAAATAAATGACTGTTTCTTAGAGCAGCTGGTTCATGAACCGACCAGAGGGGAAGCCATTTTGGACTTAGTCCTTAGTGGAACACCAGAAGTGGTGCAAGAGATAAGGGTGTTGGGGCCACTTGACAATAGTAATAAAAGCATGATTGCATTTGATTTAAGTAATGGAGGAGGGATGGTAAGGACATCCACAGTACTACCTTTTAACTTTCAAAAGGGAGACTATGATAAAATGAGGAAACTAGCTAAGAAAAACCTAAAAGGAGCAGTTGCAAAGGTCAAAGACTTACATCAAGCTTGGGTGTTGTTAAAAGATACTATCCTGGAAGCCCAGACCAGCTGTATTCCATGCTTTAAGAAAAGTGGAAGGAAGTCCAAAAAACTGCCAGCATGGTTTAAAGGTGAAGTCAGAGAGGCTATTGCCAAAAAAGCATCTTTCAGGAAATGGAAAAAAGAGTCAAATGATGAAAACTGGAAACAGCATAAGCACTGGCAAGTTAAATGCAAGGCATTGATAAAGCAGGCAAAGAGAAAATTTGAGAAGAAACTTGCTGTGGAAGCAAAAACACGCAATAAAGACTTTTTCAAATACATTCATAGCAAAAAAACTGTGAGTCAGTCAGTTGGACCATTAGATGATAGAGGGGTAAAGGGGCAGTAAGAAGGGCAAGGGTATGGCAGAGAGGCTGAATTAATTCTTTGCTTCAGTCTTTACTGAGAAAGATGTAGGGATGTTAACCATGACTGAAGAAGTATTTAAAGGTGATGCTGCAAAAGAATTGAAAGAAATATTGATACACCGTGAAGATGTATTACAACTATTTGATAAACTGACCAATAGCAAATCACCTGGACAGGATGGTATACATCCAAGGGTGTTGAAAGAACTGAAATATGAGATTGCAGACCTGCTATTAGTAATCTGTGAACTATCATTAAAATCATCTGTAATACCTGAAGATTGGAGGATCTCCAATGTAACACCGATTTTTAAAAAGGGTTCCAGAGGTGATCCGGGAAACTACAAACCGGTGAGACTGACGTCAGTACCGGGAAAAATGGTAGAAACCATCATAAAAACAAAATTACTCATCATGTACATAGTCATGGCTTAATGGGAGACAGCCAATATGGCTTTAGACAAGGAAGATCTTGTCTTACTAATCTGTTATGTTTTTTTTAAGGTGTGAATAAACAGGCAAAGATGAGTCGGTTGATCTAGTGCAGGCATGTCCAACTTCGAGCAGGTCGTGATCTACTTTTTCCGGCCAAAAGTTCCGGTGATCTACCACCATAAAAATTAAGTTTCAAATTAAATTTTAACCCAATAAAGTTGGAGGATTCCCCCCACCCCATTTTTAATGAACCTTCTGTCATTTACTTGGATGTGATCAGCTGTTAAACAAATTAAGCAAAAACAAAACAGAGAGACAAAGAACCAGTAAGAACAGTGAGGGGAAATGGAAAGTACATTTTTTCTTAAAGTTGTATTGAGTAATAACTTTCTTTAACTTTTATTGAGTAATTTGTGTTAAATTTAGGTCGAGTATTGATCCAGGCTGATCTTGCACAATCTTTAATATTTCGCTCTTGCTCATTATTGAGAGGTCTGAGCCTGCATTTCATTCACCAGCTTTTTGAAGTTGGGTGAATATTGCATGAGGGCTAGTCTCAGGGAATCCTGGAGATGTTCATCTGTCATGTTGAAACGTTGTGTACTCTGTCATTTTCAGATGGGAAAACGCAGATTCACACAAATAAGTTGAACCGAAACAGGAGTGTACAGCTTCACTGCATCTTCTCAAGTTGGGAAATTTGTCTCTAGACACTAGCTTCCAAAACTATTCTTGCTCAGTACGGCACTTGAGAAAAATGTCGTTTTTAAGGGTTAATATTTCGTTTTCGAGGGATGACTTGTTCAATGAGTAATTTTTACTGATAGCAGTTGCAGTTTCTTTAATGTCCACATCTACTTAGAATGGGTATGACAAGTACTCCACAACTGTTCCAATTTTTTGGAAGTCACAGAATCTATTTTCGAATTCCTGGATAACAGAACAGATTTCTGTCACATACTTTTCGTTCTGAAAAGCAAAATTTGGATATTGTCCCAGATGGTCCTGCGTATTAGGAAAATGATCAAAAGTGTCGTTTGCAAGGTCAGTCATCATTAGCTCAAATTTGCTCTTGTAGGATGAAACTGTACTCATCATCTTGCCAATGCATTTGTTTGCACCTTGCAGTGTAAGGTTCATATTACTTAGTTCGTCTGTAAAGTCAGCGAGAAATGCCAGATCACATAACCACTCCTCATCTTCCAACTCTGCTTGGTCATTTCCCCTCTCCTTCAAAAAACATCTTATTTCATTCAGCAAATCACAAAGGTTTTGCAGAAATTTGTGCTTACTTAGCTACCTTACATCTTTGTGCAAAATGATTTCCGCTGCCCCTTCATCAACAGTAAGATTGAAAAGCTGTCTTTGAAGTGATCTTCCACGAACTGAATTTACAATTTGAAAGTGATGTCCATGACAGTCTTTGTATTGAGTCTCTTGCTTGCCAAAACTTGCTGGTGAATGATGCAGTGGTAAGAAAGGAAATCTGTGAAGTCGTCATGCTGTCTACAGAGGGCTATAAAACCGTTAACCTCACCTGCCATTGCTCTTGCTCCATCAGTAGTGATGGAAATAAGACTATGCAATGGAAGATTACACTTTGTCAAAAAAGAATGGAAAGAACTGAATATTTCCTGACCGGTAGTTCTCCCTTTTAAAGAAATCATTCCAAGTAGTTCTTCTTTATGTTTATGTTTATGTTTATTTCATTTGATATACCGCCCTTCTGTAATGAACAAGGCGGTTTACAATTTATAAAACAAAAAATCTAGTAGAGGCACAAGGCCAGTAGAAAGGGAAAGGAACTACAATCACTGACAGGACAGTAAGAGAGAAAGGAGAGAGTAAACAAAACATAGGGGAAGTAATTACACAAAATGGGAGGGGAGGTCAAAGGCCAGGGAAAAAAGGTGGGTCTTTAGGTTTCGCTTGAAGGTGGCGTGATGGGGGTCTAAGCGGAGGGAGGAGGGGAGGGAGTTCCAAAGGGCAGGGCCAGCAAAGAAGGCAGCAGAGGAACGGGTGGAGTGTAGATGAGCAAGAGAGGGAGAAGGGAGGTTCAGGCGGTTGAGGTGAAATGAGCGGGGAGTGTATCTGGGGGTGTGGAAAGTGATAAGATCAGCTAGGTATTGTGGAGTACTGGTGTGGAGAGCCCTGTGAACAAGAGAGAGCAATTTAAATTGAGCGCGGAAGGGAACCGGTAGCCAATGAAGATGAAGGAGAAGGGGTGTTACGTGGTCTCGGGGGGAGGAATGAGTAGTGAGACGCGCAGCAGTGGTTTGAACCCTTTGAAGTCGAGCCAGTTGAAGATTTAGAGAGACCAGTGAAGACTGAATTGGAAAAATCAACACGCGACATGACAAGAGACAGTAACAGGGTATTAAGAGCAGATGGGGAGAGAAAGGGGCGGATTGCACGGATCTGGCGGAAAAAGAAAAAAGAGGTCTTACTGATGTGTGAGATGTGGGCCTGAAAGGAAAGATCGGAATCAAAGAGCACACCCAGATGACGAAAGGTGGAGACCAAAGGTATAGGAGTGCCTGAGAAAGAGGGGGCTAATGAGGGGGGTGGACTACCGTGGGAAAACCAGATTGCAATAGTTTTGGTTAAGTTAAGGTGGAGACAGTTTTGAATCAGCCAATCTGCAACGATGGAAAGACAGGAATTCAGTGCGGAGAGATCAGGGCAAGAGGGAGAGGTGTGGTGAAGGAGGACTATGTCGTCTGCGTAGTAAAAAGCGGAGACCCCAGATTGTTGAATTAGCAAAGCGAGGGGGGCTAAGAAGAAATTGAAAAGAAGAGGTGCCAGAACAGAACCTTGGGGGACCCCACATGGAAGAGGAAATGAATCTGAAGAGGGGGTAGAGGGAGAGGAGGAGAAGACTGCACAAGATCGAGAGGAAAGAAAGGAGTGAAACCAGCGATAGACAACACTGCAAAGACCCGCTTCCTGTAGGCGAAGAAGAAGGAGAGAGTGGTCAACTAAGTCAAAAGCAGCGGAAAGATCAAGAGCTACCGCCACCGAGATGTCCCTGTGATCGTGAGCCATATGTAGTGCATTGGTGAAAGCAAGCAGAACAGTTTCGACACTATGGCCTTGACGGAATCCAGATTGACGGGGGTGTAAAAAGTTAGTAGAGTCAAGAAGTCTTCAAAAACCATCTGGATAAAGACTAGTAACTGGGCTATGTCTCTTATGTCTGTAGATTCATCCAGTTGGAGTGAGAAAGCAACACAATTTGAAACATCCTCCAACAATTGTTCAGTTGTATCTCCACACATCTTTTCTATTTGCCGCATGACGGTGTTTCTTGACAATTGTGTATCTTGAATAGCAGCTATGATCTCTTTCTTATTTTAATATCCTTCAAAAAGACTGTCAGCTGCTTCAAGAAAACAATCTTTTACAAATTCCCCTTCAGTGAAAGGTTTGCATTTCTTTGCGATCAGGTTGCTTACCATGAAGGATGCTATGGTTGCATTGACCGAATGTGACCTTGGCTTCGCCATCAACTGTTGCTGAGTAGCCAATTTTGATTTAAGTTCTTTGAGCTTCAGTTTACGAATTTCACTTTTGGTTGGAAAATCAGCATCAAACTTATTGCTATGCAGAGCCTTATAATGACGTTCCAGAATACCCTTTTTGGGCAAGGATACTGGGGCATTACAAATTAGACAACACTTGTCTTTCACCATGATGAAGAAGTCAATTTCCCATTCATCATGAAAGTGGTAGGTTTTGATCTTCTTTGGAACACTCATCTTCATTATACTGGAGTGGCTGGATGTAAGGAGGCCAAATCTGCTAAGTTAGTATAAACACTGGCTGAATCTGGTCCAAAACTGTCACTGTCCCAAAGTATTAAAGATCAACAGGAACTGAAGACCTCTGGATGATGTACAATACAAGGACTGGAGATGCCAAAACCACACATGCAGTTCTAAAAGTAAAAATAAGAATTCATCATACTGGCACCAATAATCAAATACCACCAAACAATCATCAAAAAACCTCAAACACCAGTCCAGCAAACCAGATAAAATAAAATACCGCCAAACAAGTTCAAATACCACCACACGCGATTTAATAAATTCTGCACACAGTGTAGAATCAACGCAAAGGCAAGGCGAAACAAAATTGCAGTGTAGAATCAACGCAAAGGCTATGCAAAATAAAATTGCAGAGGCAAGCAAAAGTCACAGTGGTATGAACCAATTCAAAGGCAAGGCATAGGCAAGTTAGAACAAAATTGGAAAAGCCTGCCAAAATCACCAAATTGACACTTTGTTGTGTTACAGGTGAGTAACTATGCTTTTTTGGTTATTTTAACAAAGGCTTTAGTAATAAGATCTGATGACACCAGATAGGTGGGAATCTGTCCTTGCATCAAGTTACTGATACGGTTGTCCAGTTCTTTAAAGAAACCATTACTTAGTTCATGCACTGGTTCCTTAAACATATGTTTTTCATTCAGTACCTTTTTAAGAATAAACTGTTCAGCTCTGTTTTCTTCATTGTCTTTAGAAACAAGTAAAGTCTTGCCTTGTACAGTTAACTGTCTGCCATCATGAATTTAGTCCTGGTGGTCTACATATCAGCTTGTAACTCTTGAACACAAGTTTGTAATTTATTCACACAAGCAGTGTTTGCAATAGACGTAAAGCTGTGAAAAGAAGTGCACCTGTGGCAAATCCAACAAATCTTTTAGGTCTGGTATGTTTTGGTTGCAGGGATTGGATTAGAACCTTCTCCCACTAGGCCCAAAATGTGACATTGACCATGTGGGCTTTTAATCACTGTTGAGTATCAGGTGAATATGTGCTAGAAAGGTTAAGGTATTTCTGTAGAACATGAGGTGAATCCAGAGATGGAAAGACTTTGTGTGATCAGGAATCCAGGTGTACCTTGTAGCACTATTCCATATAGCGGGTTGGGTTCGATCAGTTCATCAGCTTCAGCTCTCAGCAGCAGTAGGACCAGGAACAGGACCTTCAAGGTTCATAAGAACATAAGATATGCCATACTGGGTCAGACCAAGGTTCATCAAGCCCCAGTATCCTGTTTCCAACAGTGGCCAATCTAGGTCATAAGTACCTAGCAGTCTCCCCAAAAAATACAGGTTCCTCAATGCTTGTATTGGGTCAAGCAGCAATATCCTGGGTCCCTTCTTAATAATGGTTTATGGACCTTTCATCCAGGAACTTGTCCACACCTTTTTTAAACCCAGCAATACTAACAGTTTTTACTACATCCTCCAGTAACAAATTCCAGAGTTTGATTACACGTTGAGTGAAAAAATATTTTCTCTTATTAGTCTTATATAGGTTACCCTGTAGCTCCATTGCATGTCCCCTAATCTTTTTATATTCTGATGACGTAAACAATCGATCTGTAGCAGCGAAGTGCAGACAATGAATAAATCCAGGAGACAATTTACAGAGTCCAAGCCAATTTATTGTGCACAAGGCCCAGTTAGTCAAGCTTCAAAAGGACTGAGCAAAGTTCTTACAGAAACATATTCATTTATACATTTCTTTCCAGTTTGATACATGCAGACTTTCTATTGGCCCCAACGCCCCCTGCATTTATTTATTTATTTAGACAGTTTTGTACACCGCCTTATCCTTCAATCAAAGCGGTCACAACACAATTGGAGGATACATTTAACACGTGGGGATATGAGACACATACACTAATACTTACAGGGAACATGGGCAATGGAGGGTTAAGTGGCTTGTCCAAGACCACAAGGAGCATCTGTGGGACTAGAAACCCCAGTCCTTCCGGTCCAAGGTTGCTGTCCTCTAGTGGGATTTGAACCCCTGACCTTCCGGCCTGAAGTACCTTGCCCCAACCACTAGGCTACTCCTGGGCCTAGCACCCAGCCCCCTCCTCTAGGACTGTTCTAACAATGGTGCAGTTTCTAGGTTTGGATAATTCTCTACTGCAAGGTCGTTTCTGGCTCTAGGAATGCAAGTATTGAAACATTTCTATCTTATAGCTCAAGAGAATAATGAAAGATTTATGCATTCATGAAAACTTCTTATTAAGCAGTTTAAAACAGTTTTCTCATTTTTCACAGATTTTTGGTTCTTTCTCTTAGATGGGGGTTGGAATCAGGGCCTAACTTACAGGCCTTTCATATTTGCAGGCTATCATAGGCCATAGCCTGCCACATTCCCCCCTTTGATTATTCTCACCCGCAAGTGAGAAAGGGTGAGAATTAAATCGCATATTATACTCGTGTAACAGTATCAGCTTGGGGTATAGGGTAATATTGCCACATAGCTAATATTTTCGTAGCTGCCTTCCGTTCTACAGTATTATCAATAACTGAGGTTATCTTGCGTAAGCAAAGGGGCAGGAGACATGGGAGCAACAAGCATACAGCTAATATGAGTAATACAATAAACACAAGGGTCTTCAGACCACCCAACCATGAAAATGCTGAACCAAACCACCCATCGAGCTTCAGGCCATGCCAGGTCTGAACAGGCACATATGCTTGTGTGCGCATTTGAGTAGCTATATCTTCAACAACATGTCCATTATTATCAATCTGCAAACAACAGTTGGTTAAATTCAATTTTCCACACACTCCACCTTCAGCTGCTAACAAATAATCTAGAGCTAAACGATTCTGATAAATAGCTGTACGCATTTGTGTACTCTGCTTAGCTAAAAGAGTTAGTGCTTTACTAGTTTCATTGGTTATTATTTCAACAACAGCTTGTAAGCGTATAATACGATTTATCATATACACAGGAGTACGATATCCCCAGGTACCATCTTGCTCCCAGGTAGCTCCCATAGTATGAAATGATTCTTTCAGGTGGCCACTCCTCATCCTTCCACTGGTCCCATTGGCCTATTTTCAAGACCTCTCGTTTCTGTCGACTCCTGTACACAGGAAAACCCAGTTGTTCTCCATGGGACGTAGGCAACAGGAAAAAGGAAGGTCATATGGTTCCCAATGCACATGCTCCTCCCCAGTGGTGAGGAAGTCTAGCATATGCTCAGGTTCCACAAATCCAGTACAGTCCAGGTGGTGCTTGCCATGTATTATAAGATGCTAGATTAGTCCAGATGCTGGCAAGATTAGGGAAACGGACTAAAGGGTTGGTGGGCTCTGGAGCGTTGATTCCTGACCACCTGTCTTCCTGTCTTCTTGGTGGTTCTGTTGTAGAACTTCTGATTGAGACAGACCAGCTGTCCAACCTCCATGTTAAACTGTGGTCCAGAGCGAGCAAAACACAAGTTACCAACAATGGGGTGGGCCAGTACCCACTCACTAGTAGTATTATGTAAATCAGTCTGATTATAAGGAATAGAATAGTTCACTTGCGCCTCCCAGGGCCATTGGTCTCCCATCTTAGTTCCTCCACAGAAGAAGCAGTCCGAAATGTGGAGACTAGATGCTACTGCCCTGGCGAGCTCAATGAACATGTTTTGGGAGGCATGAGGAATCTCAAACTCTGCCTTCATGGTTTCATAAAAAGAGTGATGTATTCGATAAGGTGCAGATACATGAGTCTTAGTATTCAGCTGTATATGTATAAAAGTTCCAGGATCTATACCTCCTCCTGCTATTCGTAACCCAAATCTATACCCATGCTTCCAGTGGCGGGTTGAGTATGATGAGCCGCACCGGATTACAGGCACCTTTCTTGCACTTCCGAGGTTCTGGCAATGATAATTTTTCCAAAACGGCCACTCGTTTATCTCCATCTCGTCCCATAGGCGCACCAGTCCAGGTAGCATAATACACGCATTCCCACTTGGGACAATAGTAAGCATCTTTGGATGATGTACTGTAGACGGTTGGGGAAGATTTCCCAGTACACTTTCCCAATCCGTATGCTCCTTCAGGACACATATATTTATCATCATAGTAGTAGGCTTGCTCCCAATATCCACACTTGTGATAGGCATTTCTGTTTATTACATCACAAGCATCAAAACTCAGGGTAACATGCTTCGTGGGATCAGGGAGCTGTCGTGTGGCATTTATGAGGGCTCCATCCTCATCATTCCATCGTATCTCAAGTACATAATAAGAGGGGTTCTGCCGGGGGTTATAACAAGTCTTACTTTTCCCCTTCGTACAGATATTTAACTCTGTACCATTATACACACACCGGCTAACTATACCAGTGCAAGTATAGTAGGAATGATAAAGTAAAGTCTGAGTGACCTTCAGTCCAGTTCGGGTGGTAGTTATACAAGCTGCACAAGGGGGTAAGGCAAAAGTCTTTTCCAGGAATCCCAGGGTTATTGCCCCCATAAAACAGTAGTAGAGGAACATCATGATTACAGTCTTTTAGAGGTCAACTGAAATATCGGGTACGATGAGCTTGTAGAATTTTTTGGTTTTTTTTCTTCTTCTTCTTCTCTGCTTCGACTGCCACCCTTGCGTGACAGGGGTGGGATTGTAGATTCTGAAGACTCTTACAACGCTGGTTGTCTCCGCAATGTGAGTCGCAATGGAGTCTCAGGGTCATTTACTGAGGTCCATTGACCAGGTTCAGGAGCAGCTGCCGGCTTCACTCGACTGTGATGGATCCAGGGTTTGAGTTCTGCAACTTTTACTGCAGTTGGGGTTGACAAGATGACAACATAAGGTCCCTTCCAATGCGGCGCCAGCGGGGTCTTTCTCCACTCCTTGATCCACACTGACACTCCTGGCTTGAAGGGATGCAGAGGCTCTGTGAGGTTAATGGGCAATCGATCTTGCACCCAGGTATGAAGACTCTGCAAAACAGATCCTAAAGCCAATAGTTCTTGTCTAGTTATTTCAGATCCAATTTGTTTCATATCTCATTTGATTCCCTGTACAATGGGTGGAGGTCGCCCATACAAAATCTCAAAAGGGGAAACTCCTAAAGACTTGGTTGGAGCAGAACGTATCCTAAGAAGGGCTATAGGGAGAACCTGGAGCCACTTTAAGTGTGTTTCTTAACAAAGCTTGGTCAACTGAGACTTCAGGGTTCTATTCATGCGCTCTACTTTCCCTGAACTCTGAGGTCTATAGGCAGTGTGCAACTTCCATTGTATCTGTAGAGCTCGAGCTAACTGTTGAGTCACTTGGGACACAAATGAGAGTCCATTATCTGTTCCTATAGTCAATGGTATTCCGAATCGAGGAATAATCTCATGGAGCAGTATTTTAGTGACTTCTTGAGCTTTCTCAGTTCGGGTGGGACAGGCTTCTACCCACCCAGAAAATGTGCAAACTAGAATTAACAGGTAGTGATATCCGTTTGCTCGTGGCATTTCAGTAAAGTCCACCTGAATATCACTCATAGGGGTCACCCCTACTGACTGAATTCTTGGGGGTGGAATGGGACCTTGCTTTGCATTATTCCTGGCACATGTCAAACACTGCTGTGCCACTGAAGCGGACAGGGGTCCCAGTAGTGAGATATAAAAATGGGGTCTTAGGGCTCTTTCCATGGCCTTTTTCCCATAATGTGTGGTCTGATGAAAAGCATGAACAAAGGCTGGCCCCAATGCTTCAGGAATGACTGTGGAACCTGGAAGTGAGCTACCCTCTAGGGGTGGCAGCACTATCCAACCTTTCTCTGTTAGGACCCCTCCCTCTTTTTCACAGAAATAATCTAACTCTCTTGTAGTATATCGAGGAGCCCATGAGCTAAGGGGCACAGGGAATAAAGCTGCTTGCATCGGAGTATCTTGGGTCACAGCTCGACCAGTTGTAGCTGCTTTTCGGGCTGTGGCATCAGCAAACCCTCAGGTAACTTCTCCTGCTCCTGCCTGATGACCTTGACAGTGCATGACTGCAACTTGCTTAGGGGCCCATACAGCATCTAATAATATCAATATCTCGGGCCCATACCTAATGGACCTGCCCCCTGAGGTGATCAACCCCAGTTCTTTATACAAGGCTCCATGTGCGTGCAAAGTTGTAAAGGCATACCTGGAATCTGTGTACACATTTAAGCGGAGTCCTTCTCCTAATGTCAGTGCTCTAGTGAGAGCTATCAGTTCAGCCTTCTGTGCTGAAGTTCCTGGGGCCAGAGCTGAGGACTCAACTACCAGATCAAGGGTCACCACTGCATATCCGGCACAACGATGTCCATTGATGACAAGACTGCTTCCATCCACAAAGAAAGTCCGTTCAGGGTCCTCCAGAGGGACATCAGTTAAATCCGGGCGACTTGAAAATACAGTGTCCATAGTTTCTAAACAGTCATGATCAGAGGGCCCAGGACCAATCGGGAACAACGTAGCAGGATTCAGGGCTTGACTGACTTTTAACTGTATCTGGGGGTTTTCACACAGCATACTCTGATATTTCAACATTCGGGAATTCATTAGCCAGAAACTTCCTTTGTGTTCCATGAGGGTCAGGACAGAATGCGGCACAGTCACTTGAAGATTCTGTCCCAGAGTGAGCTTGTCTGCTTCGCTCACTAAAAGGGCTGTTGCTGCAACCACTCTCAAACAAGGGGGCCAACCTCT
The DNA here is from genome assembly GCA_033557465.1 of Ichthyophis bannanicus. Lineage (NCBI taxonomy): Eukaryota > Metazoa > Chordata > Amphibia > Gymnophiona > Ichthyophiidae > Ichthyophis > Ichthyophis bannanicus. The sequence continues at coordinate 1,312,258,327 of CM066031.1, forward strand.
TGCTACCACATCCAACTGTTTTGACAAGTAGGCTACTGGCCGTTGCCAAGATCCAAGAGATTGAGTCAGTACCCCCAACGCATTTCCTTGTGACTCATGGACGTAGAGATGGAAAGGTTTCTGGACATCTGGGAGACCCAGAGCTGGTGATGACATCAGAGTGCTTTTCAGAGATTGGAATGCTGCAACCTGTTCAGGTCCCCACTCCAGTGGAGACTTTTCCATTCCTTTGGTAACTTGATACAATGGTTTTGCTAGCAGGGCAAAATTGGGGATCCATATGCGGCAGTATCCTATGGCCCCCAGGAAGGCTCTTACTTGCCTCCTGGTGGTTGGAGTGGGAATACTGCATACAGCTTCTTTACCTTCGGGTCCCAAGTGTCGAATTCCACTGGACAACTGGAACCCTAGATACTTAACTTTAGTTTGACACAGTTGCGCCTTGGCTCTTGAGACTTTGTATCCAGCCTCATTCAGAAGGTGCAGGAGTTCACTGGTGGCTTGTAGACATTCACTTTCTGAATTGGTGGCTATGAGCAGGTCATCCACATACTGAAGGAGAACCCTTTGTCCTGGGTTCACTGAGTAACTTGAAAGATCTTGATTCAGGGCAGCACTGAAGAGAGTAGGTGAATTCTTGAATCCTTGAGGTAATCGAGTCCAGGTGAGTTGGCCCCGTCTTCCTGTTGTGGGGTCTTGCCATTCAAAAGCAAACAAAAGTTGACTAGTGGGGGCAAGGCGTATGCAGAAAAAGGCATCTTTCAGGTCCAGGATGGTGAAATGAGTAGCCTCAGCGGGGATCAGTCCCAAAAGAGTATAAGGATTTGGTACCACTGGGTGTATAGTTTCAACGGCATCATTTACCCGCCTTAAATCTTGTACTGGGCGGTAATCCCCTGTCCCAGGTTTCTTGACTGAGAGAAGAGGTGTGTTCCAAGGTGACTGGCACTCTTTGAGAAGTCCATACTTCATCAGTTTCATCAGATGGCAATGGATTCCTTCAATGGCTGGTCGGGGAAGAGGATACTGCTTCACATGCACTGGTTCCGCTCCTGGCTTGAGGGTGACGATGACAGGAGCTATGTTCTTCGCTAGGCCAGGAGGATTATCTTCTGCCCATACTTCAGGCAGGGTCATAAGGTTGGTGGGTATACAGGAACTGGTTGACTTGATTGGAGGTGTACTATAGAACCACCATTCTTCTTCTCGGGGAACAGTTAGCACCATCAATCCAGCAGGCTTTGGGTTCACAGTCATTTGCATTTCTTCCCCTTCAGCAAAGGATATTTGTGCCTGAAGCTTTGCAAGCATATCTCGGCCCAAGAGTGGAATAGGTCATTCAGGCATATACAAGAACTGGTGCGTTATTTTCTGTCCCCCTAGTTCACACATACGGTTCTGCAGGAATGGCTTGGTGGCCCTGTTCCCAGTGGCCCCAACAATGGTGACAGATCGAGAGGAAAGAGGAGCCACTGGCCTTGCCACCACTGAATGTTCTGCTCCTGTATCTACCATAAGAACATAAGATATGCCATACTGGGTCAGACCAAGGTCCATCAAGCCCAGTATTCTGTTTCCAACAGTGGCCAATCTAGGTCATATGTACTGTCGGCTCTCCCCCTTGTGGCCTGGCAGTTGCCTAGGGGTAAGAGGGCACCCCGATCGTCCTTTGTATTAGAATTAGCCCATTCGCATGTAGTTGTGTCTGGATAGATTAGAGCCAAGATCAAAGGTCGCAGGAAATTTCTTTTTATTTAGGAAATAGGGTTCTACTTGACCAAATCAAATTCTTTGGTAAGGAATTTGAATATTACAAACAAAAATAATCAGGATGCTTCTCCATTCATAAACATAAGCCTTATCACACAGTCCTTGGCTTGGCCTTGCTTCTGCGGCTTAGTTTAAACACATATTCACAAAAGGTAATCCTTTACAAACAGCAATCTGTTCTCCGGTCCCCAGGAGGCAGTACAGTACTTCACTGCTACTTTCACAGCTTTGCATAGCACTAATTCCCTGGTCCACCAACAGGCTTTAAAACTCAGTACATTTCTGTCCAAGATACTTTCAAACTTTTAGCTCACTCATGGCTCCATTAATCTTGCGGCTTTATCAGACCAGCATTCATTAATTTGCATGGCTAAATGTTAGGGGCTCTTAGCAAAGAATATTCTCATTCAGAACTTCTGGGTTTTTCTCCAATTACTTTAAAAACTCTTTCAGCTTTCTTATTCCTCTCTGGCACAAAGAGAACATTCAAACTCCATATCAGAAACCTCACTTTCATTATAAGTGTCTCCCAGTTCCATCTCCTCTCCACTGGACTCTCTCAGAGACTTGTTCTCCGCAGCGTCTGCCTGAGGAGCCTTCACATGCTGCAAACCTTTTATCAGCTGCTCCCAATTAGACTTCTCACTACGGGAGGTTTTGGGGGAAGGGCAGGAAAAGGCTTCCCTATTCAAAAGCTTTTTAAGGGCTTGTAAAGGGCTCACCTTGCCAGCAGTGTGGTGTCCCCTTGTAGGCTCAGCTAGAGACGTACCCTTGCTTTCAGGTTCTCTCAGGAATACTCTACTCCTCTGCTTCCCAACAGTAGCTTGGTTAAAACCAACTCTTCCAGGCTTCACGTCAGCTGCAGGTTTCCTGTCAGCTGAGCTGTGCTCCCCGCTGGAACTGTCCCTGTACTGTCTGCAGGAGGTATTTCCTCTAAACCTTCCAGTAAGGTCTCTGCCCCTCAGCTCTGTCCTCAGAGGCTCCTTACACTGAGAGTGGCCAGTCCACCAGCATTTAGAAAATATCTCTTCCTCAGAAGAGTCTTCCCCCTGGGCTTTGCTCTGACCTTCCCTCCTCTCTGTTCCTGTCTCTGTTCAGCTTCCTCCATCCCACCGAGGCTGCAACAACTCCTGAGGTTGAATCTGAATCTATCTGTGTCTGCTCCTTCTCTGTCTCTCCTTGAATGTGGAGCTGCATTTCTCTCTCCGTCTCTCCTTGAATGTGGAGCTGTGCCTGAGACTCCGTTTCTGTCTTCGCTTTTTTTGCGAGTGAAACTTCCCTGCCTAAATGTTTGGGGCTGTCCTATGGCTCTTGACTCTGCCCCCAAACCTCTCCCATCACCTCCCTCGGTTTCCATGGGAACTGGGTGTGTCTTTGGCTCTACACTCCTGTGCAGGGAATCTTTGGCTTTGTTTAGAGTGTTAACCCTTGCTGTGCCCGCAGTTCTTTTGGGTTCAGGAAAAAAGGACTGTTTTTCCTCTCTTTTTCTCTACTCTAAACCTGCTTCTCCACCACATAACACCCCCCCTTTAAGATATTCCGGGCTGGCGTCTGTTCTACCGCACAGCACGGAATCCTTCTCTGGGTATGTGGGCCTGCGGGATACTTATCTGACCTGTCCTCTCTTGCAGCCAGCCAGGCCAGTGCTACTCGTTTGTGCCATGGCTGCAGTACATTAATGTAGAAAACTTGTTGCTTCCCTCTTCCAGTCCCTATGGCATAGGAGACTGGTCCTACCTGTCTGAGGACTTTATAGGGTCCTTTCCACCTGCTCTCGAACTTTGAAGTAGAGCCTGTCATGGTTACCAGTACCTTTTCACCAACCTCTAATTGACGTGGTCGGGTGCGCCGGTCATAGTAACCTTTCTGGCGGGCTTGGCTTGCCATCATATTGTCTATTACAACTTGGGATGTCCGCTCTAAGCGTCCCTTTAAATCCCTTAAAAACTTTGGTACCTCTATCTCCTCTAGATTGGGTTCAACCCACTGCTCTCTTAAGATATCCAGTACCCCTCTGGGAGCTCTCCCGTACATAAGTTCATATGGAGAGACGCCCATTGAAGTCTGCCGGCGCTCCCTGCAGGCATATAAGGTGAATGGTAGCATTATATCCCATTCAGTCATATCGCCTTCCAGACTTCTCCTCAACATTCGTTTGAGGGTCTGGTTTTGTCTTTCTACGAGGCCGTTAGTTTGCGGGTGATAGGCAGCAGTTTTTATATGTCTTATGCCAAAGGCGTCCCAGACTTGGGCAAGGTAACGCAATAGGAAGTTACTGCCCCTGTCAGTTAAAACTTCTCTCGGGAACCCAACCTCGCAAAAGTGTTTTATGATTTCCGTGGCCATGGTTCGGGCTGATACATTGCGCAGGGGAATGGCCCACGGAAAACGCGTTGCCTGATCAACAATAACCAGTATATATTGATACCCCCTAGGGGTCTTGGTTAGAGGCCCTACTATGTCCATAGCCAACCTGTCCACTGGTTTCGTTACCAATGGCAAAGGAATTAATGGCACCCTTTTTGGATGAACCATGGTAACCTTCTGGCACGCTGGGCAAGCTTCGCAAAACTTTGCAGTTTCCTTGAATATGCCAAGCCAATAGAAGTGGGCCATGATTTGGTCTAGGGTGCTATGGAAACCCTTATGCCCCCCCCACAGGATGGTCATGTGCTAATCTTAGGACCAAATTTTTAAAAGTAGTAGGACTACTAGTTGCTTCCTTATGGTTCCTAAACAGGGGTCTAAACTTTCTCGGTAAAGTATCTCCCTATCTAGCACAAATCGTGGCAATATCTCTGAGTCCATGTTGGCAAAATCAAACGCTCGCGTTAGGGCAGGATCCTCCCTTTGCTCATTAGGGAAAAAGGGGAACTTTCCTACCAGCTCTACAGGAGCCCAGGGCAATCCCTCTCCGTTGGCTAAGTCTGCCCAGTTCTGAGCCCTGGCCTGCCTTCCCTAGCGTTTATCTGCCTTCTTCTGTCTATTCCTTTCTCTAGAGGATGTTATCGGCTCTTCACGTGTGGGCAAACTACACATAGGATTTCCACTCGAATCCTCTTCTTCCTCCCTAGCCTTGGTTTTTGCCCTAGTGGACACTAACCCTGTCTTGGACCCCAAACCCTTAGCTAGTCCTCGCTTAAACTGTGGCCAGTCTCTCCCCAAAACTAATGAATGTGGCAGTTTTGGGACTATGGCTACAGTGATGTTTCTTTTCAAGCTTAGGCCTTTCACCTTTACTGTATGTAAGGGGTAAGATGACGCTGCGCCATGCACGCATCTAATTTTTATATTCCCCTCTGAATGTTTTCTCGTGTGACCTCCCCTGGCTTGTATCTTTGCCCACAGCTGCTGGGAAACCATCGATTGGTCAGCGCCTGAATCTAAAAGCGCTTCTACTGGGATGTCCTCCACCTCTACAGACAGTAAAAACCCCTCTCCTTTCTCTTGGGATGGGTTGGTCATTAATACTGTCTTGGCTTGACAATCCTTCCTTAGATGTCCCTTAGTTCCACAACTAAAGCATTTTCGTTGCTCATACCCTGACCTTCCTAGGGATTTTCCTCGGGTAATTTCTCCTAGCATGGTCTTGCTCATCCTTTATGATCCTCTTACAATCGCCTGGCTCAAACCGGCACCCTTCATTTGGCCAACCACCCGAGCTTCTAAAAACCGTTCTGCCAAAGAAGTTGCATCTTTTGTGCTTTTGCAATCCTGTAAAACCAGGAAAGATCGCATTTCCTGTGGCACAGCCTCTATAAACTGTTCAAGGGCAATCATATCCAAAATGGTTTCAATGGTTTTCCCTTCTGGCATTAACCAATTATACATTAGCGCTTTGATACGCTGAAACCAAGCGCGAGGGGTTTCATCTGGCCTTAGCTTACATGCCCAAAAAAGACGGCGGTAGACCATTGGAGTCAATCCCAACCGGTCTCTCACGGCCCTTTTTACTTCGTCATAAGTGGAGGCAAGCTCAGCAGGCACGGCCCTATAAGCTGCGAGAGCTTCCCCTGTAAGGGAGGCCACTATGCGTATGGCCCATTGCTCTTCTGGCCATCCACTTAGGACTGCCACTCGTTCAAACACATCAAAATAGTCATCAATGTCATCATCTTGGGTCAAAGGCCCAAAGGAAAAAATCCCTTTACCCTCATGTCCCAGTCCTGGTAAAGTTCCTAAGGAACCAGATATTGTCCTTATCTCCTCTGATGTCTTCTTCTGTTCTCCCATCCATGCGGCCATCATATCCAGGAGTGGCTGTTGTTGTTCCCTCATCATGGCAGCCATCCGTTCTTGAGTCTTCACAGCGATCTCCTGCTGTTGCCGGAAGCTGTCTGCCATCCAATTAAGGAACTCCGCTCGCTCCATCTCCCGATGCTGGAAAGAAACAAAAAGAAAGAGACACACCAAGTGCGGCCCTTACAGAAGCAGCACCCCCTCTCCTCTAACTGCAGAACCTCCCCCTTGCAGCAATATCCTGGATCAACTCCTCTAGATACGGGTTTACCTGCTGCAAGCGGTGAATCAGGCCTCTCAGCACCGTTGGTACCAGCTGGACTCCCCAACTCCGCTCCGCTCTGCTCTCTGGTTCAGGTTTTTCTTTTCTGCAGGAACTTTGAGGAAGCCTTCAGGATGTCTTCTCTAGCCACTTGTATCTCCTGATGTTCTTGTAGCTTAGGTTAGTAGATTTTTTTTCCTTTTCCCAATCCAATAACTACACCACCTGTCGGCGCTCCCCCTTGTGGCCTGGCAGTTGCCTAGGGGTAAGAGGGCGCCCCGATCGTCCTTTGTATTAGAATTAGCCCATTCGCATGTAGTTGTGTCTGGATAGATTAGAGCCAAGATCAAAGGTCGCAGGAAATTTCTTTTTATTTAGGAAATAAGGTTCTACTTGACCAAATCAAATTCTTTGGTAAGGAATTTGAATATTACAAACAAAAATAATCAGGATGCTTCTCCATTCATAAACATAAGCCTTATCACACAGTCCTTGGCTTGGCCTTGCTTCTGCGGCTTAGTTTAAACACATATTCACAAAAGGTAATCCTTTACAAACAGCAATCTGTTCTCCGGTCCCCAGGAGGCAGTACAGTACTTCACTGTTACTTTCACAGCTTTGCATAGCACTAATTCCCTGGTCCACCAACAGGCTTTAAAACTCAGTACATTTCTGTCCAAGATACTTTCAAACTTTTAGCTCACTCATGGCTCCATTAATCTTGCGGCTTTATCAGACCAGCATTCATTAATTTGCATGGCTAAATGTTAGGGGCTCTTAGCAAAGAATATTCTCATTCAGAACTTCTGGGTTTTTCTCCAATTACTTTAAAAACTCTTTCAGCTTGCTTATTCCTCTCTGGCACAAAGAGAACATTCAAACTCCATATCAGAAACCTCACTTTCATTATAAGTGTCTCCCAGTTCCATCTCCTCTCCACTGGACTCTCTCAGAGACTTGTTCTCTGCAGCGTCTGCCTGAGGAGCCTTCACATGCTGCAAACCTTTTATCAGCTGCTCCCAATTAGACTTCTCACTACGGGAGGTTGTGGGGGAAGAGCAGGAAAAGGCTTCCCTATTCAAAAGCTTTTTAAGGGCTTGTAAAGGGCTCACCTTGCCAGCAGTGTGGTGTCCCCTTGTAGGCTCAGCTAGAGATGTACCCTTGCTTTCAGGTTCTCTCAGGAATACTCTACTCCTCTGCTTCCCAACAGTAGCTTGGTTAAAACCAACTCTTCCAGGCTTCACGTCTGCTGCAGGTTTCCTGTCAGCTGAGCTGTGCTCCTGGCTTGAACTGTCCCTGTACTGTCTGCAGGAGGTATTTCCTCTAAACCTTCCAGTAAGGTCTCTGCCCCTCAGCTCTGTCCTCAGAGGCTCCTTACACTGAGAGTGGCCAGTCCACCAGCATTTAGAAAATAGCTCTTCCTCAGAAGAGTCTTCCCCTGGGCTTTGCTCTGACCTTCTCTCCTCTCTGTTCCTGTCTCTGTTCAGCTTCCTCCATCCCACCAAGGCTGCAACAACTCCTGAGGTTGAATCGGAATCTCTATCTGTGTCTGCTCCTTCTCTGTCTCTCCTTGAATGTGGAGCTGCGTTTCTCTCTCCGTCTCTCCTTGAACGTGGTGCTGTGCCTGAGACTCCGTTTCTGTCTTCATTTTTTTTGTGAGTGAAACTTCCCTGCCTAAATGTTTGGGGTTGTTCTATGGCTCTTGACTCCGCCCCCAAACCTCTCCCATCACCTCCCTCGGTTTCCATGGGAACTGGGTGTGTCTTTGGCTCTACACTCCTGTGCAAGGAATCTTTGGCTTTGTTTAGAGTGTTAACCCTTGCTGTGCCCGCAGTTCTTTTGGGTTCAGGAAAAAAGGACTGTTTTTCCTCTCTTTTTCTCCATTCTAAACCTGCTTCTCCACCACAGTACCTAGCAGTTTACCATAAAGTCCATATTTTGGTCCCCTACTTTCAAACTGACCATAGGCTCTTGGGGACCCAGGGTGAACTTGGAGCCCGATCTGGCCTAGTCTTCATCCACTTCATCCATGTCATAGCCCGTTGTTACTGCCACTCCCTCAATGGCTTCTTCTCTCTCTCGCTGGAACTGTGCGATATAATGAACTGTGCGATATAATGCCTCTATATCGTTCCATGGTGAGACAGCACCTTGAATATTGTGTGCAATTCTGGTTGCCGTATCTTAAAAAGGATATAGCGATTTTAGAAAAGGTTCAGAGAAGAGCCACCAAAATGGTAAAGGGGATGGAAGGATACTCCTATGAAGAAAGGCTAAAAAGGTTGGGGCTCTTTAACCTGGAAAAGAGACAGCTAAGGGGAGATATGATAGAAGTCTATAAATTAATGAACGGAGTGGAACGGGTAAACGTAGATCGATTGTTTACGTTATCAGAATATAGAAAGACTAGGGGACATGCAATGAAGCTACCGGGTAAACTATTTAAGACTAATAAAAGAAAATATTTTTTCACTCAACGTGTAATCAAACTCTGGAATTTGTTACCGGAGGATGTAGTAAAGGCTGTTAGTGTAGCTGGGTTTAAAAAAGGTTTGGACAAGTTCCTGGAGGAAAGGTCCATAAACCATTATTAAGAAGGGACCCAGGATATCAATGCTTGAACCAATACAAGCATTGTGGAACCTGTGTCCCTTGGGGAAACTGCTAGGTACGTATGACCTAGATTGGCCACTGTTGGAAACAGAATACTGGGCTTGATGGACCTTGGTCTGACCCAGTATGGCATATCTTATGTTCTTATGTGCTCGGTTCATTCCTCCACGACTCTGAAATCAGCCTCCTGTTCTCCAGGGAATCCCTCCTGGGGGTGGAGTCAAGATGCAGGCATTCGTTTCTCCAATGTCCTTCTTCTCTACAATGGGCGCACTGATTCGCACCCAAAGGAGGCCTGCTATTTCCGCGGCCTCTTCCACGTTCTCTAGTCCTTTGGTTAGGAAAACCTCCTTCACGTCGTTCAACTAAAGCGGCAGCAAGAAGATCTGCTTTCTTCTTCATTTTACGTTCACTTTCTCTGTCACGCTCATTTTCACGATTCACAAACACTTTCTGAGCAACTTCCATTAACTATGCTGTATTCATGCCCGCAAATCCATCCAGTTTCTGTAATTTTCGTTTTATGTCTCTCTGGGACTGACTAACAAAGGCTGCATTTACCATGCGCAAATTCTCCTGAGTGGCGGGATCGTATGGGGTATATAATCTATAGGCTTCAGACAGCCGCTCATGAAAGGCCGCTGGGCTCTCATCTGGACCCTGGATAACTTCAGATACCTTCCCGATATTCATGGCCCTCTGGCCTCCCTTCCTCAGGCCCTGCAGCAAGGCCTGGCGAAATCGCGTTAGGGCCTCCGCCCCCCTTTCATCATTTGGATCCCATCTAGGATCTTCATTTGGGAAAGCAGCGGTGGCTGCTTGTGGGAGATTCATTTCCCCCGCCTCTACGGGATTCTCTTCTAACCAGCGGATGGCTGCTTGCACAATCCGCGCTTGCTCCTCAGTAGTAAAGAGAGTGGACAGGCGCTGGCGACAATCAGTCCAGGTAGACTGATGAGTTTGCATTATACTAGACATTAACTCTGTCAATTCTTGGAGCTTCTCAGTATAGGATGCGTAATGCGTTTTCCAGTTTAATAAATCAGTAGTGGAAAAAGGCACGTAGATTAAACTAGTTGGTCCTGGCGCCATCTGGCCCTGATCATTTAGGATAGGTAAACCAGGCACTTGACGCAATGGCATTAGGCGCCCTGCTTTCTCCTTCTTCTTCGGGGTTACACTTCTTAAATCATACGGCTCCCGGGTATAAGCTTCCTTGGTGGGTGATCCTGAACTGGCAGGAGAGCCTCCGCTTTCTGTATCATCGGAGGACCCTGGCCCCCCCCCCCGATGTACTTGGGTCAGACTCGGGGCTATCACTCGGGGAAGTGGGCTTCTTTTGCTGCTGCAGTGGTAATTGCTGAGGTACCTCATCAAGTTCAGCTTCAGGTAGCGAAGCTGGGGGAATTAACCTATGTGGGTAAACGGGCCAGGATTTCTGGGGACTCTGAGGCGGAATACACAGGCGGCTTCCTCTCCTCAACCTTCCGGGTCCCCCTAGTGGTTGCTACTAATATTTTACACTGTTCCTCATAGCAGCGCTTTACCCAAGAGGGCTGCCTTTCGCAAACACCCAACCAGGAATCTATGTAGGAGAACTGATCAGGGTGTGCTTTTTGTACAAGCTGATGAACACAGGAAACTATTTCTACATCAAAAGTGCCCCCACGGGGCCATGAAGTAGCTAGCACAGGCCACTCCCTATCACATAACATTCTTAATCTAGATGGAGACATTCTTATGCCATAGTCTCCTGAAAATCCTTTACGGAAATTCATGATCATACATTCCAACGGAGTTTGCGTGGACTCCGTCCCTCCCATAATCATAATGGCGTACACATAAAGACGTACAAGACAACAAACAGTAAGGATAGGTAGTATGGCTGTAGGTAAGGGGTCCGTACAGCCCACAGAACACTGAGGGGAACAAACACCACACGCTTCCTCCTTTTCACGACCTGGGTGCGGTCGCCCGGCCAGGAACTGTGCTACTCAGGAGTCCGCTCTCACTCGGTCTGTGTCTCAAGACCTCTCAATCACGCAGGCAATCATACCATCACAAGAAATTATTTCTCAAATGCCCAAGGTTTTCTGACTGACTATTCCTAACCAAAGGGTCGATGGCTTCGGCTTCCGCTAACCCTTATGCGGAGCGTACTAGGACCGCCCTTATGAGAGGTGATCAAGCTCTCTTGTCTCGCGCACTCATGCAAGACTTTCCCCATACTTCACTGACTATTGAACACGAAAATGTCTACTCACCGGATCCGGTTCCCGATACCAAACCAGTTCTTGGGTTGGATTCTGGACTCCCCTCGGGTTCAGAGGTGTTGGCCGGCCGGACCCAGTGGCCCGCCGAGGCAAGGTGGAACCCTCTCCGATACAAGAGGACCGGCGACGCCTGAGGTTTCCCCTGCGGTTGGACAGACACGGTTCCGACCGGGCCAAACCTGGAGGCGAATTGCATGGAATATTCGCTTGAATACCATTCACTACTCGCACATTCCCGGCCAACACACCAAGAATATGTAGCAGCGAAGTGCAGACAATGAATAAATCCAGGAGTCAATTTACAGGGTCCAAGCCAATTTATTGTGCACAAGGCCCAGTTAGTCAAGCTTCAAAAGGACTGAGCAAAGTTCTTACAGAAACATATTCATTTATACATTTCTTTCCAGTTTGATACATGCAGACTTTCTATTGGCCCCAACGCCCCCTGCATTTGTCCAATCGGAGATCCCTCCTGGGCCTAGCACCCAGCTCCCTCCTCTAGGACTGTTCTAACAATGGTGCAGTTTCTAGGTTTGGATACTTCTCTACTGCAAGGTCGTTTCTGGCTCTAGGAATGCAAGTATTGAAACATTTCTCTTATAGCTCAAGAGAATAATGAAAGATCTATGCATTCATGAAAACTTCTTATTAAGCAGTTTAAAACAGTTTTCTCATTTTTCACAGATTTTTGGTTCTTTCTCTTAGATGGGGGTTGGAATCAGGGCCTAACTTACAGGCCTTTCATATTTGCAGGCTATCATAGGCCATAGCCTGCCACAGATCTATGTTTGCCCATTCCACTCCATTCATTAATTTATAGACCTCTATCATATCTCCCCTCAGCCGTCTCTTTTCCAGGTTGAAGAGCACTAACCTTTTTATCCTCTATTCATAGGAGTATGCGTCCATCCCCCTTTACCATTTTGGTGGCTCTTCTCTGTATCTTTTCTAATAAAACGACCAGAATTGCACACAATATTCAAGGTGCGGTCGCACCATGGAACGATGCAAAATGCAATGTGTGCCTTTGAGTCAGTCCTGACTCCTGGTGACCCAGAAGCTCCTGGGTTTTCTTGGCAGTGTCACCGGAAGTAGATTGCCAGGCCTTTCTTCCGAGGCAATGGAGGGTTAAGTGACTTGCCCAAGGCCACAAGGAGTGCTAGTGGGAATTGAACCCTGGTTGCTTGGTTACCAAGCCAGTGTTCTAACCACTAGGCTACTCCTCCACTCCATGGAATGATACAAAGGCATTATAATATCCTTTATTTTATTTTCCATTTCTTTCCTTACAATACCTTGCATTCTATTTGCTCTCTTTGCCGCCGCTGTACTCTGGGCAGAGGGTTTTAACATGTTATCCACGATGATGCCTAAATCTTTTTCCGGGGTAGTGGTTCCAAATGTGGAAACTTGCATCGTGTAACCACAGTTTGGGTTGTTCTTTCCTAGGTGCATAACTTTGCACTTGTCCACATTAAATTTCGTCTGCTATTTGGATACCCAGTCTTACAATTTATCAAGATCCTCTTGCAATTTTCCACAATCCTCTTGGGTTTTAACTACTATAAATAGTTTTGTATCATCTGCAAATTTGATAACCTCTCTCATTATTCCCTTTTCCAGGTCATTTATGAATATGTCAAAAAGCAGCGGACCCAGCACAGATCCCTGCGTTACTCCACCTTTCACCTTTTTCCATTGGGAAAATTGTCCATTTAGCCCTACCCTCAGCTTTCTATCTTTTAACCAGTTCATGATCCACAATAGTATACTGCCTCCTATCCCATGACTTTTTAGTTTTGCCAAAAGACTCTGATGAGGGATCTTGTCAAAGGCTTTCTGAAAGTACAGATACACTATATCAGGCATGTCCAACAGGTAGATTGCGATCTACCTGTAGGTCACGGAGGGGTCAGAAGTAGATCGCCAGCCCCACTTGGCTCCATCTCTCCAACAGCTCGCCCCGTCGTTAGGAGAGAGCTCATGCCGGCAGGTCATCTGCCGAGGGCTTGCCGCCGCTGCTGATCCTTTGCCTTTCTTTTTTCCCTGCCTGCGGGAATCTTTCCTGTGGGTGTATTGGGGGCGCTTGTTGTTTTCATGCCAATAGTTTGTGGGTACCCCGGGGGCCTCCGCCCGCACCCCGTGACAAGACACCACAGGCCCAGTGTTATACCTGGTCTCCTGCCTCTCAGAATCACCCGTTCCTGCCCCTGCCCCAACACCCCTTAGAAGTGTGTTATATACCGGGTGATATCCATTCGCCCAGGCTTTACCTGAATACACTTACCGTAGTTGTGTCGTGTGCTGGTCGTTGGTCGCTTTATAGTTCACTTTCATTAAACATTTTCGGGCAGACACTACAAAGTGTCAAGAATTTGGAGATTTTGGCAGGCTTTTCCAATTTTGTTCTAACTTGCCTATGCCTTGCCTTAAGCTAGGCTAGACCCAGGACACTGTCATGTGGCTATGTGAATCACGATGCAATTTTCAGGAGGTTGCCACCCAAAAAATAGGGTCCATAGTGAGAGATGTAATGTAGAAGCAAGGGACTAGAATCCCAATACATTGTTGCAACTTCCAATGTCCTCTGACAAATGACTCAACTGATCAGGGCCCATGGAGGAAAAATGTATAAGAGAGATGTCTGGGGCCACAGCTGCACCACACATTCAATGCTCTTGGAGCCAATCTCCCTCTGGTGGCTGAAAAACCCAGACATCATGGCACTGGAGCTCACTGTCATCAGATTCAAGGTCAGTTGACCCCAATGGACCATGGAGCCAGTTTCAATTCAACATGGACTGAGAAAGTGGTGGCTGAGAAAAGTCAGCCTCAACATTCTCCACCCCCATGATATGCTGAGTCGAGAGAGCTTGTAGATGGTGATTGGCCTAAGGAAACAGGAGACTCAACTCCAGCGCTACTCCCACTTTCTTGGTCCTGCCTTGCCTGTTGATGCCTTACTGGCTGTACCATTGTCTGAAAGTACCTGGACTGCTTTGCCAAAAAGCCAGAGCCTAAAGTGCCTCACTGCAAGCTGAACAGCCCAAGCTTCAAAAGTGACATTTCACTTACCAATAATTTCCTTTCCTGGAGTCCTGCTAGACCAGTCCAGACAACTGTGTTGTGCTCCTCTGCCAGCAGATGATGGAGACAGAGAAAAGACCAGAAAATTCCAGTGACATCACCGGTAAGATGAGTAGTACAAAGGCTGGTGCAGCTAGGGGCACCCTCCAGTATTTTCTTAACAAAGCAATTAGCAGATGCCCCAGAATAGCTGCTAGCGAATCCAACACCAAATCAGCAACCCCTCTGATTTACATATGCTAGCCCTGCTAGCAATATCAGAAGTTCAAATTCGGCATGGAGAGTGTGTGCAAAAGACCCACAGCGGCTCCCACAACAGGGAAGATCTTAGACTGGTGTAGCAGGACTTCAGGAAAGGAAATTATCAGTAAGTAAAATTTTACCTTCCAGATCATCCCTCTAGATTAGTCTAGAGAAGTGGGAAATACCAAAGCTATTCTTTTACTGGGAGGGATGAAACAGCTGCTGTAAAAAACATAGAATCAAAGGTGAATCCACCTTAGACTGAAGATTAATGGCGGAAACACCTCAAGAGCAGAGAAAGACAACTAAGTCATCATTTTCCAGCTGTCACTATGGAAAGCCCGAGAGGATTCCGCCCAGGAAAAACTGTGCCCAGGTAGAAGAGCCCACAACTCCTACAGGACAGCCCTACCACTTAATATGGAAAAGCAACAGCCTCACCTATACAGCATGCCACCATAGAAGTGGAAGCTGCCCACCTTTCAGATTGCTATGCAGGAAAACAGTCATTGGGAAGCCAAAGCAGAACGCTGTGGAAGGTCTACAAGATAAAGATCCTTGTACTCATCGGAATAAGCCGCTACAAAAAGAATGGAAGTGAAAGTAGTTGGCCTACGTGAAAGGCTAATACCACCGGAGAGCCTTCTCAGGAGAAATAGTGAAGTGGCTTTCATGGCATAAAAAGGCCTGAAACATTGAAATGTGGCATACTGAAGAGAGCTAATAGAAAAAAAACACTCCTAGAGGAGGTACCTGAACACTTGATAGACCCAACAAGTGGCTATATGAGATCCTGAAGAGCAAGACTAAGGGCCGAAGGCGATACCCTCAGTAGACTGTCACACAACATAAGACTAAATCCTCCAAAAATAGCAGTAAACTAATCACCATAAAATATAAAAAACACTGCTAGATGGCATTGTGCTCATTCAGAAAAAAAAAAAACATTAAAGGAGAGATAGTGGCTCTATGTAACAGGTTACTTATAACAGGCGACTTGATATATGGTGGCCTCAATACATTCAAATCACATCATATGCCACATATCTTCTCAATATCAAATGTGGTTACATAATAAAACATTGGCAACAACTCATCTTCTCTATGTATCGCTCAGCCAGAAATCTTAGATCATGCCTCAAAGCTGGCAGCATTTCATTTCCTAGCTGCTTCAGGAGGCCAAATTTAAGCAGTCACAATACTGTTACCAAATATAATCTACTTCTAGGCAATAGGGGTCATAACCACAGCAGCTACTTCTACAGAAGGTCCTCTTGTGTGTGATTTGTTAAATTATTAAGGCCACTATATATCAAGTTGCCTGTTGTAAGTACCCTGCTACATGCAGTCACTGATGCCACTACCTCTCCTTTAATGTTTTTTCTGAATGAGCACAATGCCATCTATATAGCAGTGTTTTTTATATTTTATGGTGACTCTCAGTAGACTAGCTGCAGCATGAAGACAGCTAGAAGAACTATATGGAGGAAGGGCAGTAAAGAGCCATGCCCACCCCACGGCAAAAGGTGACACTGACAGCACCACTTTGCACCCCCAGATCAGACACAGACATACTGACAAAATGTGGAAGATGCCTGGCTTTCAACAGAGGTGAAACATCCATGCAGAGCAACTGTTCCACTCTAAGTGCCCCGTAGGGCCAGGCCATAAAGTGAGATAGGAAACCAGGCCATCCATCAGGAAGGTAACTTGGAGAATCAGGCCTCTTCACATATCCAGGGACAAAGGCCATACTCTCAGGGATTCAACATGACATAATAGGTCTGATGCAGCCATTTTTGAATGCTCCCCAATCCATCGAAGGACATACCTGAACAGGGTCCATGGTGGCAACATGCCAAGAAAAGTTGACCATGGCGATTCTAACCAGAGTACTGATACCCTAACCTTGGTCCTGGAACCTGTTACTTTGAAATGTATGTGCGAGAAAAGGCCTATAGAGGGAGTCCCCAACTCCCTTAGACTGAGAACAGAATGACTGAGAGGCTAACCTTGACCTTCTCTATTCCAGCAACGTGCTGGGCTGAACTCTGATGCATGCACTTGTAGCTGGAACTCGGCGCCCTGGAAAGGTATAGCCTGATGCCCAGCGGAACTCCCATGCTGACAGTTCCGCCCTGGAGGATGATATAAGCCACAGCTGTGGGATTGTAAGAAGCAGCTGCAGTACCTGGTGCGAGGAAAACACAGGACGACAACTCTCCCTAACAAGTGGGCAGCAGCTGAAAGTGGTTGGTGGTCCCCTCCATCGCTGTTATGGACCTCCGACCTCATGCTAGGGGACCCAGACAGTGGGACTACAGCCAAACTAAAAGGCATCAGTTGTCATTATACTGATTCATGACAGCTCCAGCCATGATGGACTGATGCTAGTTATGTAAGCAATAAGACCACAAGCCTCAGAGCCAACAGTACCTGTAGGGTCGGGCATAGCCCAGTCCAAAGTGAGTGCCATAAAGTTCAGATGTTGCAGAAAACCCCTACCCTTGGATAGCAGCAACACTGATAGACTAATCTAGGCGAGGAACTCTTGCTCAGGTGTCAAATCTTATTTGCAAGAACTGGGATCAGACTACTAATGTCACAGCCCACTACCCAACTGAGACCTTCAGGGAAAATGAGCCTCTTGGATCAGCATTTTATCAGCTTCGCCATGAGACTCCAGTCATTCAAGCAGGGATATACATGAATGTTGTATCTGTGGGTGTACCCCGACTATGGGCTCTAAAAATGAAATGTTTGCCCAGAATGACTTTTAATCCCCTTGATGGGAGCATGAAGACGGCTCAGGAATGTCCCCAAACTGCTTGTAAGATTGCTGACAGCTCCTCCACATAATAGATGAGGCTACCTGTAGCACCTCAGAAAGCAGAAGGGTCTGTAGACCTGCAAGGTTTGCAAAGGACGAGGACAAGAGCAATCATTCTGAAAGAAAGAGGAGGAAGGATGCCCAGAGGGAAGTCTGTTCCTATTTTCCAGCATAAGCAGCAGTCTCCTTCTCCTCAAGACTCCCCATCAAAACCAAGAATCTTAAAGAGAAGCTTGCCTGTGAACAGATGCTTGAATAACCCATTCTCTTAGGTAGCAACAATGGTCCCAGTGGCAATCTCAAGCCCTCCTCAAATCACAGTGAGTGCCAGAAGTCCTCAAGCTGCATAGTACATGTCTCCATCTAGAAGGTCACAACCAACCTAAGATGGGCAAGAGCTAAATCCAGAAAGCAAGCCACCAAGGCCCACAGACTGAAGCATGTTTTGTTTTCTTTTTTTTTTAACCACCGGAAGCTGGCCTCAACCCAGTGATCTCAGGGTTAGAAGGAGGCTACCTGTAGGCAGAGTAATCAGAGCCCCAGGGACCAAAGTCACCATGTAAAAGAAGAGGCTGAGAAGACCATTATTAAAAGGGCCTCAATCAGTCTGCCCCATTGTCCCTGGGGGGCTGTTTTGTCCTTCACTAGAAACATGATGTACCTCGTAAACACAGCTTTCAAGGCAGCAACCATGGGAACCAAAGCCACTTGCCCAAGACTTCCTAGGCAAGGTCTAAAGGCCATCTCTCCTCAGGTCAGCATCCAGTGGTCCCCTGTTCTGCAGAAAACCACCTTCTGGGACTCTGTTGGAAATGAAAGGGCTCCAGCAGGCACACCCTCAGCATAAGACCACCTGTGACCGAGCTTTCCTCCTCAGAGTAGGGACCTCGGTGAACAGAATGGGAAGAACATTCATTCAATAAATTGCCCCTTCGTCAAGGGTAGGATAAAGGTTCTCTCCCTTCAATGAGAAAAGCCACCAGAACTACTATTGATGTACCTCTCCTGAGTCTCCTCGGACTTCTTATCCCCTAGGAATTGCAAAACATGATCTAGGCAGCTTCAGACTCCTATCCAAAAACTCTCCAGAATGTGAGCGGTTTGGTGAAGTGTCCGCCTCCACCAAGAGCCCTTGTGACCCAGAACACACAGGCCATATGGTGGACTAACACAGTGTCCTGAGCGGGTCCCGCTGTTAAAATGACAAGTTCCCACAGAACTGGGGGCACCGCAGGCTACACACAGATAGGAAAAAAGGTATGGAGAGCACAGAAAAAGGTACTGCAGGCTCCATATCACCTGAGAACATAGCTGCTGTAGTCATCCATGCTCCTTGACAAGATGGCAGTCATACTTACAGCCACAATAAAAAAAAGGCACAGAGCTCACAGAAAGACAAGCCCTGAACTCCCTGATATTAGGGAGGCCAAAAAGCCCTTCAGACTGCTGACCTGATGCTTTCCCATAGGAGTGCAGCACAGATTCACACATGCCCCTGACCTCAGAGGGAAGTGCAAGAGCCTTGACTTGGGGATGCAGCGGGTGCAGCCACACCGTCATGGGGGCTGCATCAACAGGGGACCATGGCGGCTATGAAGCCAGCTGCAAATGTACTTTGCTCTTCTGCAGTTAGGGATTCTCACTCCCCTACGACCAAGAAACCCCCCAATCAAGGCAGGCAATTACACAGCTGGCATGCTGCGAGCTCCCTCCAATAGAGGCGACACAAAGAAGGCGATCCCGCTGCAAAGCAGTCCTACCTGGTCTGAATACCTGCTGCCCTCACACGCACACCCAGTACCCTCACAGGTGCTCTCTCAGTCCAACGACAGTCTCAAAAATGTAGTTATTCACCTGTAACAGGTGATCTCCGGGAACAGCAGGAATCAGTCTTCATATATGGGTGGAAGTCACCGACCGAGCCTGAGGGGGGATGCTCCCCAACATCCAAAAGGAAAGCCTTTGGGGGTAACTCCACCATGCCTGCATTCCCACCTTCCCATCTCCTCTCCTCAGTTGAGTTTGTAGCTGAGAGATGAAGAAAATTAAAGAACTCTTCAACTCCTAAGGGAGGAGGATGGGTTGTGAAGACTGATTCATGCTTTTCGTGGAGATCACCTGTTACAGGTGAGTGAGTAACTATGCTATCTCCAGGAACAAGCAGGTATGGGACTCACTAGCTCCCAGGTACCAGAATGGCATGGGGGGAAAAGAGTAATGTGACCCCAGAGATGAAAATTTTGTAGCCAAAGAACATGGAATGGCTGTGGGCCATTGCACTCAATTTCATGATGCTATGGTTCTCTAATGGTAGTCTGGTGTTCTGAAAAATCCAGAACGGAGAGTAGGAGTTGAGCCCAAGTCCCAAAAAGGTGCTGGAGAACAGCTTGGCCAAAGACAAGGTGTGGAAGAATTGAAGGAAATATCGATACATCGGGAAGATGTATTACAACTATTAGATAAACTGAAGAGTAGCAAATCACCTGGGCCGGATGGTATATATCCAAGGGTGTTGAAAGAACTGAAATATGAGATTGCAGACCTGCTATTAGTAATCTGTGAACTATCATTAAAAACATCTCTAATACCTGAAGATTGGAGGATCGCCAATGTAACACCAATTTTTAAAAAGAGTTCCAGGGGTGATCCAGGAAACTACAGACCAGTGAGCCTGACGTCAGTACCGGGAAAAATGTTAGAAACCATCATAAAGAATAAAATTACTCAGCATGTAGATAGTCATGGCCTAATGGGAGACTGCCAACATGGCTTTAGACAAGGAAGATCTTGTCTTACTAATCTGTTATGTTTTTTTGAAGGAGTGAAGAAACAGGTGGACAAAGGTGAGTCGGTTGATATAGTGTATGTGGACTTTCAGAAAGCCTTTGACAAGGACCCTCATCAGAGACTTTTGGCAAAACTAAAGAGTCATGGGATAGGAGGCAGTGTACTATTGTGGATCAGGAACTGGTTAAAAGATAGAAAGCAGAGGGTAGGGCTAAATGGCCAATTTTCCCAATGGAGAAAGGTGAATAGTGGCGTACCCCAGGGATCTGTGCTGGGTCTGCTGCTTTCTGACATATTCATAAATGACCTGGAAAGTGGAATAACGAGTGAGGTTATCAAATTTGCAGATGACACAAAACTATTTAAAGTTGTTAAAACCCAAGCGGCTTGTGGAAAATTGCAAGAGGATCTTGATAAATTGGAAGACTGGGCATCAAAATGGCAGATGAAATTTAATATGGACAAGTGCAAAGTTATGCACCTAGGGAAGAACAACCCATACTATGGTTACACAATGCAAGGTTCCACATTAGGAACCACCACCCACGAAAAATATTTAGGCGTCATTGTGGATAACATGTTAAAACCCTTGGCCCAGTGTGCAACGGTGGCAAAGAGAGCAAACAGAATGCTAGGTATGATAAGGAAAGGAATGGAAAATAAAACAAAAGATATTATAATGCCTCTATATCGTTCCATGGTGAGACCGCACCTTGAATATTGTGTGCAATTCTGGTCGCCGTATCTTAAAATGTATATAGCGATTTTAGAAAAGGTTCAGAGAAGAGCCACCAAAATGGTAAAGGGGATGGAAGGATACTCCTATGAAGAAAGCCTAAAAAGGTTTGGGCTCTTTAACCTGGAAAAGAGACGGCTGAGGGGAGATTTGATAGAAGTCTATAAATTAATGAACGGAGTGGAACAGGTAAACATAGATCGTTTGTTTACGTTATCAGAATATAGAAAGACTAGGGGACATGCAATGAAGCTACAGGGTAAACTATTTAAGACTAATAAAAGAAAATATTTTTTCACTCAACATGTAATCAAGCTCTGGAATTTGTTGCCAGAGGATGTAGTAGAGGCTGTTAGTGTTACTGGGTTTAAAAAAGGTTTGGACAAGTTCCTGGAGGAAAGGTCCATAAACCATTATTGAGAAGGGACCCAGGATATCAATACTTGACCCAGTACAAGCATTGTGGAACCTGTGTCTTTTGGGGAGACTGCTAGGTACATATGACCTGGATCAGCCACTGTTGGAGACAGAATACTGGGCTTAATGGACCTTGGTCTGACCCAGTATGGCATATCTTATGTTCTTATGACAGCATCCCGGTGGGATTCTCTGCCCGAGGATCAGGTAGCTGCTCGGCAGATGTCCTCAATGCCCACTAAACGGAGATTGGCTACGGAAGTTATCATAGCTCATACCTTATGAGCAGTTACATGATCCTCTAAGGAGAGTCCTGCTTGTGCATAGGCAAAAGAAATGCAATTTGTTATCCATCTTGCTAGCGTATGTTTGGTCACCGGCAGACCTAGGTGACTAGAATTGAAGAAAATGAACAATTGAGATGATCTCCTGTGATCTTTGGTTCTATGCAAATAATAGGCTAGTGTTTATTTACGGTTTAGGGGTGTGCAGCACTGCTTCAGCCCAAGACACATGTGGCCTGGGGAAGAAGATCGGAAGGATCACCGACTGGTTTAGATGAAAGGGAGAAACCACCTTTGGAAGGAAGTGTGGATGAGTTTGGAGAACCACCTTGTCATGGTGGTACAAGTATAGGGAGGATCCACCACTAGGACTTGCAGCTCACTAATGCAGTGAGCTGAAGTGAGAGCAATAAGGAAGATGACTTTCCAAGATAGGAACTCTAGTGAAGTGGTTGCCAAAGGCTCGAAAGGGGGCATCAGAAGTTGTGCCAGAACCCCATAGAGATCCCAGGACACCGGAGGTAGCTTGGACAGTAGGAGACTCCTCATAAAGTGTGTTACTAAGGGGTGGGAGGAAATTGACTGTCCCTCCAGTCATTTGTGAGAGGCTGCTATGGCACCAAGGTGAACTGTGTTAGTTTTTAATGCTGCCAAGGATAAGTGGAAGAGATATTGAAGCAGTGACTCCACCAGGCAAACAAAAGGGTTAATGTCTTTTGTGGAGCACCACAATGCAAACCTCCACCATTTGAATGCATAAGTTTGCCTAGTGGAATCCTTGCGGAAGCAAGCAAGATATCCTTGACCTCTTACGGAAGGTCAAGGTCAGCAAGTACAACTCTCTCAGCAGCCAAATCATCAAGTGGAGGAAGTAAGGAGAGGAATGCAGGAGTGTCCTGTTCTTTTGAGAGAGGAGGTTGGGTGCACACCCCAGGTTGAGTGGTTGAGTCTATCAATGCCTAGTTGATATCTTACTACTGTTATCAACCTGTATATAGTCCCATGTTGTATATAGTTCCATGATGTATATAGTTAGCCTGTGTTCCATGTTCAATACCCTGTTCAATGTAAAACGCAGTATGGCTTTTCCTGCTGTGCGAGTTTGTTGCCTGTGAACCGCGCTGATGGTAAATAGCGCGGTATAGAAAAACTATAAATAAATAAATAAAATAAATAAAGTGAAGAAGCAGAGGAAAGCACGGTTGACATGGCCAAAATGGGGCTATGAGAATCATGGAGTCCTCATCGGTCTGCAGTTTGAACAGTGTTTTGGGTAGCAGGGAGGTGAGAGGGAAATGCGTAGAGTAGTCCCCATCTCCAATGGAGAAGGAAGGCATCGGGGGCCTGTTGGTGTATTGACTGTGTCCTGGAACAGAAAAGTAGAAGCTGTGTGTTCTGTGGAGTGGCAAAAAGATCTATGAGTGGGGTTCCCCATGTTTGGAAGATGGGCAGCTGTTTTCTGATGTAAGGTCCATTCATGTGGACAAAGGATACAGCTTAGCTGGTCCGCAAGTACATTGAGCTTACCAGGGAGGTATACCACTCGAGGTGGATGTGGTGAGAGATGGTAAAGGTCCATAAGCAAGTCGTTTCCTCACAGAGACAACATGACCCTGTCCCTCTCCCTGCTTGTTCACATAGAACATGGCAACCTGGTTGTCCATCCTGACTAGGACAGGTTGGCCTGAAAGTTGGCACTGGAAAACCCACAGAGCATTTGTCAGAGTTCATAGTTTTAGGAGATTGATCTTCAGAGCAGATTCGCGTGGTGTCCACAATCCCTGAGTGGCGAGGTCGTTTAGATGAGCTCTCCAGCCCAGCTTGGAAGCATCTGTTGTCAGGGTACATTGAGATGGAGGCATCTGAAAAGGTGACCTGACGAGTAGGTTTTGGGGGAGACACCACCACTGAAGGGATTTGATCAATTGAGGAGTGATGTGGATCTTATCTCTGAGGTGACCCTTTGCCTGCCTCCACTGAGAAGAGAGCATCCACTGTGCTTGATGCATGTGTGATTGAGCATAAAGGGACGACAGACTGTTGAAGCAATGTTTCCCATGAGTCGTAGCATCTCTCGAGCTGTTATTTGTGTTTCTTGTATTCTTTTTGCTAGCTTGATGAGGTGGGCACAGCAATTCTGTGGAAGGCAGGCCTTGGCCTATTGGGTGTCTAGGAATGCTCCAATGAACTCTAATCTTTGTGTTGTAGCGAGGTAAGACTTCAGGAAGTTTATGACTAATCCCAGATGTTGTAGCACCATTATGGTGCGGTGGAAGGAGCGTGTGACTTTTTGAGGGGATTCTCCCCTTATCAGCCAATCATCAAAGCAAGGGAAGATGAATATCCCCAAGGTGCATAGATAGGCGCAACTACTGCCATGCATTTTGTGAAGACTCCTGGGGCAGAGGCTAGACCGAAGGGTAGAACCAAATATTGATAGTGGTTTCTTTGAAATGTGAAGTGCAGATATTGTCTATGGGAGGGAGGATCAGTACAAACATGTAGGCCTCTTTTAAGTCTAGAGAACAGAGCTAATCGGGTCTCTAGAGGTACGGTAGAGGAGTTCCTAGAGAAATCATTTTGAATTTTTCTCAGACTATGAAATTGATTAGGTCTCTGAGATCCAAGATGGGTCTGAATCCTCCTGCTTTCTTTGGAACGAGAAAGTAAGGTGAATAGAAGCCCATCCATTCTTCTGAAAGAGGAACTTTCTCTATGGCATCCTGGGACAACAAGGTGATCACTTCTTTTAAGAGATTGCTTTGGAGGGGTTGTGAAGGGTACTCCCCTGTGAAGGTGGTGGGGGGTAAGGTTGCGAACTGAAGCTGATAACCCCTTTAAACAATTTGGAAGGTCCATTTTTCTGTTGTAATGAGGTGCCCCCGTGGGCACAGTGACAGAGTCTGCCTGCTATGTGGAGGGGCTGGGGATCATCTAGAGGCAGACTGGTAATGCTCTCTACAAGAGTCAAAATTCAGGCGCAGGTTGTGGTTGCGCAACTGGCTGAGGCTTAGAAGCCTTAGGCTTCTTTGGTTGGCAAGGAGCCTGTTGTCTTTGTTGAGGTTACTGAGGACGGTAGGGAGCAGGTGGTGTATAAGGACAGTACTTCTTTTTCGAGTAGAAAGGCTTTTGGTAAAATACTTTCTTTTGGAGGGGTCAGCAGTCTTTCTGGAGAGGCGTTTTAAGGTGAGATCATCTATCTCAATCTCTCCAGCTTTTTCTCTCCAGTCCTTGCCAAATAGGTTTTCCCCATACAGGGGATGTTGGCTAGTTTATCTTGTACCCATTGTTCAAGGTCTAGGCCTGCAACCAGGCCATCCTGTGCCTCAATGCAGACTAACGATGCCCTACTTGTTGACTCAAAGCCAACAAAAGAGACCCTGATGAGGCATTTAGATATATTCTGGCTATGTTTATTGAGAGCTTGGTATGCACACTGCTTGTCATCTGGGATCACAGAAGTAAACGTTTCTAGATCTCTGGTACAATCTTTAAAAACATGCCCACATACAGCATGTAGGAATTGATTCTGGAGGCTAACATGCATGCCTGGAAGCAGTGATGTACAAAAGCAACCAGTGTCCTTGATTCTGTAATAAGTGCAATAGAGGAATGGTTTTTAGAGCTCTTTATTCAGCGCATAGTTGATCCCACTACCATTGACTGGTTGGGGAGCTGAGTTTCTGAAAGCCTAGAGACTCCGGTACTCAGCAGGCTGTATAAAATCTCTTGCTGACTGGTGAAAGCATGAGTGGGGCTTCCCACATGCAGAGCATTAGATCCTGGAGGATGCGATGCACTGGTAAGGTAGCTGCTTCTTTGGATGTTGGAGGGTATTGTAGAATCTCCAATTCCTCAGCCCTTGGTTTCTTCTCCGATGCCACAGTGATGGAAAGACCTTTTGCCATGTCCCAGATGAAGTCCTGAAAGGATGTGTCCTCTGGTGGGGTCCAGAACCGCTCTTGGGGCAGTGAAGGGTCAGAAGGGATATCTGGGAGGTCTCAGGAATCTAATGATTCTTGCTCAGAATTTGAAGAAATGGAGTCTGAGTCAGGTAGGAAATCAAAGTACCAGCGGTCTTTAGATCTACTTTGATGTCCCCTGTACATCGATACTGATGCTCTGATGCATCAGAACTGGGCACCTTGTCAGTATGAGCCTACTGAGTATTGTCCATACTGAGCAGTGCTAATAAGGGCACTGATGTTGATGCTGGGGGGTTCTGATACTGTCGGTCCCAGTACCTGCATCGGTCCCTGTGTTCCCTGCTCAGGGTGGGCGGGGGTCGGTGCCGACAATTGCACTCCTGGTCATCTCGATGCTATTGGTACCAAGGCTGCCAGGAGTGCTGTCAAACTCCTCTCCAGAGCCAGCATGCACTGGTCTAAGGAGATAGCCGATGTCTGGGTGGATTCACTGATGGGACTTTGGGCCAACGTCCAAGAATATGGCACCAGTAGCTCTCCAGAGGCGATGCCTCAGGAATGTCCTTGAGCACGTGTGCTTTGGAGGAGGGATCCTCCTGCCAGGGCTATTTTTCTGACTGGTCAGCATCTGAGGCACCCCTAGGGTAGTCTCAATGCTTATGGGACTTTTCTCTGTTATCGGTATTGGTCTTCAATGCAGATATCGATGATTTTGACTTACCCTTGGGTTTCCTTGAAGTCCAAATACGAGAACCATGCTATGAAGTTGATGGCCTCAATGAAGTGGAAGCTACTGAAACCGAGTCCAAGAGAACAATCTTCCATATTTTCTGGCTTGGTTCTGTAGGCTTCTTTGTCATTTGCTGACAGAGGGGACAGGAACTCGGTTGATGTTCAGAGCCAAACACTTTAAGCACTAGTCATGTTTGTCTGTGATTGATATTGTGCCTGAGCACTTTGTACATTTCTTAAATCCACTGTGTAGATTTTTCATGCCTTGGGGAAAAACCTCTGAAGAGAAGAGAAGGCTATGGAGGCCTGTAGGCCCAATTAGGCGGTAGAAATCATGATGAAAAAAGAAAATGGAGAAAAAGATACTTGAAAAGGTAAAAGAAAAAAAAGTTTAACGGGACCAGTAGCGGTATCAAAGGTGCTGGCATTGACGAGAAGGCAGAAGGACAACCACACAGAAAAGGAGCATTTTTCGGTGCTGACAGGAATTAAATGTCCTGTGGGCTCCAAAGAAAACAAAGGGGTATGTTTACTAAACCAGGCTAACAGTTAACCCAGGCTATCTGCCACTAGGTCCCATATTATTCAATGGGACCTAGTTGCAGATAGCCCGGGTTAACCATTAGCCCGGTTTAGTAAACATACCCCAAAGAACTGAGGAGAGGAGATGGGAAGGCAGATGTGCAGGCATGGTGAAGTGCTCCCAAAGGCTTTCCTATTGGACACTGGGAGGCGTTACCACATGGGCTCTGTTGGTGACATTCACCCATATATGAAGACTGCATTCCTGCTTGTTCCTGGAAATCACCACAACTCACCCCTCTTAGGCACGCCTACCTCACTCAAAAATAGCTCAACTGACCTTTCTCAGACCCAGGAGCACTGTTAAGTGGTGTGTGTGTGGAGTAGCTGAAACAAAATACTGCTCTCTAATGCTACCCTTATGCTTCCTTTTTTTTTTTTTTTTCATTAAAAGAAAAAAATTCAAACCAATTAAGGGCAACTCTACTGGATTCAGCCAGGGAGGCTGCCGACACTCAATTTATCCAAATGAACAGGAGAACCCCCTCACAAGAAGGCAGAAACTCCAGGGGGCAATCAAAAGCACACCCTGGAGTCATCCACCAAAAGGCTCGACTGGAAGGTACCACCAAAGATGGCTGTCCAGGGGCCTAGAACTCCAGCTGCACAAGTCAGCATCCACCATCTGCTGGAGACAAAGAAAATACTGGAGGGTGCCTAGCTGTACCAGCCTTTGTACTAGTCATGTCATCACCAGTGATGTCGCCATTGGAATTTTCTGGTCTCTCTGTCATCTGCTGGCAGGGGAGCACAGCTCACTTTCTGGACTGGTCTAGCAGGATGATTTGCAAATGATTGACTAAGTTGTTTCAGTGCTGGACCACTGACCTTTAGCCATCTGATCTAAACAGTGTGCACCCCAGTCTGATAGACTGGCATTCATCATCAACACCCACCAAGGTGGAGTCATACCATCTGCTGCAGATAGAGGAATTCTGGAGGGTGCCCCTAGTTGCACCAGCCTTATTACGAATGATGATGTCAATGGAATCTTCTAGTCTTTCTCTGACTCCATCATCTGCTGGCAGGGTGACATAACCCACTTGGTCTTGACTGGTCTAGCAGGATGATTTAGACACTTCCCTCATTAAATCCACAGTGCCACAAGTGTCTTCCTTGTTCAAAATTGTAAAGAATCTCTCTCAAGAAATTTATTTTGAACAGCTTCATCTGCTGAAACCAGAGCATATTTCAGGATTGCCTACTTCAGATGAGATTGCAATAGCTTCATTTGAGTTTCCTCATGGGGACAAAGGACATGCAGATATTTTCTGCAAGCATATTTTTGCCAGAAAACAACATATGTGGATTTGAAAATCCAATCTGCGGGCACTGCTTTCCAAACTCCCTCCTCCGTTCGGCACACCTCTAGGAATGTGTCCCCTGAATCTGGCTAAGGGTATTTATGCTATAAAACACCAGATATGCTTTCAGCTAGAAATAAGGGAGGGTAATTTTCAGACAGCCAATTTACCTGGTCCTCTTAGCGTACAAGTCTGGTCATCAAAAATCTAAAAGACTAGTAAGGAGCTGAACCAGATATAGCATAAAGAGTAGTTACTCACCTGTAACAGGTGTTCTTCCAGGAGCAGCAGGAATCAGTCCTCACTTATGGGTGACGTCGGCGCCGACGGAGCCCTCGCGGAGCAATTTTCCCCAGCTTTCGAAGAAAGCCTTTGGGAATTGCAGCGCGCATGCGCGGTCCCCTTCCTGCCCAAGGGTGTCATCTTGCTCAGTCTGACGACATAGCGAAAAGACAGCAAAAAAGTAAGCAAAAACATATAATAAGAATGACTGCAACTCCAAGGGGAGGAGGGAGGATAGTGAGGACTGATTCCTGCTGCTCCTGGAGAACACCTGTTACAGGTGAGTAACTACTCTTTCTCCAGGACCAAGCAGGAAGTCAGTCCTCACTTATGGGACTCCCGAGCTTAAGGCTACCGGAGACCTCAAGCCGAAAAATGAGCTCCCTCCAGCTCAACAGTACAGAAGGAAGGAAT
This sequence comes from Ichthyophis bannanicus, assembly GCA_033557465.1. NCBI lineage: Eukaryota > Metazoa > Chordata > Amphibia > Gymnophiona > Ichthyophiidae > Ichthyophis > Ichthyophis bannanicus. The sequence continues at coordinate 1,312,287,108 of CM066031.1, forward strand.
CTTCACTGAATACGAATCTGGCCAGTAGCCCAACACCAGGGCCGGAGGGTAGGAGTTGCCTAGACCTCAAAGAGATTGTGGAGGACTGCCTGTCCGAAAGCGCTGTCCCTGCGGGACTCCCTCTCCAGGCAGTCATGAGCCGCAAACGTCTGGCTTGAAGACCAAGTGGCGGCCCGGCAGATGTCTGCCAACGGAACAAAGCGGAGATGAGCCACTGACGCAGCCTTCGCCCTGACACGGTGAGCCGTGACCCGACTCTCTAAGGAGAGGCCGGCTGCCCCATAAGCCCAGGCGATACAGTCAGCTACCCAGATGGACAAAGTATGCTTAGAGACAGGTACCCCCAACCGATTGGGGTCAAAAGATACAAAAAGCTGGACAGCCTTTCTATGCTCTCGCGTATGGTCAAGGTAGAAGGATAAGGCTCTTCTACAGTCCAGGGTATGCAGAACAGTTTCAGCCCGGCTGGTATGCGGCCTGGGAAAGAAGGTCGGAAGAACCACCTCTTGATTGATGTGAAAAGGGGAGACCACCTTTGGAAGAAACTTAGGGTGAGTCCGTAAGACCACCCTACTCTTGTAGAACCTAGTGTATGGGGGCTCCGACACTAGGGCCTGTAGTTCACTAACGCGCCTAGCGGAGGTAAGGGCTACCAAGAAGAGAGTTTTCCAGGAGAGGAAACGAAGAGGGCAGGTAGCCATGGGTTCAAAAGGCGGACAGGTAAGCCTTTGCAAGATCACATTGAGATCCCAGTCAGGAGCTGGAGGGCGCAACGGAGGCTTAAGCAGAAGGCCCCTGAGAAAACGCGCCACCAAGGGGTGCGAGGAAAGAGGCTGGCCCTCCACCAGCGAATGATGTGCAGAGAGAGCACTGAGGTGGACCCTGACAGAGTTGGATTTGAGGCCTAGATCGGAGAGGTGAAGCAAATATTGCAGTACCACCGATACTAAGCAGGCGAAGGGGTCCTCAGAGCGCTGAGAACACCAGACCAAGAAGCGACGCCATTTAAGGGCGTAAGATTTCTGGGTGGAAGGTCGCCGAGACGCCAGGACGACAGCTTCCACCTCCGGAGGAAATAAGAGCGGAGCTAGGACTACCCTTTCAGCAGCCAGGCCATCAGATGAAGGGCCCGGAGGTTGGGGTGCAGGAGAGCACCCTGATCCTGGGTCAGGAGATCGGGCTGAAACCCCAGAGGAAGAGGGGTGTCCACCGCTAGCTGTAGGAGTAGAGGGAACCAGGGTTGTCTCGGCCACCTGGGCGCTACCAGGATCATGGAGGCCCTGTCCTGGACAACTTTGAACAGCATCCGGGACACAAGTGGCATGGGAGGAAAGGCATACAGTAGGCCCGTGGACCACGAGATGAGGAAAGCATCCGGCGCTACTCTGAGAGGACGCGGGTGCCGGAAGCAGAACCTGGGAAGTTGCCGGTTTAGAGGACTGGCAAAGAGATCCACGGTGGGGAGGCCCCACCGGCGGAAGATCCGCTGGACAACTACGGGGTTCAACCTCCATTCGTGTGGCTGCAGAATCCGGCTCAGTTTGTTGGCCAGGCAATTTTCCTGCCCGGGCAGGTAAACAGCCTTGAGGAGGATGTCGTGGTCGACTGCCCAAGAGCACAGTCTCCGAACCTCCTGGCATAGAAGGAGGGAGCCCGTGCCCCCCTGTTTGTTCACGTAGAACATGGCAACCTGATTGTCCGTCTGTACCAGTACAGACCAATGAGAAGTGAGGTGAGAGAAGGTCCGCAGAGCTAGGCGGATCGCCCGCAGCTCCAGGAAGTTCATCTGCTGAGCAGCCTCCCAAGGTGTCCAAAGGCCTTGAGTGCATGTTCCCTGGCAATGCGTTCCCCATCCCAGGAGAGAGGCATCTGTCGTTAGCACTTGGGAAGGTGGAGGAGACTGAAAAGTCATGCCGAGTACCAGATTGGGCAGGTGAAGCCACCATTGCAGAGAGGAGACCAGGCGGTTGGAGATCTGTATTAAGTCCGTCAGTCTCCCTGTGGCCTGATGCCATTGAGTGCGAAGGCTCCACTGAGCAGGTCTCATATGCAGACGGGCATTCGGAGTGACATCTTTATCTTTATCTTTATTATAAAACTTTTTATACCGCCATGACCAAAAAGGCATACAGCGGTGTACAATAAAAAAAAACAGGCTACTGAGAAAACAGAAAAGAACGCCAATTATTCATAAAAGGACAGCAAAGATAGAAAAGGAAGAATAGAGGAACAGAGCAATCAACTGTGGGCAGGGGGGGAAGGAACATCAAAAGCAACACAGAAGAGGTGAGTTTTGAGGGAGGCCTTAAAAGTTTTAAAAGATGACTCCATGCGTAAAGTTGAGGGAAGAGAGTTCCAAAGGCGGGGGCCGAGAAAGAAAAAAGCAGAGGAGCGTGTTGATTCGAGGTGAGCCCGAGAAGGAGGAGGGAGAAAGAGACGGTTAGTGTGAATCGACCGAAGCGTTCTAGAGGGACAGTGAAAACGCACCAGATCAGAGAGGTAAAGGGGAACACCAGTGTGAAGAGCTTTGTGAACAAAGATCAGAACCTTATATTGAATACGGAAAGGGATAGGCAACCAGTGTAAACGAATAAGAAGTGGAGTGATATGAGCCGTACGTGAAGAATTAGTCAGAAGACGAGCAGCAGTATGGTGAACCAATTGAAGACGACGAAGCTGAGAAAGAGGGAGACCGGCCAGAGAAGCATTACAGTAGTCCAAACGCGAAACCACAAGAGAAAGAAGAAGTGTAGTCAGAGAAGAAAAGGAGAGAAAAGGCCGGATGGCACGAAGTTGACGCAGGGTATAGAAAGAACGTTGAACAATAGAAGAAACGTGCTCTTTGAAGGTTAAAGCTGAATCCAGAGTAACCCCAAGATAACGCATAGAAGAGACAAGAGGAATAGGCCCAGCAGACAGAGAAGGAGCAAGAGTGGGAAGAGGAGCACCAGCAGTGAACCAGATGGCCGAAGTTTTGGACAAATTAACGTGTAAGAAGTTGTCAGAAAACCAAGAGGAAACAGTGGCAAGGCAGGCATTGAGGGGACCAATATCAGGGGAAAGAGGGCAAGTGTGATAGAGGAGAAGGATATCATCTGCATAATAGTACGCAGAGATACCGTGCTGTTGGATAAGTAAAGCAAGAGGGGCCAGAAAAATATTAAATAGTAAAGGGGCTAATACAGAACCCTGTGGGACACCACACGACAAGGGTGAAGGAGAAGATGAAGTAGTGCCAGAGAGAACTGAGAAAGATCGATTAAAAGAAAAGAGTGAAACCAGCGGAGAACCGAACCAGAAAGACCTATAGAACGAAGCCTTAGGAGAAGAGTGCAGTGATCAACAATGTCAAAAGCAGCAGAAAGATCAAGTGAAACAGCCAAAGAAATAGAACCACGATCATGAGCAACGTGCAACTCGTTAAGAAAAGAAATGAGAATAGCTTCGGTGCTGTGCCCAGGACGAAAACCAGATTGACGGGGGTGAAGAACCAGAGAATCCTCCAAGTGTGAAGATAATTGAGTAAAGACCAACCGTTCAAGAAGCTTAGAAAGAAATGAGAGATTAGAGATAGGACGCCAGTTAGAAAGTGAAGCAGGATCCAGAGAGGGTTTCTTCAGAAGGGGGCGAATAAGAGCGTGTTTCCAGAGAGCAGGGAAAGAACCGGAAGAGAGACTGGTGTTAAAAATAGAGAGAACAAAGGGAAGGAGAGCAAGAGAGGGTTCAGAAAGCCAATGGGAGGGTATGGGGTCGGATGGACAGGTGGTTTTCCGAGTGGAAGAGAGAGTAGTGGAGAGTTCAGGAAGCGTGATAAGCCGGAATTCGGACCAACAGTGTGAAAGCGGAGGAACAGTAGAGGAAACTAATGCAGAGGAGGGAACTGGGGAAAGAGGAGGGGGAGAAGAAAGAGGAGGGGGGCAAGAGGAACGTGGAGGCCATATGACCGAGCAGTTGCAGGAGCTGTCTGGCAGAGACCGGTGACGCGCTGTGGAACCTGCCGGCCAGAGCTATGAGCCTGTTGGCCCGTTCCAGAGGCAAGAAGGCACGAGCCTGCAGAGTGTCCAGCCGTGCTCCTATGAATTCGAGATCCTGAGAGGGGAGCAAAGTGGACTTTTCGAAGTTTATGACGAAGCCCAAGTGCTGAAGCAGAGCCACTGTGCGTTGAGTGGCCTGAGTGACCTCTAGGGAAGACTGTGCCCGGATGAGCCAGTCGTCCAGGTAGGGGAAGACGAAGAGGCCTTGAAGCCTCAGGAAGGCTGCCACCACTGCCAGGCATTTCGTGAACACCCTGGGAGCGGAGGAGAGACCAAAGGGCAGTACGCGGTACTGATAGTGATTCCCTGCCACCACAAATCTTAGATATTGCCGGTGGTCCGGATGAATAAGGATGTGAGTATAAGCATCCTTTAGATCCAAGGAGCATAGCCAATCTCCCTGCTGGAGGTAGGGCAGTAGGATTCCAAGGGTAAGCATCTTGAACTTTTCCCGCTGCAGGAACTTGTTGAGGTTGCGTAAGTCCAGGATGGGTCTGAGGCCTCCTGTTCTTTTTGGTATCAGGAAGTACCTCGAATAAAACCCGTGACCCCACAGGTGTTGGGGCACTGGCTCCACAGCCTGTTCCTGAAGCAGACTTTGCAGCTCCTGAAGGAGTAAGTCCCTGTGCAGAGGGGGTCTTGGAGGCTCCCCTGGAAAGTAGGGGGGAAGCACCTGGTGAAAATGTAAGAGGTAGCCCTTTTGAACCACCTGCAGCACCCAGGAATCGGATGTTATGGCTGACCACCTGTGGGCAAAGTGGGTCAGCCGGCCCCCCGTGCTGAGCGAAGGCCGCGGAGGGGGAGAGGCTATGCCGGCATAGTCAAAAACCCCCACCCTGCTGAGCAGGGGCCTGTGTAGTGGGCTTGGGGGCCTTCTGCCTACGGGACCCATTACCCTGTCCCTTAGCCTGCTGGCCCTGATGGGGAGCTGCTGATGCTTGATATTGTGGGTGTTGTTGTTTATAGGCAGACACCTTCCTTGGGTAAAAGGGCTTTTTCCCCGAGCCCTTCCTCTTCTGTGAAGGGGCAGAGGTCTTTCTGGATAGGCGAGTTCTGGTGAGAGTCTCGGACTCGAGTTCTGCCGCCTTTTCAGCCATGGGCTTACCAAAGAGGTTTTCACCTCAGCAGGGGACATCGACCAACTTGTCCTGCACCCATGGCTCGAGGTCGGATGACTGAAGCCAAGCCTGACGGCGAGCACCGATGCCGGCTCCGGCCACTCAAGCCGATGCTTCGAAGCCATCGTAGGCTGCTCGAGAAATAAACTTCGAGCACTCTCGAATACCAGTGGACAAGGCCTGGAACCTCTGCAAAGGTTTCTCGGAGAGACCAGCAGAGAACCCGGCAATTTCTTTTGCCAGGTCTCGAAGATACATGCCCATATATAGCTGGTATGTCTGGACTCGGCAAGCAAGCATAGAGCCCTGGAAGCACTTCCTACCGAGGGCATCCAGGTTCCGGGCCTCCTTACCCGGAGACACCGAGAAGTGCATCTTTTTACTCTTAAGTCGATGCATGGCCGATTCCACCACCATGGAATGGTGCGGTAGTTGTGCCTTTTGGAACCCGGGGCTCTTACGGACTCGATACATGTAATCGACCCGCTTGCTTAACACCGGCGTCGAGGCCGGGCTCTCCCACATGCGGAAGAGCAGCCGCTCCAGCATCGGAGGAACCGGTACAGTAAAGGCCTCCTTTGGGGGAGAGTCATACTGAGGGCCTCGAGCTCTTCGGCTCGAGGCTCCTCCTCCGGATCCACGGGGAAGGCCAAAGCCTTGGCCATGTCCCTCACGAAATCGGAGAACCGGGTATCCTCCGGAGGGGATCGTCTCCGAGGCTCCGACTCGGGCGAGTCGGAGGGGACGCACAGAGTCTGAAAAGACCCGGGTGACTCATCCTCCTCCGTGTCCCAGCCCAACTCCTCCGTGGAGGAATCGAGTGGCTCCGTGCGGGCGAGTGCCGAGGACCTCCGCCCCGACGCCGAGGCCGGCGTCGACGACCTCAGTCCCGAACGGGAGGCCGAGGGAGACCTTGGCCGAGGATCGACTCCAGCTCGTATGGACTCGAGGATCGGCTCGGCCTCCGGGGTCGACTTGGACGTCGACGTCCCGGTGGTCAGGGCAGATGCACTGGCGAGGCCGGTCATCAATGCCCGCTGCTGGTCCATGAAGGCAGCGATACTGCACTCCAAGGCCGTCAATCTGAGACCAAACTCAGAAGACCCAGCAGTCCCCGACTCGGGCCCCGACGGCGTCAGGCCCGACGTCGGCTCCCTCGGAGGCGAGTCCACGAGGACTACAGTACTCACGTGTCCAGGAGACTCCACTTCGAGACGAGGATGCTTCGAAGGCCTCTCCGCCTCCGAGGACCCGGGGCGGCTGACGGGGCTATGCGACCTGGCCCTCGAGGGACCAGGAGCGTCCTCCGACGCCGCCCTCGGGGGTTTCTTCTTCCGACGATGTTCACGGGCGGGAGACCCCCGCTCAGAGGAACTCCGACGATGCTCGGGGCCGGAGTCACGAGACGTCGAAGCCTCTGACGAGGTCCGGGCCCGAACGGACGCGGAGTCAGAGAAGATTCGTTCCTTTTGTGACTGCCGACTCCTCAATGCTTTCGAGGACATTTTGTTGCACGGACCACAACTCATCGAGTCATGATTGGGTCCAAGGCAACAGAGGCAGCAGTCATGTGTGTCGGTAAGAGACGTGAGTCTGGTACAGCGATCACACTTTTTAAACCCGCTGGCAGCCATCTGGGGAAAAAGGGCCCCTGCGAGGTCGAAAGACCGTGCTGCCAGGGAAAAAGAAAAAAGTGGCGGGAACGCCCGTTACAAAGGACAAAAATCGAAAAAATGTGAACGGACTCGATATTGGAGTATCGAGGCTGGGCAGGAAAAGGACACGGCGTCGAACCGAGAAAAAACAAACGAAAAAAATCAACTTTTTCAGCGGCGATCACAAACTACGTCTGTAGGGCTCCGCAGAAAAAAGAAGACTGAGCAAGATGGCACCCTTGGGCGGGAAGGGGACCGCGCATGCGCGCTGCAATTCCCAAAGGCTTTCTTCGAAAGCTGGGGAAAATTGCTCCGCGAGGGCTCCGTCGGCGCCGACGTCACCCATAAGTGAGGACTGACTTCCTGCTTGGTCCTGGAGAAAGCAGTTAAATTAATGAAATGTGATTATTATGACAGTAATTCACAGTAAGACACATGCCTAGCTAAGTGATATTTTGTTATAGACTCAGAGATTTCTGTCTTTTTGTCAACATCCCTTATGCCCTTTCTCCCCCCTTCTATGTCAGTCTTTTGGAATTTTGCTTCTCTTTTAGCATTATAGAATCAAGAGAATTTCCCTTCCCGCATTACATTCACAATAAATGAATGGTAGGAAATATCCAGCAGTTAGTACGAAGGACTCACCTTTTTTTAAATTTAATTTTATCTTTATGCAATTTTACATGCATAACCAAGAAAGTTAAAAACGTTCTTGAATAGAAATAGAGCAGCACAGCAAGGAAAAACCAAAACTGCAAAGCTTACAAAGCACAAAAAGCAAAGTCATACCCTGCCTGCTCAGCCTAGCCCACAACATAGGGGAGAACCCAATCACTAGAAATTAAATCTTAACAAATGTGAAAGCAAACTAAGCTTACATCCAGTACATTAAATTACAGCACAACTGGTGTGGAGTCAATAGAGACTTCAAGGTGTCTCGCATTCAGGAAGGCTAGCAGCTGGGAGGGCTAAAAAAAAATATATGTAAACCAGACTAATACTTCACTAAGCACTTACTCGCATCAGGAAACTCTCTGCAGCTACGCTGGGTTGTTTTCACCAACTCAGGATAAATGTATACACGTAAACCACAAAACATTAAATTCCTCTTGTGGAAAAAGAGTTTTAAAAGACACTCTATCTCAGTCAATGTGACTGGTGCCACAGGTTGCTCTTTAGATGTTTCTAGTAAATCTGAAATATTCAATATCGGTTGACCTGCCTGCGTGTCACCTTGCTGCCTGGAGGGAGACAGAATAATTTCACCTGTGTCTTTTGGGGAAACTGCTAGATACGTATGACCTAGATTGGCCACTGTTGGAAACAGGATACTGGGCTTGATGGACCTTGGTCTGACCCAGTATGGCATATAGAGTAGTTACTCACCTGTAACAGGTGTTCTCCAGGAGCAGCAGGAATCAGTCCTCACATATGGGTGACGTCGGCGCCAATGGAACCCCCGTGCAGAGCATTTCCCCAGCTTTCAAAGAAAGCCTTTGGGAATGCAGCGCGCATGCGCGGTCCCCTTCCCGCCCAAGGGTGCCATCTTGCTCAGTCTTCTTTTTTCCGCGGAGCCCGATGGACTGTTTTGTTTTCACCCGAGGAAAAAGTTGATTTTGTTCTGCGTGGACCCATTTTCTTCGGTTCGACGCCGGTTTCCCTTTCCCGCCTGGGCCCGATACATCGGTATCGAGCCCGGACTTCTTTTTTCTGTTTTTGTCCTTAAATGGCGTGTACGTTAGTCACTTTCTATTTTTCACTGGAAGCCCTGTCTTTCGACCTCGCAGGGGCTCTTTTTTCCCCGATGGCTGCCAGCGGGTTTAAGAAGTGTGATTAGTGTACGAAACTTATGTGTGTTGGTGAGAGACATGACTGCTGCCTCCGGTGCCTCGGCCCCGATCATGACCCGGTAATCTGTGGGCCGTGTGGGAAAATGTCCTTGAAGGCGTTGAGGAGTTGGCAGCACCAAAAGGAAAGAATCTTCTCTGACTCCGCGTCCGGACGGGCCCAGACTTCGTCAGATGCCTCGACGTCTCGGGACTCTGGCCACGAGCAGCGCCAAGGCTCCTCTGAGAGGGGGTCTCCCTCACGGGACATCGCAGGAAGAAAAAACCCACAAGGGCGGCATCGGTGGACTCGCCGGAGTCTGAGCCTCGGAGAAGGTCCCCCCCCCCCCCCGGAGGATACTCAGTTCTCAGACTTCGTGCGGGATATGACCAAGGCCTTGGCATTCCCGCAGATCCAGAGGAGGAGCCTCGAGCTGAGGAGCTCGAGGCCCTACAGTATGACTCTCCTCCAAAGGAGGCCTTTACTGTACCGGTTCCTCCGATGCTGGAACGGTTGCTCTTCCGCATGTGGGAGGCGGCGGCTTCGACGCCGGTTTTGAGCAAGCGGGTCGATTCCATCTATCGAGTCCGCAAGAGCCCCGGGTTCCAAAAGGCACAATTACCGCACCACTCCATGGTTGTGGAATCGGCCATGCATCGTCTGAAGAGTCAGAAGATGCACTCCTCGGTGCCTCCCGGCCAGGTGGCCCGGAACCTGGATGCCCTCGGTAAGAAGTGCTTCCAGGGCTCTATGCTTGCTTGCCATGTTCAGACCTACCAGCTGTACATGGGCATGTACCTTCGGGACCTGGCAAAGGAGATTGCCGGGTTCTCTGCTGGTCTCTCCGAGGAACCTTTGCAGAGGTTCACCGCACTGTCATCGGGTATTTGAGAGTGCTCGAAGTTTATATCTCGAGCAGCCTATGATGGCTTCGAGGCTTCGGCCCGAGTAGCCGCGGTCAGCATCGGTGCACGCCGTCAGGCCTGGCTACAGTCATCGGACCTCTAGCCATGGGTGCAGGACAAGTTGGTCGATGTCCCCTGCCGAGGTGAGAACCTCTTTGGCAAGCCTATGGCTGAAAAGGCTGCAGAACTCGAGTCCGAGACTCCTACCCGGACAAGGCTGTCCAGGGAAACCTCTGCCCCTTCTCAGAAAAAGAAGGGCTCGGAGAAAAAGACCTTTTACCCGAGGAAGTCATCTGCCTATAAAGCATACCCTCATTTTCAGGCTTCTGTAGCTCCCCAACAGGGTCAGCAGGCTAAGGGGCAGGGACATGTGCCCCGTAGGCAGAAAACCCCCAAGCCACCAGCTCCGACTCCTGCACAGCAGGGAGGGGGGTTTTTGACTCCCGTGGCATAGCCTCTCCTCCTCATCTGGCCCCTATCAGCACAGGAGGCCGGCTGGCCCTATACACCCACAGGTGGCCAGCCGTAACAAGGGATACTTGGGTACTAAGTATAGTCCAGAAGGGCTATCTCCTCCACTTCCACCAGGTACCCCTTCCTATTTTCCAGGGGAGCCTCCAAGACTTCCTCTGCACAGGGACTTACTCCTGCAGGAGTTAGCAGGTCTTGTAAAGGAGCAGGCAGTGGAACCGGTGCCCCACCACCTGAGGGGTCAGGGCTTCTATTCCAGGTACTTTCTGGTACCAAAAAGAACAGGAGACCTCAGACCCATCCTAGACTTGCGGAATCTAAACAAGTTCCTGGAGAGGGAAAAGTTCAAGATGCTTACCCTTGGAATCCTGCTGCCCTACCTCCAGCAGGGAGATTGGCTATGCTCCTTAGATCTAAAGGATGCTTATACTCACATCCTCATTCATCCAGACCACAGACAATACCTCAGATTTGTAGTGGGAGGAAACCATAATCAGTACAGAGTACTACCTTTTGGCCTAACCTCCGCTCCCAGGGTATTCACCAAGTGCCTGGCGGTGGTGGCAGCCTACCTCAGGGTTCAAGGCATCTTTGTCTTTCCATACCTGGACAACTGGCTCATCAGGGGTCAATCCCCACAAGAGGCCAATCAAGCCACCCTTCGCACTGTCGCTATGCTTCAGCATCTGGGGTTTGTTATAAACTTCGCAAAGTCCACTTTGCACCCCTCACAAACGTGGAATTCATAGGAGCCAGACTGGACACCCTTCAGGCAAAGGCCTTTTTGCCTGTGGACAAGGCCCACAGGTTGATGGATCTGGCCAGGCAGTTCCACAGCAATTCTCTGGTCTCCGCCAGACAATTCCACGGTCCATGTAACTCCAAATGCCCGCCTACACATGAGGCCGGCTCAATGGGCCCTCAGAACTCAGTGGCACCAAGCCATAGGAAACCTCACGGACAGAGTGAGGGTGTCCAAACAACTAGAGTCTTCTCTACAGTGGTGGCGCCATCTTCCGAATCTGGTGCAAGGGGTGTTCTTTCAAACACCTCCACACTCTCAAGTGCTGACAACCGATGCTTCTCTTCAAGATTGGGGGGCACATTGCCAAGGAGCATGCACTCAAGGTCTGTGGTCTCCTTGGGAAGCCACACAGCAAATCAATTTCCTAGAGCTCAGGGCAATCCGCTTAGCCCTACGGACTTTCTCTCATGTCCTCTCTCAACAGTCTGTATTAGTTCAGATGGACAATCAAGTTGCTATGTTCTATGTGAACAAGCAGGGCGGCACGGGGTCCCGACCTCTTTGTCAGGAAGCACAGGATCTGTGCTCCTGGGCAGTCAAGCATGGCATACTTCTCAAGGCGGTCTATCTCCCTGGGCAGGAGAACTACCTAGCAGACAAGTTGAACAGGATCCTACAGCCACACGAATGGAAGTTGAATCCTCTAGTAGTTCAACAGATCTTCCTACGATGGGGGTCTTCCCACCATGGATCTGTTTGCTAGCCCACTGAACCGTCAACTGCCCAGGTTCTGTTTCAGACAACCGCATCCTCTCAGGGTAGCAGCGGATGCCTTTCTCCTAGCATGGTCTACAGGCCTCCTATATGCGTTACCTCCCACGCCTCTAGTGTCCAGGACACTGTTCAAAGCGATCCGGGACAAGGCCTCGGTGATTCTACTGGCTCCCAGATGGCCAAGGCAACCGTGGTTTCCACTTCTTTTACAACTAGCGGTGGACACTCCTCTTCCTCTGGGGATGCAACCCGATCTCCTATCTCAGGATCAGGGATCTCTCTTATACCCCAATCTCCAGTCCCTCAATCTGATGGCCTGGCTGCTGAAAGGGTAGTTCTAGCACCCTTACAGCTGCCTAGGGAAGTGGAGGACATGGTCTTAGCCTCTAGGAGGCAGTCCACCCGGAAGTCATATGCTCTTAAGTGGCGCAGGTTCTCCACCTGGTGTGCCCAGCACAAGGAGGATCCTTTCTCATGCCTGGTACCAGTAGTGCTGCAGTATTTGCTGCACCTGTGCAATCTAGGCCTTAAATCAAACTCTGTTAGGGTCCACCTCAGTGCTCTCTCAGAGCACCACTCCCAGGTGGAGGGCCAGTCTCTCTCAAGCCATCCTTTGGTAGCTCACTTCCTCAGAGGCCTGCTTTTGCTTAAGCCTCCAGTTCGTCCACCTGCCCCTGAGTGGGATTTGAATGTGGTCTTGCAACAACTTACTTGCCCACCATTTGAGCGTATGGCTACTTGTCCTTTGCGCTTTCTTTCCTGGAAAGCGCTGTTTCTGGTAGCTCTTACCTCAGCAAGGCGAGTGAGCTTCAGGCCCTAGTATCAGATGCTGTACCACAAGGTAGGCAAAAACTCATGTATCCGTCGAGCACACAGTCCAAAAACGTGATAGGGTGGAAAAACACTTTATTCAATCAAATTAATAGCCAACCCGACACAGGCTGTGTTTCGTAAACCTTCGTCAGGGCCCACTACTGCCTTGAGCGGGAGTCCCGCAGGGACAGTGCTTTCGGACAGGCGGTACTCCATAATTTCTTTGGGGTTTAGACAACTCCTACCCTCTGGCCCTGGTGTTGGGCTACCGTTCGGGGGCGTAATCAGAGAAGATTTTTTCTCACATGCTGAGGCTCTAGAGAGAGCTAATTGTTTCAGCTTGGGTCTCCGGTAGCCTTAAGCTGGGGAGTCCCATATGTGATGACTGACTTCCTGCTTGGTCCTGGAGAAAGAGTAGTTACTCACCTGTAACAGGTGTTCTCCAGGAGAAGCAGGAATCAGTCCTCACAACCCTCCCTCCTCCCCTTGGAGTTGCAGTCATATGATTTATTTTTTGCTTTTAGCTATGTCATCAGACTGAGCAAGATGGCACCCTTGGGCGGGAAGGGGACCGCGCATGCGTGCTGCATTCCCAAAGGCTTTCTTTGAAAGCTGGGGAAATGCTCCGCACGGGGGCTCCGTCGGCGCCACCCATATGTGAGGACTGATTTGGTCTTGGAGAACTTATGTTCTTATGTTCTCTACCGGCCCGATCGGCAACGGGGAAGGGAGCAGGCAGGTATGCTCCTCCCTGCTCCCCACTGCATGGCCAATCAGGCCGAAGAAACACCCGGCACTGGACTTTGAATTTAAAGCGCTCCTAGGCGCGGGAGACCAGCCAACGGCCCGATCGGCGATGGGGAAGGGAGCAGGCAGGTATGGCTCCTCCCTGCTCCCCACTGCATGGCCAATCAGGCCGAAGAAACACCTTTGAATTTTGAAGCGCTTCAAGGCGAGCACGCGCCTAAGGGCCACGCCAAAGGGCACTTTGGCGTGACCCTTAGACATGGCACTGTAGAATAGCCGCGTCCTCCTCCTCCTCCTCCCCACACCAGCAAAGAACAGGCCAGAGGCAACGGAACCATGAGAAACGTCACCATGTAAGCATCCTCCACGCCACTCCACTGTTACCCTCCCCTACCCTCATTGCTTGTAGTGTAATCCATACTCCACAGCCTGCAGTATCTGCTGCTTGTAATGTAACCCATGATGTAATGTAACCCATGATGCACAGCCTGCTTGCAATGTATTTATACTGTGTGTAGTTATGCTGCATAGCCTGTAGTAAACGCTGCTTGTAATGTACCCCATTGACCCACCTAATCTCCTTTTTCCCCTATATAGGGAGGAATGGCTCAGTGGTTGGGACAGGTTACCTCAGACCGGAAGGCCAGGGGGTTCAATTCCCGCATGGGGACAAGCAACCTCAGGCCGGAGGGACTGGGGTCTCTAGTCCCACGGCCACTTCTTGTGGCCTTGGGCAAGCCACTTAACCCTCCATTGCCTCAGGTACACTTAGATTGTGAGCCCTTCGGGGACAAGGGAATAAAAAGTACCTGTTAGTATACATGTAAACCGCACCGATTCTAAACAGCGCGGTATAAAAAATAAATAAATAAAATAAAAATAAAATAAATATACCCCTACCTACACCTTTGTGTTTGTCCTAACTAGATCATAAGATCCTTCTGTGTTTGTATTGACTAGATTGTAAGCTCTGATGAGCAGGGACTGTCTGTCTCTTATTTAAATAGAAATGTGCAGTAGTAATAATAGTAGTAATGGGAGATAGCCAACATGGCTTTTGCCCTGACTAGATTGTTGATCTGTGTTTTTTGTCTTCACTAGATTGTAAGCTCTGACGAGCAGGGACTGTATCTCTTATATATCTGTACAGCACTGCACACGACTGGCAGCTCTATATAAATGCTCAGTAGTAGTAGTAGTAGTATTGGAGGGAGCGAGTCCCAAAGTACTGTAAAAGTGTCCACCAAATACTCTGTGAACATATCCCTTGCAGACATAGTCGAAAGTTAATTAAATGCAAATTGTTTGCTCGATACATATTTTCCAATTGTTCCATTTTCCTCTCCACCATGACAAAGTTCTTGACAAACTACTAAGACTGATTTTCTGATGGACCTAATAGATCCGTGGTAGATAATTGCTCAATCACAGAAACATTATTCGATACTTTATCTGCCAGAGAAAATACTTGGAGCAGCAAAGCCTCCTACATTGAAACGATAGCTGTCCAAATTGATTCCAATATAAAGTTTGCTGGCCAAACAAACATAAAAGTCACAATATCACCTGCTTGGACCATTGCAGCCTCCATTCCTGCCAGCACAATTCTATTTATTTATTTAACGGTTTTCTATACTGCCTTATTGAGTAATCAAAGCTGTTTACGGTGTATCATCATTACATTATAACATAAAAACAAGTTACATTGAAACGAGGGACATTGAAACTGACTCAATAACATAGTTGGGATAAGGTTGAAATACTGTAAATTTATTTGTGAGTTTTTTATACCACTCATGTAATAAGGGCGGTTTTCAATGCGAACATTACTACATAACATTATAACATCATTAACAGAACTAGCAACAAGTAAGGTGTTAGCTGAAATTATTATTATATACAGGATTAGATTATAAATCAATTTATAACTTATTTACAATTCTCATACCAGACTGTCTTTCTGGTATACAAACTTCACCTAAATACAAAAATTGGTATAAACTTTATGTTTGGTATAACATATGCAAAGCAAATTATATACAAAATAAAAGTATATATACAGTACATGAGTAGTACACTGTAAAGGCATGAGTAGTTTAGCTGTGTGTTTGATATAACTTATATACAAAGGCAACTTATATCCAAAATAAAAGTGTATTAATTAGTTCATCTGATAATAATGGTTACAGGAATACAGCAATGTCACCTCTCAAGACCGCTGCTTCTCCTGCTGTCCCACTTCCACCTGGTATCATCGTTGGCGCAGCATGGTAGAATTGTTCCAGGGCAATGAAACTTCCTGCCACCGCTGTCCCCGAGCCTGGCCCTCGCAGCTCAGATGACTCCTGCTCACTCAAGGAGAGTCCCGGCAACAGGCTTCTTTGGGGGACTGTTGGATACATGCTGCCTTCGATGCAGATCGTGAATCAGGGGATAGAGATGGTAGCTCCAAAACAGACATCAGGCTCTCCAGCCCCGGTAACTCTGCAGCCAGACTTTCCTCTCCTGAAACTGCTGTATATTGGGGCAGAAAGCGTAGTTACTCACCTGTAACAGGTGTTCTCCAGGAGCAGCAGGAATCAGTCCTCACATATGGGTGACATCGGCGCCGACGGAGCCCTCGCGGAGCAATTTTCCCCAGCTTTCAAAGAAAGCCTTTGGGAATTGCAGCGCGCATGCGCAGTCTCCTTCCCGCCCAAGGGTGCCATCTTAGCCAGTCTGATGACATAGCTAAAAGACAGCATAAAAATTTGCAAAAAAACTTAAGCAGATGATTGCAACTCCAAGGGGAGGAGGGAGGGTTGTGAGGACTGATTCCTGCTGCTCCTGGAGAACACCTGTTACAGGTGAGTAACTACGCTTTCTCCAGGACCAAGCAGGAAGTCAGTCCTCACATATGGGACTCCCAAGCTTAAGGCTACCAGAGACCCTAAGCACAAAAATGAGCTCCCTCTAGCTCAGCGGCACAGAAGGAAGGAATCTTCACTGAATTATTACCCACCGGTAGCCCCCATCCGGGATGGAGGGTAGGAGTTGCTCAAACCTCGAAGAGATTTCGGAGGACTGCCTGTCCGAAAGCACTGTCCCTGCGGGACTCCCTCTCGAGACAGTAATGGACCGCAAAAGTCTGGCTCGAAGACCAAGTAGCGGCCCGGCAGATGTCTGCCAGCGGAACAGAGCGGAGGTAAGCCACTGACGTAGCCTTCGCCCGAACACAATGAGCCGTGACTCGACTTTCTAACGAGAGTCCGGCTGCCCCATAAGCCCAAGTGATACAGTCAGCAACCCAGATGGACAGAGTACGCTTGGAGACCGGGAGCCCCAATTTATTGGGGTCAAAAGACACAAAAAGCTGAGCAGCTTTACGGTGCTCCTGCGTACGCTCAAGGTAGAAGTTCAATGCCCTTCTACAGTCCAGGGTATGTAGGACCATTTCAGCTCGGCTGGAGTGTGGCCTGGGAAAGAAGGTCGGAAGTACCACCTCCTGATTGATGTGAAAAGGGGATACCACTTTTGGAAGAAACTTTGGGTGAGTCCGTAGGACTACCCTATTTTTGTAGAACCGAGTGTAAGGGGGATCAGACACGAGGGCCTGCAATTCACTTACGCGTCTAGCGGAAGTGAGGGCTATCAGGAATAAAGTTTTCCAAGAAAGGAAACGGAGAGGACAGGTAGCCATAGGTTCAAAAGGCGGACAGGTGATCCGCTGTAAAACCACATTCAGATCCCAGTCAGGAGCTGGCGGGCGCAGAGGTGGTTTAAGTAGAAGGAGACCTCGGAGAAACCTCGCTACGAGAGGGTCGCTGGAAAGAGGTCTGCCGTCCACCGGCACATGATGTGCTGAAAGAGCACTGAGGTGAACTTTGACGGAGTTGGACTTAAGTCCCAGATTAGAGAGGTAGAGCAAGTACTGCAAGATCACCGACACCGAGCAGGAGAAGGGATCCTGAGACTGCTGGGTACACCAAACGGAAAAGCGACGCCATTTAAGGGCGTAGCATTTGCGGGTAGAAGGTCGCCGAGAAGCTAGTACGACCTCTTCCACCTCTGCCGGCAGGAGAAGGGGAGCAAGGACTACCCTTTCAGCAGCCAGGCCATTAGATTGAGAGATCTGAGGTTATGGTGTAGCAGGGACCCCTGATCCTGCGTTAGGAG
Source organism: Ichthyophis bannanicus (assembly GCA_033557465.1). NCBI lineage: Eukaryota > Metazoa > Chordata > Amphibia > Gymnophiona > Ichthyophiidae > Ichthyophis > Ichthyophis bannanicus. The sequence continues at coordinate 1,312,304,352 of CM066031.1, forward strand.
ATCCGGTTGAAACCCCAGAGGGAACGGATCCTCTACCGCTAATTGCAGCAGGAGTGGAAACCACGGCTGTCTGGGCCAGCGAGGGGCCACCAGGATCATGGAAGCTTTGTCTCGGAGAACCTTGAAAAGAGTTTGAGAGACTAGTGGGATGGGAGGAAAAGCATACAGAAGGCTCTCCGACCATGAGAGTAGAAAAGCATCTGCCGCTACTCGAAGGGGATGTGGCTGACGAGAGCAGAAGCGAGGAAGTTGCCGGTTGAGAGGACTGGCAAAGAGATCCATCGTGGGGAGTCCCCACTTCAGAAAAAGTTTCTGAACTACGAAGGGATCCAGACGCCACTCGTGCGGCTGGAGTATCCTGCTGAGTTTGTCCGCCAGGCAATTTTCTTGGCCTGGGAGATAAACTGCCTTGAGAAGAATGCCGTGACTGACGGCCCAAGAGCAGAGCTTCTGAGCTTCTCGGCAGAGAAGGAAGGAGCCCGTGCCCCCCTGTTTGTTCACGTAGAACATGGCAACTTGATTGTCCGTCTGGACAAGGACGGACTGGTGAGAAGTCAGGTGGGAGAAAGCCTTGAGCGCCAGACGGATTGCTCTGAGCTCCAGGAAGTTGATCTGCTGAGCAGACTCCCACGCGGTCCAGAGACCTTGAGTACATGCCCCTTGGCAATGTGCTCCCCAACCCAGGAGGGAAGCATCGGTCGTCAGCACTTGAGCCGGCTGAGGTGACTGAAAAGGCATTCCGAGCACCAGGTTCGGCCGATGAAGCCACCACTGTAGAGAAGAGGCCAGCGGCCCGGAGATGCGCACTAAGTCGGCTAGTCCGCCGGTGGCTTGTTGCCACTGCTTGCGAAGGCACCACTGAGCAGGCCGCATATTCAGGCGGGCATTGGGGGTCACGTGGACGGTGGAAGCCATATGGCCGAGTAGTCTCAGGAAGCGCCTGGCGGAGACCAGGGACTGGCTGCGAAAACGGCCGGCTAGGTCCATGAGCCGTTGAGCCCTGTCGAGAGGCAGGAAAGCTCGCGCCTGAGGAGTGTGCAGTCTTGCGCCGATGAACTCGAGATCCTGTGAGGGGAGCAAAGTGGACTTTGCGAAGTTTATGACAAAGCCCAAGTACTGCAGAAGAGTCACCGTGCGGTGTGTGGCATTGGTGACTTCCGGAGAGGACGATGCTCTGATGAGCCAGTCGTCAAGGTACGGAAAGACATAGAGGCCGTGAAGCCGGAGATAGGCCGCCACCACCGCGAGACATTTTGTGAAGACTCGCGGTGTGGAGGATAGGCCAAAGGGCAGTACTCTGTACTGGTAATGATTTCCTGCCACCACAAACCTTAGGTATTGGCGGTGGCTTGGGTGGATGAGGATGTGCGTGTAGGCATCCTTTAGATCCAAGGAGCATAGCCAATCTCCCTGCTGGAGGTAGGGCAGAAGGATTCCAAGGGTAAGCATCTTGAACTTTTCCCGCACGAGGAACTTGTTGAGGTTGCGCAAGTCCAGGATGGGTCTGAGGCCTCCTGTCCTTTTTGGTATTAGGAAATACCTGGAATAAAAGCCTTGACCTCTCAGGTGGTGGGGCACCGGTTCCACAGCCTGTTCCTGAAGAAGACTTGCTAACTCCTGAAGGAGTAAGTCCCTGTGCAGAGGGAGTCGTGGAGGTTCTCCCGGGAAATAAGAGGGAGGGACCTGGTGGAAGTGGAGAAGATAGCCTTCTCTTACGACTTGAAGCACCCAGGCATCTGAAGTGATGTTGGACCACCTGTGGGCGAAGTGAACCAGCCGGCCTCCGGTGCTGGGAGGAACCAGCTGAGGGGGAGAGGCTATGCTGATGAAGTCAAAAACCCCCACCCTGCTGAGCAGGGGCTGGTGGTGCAGGCTTGGGGGCTTGCTGCCTACGGGACCCGTTACCCCGTCCCTTGGCCTGCTGGCCCTGTTGGGGAGCTGCGGAGGCCTGATATTGAGGGTAGTGTTTATAGGCAGCCGCCTTTCTTGGGTAAAAGGACTTCTTTCCCGAGCCCTTCTTTTTCTGGGAAGGGGCGGAGGTCTTCCTAGAAAGCCTAGTCCTGGTGAGAGTCTCCGTCTCGATTTGTGCAGCCTTTTCAGCCATGGGCTTGCCAAAGAGGTTCTCACCTCGGCAGGGGACATCGACCAACTTGTCCTGCACCCAGGGTTCAAGGTCAGACGACTGAAGCCAAGCCTGTCGGCGGGCACCGATGCCGGCTGCGGCCACTCGAGCCGATGCTTCAAAGCCATCATAGGCTGCTCGGGACATGAATTTGGAGCATTCCCGAATACCAGTTGTCAAGGCCAGGAACCTCCGCAAAGGTTCCTCGGACAGTCCAGCGGAGAATCCGGCTATCTCTTTAGCCAGGTCTCGGAGATACATGCCCATGTAGAGCTGGTAGGTCTGGACACGACAAGCAAGCATAGAGCCCTGGAAACACTTCTTACCAAGGCCATCCAGGTTACGGGCCTCCCTGCCAGGAAGCACCGAGGAGTGCATCTTTTGGCTCTTAAGCCTATGCATGGCCGATTCCACTACCATGGAATGGTGCGGCAGCTGTGCTTTTTGGAAGCCAGGACTCTTGCGGACTCGATAGATGGAATCGACCCGCTTGTTTAATACCGGCGACGAGGCCGGACTCTCCCACATGCGGAAGAGTAGTCGTTCCAGCATGGGAGGAACCGGTACCGTAAAGTGTTCCCTGGCGGGAGAGTCATACTGAAGGGCGTCGAGCTCTTCGGCTCGAGGCTCCTCCTCGGGATCCGCAGGGAAGGCCAAAGCCTTGGCCATATCCCTGACGAAGTCCGAGAACCGGGCATCCTCCGGAGGGGACTGCTTCCGAGGTTCGGACTCAGGTGAGTCCGAGGGGACACACCGAGTCCGAAACGAATCAGGTGACTCTTCCTCTTCAGACTCCCAGGCCGACTCCGAGGAGGAATCGGTGGGGTCGGCTCGGGCAGGCGGAGGCGTCGGCCGCCCCGACACCGAGGGAGTCGGCGTCGACGACCTCGGTCCCGAACGGGAGGCCGAGGGTGACCTCGACCGAGGATCGACTCGAGTTCGCATGGACTCGAGGATCGGCTCGGTCTCCGGGTCGACTTAGACGTCGACGTCCCGGCGGTCGGGGCAGTGGCGCCAGCGAGGCTAGCGATCAGTGCCCGCTGCTGGTCCATGAAGGCAGATAGTCTGCTCTCCAAGGCCGTCAACCTGAGTCCGACCTCAGGTGACCCAGCAGCCCCCGACTCGGGCCCCGACGGCGTCGGGCCCGACATCGGACCTCTCGGAGGCGAGTCCAGGAGGACTACAGGACTTACCCGAGCAGGCAACTCCGACTCCAGACGAGGTCGCTTCGGGAGGTGCTCCTTCTCCAAAGACCCGGGACGGCTATCGGGGCTATGCGACCTGGCCCTCGCGGAGCCAGGAGCATCCACCGACGCCGCCCTCGCGGGTTTTACCTTCCATCGATGGTCCCCGGAGGGAGAACCCCTGTCGGAGGAGCTTCGGCGACGGTCAGAGCTGGAACCTCTGGACGCCGAGGCCTCCGACGAGGTCCGGGTACGGCCGGGGTCAGCGAAGATTCTTTCCCGCTGGTGCCGCCGACTCCTTAACGCTTTGGAGGACATTTTGCCACAGGCCCCACAGATCAGTTCTTCGTGATCCGGGCCCAGGCAACGGAGGCAATTATCGTGTGTGTCAGTGAGTGACATATTTCTGTCACACTGAACACACCGCTTGAAACCACTGGCAGCCATTGGGGGAAAAAGGGCCCCTGCAAGGTCAAAGGACCGGGCTGCCAGCGAAAAACCGAAAAACGAAACTGACCAAAAATCAGAAAAACCGAAAAATAAGAGAAGGACTCGCAACGGCGTCGCGAGTCCGGGCAGGAAAAAGACCGGCGTCTAACCGAAGGAAAAAAGAGAAATAAATCACTAAAATCAACTTTTTCAGCGGGGACACGACGGGTACGTCTGTAGGGCTCCGCGGAAAAAAGAAGACTGGCTAAGATGGCACCCTTGGGCGGGAAGGAGACCGCGCATGCGCGCTGCAATTCCCAAAGGCTTTCTTTGAAAGCTGGGGAAAATTGCTCCGCGAGGGCTCCGTCGGCGCCGACGTCACCCATATGTGAGGACTGACTTCCTGCTTGGTCCTGGAGAAGCACCAAGTACGGGAACTAGAAGAAACAGGCATAGACGAAAGAGCGGTTTGCGAGGGCTGCAAACCCCCCTTGACCTTATGCTTCCTACCAATAGGAAAGCGGCTGCCTCAGACAAGCCCAGCAAATTTCATCGTGGATCCGTCCCCCAAAAATTAAAGGTTCAATGTAATGCCAACATCCATTTAACTTAAAGGATTTGATAAGCACTAACCAATGCATATCTCAGAATCATCACCAAATAGTTCAATTGCACAACAGCTGTATTTAATAAGTATAAAATATTAAGAAAAAACAAAAATGTAAGTACAGAAGTAAAATATACAATTTTTTGTGCACTGTGTACTTGACCCATCAGCATCAGTGACAGAGAGAAGTACAGTTTAAAACCAGAAGAAATGGTATTTTCCATATTATCCTTACACATAAATTGAAAGTGATACTTGAAAATATTTACAGGAAGGAACTTCAATTTCTGATATGAGCACCATATCAAAATTAAATAGGGGTTAAGGATAATCAACTCAGATTTCGTGATCACTTCCACATCAGATGTTCAAATATATTTACATATACAAAAGGTTCATTGTTCTCTGTTCACTGTAAATGGTTTTTGACGTGCCTTGTAATTCATTCACTGTATCAACTCAGTGCCATGTAAACCATTTTGACTTGTAGAAAAAAAAATGGTTAAAAAGAAAAATCTGTTAAATAAAAAGAAAAGAAAACCTCACCTTCACATTCCTTATCTTTTTATCTAGAGAAAAAACTGCTCCTTAACCAAGGCAACCCGGACCCAGTGCTCTCCCTCCCCCCGCAGCACCCCTCCAAATCCTGTACACCACTCGTCACAAAAAACTCCAGACAGGCCAATTGGGAATAAACTGGTCACAGCTTTATTAACATCCATAACTTTTTCAACCACATTAGAATCCAATACTACTCATAACAACCCAACTAGCGGATCCAATACCTCACCAACTATGCTATTAGCAAAGTGACATTGTTTCCGCTTCCGCCGCAGACAAGCCAACGGCAAGCTTACCTAACCCCCCCCCCCCCTGCATCCGCTCGCCATATCATTAGCGAAGGACAGCCAGGAGTTGTCTGGGTTGGGGGCACCCAACCCCCGCCCAAAGTGTTGCCCAAAGTCTCCGGACCCCGGAAACCTCCGGGATCCCACCATCGGCGCAGGTAACATCGATGACCCCGCACCGCCCACAAAAGCTGCGACCAGCGAGTATCTTGTCGAACCATACATTCCAAGGCCTCCTGCCAGTCATTGAGCAACAAAGCCAGCCCCACTGGGGATAGCATAGTTACTCACCTGTAACAGGTGATCTCTGGAAACAGCAGGAATTTAGTCTTCACATATGGGTATCGTCGGTACTGATGGAGCCTGCGCGGGAACGTTCCCCAGCGTCCAATGGGAAAGCTTTTGGGAGCATCCCACAGCACCTGCGTGCTGCCTTCCCGCCTTTCCCAACTGTCCCTCTCCAGTTGAGTTTATAGCTGAGACAAAAGAAAGAAAGAGAGATACAACTCCTAGGGGAGGTGGATGGGTTGTGAAGACTAAATTCCTGCTGCTCCCGGAGATCACCTGTTACGGGTGAGTAACTATGCTATCTCCAGGAACAAGCAGGAATTCAGTCTTCACATATGGGGACTCCCTAGCTGCAGATGCCAGTGAGATGGCCACAGAAAGTTGTGTGCCCTTGTGTAAGGGCTCAACTTCCCCCCATGGATCTCTGGCATCCTACCAAGGATGGTGGGAAGGAGTTGATTAAGTGTGGAACAGGTGTTGAAGAACAGCCTGACCAAACAAGGCATCCTGGCAGCAGTCCTTGTCTAAGAAGTATTGGGCTATGAAGGTATGAACCGAAGCCCAGGTAGCTGCTCGACAGATGTCGTCGATAGACAGAGTGAAAATGAGCCATTGAGGCCGCCATGGCTCTCACAGTGTGAGCTGCGACATGGCCTTCAAGAGGAAGGTTCTTACTCTCATAGGCAAAAGATATACACTGCGCAATCCAGCTGGACAGTGTCCTTTTGGAGACTGGAAGTCCCAAATGACTAGAATCAAAAGCAACAATGAGTTGAGAGGATTTTCTATGTTGCTGTGTCCTTTGCAAGTAAAAAGCCAAAGCTCTTTTACAGTCCAAAGTATGAAGGTTCTTTTCTACATTTGTGGCGTGAGGCCTTGGAAAGAATACAGGAAGATAAACCGCTTGGTTCAAATGAAAAGGCGAAACCACCTTTGGCATAAAGTGTGGATGAGTCCTAAGGACTACCTTATCATGATGGAACCTTGTATAAGGAGGATCAGCCACCAAGGCTCGCAATTTACTGATGCGACGAGCTGATGTGATTGCAATGAGAAAGATAACTTTCCAGGAAAGGAATTTCAAAGAGGTAGTGGCTAATGGTTCAAAGGGCGGTTTCATGAGCTGCCCAAGTACCAGATTCAAGTCCCATGCCACCTGTGGTGGCTTAATGGGAGGCTTCGCTAAAAGAAGGCCTCTCATAAATCTCGCTATGAGAGAATGAGAGGAAATAGGTTGTCCATTGAGAGGCTTGAAAGAAGCTGCAATAGCACTCAAATGGATTCTCACTGAATTAGTCTTAAGCCCTGCATTTGATAAATAAAGGAGGTACTCCAGTAATGATTCCAGAGGTATCGCAAAAGGGTTAAGACCCTTCTGTGAGCACCATATGGTAAACCTCTTTCACTTGAATGCATAGGAGCGTCTTGTGGAAGGTTTCCTGGAAGCATGAAGGATATCCTTTACCTGCTGGGAAAGATTAAGACCGTGAAGTTCTAGGCTTTCAGCAACCAAGCCCTGAGATGCAGAGACTGGGGATTGGGATGCCACAGCATCCCGTCCTCTTGAGAAAGGAGATCTGGAGCAGATCCTAACTCCAGAGGCGGAGCTTGAGAGAGATGTAGGAGCAGAGGGTACCACATTTGCCGTGGCCAACGTGGAGCTATGAGGATCATATGACCTCTGTCTCTCTGAAGCTTGAACAGGGTTTTGGGAATCAGGGGAATAGGTGAAGGCATACAGGAAGTCCTGACCCCAGTGAAGGAGGAAGGCTTCCCTGGCCTGACAACCTGTGGGGGAGGAGTGGCCTAGTGGTTAGGACAAGATACTTCGGGCCGGAGGGCCGGGGGTTCAAGTCCCACCTGGGGACAGCAATCTCAGGCCGGAGGGACTGGGATTTCTAGTCCTATAGGCACTCCTTGTGGTCTTGGGCAAGCCACTTAACCCTCCATTGCCCATGTTCCCTGTAAGTATTAGCGTATGTGTGTCATATCCCCTCGTGTTAAATGTATCTCCCAATTGACCGCTTTGACCCGGTGAAAAGCGGGATATAAATACAGCTAAAATAAATAAATAAAATAAACAACCCCGAGCCGGAAGTCTGGAACAGAACCGGGGAAGTTTGGCATTCAGCGGACTTGCAAAGAGGTCTATGTCCGGGGTTCCCCAAATCTGAAAAATTTGGGCCACCTGGGTCTGCATAGAGAGACCATTCGTGTGGAAGCAGAACTTGACTGAGTCTGTCTGCCCAAGAGTTTTGAATGCCTGGAAGATACACCGCAAGGAGATGAATCTGATGCTCTCTGGCGAGGGCCCATAGTCACAAAGCTTCGTTGCAGAGCGAGAGAGCCTGTTCCGCCCTGCTTGTTCACATAGAACATGGCTACCTGATTGTCCGTCTGAACTAGGACTGTCTTGTAGCTGAGCTGGGCGTGAAATACTCGAAGAGCAAGGAAGATTGCCCTGATCTCCAGGAGATTGATATGGAGATAGGCCTCCTGTGGAGTCCAGGTACCCTGGGTAGAGAGGCTTTGCAGGTGGGCTCCCCAACCCACCTGTGAAGCATCTGTTGTTAGAGTGGCCTGGGATGGGGGTTGCTGAAAAGGAGACCCCACCAAAAGGTTCTTGGGGGACTGCCACCATTGGAGACACAAAATAAGGCGATCTGAGTTTGCTATTTTGTCTGATAGGCAACCTGACGCCTGAGTCCACTGAGTGGATAAGGTCCACTGGGCTGCCCTCATATGGAGGCGAGCATAAGGAACCACATGCACGGTGGATGCCATGTGGCCTAGCAACTGTAACATTTCCCGAGCAGTGAGGTGAGGTTTTAGCACTGCTTGGGAAGCTAACTGCACAATGCGAAGGCAGCGGGGCTGTGGAAGGTAGGCCCTTGTCTGTCTGGTATCCAGAAGAGCTCCTATAAACTGTAGGGATTGAGTTGGAGCAAGGTTGGACTTTGGGAAGTTTATGACAAGTCCCAAATACTGAAGGATGCGCACTGTGCGAGACAGAGCAACCCTGGCCTCTGGCTCTGAAGGGGCTCGGATGAGCCAGTCGTCTAAGTAAGGGAAGACGAATATTCCCAGGGTGCGGAGAAATGCTGCTACCACAGCCATGCATTTTGTGAACACCCTTGGTGCAGAGGCCAAGCCAAAAGGAAGAACCCTGTATTGGTAGTGCTTCCCTTGAAATAGGAATCGAAGGAACGTTCGGTGAGTTGGATGGATAAGAACATGAGTGTACGCATCCTTGAGATCTAGAGAACAAAGCCAATCCTGACACTGAAGGTATGGCAGCAGAGTTCCTAGAGAAATCATTTTGAACTTCTCTTTGAGCAGGAATTTGTTCAATTCTCTGAGGTCTATAATGGGTCTGTGTCCTCCTGTTTTCTTTGGGATAAGGAAATAAGGGGAGTAAAACCCTGTACCCCGTTGGGGAATGGGTACCTCTTCTATTGCCCCCTCAGCAAGGAGCATAGTGACTTCTTGACCTAACCGGTCATTGAGAGAGGTCTGAGAATTGAACTGTCTTACCATTGTAGGAGGGGGCATGCTGAGGAAATGAAGCTTGTACCCCTCTCTTACAACAGAGTCCAATTTTCTGCTGTTATCTAACCCCATCTGGGGGCAAAATGACACAACCTTCCTGGAATGGTAGAGGGTTCTGAGCCGTTCAGGGCCAGGAAGACAAAGTTCTCTAGACAGGAGTCAAAGCCCCTGTGGAGGCTGAACCTGCTGAGCAGGTTGAGGCTTAGCTGCTTTTGGCTTCCTTTGTTACCTAGGTTGTTGCTGCTGTCCCTTTAGGGCAGACTAACCTAAAAGATGTCCTTGCTGGGTATAGGAGGGATAAAACTTTTTCTTCTTACTGAAGAATGGTTTCTTAGAGTATCTTTTCCTCGCAGGATCAGCTGTAGATTTAGACAATCTATCCAACGTGATATTATCAGCATCTATCTCATTAGATTTTTCCTGCCAATTCTTGCCAAAGAGCTTCACTCCTGTGCAAGGTATATTCCCCAATTTGTCCTGTACCCGGATTTCCAAGTCAGATGCCTGGAGCCAGGCAATTCTACATGCACCTATGGCAATAGCAGAGGTTCTGCTTATGCATTCAAAGCAGTCAAAGACTGCACGATTCACAAACTTGGAAACATCCTGAGCATGTTTAACAAGAGCAAGATAATCATGCCTTTTATCATCAGGAAGGAGAGGGCTCATAAGCTCTAAGTCTCCTGTGACTTCCTTAAGGAACATTCCCATATACAAGATATAGGAACTGATCCTAGCAGAAAGCATGGAAGCCTGGAAGGTTCGACGTCCAAAGGCGTCAAGAGTCCTACACTCACGTCCTGGAGGATTAGATGCATGCCTCTTTGCACGCTTTATCCGTCTTATGGCTGATTCCACCACCATGGAATGGTGTGATAATTGAGTCTTCTGAAACCCAGGACAAGGAGGAACTCGATACATGGTGTCGAGCTTTGGAGAGTGAGGAGATGTGGTCAGAGGTGTTTCCCACATCCTTAACATAAGATCATGCAAGATCTCATGAATAGGTAGAGTATCTGCTTCCTTGGGAGCTTTAGGGTATTGTAGGATTTCTAATTCCTTTGCCCTAGGCTCTTTTTCAGGAGCCACTGTGATGGAAAGACCTCGGGTCACATCTCGGATAAAATCCTGAAAGGACATATCCTCTGGTGGAGACATCCTACGCTGAGGAGAAGAGGAATCCTCAGGAAGAAGTACCCTGGTATCGGCATAGCTTTCAGAGTCTTCAGACTCATCTGAGGATTCAAAGTATCTCCGATCCGGGTAATCGTGCAAGGCATGGTACTGGTACCGATCGAAGTCGGCATCTGAGTGGTCCGGTACTGACTTGTCGATGCCGGATAGAGACGCATGACTCGGCCCCGGTAGAATATCTGCCGATGTCGATGCAGTTGGTGCCGGTACCGGTTGAATTGTCTGAAGCGGTCTCGGGGGCATCGAGGTCGTGAGAAGAGCTGCCAGACTGCGTTCAATAGCCAAGAACCTCTGGTCTATCGACGCTGCCGATGCTTGGATATTGGTGCCGGATGAAGCAGCGGGAACCCCAGAGCATGGCACCAGTAGTGCTGCCGAGGTTGAAGCCTCCAGAACATCCTGGAGCCCCGTTAGTGCTTTGGAAGCCGAAGCCTCCCAGTGGGGGAATTTTGCTGGTGAAAGTCCCTCAAGGGCAACGCCAGAAGCATCTCGATGCTTAGGAGATCTACCCTTTGAGGACCGGCTAGATTTATGTTTAGTTACCCGAGATCCATGGGAGGAAGATGAAGTCCTGGAAGACGTCAATGCCATGGAGGCTGCATTGGAGGGAAAAAGGGTACTAAGTTTAGCAGCTCTGTTTTGCCGGCCCCTTTTTTCGACATCATCCCACAGGCAACACACTCTGCAATAGAGTGGTCAGGACCTAAACATTTGAGGCACCCATGGGTGTCGGTGACGGAGATGGTACCGCCACACTTAGAACATTTTTTAAAACCCGAAGCGGGTTTTTCCATTTTGAGGAAAAAATTGGACCTAGTGCCCAAAATGGCACATGGCACCTGAAAAGAAAATTACTGGAGAACCAAAAACAAAGGGGGAGGGGGGGGGATTTGAAAAAAAGAAAAGAACCACCGGTGGTACCGGTATAGCATCAAGGGAAGGCAGAGGCGACCACAAAAAAGAAGAATAAGAAGGGAAATTTTCTGCGGACAGGATGTGCGACCTGTCGGCTCCGCGGAAAACAAAGAACTGGTGAGGGACAGTTGGGAAATGCGGGAAGGCAGCACGCAGGCGCTGTGGGATGCTCCCAAAAGCTTTCCTATTGGATGCTGGGGAGTGTTCCCGCGCAGGCTCCGTCGGTACCGACGATACCCATATGTGAAGACTACATTCCTGCTTGTTTCTGGAGATAAATGCACTCCATCCTGCCAATAGAAACCCGCAGTCGATCTCCACCCAGGAATGTATAATCCGATAACCCCCCATGCTCACAGACCCAGCGGCCAATCTGGCGATTGATCTTCGCTAATCCTCTTGACCAGCTCCGCTGATTCCTGCATGCAGGCCTTAGAATGATGTCAGACCACAACACCACATCAAGGAACATTTGCAGAACTTCCGCCAGATCCTTCTTTGCTACTCTTATAATCTGCTTGCACGTCCATGAGACCAGGTCATTGCCCCCCAAATAGAGCAGTATTGCTGACGGACTACTCCTCACCCGCTCGTGATACCGCAGAAAAGGCAGTAGCTGGGTCCAACGTAGGCCACACTCGCCCAGCCATAGAACGGACACCACCGCTGGATTGAGTCCCAGATTACGCCCCAACGGTCGCACCGCTGCTCGCTGGCCAGCCCAATGCACGAATGAATGACCAATCAGCCAACAGCACCGATGACTCTGCAAAAGGAAAATACAATTAGGGGCACTCAATGGTTGCTGCCCCCAAACTCATAATCGCACACAGCAAAGAAAAGCCTGTGAATGCTATCTGCCGATGCGCCGTATCACATGCTTGGCTAACCCAGCTGCCGCCGCACTTGTTGCTGCTCCAATTCGGAAGGAATGAGGGGCGTACAGGCTAGGATTCTCGCCGATATGCTGCAGCACCATCCGCAGCACCGCTGAAACTTGAAAACGAGTCAAAGGGCCTGAATCCCAATGCACGAACAGTAAGCCCTCTGTCGCAGGCCGCCCCACCAAGTATGCTCCTAAGCTGGACACTGGGCAAGTAGGAAGGCTATCAATCACCTTCAAGATCACCCACAGTCCTTTTCCCAACTGGTCCATCTTAGATCCGGCCAGCAGGATCCGGAGCAGTCCCTTTTCAGCCCGCACATGCTGGCGCAACATACCCGAGCCGACCGAAACCCGGGTGGAGTTCGCCACCAATTCACTGATCCGAAAAACCCCAAAGAATGCCAAACAAAACACCGCCCAGAAAAGAGCGGCCTCAAGGTGACTCCGCTACCACGGGTAACTCTGCAGCAGTCATGCGTAATCGGACGCCTGGTGTCCCGAGGAATTGGCCGAGAACGCTCCCAACCCTGAAGCAGCATGCGGGCCAAAATCCCCTTCACCAGGTAGCCCCAGCCCACAGCTCTGGCAAAAAAGGCAAACCTGGCCAAGTGAGTTCGCATGGCCGATCTTGAGATCCCATTGGCCTTAGCCTACACGATATACTGTTCAATAAGCTGGTCTGGCACCAGGCCATACGTCCAACCTCGGGCCACCAAGAAGTCTGCTACTTTGTCAAAACCACAACACTGTTCAAAGTGATCCAGGACAAGGCCTCGGTGATCCTGGTGGCCCCCAGATGGCCAAGGCAACCGTGGTTCCCACTTCTTTTGCAGCTAACGGTGGACTCTCCTCTTCCTCTGGGGATGCAATCCGATCTCTTGTCTCAGGAGCAGGGATCTCTCTTACACCCCAATCTCCAGTCCCTCAATCTGATGGCCTGGCTGCTGAAAGGGTAGTTTTAGCCCCCTTACTGCTACCTAGGGAAGTGGAAGACATGGTCTTGGCCTCAAGAAGGCAGTCCACTCGGAAGTCATATGCTCTTAAGTGGCTTAGGTTCTCCGCCTGGTGTGCCCAGCACAAGGAGGATCCTTTCTCATGCCTGGTACCTGTGGTGCTGCAGTAGTTGCTGCACCTGTCCAATCTGGGCCTTAAATCCAACTTTGTTAGGGTCCGCCTCAGTGCTCTCTCAGCGCACCACTCCCCAGTGGAGTGCCAGTCTCTCTCAAGCCACCCTTTGGTAGCTCGCTTCCTCAGAGGCCTGCTCTTGCTTAAGCCTCCAGTTCGTCCACCTGCTCCTGAGTGGGATTTGAATGTGGTCTTGCAACAACTTACTTGCCCACCTTTTGAGCCTATGGCTACTTGTCCTTTGCGCTTTCTCTCCTGGAAAGCGTTGTTTTTAGTAGCTCTTACCTCAGCGAGGCGAGTGAGTTTCAAGCCCTGGTGTCAGAAGCACCATACACTAGGTTCTATAGGAACAGAGTAGTCTTACGGACTCACCCTAAGTTCCTTCCAAAGGTTGTCTCCTCCTTCCACCTCAATCAGGAGGTGGTTCTTCCAACCTTCTTTCCCAGGCCGCATGCTGCCGGGCTGAGATGGTCTTGCATACCCTGGACTGTAGAAGGGCGTTGTCCTTCTACCTTGACTGTACGCAGGGACACCGAAGGGCTGTTCAGCTCTTCGTCTCGTTTGATCCAAATAAGTTGGGGTTGCCTGTCTCCAAGCATACCCTGTCCATTTGGGTAGCAGACTATCGCCTGGGCGTACAGAGCAGCCGGCCTCTCCTTGCAGGGTCGAGTCACGGCTCACCGTGTCAGGGCGAAGGCTGCGTCAGTGGCTCATCTCCGCTCTGTTTCGTTGGCAGATATCTGCCAGGCCGCTACTTGCTCTTCAAGCCAGACTTTTGCAGCCCACTACTGCCTCAAGAGGGAGTCCCGCAGGGACAGTGCTTTCGGACAGGCGGTACTCCGTAATCTCATTGAGGTATAGGCAACTCCTGCCCTCCGGCCCTGGTGTTGGGCTACCGTTCGGGGGCGTTCTCAGAGAAGATTCTTTTCACACATGCTGAGGGGCTCTAGAGGGAGCTCATTTTTTCAGCTTTGGGTCCTCGGTAGCCTTAAGCTAGGGAGTCCCATATGTGAGGACTGACTTCCTGCTTGGTCCTGGAGAAAGCGCAGTTACTCACCTGTAACAGGTGTTCTCCAGGAGCAGCAGGAATCAGTCCTCACAACCCTCCCTCCTTCCCTTGGAGTTGCAGTCATATAATTTATTTTGGTTTTTTGCTGTCTTTTAGCTATGTCATCAGACTGAGCAAGATGGCACCCTTGGGTGGGAAGGGGACCGCGCATGCGCGCTGTATTCCCAAAGGCTTTCTTTGAAAGCTGAGGAAATGCTCCGCATGGGGGCTCCGTTGGCGCCGACATCACCCATATGTGAGGAGTGATTCCTGCTTGGTCCTGGAGAATAAGTTAATTTTGATAACTCGCCAAGAACTGCAGACTTAAGAGGGCAATTTTACAAACTGGCACCTAGTTAACGGGTGTTTTCATGTGGATACTTTATACTTCCCCCCCGCCATTTGAAATTTTCATTAAAGGTTTCAATATATAAAAAAAGACATCTTCTTACACAGCATTATACATCTTCTACAACAATCCTACCAGCTAACTAATTTTATCCCGTACTCGCTACTACATCATTCAATATTGCCCAAACGTCTGTCTTCCCCCCCCTCCCTCCCGTCTCATTTTCCCCCTCCATTTATTTAATCTTCTTTATCACATCCTATCTTATTCATTACAAATTACACATTTTCGCCATTTTGCTCATTACCTCTATTACATGCCTGTGGCATTCTTTACTGTACTGCATCTCTCCTGCGCTCCTTCCTTACCCTCTCTCCATCCTTCCAGTTTTCCAGCCAGCTCCACACTCCTCTTTCCTTTCCCTTGTCTTAACCCAGTCAATCTTTGCATCAGGCACAAATCTGCCACTCTTCGAATAAAATCTGCACTTTGTGGTATACACACCCCCGACCAATGTTTTGCTATCTCACTTCTTGCAGCCACTATACAATGGTGTAATACCCCCCTCTCCCTCTCCGAGATATCCTCATCTAATTTATGCAACAAGCAAATCTCTGGTTTCCTTTGCAATCTATGTCCTGTCATTTCATAAATTATATCCAACACCTTTTCCCGGTATTCTTGAATCTGTCCACATTTCCACCACATATGCAACAAATCCCCTATCTCTTGGCATCCCCTCCAGCATTGATCATTTTGTCCCAATCCAGTTCGCCTTTTACGTAACGGTGTCCACAATACCACCGATAGAGTACTTTATAAGCATTTTCTTTTATTTGCGTGGCTATAGATATACCTGCCACCATCTGTATTATCTTATCCCACACCTAATCATTCCATTGCACTCCTAAGTCTTCCTCCCATTTCTTCATATAGGCTAGTTTACTCTCTCCTCCCTCCATTAATCCTTTATAAATTTTGGACAAAGCTCCTTTTTGACCTAGGTGCCCTGAGCAAAGGGTTCCAAACAACCCCCTATTTCCCCACAAATCCTTCCATACCTTCTGCTGTCTCAGAAAATAGCTTATCTGAAGACAGTGGTAGTAATCATTGTTGGGTAACCCATATAGGTCCTTAATCCCTTCAAACGCTCTAACTCCCTCCTTATCCACTAATTGGGAAATATGTGTAAGACCCAACTCTGTCCATCTTCACAGTATACTCGCCCCTGGCCCCTGTCCCCTCTCAAAACAGGCCTCCAATGTCATTCCCTGTGTATATCCTTTATCTTGTATCAATAATTGTCTATTTTGTTTCCAGACACTCAGGGTATGTGCAATGATGGGGTTGACAGGTCTACCTTCAGACACTTTACTCCCCCTCCACATTATCTTTTCCAATCGCACACCCCGTACTGAGTCTTCTTCCATTTGGACCCAGTGTTTCTGTTTTTCTCTAAGCCATCAATATATCGTTTTCAATTGTGCTGCCATATAATATTTTCTAAAATTGGGCACCCCTAGCCCCCCCCCTCCCTCGCTCTGCATGATTGACATAGCTACCCTGAGCCTCTTATTTAGCCATATGAATCTGCTGACATTTCTTTGCAACTGCTTTAGCTTCCTATACGGCACCATTTGAAACAAGAACAAGAATCTGGGCAGAAGCATCATCTTTATAATTGCAATGCGTCCAAACCAGGAAAGGTATCCCTGCCCCCACCCAGTCAACAAGCTTTCCACTTGCCCAAATAAATTTAGATAATTGAGTTCATATAGTTGTTCCAACCTATTACTTATTTGAATTCCTAAGTACCGAATATTCTCTTGGGCCCACCTAAACGGGTATTTCTTTTGTAGTATTCCCTGGACTACTTTTTTTTAATGACAAGTTCAATATTTCGGATTTTGTCCAGTTTATAGTAAAGCCCAACAGTCTTTCATATTCTTCTAATTCCCACATTAATATTGGTATAGAAAACCGTGGCCTGGTCACACTCAAAATTATATCATCTGCAAATAATGATATTCTATATTCTGCCTTCCCTACTATTATACCCTTCAGATCTGCCCGTTCTCTCACCTTCGCTGCAAATTGCTCCACATATAAAGCAAAGAGAAGAAGCGACAGGGGGCATCCCTGTCTCTTCCCTCTCCCCTGCTCAAAAAACGTGGAATAGGCTCCATTCACCTGAACACAAGCTTTTGGGTTTCGATATAATGCTCGTACCCAACCCATGAACTCTTCCCCCAACCCCACCCTTTCCATTACCTGAAAGAGAAAAGGCCATGACACCTGGTCAAAAGCCTTTTCCGCATCCAGAGATAACAGTAGTGCCTCCTCCTTATTTTGTTTATTCGACCAAATAAGGTTTAGTATCTTACGAATATTGTCTGCTACCTGCCTACCAGGGATAAACCCCGCTTGATCTTGATAGATCAACTTCCCTATTACACTATTTAATCGCATAGCTAGTATTTTGGCCAATAATTTAGCATCTAGATTGAGCAGGGAAATTGGTCTATACCAGTGATGGCTAACCTTTTTGAGCCCGAGTGCCCAAACTGCCGCACAAAACCAAAGAATTTCCTCAAAGTGCCAGCACGTCATTTGCATAAGTGGTCTTATTTGCATAAATATTTGCATAATGTTACCATACACTAACTTTTAGTAAACATGTCTCTTAATGAGTGTATGGATAAAGAAAGACTAAAAGATTTCTACATTACTATAATCCAGTGCCAACCGCCAGGCACATTAGGAACTACTACAAACGCTGCCCATTTAGAACCCATAGCAAACCCGCCGTATCCTGACAGCATTACCAGGACTCACAAAGCACCATACCCTACCTATCAAAAGGCAACACTGCAAATATTAAACCAATACATTTCAGTGAATACTGGGGAAAGAGAACAAGTGGCAACGTCAAATAGGAATTTCCTCTTGTACCAAACAAAGCGCAGATGTTAATGATGCACATTTCCCAGAGCTGACATATTCCAGTTAATAAATTCAAAATAAAGAGATATCGTTCTACCTTTTGTGCATTTTTTTTCAGTTGCAATTGGTCCAGCCATTTTCTTCTGGTTTCTTCATGTTTTCTGCTAACTCTCCATCGTCTGCTGTCCATTTGTCCTTTCTTCTCTCTTCTAGTTTTTTTTCCATTCTCTCTCTCTCTACATCTGCTTTAACATACTAATCTTTCTCCTTTTGCTCTTTCCTCATTCCTATTTCATCCACACAAATTTTACCCCTCCATCCTCAATCCCCAATTACTCTCCCAATACCTGGCCAATTGTAGATTTTTCATCCCTCCTACACAAAATATTTTTCCCCTCTCCATTTTACTCTCCCAGCCCCATCCCATTCTAATCCTCCCCCAACATCAGCTCCCTTCTAGTTCCAGTCTCACCCAGCATCCATTCCCTTCTTCAAGCCCCCCACTTCCCCGCAGCCCATTTCCATTCCAAGCCCCGTCCCCAACAGCGATTTGCAGTTCAAGCCCCCCACATCCCCACAGCCCCATTACATTCCAAGCCCCATCCCCAACAGCTATTTGCAGTTCAAGCCCCCTTCCACTCAGCCCATTTCCAGTCCTAGCAACCCCCCAACCCATTACCAGTCCTAGCCCCCCATAGCTCACTCCCAGTCCTAATCCCACCAGCCCATTTCCAGTCCTAACCTCCCCATCAGCCCACTCCCAGTCCTAATCCCCCATCACTCAATTTTTAGTTTAAGCCCCCCCAGCGCCTATCACCACTCCTAACCCCCCCCCAGTGCCCATCACCACTCCTACCCCCCCAGCCCAGCGCCCATCACCACTCCAAACCCCCCCAGCCAGCCCAGTGCCCATCACCACCCCTAACCCCCCCCAGCCAGCCCAGTGTCCATCACCACTCCTAACCCCCCAGCCCAGTGCCCATCACCACTCCTAACCCCCCCACCCCAGCCCATCACTACTCCTAACACCCCCCAGCCCAGCCCATCACTACTCCTAACCCCCCCCAGCCCAGCCACGCCAATCACCACTCCAAACCCCCCCCCCAGCCCAGCCCAGCCCAGCCCATCACCACTCCTAACCCCCCCCCCAGCCCAGCCCAGCCCATCACCACTCCTAACCCCCCCCGCGCCCATCACCACTCCTAACCCCCCCCCAGCCCAGCCCAGCCCATCACCACTCCTAAGCCCCCCAGCCCAGCCCATCACCACGCCTAACCCCCCCCCCCACCCCCAGCCCAGCCCAGCCCAGCCCAGGGAAAATTAAAAAAAAAAAAGAAAACCTGTTTGCTGCCGCTGTCGGGGCCGCCGCGGCAGAATCGAGCGTGCCGCGGGGCCCCCCTGTACCCACCGGCAGAGCCTGTCCTCCCCGTAGCAGCTCTCTCTTTGGAGCTGCAGTCAGACGCGCCGGCTTGCAGAGCGCGAGGGAAGAGTTCCCTCGCTGCTCTGTTAAGCCCGCGGGGGCTGATGGGAAGTTCCCATCAGCCCCCGCGGGCTTAACAGAGTCGCGAAAGGGAAACTCTTCCCTTCGCGCTCTGCAAGCCGGCGAGTCTGACTGCAGCTCCAAAGAGAGAGCTGCTACGGGGAGGACAGGCTCTGCCGGTGGGTACAGGGGGGCCCCGCGGCACGCTCGATTCTGCCGCGGCGGCCCCGACAACGGCAGCAGATAGGGTTGTTGTTTTTTTTTCGATGGCGGACCTTCCCGCGTGCCAGCTGCAAGGCCTTCGCGTGCCACAGCTGGCACGCGTGCCATAGGTTCGCCATCGCTGGTCTATACGATGAACATTCTTGTGGGTCTTTTCCCTCTTTATGTATTACTGTTATACCTGCCCAACCCATAGTGTCTGCTAACACCCCTCCTTCCCTTGGTAGGTTAAACAAACGTACCAAGGGTGCGGTTAATATCTCTTCAAATTGTCTATAAAACCTCGCTGTAAGCCCATCTAACCCTGGTGCCTTATCCACTTTCAATGATTTTATAGCTTTCTGTACCTCCTCTGCCTTTATAGCCCTATTTAGCTTTTTGTTCCCCCTCTTCCAATTTTGGAATCTTTATGGAGTCTAAGTAACTCTGTATCCTCTCTAGCTGTGGAGGCGGTCTTGCTTCGTACAGTGATTGGTAGAATCCCTTAAGCACCTCCCTAATATCCCCATCTTTATGAACTAGCGTCCCTCCCTGATCTCTAACTTTCAGTATATGTGATTGTAATTTCCTTTGCTTCAATTTCTGTGCCATATCTCTCCCAGCCTTATTTCCTCCCTCAAAAAATTCTTGTCGCAAGAGCTGCATGTGATATCTTATCGTTTCAGCCTGCATTGCATTTATCTGCGCTCTTACTGCCACCACTCGGCCTCTATATGTTTTTTTGATTTTGCGCATCCATTCCTCCAATTTCATTAAGCTTTCTCTCAATTCTCTATCCCTTCCATCCCTTTCCTTTCTTTTACGCGCCCCATTTAATTAATATTCCCCTTATTACTGCCTTATATACATCCCAATCTCCTCCCCAAGCCACCTCGCCATTACCATTCCATCAAAAATATTCCCGTTTCCCTCACTATTTCTTCTCTGACCCTCTCATCCTCTAATAGGGATTCATTTAATCTTCAGAACTGAATGCCTCTCCCCTCCCCCTCTATGGTCAATCTAACCTCAACTAGTGCATGGTCCGATCACGTTATCAAATCCATCTCCGCCCCTGTAATCCTTCCCCCCACCTCTTTCGTTACCCATATGGCGTCTATTCTGGAGTATGATCCGTGTACTGGTGAAAAATATATGAGAATTGGTTTTTTTTCGGGGATGCTGAAATCTCCATGCACCTATCAATGTTGTGTTACAAAATTACAATATTTTCTTCTATCAGCTCTCTTACCCTCTCTTTTCCACTTAGCATCTCTAGCAGGATTCCAAGTTAAGTTAAAGCCGCCCCCACATATGAGGATGCCCTCCCCTAATTTCCCCACTTCTTCATTGAGCTTTGTCCAAAATTCACTTTGCACCCCTGTAGGTGCATATACATTCATTATACAATACCATTCGCTCCCCATTTTCAATAACACATCTCCCCGCTTTATACCTTATTACTGTCTGTAACAATTTTATTTTTATTTTTTTTAAATGAGGGCAGGTAGGCGCCACTTGACTTTATAAAACTACTATTACAACTTATCAGTTCTGTAGTGCTACCATGCATTAGCAGCACTGTATAAGAGAGTGTATGTGCAAAAGTATGCACACATATTAAGGTGAGATCACTTACTGCAGCCCTACAGCTACTTTAAATGACCACAGCTACTATTTGCAATTACACGCGTAAATGAAATAATTTTATAATCTATGCACGCAGTTGTCTGCACCATCTTTGCTCTGTGCAAACTCCACCCATGTGCATGCATGATGCCAACTGTGTGCTAAAATGTTAAGCCAGTTGATGTTTTATAAGCTACTTACGCATGTAAATGACTAAAATACCTGAATTTACACATGTTCCTCAAGTGTAAATCTGGGCAGCACCTATAAAATTACCTCTAAAGTGTGCTTCTGATCCTTTTGTGATGCTATGGGACTGTTACCCAGTCTAAAATCACAGCTTAAAAAGAGGCATAAAACATACAGAGTACTTCAAAGGACATAAAAAGCAATTAAGAGACTCATTGAAATGCACTTGAAGTGTTGTAAGATACCAATTAGATAAGATGATGCTGCGTGTGTTGATGAATAAAATTATCCTTTTAAGTGGTGCTGTTGCAGCCTCCACTAGTAGATCATAGAATACTTGCTAAGTCCAATAACACCAGTTGTTTATTGAGGTGGGTCCCAAATGAGAAACAGTTTCCTCCTCCACCAAGCATCAGCAGCTTCCTTTCATCTTGTAGGAGGATGCTACTATGATTGTGCAGCATTAAAGGCCACTGGAGTAAAGACTGAGAAAAGACAGAAATAATTATTTCCAGGCTGTTAACAGTCCAATTCACTCAAAAATGTGAACAGTGTTGAACTCTCTTCTGCTGCCAATATTTTAACTATACCAGCCCCCAAAATGTTACACTTCCAGACTTGCTTATCTGGAAAACAGCCAACTATTAGGACTGATGGAAAGGAGATCAAATTCTATCAGATATGCTGGTATGCATCATAGTACCATTAACTGCCTTGTAGGCACCAATGTAATGTCATTTAGCTTGAGGTCACCAGCAAGGAAAAGGTGAAGAAAACAGGAAGAGACTTGTGCTGATGATGGATCCTGCCAGCGCATAAAGCACGAGCATACATTCCGATTTTCCAAAAGAACACTGCTTCCTTTTATTCTTCAGATTCTTCTTGCCCAATTTCTACCCCACTAAGAAGGAATGCCCTAGTGATTAGTATAATCGGCTGGGAAATGGGATTAAAAAAAAAAGAAGATTCAAATCCTGCTTCTTCTATGGACACGCACTGTGACCTTTAAAGTGATTTTAGATTGTATTCCCCGTTTCCTAGCCCATTTCTGCTAACCCAGGGGTTCTCAACCCAGTTCGCCAGTCAGACGTTCAGGCTAACCACAATG
This sequence comes from Ichthyophis bannanicus, assembly GCA_033557465.1. NCBI lineage: Eukaryota > Metazoa > Chordata > Amphibia > Gymnophiona > Ichthyophiidae > Ichthyophis > Ichthyophis bannanicus. Next base: position 1,312,326,446 of record CM066031.1, read on the forward strand.
ACTACACATGAGAGAAATTTGCATTCATTAGAGACAATGTATGTAAATCTCTTCATTGTATAACTAACTAGGGCATCCCTCCTCAAAGGGGTACAAAATGTGAAAAAAGAATTTGAAGGAGAAAAGCAGCAGCATTTTTTGGGAAAAATCACTATTTTATGCTCATTTGATGGGGCATCCTTACACAAAACCCAATTGCTGAGACTATATGAACTCTTCAAACCTAAGCAACATTATATTCAGCTTATCAGAGAAAATTTTTAAGTACCATCAAAAGGTTTCACACAAAGCTTCATTAAGGTTTTTGTAAGCTCTTGTAACTTTCATCATCGATCCAATATGTTTAAAGTTTTTGCACATTTCCATTATAAATCACAAGTGCATATGAACATTACTTATCTTTGCTCATCTTCAATATATATCATGTTTCGAGGAATAATCTGCATCTTTTATCCTATCCTTGGGAGCAGATTACTTCCAAAACCACCACCGTTAACTTGAGATCCTTCAGGAAGGTCTCCTGGAGAGGCCTGAAAGAAGTTCCCCCCATGAGTACTGACAAGACCAAATTAAGATTCCATGGAGGTATGAGCCCACAAATCAGAGAATGAACCTACTTGAGCCCTTTCAAAAAGTGCATGATATCTGGATGAGAGGTTAAAGAAACTTCTTGAACTCTACCTCTAAAACAGGTCAGTGCTGAGAACTGCACCTGCAGAGAATTTAGAGCGAACCCCTTGTCCAACCCCTCTTATCCTCTAACACATTGGGCAGTGAAGAACTCTGAGAAGGGTCTGTGTCCTCTTCGCACCAACTCGCAAATAACCACCAGTCCAATCATAGGCAGAACAGTTCCATGCCTGCGGCAACGTCACAACTACCTGGGGAAAGTATCCTTTTTCTCAGCCTAGTCCTATCAAGAGTCTACAGCTACTACTACTAAGCATTTGTATAGCACTACAAGGCGTACGCAGCGCTGCACAGACATGTAAGAGACAGTCCCTGCTCATCAGAGCTTACAATCTAGTCAAGACAGACAACACAGATGTAAACAGGGATACATCTAGGGGGAATGGTAAGGAAACACAAGATGATCAGGTGAGTCAAGATCTGAAAGCAGAGCGAAGAGGTGAGTTTTCAGTCTGGATTTGAAAAGGGTCAGAGAAGGTGCTTGACGTACAGACTCAGGTAGTTTGTTCCAGGCGTAAAGTACAGCAAGGTGAAAGGAGTGAAGTCTGAAGTTAGCAACAGAAGAGAAGGGCACAGATAGAAGCGATTTGCCAGAAGAGCAAAGTTTCCGAGGAAGGGTATAGGGAGGTATAAGAGAGGAAAGGTAGTGAGGAGCTGCAGAGTGAATGCACTTATAGGTCAGCAGAAGTCGTCTGAACTGGATGCAGAAATGGATAGGAAGCCAATGAAGTGACCTGAGAAGAGGAGTAATATGAGCATGACGAGGCTGGCGGAAGATTAGACATGCAGCAGAAGGTTGAACAGGTTGAAGGGGAGAGAGATGATCAGCAGGAGACCAACAAGGAGTAGGTTACAACAGTCAAGACAGAAGGTAATTAAAGAGTGGACAAGTGTCTTAGTAGTGTGTCCAGAAATGAATGGGCAGATTTTGTTGATGTTATAGAGAAAGAAACGGCAGGTCTTAGCTATCAGATGGATGTGTGTGAAGAAGAGGCGTCAAAGATGCTCCCAAGGTTGTGTGCCGAGGAAACAGGGAGGAGTCAAGCCATAAGCGAGAAATCAACCTGCGTCTGGCATGAAAACTGGTCCCTATAATAGTAGATCGTACAGCAACAGCAGCGGCCTTGGATGCTCCACTACCAGGTGCAGCATATCTGCATACCACGGCTTTCAAGGCCTATCTGGAGCCACTAAAATCACTAGACTTGGAGGGACCACTACTCTCTTAACCAGATGTTCTCAACCCAGTCCTCAGGGCACACCTAGGCCAGTTGGATTTCAGGCTTCCACAATGAATATGCATCAGATAGATTTGCACACAATGAAGGCAGTGCATACAAATCTCTCTCATACAAATTCATTAAGCGAATCCTGAAAACCCAACTGGTCTAGGCGCCTCACAGCCGACCCCTCAGGAAAGGAGGGAAGGGATATTTCCAGCAGATGCTTCATGGGACATCGGATACACTGCGAATTTCTACCAGCCAGCTTCAGAGATGGGGGAAGGTAAGCCTGCTCCGGCATTCTCAGCTCAATTTAAGCACCGTGCTTCAGGAGTGCTCGTGCCAGAGGCCCCTTTGGCATGACCCTTAGGCATGGAGCAACAGTACACCTGAATTGGAAGCTGAAATTCTACACATCCTTTTATTCCCACCGGCTACCTTAAGTATGGTGCTGATACTAGCCAAGTGTTATTGTTCAAAGTACAGTTTTCAGGATGGATGTACCTTGTTTAGAAATTTTCGATATCTTCAGCCCTTGGTAAGGTGCAAACTGAATTATACAGCTACTGGGGAACACTGATCTGACACTGCAATTAATGTACTGTATTTATCCTGTATTAGTATAGCATCATACTGTGTGCATCTTGTTAGGTACCATATAGAACTTCTTGGAAACATTGATTTGATGTTGCAGTAAATTTACTGAGGTACGGTGATCTGACATTGCAGTTTCTACTATATTAGTATTAAGCGATACTTTATGCATATTGTTAGGTACCATATAATTAATTTCTGAGTGCCATATATATTGTTTAGTACCGTTCCAGTATTTCCTACTTATACATAATTGCCCACTACACTATATCCTCCTTGAAACCGGCTTGCAAGCTAAAGTAGAGATTAGCTGTTGAATAATTAGCAACTATAGTTCTAACATAATTATGGAGACCAGGAAACTATTATGATTAATCTATAGTTTGATTGTTATCTTCTTCCTCACATCCCAGGGTCACTCTTACCCTTTAGAGCATCCACCCTACACTACAGTATACAAATCATTCATAGCCATGACAGAAATAACCATTCCATATTTACTCATAAGACAATTAATGGACATAAGCAACCTCCTCACAGACTTATTTATATCACCCCTTAAAGTATTAATTCGTACTACAATCTCCCAATCCTTGGCCCATTAAACGTTAGATCCATTAGGAATAAAATACCAGTTATAATAGACATTTGTGAAGGATAATAACCCTGGCCTATTTTGCATTACTGAAACTTGGCTATCTGACCCAGATTCTGTATTTGACCAACCAGTTAAACCTCCCTGGATATAACTTATTCCATTGTTTCAGGACTACAAGTTGAGGAGGAGTTGTCCTTATATTAATAAAACAGGAACTTAAAGTAAAGCATCTCTTCACCTAATACAGATGGTATGGACATCTTCTACACAGAAAATAAAAATCTGTCAATCCGTCTACTATACAGACAGCTTTACTCAATTATAGAAACTATATGTACATCCTCATTAAAAAAAAACACTAGGTCTTCTGGATGACTTTAACCATCCTTCTCTCCACAACTCACACTCCATGAGTTTTCTCAACTCTGTGGCTGATATGGGCTTTCAGCAGGTTGTACAAGTGACTACACATAATAAAGGCAACACTCTAGACTTAGCATTCCTACCCAACAATATCATTCAACATTATCTTCCGTCACCCCAACAAACATTACAAGCCCCCTGGACGGACCATTACCTAATTAAATTCACATTGCTAGCCATACCTCCCATATCACCAGCAAATAATAAAGAAACTCAGATAAAGCGATTCAGGACATTTGAAAAGAAAACTTTTTTTGAATGAAGTCCTACCACAGATAGATCTTCTCCTAACAGATCCTGATGATATATTGGTAAACTGGAATACCTCAATATATAACGCTGTCACTGCACCTAAATCACACCACAGAGCAAGGCAAAGGAGTTCTGAGAAATGGTATTCTCATGAACCAAGGAACCGAAAACAAAACTTGAGGAGGCTTGAACATAAATGGAAGGCAACAAAATTAGATTAATTTATATGAACATACTTCATCAATACAAAGATGCTATAAACAATAGTAAGAAAGAGTATCACACTAAGATTCTCACAAAAGCTTTCAATCGTCTGAGGAAACTACTTGAAATTGTGAAATCTCTCACTCAGACACCTACTACAGAAGTAAATGATATAATTATAAAGCCACAAGCCCTGGTATCACACTACATGAATGAACTAAAATGTTCGGGACATCCATCCCCGCTATTCGTGGCTTCTCCAGCCCCCGAATAACTTCCCCGCCGGTTGTGTGGGGAAGATAGACAGGGATGGGGAATGGGCGAACCAGAGGGAAGCATCCGTAGTCAGGACCACCTAGTGGGTCACAATCTGGAAGGGCATGCCTCGGAGCAGGTTCTGTGTGTCCTGCCTCCAGGTCAGGGACTCCATCAAGCGAGGTGCGACTGAGATGGGGTCCTGAAGTAGGCCGGTCGCCTGGGTTCACTGCGTGCGGAGGCACCACTGTGCTGCCCACATTTTGAGGTGGGCATTGGGCACGACAGACTGTGGAAGCCATGTGGCCGAGACTGTGCGGCGGCTCCGTACGTCAGACGCCAGGGACCTGAGGTGGTCTGCCCTGTCCCGGGGAAGGAAGGCCGTGGTCTGAACCATGAGACCCTATGAACTCCAGGGATTCTACCAGAGTAAAGTGGGATTTCGGGTAGTTGACCACGAAGACAGAATGCTGCAGAAGCTGGTTCGTGCAGCCCATCGTGCAGTGTCCCCTTTTATGAGCCAATTGTCTAGACAGGGGTAGACGAAGGTGGGGTGCTACCACCGCAAGACACTTGGTGAAGACCCATGGAGTGGAGGCGAGTCTGAAGGGAAGCACCCTGTACTGGTAGTGGTTTCCTCCTACCACAAAGCGCAGGTACTGTCTGTGCTTTCGATGGATGACGATGTGGGTATAAGCTTCCTTTAAGTCCAAAGAGCAATCACCTTGCTGGAGGTAGGGCAGCACTTTTCCAAGGGAGAGCATTTTAAACTTCTCCTGCATCAGGAATCTGTTCAGGTTCCTCAGATGGAGGATTGGTCGGAGACCTCCTGTTCTTTTCGGGATGAGGAAGTACCGGGAATAAAATTCCCTTCCTCTGAGGTGTGGTGGGATGGTTTCCACCGCCTAGTCTTCGAGGAAGCCTGCGAGCTCCTGAGTTAGAAACATAGAAATATGACGACAGAAAAAGACCACATGGCCTATCTAGTCTGTCTTGCCAAAACAACTACAACAGTCCCCTTTTTACCTTTAGAGATCCTCTGTGTTTGTCCCATGCTTTTTTGAATTCAGTTACTGTCCTCATCTCTACCACCTCCACTGGGAGACTATTCCACGGATCCACTACTCTTTCCGTAAAGAAATATTTCCGCATATCACTCCTGAATCTATCTCCCTTCACCCTCATCCCATGTCCCCTCGTAGCAGAACTTGCTTTCAATTGAAAGAGGCTCTCTCCCTGAACATTTATGCCATGGAGGTATTTAAACATCTCAATCATATCACCTCTATCCCGCCTTTCCTCTAAGGTGTACATATTAAGATCCTTAAGTCTGTCCTCATATGCTTTGGTTAGTAGGATCTGGTGCAGGGGAAGCCACCAGGGCTCCCCAGGGAAGTAAGGGGGAGGCAACTGGCCCAGACAGAGAAGAGAGCCCTCCCGGACGATCTGGAGGACCCAGGCATCAGTGGTGATGGATTCCCATCTGAAGATAAAGTGGATCAGCCTTCCCCCTACCAGCAGCTGGTCATCCAGCTGTCGAGAGGCTATGCTGGTACCACCAAAACTCCAAAGACTGCACTGGTTCTTGTGGCTGGGCCTTTTGTCCCTTAGGCTTGCAGGATCCATGGGCCGCACTCTTAACCTAACCACCCTAGGTTGGGGTCGGTGTAGATGAGTACGGAGGGTAGCCCCTGTATAGGTGCCCATTTCTAGTGAAAACGGGTTTCTTGCCCTGTGGTTTCTTCCTGGGGAGGGAGGAGGTCTTCCGAGAGAGCTGAGTATGGGTGACGTACTCTGTCTCAATCTTGGCCGCTTTATTCCCCATTGGTTTAACGAAGAGCTTCTCCCCGAGGCAAAGAGTGTCGAGGGGCTTCTCCTGGACCCACTGCTCCAGGTCAGATGACTGGAACCAAGCTTGCCGGCGGGCGCTGATGCCAACCGCCTCTACTTGAGCGGAGGACTCGAAGTCATCGTAAGACACTCGTGAGAGGTATTTACAGCACTCCCTGATGGACTTCGAGAGCGCCTGGAAGTGCCAGAGGTGATCCCCATTGAGACCCACCGCGAATCCTCCAAGCTCCTTAGTGAGGTCTCGGAGATACATGCCAATATACAGTTGGTAGACCTGGATGCGGCATGCCAGCATGGAGCCTTGGTAAGTTTTCAGCATGAGGGCGTCGAGAGCAAGGGACTCTCTGCCCAGGGGACCAGAGAGTGAGTCTTCTGGCTCTTCTCTTTACTCATGGCCGATTTGACGACCATGGAAGTGTGGGGAAGCTGTGCCTTCCGGAACCCCGGTCCCCACTGGACCTTATACAGAGTCCAGGTGTTTGCTGATGATGGGGATGGAAGCCAGGGTCTACTACATACGGAGAAGGAGCCAGTTAAGGATAGAAGGGACTGGAACTGTAAGGGTCTCCCCTTTGGTGGTGCCTTATATTGGAGGATATCGAGCTCCTCCACTTGGGACTACTCCTCCGATTTGGTGGTGAGCACAAGGGCCCACACCATATTCCGAACAAACTCAAGAAAGGAGGTGTCCTTGGGAGGGAACCACCGCCTCTGGATCAGCGAGGATGAATACGAGGGAAGGTCTTGGTGAGACAGAGTCTCTGATGAGTTTTCCCCATCGGATTCCCAGTACAAATAGTCCGTGGAGGCCTTAGGGTCGGGCGGTTCCAGAGGGGTTGGCGACCCATGCTGGGCTCCCGAGGTCAGAGCCGCAGCACTTGCCCAAGATGATCTCATACCCGAACGATGGGATGGAGATCGAGACCCTCGCTGAGGACCCTCACGAGGCCTCTGGCTCTCGGGGGTCACTGTGGCAGCCTGGGAAGTCCTTGAGGTCGAGGTCCTTGTGGTCTCATGGCATGTGCTGGCGGAGCCAGGCATCTGTGCAGTGAGGAACACAGAAACTCTGCATTCCAAGGCCAGCATTTGGTTCTCCCACTCGGGAGTGGGACCCTACGACACCGATGCCAGGGTGACTGGGTTAGGCGTTGAGGAGGAGATGGGGTCCTTGCTGAGACAATCCTCGGGAGACTGGGCGCCATCGCCGGAGGTCTCCGCATCGGTTCGAAGTACCTTTCTCGGGCACTCCCTCTCTGACTCTTTGGAATGCCATAAGGGGCTGAGGGACTGTGTGCATGACTTATCATGCTTGTCTGACCCCCTGGACTGTGTCCTCGCAGCCTTCTTTTTCTTTCACTCACGCTCAGGGGACCCTTGGTTGGCGTGCCTTTGGGCCTGCGGAGGGACTTTGGGATACTCCAAGGGTTGCGGGGCCGTGCAGCGTGAGGCTATCGGGGATACCGAGGTCGAGTCTGCCTTATGGAAGATATCATCTAGCTTCTGTCGGCGACTCTGGATGGCTTTAGAAGACATCTTTTGCAGAGGGAGAATTGCTCTGGATCATGGTCAGCTCCCAGATACCGGAGACAATTGTCATGGGCATCTGTGAGACATGTTCTTAGAGCACCAATTGCATTTTTTGAAACTGGAGGACATCGGGGCAAAAATAACCCACTGTGAGGTCGAAGACCCTCAACATGGCCAGCAGTTAAAAAGGGTGCGAAAGCGCAAAAAAGTGAAAGGGAAAAACGGATCCTGAGACCGACAGCCAAGGCAGTGCTGCTTGAGATGGCGGGAGGGGAACCGGTGTTAGCCAGAAAAGACAAAATTGTACATAAAGTTCACCATGACAATGTGGCAAATCACCCTATTTTTGAAGTATGAAGATGGTCAGTACATTTTATTTATTTATTTAATGTCTTTTCTATACCACGCTCTTTAGAATCAGTACGGTTTACAGTCAACAAAATTTGTACAGTGCAGACAGAACCTGCGCTGTCCTTATAATGAACAGGTGTTACAACTTGGGACTAACAAGGGCAACTATACAGGCTGAGCGATCTGGTCGCAGGTGACTGGATCGGCTGGCAACTATTTACAGGTTGTCTAACTATATGCAGGTTGTTCATTCAGACTGCAGATGTACACCTTGATCGGGGATGCTTGGCGCCTATCTAAATATTAGAAGGCTATATACACATTGGCATCTATTTGCAGTATTAGAAACTATATACACGTTCAACATACTGGGTGCACCATTGTGCTAAAGGGTGGTGCTGCAATAGTGTGGTGTGGGAGTGCTGGGGGCGGTGTCCTGGCGGTTGAGTATGGCTGGTTGTGATTTGTCGCTAGTATGGGAGTAGTGCTGAAGGAAGAGATAGTGCTTCAGTGACTTCCTAAATTGGGCAAGGTCAGTGATGGCCCGGATGGTGGGTGGGAGGGCGTTCCAACATGTGGGTGCATAGAATACAAAGGCTCCGTTTCTTGTTGCTTGCGAGCATTTCGTTATTGCGTTTGGTATTATTGGCGTGTTGGCGGAGAAAGACCTCCTGGTTCTGTTAGGGGGAGTGGGGTGGACAAGGTATGTGAGGGAGGTGGAGGAGTACTTGTTGATGGCTTTGAAGGTCATCAATAGTATTTTGAAGGAGAGTCTGCAGTGGACCGGCAGCCAATGGAGTTGTTTCAAGATTGGGGTTAAGTGATCCCTCCTAGAGGCTCCATGCAATATTCTGGCGGCTGCGTTCATTGCAAGCTGAAGTAGGTTCAGCGTATTCTTCGGGAGCCCGTGTAGGATTGAGTTGGTGTAGTCAAAGTGGGGTATTACAAGGGCCTGATAGATTGTTCGGAAGTCGTCTGGCTCCAGCAGGTGTCGTAGATGTCGGATTGTCCATATTTTGTGGTAAATTGCCTTGACCGTTTGTTGCTTATATGGGCTTTCATGTCTAGCTGTTGGTCTAGTGTGACCCCTAGGTAGAGTACAGTAGGCTTGCTTAGGAGCTCGGCGTTTCGTACTTTTAGTGAGGCGGGTGGAGTAAATGCTTGGTTCCTGGTAATGAATAGGGCCTCAGTACATCATTCCTAATGAGGAATACTTCAGGGAGATTTGCTGTTGCCACTTTTGGGTTTTTTTGGTGCTTAATCCAATGTACACGCTCATCAACTCTTAGGGATACAGATTTAGCCTGAATCATAAAGAAGGTAACAACCACAGGTAACATCCCATTTCCTATTTGTAGACGACCTGAAGTTCTACAATTCCAGTGATCAACAATTAGCAGAGCAACTCTGTGTAGTAAAAAGCTTTTCTGATGACATCAGGATGACCTTTGGCTTAGACAAATGTACTAAGGCATCCTTTTTATTTTTTTTAAGAGGAAAATAGAGTAAATGGGAAAACATCTCCCTAGCTGAGGGCTGTGACATCAATGAACTTGAACAGGAAGGCTTATATAAATATCTTGGAGTAGAGGAAAGAATGACACTCAAGCAGAAATTACTGAGAGAAAAGATCAGTAAAGAATACTATAGAAGATTAAAATCATTACTGAAAAGTGCCTTAACATCACAGAATAAGATACAAGCCATCAATCAGCTGGCAATTCCTATACTCTCATACAGGCTTGGGATTGTGGACTGGCCTCTTAAAAATCTAGAAAAACTGGATATGTGAACAAGAAAACTATACCATGTCCATGAGACAATTTACAAGAATCAGTGTATGCCAAGATTGTACATGCCTAGAGTTGAAGGAGAGCTAGGCCTCAGAGATTGATTACACATACAGAGCTATCATAGGCCTCCAGGCCTACCTAACAGCATCACCTAATCCAAATACGTAAAAAGTGCTGAAATATGAAAGTAAACGTCCAGAACCTGCCTCCATCGTCAAACTTGGACAAGCATTCCAACAATTAGAAGGAATGAGTGAGAATCCACAAGCATACACAGGAAAGGAAACAGAATTTGCACAAGAGAAAAAAAAAACTCTTCAAAGAATTAGATCAGCAAACGAGGAAAAACAAGTGGCAAATGCACAAGTAAGTGGAAAATACAAAGCGTTACTTCAGAAACCCTTTAATGGTTAAGGGGAGGTAAACTGAAACCAATAGTCGCAGTCTAGGACAGTGGATTACCATGAGATGGTTTACAGTGAGCATTGAAAAAATTGGCAAAACAGACGTATGTCGATTCTGTAAGAAAGACCTGAAAACAGTGACTCACCTTATGGCGGAAAATTTCTATATAGAAAGCACACCTCATATATTGGAAAATCTGTACACAATACAACATCATTGTGCCTGAAAAGCACTGTGATCATGAACCTAAGAAAATTACAGAGAATTAAGAGGTATGATCAGCTAACACATTTCCAGTTCAATGGATAAGAGACTGGATGCGAGGGAACCAGATATAATGGTAAAAGAGAAAAATACCAGAACAACATTGATAAGCGAGGTGTCAGTTCCAAGTGATTGTTCTGTGAATCTCACAGAGAGACAGAAGATCCTGAAGTACCAAGAAATGCAGTCAGAGACCAAGAAAATGTGACAGAAATATTCTGCATCATATTGGGAACCATAGGCTCGATAAAGCACAGTTTCACCTGTAACAGGTGTTTTCTGGGAACAGCAGGAATCAGTCCTCACATATGGGTGACGGCAGCACCGACGGTGCCCTCAGAGGCATCCCCCCAGCTTTCAAAGAAAGCCTTTGGGAGATGCCACCATGCATGCGTGGTCCCCTTCTCGCCCAAGGGTGCCAGCTTGCTCAGTCAGATGACATAGCTAAAAGACAGCAAAAATAAAAGATGGTACAGGAGCAAATCCAAGGGAAGGAGGGAGGGTTGTGAGGACTGGTTCCTGCTGTCCCCAGAGAACATCTGTTACAGGTGAATAACTATGCTTTCTCCGGGAACAAGCAGGAAGTCAGTCCTCACATATGGGACTCCCCAACTACAGGCTACCGAAAGCCCACAGCAAAACACAGGGATCCCGCAAGGGGAGCCGTAAGCAGCAGCAGCATGTACACAGGGATCCCGCAAGGGGAGCCGTAAGCAGCAGCAGTAGCATGTACACAGGGATCCCGCAAGGGGAGCCGTAAGCAGCAGCATGTACACAGACCACAGTAGGACCCCTGTGTCCGATGAAACCAGCACTCTGGTAGCCTGAACACAGAAGGGTCGGAGGGTAGGAGTTGTCAAGACCCCAAAAAGGTTATGGTGCACAGCCTGGCCGAAGGCAATGTCCCATCGGGACTCTCTTTCCAGGCAGTAATGGGTTGTGAAGGTATGGACCGAAAACCAGGTGGCAGCCTGGCAGATGTCCACCATTGGGACGGAGCGCAAGTTTGCCACCGAAGCCACCATGGTCCTGACACGGTGCGTGGTGACGCAGCCTTCCATCGGCAGCCTTGCCTACTCATAAGCAAGGGCGATATAGTTCGCCACCCATGTGGACAGCGCATGTCTGGTCGCTGCCTCACCCAGCCTACTTGGGTCGTAGGAGATGAAAAGCTGAGCAGCTTTACGGTGGCTCTCAGTGCGTTGGATATAGAAGGACAAAGCCCTCTTACAGTCCAAGGTGTGAAGGACCATCTCCGCCCGACTGGAGTGAGGTCTTGGGAAGAAGTTGGAAGCCCCACTTTCTGGTTAAGATGGAAGGGCAACACAACATTCAGCAGGAATATGGAGTGCGTGCAAAGCCTTATACCTGGTATAAGGCACCTCTGCCACAAGGGCTTGGAGCTATCTAACTCTGCGAGTGGTGGAGAGCGCAACCAGGAAAACCACCTTCCAAGAGAGGTAGTGAAGGTGGCAAGTAGCCAGAGGCACGAAGGGTGGGCGAGTGAGCTGTCCCAACAAAACGTTGAGGTCCCATTCAGTTGCCGGAGGGCGAAGTGGGGGTTTCGATAAGAACAGGTCCCGAAGGAAACAGGTCACCAAAGGTTGGACCGAGAGGGGCTTACCATCTACCGGATGGTGGTCTGCTGCCAGGATACTAAGGTGCACTCGGACGGAGTTTGACTTGAGCCCAGACTGAGAGGTGGAGAAGGTACTGTAACAAAAGAGCTACCGGGCAGGAGAAACGATCAGCCCTGTGTTATCCACATCAAGCAGAGAACCTGCGCCATTTGAGGGTATAAGCCTTCCTAGTAGAGGCCTTGCAAGCGGCCAGCAGAATGTTCTCCACCTCAGCCGGAAGGTTGAGTGGGGCCAAAGTCACCATCTCAGAAGCCATGCTGTCAGTGAGAGGGTCCCCAAGTTGGGGTACAGGAGAGAGCCCCCTCCTGAGAAAGGAGTCCCGGGGCGGTCCCCAAGGGGATGGGGGCCTCCACCGTCAACTGCAGAAGCAGCGGGAACCATGGCTGCATGGGCCACTGAAGAGCTATCAGGATGCGCGAGGCCCTGTTGCAGAGGGTCCTGAGCAAGGTCTTGGCGATCAGTGGCATCGCAGGGAAGGCGTACATGAGGCCTTCCGACCATGAGATTAGGAACGTTCTGCTACCACCCTGGAGAGGTGGGCCTGCTGGGAGCAGAAGCAGGGCAACTGAAAGCTGTCGGGACTGGCAAATAGGTCCATCATGGCTCCCCTCCAGAGCCGGAAAACTCGACTGGCTACCCTGGGGTCCAGCTGCCACTCGTGCAGCTGGAGAACTCTGCTGAGTCTGTCGGCCAGCAGGTTGTCCTGGCCTGGCAGGTACACTGCCCGCAGGAGGATACCATGTTGGATTGCATACGAGCAGTGCCTCCTGACAAATGATACGAGACTCTGTGCCCCCCTGTTTGTTCACATAGAACATCGCCACCTGGTTGTCCATATGGATCAGCACCAGCTGGTGATGCAGGTGGTGACAGAAGACCCTCAGGGCTAGGTGTATGGCTTGGAGATCCAGGGTGCTCTCGTCTGGCGACCAGCTGCCCTGAGTGTGGAGATCTCCGCAGTGAGCTCCCCAGCTGAGCAGGGAGGCGTCTGTGGTGAGGACCCTTGAGTGGCTTGGGGCCTGAAAAGGCATGCCTGCTTCAAGATGCTGGGCCGACTGCCACCAACCCAGAGAGTCCGCCAACTGGCAGGTCATCGAAACTCTGTCTTGGAGGCAGCCTGTGGCCTGAGACCACTGGTCCTGGAGATACCACTGCGCCATCCTCATGTGGAGGTGAGAGTCTGGGGTTACGTGGACCGTGGAGGCTATGTGGCCCGAGGAGGTGCAGAAGAAGCCAGGCGGGCACCGAGTGACGGTGCTGCACGTCCCGAGCTAGAGATTTGAGACGATCAGCTTGGTCCTTGGGCAAGAAGGCCTTTGATTGGAGAGTGTCGATCTTTGCCCCGATGAACTCCAGGCACTGTGTCAGGAGGAGGTGAGACTTGGGGTAGTTTATGACGAAGCCCAAGTGTTGCAGAACCTGGATGGTTCAGGCGGTAGCCTGCTGCACCTTGGAGACTGTGCCTCCCTTTATGAGCCAGTCGTCCAGGTAGGGAAAAATGACGGCCCTCTGGAGCCAGAGGAAGGCGGCCACAACTGCCAGGCATTTTGTGAAGACCCTTGGGGCAGAGGCCAGGCCAAAGGGGAGTACCTGTATTGAAAGCGCCTGCCCCCTACTACGAACCACAGGTACTGCCTATGGTTGGGGTGGATGAGGATATGAGTATAAGCATCCTTGAGGTCTAAGGTGCATAGCCAGTCTTCCTGCTGGAGGTATGGCAGCAATGTTACAAGGGAGAGCATCTTGAACTTCTCCCCTCACCAGGAATTTGTTGAGGTTGCGCAGGTCGAAGATGAGCCATAGGCCCCCCATTCTCTTTGGCACAAGGAAGTATCTGGAGTAGAACCCCTTGCCCTTGATGTGGTGGGGCACTGGTTCCACCGTCTTGTCCTTGAGAAGACCTACCAACTCCTCCATAAGAAGGTCCCGGTACAGGAGAGACGTGAGGGGCTCTCTCAGGAAATAAGGGGGAGGTGTCTGAGCCAGGTGGAGGAGATAACGTTCCCTGACCATCCTTAGTGCCCAGGAGTCGGTGGTGGTGGCCACCCACCTATGGGCATAGAGGGCCAGACATCCCCCTGTGGGCTGTTGATTTCCTTGGGATAGAGGCTATGCTCAAGGAGTCAAAAGCTCTCCCCTGGCTGGGCCAGGGCCGAGGGTTTTGGAGCCTTCTGCTTACACAGGCCATGCCCATGCCCCTTAGGCTGCTGACCCTGTTGGGGAGCCGGGGCGGCCTGATAGGGTGGGTAGTTTCGGTAAGCAGCTCCCTTCCTCGGGTAAAAGGGCCTTTTACCCGAGCCCTTCCGTCAGGAAAGCACAGTTACTTACCTGTAACAGGTGATCTCTGGGAACAGCAGGAATTAGTCCTCACATATGGGTACGTCGGTACCGACGGAGCCTGCGCGGGAAAGCTCCCCAGCTTCCCAGAAGGAAAGCTTTTGGGGCCTCCCACTGCGCATGCGCGCTGCCTTCCCGTCTTCCTGACCAACTCTCCTCAGTTCGAGTTTAAAGCTGAGACAATAGAGAGAGGAAAGGAAAGAGAGAGATAGATACAATTCCTAGGGGAGGTGGGTGGGTTGTGAGGACTAATTCCTGCTGTTCCCAGAGATCACCTGTTACAGGTAAGTAACTGTGCTATCTCCAGGAACAAGCAGGAATAAGTCCTCACATATGGGGACTCCCTAGCTAAGATGCCCGGGAGATCCCCTGAAGGGTATGAGACCCTGAAAGGTTCCTCATCTTCCTATGGATCTCAGGCATCCATTCAGGGAAGGTGGACTGGAGTTGTTCAAGAATGGAACAGGTGTCTGAGGACAGCCTGACCAAACAAGGCATCCCGGCGGGAGTCCTTGTCCAAACAGTAATGGGCTGTAAAGGTATGAACCGAGGCCCAGGTGGCTGCTCGACAGATCTGGTCAATGGACACAGAGTTTAGATGAGCAATAGAGGCGGCCATGGCCCTCACGTTGTGAGCGGTGACATGGCCCTCCAGAGAAAGGTTCTTACTCTGGTAAGCAAAAAAGATACACTGAGCAATCCAATTGGAGAGTGTTCTTTTGGAGACTGGAAGTCCTAAATGAGAAGGATCAAAAGCAACAAAAAGCTGAGAAGACTTTTGATGTTGCTGTGTCCTGTGGAGGTAAAAGGCAAGAGCTCTTTTACAGTCTAGAGTATGAAGGTTCCTCTCGGCACTGGATGCATGAGGAGCTGGAAAAAAGACAGGTAAATATACCTCTTGATTAAGATGAAAAGGGGAGACCACTTTAGGCATAAAGTGGGGATTGGTCCTAAGGACCACCTTGTCATGATGGAACCTTGTATAAGGTGGATTAGCCACTAGGGCTTGCAGTTCACCGATACGGCGAGCTGAGGTGACTGCAATAAGAAAAATAACCTTCCAGGAAAGAAATTTCAGGGAGGTAGTGGCTAAGGGTCAAAAGGTGGCTTCATAAGCTGACCAAGAACCAAGTTTAAGTCCCATGCCACCGGAGGAGGTCGAATGGGAGGTTTAGTTAAGGTTAGGCCTCTCATGAATCTTGCAATAAGAGGATGAGAGGAAACAGGTTGTCCATTGATGGGCTTAAGTGATGCCGCAATAGCACTCAAATGGACTCTTACTGAATTCGTTTTGAGTCCTGCATTGGAGAGATGCAGGAGATATTCCAAAAGAGAATTCAAGGGGAGTGCTAGAGGGTTAAGACCCTTTTGAGCACACCAAATGGAAAATCTTTTCCATTTAAAAGCGTAAGAACGCCTAGTGGAAGGTTTCCTAGAGGCATGTAGGATATCCTTCACTTGCTGCGAAAGATTGAAGTGTTAAAGGGAGTAGCCTTGAGGGAGGAATAGCCTAGTGGTTGGGGCAAGGTACTTCAGGCCGGAAGTTCAAATCCCACTAGAGGACAGCAACCTTGGGCCGGAAGGACTGGGGTTTCTAGTCCCACAGATGCTCCTTGTGGTCTTGGGCAAGCCACTTAACCCTCCATTGCCCATGTTCCCTGTAAGTATTAGTGTATGTGTCTCATATCCCCGCGTGTTAAATGTATCCTCCAATTGTGTTGTGACCGCTTTGATTGAAGGATAAGGCGGTATACAAAAATGTCTAAAATAAAAAATAAATAAACTGTCTAAAGGTCTAGGCCTGCAGTAACCAAGCTCTGAGGTGAAGGGACTTGGGGTTTGGGTGCCACAAAGTCCCCTCCTCCTGAGACAGAAGGTCTGGAGCCGCTCCCAAGTCCAGGGAGGGGGCTTGGGAGAGATGCAGAAGTAGAGGGTACCACACTTGGCGTGGCCAGCGTGGAGCTATGAGGATCATGGACCCTTGATCCCTTTGAAGTTTGAACAGAGTCTTGGGAATCAAAGGAATGGGTGGAAAGGCATACAGGAAGCCCTGACCCCAATGCAGGAGGAAGGCATCCTTGGCCTGAACTCCCTGACACGGAATTCTGGAACAGAACCGGGGAAGTTTGGCATTCCACGGACTTGCAAAGAGGTCTATGTCCGGGGTTCCCCATTTCTGGAAGATTCTGAGTACCTGATCCATGTGCAGGGACCATTCGTGTGGAAGCAGAACTCGACTGAGTCTGTCTGCCCAAGAGTTTTGGATTCCTGGAAGATATACTGCCAGGAGATGGATTTGATGCTCTCTGGCGAAGGCCCATAATCTTAGAGCTTCGTTGCAAAGCGACAGAGAGCCAGTCCCTCCTTGTTTGTTTATGTAAAACATGGCTACTTGATTGTCCGTATGAATAAGGACTGTCATGTTGCTGAGGAGGGTATGAAAAACTCTGAGAGCTAGAAAGATTGCTCAAAGTTCCAAGTGGTTGATATGAAGGGTGGTCTCCTGTGGAGACCAAGTGCCCTGAGTGGAGAGATCTTGAAGATGAGCTCCCCAACCTGTTTGGGAGGCATCTGTTGTGAGGGTTGCTTGGGGCAACAATGGCTGAAAGGGGGCCCCCAACAACAGATTTTGAGTGGATATCCACCATTGGAGAGACCAAAAGAGACGATTGGAGTTTGCTATTTGGTCTGAGAGAGCTCCTGATGCTTGAGTCCACTGGGTGGATAAAGTCCATTGAGCTGCTCTCATATGTAGGCGAGCATAAGGCACCACATGCACTGTGGAGGCCATGTGGCCTAATAGTTGTAGCATCTCTCTGGCAGTCAAGTGGCTTTTGGACTGAGTCTGAGAGGCTAAGTGCACTAGACGTTGGCAACGGGCCTGAGGTAGATAGGCCCTTGCAGTGGTGGTATCCAACCAGGCCCCTATGAACTCCAGGGATTGCGTAGGGGTGAGTTGAGACTTTGGCAGATTGATCACAAGTCCCAGATACTGCAGGATGCGTCTGGTGCGATCCAGGGAAGTCTGAGCCTCGGACTGAGATGGAGCTCGGATGAGCCAGTCGTCCAGGTATGGGAAGACAAAAATTCCCAGGGCGCGTAGAAATGCAGCTACTATTGCCATGCATTTGGTAAATACCCTTGGAGCAGAGGCTAGACCGAAGGGAAGTACTCTGTATTGGAAATGTTTTCCTTGGAACAGAAACCGTAGGAATTTTCTGTGGGATGGATGGATGAGTATATGTGTGTACGCATCCTTGAGATCTAGAGAACAAAGCCAATCCTGACTCTGTAGGTATGGAAGGAGAGTACCTAGAGAAAGCATCTTGAATTTCTCCTTGTATAGAAATTTGTTCAATTCTCTGAGATCCAGAATGGGTCTGTACCCCCCTGTTTCCTTGGGAATGAGAAAATATGGGGAGTAAAAACCTGATCCCTGTTGAGGAAGAGGAACCTCTTTTATTGCCTTTTGGGCGAGAAGAGTGGTCACCTCCTGACTTAACAGGTCTAGGAGAGATGGGGGAGAATTGAAACTTCTCACCATGGTATGGGGAGGAAGGTTGGAGAAATGTAGTTTGTAGCCCTCTCTGATGATAGAGAGGGTCCATTGTTCTGATGTAATTTGCTCCCATCTGGGAGCAAAATGAGTTAACCTTCCTGGGATGGTGAGAGGTTCTGGATTTAGAGCCAGAAAGGTTAAGTTCTCTAGATTTAAGTCAAAAACCCTGAGGGGGTTGGGACTGTTGGGCTGTAGCAGCCCCTGCAGTTTTTGCCCTGGCCTGTTTAGGCTGCTGACGCTTAGGAGTAAAGCGAGCTGCAGAAGATTGTTGTCCAGTATTTGAGGCAAATCTGGTTCTCTTGTAGAAAGGCTTTTTGAAAGATTTTTTCTTGACAGGGGTAGAGGTAGACTTAGGAAGTCTATCTAACGCAGCATTTTCTGCATCCATTTGAATGGCTTTGATTTGCCACTCCTTACCAAACAGATTCTCGCCTGTACAGGGCAAATTTCCCAACCCATCTTGGACCCAGGGTTCTAGGTCAGAAGCCTGGAGCCAAGCAATTCTGCGAGCCGCTATGGCAATACCTGAGGCTCTGCTAGCACCCTCAAAGGAGTCAAAGGCTGCTCTGTTGGAGAACTTTGAAATATCTTGGGTATGCTTTAGCAAAAGAAGGAACTCCTCCTTTCTATCCTCTGGGATAAAGGGGAGAAAATGGCGTATCTTTAATGCAATTTCCTTCAGAAACATGCCCATATAGAAGCTGTATGAGTTGATTCTGCCAATAAGCATACTTGCTTGGAAGATTTTTCTTCCAAAAGCATCCAGAGTCCTACATTCTCTTCCTGGGGGAGTAGAAGAGTGTCTTTTAGTACTCTTTATCCTTTTCATAGCTGACTGCACCACGATGGAGTGGTGAGGGAGCTGAGTTTTTTGAAACCCAGGAGAAGGGGGGACACGTTACATGGTGTCCAGACGACGAGAATGTGGAGATAGGGTGAGAGGAGTCTCCCATAAGTCCATCATGTGTTCTTGAAGAATTTCATGGATGGGCAAGGTGACTGCCTCTTTGGGAACCTTAGAGTATCCTAGAATGTCTAACTTTTTTGCTCTAGGTTCTTTTTCAGAGGATACAGAAATAGAAAGACCTTTAGCTACTTCAATGATGAAGTCTTGAAAGGATAAATCCTCTGGAGGAGACATTCTCCTCTTTGGAGAAGAGGGCACCTCAGGCAGAGTAAGGAATACTTCAGCAGAGTCATCTGATGAATTAGAATCATCAGAAGACTCAAAGTATCGTCTGTGTGCTTCCAGGGATCGATAAGCGTATCGACTGGTATCGACATCGGGGGTACCCGGAACCGGATCGGTATCGGGAAAAACCCCGGAACCGGGAACCGGAATCGGTATCCTGGTCGATGTGGATGGCCTGGGTACCGGTATCGGTTGTGGAACCGGAGTCGGTACCGCAGGGTGCGGTACCGAGGGCGTCGCAGCCTTAATGAAAGCGAAAATGGCTTGCTGCATGGATTGAACTGTATGATCCATGGACGCCACGACTGTCTGGATGTCGGTACCGGAAGAATGAGCCGGTACCCCAGAACAGTCTAACAGGTGATCGGTCGAGGCCGTGCCATCGATGTCAACCTGTAACCCTATAGGAAGAGCTTTGGAAGCCGGAGCTTCCCACCGGGGTTGTTTGGCTGGGGCAGGGTCCTCAAGGTCAAGCCCAGGGGTATCTCGATACTTAGAGGGAGATTTGCCCTTTGAGGACCTGCCAGAGGAATGTTTGGTTACCTGAGATCCATCAGGAGAGGAAGACCTGGAAGATGTTGATGCTGGAGTATCTGTAGAAAACAGCATGTGAAACTTGGCTGCCCGGTTCTATAAGCCACGTTTAGACATCAAAGAACAGGATGGGCAATCCGGAATGGAATGGTCAGGCCCCAAACATTTAAGACACCATTCATGAGTGTCTGTGACTGAAATAGTACCGCTGCACTTGGTGCATTTTTTAAACCCAGAGGCTTGTTTCTCCATGAGGGAGAATTTGTGAAGGCCTAAAGGCCTCACAGGACAAATACACCAAGTGAGGAAAAAAGAAGATTTTTTTTTTTTTTTTTTTTTTTTTTTTTAGAAATAAAGGAAAAAAGACCGGCGGTACCGGTCTGGAATCGGGGAAGGCAGACACGCGGCCAAAGAAATAAATTAAAATAACTTCTTCAGCGGTGACAGGAACACGACCTGCTGGCTCCGCGGAAAAAGAAGAACTGAGGAGAGTTGGTCAGGAAGGCGGGAAGGCAGCGCGCATGCGCAGTGGGAGGCCCCAAAAGCTTTCCTTCTGGGAAGCTGGGGAGCTTTCCCGCGCAGGCTCCGTCGGTACCGACGTACCCATATGTGAGGACTTATTCCTGCTTGTTCCTGGAGATGGGGCAGTGGTCTTCTTAGAGAGCCTGGTCCTCATCATGAAATCAATCTCCAGCTCGGCAACCTTGTCTGTCATGGGTTTGCCAAAGAGGTTCTCTCCTTGGCGTGGGATATCGACCAACTTGTCCTGAACCTATTGCTCGAGGTCGGACAACTGAAGCCAAGCTTGGCGACGTGCACCGATGCCTTCCACAGCTACCTGGGCTGTCAACTCAAACCTGTCATAGGCCGCTCGAGACATGAATTTGGAGCACTCACGGATGGGCCTTGGCCAAGCTCTTGAATCACTGTAAAGTTTCCTCAAAGAGACCAGCCAAGAACCTGGTGAGTTTCTTCACCAAGTCTCTCAAATACATGCCCATGTACAGCTGGTAGGCCTGGATGCAACAGAGAAGCATCGAGCCCTGGTAGCACTTTCTGCAGAGGACATCCAAGGTGCGGGCCTCCCTGCTGGGGGGCACCGAGAAGTGTGTCTTCTGGCTTTTCAGCCGACGCGTGGCCGACTCCACCACCATGGAGTTATGCGGCAGTTGTGACTCCTAGAAGCCTGGGCTCCGGTGGATCCGATACATCGAGTCGAACCGTCTTGCTCACCACCAGCACTGATGCTGGTGTCTCCCACATGCGGAGCATGTGCCGTTCCAGGATGGGAGGGATGGGCACCATGAGTGATTCCCACGGAGGGGCCTCGTACTGCAGAATCCATAACTCATCCGCCTGAGGGTCCTCCTCCAACTCGGTCGGGAATGCCAGGGCCTTAGACATCTCCTTGACAAAGTCCAAGAAGCCCATATCCTTGGGCAGGGACTGCCACCAAGGTTCCGAGATGGGAGAATCCAAAGGGATGTCGCGGTGGCAACTGGTGGACAACAGTGCCCGCTGCTGGTCCATGAAGGCAGACAAACTGCACTCCAGGGCCACCATTCTGGACTCCAGACCAGAAGGCTCCGCAGCCTTCGGCACGGGCATAGAGGGGCCTGATGCCGTCTTCCCCAAAGCAGAATCCTCGACGAGGATGGTGTCTGGGGACCAAGACCGATCCACGGCCATATCCTTCCAGGGACCTTTGCAGGTCACTCCTTCTCTGACGCCTCGGACAAGCGTTTCGGACTGCGGGACAGGCCCGGGGAGCTCCCAGCTGGTTGGAACCATCTAAAAAGACACCGCCTTCGAGGGTTTCTTCTTCTTTCTTGGTGCCCTTGAGGGAGACCTTCTTTCTGGGTCACCCATGACGAGGCTCGAGTTCAGAGAGTTCCTCCCAAGATGTCGGGGCCTCAGACGAGGCCCTGGCTTTCGAAGGCATTGGGGACTCGGGGAAGAACTTATTGTGCTGCTGCTGGCGGCACTTGAGGGCCTTGCTGGACATCCTCTTGCAGAGACCGTATGCTGTCAAGTTGTGGTCTGGCCCGAGACAACGAAGACAGCAGTCGTGTGTGTCGGTCAAAGACATGATTTTGGAGCACCAATCACACTTCTTAAAACCACTGGTAGTCATGGGGGAAAAAAGTACCCCTAAGAGGTCAAAGACTCTCCGGGCTGCCAGCGGGAGAGAGAGAGGCACGAAGGCGCCAGAAAGAGAAAAATAACGAAAAGACTACAAAAATAAAATCGAGCCTGACGCCGAGGCACCAAGGTCGGTAGGCGGGAAGAGTACCGGTGCAATACTGGAGACGAGTTGGAAACTCAAGGAACAAAATAATCAAATTTTTCCAGGGACAAGCCAGACAACGTCTGAAGGGCTCCGTGGATAAAAGGAGACTGAGCAAGATAGTATCCTTGGGTGGGAAGGGGACCACGCATGCATCTCCCAAAGGCTTTCTTTGAAAGCTGGGGGGATGCTTCTGCGAGGGCTCCATCAGTGCCAACATCACCCATATGTGAGGACTGACTTCCTCATTGTTCCCAGAGAAAGAGGAATTTCCAAGCATATCTTGACAAACAACCCGTACATGTTACATATTACTAACTCCAGAAGGAAGCTCTCTTTGGCACAATGCAAGTACTATGCCGAGCATTAGCATTAAATTTGAGAGACTGAGATCAAACTCCACATATCCTAGCTTAGAAGTGAGGTTCATGACTATCACTGGCCCGATCAGCCACATTAGCAGGGAGTGGATGAAGAGGCTCCTCCCCACTCCCCACCGAGGCTGCCAATCGAGCCCAGCCCCTGAGCTTTGAAAAAAGGCGCGTTCAAGCAAACCCAAGGGCCTTGCTAGAGGGCCCTTTGGCGTGGACCAAGGCAGATCAACACCTCAACCAGCAAGAAAGGAATCAGTTCCCTGGTACAACACAGGACCATTCCTGAAACGCCTGACCTCAACTGCGGTAGATCAAGTCCACAGCTCCTCACCAAGGACCCATTACAGCGATCTGTACAGATTCCTCTGGTGAGTTGTAAACATCACAGCATTACAAAGACGCTCCTCCAACTCCCAACACACACACTGTGAAGCTACTGATCCTCCTCTTCCTTTTCCTATCTCCACAAGTGGTAACAACTCACAATGACATTCTAATCCTTTACCAACCAAGACCCCCCACCCCAGTCACACGCCACCACACATCAAACCCCTACGTCGATTACTTGAAATCAACACCACCTCACAGCTGAAACCCCAAATCAAAAGGAATAGATATCATCCTATCATCAAATGCTCACTAATCAATGCTCGCTTAATAGGCAATAAGATTCCCATCATAACAGATTTCATTCTCCACAGTGACATTGACTTCATGTGTGTCACTGAAGCCTGGATTTCCACAACAATGTACCCCTCAACCAGTTGCTGCCTCCCCATTGCAAGCTCTTCAACTGCCCTAAGGTAGGCAGAAGAGGAGGAGGTGTCCTAATCATGGCAAAAAGAGCATCTAAACTTCACCACGCTCAAATCTCACTCCTCAGAAACGCTGGACTTCCTCACAATCTCCAATAACTACTACACTATCTGCCAAACATACCGAACACCATATCCTCAAAGACCTATCAAACCTTCTAGAAGCAGCATGCTCACATACAGCATTAAACAAGCATGTCTTCCTCCTTGGTAATATAACCTCGCATCCACCTCCACTAAGCAAGCCTCTGCCTTCAACACCACCATGGAATCACTTTAACTACACCAAATAATCAAAGAACCAATTCACTCCAAAGCAGCAACACTAGACCTTGTATTCACACCCAAATACCTTCCAACAACTCACTTACACTCGGATTGACCCTGTTCCTTGCAATGATCTCCTTCATCCTACCATACAGATTCCAAACCTCACACTGCCCACAGCATCAGCTTAGCAAGCGCCGCTTCAAATCATTCAACAAGCAATCCTTCCAAATCGATATTTCCCCCATCTGCTGTCCGACTTACACTACTTGGAATGCACAATACACTTAGGGCCAGATTCCATCCCGGATGTCCTGGCCCTCTGTGCGCTTGGTCGGAACCAAACGCACAGAGAGAGTCATGATTCTGATCCTGTGGGGCATATCTAGCCCCGTGGGATAAGAATTGCGAACAGGCCTGTACATGCAGGCTGGGACCCCAATTCCATCTGACCTGCACATACAGGCCTTCCCCAGCTAATTCAGTCAGGGCAGTTCAATGGAGCCAAGCTGCGATCCCCGGCCGTAAAGGTGCCTTCCCTGCAGCCCGACCCCTGATCTGGCCTCCTATGGCCAGTGTCGGGCTGCAGGGAATCTCCTCTGCCCCCTCCCACCGCTTCCCAGCCCCTGGGCCTGCCGATCCCTGCTGACTAGGGAACTTATTCTATCTCCAAGGTGGAATATGTTCCCCATGCAAGCCGCTGGCCCCAGACATACAGGGCTGACAACTGCCCACTTCCCGCCCTAATGGCACCCTTTTCTTGCACACATCTACCTTCCCCATACAAGGTAGAAGGGGTCAGGAATGGCCCAAATAGCAGGGATGGACATCCCATCTGTCTATAGACTATTGCAACCTCTTCCTTGCTGGTCTCTCTGAGTCATTTCTCTCCCCTTCAATCTGTTCAGAACTGAGCTGTATGACTGATTTTCCACCAGCCTCGATATACTCATACAACCCCTCTTCTGAAGTCACTTCAATGGCTACCCTTCAGTTTCTGTATCCAATTCAAACTCCTCTGTCTGACCTATAAATGCATTCATTCTACTGCCCTTCACTACCTTTCCTCTCTCCCTACACCTCTCCTTGTGAACCCCGTTCTTCTACTAGCTTGCTTCTCTCTATACCCTTTTTCCCACTGCTAACTCCAGACTTCGACTCTCACCCTGCTGCTCCTTATGCCTGGAACAAACTACCTAAAGTCTGTATGTCAGGTTTAATCTCTATCCCTTTTCAAAAGCATGCTAAAAAACTCACCTCTTTGTAGTTGCTTTTGGATCCTGATCCCTTGTTCTCCTTTATATCTCCTTACCTTTCCCTATTTGTACCCTTGTTCTCAGCTGTTGTGTTTCTGTCTTGACTAGATTGCAAGCTCTGATGAGCAGGGATCTCATCAGAGCTTGCAATCTAATCAAGACAGAAACACAACAGCCTGTATCTGTACAGCGCTGCATATGCCTTGTTGAGCTATATAAATGATTAATAGTAGTGGTAGTAGTAGAAAAAAGGTGGGTTTTTAAGAGCTTCTTAAACTTAGGGAGTGAAGGTTCAAGGCGAAGGTGGGAGTGAAGGCAGTTCCAAAGTGTAGGGGTAACGTAAAAAAAACAGAATGGCAAATAAATTCATATTTAGCACATGCAGGGGAAGGGAGGATCAGGCAGTTGTCTTGGAGGGAACAAAGACAGCACTGAGGAAAATAAGGAAAAGTCAGGGAGGACAGATAGGATGAAGCACGATTGTGAAAGACCCTGTGGGTAAGAGTGAGGATCTTGAAGTAGATCCTCCGAGGATAAAGGTAATCAGTGATGTTGTATGAGAAGAGTTGTGACATGATCAAACTTCCTGACGTGAGTGAGAACGCGGATGGCGGCACTTTGGATGGTTTGGAGAGGTTTTAATTGGTTTTGGGGAAGTCCAGAGAAACAGTAGTTGACAATGCTGAGTACAGGAGCCACAGCTGTATTCCATTATTACAATGCAAAGAAAAGCCAGCATGCTTGGAATAGGAGAGATAGGGGGAGGAGGAGGAACACAGGCAGACCCAAGGAAAGTAAAGAAATGAGGGGGAAGGGAAGGCAGAAGACTTTTGCACGTAGGGGTACGTTTACTAAAGTGTGCTAAAAGTGTATCTTTAGTGCACATTAAAGTGCTAAGAATTAGGGCAGGGACTCTGGTGTAACCGCACTGTTGAGCGTTCCTGGCAGCCGTAGTTAACATGGGTACATTTACCGCCACTCACTGAGGTGGTGGTAAGTTCAGCTTCACTAACTGCAACATTGATGATTAGTGTGCGCTAAGATGGCCACAAGTCTGTAAGGCTCCTCAGCCTTATTTCCCTATCTCTTAGCATCCTGCTTGTTATTGAGTCCCATCGGCAGTAAAATGAGCCTACTGGTACAGCTACAATAGCATATCTGGCAGATCTCTTCATTTTTGGCAGCAAGAGAACAGATGATCTGTAATCCCTCTCCAAAATTTTCTCCTCTCATGAAGATCCTGTCAGGGAATCTGCGGGTGGCAGAACGATTGCAGACCCTTGTTTTTCGTCTTTGCCTCTGCCTGATCCTTTTCTGTTGGGCGCCTTCCCCGGCTCACTAATTGCCATCAGAGATCTCCGTAGTTACCTCTGGGACCCGCAAACCCCTGTCTATCAGCTGTTCAGGGGTAAGTACTACCTGGATGGGGAGATCTTAGTTAAATTTATACTGCCGACAGCGCGTAATAGCGAAACTGCTTAAAATCTGCTTACCAACGTTAATGCCCATCTCCGGATGTCTAGCTGCTCATCTTCAAGTTTCCAAGGGTGTGCTGTGCCTGGCTGAAGAGTTTCTTGTTTGGCTGTAAGCCTCCATTAAAGTTTTGCACCGGTGGAACGCAGAAGGGGGATGGGATTTTGGCGGGAGAATAGTTGCGGCAGCCATCTGAAGTGCACCAAACCACCTCAGTAATATCCGACGTGTTTCTCAGACACCCAGTCAGAATGCATGAAATCCCTGCTAAAATGGCCGCCGTCCACTGGAACACATAGCTGGAACGCATAATTTGCATATCAAAATGGCTGCCGAAGGTTGAAACGCATGGCTGGAACGCATGAGACCCAGCTGTGATCAGGACTCTCCTGCTTCTTCATTCTGCTGCAAATTTACTGCGATCTGCCCCTAAAGTGCTGCCAGAGCCTGAACACAAAGATCCTTGTCCTTTCTAGCCCGGGATCTGTGGAGCTCGATTCTCTCGAGGGAAATCTCGGCTATAGCCCTGTTGCATGCCTTAAATCTGTGTTGCATTAGCCTGGAGCTCCCTCCTGTGGCAGCTCAGTGAATTGCAGCTCTATCAATATACAGTCAAACCTCGGTTTTCATTTGCCCCGGTTTTCATACGCTTCGGTTTTCAACGTCTTTTCTGACTGAGATTTTGTCCCGGTTTTCATGCATTGCTTCGGTTTTCAACGTCTTTTGACTGAGATTTTGTCCCGGTAGCAGGGAAGAAAAGCTGTCAACGTAAGCAGGAGATGTTGCATGAATGTGGGAGGCAGTTCTTTCTCTTGCAGGGTACGTCTGAAGCTATATCATTAAGATTTTCTGCCATTCTGAAGCATTGAGCAGATAATGTAAAGGTATTTTAACGGACTGAATTCAATGTGATTCCGAAGAAAGCTGGGCACAGCAGCTTGTCAGGGGTGGCTAAGGCCAGATGTTAACATACTGTACTGTACAGTACTGTACTTAGCTTGCTTTCAGTGATGTTAAATGTTCATTTATCCATTTCATTAGTCATTTATATTTATTTCTCATTGTTTTCTGTATGTAAAAATATAGTTATTCTCTATAAAATGTATTTTTTGTGAATATTTTTGGGTGTCTGGAACGGATTAATTGGATTTACATTATTTCTTAAGGGAAATATTGCTTCAGTTTTCATACGTTTCGGTTTTAGTCAGACTTTTTCGAACGGATTAATCATGAAAACCGAGGTTTGACTGTATACTGAATCCAGCTATCTTTTACAATGGCTAAAGTTAAATCTTATGCCTCTGCACTTTCCACGTATTCCAGAACTACTGACTCTCAGTCTGACCTCACACCAGAAGCGGAGCTCCGTCCAAGGATATAAGTGCTAGATGAAGCGGTAGTTTCCACATTAGTGACGAAGCAAGATCTTGCTGAAATTTTGCAAGAACTCAAACTCTTCCAAACGGATCTCACCAAAGCAGTAGCCGACATGCGGGAGGAGTGGCCTAGTGGTTGAGGCAAGGTACTACAGGCTGGAAGGTCGGTGGTTCAAATCCCACTAGAGGACAGCAACCTTGGGCCGGAAGGACTGGGGTTTCTAGTCCCGCAGGTGCTCCTTGTGGTCTTGGGCAAGCCACTTAACCCTCCATTGCCCATGTTCCCTGTAAGAATTAGTGTATGTGTCTCATATCCCCTCGTGTTAAATGTATCCCCCAACCGCTTTGACCCGGTAAAAAGCGGGATATAAATGCAGCTAAATAAATAAATAAATAAATAAATTTAAAGACTCTCGATGACCGAGTAACGCAAGCAGAAACCCATATAGGGGAACAAATTGACTCTTCGGCCGCACTTCATACACAAATGAGGAAAATGGATCAAATAACTAAAGACATGCTAGACCGACAAGAAGATCTAGAGAACCACCAAAGAAGAAACATCCGCATTCTGGGGGTTCCAAAAAGCCCTGGAGACCGCAAGAGATATTCGCCTTCTGTGTAAGCAACTCCACTCAGCCAGTCAAATTGGAACGAGCTCATCATAGTCTGGGGGCCTAAGAGACAGCCTAGTGCGCGCCCACACCCAATCATAGCATGCTTCTCCTTCTTTGAGGACAAGGTAGCATTACTCAGCAGTCTGCAGGGCAAACATTTTTTTCTCTATAAAGGTCAAGATCTTCAGGATTTTCCAGGATCTTGCACAACACACCTTGGAAAGACGTAAGAGCTTTTGATCCCTTACACAGGCACTCCAGAAACGCTCTGTCCCGTATCGCTGGGGCTTTCCATTTTCATTGATCTTCGAGTTCAATGGTGTCAAAGCATCGTATTTCAGACTTGTCTGAAGGTTTGCATTTTCTGGACGCCCTCCGATATGGAGAGTGCTCACTTCCGCAGCCGAATCCAAGTGGAGACTGGGAAGTTTCAACTCCTAAACGTCGGAAGGTCCCGCGATCAAGATGCTCTTCGGAGGCAGATCCAGACAGCCTGGCTGGACAAGGGATGGATACCTCCGCTCCGACTTGAAGGAGGGACTTGAGTTAAACTGTTGCATTGCTTAACCTGGTCTTGCTGGTTGTTTATTTTTTCTTGTTTTTTCTCTCTTTTCAGGTTGCCTTGGCAGAGGTCCACAAGGATGGTTGTGCCTTGCCCCTCCTTGAAGAGCCTCAGTGCGCCCGAAGCTGTTAGATTTTGATTCTTCTTTGAATGTTTTAAGTGCCACTTACTATGTTGTCCCAAATCTTGAAGGTGGATACTAACTGTAAACCACCATTACTGGGGACCGTGATGATCAAGAGCAGGTCAGATTGTTTCTACACTTCTTTTTTGGAAATGTAGTATTGGAGCGCTAGTTGGATTAAACTTTCACCTAGTATCTTCCTAAAAGTGGGAAGATCACCCACTCTTAGCAGCAGCTCTACTGACCGAGCAGTAACTCGGGGTTATCAGGACAGCAACCACAGAAGTACACAATGAGAATGAAGGGGAAGAGGGATGGGGAAGGAAGGGTAGGGGGAACTGAGGGACAGGGGGTTTGAGGGGATAAGACAAGAGAACTGAGAGTGATGACAGTTGCAATGGGACAGAACAGAGGTGGAAGGGGGGCAGTGAAGCATCGCTGGAGAATGCAAATTGGGGGGACATTCATTTACGTAATTCCTGTCGGGAACCTTTGAGTGTCAGGCACCAGATATGGCAAGATATCTTAAGTTGCTCTATGGTAGGGTATGTCCGTTTTCGACTTCCCCACTTAGCTAATGCTTAAATTAGCTTCCTGGAATGTCAGGGGCTTACACAACCCTGTTAAGAGAAGGAGAGTAGTTAGCTTTTCTACAGGAAACACACTTAGCTCCTGGGGCTCACGCCTGCTTGCGCTCTTGAAAATTTCTGGCAGTCTACTCAGCGGGGTTTTCCACCCACAAAAGGGGGGTAGCCATCATGTTCTCGCAGAAATGCCCCTTCCAGCTCAGCAGTCAGATTCAAGATCTGAAGAGTCGCTTCTTAATATTGTCAGGTACACTTTTTGGGGCTGCTGTTTCCTTTGTAAACGTATCCCTCCCACCCACCGAGGTTATCCAATCCTTAACAAACCTAATAGAGATCTTGACCACCTAAGTGACAGGGGATCTAATAATGGAAGGAGATTTTAATTGTGTTTTTACAGACCTAGATAGATCTTCAGGTCATAAACCATTGTCCGGGCCCTCTAAATCTCTCTCTACCTTACTCTCCTCTTTTGCTTTAGAGGACGTGTGGCGATCCCAGCACCCAGGAGAAAGAGATTACACTTTCTTCTCCTCAGCGCACAACACTCACTCACGCATAGACATGTGGCTAGTTTCCAAACAGTTGGCATCTCATATTGATCAAGTTCAAATTCGTTCTAGAGGACCCTCGAGGATCACTGTCTGATTTCCCTGAAGTGTACGCTTGGTATTACTGAAACTCCCCCACGTTCGTGGGCCTTTCCTAGGCATCTATTAAAAAACACAGATTTTGTGAAGCAGATGCAAGAGGGTTGGAAGGAATATCTATCTCATAATGAAGGAGCAGAGACTCCGCATTTCTTATTATGGGAGGCAGGGAAAGCAGTTCTTAGAGGACAGATCATTTCATTATCTGTAGCTTACAAACGCCGATCTACGCTAGCACTGAATGATCTGCGAACCCAAATAACTGCTCTTGAACACCAGCATAAGCGGTGGCCGACATCCAAGCTCTGGCGGCAACTTACTATTTTAAGGGGTAAATTAGCAGCTCTGGAAACAGAAGAGAATGCCTCCAACTTACTAAGAACTCGCAGACGTTTCTTTGAGCACGGCAATAAGGCAAACAAACTACTTATGTGGCAATTGAAAAAACTGCGGTTAGCCCGCCGTGTTACTACGGTTTTAGATGAGCAGAAACGGAAGCTCCAAAAATCCGAAGACATTGCTCAGTATTTTGCACGCTTCTATAAAGCTCTTTATTCCTCCCAGCTCGCTGCAACTCCTGCAGACATACATCAATTTTTAGCAGACCTACATCTGCCACAATTGTCGGAAGAGGCACAGGAAGCATTAGACAGAGCAATCAACCTGGAAGAGGTGCGTTTAGCGATTAAACAGTTGAAGCCAGCCAAAGCCTCTGGCCCTGACCTGCTCCCGGCAGAACTTTACAAAACGCTTTCCGATCTGGTAGTGCCAACTTTAACTATTATTTAATGATATCCTTCATCACCAAAAACTTCCAGACTCCATGCATCAGGCCTTAATTACTGTGCGTCCTAAAGAAGGGAAGGACCTCCTACAAGGTAGCAGCTACAGGCCAATTTCCTTGCTCAATGCTGATTATAAAAATTTTTTACGAAGATTCTCGCTTCTCGTCTAAACTCGAAAGTGCAGGAAGTAGTTCATCCTGATCAAACTGGTTTTATTAAAGGCTGCCAAGGGTTTGAGAATGTTTGACGTTTGCTGAATATTATGATGGGTGTTCGTCGTCTTAAGGGTAGTTATGCCATCTTGTCGTTAGACGTGGAAAAAGCCTTTGACAAGGTTGAATGGCGATATCTCATGGATGTACTGCAGAATTTCGGGTTTGACTCTTCGTTTCGATCATGGATTTCTGCCCTGTATACACTACCTACGAGTATCGTCCAGGTAAACGGCTTCCTTTCTTCTCCGTTTGCTCTAGAACGTGGTACCAGGCAAGGATGCCCTCTCTCTCCTCTTATTTGCGTTGGCGCTTGAACCGTTAGCCATTCAACTCCGTTCTACTGAAACAAAATTGGGGATTCCCCTGGCCAACGCACACCACATCGTATCCCTCTTGCAGATGACACTAATATTTCTACGGGATCCAGCCTCCAGCATGTCAACTCTGATCTCACTACTGACAAACTTTTCTTACCTTTCAGGATATACCATCAACTTCCAAAAGTCAGCTCTGATGCCCTGTTTGACTGACCAAGGGAAATGTTCACAGATAGGAGACACTAGTTTCCCCAATTGTTTCCCACTTTAAATATCTAGGAATACAGATTACTCAGAGGTTAGAAGATCTTTCTGAGAAGAATTATACTCCCTTGCTGGCCACCATATCTAAAGAGGTTATGGCTTGGCAATCCCTCTCAGTATCTTGGCTAGGCAGAGTGAACACAATCAAAATGCTCCTTTTGCCGAAAATTCTTTTCCTATTTCAACAACTTCCTATTCATTTGCCTCGCTCTTTCTTCCTCTAATTGCGTCGGATCCTCATGCAATTTATTTGGCAAGGCC
Source organism: Ichthyophis bannanicus (assembly GCA_033557465.1). Classification (NCBI taxonomy): domain Eukaryota; kingdom Metazoa; phylum Chordata; class Amphibia; order Gymnophiona; family Ichthyophiidae; genus Ichthyophis; species Ichthyophis bannanicus. The sequence continues at coordinate 1,312,358,365 of CM066031.1, forward strand.
GTAAACCTCGACTAAACTGGCAAAAGTCTCTGCTGGTATTGGTCTCCTCAACTTTGAGCTCTACTATCTCAGCTCATGTTTGCGAGCCATTCCCCTGTGACAGTTAAAAGCTTCTTCTGCATGGGTTGAACTGAAAGCTTATTGGACTTCTCCCGTACCTCTGCAGGCCAACCTATTCGTTACTGAGAAATTATTCGTGAACTCTATCCGTTTGCACATTTTCTTGGGCCCTGTTTGGACAGCTTGGCGCAAGATCTGTGTCCAAACTGCTCTACCCTCCTTTTGGTCCCCTTATGCATCTCTAGGAGTATTCCCCTTTGTTAGAAACTTCTCATTTCTTCAACAGAAATTAGATAACTTGCGTCTGGCCTCCCTTCTAGATCATTCTAGTCTTATGTCATTGCCTTGTTTGGATTCGCTTCTTCAGCTCCCACTATCTCCATTAAAATACGTCCAACTGTGCCACTGCTTCTCTTCGAAGCCTGTTTTAGAGGCAGCCACAAGGACACCCGCTACATGGGAAAAACTTTTATTTGAATTTAAGATGGACAGGGCATTATTAGCGCGCTTATATCGCTCAATGTCTGGGGAGATAGCACTAGCTGCCACCTTTCCAATAGCTCGGGTTCACTGGGAAGATAATATCCGAATTAAACCGGATGACTTCTGGGCTGATGTATTTCATTATGCACACTCTTGTTCTCTCTCGTTATCCCTGGTCAATACCCAATTACGAATCGTGTTGCTGATGTCGTTGTTCCAACCTCCCTTTATCAGTGAAGCGTGCTGATGATCCACTCTGTTGGAGATTCTGTGCAAAGAGGGGAACATTCTTCCATATGTGGTGGGAGTGCCCGAAAATTCAATCTTTTTGGCCGCAGATATATACTAGAATAACCCACCGCCTGAAGATTTCTTTCACATTTGATGTTGAACACTGCATACTGGGTTATTTTCACGATGATCTCCTGACCAAAGATCAAGTGCAAATGACCCAATGCCTATTTTTAGCTGCTCGCTCGGTGGTTAGTCGATATTGGAAGAGATGCTCCGTGCCTTCGTATGGCGAATGGATGGTGAAGGTCTGGGATCTCTACTGCATGGAGAAAATGACCGCAGAGCTGCATGGTAAAACGAACAAGTTCTTCCAGCTATGGGGTCATTTTTTTACCAATTTAAGTGCTAACAGGCAGACTGTTTGATAGGGCCGGGATCTCTGCTGTTCCTACTTCTCCAGATCTAAAATACTCCTCAAATTGCTCTACATCTCAAGACGTTCATTACGTCTCTCTGTCCGTAATGCTTTATTGCGCTAGCTTGTCTCCTCTAATCCCCTTCTTAGCTGTCTGTTCATACTTCTCAGTACAGAAAAGAGGATGGGAGGGGGGAGGGTGGGGAGGGAAGGGCGAAATAATGAAAGTCACTTCTCTGGCTTGCTTAGATGTTTTGCGGACGAACCTGCTGCCCCTTACATATCACACTCCAGCTCCCTAATGTTTTTCTTTTGTATTCATTGGCTGCTCATTCTTGCTATACTGTCAGTACATTTGCCCTCTTAATTGGTATAATCTTAAGTTTCCTACGGTAAGGGAATTGTCTTCTCCTAATATAGCAGTTCTGTAGTTCGCTTGAGAATTCATGTAGCCAGAATGAGTATCTGTTCAGACGACTGTATTAAGGGTACCGTGTTCGAATATTTTTACTATGTCATGTTTGTTTGCTCTTGTTGACTTTCAATAAAAAATTTTACACATAAAAAAAATGTTCATTAAATTACGTTAGCGTTCTTTAGTAAATACAGCCCTTAGATTGTAAGACCTTTTTGGCAGGGAATTACCTCACTTTGAGCTTGGATTAAGAAAAGGGAACTAATTAAATCTAAAAGCCAAACTCTAGCAGCATAAAAACTGCCTTCATGTTAAAAAAAATTATATATATAAAACATGTCAATTCCACACTGCTTGAGGATAATTTTATAAAGGCTTTTCTACATGCAGAAAATGCTTTTTTTAAAAATTGGGCAGCCATATACGTACATAAAAAGTATGCATGCCAAAAGAATGTGTGCACTTATGTGGACCAGGTTTAGGTATTCCTGGAGGCATAGTTTCAGCGGAGCAGAGGCAGAGTTGTGATGTACACATGCGATGCACACATTTGCAACATCTTTGAAGCAGGTATAAATTTGTACATTTGAATTTACGCACTATAGAAAATGGCTTAGAAAGCTTCTTTTATAAAAGCACATAGGTGCTTATATTGTTTTTATAAAAAAATAGGTGACTTTTTGGACTTTCAGCATAGGCATGCTATTATAAAATTACCTCCCAGCTTGTATAAATTTAGCTGCCTCAATTCCTTTCAGAAGAGCAGATCAGTTACAAGCATGCTGCTGTTCTTTAAGACTAAGAAAAAGTTGTAAGCATTCAATAACAAGACACAGTGTTGCTCATAATGAAGAAAGGTGATAGACAAAAAAACGAGAGAGAAAGGAGAAATTAAAGCTACTCACAGCATTTATTCGATACTCATATGTCTGTCCTGTATTCAGGTCAATCACAGACACACCAGGAACTGACTGGGAATGAATCCAAACTCCACCGACCAGCAGCAACTTCCCTTCATGAATATGGGCAGTATGAGAATACCTGGGGTGGAAAAGAATATGTTTCATCAAAATTTAACACCTCAGTGTGCTTTCACACCATCAATGCAGAACACTGTTCTCTCCATTTGATCCAAAAAACTAGCCATGTTCATGTGCTCAAAGTGCATACGTGGAAATGAAGTGGCCAGAGCACCAAGCTCACTCTGTTATGTATCGTCAATGCTCAAAAACAACAAAAATCATCTTAAAATGCAAATCTCTCTCACACATATTCACCAAAGAGAAGGGGAGCAAAAAGGATTTATGCTGATCATTTTAGATTAAAAACAATAAAATGACCTGACACAGCCAAGGTTTGGCGCACTATGCCTGTGTCAGGGATAGTGTAGTTACTCACTTGTAACTCCGCGGATAGCAGGAATCAGTCCTCACATAGAGGTGATGTCGATGCTGACGGAAGGAGGAGTGGCCTAGTGGTTGGGGCAAGGTACTTCAGGCCAGGTCGGGGGTTCAAATCCCACTAGAGGACAGCAACCTTGGGCCGGAAGGACTGGGGTTTCTAGTCCCACAGGTGCTCCTTGTGGTCTTGGGCAAGCCACTTAACCCTCCATAGCCCATGTTCCCTATAAAATAGTTATCTCCAAGTTATAATGCCCTGTTCAATGTAATTTCAGTTTGTTCAATGTAAACCGCACTGATGCAGAATAGCGCGGTATATAAGAGAATGTAAATAAATAAATAAATAACCCTCACAGTAACCTCTTCCCAGCTTTCAAAGAAAGCTTTAGGGATATATACTACGTATGCATAGTCCCCTTCCCGCTTCAGGGTACCATCTTGCCTCAGTATGACGACACAGCTGAAAAACCTCCCCAGTCTCAAACCTCCCCTTTCTCTCAAAAGTTCTTGAAAAAGCTGTTTTTTCACAATTATCCCACCACCTTGACTCTATACATTTTCTTCATCCCGACAACCCAGCTTCTGCTGAGGGCATAGCGTTGAAACTATCATGCTCTCTTTCCTCAGTGAGATTCACATTTCTCATGATTGCGGCGATGTTTCCTTGGCAGTATCTCTTGATCTCTTAGCAGTTTTTGATCTGGTTGACCACTCTATCCTTCTCTTGCCTTCGGGATGCAGGTCATTGGAATTTGCTTTTTTGCTGGTTTCGCTCCTTCATTTTCACACGATCATTCTCAGTTACCTCGGGTACTACCTCCTCTGACCCTGTCCCTCTCTGTTGTGGAGTCCCATGGGGCTCTGTGCTCACACCTCTCTTGTTCAATATCTTTCTGGCACCATTCACACTGTTTATCCAACAAGGAGAAATTTCACTTACCATTAATTTCCTTTCCTGGAATACTGCTAGACCAGTCCAGACAAACGGGTTGTGTCCCCCTGCCAGCAGATCTTGGAGACAGGGAATTCTACCAGAGCTCTGATAGGCTGGACTCTGGTGATATGGTCCTACCCCTAGAGGTCTCCCTCAGTATTGTCTGTAAAGTGAACCCAAACATGTAACACAACTTAACCATAAGACCACACATAGTGGACGTTTAATTCAACTATGTACAAGGGAGCTGAAAGTATCCCCAGAAATGAAGGCTGCTAAGACCGATAATGCAGCCATCGGCCCCCCATGGTGAGGCATACTGACAAGGAAGGAACAGAGGCCAGCGGCTTCACCGCACTAGCAGCACCGTAACTGATAGCAGGGTGGGTCCTGGACTGGTCTAGCAGTATTCCAGGAAAGGAAATTAACGGTAAGTGAAATTTCTCCTTCCAAGTCATACTGCTAGACCAGTCCAGACAAACGGGCAGTACCCAAGCTACCTGCTTTCAAGGGGGGGGGGGTCAATGCCGACGACAGCACTGCAGCTCCAAACTGACCCTCCTGCCGAGCGTGAATGTCCAATCTATAGTGACGGACAAAGGTGGACAACGACGACCAAGTCACCGCCCGGCAAATGTCGAGAGGGGCTACTTGAGACCGCTCGGCCCAAGACGAAGCCTGAGCCCAAGTGGAGTGAGCTCGGAGCCCTGCTGGAACCTGCTTGCCTTGCAGTATATAAGCTGCCTCAATAGCTCCTCGTAACCATGTAGAAATGGTGGATTTGGAGGCTGTGGACCCCCGTCGAGGGCCCACAAACAGGACAAAAAGATGATCGGTCTTACGGAAGGCGTTCTTGACCTTAAGATACCGATTGGAACTGGACGAATGGCATCTAAATGCTGGAGTCTTTGAATGAAGCAACCTCCGCTGCCCATTGACGCAGCCAGAGCCATCTCCGAGCTACTGTCACCGGTGCTACGGAGCGAGCTGACAGCCGCAAGAGATCAGAGAAGGCCTCTGCCAGGAATTCAGCGATGGATTCTAAACGAGCCAACTCGGGATCACCTGGAAGATGATGAATCCATCGAAGGGAGGTCCGTGCTGCTAGACCTCCGCACACCCCCTGCCTGAAGGGAAAGAGCGGACAACGAAAAACCCGTCTTTAGCAGTCTCAACTTTTTAGGTCTTGCTGGTCGCGGAGTGCCGCTCCGCCCTCAACCGGAATTGTGGTATGCTTGGTGACCCCGGTCACTAACGCATCAACTTTCGGGTATGTCAGCCAACGGTCGAAGTCAGAGGGAGACCAAGGGTATAACTGACCAATACCGCGTGCCGTACGTAGAGAGGACTCTGGAGAGTCCCACTCTCAAGATACCATATGCTGTAACTCGGCTGGAAAGGAAAAAGCTTTGGAAGGCTTACGAATGCCCTGTAAAATGGGATCCGGCTGCAACAGGGTTTGAGAACTCTGAGGATCAGGCATGTCGGCTAGGCGTAGTGACTCCATCTCCTGTGTGATTAGGGCCGGCAACTCCTCTTTCCGAAAAGTTTGATATCTTGAGAGTCCTCGTGAACTGTCAGCGAAGAATCAGACGGAGAATATTCCCCATCTTCTTTCTCCGAGTCAGGGCTCACCTCCGATGATTTAAAGTCTTCTTGAATATCCGTAGTGTCCCGCAAGCCACATGCAACATTCCTGGAAGGACGTACTGCTTTAAGGTTTGAGGACTTTTGGGACCGCCTGCGAGACCCCACCATATCCTTGTCTGCTACTGGGCGGGTGCTGGTGGTATACCAAAAGACTCCGAACGCCACAGGTGCCGTGCCTGGCGAAAGAGCGTCAGGAACTCACTGTCAGCCAAGGCTTCCAGCGGCTGTGGAAGCAAAATGGGAGCTGACTGAGTCCTTTCTGCAAGAAGATCCTGCTGCAGGGGCTCTAAGGAGGGAGGAGTTAAGGCGCTGATGTCCCCAGTTGGCAGCGCAGTGGGAATGGAGGAAGAATATTCTCCTGGATGCAGCATGCAGGTGGAACACAAGCAATCTAACTCCTTTTTCTTATTATTACATATAATACAGCTGTGCAGAGAAACAGGCATTGCAGAGGCTTAAAGCTTTTTTTTTTTTTTGTAAACAAAAATCAAGGTAGGCTTAGGGAAACAGAAGACTCTTCAAAGAAAAGGGATTTTGAAACTCCCTGTGCCTTCACAGCATGTTTAAATGTTTTGAAATGGCTGCCCAGAGCTGCTCCCTCCAAAAAAAACACACTGAAGAGAAATCCCTCCTGATTTTCAAAATGGCCGCCGGCACAGAAAAACTGCAAAATAAAAGTTTCCTAAGCTCTAAAAATCTTAAAAATGCAGCGAAATTGCTGGGGAAGAGGCAAGGAGTGCTGCTAGCAACTTAAAAATTCAAATCCCGACGAACCCTGAATCACCAGAAACGGAGGGGAGAAGGAAACTGTCAGTTATTCACTGTGCTGGTACAGAGGAGCTGAGTTCCCATGGAGGAGAAGAGAAACTTTCAAAGTCAGTGTAAGGTAATTACAGTAGGGAGGGAAGGGAAGGGAAAGGTAGGGAAATTAGAGTTTGATCCCTCTGCAGCCACTTAGACTCTCATGGCAGGGGCTGGAAGGTGTTTCTGGAGAGAAGGAGCTGCACAGACAGTGAAATCAGGAGCTCAAACCCTGCTGTAGTGCAGATTACAGAAAATACAGCTATTAAGGAGGGAAGCCTGGGAAACCCAGAGAAACACCTCTTGGGTGCTCTGGGTGCATCCAGGAAATAAAAATGAAGAAAAGAAAATAGGAACTTCAAACCCCAGTTTAACAGACCCTGATGAAACCGGAAGTGAAGGAATCAGGTCAGAGACAGCCGGTCCCGATGCAGATGAAATAAACCCAGGGCAGCTGAGGCAAGTAAGAAAACAGTTTACTTACAGTTTCTCTCAGAAATTGACACCTGATCCTCCTGCTAAAGTCTAAGCCCTCGTGGCAAAGACTCAGCGCTGCTTAAAGAAAATCAGGAGCTCTACTGAAGCCAGGCCCAGGAGCTCCACAAGTTTATCTGGGGAATCAAGTTGCTGGGAAACCCGGAGTAACACCTCTTGTGTACTCTGAGTGCATCCAGGAGCCTCAAAGGGTGCTATTGTAGAACACCCTCATCTGCTGAGACAGAGAAACCTGATTTTAGGGGAGTCCTTCGTCCAGCTAACAAGCCCTCATGGCCAGATGCTGGGGATTCTTCCTGTCAGCGAGCTCTACTGTGTCAGAAACAGGAGCTCAGCTGCAAACACCCTGGTGCACAGCAAAACTATACTGGCAGCAACAGGCAAGTGGAAATATTAGTCCCCAAAGGGATTCTAAATAATTTTAAAGATTTTGAGGGAAAAACAACAAAAGCAACCAGATCTGCTGGAGACAGAGAAATACTGAGGGAGACCCCTAGGGGTAGGACCGTATCACCAGAGTCCAGCCTATCATAGCTCTGGTAGAATTCTCTGTCTCCAAGATCTGCTGGCAGGGGGACACAACCCGTTTGTCTGGACTGGTCTAGAAGTATGACTTGGAATCTGAATTATCAGCGTATTATTACACTAATGATATCATCCTGCTTCACCATACCAGCGCTCTTCAGCTGGATCTCTCCCCACTTAACACTTCTATATCCCGGGTCTCTAGCTGGCAAGTCACAAACTGTCTATACCTCAACCTGTCCAAACGTCAGCCATATAGTTTGCTTTTGGTGGCCCCTTAAACTCCCCCATTCCCCTGGTCTCTTCTCTTCACTACCTCAGTGTGACACTTGACTCTGGTCTATCTTTCCACAATCACATTTCATTGTTCACTCGTCTACCTTCTTCTACCTCCGTCCCTTCCTTTCTTCTTTGTCACTGGTTACTCTTCTTCTGTCTCTAGTTATGTCCTGTCTTGAATTTTGTAACCTCGCCCTGGCTGGGATCCCGCAGTTCCAACTCCCATTGACTCCAACTGATACAAAACACAGCACCTAGAATCCTCACATGCTACCCATCAGGATCACATTACTCTACTCCTCATTTACCTCCATTGGCTTCCCATCATCTTTTAATCTGCTACAAGATTCTTATATTAGGGACCATTTATAGTTACTCATACACTGCAGTACCTGGCAGACTACAGTTTCACACCTCCACCTGTAGCCTTCGCTCAGTTCACATAAACAGTTTACGCATTCCTCCTCTGTCACATGCTCATTTGCAATCCACTCACCACTCAGCTTTCTTTTTCTTGGGCGCCTCTTTATGGAACTCCTTCCCTACTGCCCTCCGTTTAGAATCATCCTTCCCCATTTTCAAGACTCTCCTCAAAACTCACCTCTTCGGTTCTGCGTTTGATCTCCCTCCCACTGACACCTGACCACCTTGGCTGCCCTACCATAACCCTCAGTATGGCTAAGTTATTCTTTCCTATCCAACATTGCAGTTCCTTTTCCTTTCTGGCTTTGGCCGCATCTCTATGTTTGTTAATTTTGTAAACCATCCTGGTATCATGAAGGCGCTGTGTATCAAGCAATCGAATAAACATATATTTATTTATTTATATTTATTTTAAAAGATTTATATACCGCAGATTGCTAAAGCAATCATGGCAGTGTACAAAATCATAAAGATACAATCAGTACAACCCATCCAAATCCCTTAATATAAACAAACCCCAACCCATAAAAATGACAAAACTCCAAGGATCCAAGATGGCGCTGTGAGCAGACATGTCTGAGGACGCTCCATAGCCTGGCTCATGTACTGGAGGCTTGGGTGCTCTTGCTGCCTGTGAAGATGGGAAAAAGGAAGGGGAAGGGGAAAGCATTGTTCCTGAAAGGCCCCTCTATCCAGCCTATGTGCCAGACCACGCTGGAGGTGTTTGGAGTTGCCTCGGTCTCCCCGGCTTCGTTAAGCCCTACTGTGTGGACGGTGCTTCCAGTGCCCGGAAGTATAGGAGACTCAGGTTTGGTTAAAGAATCCTTGACCGGAGTGGCTGGTAGGGTACCCTCTCCAGGAGGCCATCCTGAGGCAGAGTCCTCTCCCCTTTTGGCAGTGACAGTTGGGACATCTTTGGATGGACTGCAGCGGTCTCTAATTTCCATTGTGCAGGGTGCTGATGAGGCTGCTTCCAGGTATAATTTTCATGAGGTGAAGAAGCCATTGGCTGTGACAGAGTTGCTGTGGGATGTGATACAGGGACTGAACTACTCCATGCAAGTTCTTTCTACTAGATTGTTGGATGATATGTCTATGGTCTCAGTTTGTGCTGGGTCATTCTCAGGCATTGGGACAATGTTCATCTAGATGTGACATTCTTGAGTCTACAGTGAGTGCTGTTTAGAGTTTGAGGGACACTCTGGTGAAAGATAGGAACATTCTTCACGGACTGAGTACCTGGAGAACCAAGTACATCATAATAATCTCCGCCTGTTGAACTTTATTAGATCGCGCCTCATACCTGCATTGATATGGTTAAAAGGTATAAGATTCTGGGAATGGACGCTGGTTCTCTTCCCCCTATTGTTAGGGCCCAGTATTTGCCTTCGGGTAGTACTGGTGTCCTGAATGGACAAGGGGATTCCGGGGGATTGAATCTCATGGATTTCTTAGAGTCCTCTTTAGAGGTGATAACACAGTGATCTACTATGATTGTAACTTTTTGTCTGAGAGTTTGATCGTGTAACAGTCTTAAAAATGTGTTTCTGCTCTATCAGTTATTTATTGGCTCAAAAATTAGTGTATTTCCTGATTTATCTAGATTCATGCAGAAACACCGCCAGGAGGTTTTGGCCCTATATTCTAGGGTCTTAGCCCTGGGACTGAGCTTTGCGCTACATTCCCCTTGTGTCTGTTTAGTAGTTTGTGGTGGAAAAAAAGGGGTTTTTTTGAGCTTCAACAACTTAGTGATTTTTTTGTGGCTTGAGAGGAGCTTAATGTTCAATTGTGTGACCCACAGGCACCGCTGTAAGCTTGCTGGGAAGGGCCTTTTGGGGGGGGGGGGGGTGTCTGCTCAGTGACTGTAATGGTCTATATTTGAGGTAACTTGCTTTTTTAAATTTCTACTTGAATTCTGTTTCCTGTTATTGTGGGCTATTGGTTCTCTTAATATTTCTAATCAAAGGGTATTCCCTGTTGTGTATTTTGTTTTTGTTTTCCTTTTTGTATTTGTTATTTTTCCTTTCACTTATGTATTGAAGTGTATTATTGGAAAATTGTAATAAATACCAAATTTTAAAAAAAAGGGAATGCCATGAAGAGTAGGGAGGGTTGCGAGTTCTGATTCCTACTGTCCCCCGAGATCACCTGTTACAGGTGGGTAACTATGCTTTCTCCGGGAACAAACAAGAAGTCAGTCCTCACACATGGGACTCCCAAGATACAGGCTACCGAAAAAAAACCCTGTAAAAGCCACAAGTGACCAGAAAAAGGTGAACAGTGAGAAACAGCAGCGGAGTCAAGGAACAGCAGCCCCACGAGCAATCCCAAGTGTCCAGCGAGGAACCAGTTCTCTGGTACCCCGAACACACAGAAGGGTCAGAGAGCAGGAGTTCCCTTATACCCCAAATATATGACTGAGTACTGCCTGGCCAAAGGCATTGTCCTGACAGGACTCCCTCTCCAGGCAGTAATGAGCTGCAAAGGTATGGACTGAGGACCAGGTGGCAGCCGGGCAGATCTCTGGCAGGGGAAATGAGCCCAAGCTCACCTCCGAGGTCACTATGACTCGGACTCTGAGCGCTATGCCACGGTGCTCCATCGAAAGACCGGCCTGTTTGTAAGTGAAGGTGATGCAGTAAACCACCCAAATAGACAGGGTGCGCTTAGAGACTGCTGTCCCCAGCCTATTTGGGTCATAGGAGATGAAGAGCTGTGAGACTCGACAGTGGTCCTGGGTACATTGCAGATAGAAGGCTAGAGCCTGTTTATAATCCAGAGTGTGGAGAACAGCCTCCATCCTGCTAGAGTGAGGTCGTGGTCAGAAGATGAGAAGCACCACCTCTTGGTTGAGGAGGAACAGAGACACCACCTTGGGCAGAAACTTGGGGTGAACTCTGTTCCTGTAGAACCTTGTGTACGGTGGGTCAGCCACCTAGGCTTGGAGCTCACTCACCCTGTGAGCAGAGGTGAGTGCCACAAGGAATACCACCTTCCAGGTAAAATACTTAAGGTGGCAAGAGCTGAGAGGCTCAAAAGGTGATGCAGTAAGTTTTGAGAGCACCACACTGAGGTCCCACTCCGCATAGAAGGGCAGACAGAAGCTTTGAGAGCAGCAGGTCCCTCAGGAAGTGAGTCATAAGGGTTGAGCAGAGAGGGACTTGCCCTCGATCAGGTGGTGGTGCACTGCGAGTGTGCTAAGGTGCATCCTAACCGAATTGGACTTCAGATCTGCTTGGGATGGGTGAAGTAGGCACTGTGGCACTAGCTGAACAGAGCAGGAAAAGGAGTTTGTCCCCCTCTCTGCACACCATACTGAGAACCTCTGCCACTGGAAGGTGTAGGTCCAGCAGGTGGAAGTCTTACGGGAGGCCAGGAGGAACACCTCCACCTCACTGGAGAGACTGAGGTGGGCAAAGGCTACCCTTTCAGCAGCCAGGCCATGAGTGTCAGGGACCCCAGGATGGGTCACTGCAGGAGAGAGTCTTCCTCCTGTGTGAGCAGGCCTTGGGTGCACCCCAGTGAAACAGGGGGCACCTTGGACAAGCGAAAGAATAGGGGGAACCATAGCTGCCTGGCCCACCAAGGGGCCACCAGTATCAAGGTGGCTCTGTCATGCTGGACCTTGAATGGGGTCTTTGCGATTAGTGGCATGGGCGGAAAGGCATAAAAGAGGCCTGCTCTCCATAGGATGTGGAATGCGTCCGCCGCCACTCGCGAGGGGTGTGGCTGCCTAGAGCAAAAACGGGGCAGTTAAGCATTGGCTGGACTGGCAAAGAGGGAGTCCCCAAAGCTGGAACAGCTGACTGACCACCCTGAGATCCAGCTACCACTCATGAGGCTGGAGGGCCCAGCTGAGCCAGTCCGCCAGGGTGCTGTCCTGATCCAGGAGTTAAAGTGCTCACAGGAGCATCCCATTGCTGCTGGCATAAAAGCAGATGTTCACCACCTCCTGGCATAGGTGGGACAATCCCATACCTCCCTGCTTGTTGATGCAGAACATTGCCACCAGATTGTTGGTCTGGATCAGTAGCACTTGGTGCTGTAGGTGGTGGTGAAAGGCCCGGAAGGCTAAAGCTACAGCTCAGAACTCCAGGAGGTTGATCAGCTGGAGGGTCTCTGTCCACAATCACTGCCCTGAGTGCAGAGGTTGTCGCAATGGGCTCCCCAGCCCAGCTTGAAGGCATCGGTGGTGAGGATCCTCTGGCCAGCTTAGAAAGGTATCCCGGCATGTAGATGCTGGAGGTGTTGCCACCAGCCAAGAGAGATGGCCAGAGGGTGGGTCTATTAAAAATTAGCAACAGGAGTTTGCTTGACAGCTTCACATTCCTCCTGTGACAGACATCCTGGGGCGCGATCCAGGGGAATCGAAAATGCAATCGACAGATGGAGAAGTAGTGGGAACAAAGGTTGCATGGACCACCTGAGGGTTATCAGTATCAGCGACATTCTGTTGCTCTGGACCTTGAAGAGGGTCTTGGCGACCAGTGGTGTTGGCGGGAAAGCATAGAGGAGGCCTTGCATCCATGGAATGAGGAACGCATCTGCAGCCACCTGGGACGGGTGCGACTGGCAAACAGGTCCACTAGGGGTATTCCCCAGAGTTGGAAAAGCCGGGAGGCCACTCTGGGATCCATGTACTACTCGTGCAGCTGGAGGACTCTGCTCGGCTTGTTCCCCAGGACATTTTGCTGTCCTGGTAGGTAGATAGCCTGCAGGAGTATCCCATTGCATGTAGCATATAAGCAGAGAGCCACCGCCTCCTGGCATAGGGAGTACGACTCCGTTTCCCCCTGCTTTTTCACGTAGAACACTGCGACTTGGTTGTCGGTCTGGACCAGCACTGACTGGGGTTGCAGCTGGTGGCGGAAGGCTCGGAGGGCCAGGAATATCACCTGGCGCTCCAGAAGGTTGATTTACAACTGGCATTCCGCCTGGGACCAACTGCCCAATGAATTCCCCAACCCAGCAGGGAAGCCATAGTTAGGACTCTCTTGGAGGGATGGGTGCCTGGAAGGTCATCTTGGCCTGAAGGTGCCGGGGAAGCTGCCACTAGTTGAGGGAGTCCGCCAGGTGGCAGGTCATTCTTATCCTGTCTTGGAGCCTGCCTGTGGCCTGTGTCCACTGGGAGCAAAGGCACCACTGAGTCTCCCTCATGTGCAGGCGGGCGTATGGGAACGTGGACCGTGGAGACTACATGGCCCAGCAGGTGGAGGAGAAGGTGGGCGGGCAGCAACTGACAGTGCTGCACCTCTGCGGCTTGTGCCCTGGGACATACTGACCTCTCCAGAGGGAGAATGCTTTGGCTTGAAGGGTGTCTAGCTGAGCCCCTAATGAACTTCCACGCACTGAGCCGGGGAGAAGTGGGACTTGGGGTCATTGATGATGAACCCAAGATGCTGCAGGGTGTGGATGGTGGTCTCAGTAGCATGGTGCGCATCTGCAGCTGTGCCTCCCCTTATGATCCAGTCATCCAGGAAGGGAAAGACGAAGCCCCCTTGGAAACGAAGGGGGCTACAACCACCGCTAAGCACTTGGTGAAGATCCTTGGCGATGAAGTCAGCCCGAAGTGCAGTACCCTGTAATGGTAGTGACCTCCTCCCACCATAAAGCGTAGTTACTCACCTGTAACAGGTGTTCTCCAGGAGCAGCAGGAATCAGTCCTCACATATGGGTGACGTCGGCGCCGACGGAGCCCTCGCGGAGCAATTTTCCCCAGCTTTCAAAGAAAGCCTTTGGGAATTGCAGCGCGCATGCGCGGTCGCCTTCCCGCCCAAGGGTGCCATCTTAGCCAGTCAGATGACATAGCTAAAAAAGACAGCATAAAAATTTGCAAAAAAACTTAAGCAGATGATTGCAACTCCAAGGGGAGGAGGGAGGGTTGTGAGGACTGATTCCTGCTGCTCCTGGAGAACACCTGTTACAGGTGAGTAACTACGCTTTCTCCAGGACCAAGCAGGAAGTCAGTCCTCACATATGGGACTCCCAAGCTTAAGGCTACCGGAGACCCTAAGCACAAAAATGAGCTCCCTCAAGCTCAGCAGCACAGAAGGAAGGAATCTTCGCTGAATTATTACCCACCGGTAGCCCACATCCGGGATGGAGGGTAGGAGTTGCTCAAACCTCAAAGAGATTACGGAGGACTGCCTGTCCGAAAGCACTGTCCCTGCGGGACTCCCTCTCGAGACAGTAATGGACCGCAAAAGTCTGGCTCGAAGACCAAGTAGTGGCCCGGCAGATGTCTGCCAGCGGAACAGAGCGGAGGTAAGCCACTGACGTAGCCTTTGCCCGAACACAATGAGCCGTGACTCGACCTTCTAACGAGAGTCCGGCTGCCCCATAAGCCCAAGCGATACAGTCCGCAACCCAGATGGACAGAGTACGCTTGGAGACCGGGAGCCCCAATTTATTGGGGTCAAAAGACACAAAAAGCTGAGCAGCTTTACGGTGCTCCCGCGTACGGTCAAGGTAGAAGTTCAATGCCCTTCTACAGTCCAGGGTATGCAGGACCATTTCAGCTCGGCTGGAGTGTGGCCTGGGAAAGAAGGTCGGAAGTACCACCTCCTGATTGATGTGAAAAGGGGAGACCACTTTTGGAAGAAATTTTGGGTGAGTCCGTAGGACTACCCTATTTTTGTAGAACCGAGTGTAAGGGGGATCAGACACGAGGGCCTGCAATTCACTTACGCGCCTAGCGGAAGTGAGGGCTATCAAGAACAATGTTTTCCAAGAAAGAAAACGGAGAGAACAGGTAGCCATAGGTTCAAAAGGCGGGCAGGTGATCCGCTGTAAAACCACATTCAGATCCCAGTCAGGCGCTGGCGGGCGCAGAGGTGGTTTGAGTAGAAGGAGACCTCGGAGAAACCTCGCTACGAGAGGGTCGCTGGAAAGAGGCCTGCCGTCCACCTGTACATGATGTGCTGAAAGAGCACTGAGGTGAACTTTGACGGAGTTGGACTTAAGTCCCAGATTAGAGAGGTGGAGCAAGTACTACAAGATCACCGACACAGAGCAGGAGAAGGGATCCTGAGACTGCTGGGTACACCAAACGGAAAAGCGACGCCATTTAAGGGCGTAGCATTTGCGGGTAGAAGGTCGCCGAGAAGCTAGGACGACGTCTTCCACCTCTGCCGGCAGGAGAAGGGGAGCAAGGACTACCCTCTCAGCAGCCAGGCCATTAGATTGAGAGATCTGAGGTTGGGGTGTAGCAGAGACCCCTGATCCTGAGTGAGGAGATCCGGTTGAAACCCCAGAGGGAATGGATCCTCTACCGCTAATTGCAGCAGGAGTGGAAACCACGGCTGTCTGGACCAGCGAGGGGCCACCAGGATCATGGAAGCTTTGTCTCGGAGAACCTTGAAAAGAGTTCGAGAGACTAGCGGGATGGGAGGAAAAGCATACAGAAGGCTCTCCGACCATGAGAGTAGAAAAGCGTCTGCCGCAACTCGAAGGGGATGTGGCTGACGAGAGCAGAAGCGAGGAAGTTGCCGGTTGTGAGGACTGGCAAAGAGATCCATCGTGGGGAGGCCCCACTTTAGAAAGAGCTTCTGAACTACCAAGGGATCCAGGCGCCACTCGTGCGGCTGGAGGATCCTGCTGAGTTTGTCCGCCAGGCAATTTTCTTGGCCTGGGAGATAAACTGCCTTGAGAAGAACGCCGTGACTGACGGCCCAAGAGCAGAGCTTCTGTGCTTCTCGACAGAGAAGGAAGGAGCCCGTGCCCCCCTGTTTGTTCACGTAGAACATGGCAACTTGATTGTCCGTCTGGACAAGGACGGACTGGTGAGAGGTCAGGTGGGAGAAAGCCTTGAGAGCCAGGCGGATCGCTCTGAGCTCCAGGAAGTTGATCTGCTGAGCAGACTCCCACGTGGTCCAGAGGCCCTGAGTACGTGCCCCTTGACAATGTGCTCCCCAACCCAGGAGGGACGCATCCGTCGTCAGCACCTGGTCCGGCTGAGGTGACTGGAAAGGCATGCCGAGTACCAGGTTCGGCCGATGAAGCCACCACCGGAGAGACGAGGCCAGCGGCTCGGAGACGCGCACTAGGTCTGCTAGGCCGCCTGTGGCTTGTTGCCACTGCTTGCGAAGACACCATTGAGCAGGCCGCATATTCAGGCGGGCATTGGGGGTCACATGGACGGTGGAAGCCATATGGCCGAGCAGTCTCAGGAAGCGCCTGGCGGAGACCAGGGACTGGCTGCGAAAACGGCCGGCTAGGTCCATGAGCCGTTGAGCCCTGTCGAGAGGCAGGAAAGCTCGCGCCTGAGGAGTGTGCAGTCTTGCGCCGATGAACTCGAGATCCTGTGAGGGGAGCAAAGTGGACTTTGCGAAGTTTATGACAAAGCCCAAGTACTGCAGAAGAGTCACCGTGCGGTGTGTGGCGTTGGTGACCTCCGGAGCGGACGCTGCTCTGATGAGCCAGTCGTCGAGGTACGGAAAGACATAGAGGCCGTGAAGCCGGAGATGGGCCGCCACCACCGCGAGACATTTTGTGAAGACTCGCGGTGCGGAGGACAGGCCAAAGGGCAGTACTCTGTACTGGTAATGATTTCCTGCCACCACAAACCTTAGGTATTGGCGGTGGCTTGGGTGGATGAGGATGTGCGTGTAGGCATCCTTTAGATCCAAGGAGCATAGCCAATCTCCCTGCTGGAGGTAGGGCAGAAGGATTCCAAGGGTTAGCATTTTGAACTTTTCCCGCACGAGGAACTTGTTGAGGTTGCGCAAGTCCAGGATGGGTCTGAGGCCTCCTGTCCTTTTTGGTACTAGAAAATACCGGGAATAAAAGCCTTGACCTCTCAGGTGGTGGGGCACCGGTTCCACAGCCTGTTCCTGTAGAAGACTTGCTAACTCCTGAAGGAGTAAGTCCCTGTGCAGAGGGAGTCGTGGAGGTTCTCCCGGGAAATAGGAGGGAGGGACCTGGTGGAAGTGGAGAAGATAGCCTTCTCGCACGACTTGAAGCACCCAGGCATCCGAAGTGATGTTGGACCACCTGTGGGCGAAGTGAACCAGCCGGCCTCCGGTGCTGGGAGGAGCCAGCGGAGGGGGAGAGGCTATGCTTAAGGAGTCAAAAGCCCCCACCCTGCTGAGCAGGGGCTGGTGGTGCAGGCTTGGGGGCTTGCTGCCTACGGGACCCGTTACCCCGTCCCTTGGCCTGCTGGCCCTGTTGGGGAGCCACGGGGGCCTGATATTGGGGGTAGTGTTTATAGGCAGCCGCCTTTCTCGGGTAAAAGGACTTCTTTCCCGAGCCCTTCTTTTTCTGGGAAGGGGCGGAGGTCTTCCTAGAAAGCCTAGTCCTGGTGAGAGTCTCTGTCTCTAGTTGTGCAGCCTTCTCGTCCATAGGTTTGCCAAAGAGGTTATCACCTCGGCAGGGGACATCGACCAACTTGTCCTGCACCCAGGGCTCAAGGTCAGACGACTGAAGCCAAGCCTGTCGGCGGGCACCGATGCCGGCTGCGGCCACTCGAGCCGATGCTTCAAAGCCATCATAGGCTGCTCGGGATATGAATTTTGAGCATTCCCGAATGCCAGAGGACAAGGCTAGGAACCTCCGCAAAGGTTCCTCGGACAATCCAGCGGAGAACCCGGCTAGCTCCTTAGCCAGGTCTCGGAGATACATGCCCATGTATAGCTGGTAGGTCTGGACACGACATGCAAGCATAGAGCCCTGGAAACACTTCTTACCAAGGCCATCCAGGTTACGGGCCTCCCTGCCAGGAGGCACCGAGGAGTGCATCTTCTGGCTCTTAAGACGATGCATGGCCGATTCCACTACCATGGAATGGTGTGGCAGCTGTGCTTTTTGGAAGCCAGGGCTCTTGCGGACTCGATAGATAGAATCGACCCGCTTGCTCAGGACCGGCGAGGAGGCCGGACTCTCCCACATGCGGAAGAGTAGTCGTTCCAGCATGGGAGGAACCGGTACAGTAAAGTGTTCCCTGGCGGGAGAGTCATACTGGAGGGCGTCGAGCTCTTCGGCTCGAGGCTCCTCCTCGGGAACCGCAGGGAAGGCCAAAGCCTTGGCCATATCCCTGACGAAGTCCGAGAACCGGGCATCCTCCGGGGGGGACTGCTTCCGAGGTTCGGACTCAGGTGAGTCCGAGGGGACACACCGAGTCCGAAAAGAATCAGGTGACTCTTCCTCTTCAGACTCCCAGACCGACTCCGACGAGGAATCGGTGGGGTCGGCCCGGGCAGGCCGCGGCGCCGGCCGCCCCGACGCCGAGGGAGTCGGCGTCGGCGACCTCGGTCCCGAACGGGAGGCCGAGGGTGACCTCGACCGAGGATCGACTCGAGTTCGCATGGACTCGAGGATCGGCTCGGTCTCCGGGGTCGACTTAGACGTCGACGTCCCGGCGGTCGGGGCAGCGGCGCTAGCGAGGCTAGCGAGCAGTGCCCGCTGCTGGTCCATGAAGGCAGACAGTTTGCTCTCCAAGGCCGTCAACCTGAGTCCGACCTCAGGTGACCCAGCAGCCCCCGACTCGGGCCCCGACGGCGTCGGGCCCGACGTCGGCGGTCTCGGAGGCGAGTCCAGAAGGACCACAGGACTTACCCGAGCAGGCAGCTCCGACTCCATGCGAGGTCGCTTCGAGAGGTGCTCCTTCTCCATGGACCCGGGACGGCTATCGGGGCTATGCGACCTGGCCCTCGCGGAGCCAGGAGCGTCCACCGACGCCGCCCTCGCGGGTTTCACCTTCCGTCGATGGTCCCCGGAGGGAGAACCCCTGTCGGAGGAACTCCGGCGACGGTCCGAACTGGAACCCCTGGACGCCGAGGCCTCCAACGAGGTCCGGGAACGGCTGGGGTCAGCGAAGATCCTATCCCGCTGATGCCGCCGACTTCTCATCGCTTTGGAGGACATTTTGCCACAGGCCCCACAGATCATTTCGTCATGATCCAGGCCCAGGCAGCGGAGGCAATTATCGTGTGTGTCAGTTAGTGACATATTTCGGTCACACTGACCACACCGCTTGAAACCACTGGCAGCCATCGGGGGAAAAAGGGCCCCTGTGAGGTCAAAGGACCGGGCTGCCAGTGAAAAAACCGAAAACGAAACTGACTAAATCAGAAAAACCGAAAAGAAGAAGAAGAAGGACTCGTGACCGGCGTCGCGAGTCCGGGCGGGAAAAAGACCGGCGTCGAACCGAAGGAAAAAAGAGAAAATTACGAATAAAATCAACTTTTTCGCGGGGACAAGACGGGTACGTCTGTAGGGCTCCGCGGAAAAAAAGAAGACTGGCTAAGATGGCACCCTTGGGCGGGAAGGCGACCGCGCATGCGCGCTGCAATTCCCAAAGGCTTTCTTTGAAAGCTGGGGAAAATTGCTCCGCGAGGGCTCCGTCGGCGCCGACGTCACCCATATGTGATGACTGACTTCCTGCTTGGTCCTGGAGAAACCGGAGGTATTTTCGGTGGCTGGGATAGATCAGGATGTGTGTATAAGCATCCTTCAGGTCTAAAGAGCATAGCTAGTCTCCACCGGAGGAATGGCAGTAGAGTTCCAAGGGAGAGCATCTTGAACTTCTTCACCAGGAATCTGTTCAGGTCCCGCAGGTCTAGGATGGGCCTGAGGCCCCCCGTTCATTTGGGAATGAGGAACTAGCTAGAATAGAAACCTTTGCCCAAGAGGTGTTTGGGCACTGGCTCTACTGCCTTGACCTTGAGGCGGCCTGTGAGCTCTGTGAGGAGCAGAGCCTGGTAAAGGAGAGGCCTGACAGGTTCTCCTGGAAAGTAAGAGGTGGCATCTGTTGCATGTGGAGGAGGTAACCCTCCATGATAACTTGCTGTACCCAGGAATCGGTGGTGATGGAGGACAACCTGTGGGCAAAAAGAGCCAGACATCCCCTTGTGGGCTGTAAGGGACCTCCTGGGGGGGGGGGGGGGAGAAGGTCATGCCCAAGGAGTCAAAAGCTCCCTTCCAGGCTAGGCCAGGGCCAAGGCCAGTGCCAGGGTCTTGGGGGTCTTTTGCTTGCGGGGGCCATGCCCTTGCCCCTTGTGCTGCTGACCTTGCTGCAAAGCAGAGAAGGCTTGGAACTATGGGCAACTGCCAAAACCCTCCTCCTTCCCCGGGCCCTTCTTACAGGGATGCACCGGGGACTTTTTAGAGAGTCTGGTCCTTGTCAGGAACTCTGTCTCTATTTCAGCAGCTTTGTCTACCATGGGTTTCCCCGAAGAGATTCTCTGCGACATAGGGGACATTGATGAGTTTGTCCTGAACCTACTGCTCAAGGTCAGAGGACTGCAGCCAGGCCTGAAGTCGGGCCCCGATGCCTGCAGCAGTTACTCTGGCTGAGGACTCAAAGCCATCATATGCTGCTTGAGATAAGAACTTCGAGCACTCCTTGATCTCCAAGGCTAGTAACTTGAACCGCTGGAGAGGTTCCCTGTCAAGGCCTACCGAGAAACCAGAGAGCTCCCTTGCCAACTCCTTGAGATACATGCCAATGTATAATTGGTAGGATTGGACTCGGCACACAAGCATCGACCCCTGAAAGGCCTTTTGGCCGAGGGCATTGAGAGTCCGAGCCTCCCTACTGGAGGGCACTGAGGAATGGGTCTTTTGGCTTTTGAGTCTGCGCATGGAGCTCATCCTCTGCTGATGTGTCTTTCGAAGCCAGTGGTGCTCGAGGATTAGCTGGACTTCCAGGGAAGCCCTCAATGTCGAGGGTCCGGTCATTGGGCGGATGAACCGGAGGAAAAGGACATGAACACCTATTGCTGGGCCACGAGAGCAGAGATACTGCGCTCCAAGGCCGCCATCCTGGTCTCCATGCCAGTTGGCTCCGCAGCCTTCGACGTGGGAACCGAGGGCTTCGGGCCCAGCATCTGTTCTGTCGAGGGGAAGTCCTCGACAAGGATGGCCTTGGGTGTCCGAGGCTGGTCACTGGCTGCTGACGGCTCCTTCCAGGGCAGCTTGTGAGACCGCTGCTGCTCTGACCCCTCGGACTCACGCCTGGGGCTGCAGGACCTGGAATGGGAATTCCTCAATTTACCAGACCCATTCATCGGGGAGTCTTCGAAGGTTTTGACTTCTTGCGTTCCATCTCAGGGGATTTTCCCTCAGAGGAGCTGGCGGCCGCGGGATGACACATGCTAAAAGAGAACATCTAAGATGCATTGCAGGCTTCTTTGGGCATGTATTTGGGTGCCTCCTGAGGCTGTCTCCTGGGCCCCTCATTGCGGTCTTTTTTCCCTTTGATGGGACTTGTTCTAATGTTTGGTTCTCTCTTTTCTGTACTGTCCATACACTGCGGGGGGGGGGGGGGGGGGTCGTATTTTCATGGATGCTTTTTCAGGTCATTTCCTGTCTTCCTGAATAATAGGAGCTTATCTTCTGAAGTACCCTCCGTGTTTACTTGCCTCTCTGCAGATGGGTCTACTAAATGTACATTACCTAAAGTCAAATGCCAGATGATTCCTGATTTAGTGCAGCTTTATAAGCTTGATTTTTGGGGGTTGACTTAATCATAGCTTAAGAGGCAGACTACCATTATCTGATTCAGGCCTCTCCTGACCATTTTATGACCTTTATATTCATTGCTACTGGGATTATGGTGGCAGTATGGTGCATCCTGCCTCTAATGACCTTTAGCCGAGGAAACTCTCTTAGCTCTCTTGTTTTCTCAGATGCCATGTTTGTTCAATTCCCAGACATGGCCTTGTTGAACTTTTGTTAAATTATCACCCTCCGTACCTCCATCTCAGAGTTCTTTGGAAGAGCTCTTATCTTTACTGGATGGGTTTTCTCTCTATTCTGGAAATTTGCTACTCTTGGGGAACTTGGAACAGCCATGCGGATGCCCCTTTGATCAAGGGGTGAGGCAGATTTTCTTGCCTTGCTGGCAGATCTTGATTTTTCAGTCCTTTCTACTGCACCGACTTACATCGGAGTTAAGTCTGCTTCCGGAGTAGCGGCTCTCTTTCTATCCCTGTAACCAGCTGTTCTCTTTCTTTATCAAATCTTTTCTTAAGAGTACTGTGGTTTCAAACATCTGCCAAGCTGCTGCCCACTGGTGCTGGCTAGGAGGACCCATCAGAATCTTTCCTCCTTGAAGGTTAAAAGTGGATGCAGGCCTGCCAGTTGGCTCCTCTTAGTTCTAGCTCCTCTTCACTGGAAGAGAAAATTGAGTATTTGGCTACTGGGTTAGAGTGCACCTTGGATTTTGCTGAGCCCTGGTGCAGTATTTCTTTTAGGCAAAAACCCTACTATCCTTGCTACAAAGTGAGTTGAGGTCTTTTAAGTGGCTGAGCATCATTGGCATCTTGAGCAGGCTTATGCCTCTTTCCAGGTCTGTCGTCATCTTCAGACTGACTACAAATACAGGATCAGAGCTGCCAAGAATGCATATAACTCACATCTCGAAGCACATCGCACCTCAGTGACAGAAACCATGAGGCGTTATCACACAGACATACTAAAAAGATCTCTGAACAAACCACACGACCTGTTTGCTCTCGTCAAGCGTTTGACAAAGGAACCTGACTCAGAGCAAATAAGCGATATCCACCCTCAAACATTCGCCGACTATCTGCAATCCAAACTCTGCAAGATCAATAACAACTCATCACCTAGCACTATCCCTGAACCATACGACCAAACACCACTCACCATCTTCTCAATACCATCCAAACAATGCATTGAGGACACCATTGTTGGCATCAACATGACTACTGCCCAAACTGATCCATGCCCAGCGCTCTGGATTAAAGAACTTCGGACCGACTTCAGTCCCTTCATATCTAGACTCATGGAACAATCTTTCACTACAGGAGCTTTCCCAAGTATCCTCAAGCGCACATCTATAAGACCCTTACTAAAAAACAACAAGCTCAACCCTCAGAAGCCTGAATCATATAGACCGATATAAAGTATACCGTTTCTGGCAAAAATAATGGAAAAGGAAGTTCAAAGACAAATCCAAGATCATGTTGATACCAACGCACCACTGGACCCATGTCAGCATGGTTTTAGAGAAGCCCATGGTGTTGAAACACTTCTCACCACACTCTTCAGTAGCATAATAACAGGCATTGACAACATCCGCCAAGGGTTCGTCCTTGTCTTCCTAGACATTGCAGCAGCGTTTGACTCCGTTAGCCATGAGTGCCTCCTTGAACGACTCAAGGAGAAGGGAATCACCGATAAAACACTTGAGTGGTGTATGTCCTACCTTTCTGATAGATGGCAGCAGGTACGATCCAGCGATACATCATCTGATCCATTCCACCAAAAGCAAGGTGTTCCACAAGGGTCCTCCCTCTCCGCCCTGATGTTCAATATATACATGCAGCCTATCTGCAACCTAATCCGGTCCTTCAGTGTTAACTGCCTTATTTACGCTGATGACGTGCTGTTATACATGCCTTTTGCAACAGAGAAACCCAACCTCACACCTATAACAAACTGCATAAATGAAGTTTCTAACTGGCTGCAATCCCAAAACCTTAGGATCCAACACAAGAAAACAGAGGTTTTATTTATTACAAGGAATCAAAACTTCACTGCTCCATCTTTCATAAAAGTGAAGGATGCAGATCTCCAGACCAAGCCCACTATCAGATACCTTGGCGTGACCTTAGACCAGCACTTGGATATGAAGGCGCACATAGGAAACATTGTAAGAGCGGTATACCATAAAATCCGATCCCTTAGACATCTAAGATCCCTGCTTGCACCTGATGATTTCAGAACCATCTATCAGGCACTAATCATACCGCATTTTGATTATGCAAATTCAATCCTGCAAGGTCTCCCTCAAGCCACCTTAAATCCACTTCAACTTGCAATGAATGCCGCAGCAAGAGTTCTACATGGCGCTTCTAGGAAAGACCATGTCACACCCATTCTAAAACATCTCCACTGGCTCCCGATACAAGGTAGAATCACTTACAAGACCTTACTACTTACCTTCAAGGTTATTAAAGGGCTTTCGTCGGCATCATTGACTGAACTAATCCAGACAACTCCTCTCAATAGGGACAGAAGGTCAGTAACACTTAACACCCTGGTAGTCCCAAAATTAATAACACAATGCACCAAGGCAACAGTAGGCAGGGCCTACAATTTCTGCGCACCAAGGTACTGGAACAGCCTCCCTCACGGCATCCGATCAATCCAGGACTTATTTCAGTTCAGAAAGGCCTTAAAACTTCACCTCTTCCTCCAGTTTTACCCAGAAGCCAATGTGGACGCTGCACCATCCTCACAAGCCTCTCAGAACCCCCTTGACTGAAGTCAAAAGAGTTCCCAATTATGTCTTAAATTGTAAATAGTTACCCTGTTATCCAAGTTGCATTACCTGTTCAACTGTAAACACAAAGTACCATCGGAAATGTGTATTTTATTGTTCATTGTAAACCGCACTGATGCTGAATAGCGCGGTATAAAAGAGACTCTAATAAAATAAAGAAGAAATAAATAAATAAGAAACAATTTGGAGGTCATTTCGGAAGCTCTATTCATGTTTTGGACATCCAAAAATGGGCATAGAGATGTTCAAAGCACAGAGACCTCTCATAGCCATTTTAGAAGCCAGATCTGGGGATGTTCCAAGCGTGAGGACATCCAAGTCTGAATGGAGTCATGGTGGAGGCGTGGTTGGGGGATTCCCAGGAATTTGGATGTCCTTGCTCAATTTCAGAAACATCACAGATGTCCGGCATAACAGCTCCAGGAAGGCATCTGAAAGTGCTTGTTTTGGCTGAAAAACATCCAGAGGGTGTAGAGAAGAAAGCACTCTATCATACCCAGTACTCAGCACAATGCCAACAGCAGCAGTAGGATTTGAACCTGGATGCCCTGCTCCTAGCCTACTACTCTAACCATTGGGCTATCTTCGACATCTAAGTCCTGAAATAAGGTTCTTGGGATGTCTATGTAGATGACCCCACAAACATCCATATCAGGCACGTCCATGTTTGTGAAAACGTGACTGCACCTGGACACGTCCATGTTTGTGAAATCATGACTGCACCTGGAGTGGAGGAGTGGCCTAGTGGTTGGGGCAAGGTACTTCAGGCCGGAAGGTCGGGGGTTCAAATCCCACTAGAGGACAGCAACCTTGGGCCGGAAGGACTGAGGTTTCTAGTCCCACAGGTGCTCCTTGTGGTCTTAGGTAAGCCACTTAACTATTTTACAGGGAACATGGGCTATAGAGGGTTATCTCCAAGTTATAATGCCCTGTTCAATGTAATTTCGGTTTGTTCAATGTAAACCGCACTGATGCAGAATAGCGCGGTATATAAGAGAATGTAAATAAATAAATAAAATAAATAAAATGCCTACTTGTTTTTCAGATGTTCTGGCTTAGTTGTCCCAGTTTGCATTTGGATATCCCTTCTAAAATTATCCTCTTTATGTCACAATTGATTCTGGCTCATGAGAGAACTTCCCTCATCAGCTGTTTAGTATGGTTCAGACTTTCTGTTCATCTCCTGGTGCTATTTTCCAGGGGTTTATTGATCTGGATATTTATGCCAAGTATCTCTAGAATCAAATTACTGTCTTTTCTGCCCTCTCTAGTCCTCAATCCTCTCTTCCAGTGTCTGCATTTGAGGTTCAGAGCTCCTCTGGTCAGCTTACTGGATCTTCTAGGGAGACTCTTTAATGAACATGGAATAGGTTCTGAACCCAAGAACGCAGCCTTTGAATTCTGCCATCTGCCAGGAATACTTTGTCCTTTGGAATACTGCAGGGACTGAGAAGGGATCACCTTGCTTTTGGCAAAATTGCTCACCCAGCTCCACTCCTATGTAAAATTGAGTGCACAGATCTCACGAAGAACCTCAAAAATGCACTGGTTCAAGGTGACACAGGGCCATTTCTGTTAACATGGTGCAAGCCTCTACCCACTTCCTGCACCAGAACATGGGCCTCCCAAAATCTTCAGTGTGGCCCAAGTACCCGTGATACCCTCAGAACTGACATCTTTACCAGCTCATTGACTACCCTGAAAGGACTGGCTACACAAGAACAACCCAGAATGCTGAAAAGATCCTGGCTTGTTTCGATGAAACCTCGGTTGTCGTGAAACATCCTCTTGACGAGTGAAAATGACCAGACTCTCAAGGTCTATCCTCAATGAGCCTTGGGACTTTGGACTCACTTAAGTCCTTTCTTGATTCCTTTAAGTTTTCACCAAAAGAAAGCATTCCCTTAAAAGGAAGCTTACTCAATCATTGTCATATTTTTTTGCTGCCACCTGCATCAGGAGATACAATGTATCAGCTAAAACGCCAAGCCCAAGTCCAAACGCACTGTCTGAAGATTCTGGGAAGGAACTCTTAGATAGGTGTTGCATCCACCACAGATAGGCACAAAGCCCCCAAAAAAAGCTGCCTGCAAGGCCAAAACAGAAACCAGAGACTGCTTTAAGAATACCTTCAATGATCTTAAGAATCCATCAGTACCATTCCTCCCTAGCTAAGGCACCCACAGTCTATCCTTTTCCTCTATTGGCACAGGATAAAGCCTGGCCATGAACCTTCCAACTTTTAGACCGGCATCTGGGGTAGCACACTTGGTTTCAATCATGGTGAGATTTTATTTATTGATAACCTCCATTCCTGGAGTCCTTGATACACCAGCAGATATAGAGACAGAGAAAGAACAGGAAACTTTCAGTGACATCATCACTGCTACTTAGGCTGATGGAGCTAGAGTTACACTTCAGTATTCATACCCAAGCAAATGGTCAAGCACCTGACTGCACACCACCTCATTAAGGATAAGGAGTAGGAGTAAGGAAAACAGAGAACATGTAGATGTACAGAACAGTCATCGGAAAGAATCTCTCCCAAGAAGGACCTCGAAGATTGTTGGCTATACAAGGACAAATGGAACTATTGTTAGACTGAACTCTTTCCAAGCAGACATGGAAGGATATAGATTTTACAAGGCTCTTTGGACAGAATAGCTGATAGAAACGTCCTTCAAGATGGTCATAAGCTATGCAAGGCCAATCACAGAAAGAGTAAATTAGACTTACCTGCTAATTGTTGTTCCTTAAGGAACTCTAGTCCAGTCCCAGAACCATAGAGTTTAGAATCTCCTCCAGCAGCTTTGGAGACTGAAACACGTCATCGCTTTGATGACCTCTGCCTAAGTAGTCCAGGACCGCCCCTTCCTCTCCAGTACCTATTGACAAAGCAGACTCAGCAGAGCAACAAATAAAGTAGTCAAACAAGTAATCAAATAGATATTCTAACAACTAACTTCCTAGGCGTGTGCCTTGTGTCCTTTTATTTTTATAAGTTTATGTGTGTATATATATATATATATTTTTTTTTTTTTTAAACTGTGGGAAAGCGCACCTCTAAGGCTTGAACCGAATCTCGAGAAACACGCTTTCCAAAAAAACCTGCCCTAGCGGACTAGCTGACTAAATACTGCTCCAAAAAGATTCCATTTGTTCTGCTCCCTTGCGCAACCCCTTCGCCAAAATCATCACTGCACGCACCAAACTTCAGGCTGGCAACGTCAAGACCCCGGGTGGGCTCCGGGACTGGACTAGAGTTCCTTAAGGAACAACAATTAGCAGGTAAGTCTAATTTACTCTTCCTCTTCGTCCCTCTAGTCCAGTCCCGGAACCACAGAGGATGTAACAAAACAGTAAACATCAACAGGAGGGCCCTGCTAGCCCAGCCTGAAGCACCACAGACCCAAAACGCACATCATCCACTGCTTGCACATCAAGTCTATAGTGCCTAGCAAAGGAGTGCAACGATGACCAAGTAGCTGCCCTACAAATGTATACGGTGGGCACCAGGCTAAACTCCGCCCAAGACGCCACTTGAGTCCTAGTCGAATGAGCCCGGAGACCGTCTGGGACCACTCTACCTCTCAAAATGTACACAGACGCAATAGCCTCCTTCAACCATCTGGATATAGACGACTTTGCCGCCGCCTCCCCCTTCCGCGGGCCCCCAAACGTCACGAACAACCTGTCCGACTTATGGAAGGACGCTGTCCTGCGGAGGTACCGCCGAAGCGCGCGACGCACGTCGAGAAGACGCAACCTGTTGTCCGACCCTACACTCTGGTCTCCCAAAAACACCAGCAGAGTCACCACCTGGTTAACATGAAACACCGAGACCACCTTGGGTAAGAATGCTGGCACTGTACGCAAAACCACCTTATGATCGAAGGAGGAAAGATACGGCTCCTTACAGGACAACGCTTGCAACTCCGAAATCCTACGAGCGGAACAAATCACTACAAGAAACACCGTCTTCAAAGTCAGATCCTTTACTGAAGCCTTAGTCAACGGCTCAAACGGCTGCTTCACCAAGGCCTCCAACACCAAATTCAGGTCCCACGCAGGCAACGAACATCTACGCGGAGGCCGCATGAGTAACACGGCTCACAAAAATCTCCGGATGTCACCATGCGCCCCCAACAACTGACCCTGAACCCTGCCCCTGAAGCAAGAAAGCGCTGCCAACTGTACTCGCAAAGAACTTGCCGCAAGACCCTTCTCTACACCACCTTGCAAAAAGGACAGGATCTGTGGTACCGACGCGCCTAATGGTCGCAGATTTCTCTCCGCACACCAGCCTTCAAAGATGCGCCAAACCCGAACATACGCAAGCGAGGTAGAACGTCTCCGCGCCCTCAACAAAGTAGAAATGACCGCCGAGGAATAACCCTTAGCCTTCATTCTCGCCCTCTCAATAGCCATGCCGTAAGCGAGAATCGAGCCACCTGAGGCATCCGTAAAGGCCCCTGCATCAACAAATCCTCCCGTTGCGGAAGCTTCCAAAGGTCGTCCACCAGGAGTCTCACCAAATCCGCATACCAAGGTCTTCTGGGCCAATCGAGCGCTATCAGGATCACTCATCCTTGGTGCCTCTCTATGCGCTGTACCACCCGACCTATGAGAGTCCAATGTGGAAAGATATAAAGCAGGCCCTCCACGGGCCACCTTTGTGCCAACGCATCGAGCCCCTCGGACATTCGTTCCTTCCTTCTGCTGTAAAATCTCACCGCCTTCGCCGACTCGAAGGTTGCCATTAGATCCATGAGTGGAGGACCCCAACGTCCTACGAGGACAGCAAACACCTCCGGGTGAAGAACCCACTCCCCCGGGTCCACCCTGCGACGGCTTTGACATTGTCCACTCCGGCCACATGCTGCGCCGACAGTCCCGTCAGATGCTGCTCGGCCCAGTCTAACAGCTGACTCGCTTCTTCCTCCAGAGCCGCGCTTCCTGTGCCGCCTTGTTGATTGATATAAGCCACTGTGGTCGCATTGTCGGACAGTACCCTGACCGCCGCCCCTCGCAACCATGGTAGAAATTCCCACAAGGCCAAATACACTGCTCTCCTCTCCAGTCTGTTAATGGACCAAGTCATCTCCTCCCACGACCACTGTCCCTGGGCCAATCGTCCCTCGCAATGCGCTCCCCATCCCACCAGACTTGCGTCCGACGTCAAAAGTCTCCAGGAGGGAGGCTCCAGAGGCACGCCGGCCTCTAAACTGTCTCTCCGTAACCACCACCGAAGCGCCGTCTGCACCTCCGGCGGACAGACTAGGCGACGAGACAATGCATCCGACTGATGAGACCATCGGCGGAGGAGAGCTCTCTGCAACGGTCGCATGTGCGCTCTGGCCCATGGCAATGCCGCCATCGTTCCGAGCAGCTGAAGGTACTGCCACGCCGTTGGGGCCTGTCGCGCCAGAAATCTCACCACTAAGTTCCTCAACGCTTGAGCTCGGTGATCCGGGAGAAAAACCACGCCCCGTTTGGTCTCGAAGCGCGCCCCCAAATACTCCAGAGACTGAGAGGGAACCAGGCTGCTCTTCGCATGATTTACCACCCAGCCCAGGCTTTCCAGAACCTGCACTACCCGAGCGGTGGCCCTGACACTCTCCTCCCTTGGACTTCGCTCGAATCAACCAATCGTCCAAATACGGGTGCACGAGCACTCCTTCCTTCCGAAGCGCCGCCGCCACCACCACCATGATCTTGGTGAACACTCGAGGCACCGTCGCTAGCCCAAAGGGCATCGCCTGAAACTGGAAATGACCCATGGGAAGCGCAAATCGTAGGAACTTTTGATGCTCTTGTCGAATCGGGATATGAAGATAAGCTTCCGTGAGGTCCAAAGACGTCAGGAACTCCCCCCTCCCTGACTGCCGCAATCACGGAACGCAACGTCTCCATGCGGAAATGAGTCACCCAGAGACAACGGTTTACCCGCTTTAAATCCAGGATCGGTTGATACGTTCCCTCCTTCTTTGGCACCACGAAGTAGATGGAGTATCGACTGCACCCGCACTGATCCTCGGGAACAGGCACCACCGCCCTGAGCTGTAGAAGCCGCTGCAGCGTCTCCGTTACTGCGCACACCTTGCTTGGCGCCCTGCAAGGGGACAGGACAAAGGAATCTAACACGGGCCGATGAAGCTCTAGTGCATATCCATCTCGAATCACTTCTAACACCCACCGGTCTGAAGTAAGATGGACCCAGGCAGGGTAAAACTCCCGTAACCTTCCTCCTACGGTCAACCCCCCTACCTGAGCCCGCCTCATCTCATTGCGACTTCTTAAGGGATGAGGACTGAAAGGATGCAAAACCTCTACCTGCCCCACGAAATCCCTGGCCTCGCACTGGAAACCTCCCCCGCTGCGGTTGGCCAAAACGAGAGGACCGAAACCTACAAAAGTCTCTCTGAGCCCCTTTGGATTACAAAGCACTCCAGCCTTGCTTGGGCTTATCCTCAGGCAGACGTTCCCCCTTGGATTCCCCCAAATCCTTTACCAACTTCTCCAAATCCTCTCCAAACAATAGCTTTCCCCGAAATGGAAGCTTACTGAGACGCGCCTTAGACGACCCGTCAGCCGCCCAGTTCCTCAACCACAGATAGCGCCGTGCCGCTACGACCGATGCCATACTCTTTGCCAGGCCTCTGATGAGGTCATAATGATTATCCGCCAAGTAAGCGGTGCCTGACTCCAGACGCAATACCTCGGCTTCCTGTTCTCCCGACTGCTTCCCCTGTAATCGTTGGGACCATCTCAGGCAGCCTCTCGCCACCCATGCCCCCCCATCGAAGCCTGCATGGATAGAGCACTGATATCAAACACTTGCTTCAACAGGGTATCTAATTTCCTGTCCTGCACGTCCTTCAACGCCGCGGCCCCCTCTACAGGATCGGGGTCTTTTTTGTGACTGCCGAAACCGCCACATCTACTTTCGGAGAACGAAAGAGTTCCCTATCCTGATCAGAAAGGGGATATAACTTAGCTATTGCTCTAGAACCCCTCAGGGCCGACTCCGGTACGTCTCACTCCTCTTGGATCATAGTTTTAAACACCCTATGTACGGGAAACACCCACAGGGACGTGCGCACTGCCTGCAACAGCAGATCCTCCAGGACCTCAACCGAAGAAGGCTCCACTGACGGCATGTTCAACGTCTTTAACATCTCTGTAATTAGAGCAGGAAGCTCCTCCTTCCTAAACACCCGGACAACTCTACTTTGCTGTTCCACATCGGGCAACTCTCCCTCTTCCAACTCATCTTCCGAGCCGTCCGCAAAATCCCCGCCACCTGCCTCTAGGTCTTCCCAGAAAGGCGACACAGGATCCTCCACACTTGCCCCTTTGTTCTTCTTGGGCGGGCCAGAGTCCACCTCCGCAGAACCAAGACGTTTCCGTCCTCGCGGGCTCTGAGCAGACACCACCATTGCTGGCTGCAACAAGGCAAAGGCTTGTTGCATGAGGGAGAAGAAGTCCGGCGGAATCCCCACCGAACTCATCGCTTGACTGGAAGCCGCGAACAGAACCGCCCCTTCCCCCGAGGAAGGTCACGTCCCCTGCTCCCCTGACACCAACAGGACGGCCAGGGCTTCCCCCTTATCTTGAGAGCCTACCAACTGGGCACCGCTGGACCCTTCCAGAGGGTCTTCCATAACGGTCACTTCGAGGGTACAGATTTTACACACACCTGACCCTAACAGCTCACCTCGCCTCGTACCACACACCAAACAGCGAGGCTTAGCCGGCATAACCCCTGTAAAGCTAACCTGCTCTCTCCAGACAGTCTTACACGAGCACAGGCAGTGTGCCTCCAAACACCTTTTTTTTTTTTTTAACCACTGTTGCTCCCCACGAACGGGACAGGCCTGTGCGGGACACCAAAGACCCAAACGAGGCTGCAAACCCTGTGAAGATCTTAAAAGAAACGCTATCTTTTTCTCCGCGGTGCTAAAAATGGCCGCCATCACGCCTCCTGCGCGAAAACGAGCGGACGGCCTAACTGCCCTGTTGCAGCCTCCGCTTCTGTACTCTCTCCCCCAGGCTGTGCTAGTTTACTGCCCCGCAATCAGAACTCACCTGCAGCAGCTGACAGGGCCGGGAAGAGATGGAATCAACGCCGGAGCTCAGCCGGACCGCGGCTTCGGCTCCAGCTGCTCTACCACGTGTCACCAGCGCTTCCGACGCCTGATAACCTGGTGTTAAGCTTTGGAGCCTGCCACCTGCCCCTCACCCATTAGAGCGAGTTCAGGAGCAGGAAGGCCAAGGTGCTGCCGCAGACACCCCAATGCTCGTTAAAGTGAAGGGGAGAGAGCCCGAGAGGGGGGGGGGAGGAAGAGGGGAGGAAATAAAGAGAAACAGGGACAGAAACAAAACAAAAAACAGCTTCAGGCAGCAGCACAACGGGACACCTCCAGCAGCAACACCTTCCCTGCAAGAACCAAAACAGTAAGTAAACCCAAATTTTCTCCAAAACCTCCACTACACTGAAACCTAAAGACCAACTACTAGCTCTGCTTATTTGTGCTGAGTGAGCCTAGAGCTCAGAAGCTTCTCCAGCTGCTTGGAGACAAAGTACTGGAGAGGAAGGGGCGGTCCTGGACTACTTAGGCAGAGGTCATCAAAGCGATGACGTGTTTCAGTCTCCAAAGCTGCTGGAGGAGATTCTAAGCTCTATGGTTCCGGGACTGGACTAGAGGGACGAAGAGGAACAGCCAAATAGAAAGGTGGGCCCTGGACTGGTCTAGCAGGACTCCAGGAAAAGAGATATTAAGTGAAATCTCACCTTCCAGATCATCTTACTAGACGAGTCCAGGCAAGTGGGATATACCCATGCTACTACACACCACTGGATGGGAAGACATTTCAAAATGTCTGCACCAAATGCTGCATCTACCCTAGTGTGCACATCCAAGCAGAAATGCTTAAAGGTATAAAGGAACGACCATGTCACAGATGTCAACAGGTACCACAGAACTGCACTCTGCCCACATTGACATGTGTGCCCAAAATACAGCAGCAAAAGATATGCTGAGGCCACGGTTCCCTTGATCCAATAGCCCAAAATAGCCTTAGAAGCCACTTCACCTTTGTGCGGCCCTGTGAAGAGTACAAACAGCTGGTCCAATTTACAGAAGGATTTAGTGACTTAACGTATCTGAGAAGCACTCTTCTGACATCAACCAAGCAAAGATATCTATCCTTCCCTTGGCACTGCTCCACCAAAAAGGCAGGGAGAGAAACAGTCTGATTGATACCAAAGTCAGTTAGCACCTTGGGAAAAAAGGAACTGGTTGAATAGACAAGGCCTCCTCTGAGTGAGACAGGTATGGATCTCTACACGAGGGCCTGCAATTCTGAAATGGGACACGCTGAGCATATTGCCACCAAAAAGATGGCTTTAATAGATAGATTCTTAAGTGTAGGCTGCTTCGAAGGCTCAAAACAAAATGTTGATCATTGCTCATTGTAAATAGTTCCCTGCAATTAGTTCTGATACTGTTCCTTGTAATGTTACCTTGTACACAGTTACAAACCCCATTCTATGTAAAGTATACTCAAGTATACAAAATTGTTAGCTGTTACATGTAAACCGCCCTTGATCTCTGGAAGGGGCGGTATAGAAGAAATAGATAAATAAATAAAAGGTACCAACATAAAAAGGCTTGAAGAACGAGCCCCAAGCGAGAATGACAGAATGCAGGGGAAGATGCAAATGTCGCACCCCACCAAAGGAAATGGACAACATCCAGGAGCGAACCCATGCAGCAACCAGCCACTAGTCTCCAAAAACAAGTCAAAGCTGTAGCCTGGACCTTTAAGGAATTAAGGGACAACCCCTTCTTAAAACCATACTGGAGAAAGGAATGCAAGGAGGGCAATTCAGCCATTCTGGGAGCTACAGTTGTGGTCAATATTATTGGCACCCTTGCATTTTAGGTATGATGTGTAAAATATCTTGAGAAATAATTGGAAATATTCCAACTGTATATCACCATAATATTTTAATAGTATGTTCACAAGTATACAAAAAAAAATAGATGTCTGTGCAACAGATATAGTAATTTCTGAGAAACAAAACAAAATATGACCTGCACAGCATTAAT
Organism: Ichthyophis bannanicus; assembly: GCA_033557465.1. Classification (NCBI taxonomy): domain Eukaryota; kingdom Metazoa; phylum Chordata; class Amphibia; order Gymnophiona; family Ichthyophiidae; genus Ichthyophis; species Ichthyophis bannanicus. The sequence continues at coordinate 1,312,392,843 of CM066031.1, forward strand.
GGCACCCTTCACTAATATTTGGTTGCACAACCCTTGGCAGTAATGACAGCCATCTGTCTGCTGGTAGTTTTTCCCACTCTTCAACTGTAATTTGTTCCAGCTCATGAATGTTTCCAGGATTCCATTTACCATTGGCAGATTTCAGCTCTTTCCAAAGATTCTCGACTGGTTTGATATCAGGACTCTCTGCTAGCCAGTTTAACACAGTCCATTTGTTCCTTTTACTTCTGGATATATGTTCTGGGTCATTGTCCTGCTGAAGGACCCATGACATTTGACCCAGACCTAGCTTTCTGCCACCAGGTAGCATATTTCTCTCCAAAATACCTTGGTAGTTCTCAGACTTCATGATTCCTTAAATACATAGTAACATAGTATACGAGGGCAGATAAAGACCAGCATGGTCCATCCAGTCTGCCCAGCAAGGTGGCAAGAGTAAGTGCACCTGCCATTCCATGCAGGCACCCCTCTATGTGCCTTTGTTTAGGGGTGTACACACTGCTCTGTGTAAGTCACCCCTATTTTGATTTTATCCTGTTGCTATAAAGGGATCCACATGTCTGTCCCATGCCATTTTGAATCCTGTCACTGTATTTGTCTTCACCACAGTCATCGGGAGGGCATTCCAAGCATCCACCATCCTTTCAGTGAAAAGGTATTTCCTGACGTTACCTTTCAGTTTACCTCCTTACAGCTTCATGTTATGCCCTCTAGTTTTACAACGTCCCCATCTTTGGAAGAGGTAGGTTTGTTCATTAATACTCTCCAGGCCTTCAGTTCCTGAGGCAGCAAAAACACCCCACAACATTATGGAACCTCCACCAAATTTATCTGTAGGAAGGATATTTTTTTCCTTATAAGCTTAATTTCTTTGCCTGTAAATGTATCGCTGGTATGCATTGCCAAAGAGTTCAAATTTGGTTTCATCTGTCCACAGAACATTTTCCCATAAGGATTGTGGTTTCTCAAGGTGGGTTTGGGTGAAGATCAGGCGTGCCTTTTTACGTCTGTCTTTGAACAATGGGGTCCTCCCTGGCCGTCGCCCATGAAGTTCTTCTTTGTTTAGTGCACGGTATATGGTGTGGGTTGAAACCACCACTCCAGATCAGCCTTAAGCTCTTGCATTTTGAGCATGGTGTTTTTACAACAGTTTACACTAACCTTTGAAGACTTTTTGGATTAATTGTCCTCTTCCCACCATGTCCTGGGAGGTTCTTGACAGTTTCATGAGCAGAAAACGTCTTAGTAACATTGCAAACTGTAGGCAGACACAGGAATTCCAGGGTCCTTGGAAATGGCTTTGTACTCCTTTGAAGTTTGATGTTTGGAGATAATGGCTTTTCTGTCTCAGGCAGCTCACTTCACCCTTATGAAAATGGAATAGGGAGTGAATGTGACCATTTTAAACATTAGAGCCATCATTCATTGATTGATTAAGTCATGTGAGTACTGACAATTGATCACAGGTGTCTAATTTTACTGCAATGGGAATGTGGTGCTTTTGTTCAAACTGATTTGAATTGTTTATATGGGTACCAATCATGTCCTGGAAGTGTCCCAGTTTTTATACTATTTCCTTTTTTAATTGGTCTTGTTTTATTTGATTTTTTTGAGTGTCAAATGTGTGTACATATATAGTCCAAAGGTATTTCACTGGCCATTTTTTTACATTTTTTAAGGAGATATTGGACATTAAGGGGTTGAACTGTGAGGGTGCCAATAATGTTGACCATAATTGTATATGACAGTCACAGCGCCAGTCCTCAAACAGACAGCAGATGCTTACATAGGCGAGACAGGTACAACCCCTCTCTCTACGATTATATTCCACATAATGTGTATATGTATATAATGTATATAGTGTTGCACTGTTCTGTGCTATTCAGTTTAACAATTTATGTTTACTTTACATTGTTTATAGTTATATGATGTTACATGTAAAACAAACTATGCTTTGTTGACGGTTGTTATTTGTGAACCGCAGCTGATCTCTGGAAGCTGCGGTATATAAGTTCTTGTTAAATAAATAAAATAAATAAATAAAATAACCCACACTTCCCCTTCAGAAGTTAGACACCAGGTCGAATAGCCATTACATACTAGAGGCCACCAAGCTGTAAGTGAGAAGGGAGATGGACTGTTTAAAAGTACTGGCCTCTGATAGACCTCAAAGTTGTGGGAAGCACAGGGGCATTCCATCCAGAAGCCAGATCAGGTTCACAAAGCAAGGCCTCTGTGGTCAAATCTGGTGCCACCAGAATGACTAGACCCAGATGGTGCTGTATACGACAGCACATATCCTATGAGATGCCACAGAAAAAAATATGTACAGAAGTGGCTTCGAAGGTCAAGGCTGAATGAGAGCATCAAACTCTCCTGGCAGCAACTGAAGGATCTACACACCTCGGCATTGATACTGGTCACCAGATTCATCCAGGGACGACCCCACCTGTCCAGAATCTTCTGAAATGTTAACAGTGCAAGATCTCATTCTCCAAAAAGAGTGGAGCCTGAGATAATCTGAATGAGGGGGAAATGAGCCCCGAAATACAAGCCCCTTGTGAAGTTGATGTTAGATTACTGCAACATACTGAATATTGAGTTACCAGGGTATATGATGAGCAAACTGCAGGTGGTTGAGAATACCACTGCACTGGTACACTTTGGATGGGATAAGAGGGATTCTGTATCGGAGGTGCTTTGCCAATTACACTGGCTTACAATCCAGCAGAGAAGTGTATTAAAGCTGTCAGTGTTAACATTTAAAAGTGCAAAGCAAGGGGCCTGGTTATTTGAGAGATCTATTTTCCTGGTACCGGCCAGGTAGGATGTCAAGATTGGATCAGGGGCATCTTTTGATTTATTTTCCAGGTTGGCATCAGCTGCAACGAAAACAGATATAGCCCCTACTCTATTAAAGCATAGTCAACCAATCATTTCAACAAGGCATCATGCCAAACTCTCTAAAACTATCTGCAATACACCCTATCCTAAAGAACAATAACTTAAACAAAGAAGAACCCTCCTCCTACAGGCCCATTGCCAGCATACCTTTTGTAGTTAAAGTCATTGAAAAAGCTGTACAATGCCAGTTACAAGATTTCATTGATTCCGCTGCCCCGCTAGATGAACAACAGTATGGATTCCGACCCCATCATGGGGTGGAAACACTCCTGTTAGCTCTTCTAGATACACTCATCCGGGGGTTGGTCAATGCTAAGCAAGTATTTATCCTCATATTTATAGACATCACTGCCGCCTTCGACAATGTAAATAACAATACCCTAATTACCAGACTCAAACAAATAGGCTTAAATGGACAAACCCTCAAATGGTTCACATCATAGATCACAATATGTGAAAATAAAAAATATCCCCTCTTCAACCTTCCCACAGCAACAAGGAATCCCACAAGGAACAGTGTTGTTGGCCCTACTCTTCAATTTATATATCCAATATGTTCCATATTTAGAAAACACAAACTTCACTATCATATATATGCAGACATCATGGTCTACTCTCCCATAGACACACAGAACCCTTCCTATGACACACTGGATACATGCTTAAAAAAAGCAGAAGGATGGCTAAAATCCATGAGCATGAACATAAACTATAAAAAAATAGAAGCACTGATCGCAACTAGGAATCCCAACTTCATCCTACCTCAAACAATTCATATACATAACACTCCCATTCAAATACTGTAAAACAAGAAGAATAGATACCTAGGTGTCATCCTAGACAAAACACTTAGCATGATCCCACACCTAAAACATATATCCAGAACTATATTTTATAAGCCGAGGATCATCCAACACATTAGGCCACTCATCGACCATACGGACTTCATCACACCCCTCTTTTCGATTACTGTAACAGCATACTCATCGGAATACCCAAAAAGAATTGAACTATCCTTCAAATGGCCCAAAACTTCACAGCCAGAATCTTAATTAAAGCAAGACTATCAGACCACATCACACCCATTCTTTATGATCTCCACTGGCTCCCAATTGCTAGCAGGGCAAAATATAAAATCATCATGACCACATTCAAGATAATTAACGAAATAGCCCCCTCACACCTCTCAACCCAAATTCATCCCCAATTAGACAATAAACGAGGTGAAGTACTAACCAGAATACCCTAACAGTTCCTCACACAATCAGAACAAGAAAACAGTACATGAGCAATAGGGCTTTCACATACACAGCCCCCATACTCTGGAACTCCCTTCCTGAGACCGTAAGGGCAATAAAGGACCTTCAGGCCTTCCGCAAAGAACTAAAAACACACATCTTCATTGAATACGACTCCCCCCAACCCATCGAAAACAAGCCACCCACCTCCGCCACACACAACACATATCATCCCCCCATAACTTAATATAACCCCCCATAACTTAATAATGAACAAGTCAACTTTCATAAGACTGCCTTAGCAATGATATTGTACATAGTTCTCTGTACATAGTTTGACCATGTTAAATGTATATAGTTCCAATGTTTACTGTAAAAGTTGTGCTTATGTTCGATGTAAACCGCCTCTGATCATAGGAAGAGGCGGTATATAAAACTTTGTTAAATAAACAACCCACACCCAACACTACCAACACTATCAACACCCAAACATATGAGCCTAATAGGAATGCACATAGTTGATGTAAATAGTTAACCATGGATGGTTCAATGGCTGAATGTCATCAATATCTCTACAGCCTAATTACAAGTTTCATGTAAACTTGCTTAAAATTTGTTCCTTGTAAAAGTTATGTTTCAATGTAAACCGCCCCTGATCTTTGGAAGGGGCGGTATAGAAAAACGTTTCAAATAAGTAAATAAATAAAAGAGATGAAGGAATAGATCTTATACAATCATGGCACAGACTTGGTGAAATAACCTCGCAGGTGGTTTGCAGCAAGAGCAGGAAATGATGAACTTTCGCAAAAAAAAACCTTTGAAAATGTTTTTGTTTGCATCTTACACAGTTAGGTAGGTTAGGAGCAGAGCAGATATAGCGTAGATACTCACCTGTAACAGGTGATCTCCAGGAACAGCAGGAATTTAGTCTTCACATATGGGTATCGTCGGCACAGACAGAGCCCACGCGGGAACACTCCCCAGCGTCCAATAGGAACGCTTTTGGGAGCATCCCTCAGCACATGCACGCTGCCTTCCCACCTTTCCAACTGTCCCCTCTTCAGTTAAGTTTGTAGCTGAGTGAAAGGATAGAGGGAGAGAAGAAAGAGACAGAAATAGAGAGACAACTCCTAGGGGAGGTGGGTGGGTTGTGAAGACTAAATTCCTGCTGTTCCCAGAGATCACCTGTTACAGGTGAGTAACTACGCTATCTCCAGGAACAAGCAGGAATGTAGTCTTCACATATGGGGACTCCCTAGCTGAAGATGCCAGGGAGATAGCCCCAGGAAGGTACCACCCTAGAAGGTGAGAATCCTTCCTCCCATGGATCTCTGGCATTCCACCAGGGTTGGTGGGTAGGAGTTGATTTAGGTCTGAAAGAGATTTTGAAGAACAGCTTGGCCAAAGAAGGCATCCCGACGGGAGGCTTTATCCAGACAGTAGTGGGCTGTGAAGGTGTGTACCGAAGCCCAGGTGGCTGCTCGACAAATGTCATTGATAGACACAGAGTGGAGATTAGCCATAGAAGATGCCATGGCTCTCACATTATGAGCTGTGACATGGTCCTGAAGAAGACGACCCTTACTCTCATAAGCAAAGGATATGCATTGGACAATCCATTTAGATAAAGTTCTTTTGGAGACTGGAAGTCCCAAATGACTAGTATCAAAAGCTATAAAACGTTGCGAGGACTTTCTATGTTGCTGTGTTATTTGTATGTAAAAGGCTAAGGCCCTTTTACAATCCAAAGTATGAAGGTTTCTTTCTGCATTAGAGGAATGAGGCCTCAGAAAAAATACAGGAAGATAAATTGATTGATTTAAATGAAAAGGCGAAACCACCTTTGGCATAAAGTGTGGGTGAGTTCTAAGAACAACCTTATCATGATGAAACCTAGTATAAGGAGGATCAGCCACTAAAGCTTGCAATTCACTAATGTGACGGGCAGAGGTGATTGCAATTAGGAAGATGACCTTCCAGGTCAAAAACCTAAGGGCTGTAGTGGCCAAAGGCGGCTTCATGAGCTGCCCGAGAACTAGATTTAGATCCCATGCCACTGGTGGTGGCTTGATGGGAGGTTTAGTTAATAAAAGGCCTCTCATAAATCTTGATATGAATGGATGAGAGGAAATTGGTTGTCCATTCAGAGGCTTATAAGAAGCTGCAATTGCACTAAGATGGACTCTTACCAAATTTGTCTTTAGACCAGAATTCGATAAGTGAAGGAGATACTCTAGTATCGATTCTAGGGGTATGACAAGGAGGTTTAATCCCTTCTTGGAGCACCATATAGTAAAATGTTTCCACTTGAAGGCATAAGATCTTCTTGTGGAAAGTTTCCTAGAAGCCTGAAGGATATCTTTTACCTGTTTGGACAGGTTGAGATCCTGGAGGTCTAAGCCTTCAGCAACCAGGCCATGAGGTGCAGGGACTGGGGATTCGGGTGCCATAGCATCCTGTTCTCCTGGGAAAGGAGATATGGAGAATGCCCTAACTCCAGAGGTGCTACTTGAGAGAGATGTAGAAGCAGGGGATACCACATTTGGCGTGGCCATCGTGGTGCTATGAGGATCATGCGACCCCTGTCTCTCTGAAGCTTGAAGAGTATTTTGGGGATGAGGGGAATGGGTGGGAAGGCATAAAGGAAGTCCTGACCCCAGTGAAGGAGGAAGGCATCCTTGCCTGACAATTGTGAGCCAGAATCCTGGAACAGTACCGGGGAGGTTTGGCATTCAATGGACTTGCAAAGAGGTCTATGTCTGGAGTGCCCCAGAGATGAAATATCTTTGCCACCTGATCTAGGTGGAGGGACCACTCGTGAGGCAACAGTACTTGACCGAGTCTGTCTGCCCAAAGGTTATGAATGCCTGGAAGATATACCACTAGAAGGTGACTTTGATGCTCTCTGGCGAGGGCCCACAGTCGCAAAGCTTCGTTGCATAACGACAGAGAGCCTGTTCCGCCCTGCTTGTTCACATAGAACATGGCTACTTGATTGTCCGTCTAGACTAGGACTGTATTGTAGCTGAGCTGGGCATGGAATACTCGAAGAGCTAAATAGATGGCTCTTAATTCCAGGAGGTTTATGTGTAAACCGGCCTCCTGTGGAGTCCAGGTTCCGTGGATAGAGAGATAATTCAGGTGTGCTCCCTAACCCATCATCTGTTAGGGTGGCCTGAAAAGAGGGTTGATGAAAAGGAGACCCCCACTGTCAGGTTTTCTAGTGACTGCCACCATTGGAGGAACAAAACTAGTCAATGAGAATTTATTATTTTGTCCGACAATTGATCTTTGGCCTGTGTCCACTGTGTGGATAGGGTCCACTGAGCTGCTCTCATGTGGAGGCGAGCATATGGGACTACATGAACTGTGGAAGCCATATGTCCTAGTAACTGTAGTAGCTCTCGAGCAGTGAGGGAGGATTTGCCTGCTGCTTGAGAAGCTAGTTGTATTATGCGAAGACACCGGGCCTGTGGAAGGAAAGCCTTTGCTCGTCTGGTATCTAGACAGGCTCCTATGAATTCCAGGCATTGGGAAGGAACAAGTTGGGATTTTGGGAAGTTTATTACCAATCCCAAGTATTGGAGAATTTGCATTGTACAGGACAGTGCAGTGCTGGCCTCTGCAACTGTAGGGGCTCGAATGAGCCAGTCGTCTAAGTAAGGGAAGACAAATATTCCCAGGGTTCGTAGAAATGCAGCTACTACTGCCATGCATTTCGTGAATACCCTTGGTCCAGAAGCCAGACCAAAAGGAAGAACCCTGTACTGGAAATGTCTTCCCCTGAAAAAGAATCATAAGAATTTCCTGTGATCTGGATGGATGAGAATGTGAGTGTATGCATCCTTTAAGTCTAGAGAGCAAAGCCAATCCTGGCTTTGAAGGTATGGCAGAAGAGTTCCTAGAGAAATCATTTTGAATTTCTTTCGAAATAGGTATTTGTTCAATTCTCTGAGGACCAAAATGGGTCTGTGTCCCCGTTTTCTTTGGAATAAGAAAATAGGGGGAGTAGAACCCTGCAACCCGTTGAAAAATGGACACTTCCTCTATTGCCCCTTGGGCAAGAAGTGTGGAGACCTCGTGATCTAAGTTCCAAGTCTCCTGTGATTTCCTTAAGGAACATTCCCATATATAGAATATATAAACTGATCCTAGCTGAAAGCATGGAAGCTTGAAAAGTGCGGCGTCCTGCATTCATGACCTGGAGGATTGGATGCATGCCTCTTTGCACTTTTCATCCAATGCATGGCTGACTCCACTACCACTGAATGGTGTGGCATCTTAGTTTTCTGAAATCCAAGACATGGCGGAACTCGATACATAGTATCAAGTCTCCTAGAGTGAGGAGAAGTAGTCAGATGTGTCTCCTACATTCTGAGCATCAAGTTATGCAGAATTTCATGGATAGGCAAAGTGGTTGCCTCCTTAGGAGCTTTAGGATATTGGAGAATTTTCAACTCCTTTGCTCTGGGTTCCTCTTCAGGAGCTACTGTGATTGAAAGACCTTTGGCCATATCATGGATAAAATCCTGAAAGGACATGTCCTCTGGAGGTGACATTCTGCGCTGGGGAGAAGAGGGATTTTCTGGGAGAAACCCTCTAGTGCCAGCAGAATTGTCAGAGTCTTCAGAATCGGAGGAATCAAAGTATTCCCGACCCCAATGCTCCTGCAAAGCACGGTCCCGGTACCGATCGGAGTCGGTACCAAGCTGACTCGATACCGATCTGTCAATTCCAGCCAGAGATGGCATGGGAAGAGTTCCCACCAGGGCCGGTACCGTCGGTACCAGTGTCTGTACTGGTGTCGGTACCGGTGTCGGTACCGGCGTCGGTGTTGGTACCGGTGCCTGATGGACCACCGGTACCACAGCTGAAAGAAGAGCTGCGATGCTGCGCTCGATAGCGAGGAACCTCTGGTCTATCGACGCTGCCGATGCCTGGGTGTCGGTACCGGTAAAAGCGGCTGGAACCCCTGAGCATGGCACAGGTAGTTCTTGCGAGGTTGAGGCCTCGAGAACATCCTGAAGCCCCATCAATGCTTTGGAAGCCTCAGCCTCCCGCCGGGGCTGTTTTGCCAGTGTGGTTCCCTCAAGGGCAATGCCAATGGCCTCTCGATGCTTAGCAGGAGAGCTACCCTTTGAGGACCGGCTTTTATGTTTAGTTACCTGAGATACATGGGAGGAATAAGAGGCCCATGACGATGTCAATACAATGGATCTGGCATCCGAAGAAAAGAGGGTACCGAGCTTTGCAGCCCGGTTCTGCCTTCCTCTTTTAGTCATCCCCATACAGGAGAGACATTCAGTTGGGGAATGTTCAGGTCCTAAACATTTAAGAGACCAATCATGGGTGTCAGTGACGGAGATGGTACGCCACACTTAGTACTAGTTGGCTTTTCCATGTTTTAGGAATATGGGGCCTAGTGCCAAAAATGGCGCCTGGCACCAAAGAGAAAAGTTTCTGAAGAGAAAACATTCTAAAGTCTAAGTTATTATTATTATTATTTTATTTTATTTTTTTAAAGAAAGAAAAGAACCGGCGGTACCGGTAAGCATCGTGCGGTAGGCAAACGCGAACACAACAAAAGAAATTTAAAGACGGAATTTTCTGCGGTGACAGGGAATAGATCCTGTCGCCTCGCGGAAAACGAAGAATTGAAGAGGGACAGTTGGAAAGGCAGGAAGGCAGCGCGCATGTGCTAAGGGATGCTCCCAAAAGTGTTCCTATTGGACGCTAGGGAGCGTTCCGGCGCGGGCTCCGTCGGTGCTGACGATACCCATATGTGAAGACTACATTCCTGCTTGTTCCTGGAGATTCATGGATATCTGCAGATGAGGGATGGGGGAGGAGTATGCATGAATAATTTTGAGGACCATGTTGTGTCTGGTTTTATATGATTGTACACTGCCTTGAATGCTGCGGCATATGGCAGTATAGAAAAAGGTTTTAAAATAAAATAAATCTGTTTCCACATTATCGATGCCTGCAATGTGCTGTGCTGAGAGCACTAGCAGATTCTGCTCGGCCCATGGAAACAAGAGGGCCATCTCCTTGACAAATCTAGGGCTTTTCGTACACTCCTGCCAGTTGACATATGTCATAACTGTGGCATTTTATAAAAAGATCCAGACCACTCTGCTACAGGTGTGATGGCAAAATTGCAGAAAAACTAATCAAATAGCTTGTGCTGTGAGATGATTTATGGGCCTTGTCAACTCTCAAACTGCTTTAGTATTCCCGAGCTGCTTGCCCTTCGCAATGAGCTCCTCAGACTGACAAACTGGCATGCTGACAGGAGAAGCCATGGAGGATCGTCCAAAGGCATGCCCTTCCTGAGATTGGCTAGCTGACTCCACCATAACAGTAACGAATGGAACAGCATTGACCATTGGAGTGGCCACATATGAGCCTTAGCCCAAGAGACTAGTTCTATTTTTGCTGCTATTGATCCCAGGAGTTGAAGATAGTGTCAAACCTTGGGAGCCCGGAGCCTCTGGAATGCTGACAGCTGAGCTAACACGGTTACTCTTTTAGTGGTCAAGACTACTCTGCTTGCATGGGAATCAAAAAGGGCTCCAAGATACTCCAATGACTGAGAAAGAACGACGTAGCTCTTGTTGTGCTTGACCACCCAGCCGAGTTTCTCCAAGAACTGAACCACTCTCACCATCACCCTGGCTTTCTCAGACTGTGGACTTGGCCCAATTAAGCCAATCATTCAGATAAGGATACACATATATGCTCTAACACCACAGAGCCATCACCACGATCACCATGATCTTAGAGGAGGTCCTTGGAGCTGTGGCAAGATCAAACGGAAGAGTTGAGAACTGGAAGTGAGCACCCAGCAAGATAAACTGCAGGAAGCACTGCTGATCCTCCCAAATGGGGATGCAAAAGTAAGCCTCTACCAGATCCAGCTCCCTGTAGCAGATGCCTGAATGACTGACCTTAGTGCCTCCATCAGGAAAGCACGACACCTTCAGGGAAGGATTGACATCACTCAAATCAAGAATTGGCCTGAAGTGCCTGTCCTCCTTTGGCACGACAAAGTAGATGGAGTAACGACCTTTGCCTCTTTGGTCGAGGAGGGGGAGTGGGGCACGGGAATTACAACCTGGAAACACAGAAGACTTTCCAGGGTGGCCTGCACGGCGGCCTTCTTTGTTTTGGAATTATACAGTGAGGCCACGAAGACATCCAAAATGGGCTCCCTGCACTTTAGGACATAACCATGTTGAACAGTGTCCAGCGTCCGGCAATCAGCAGTCACATGGGCCCACTCCTGGTGAAAGAGGTGGAGCCGGCCACCCACCAGAGGCAATCCAGAATGGGCCCCATCTCATCACTGCACCAAATGGGAAGGGATGTTCATTAAGAAGAAAGAGTCACAGGGTCTGCGGGCTCCCCAAAAGGACTGATACTAGATAGTTAGAATAGGAAGAATAAACTTCCCTAAGTGTACCGCCAGGAGTCTGATATGTTCCTAGAGTCCCAGTATTGAGGGGGAAGAGGATGTGCTGTAGCAGAAATGACAAAACTGCCTGACACCAGGACCCTTTAGGTTTATCTTCTGGAAGGCAATGAAGTTTGGACTCTCCAAAGTACTTAACAGTTTCTCTAGGTCCTCTCCAAACAAAAACTTTGGATAACCAGGATTTAGAAGTCTTGCCTGCTGCTCATTGTCATAACCAAAGCCAAAGCACTACCACTGTCGCCATTGAAATATCCTTGACCACAAGCCAGATGAAATCAAATATGGTATCTGCTAAGAAAGCCACTGTAGACTGCTGAAGAGCCCTGCTCTGGGGATGACCATATCCACTGAAACAGGGCACGAGCTGTCAGGCCTTACCAAAGGGCTGCCTGAACAATCAGTGTGGAAGTGGAGAAAACCAACTTAAGCAGTGTTTCTAAGTTGTGATGCAACTGGTTCTAGGAGGACAGCTCCACCCTATACTGGCATGGTAGTCTGCTGGGCAACCGCTGCCATGTGCGCATCCACCTTGGGAAAGCACCGTCACAAGGCAAGGAGGAAGTAGTGAAAATTCCATCTCATATTCATGGGTCTGTCAAACCATTTTGTCCAAAACACATATTGCTGAATGGAGATGGGGACCAAGAAAAAGACACAGACTGAAAAATATCAGAAAACCAGTGGTTTCATGGATATGTCAGCAAATCATCAATAAGCATCCATTCCAAGATTAAAGTTAATGAGGCCTGCGTATGCCAGCACAGATGCTCCACCTCCTAAAATTAGACTGAAACCTCATAAGATGAATGATTGAGAAAGCGTAGTTACTCACCTGTAACAGGTGTTCTCCAGGAGCAGCAGGAATCAGTCCTCACTTATGGGTGACGTCGGCGCCGACGGAGCCCTCGCGGAGCAATTTTCCCCAGCTTTCAAAGAAAGCCTTTGGGAATTGCAGCGCGCATGCGCGGTCGTCTTCCCGCCCGAGGGTGCCATCTTAGCCAGTCAGATGACATAGCTAGAAAAGACAGCATAAAAATTTGCAAAAAGAACATAAGCAGACGATTGCAACTCCAAGGGGAGGAGGGAGGGTAGTGAGGACTGATTCCTGCTGCTCCTGGAGAACACCTGTTACAGGTGAGTAACTACGCTTTCTCCAGGACCAAGCAGGAAGTCAGTCCTCACTTATGGGACTCCCAAGCTCAAGGCTACCGGAGACCCTAAGCACAAAAATGAGCTCCCTCTAGCTCAGCAGCACAGAAGGATAGAATCTTCGCTGAATTATCACCCACCGGTAGCCCACATCCGGGATGGAGGGTAGGAGTTGCTCAGACCTCAAAGAGATTACGGAGGACTGCCTGTCCGAAAGCACTGTCCCTACGGGACTCCCTCTCGAGACAGTAATGGACCGCAAAAGTCTGGCTCGAAGACCAAGTAGCGGCCCGGCAGATGTCTGCCAGCGGAACAGAGCGGAGGTAAGCCACTGACGTGGCCTTTGCCCGAACGCAATGAGCCGTGACTCGACTTTCTAAGGAGAGTCCGGCTGCCCCATAAGCCCAAGAGATACAGTCCGCAACCCAGATGGACAGAGTACGCTTGGAGACCGGGAGCCCCAATCTATTGGGGTCAAAAGACACAAAAAGCTGAGCAGCTTTACGGTGCTCCCGCGTACGGTCAAGGTAGAAGTTCAGAGCCCTTCTACAGTCCAGGGTATGGAGGACCGTCTCAGCTCGGCTGGAGTGTGGTCTGGGAAAGAAGGTTGGAAGTACCACCTCCTGATTGATGTGAAAAGGGGAGACCACTTTAGGCAGAAATTTCGGATGAGTCCGTAGGACCACCCTATTCTTGTAGAACCTAGTGTAAGGGGGATCAGACACGAGGGCCTGCAATTCACGTACGCGTCTAGCGGAAGTGAGGGCTATCAAGAACAGCGTTTTCCAAGACAGAAAACGGAGAGAACAGGTAGCCATAGGTTCAAAAGGCGGACAGGTGATCCGCTGCAAAACCACATTCAGGTCCCAGTCAGGCGCTGGCGGGCGCAGAGGTGGTTTAAGTAGAAGGAGACCTCGGAGAAACCTCGCTACGAGAGGGTCGTTGGAGAGAGGTCTGCCGTCCACCGGCACATGATGTGCTGACAGAGCACTGAGGTGAACCTTGACGGAGTTGGACTTAAGTCCCAGATTAGAGAGGTGCAGCAAGTACTGCAAGATCACCGACACCGGGCAGGAGAAGGGATCCTGAGACTGCTGGGTACACCAGACTGCAAAGCGACGCCATTTAAGGGCGTAGCATTTGCGGGTAGAAGGCCGTCGCGAAGCCAAGACGACCTCCTCCACCTCCGCCGGCAGGAGAAGGGGAGCAAGGACTACCCTCTCAGCAGCCAGGCCATGAGGTTGAGAGACCTGAGGTTGGGGTGCAGGAGGGACCCCTGATCCTAAGTGAGGAGATCCGGTTGTACCCCCAGAGGGATTGGATCCTCCCCCGCCAGTTGCAGCAGGAGCGGAAACCACGGCTGCCTGGGCCAGCGAGGGGCCACCAGGATCATGAAGGCTTTGTCCCGGAGAACCTTGAAAAGAGTCCGAGAGACTAGCGGGATGGGAGGGAAAGCGTACAGAAGGCTCCCCGACCACGATAACAGAAAGGCGTCCGCCGCAACCCGAAGGGGGTGTGGCTGGCGAGAGCAGAAGCGAGGAAGCTGCCGGTTGTGAGGACTGGCAAAGAGATCCACCGTGGGGAGACCCCACTTGAGGAAGAGCTTCTGGACTACCAAGGGATCCAGACGCCACTCGTGCGGCTGGAGGACCCTGCTGAGTTTGTCTGCAAGGCAATTTTCTTGGCCCGGGAGATAAACTGCCTTGAGGAGAATGCCGTGACTGACGGCCCAAGAGCAGAGCTTCTGTGCCTCCCGGCAGAGGAGGAAGGAGCCCGTGCCCCCCTGTTTGTTCACGTAGAACATGGCAACTTGATTGTCCGTCTGGACAAAGACGGACTGTTGGGAAGTCAGGTGGGAGAAGGCCTTGAGAGCTAGGCGGATCGCCCTGAGCTCCAGGAAGTTGATCTGCTGAGCAGACTCCCACGTGGTCCAGAGGCCCTGAGTACGTGCCTCTTGGCAATGTGCCCCCCAGCCCAGGAGGGATGCATCGGTGGTCAGCACCCGGGTCGGCTGAGGTGACTGGAAAGGCATACCGAATATCAGGTTCGGCTGCCTGAGCCACCACCGGAGAGACGAGAACAGCGGCTCTGAGACGCGCACTAGGTCTGCTAGGCCGCCCGTGGCTTGTCGCCACTGCTGGCGGAGACACCATTGAGCAGGCCGCATATTCAGGCGGGCATTGGGGGTCACATGGACGGTGGAAGCCATATGGCCGAGCAGTCTCAGGAAGCGCCTGGCGGAGACCAGGGGCTGGCTGCGAAAGCGGTCGGCTAGGTCCATGAGCCGTTGAGCCCTGTCGAGCGGTAGGTATGCTCGCGCCTGAGGAGTGTGCAGCCTTGCGCCGATGAACTCGAGATCCTGTGAGGGGAGCAAAGTGGACTTTGCGAAGTTTATAACAAAGCCCAAGTGCTGCAGCAGAGTCACCGTGCGGCAGGTGGCGTTGGTGACCTCCTGAGCAGACGCTGCTCTGATGAGCCAGTCGTCGAGGTACGGAAAGACATAGAGGCCGTGAAGCCGGAGATGGGCCGCCACGACCGCGAGACATTTTGTGAAGACTCGCGGTGCGGAGGACAGGCCAAAGGGCAGTACTCTGTACTGGTAATGATTTCCTGCCACCACAAACCTTAGGTATTGGCGGTGGCTTGGGTGGATGAGGATGTGCGTGTAGGCATCCTTTAGATCCAAGGAGCATAGCCAATCTCCCTGCTGGAGGTAGGGCAGAAGGATTCCAAGGGTAAGCATTTTGAACTTCTCCCGCACGAGGAACTTGTTGAGGTTGCGCAAGTCCAGGATGGGTCTGAGGCCCCCTGTTCTCTTTGGTATCAGAAAATACCTTGAGTAAAAGCCTTGACCTCTCAGGTGGTGTGGCACCGGTTCCACCGCCTGTTCCTGCAGAAGACCTGCTAACTCCTGAAGGAGCAACTCCCTGTGCAGAGGGGGTCGCGGAGGTTCTCCCGGAAAATAGGAGGGAGGGACCTGATGGAAGTGGAGAAGATAGCCTTCTCGCACGACCTGAAGCACCCAGGTATCTGCGGTGATGCTGGACCACCTGTGGGCGAAGTGAACCAGCCGGCCTCCAGTGCTGGGAGGAACCAGCGGGGGGGGAGAGGCTATGCTGAGTGAGTCAAAAGCCCCCACCCTGCTGAGCAGGGGCTGGTGGTGCAGGCTTGGGGGCTTGCTGCCTACGGGACCCGTTACCCCGTCCCTTGGCCTGCTGGCCCTGTTGGGGAGCTGCGGGGGCCTGATAATGGGGGTATTGTTTGTAGGCAGCCGCCTTCCTCGGGTAAAAGGACTTTTTTCCCGAGCCCTTCTTTTTCTGGGAAGGGGCGGAGGTCTTCCTAGAAAGCCTGGTCCTGTTGAGAGTCTCAGTCTCAATTTGTGCAGCCTTTTCCGCCATGGGCTTGCCAAAGAGGTTTTCGCCTCGGCAGGGGACATCGACCAACTTGTCCTGCACCCAGGGTTCAAGGTCTGACGACTGAAGCCAAGCCTGTCGGCGGGCACCGATGCCGGCTGCGGCCACCGATGCCGGCTGCGGCCACTCGAGCCGATGCTTCAAAGCCATCATAGGCTGCTCGGGACATGAACTTTGAGCATTCCCGAATGCCAGTGGACAAGGCTAGGAACCTCCGCAAGGGTTCCTCGGACAGACCAGCGGAGAACCCGGCTAGCTCTTTAGCCAGATCCCGGAGATACATGCCCATGTATAGCTGGTAAGTCTGGACACGACATGCGAGCATAGAGCCCTGGAAGCACTTCTTGCCAAGGCCATCCAGGTTACGGGCCTCCCTTCCAGGAGGCACCGAGGAGTGCATCTTCTGGCTCTTAAGACGATGCATGGCCGATTCCACTACCATGGAATGGTGTGGCAGCTGTGCCTTTTGAAAGCCAGGGCTCTTGCGGACCCGATAGATAGAATCGACCCGCTTGCTCAGGACCGGCGAGGAGGCCGGACTCTCCCACATGCGGAAGAGTAGTCGTTCCAGCATAGGAGGAACCGGCACAGTAAAGTGTTCCCTCGCGGGAGAGTCATACTGGAGGGCGTCGAGCTCTTCGGCTCGAGGCTCCTCCTCGGGATCCGCAGGGAAGGCCAAAGCCTTGGCCATATCCCTAACGAAGTCCGAGAACCGGGCATCCTCCGGGGGGGACTGCTTCCGAGGCTCGGACTCCGGTGAGTCCGAGGGGACACACCGAGTCCGGAAAGAATCAGGTGACTCTTCCTCCTCAGACTCCCAGACCGACTCCGACGAGGACTCGGTGGGGTCGGCCCGGGCAGGGTGCGGCGCCAGCAGCCCCGACGCCGAGGGAGTCGGCGTCGGCGACCTCGGTCCCGAACGGGAGGCCGAGGGTGACCTCAACCGAGGATCGACTCGAGTTCTCATCGACTCGAGGATCGGCTCGGTCTCCGGGGTCGACTTGGACGTCGACGTCCCGGCGGTCGGGGCAGCGGCGCCAGCGAAGCCAGCGAGCAGTGCCCTCTGCTGGTCCATGAAGGCAGACAGTCTGCTCTCCAAGGCCGTCAACCTGAGTCCGAGCTCAGGCGACCCAGCAGCCCCCGACTCGGGCCCCGACGGCGTCGGGCCCGACGTCGGCTGTCGCGGAGGCGAGTCCAGAAGGACCACAGGACTTACCCGGGCAGGCATCTCTGACTCCAGGCGAGGTCGCTTCGGGATGTGTTCCTTCTCCAAGGACCCGGGGCGGCTGTCGGGGCTATGCGACCTGGCCCTCGCGGAACCAGGAGCGTCCACCGACGCCACCCTCGCGGGTTTCACCTTCCGACTATGGTCCCCGGAGGGAGAACCCCGGTCGGAGGAGCTCCGGCGACGGTCCGAGCTGGAGCCTTTTGACGCGGAGGCCTCCGACGAGGTCCGGGTACGGCTGGGGTCAGCGAAGATTCTCTCACGCTGATGCCGCCGACTTCTCAACGCCTTTGAGGACAATTTGCTGCAGGGCCCACAGATCAGTTCCTCATGATCAGGGCCCAGGCAGCGGAGGCAAAAGTCGTGTGTGTCGGTTAGTGACATATTTCGGTCACACCGACCACACCGCTTAAAGCCACTGGCAGCCATCAGGGGAAAAAGGGCCCCTGCGAGGTCAAAGGACCGGGCTGCCAGGGAAAACGAAAACGAAAGCTAAGTCAGAAAAACCGAAAAAAGTAAGAGGACTCGTGACCAGCGTCGCGAGTCCGGGCGGGAAAACGATCGGCGTCGAACCGAAGGAAAAAAGGATAAAACAAAGAAGAAAATCAACTTTTTCGCGGGGACAAGACGGGGACGTCTGTAGGGCTCCGCGGAAAAAAGAAGACTGGCTAAGATGGCACCCTCGGGCGGGAAGACGACCGCGCATGCGCGCTGCAATTCCCAAAGGCTTTCTTTGAAAGCTGGGGAAAATTGCTCCGCGAGGGCTCCGTCGGCGCCGACGTCACCCATGAGTGAGGACTGACTTCCTGCTTGGTCCTGGAGAAAGTGCTATTTATAAAGTAGAACTGTTTGATAGACTAAATGCACTGCAGAGCACTAAAAACAAAACAAAACCGATTCTGCTGCATTTTATACTGATGAGCCTACAGAAATATTTTCCTGAGATATGTTCAGGACATTCTGAAGATGACTTCAAGGGACTTCCCCACAGTAAAGACAAACATGGTAACTTGACTTTGGTAATGAATTATAAAAGAAAAGCAGATTCTGCCATCTTATCAGTATGCAGCAATGATAGCTTAAACTAATCCAAATCATCCAGCTCGGAACTATCATTAGAAATTTGTGACGTTATACCTTGCGAGGAAAATTCTCTCTCTTCATCTTCCAAAGATGAGTGTAAAACTCTACCACCATTAACTGTTAGTCTACACACTAAAAATATCCCAAAGTTTATGTTTATTAAAACTTGGTATACCGCCCTTCACAAGGCAACAGAGTGGTATGCAATGTAAAAATATTAAATTAATTAGAAAACAGAAAAGAACTCTACGAATACAAAAAAATAGAGTACATACATGCATGAGGAGGGATGATTTATTTATTTATTTATTTAACGTTTTTCTATACCGCACTATTCGGCATCAGCGCGGTTTACAAACAACAAGTTTGAACAATGTGGAACAGCCATACATTGAACTTACATAAAACAGGGAAATTAAACAAGGATAACAGGCAAACTTTATACATAATAAACAAAAGGGGAATTTAAACATGGATAACAGGTGAACTTTATACAATATATACATAAGGGGTTTGCATCATAGTTGAGTTTATGATACATGCCATAAGGGGGCTGGTTGGAAGAGGTGGAGAGTTATCATAGGAGATTGGTTAGGTGACGTTGGGTTGAGAGACTGTAGGGTCATGTGATACTGTCTAGGTGATGCTGTCAGAGTTACAAAAGTGTTGTATAAATAGGTGCTTTCTGAGGGCTTTTCTGAACTGGGGGAGGTTGTTTATGTTCCGGATTTCTGTTGGGAGGGAGTTCCAGCATGAGGGAGCAAACAAGGCAAAGGCACGCTTTCTAGTGGAATTGTTGCATTTTGTGATGGCTTTTGGAATGAGGATGGTATTGCAGGATGTGGTTCTTCTTAATCTGTTGTCCGGTGTAGGTTGAATCAGCTCTGACAGGGTAGATGCGGTGATACGGTTGACTGCTTTGAAGGTCATGGTTAGGATCTTAAATGTGATCCTGTATTGGACAGGGAGCCAGTGAAGGCTCATCAGAATAGGGGTGATATGTTCTCTGCGAGACACTCCATAGAGGGTTCTAGCAGCGGTGTTCATCGCAAGCTGCAAGGGATTTATTGAGCTCTTAGGGAGTCCAAGTAGGATGGAATTGGCGTAATCGAAGTGGGGCATGATTATGGCCTGGAAGACTGTTCTGAAGTCATTAGGTTCAAGGGTGTTCTTTATGAGGCGTAGTGTCCGTAGTTTATGGTAGATTGTCCTGATGGTATTTTCTATATGAGCATGCATGTCCAGGTGCTGGTCAAGTGTTACGCCTAAGTATTTGATCGTTGTCTTGGAGATGAGTTTAGCGTTGTTCACCTTGATTGATGAGGGAGGAGTGAATGACTGGTCTCTTCCAATGAATAAGACGTCTGTCTTTTTTAGGTTTATTCTGAGCATTTGGTTGTGTAGCCAGTCTGTGACGGCATTGAAGCAAGAGGAGAGCTGGTCAAGGTTTGGATGGTCTGTGTCTATTGGGGTGAACATTAGGACATCGTCAGCATATATTAGGCAGTTGATATTAAAGGACCGGATAAGGCTGCATATGGGCTGCATATAGATATTGAATAATAGGGCTGAGGGGGATGAACCTTGCGGAACGCCTTTTTCTAGTGGGAAAGGGTCTGATAATGAAGAGCCGGAGCAGACATGCTGCCATCTGTTACTCAGGTATGAGGCACACCATGCTAGGGCGTTGCCATGGATGCCATTCTCAGCGAGGCGAGATAGGAGTATCTTGTGGTCTACCGAGTCGAAGGCGGCCGCGATGTCCAGAAAGATAAGGGCGAAACCCTTCCTGATGTTATCAAGCCCGATGGTAAGGGAGTTGAATAAAGTAGTCAGAAGGGTATCAACTCCATGGGACTCTCTGAACCCATGCTGGCAGCAATCAAGGGGAGCGTTGTTTTCGATGTGATGGGTTAGTTGCTGTTGGACTGTTTTTTCCATGATTTTAGCTAGGAGTGGGATGCTCGATATAGGTCTGTAAGAGTCCATCTTTGTGGGGTCGAGCTTTTTGTTCTTCAGTAGGGGTCTTATTGAGGTTTGTTTCAGGTTCTGTGGGAATATCCCTGACGTGAAGGATATTCCTATTAGTTTGGCGAGGAAAGGGCTGAGGTCAGATTTTAGGGCTTTTACCCATTGTGCCGGGCACGGGTCGCTCGGAGTCGTGGTTGGGTTAATGCAAGTGATGATATCTTGGATCTCCCTTGATGTGGGGGGGGAGAAGGAGTTAAGAATGTGGTGGTTGTCTGCTGTCCCATTTAGAGGGGAGGAGTTGGGAAGTTGCGAGATTGTATGTTCCGGGGGGTGGTAGTTTGCAGGGGCAATGTGTTGGCTCGCCTTTGAACGAAGGTAGTCCGCATATTCCTGGGGGTCAGGTAAATTTGTTTGGTTGGGGGAGGGCTCCTTTGCCAGATTTTTGACCAGATTGAATAGCTCTTGTGGTTTGTTTATGGCTCTCAGTAGGACATCTGAGTGATATGAGCGTCGAGGTGGGTGTTATAGAAAAAGAAAGAGGACGAGAGAGGCCAGTGGGGGGGGGGTGGGGGGGGGGAGAGAGCAGTCGGGGAGGGAGATCAAAGTCCTTTTTAAAGAGGTGGGTTTTAAGTGCATTACTGATGAAGGCAGAACCGTTTCAGTGGGAGATATGGTATGGGGCAAAATCCATGGTTTTCTTTGGTGACCTAGTATTAGAATCAGCCAGAAGGAAAATGGAGAACCCACCTGGCAAGAAGCAAAATTGCATGGTTTGGTTCCCCAACTACATCTTTCTTATCAGTTACAAATCTCTCCCCTGTGACTTCTTCAAACTGAGGTTTAATCACAAGGAAGAGTTGTACCGGAAAGCTATTGCAGAGACTGAGAGAGCTGCTGAACATTTGACCCCAGAAATAAAAGATATACCCTAGATATACCCTCCAGGAATTGACCCAATTTAGTTAGAAAAGACCTACATGCATTATCTGACTTTTATCTATCCTTCCAATGTAAATAGATTATGTATATAGTTGACCCTGTTTTCCATGTTTATACTCCTGTTCGATGTAAACCTGACAGCTTGTTGTTATGGTCGTTAAGTTATAATGTAAACCGCACTGATGCTAAATAGCGCGGTATATAAGAAACTGTAATAAATAAATAAATAAATAAATAATAAATAAATAAAAGAACTCCTAATGCAGTGTGAAATACAAATGCATCCTCGGTAACAGAAGATAAGACCACAACTGTTTTTTAGTTTGCCTGTAACCATCCCCCCAATGGAACATGAGGTTGCTGTGCACATGACAGCAGAATGAGTTTTCCTGTCAGACCGCATTTGCTTGTCTAGATCTGCCTGTGAAAGAATGTAGTTTGCTCACAACTTTGACATCCTTCAAGGAAGAATTCAGCGATTTCCACTCCACAAGAACCATGCTCTTGAGGACTGACGGAACTCCATTCAGTAGGCAACACCTTTGGTTTCTCCTCCTCAACTGGATCATCCGACAGCTGTAGGGAGGAGGATACCCAAGCAATTAAGGCTGCTAACATCCTTATGAAACGAACAGGAGCAGGAGTCGTCCCTCGTTATCAATTTATGTGGGGAGATTTTACACTCTTTCAGCTGGAGTAGTCTGTACCAGGGTTGTCAGAATTACTAGATCCTTTTTTCAGTTGCAGTTGTTTTTGCAGTGAAATCATGGCCTGTTCCAACCCCTCTTCATTAGAAATCCTCAGCTGGCTGCGTAGGGGAAAATCCGAAGTTCCGAGAGGTATCCCAGTCTAGGCGGTCTCTCCAGAAAGACCACACTTGCCGAAGAAAACAGAGCATAAACTAAATCCAGTTCCAGTCCATGTTCATCGGAATCATTCTCTCTCAGAAGCTCAAGGTGAATTACATGCAGGAAAGGTAAGCCACATGCTTACTATCTATGTTTATTCCAGAGGCAATGGAGAATTATATGACTTGAAAGTCTTTTGGCACAAACCTTCTTCTGGAAAAACTTCTCTTTGGTCAAGCTGTCCTGGGGGGCTGGAGGAGCTGAAGCACTTGACGCTGAGTGAAGACAAGGGACCTTGATCTGACAGAATCCAGATTGCTCAAGTGGTGAACAGACCTGACTGGGAGTGAAAGCATAGTTACTCACCTGTAATATATGTTCTCCGGGAACAGCAGGAATCAGTCCTCACATATGGGTGACATTGGAACCGATGGAGTCCGCGTGGTGTATTTCCCCAGCTTTCAAAGAAAGCCTTTGGGAATGCTATCACACATGCATGGTCTCCTTCCCAACCAAGGGTGCCATCTTGCTCAGTCAGATGACATAGCTAGGATGGCAGTCAAACAAAAAACATAAGGACGGCAACTCCAAGGGGAGGATGGAGGGTTGTAAGGACTGATTTCTGCTGTTCCCAGAGAACACCCGTACAGGTGAGTAACTATGCTTTCTCCAGGAACAAGCAGGAAGTCAGTCCTCACATATGAGACTCCCTAGCTCCAGTATGCAGAGGACCGAACCACAACAGTACCAATGGCGACCGGTCGGATGGCCATGAGTTGCAAAAGGTGAGTCCCCACTGAGAGACTCTGAAAGACCCTAGCATCCAGCAACACTATCACTCCGGTAGCCTGAACACAGAAGGGTCAGAGTGCAGGAGTTGCCTACATTCCAAGGATATTACGCAGCACTGCCTGACCAAAGGTGCTGTCCCTGCAGGATTCACTTTCCAAGCAGTAGTGCGCTGCAAACGTGAGAATGGATGACCAAGTGGCAGCTCTGCAAATTTCTGTCACTGGCATAGAACGGAGGTGGGCCACCAATGTGGCCATCGCCCTTACGCAATGCGCTGTGATCCCGTGCTCCAGGGAGAAGCCCACCTGCTCATAAGCAAGGGCGATGCAGTCTGCCACCCAAGAGGATAGGGTACACTTGGTTACAGGAAGCCCGAGTCTGCTGGGGTCATAGGACATGGAAAGCTGAGGTGCTTTGCAGTGGGGCCCTGGGTCCGCTGCAGTTAGAAGGACAGGGCCCGTTTACAGTCCAGCGTGTGGAGTATGAGCTCCTCCCTGCCGGCATGAGGCCGCAGGTAGAGGGTGGGGAGTACCACCTCCTGGTTGAGGTGAAACAGGGATACGACCTTCGGGAGGAACTTAGGGAGAGTGCAGAGCACTACCTGTTCTTGAAGAACCTGGTATACGGGTGATCCGCCACCAGTTCTTGAAGCTCACTGACTCTGCGAGCTGAAGTCAGGGCCACCAAGAAGGCCACCTTCCAAGATAGGTATCTGAGGTGGCAGGTGGCCAGGGGCTCGAACAGTGGTCTGGTCAGCTGGGAGAGCACCATGTTGAGGTCCCATTCTGCCGCCGGAGGGCAGACAAGGGGCTTGTAAAGCAGAAGACCCCATAGGAACCGGGAGACCAGGGTCTGACTGGATAAGGGCTTGGCCCCTACTAGGTGGTGGTGAGCAGCTATGGCGCTCAGATGCACCCACAATGAGTTAGTGCATCTGTCACACAGGGCTTAAATCTAAGTACTGGAGTACTAGTTGTACATGACATGAGAATGGGTTCTCCTTCCTATCTGCACACCACCGGACGAACCTGCGCCACTTAAAGGTGTAGGCCCTCCATGCGGAGGGCTTCCTGGCCAGCAGAATCTCCTCAACCTCTTGTGGCAGGTTGTGCGGGGCCAAGGCTAATCTCTCAGCAGCCAGGCCGTTAAAGTCAGTGACCCCAGATTGGGATGTAGGAGGGAGCCATCCTCCTGAGTCAGGAGGTCTGGGGCTCGAACCAGGTTGCCTGGGCCACCTGGGGGTAATCAGTATCATTGATGCCCTCTCGTTCTGAATTTTGAACAGAGTCTTGGCGACCTCTGCGGGTGTGGCTGCCTGGAGCAGAAACGATCCAGCTGCGTGTTGTCCGGAGAGGCAAACATGTCCATCTCAGGCCAGCCCCAAAGGCGTAAGAGCTTCTCTGCTACTGCGGGGTCAAGCTGCCACTTGTGAGGGCACAGGACTCTGTTGAGATTGTCCGCCAGGTAGTTGTCCTGGCCCAGGAGGTAGACTGCTCGCAGGAGCATGCCACTGCACACTGCAAAGGAGAGGAGAGCTACCACCTCCTGGAAGAGGGAGTATGAACCCGTGCCGCCCTGCTCGATTATACAGAACATTGAGACCTGGTTGTCTGTCTGGATCAGAACAGGTCTGTTCCACAAGAGGGTACGGAATGCACATAGGGTGAGGAATACAAAGGATTTCCAGGAGGTTGATCTGTAGTAGAGACTCCTCCCTGGACCAGCAGTCCCGAGTATGGTGAACTCCGCAGTGAGCTCCCCAGCCCTGGAGAGAGGCCTCTGTGGTCAGGATCCTCTGCGGTGGGGATGCCTGGAAGGGCATACCTACCCGGAGGAGACCTAGGTTTTGCCAGCAGTCGAGGGATCTCACCAACTGGCAGGTGACCCTGACCCTATCCCAGTGTCAGCCCGTAGCCTGGGTCCATTGAGAATGCAGGCACCACTGGGCTGTCTGCATGTTCAGGCAGGCTAGGGGAGTGGCACAGACCATGGAGGCCATGTGTCCCAGCAGGCGGAGGAGAAGGCGAGCTGGCACCATTCTGCGGTGTTGGAACTCCCCTGCCAGCTGTTTGAGGTGTTCTGCCCTGTTCTGAGGGAGAAGGGCTCTGGCCCACACCGTGTCCAGCTGAGCACTGATGAATTCTAGGTCTTGCACCGGAAAGAGATGTGATTTGGGGTAGTTGATGACAAACCCCAGGTGCTGCAGAGGAGGATGGTACGTTCTGTGCCCTGACTGGCCTCTGCGACTGTGCTGCTTCTGATGAACCAGTCGTCCAGGAAGACGAACACCCCTTGTAGGCACAGATGGGTGGCTACTATTGCTAGGCACTTTGTGTAAACTCTTGGCAAGGAGGCCAGGCCGATGGGAAGTACTCTGTATTGGTAGAGGCCTCCCCTACCATGAATCTCAGGTATTGCCGGTGAGATGAGTGGACAAGGATGTGAGTGTAGGCATTCTTATGTCCAAAGAGCAGAGCCAGTATCCATGGTGGAGGCAGGGCAGCAGTGTCCCAAGGAAGAGCATTCTGAACGTCTCCCTCAGCAGAAACTTGTTCAGGCCTTGGAGGTCCAGGATGGGCCCGAGACCCCCGGTTCTTTTGGGGACAAGAAAGAGTTGGAATTGCAGTACTCAGAAGTGCTGGGAAAAGACTTGTGGAAAGTGACATAGAAAAAGCAAAACTGCTAAACAAATACTTCGGCTCTGTTTTTACTAAAGAAAATCCTGGAGATGGACCAGCTGGGACTCCCAAATATAAAAATGGGAACGAAGTAGATACCACACCATTCACAGAAGATGAGGTGTTGGAACAACTTGCTAAACTGAAAGTGGGCAAAGCCATGGGACCGGATGGGATACATCCCAGGATACTGAAAGAGCTCAGAGAAGTTCTATCAGGGCTGTTTAAGGATGTATTCAACAGATCCTTGAAAACAGGAGAGGTTCCTCAGGACTGGAAAATGACTGATGTCGTACCTCTACACAAAAGTGGTGACAGGGAAGAAGTGTCAAACTACAGACCCGTGAGCCTTACTTCGGTGGCGGGAAAAGTAATGGAGGCGCTCCTGAAAGAGCGAATAGTGAACTTTCTCAAAACCAACAGGATGCAAGATCCGAGGCAACATGGTTTTACTGAAGGACGGTCTTGCCAAACTAATCTGATTGAGTTCTTTGACTGGGTGACCAAGGAACTAGATCAGGGGCATGCGATGGATGTCATCTACCTGGATTTCAGCAAAGCTTTTGATACTGTTCCTCATAGGAGGCTTGTGGATGGGTACCAAGAGAGTAAACTGGATTAGAAATTGGTTGACTGACAGACGACAGAGGGTGATGGTACATGGAGCTCACTCGAATGAGGGGAGGGTGATTAGCGGGGTGCCCCAGGGTTCGGTCCTGGGCCCGGCACAGTTCAATGTATTTGTGAGTGATATTGCTGAAGGACTGAATGGAAAAGTCTGTCTTTTTTGCAGATGACACAAAAATTTGCAACAGAGTAGACTCCCCCGAGGGAGTGGATAACATGAGGAAAGATCTACAAAAGCTGGAAGAAAGGTCTAATGCTTGGCAATTACGATTTAATGCGAAAAAGTGCAGTGTCATGCACTTAGGTAGCAGAAATCCAAGGGAAATGTATGTGATAGGGGGTGAGAGGTTGGTGTGCATAGTTCAGGAAAAAGACCTTGGTGTGATTATCTCTGATCTCAAGGTGGCAAAACAGTGTGACAAGGCGGTGGCAAAAGCCAGGAGGATGTTGGTCTGCATACGAAGAGGGATTACCAGCAGAAAGGAAGAGGTACTTATACCACTATACAGGTCGTTGGTGAGGCCTCACCTGGAATACTGTGTTCAGTTTTGGAGACCATATCTTGCAAAAGATGTGAAAAGACTGGAAAGTGTTCAGAGGAAGGCGACCAAAATGATTTGTAGCCTGCGTAAGAAGCCTTGAGAAGAGACTTGAAGACCTAAATATGTACACTTTGGAGGAGAGGAGGGATAGGGGAGATATGATTCAGACCTTTAAATACTTAAAGAGGAATGATGAACAAACAAACCTCTTCCAAAGACAGGGAAGCTGCAAAACTAGAGGGCATAACATGAAGCTGTAAGGTGGAAAATTGAAAGGCAATGTCAGGAAATATTTTTTCACTGAAAGGGTGGTGGGTGCTTGGAATGCTCTCCCAATGGAATTGGTGGGGGCAAACACAGTGACGGAATTCAAAACAGCATTGGATCCCTTTACAGCAACAGGATAAAAACAAAATAAACTGAACCATCTAACTTCTCAACAAATAGGAGTGTCCTACATGGAGTGGTGGGTCCACCCCTAAACAAAGACATGGGGAGGGCTAATCTGCACAAAGCGTCAGGTGCACCTACTCTTGCCATATTGCTGGGCAGACTGGCTGAACCATGCTGGTCTTTATCTGCCGTCATTTACTATGTTACCTTGAGTAGAAGCTCTTACCCCAGAGATGCTGGGGAACAGGCTCTACTACCCTGTCCCTTAGTAGCCCTGCTAGCTCTGAGAGCAAGAGGGCCTAGTGAAGGATAGGACGCACTGGCTCTCTTGGAAAATGCCCCAGAGGTGGCAGATGGAAGCAAGATGGTAACCCTCCACCATCCGGAGTGCCCATTGGTCTGAGGTAACATCAGACCACTTATGGGCGAAGAGTGCCAGGCAGCCCCCTCTGTGGGATGGTGAGGATCTTCCAGGGGAAGGAAGGTCCCCTACCTGGGAGTTAGAAACTCCCACCAGGTTGAGCCAGAGCTGATGTCTGCAGTTTGGCGGTTTTTTGCTTCCTGGGTCCTTGTCCCTGGCCCTTGGGCTGAAATCCCTGCTGCTGCTGGCTCGGGAAGGCTTCGTAGGGTGACTCTGGTGGAAATGGCCTTTCTTCATTGAGAAAGTTGGCCTTTTCCTTGAGGTTTTCTTACGGGGGAGGGTTGAGTCTTCTTTGAGAGCAATTTGCCTGGTCATCACCTCGGCCTCAATCTCGGCCACCTTGTCAGCCATAGGTTTCTCAAACAGGTTCTCCCCGGTGCAGGGGACATCGGTAGCTTTTCTTGGACGCATTCTTCGAGGTCTGAGGACTGCAATCAGGCCTGGTGCCGAGCACCGATGCCTGTGGATGCTGCCCGGGCTGCAGCCTCAACACCATCGTAGGCAGCCTGGGACAGGAACTTGGAGCAGTCCCGGATGGTCACCACCGAAGTCTGGAACCATTGCAGGGGCTCCCCAGTGAACCCTGCTGAGTAGTCTGCGAGCTCCTGAATGAGGCTCTTAAGATACATTCCTATGTAGCGCTCATAGGTTTGTATCCGACAGCTCAGCATGGACCTTTGGAAGCATTTGCACCCCAGGGTGTTGAGGGTTCTGGCTTCCCTACTGATTGTTGAGCTTCTGCATCAAAGATTCCACCACCATGGAATTGTGGGAAGTTGAACCTTCTGGAAACCTGGACTCCTCTGCAGGAGCAGCTGTTCAAAGATGGGTTGTGCTGACACCGACAGAACCTCTTTTGGCAGGGACTCATACTGGAGGATCTCCGGTTCTTCAGTGCGCGGGTCCTCCTTGGAATCGGTCGGGACCGAGAAGTCGTGGAACAGTGCCGGAACTCTGGGGGAGACAGCTCCGAGGGGATGTGTCGTGTCAAGAGGTCTTGGGAGAGGCCTTGACGTCGGTCTCTCAGTCTGAACCCGAGGGCATCAAGGAGTCCGAAGCTTGGAGCTCCTGCACTGGGAGGCCTGTATCCTCCAACAGGTCTCGGGTCAGAGTCCCAGAAACTAGCCAGGGAGGACTGGACACTGAGAATCGGGACTGGGACTTTGATCGTTGCCAAGGGTTTGCCCGAGGCCAATAGCACTTGGGGCGCGGCTCGACACTCAGGGACACCACCGCAGTCGGGGGCCCGGCTGTCAGGGCAGATGATGCAGACAAACCCGACATCATTGCCTGCTGCATGGCCAGGATGGCAGAGATATTCTGCTCCAGGAACGCCATTATGGCCTTGATACCAGAAGGCTCCACAGGCTTTGGCAGGGGCAATGAGGATTTCAGGCCCGGCGCCAGCACTCTTGTGAGTGTGTCTTTGACGAGGACCATGGCCTTGGGGAGCCTCGCATGGTCACCGCTGGCCAAGGACTCCTTCCTAGAGACCTTGGGGGGGGGGGGGGCACTGCTCGGAGTGCTTGAGTCCTGCCGAGTGACCTTACCGGGTTACGCCAGTGGAACCTTGACTGGCTTTGAAGATTTTTTCTTTTTCTTGCCAGGGTCTGGCGTCTTTCCAGAGAACCACCACCGCAGGACTCCGAAGACGCCCGAGCCTCATGGGATGTGCTCGGCTTTGGACTCAGTGTTGGTGAAGCCGGGGCTGAGCAGGATCACGGGAACAACATCTCCTGTAACTCCAATCTTTTCTTGTTGGTTCGCGGAGTCATGGCCTGGCACAGGTTGCAGGAGGTACTGTTATGGTCCGGGCCAAGGCATGACAGACATAATTTGACTGCAACGATCACACTTTTTAAAGCCACCAGGAGACATGGTGGATCGCATCCGGCCAGAGTCGATGACCCCCGGGCGAAAAAGGGCACGAATGCCGGTTGAGGCAAGCCTAGATGGAAAAAGGAAGGGATACAGAAAACAGCGCCGGGGACGGTGCCGTCTCAAGGTGGGAAGAGAAACCGGTACACAAACTGGGAAAAACTCAACTATAGACAATTAGTTTTAAGGAAGTTTTCCAGAGACACAGTACATGCATCTGCTGGGCTCTGCAAAAAAAAGGAGATTGAGCAAGGTAGCACCCTTGGGTGGGAAGGGGACCATGCATGCGTGGTAGCATTCCCAAAGGCTTTCTTTGAAAGCTGGGGAAATGCTCTGCGTGGGCTCCATTGGCATCGACGTCACCCATATGGGAGGACTGATTTCCTGCTTGTTCCTGGAGAATCCTTGTTCACCGTCCTTCATGTGAAAAAACACCAACAGGGTATCCAAGGTACCCCCTGGAGACATCCGCCATTGAGCTCTACTTAGGAGATGCTTTTACAAATAGCTGACCAGGAACCCAATTTTTAAACTGAGCTGCATCAGAAAAAGATCCATTGTCTGATGTAGACAAAGAAATACTTAAGTGTGCCCTTAGCTGCATCAACATTAGTAGCAGTTCTTTCTCTATCTCCACATCTATTGGGAGGGAACAAAACCTACTTGTCTGGATTGGTCTAGCAGGATGATCATTAAGTCCTTAATGCCCTATAGAGGGACGTTTTTGTTTGATCCCTTATCCCTTCCAGCCGAGGACCTCCTTGCTTGCAGACGCTGGAGACTGAACCTTAGAAATGAAGGCCCTGCATCATTAGGAAGATCATCCTTCTGAAAAAGTCACACCACTATTGTTCCTTCCCCTCTAAGGACTTTCCCCCTCTTCTAGCAGATTTCCATGGCGTCATCCAGGACCCTAGAAGAACCCTCCAGAGAATCCAGGAACTCAGGTGATGCCAAAGATGCTCTGTCATCCAGTTCTTAACCAGGAAAGCTGCAAGGCTGCTAAAAAGCAGCAGGTCCCTCACTAAACAGCAGTCCCACTGAGGACTGTGGTCCCGATGTGTCTTTTTTTTTTAAGCAAAAGGCCTAATGCAACAGAAGTACGTCTGGGAAGAAAGTCACCTGCTGCAGCTCCTGAGATTCCTGGATATTGGGACTCCACTGAAGATGAAACTGGAAGATTACTCAGGTAGGATATTGAGCCAGACAAACAAAATGGCAGAATTTCCTGCCAAAGATACAGCCTTCTCATGAACAGATTACTGTCCTTTGGCATTGAACCAGCAGTCCTGCTACCTCATGCTTTCTCTGCCATACCACCAGTAAGTGAAACCTGATTCCACAAAGCACTGGCATAATTAGGCCAACTCTCTGCTCACAAGCGCATGCTGAGGTGAGCATGCTGGCTGCTATAGGCCGCATATTACCAGCTGCACTCAGCCTTCTTGGATATTGGGAAAAATCCTCCATTCCTTACAAAAGGGCTCACCACTCAATTACAAACAACCTCATGCAAGACTGCAGGCCCCACAGAGACTCTGCTCTTTCAGTTCTTGGAGAGTCGTCTCCGTCATGGCAATACAATTTCTTTTTTTCTTAAAGTCAACTTTATTCTGAGCACAGCAATGAAATACTCTCCCAGCTCCCTTCCAAAAGGGGAGGAAGAAAAGAGGAACATAGTCTGGTGTCCTCATAAGACAAATCCCTACAGGATAAAGCATAGGAGGGGTGAAAGATAGGAAGGAAGAGCCCATTAACACTGGGTTCTGCACCCCTGGGCCTCAGTGCTAGCAGAAACCACTGCAAGCCCTCTAGTCTGCCTCTTTAAAGAGACATTCTTGTGGACAAATGACCTCAGAAGTCTTTTCAGTCTAGCTCTGGACTGCACAGGTTTAGTCACCCTTCATCTGCTGGAGACTGAGAAATACTGGCTGTTTCTGGATTGCACAGGTCACCATCAAACCAAATGTTCTGAGTCTCTAGCTACTGGTAGAAAAGCATAAACCCAAGAGTATGGATTGGTCTAGAGGAATGATGAAGAAAGCTGTACAGTCTGAGCTTTTGAGATGACAAGATAAAAAAAAAAAAAAAAAAAAACGACAACAGGGTGCTAACTTAATTTGAAACATTGCATATATCAATCAGATTCTTACCTGGGGACAATAGGAGGACATGTATCTATAGACTGCCAGCAAAATCCAGATGAGGAAGGTTTTAAGAAGAATATGGTCCCTAGTGGCAAACCTTCTGCTCCTAAACCACCTGCAACCACTGCACCTCCCTTCCAGCTGCAGGTACTATGGGAATGACGGCCTTCAGGACTGCTCCCTTGAACTGGGATCTATAAGAAAGATACAAATAAAGTCACTGTACACACCATGTTCCCTGCATGTTTTTGCCTATGTCTGATTTTTCATACAATCTGTTTTTCATTAAGTCACTCAAAATATACTTTAAAAAAAGTTAACTTTATTCTGAGCACAGCAATGGAAATACTCTCCTGGCCCCCTTCCAAAAGGGGAGGAGGAAAAGAGGAAAACAGTCCGGAGTTCTCATATACGTTGAAGGACTACCAAAAGGGACTGCTACTGATGGAGAGAGATCTGCACTTGTATTTACTTCTGGGAACCTTTCTAAATCTGGGGGAAAAGGGAATTCTTTAGATTAAAGCTAAGTAACCTGTGTAAATTAGAATCCAGTATATTTGTAACTTGGTCAGGGTCTAGTATCAGCAAAGATTTCTTAGTTAAATTTAAAAAACTCAGCTTAAATTTAAAATCCAGCAGAGAGCTTTCAGTTTAAATTCAGAGCCCAGCAGAGAGTTTTTAGTTTAAATTTAATACTCAGTCAGGACCTATTATCAACAAAGAGCTTTCATTTTACATTTTAGAACTCAACAGAGAGCTTCTAGTTTAAGTTTAAAACTCAGGCAGGGCCTAGTATCAACAGAGAGCTTTAATTTAAACCAAATCAGAGTACACCTTAGCATAAAAGTAAAAATAGAGTAGTTACCTGTAACAGGTGTTCTCCAGGAGCAGCAGGAATCAGTCCTCACATATGGGTGTCATCGACGCCGATGAAGCCCTAGCGGAGCATTTCCCCAGCTTTCCATGAAAGCCTTTGGGAATGCAGGCATGCATGCGCGGTTCCCTTCCCGCCTAAAGGTGCCATCTTACCTCAGTCAAATGACATAGCTAAGAACAGCACACAAAAAGTAAAAGAAACTATGTACAACTGCAACTCCCAGGGGAGGAGGGAGGGTTGTGAGGACCGATTCCTGCTGCTCCTGGAGAACACCTGTTACAGGTGAGTAACTACTCTTTCTCCAGGACCAAGCAGGAAGTCAGTCCTCACATATGGGTGACTCCCTAGCTCTGGGCTACCAAGGAACCCAGGCTGAACAAGAGGACTCCCTCTAGTCCCAGCAGCAAAGAAAGGCTTTTCACTGACACAACCTCCACCGGTAGCCCAACAGAGGGCAGGAGGGCAGGAGTTGCCTAAACCTCAAAGAGATTCCGGAGTACTGCCTGGCCAAAAGCACTGTCCCTACGGGACTCCCTCTCCAGACAGTAATGGGCCGCAAAAGTCTGGCTTGAAGACCAAGTTGCAGCTCTGCAGATGTCTACCAACGGTAGAGAGCGGAGATGAGCCACTGAGGTAGCCATTGCCCTAACACGGTGGGCCGTGACCCGACCCTGCAAAGGAAGGTCAGCCGCCCTGTAAGCCCAGGTGATACAGTCAGCTACCCAGATGGACAAGGTACGCTTGGACACAACTAACCCCAAATTATTAGGGTCAAAAGATATGAAGAGCTGAGTAGTCCTTTTGTGCCCCTGCGTACGGTCAAGGTAGAAGGATAAGGCCCTCCTACAGTCCAGGGTATGCAGAACTGCTTCAGCCTGGCTTGCATGAGGCCTAGGGAAGAATGTTGGAAGAACCACCTCCTGGTTGAGGTGAAAAGAGAAGACAACTTTAGGGAGGAACTTTGGATGAGTCCTAAGGACTACCCTGTTCCTATAGAAGCGAGTGTAAGGTCTGTCACAGACCAGGGCCTGAAGCTCACTCACTCGCCTGGCCGAGGTTAGGGCTATCAAGAAGAGTGTCTTCCAGGACAGGAAGCATAGGGGACAAGTAGCCATCGGCTCAAAAGGTGGGCGAGTCAGTTGCTGCAAGACCACATTCAACTCCCACTCAGGAGCAGGAGGATGGATTGGAGGCTTGAGCAAAAGCAAGCCTCTGAGAAAGCGGGACACCAAGGGGTGAACTGAGAGAGAATGTCCATCCACAAGTGAGTGGTGAGCTGCTAAAGCTGAGAGGTGGACCCGAACAGAATTGGACTTAAGTCCCTGATTGGATAAGTGCAGTAAGTACTGAAGCACTACTGGTACAGTACAGGAGAAAGGATCCTGTGTACGTAGCTGACACCACACAGAAAACCTTTTCCATTTGAGAGCAGAGGTTTTCCTAGTGGACTGTTTCCTAGAGGCTAGGACAACCTCCTCAACTTCCTGAGGCAGGCCCCAGGAAGCCAAAACTACCCTTGCAGCCTCCAGGCCATCAAATTGAGAGCTTTGAGATTGGGGTGCAGAAGGGAACCCTGATCCTGAGAGAGAAGGTCGGGTTGCAACCCCAGAGGCCGTGGGGGATCCACTACCAGCTGAAGCAGAAGTGGAAACCAAGGCTGTCTCGGCCACCTGGGAGCCACCAGCAGGACTGAGGCCTTGTCCTGAAGAATTTTGAACAGAGTTTGGGCCACCAAAGGCGTGGGAGGAAACGCATACAGGAGGCCCTGAGACCATGGTATCAAAAAAGCATCTGCTGCTACCCTCAGAGGATGCGACTGTCTGGAGCAGAACCGAGGCAGCTGTTTGTTCAGTGGACTGGCAAACAGATCTATCAAAGGAAGACCCCATTTCAGGAAGATCTTCTGAACTACCAAAGGATGCAGCTGCCACTCGTGGGGCTGCAGAATTCTGCTCAACCTGTCGGCCAGGTAATTTTCCTGGCCTGGAAGTTATACAGCCTTGAGGAGCATGTTGTGCTTGAGGGCAAATGAGCAAAGGTCCTGTGCCTCCTGACAAAGGAGCCTGGACCCAGTCCCGCCTTGCTTGTTCACATAAAACATGGCTACCTGGTTGTCTGTCTGAACCAGGACAGATTGATGAGCCAGGGCAGGAGAGAAAGCTCCGAGTGCTAATCGAATAGCCCTGAGTTCTAGGAGACTGATCTGCTGTGCGGCCTCCCAGGGAGACCACAGGCCCTGGGTGCACTTGTTCAGACAATGAGCCCCCCAGCCCTGCAGGGAGGCGTCTGTGGTCAGTACCACTGTGTACCCAGGAATTTGAAAAGGCACCCCTTTCAGTAGATTGGGTGGGTGCAACCACCAGTTGAGGGAGTCCAGAAAAGGTCTGGACACCCTTATGCTGTCTCTGAGGCTGCCTGTGGCCTGTGACCACTGACTCCGAAGGCACCACTGTGCAGGCCTCATATGGAGCCTGGCATTGGGGGTCACATGTACTGTTGAAGCCATGTGGCCAAGAAGCCTCAGGCAGAGTCTGGCGGAGATCAGTGACCTGCTGAGAAACTGGTTCGCTAAGTTTGAGTCTTTGAGCTCTGTCTTTTGGCAAGAATGCCTTTGCCAGCAGAGAGTCCAACCTCGCCCCTATGAACTCCAAGTTCTGGGAGGGGAGCAAAGTGGACTTTGCAAAGTTTATCACAAACCCTAAGCTTTGAAGAAGAACAATAGTCCTGAGGGTGGCCTGTCGGGCATCCTGACACGTCTGACCTCTTATGAGCCAGTCGTCCAGATAAGGAAAGACAAAGATGCCTTGAGTTCTCAGGTAGGCCGCCACCACTGCCAGGCATTTGGTAAAGACCCTGGGAGCGGAGGTTAGGCCAAAAGGCAGTACTCTGTACTGATAATGGTTTCCTCCCACAATGAACCTGAGGTACTTTCTGTGGTCTGGATGAATGAGGATGCGAGTGTACGCATCCTTTAGATCTAAGGAGCATAGCCAATCTCCTTGCTGGAGGTAGGGCAAACGTGTTCCAAGAGTAAGCATCTTGAACTTTTCTTTCTCTAGGAACTTGTTGAGATTCCTGAGGTCCAGGATAGGTTGAAGGCCACCGGTTCTTTTGGGTACCAGGAAATATCTGGAGTAGAACCCTTGATCTTGCATTGGAAGGGGCACAGGCTCCACCGCCCTGTCCACCAACAGACCTTGGAGCTACTGGAAGAGAAGATCTGTGTGCAGGGGAGGCCTTGGAGGGTCTCCTGCAAAATATGGAGAAGGCAGTTGGTGAAAGTGTAGAGCATAGCCCCTGTGGACTATGCTTAACACCCAACTGTCCCCAGTGATGCGGGCCCACTGGTGGGCAAAGAGGGCGAGGCGACCTCCTGTGCAGGGTTGGGGGAGCAGGGACGGAGAGGCTATGCTTGAGGAGTCAAAACCCCCACCCTGCTGAGTGGGAGCAGGGGCCGGAGGCTTGGGGGTCCTCTGCCTACGGGGCCCATTACCCTGCCCCTTGGCTTGCTGACACTGGGGTACAGCTTGGGCAGCCTGATACTGAGGGTATTGTTTGTAGGCAGTGCCCTTCCTCGGGTAAAAGGGCTTTTTACCCGAGCCCTTCTTCTTGTGAGAAGGGGCAGAGGTCTTCCTAGACAGCCTTGTCCTTGTAAGGTGCTCGGTCTCGAGCTGAGCGGCCTTCTCGGCCATGGGCTTGCCAAAAAGGTTTTCACCTCGGCAAGGGACATCGACCAACTTGTCCTGAACCCATGGCTCGAGGTCTGTAAACGGGGGTGCTTGTTGTGAAAGTTCCACAATCTTGGCAAGGACATGAATTCACTTGGCTTGCAAAGGATTGTGGGTCTTGTAGTTCAACCACACAAAACTAGCCGTTTAACAAGAATAACTAATTGTAGTTGCTCGAGTGTAAAGCAGAAAACAGATTTTATTTATGGGGTGTTATTCCCTCGCACAGATATGCTTGGTAACATCAACAGGATAATTTCTTCAGGAGTTTTATTCAGGAAACAACAAATAAGGCAACTGAATTACTTATGCAACAACTTAGTAAAGACCTTGATGGAACAGAAAAGGTCTTTCTTCTAGCCCCTGCTAATAAACTTTCTTAGCAGTGCTGGAATGAAAAATAAACCCAAAAGGAAAATTCTCTTTATCAAAAAAAAACAGCTTTCTCCCTTTCACACAGAGAAGAAGCTTTTTTCCAAAGTCCCACGTGCACTTGTGCCTTGCTCTAATCACAGGTGCTTAACCTGCTGCAAATCATTGCTGGTCCACTCTCCACGTGGCTCCAACTTTCCCCAAAGCTTTCTCTCAAAGAAACTTTTCTGGGAAGCTAAAAATCAGTACAGCTCCTTTTGGTGTTTGATCCTTATCTGAGGATTACTTTAGAACAGCAGCTTAGAAAGAAAACAATCCATGCATTCAACTTCCTCATCTGATATTTCCCCTTGCTCTTGAAATATCATAGGATCACTTTCATACACTGGCTCAGAGGATTTCTCTAACTGATCTCTACCAGGATAGAAACTGTTTCCCTGCTGTCTTCCTTGTGCAAAGCTAGGGAACAGATCAGAGTTCATACCTGAGATCACGTTGTCATTAGGTTTCCTCTCTGGGTATTTTGGCCAGTAGGTAGCAAAACCTCTGTGCCCAGCTCTCCAGTCAGAATCTCTGGACTTCAAATCTCTGTTCCCATACCTCCTTAAATAGGTATTAGAGCTCCTTCTTTCTGTAGATGCAGCCGTCTCCCTTACAGGTGCTGTCCGAGGGTTCCTGGCTGTATATCTCCAAGCCTCTGGCTTCTTCCAGTCCAATGAAGAATGCTTGCCCCAGGAATCTCTCCCAGCATACGTACTGCCTTGGGCTCCATTCTTAGACCTTCTGGACGTCTTGCTGTTCTTCCTTCTGTTCACGATCAATCTCTCCTTCTCCAGCTCCCAGCTCCCATTGCTGTCCTTGCCAGCATTGCTCTCCTTGCTGTCTGTATGATGAATTCCTTCTAGCTTTAAAGTGCCTAGATGGCTGCTCCACCCTAGCACACTCCAGGTGTTCTGAATTAAGCCCTGCCCTAGGAGCTGTGTGATTAGGGATTACATCATTGCTTCTCTGATTAGGCACACGTTTCCCTACTTCATCTCTCCTAGAGGCTTTCTGTAAACCAGTGCATTCTGGGTCTGGTAGTCTTTTAGGTAAACACTCTGTTTTAGTGCTTTTACCAGCCAGCACAGGTTGCTTATTCAGAGCCAATTCACCTCTTGTATTATTTCTTCCTGAACTATGATAAGCTTCCTTATCACAGGTCCGATGACTGCAGCCATGCCTGGCGTCGAGCCGCGATGCCGGCTGCAGCAACTCGGGCTGAAGCCTCGAAGCCATCGTAGGCGGCGCGGGACATGAACTTGGAGAATTCCCGAATCCCTGAGGACAAGGACTTGAATCTCTGCAAGGGTTCCCCGGAGAGACCAGCAGAGAACCTGGCCAACTCCTTGGCCAGGTCTCGCAAGTACATGCCCATGTACAGCTGGTAAGACTGGACACGGCAAGCAAGCATCAAGCCCTGGAAGCACTTTCTACCAAAACCATCAAGGTTTCGGGCCTCCCTGCCAGGAGGCACCGCGGAGTGCATCTTCTGACTTTTCAGGCGATGCATGGCCGATTCCACCACCATGGAATGGTGTGGTAGCTGTGCCTTCTGGAAGCCAGGGCTCTTCCTGAGTCAATAGATCGAATCGACCCGCTTGCTTAAAACCGGCGCCGAGGCCGGTGCCTCCTACATCCGGAAGAGGAGCCGTTCCAGCATCGGAGGAACCGGGACAGTAAAGGCCTCCTTTGGAAGAGAGTCGTACTGCAGGGCCTTGAGCTCCTCGGTTCGAGGCTCTTCCTCGGGGTCCGCCGGGATAGCCAATGCGGTGGCCATGTCCCGGACAAACGCCGAGAACCGGGTATCCTCCAGAGGGGATCTACTCCGGGGCTCAGACTGCGGTGAGTCTGACGGGACGCACCAAGTCTTGAATGTGTCGGGGGACTCCTCAGTCTCCTTAGGCGGACTCATCCGACGAGGAGTCAGGGTCCGACCCCGCGGGGCCCGGGAGCACCCGCCCTGACGCCGGAGGCACCGGCGTCAACGCCCTCGGTCCCGAACGGGAGGTCGAGGGAGACCGCGACCGAGGTCGACCTCGAGCCTTCATGGTCTCGAGTATCGGCTCGGTCTCCGGGGTCGACTTCGATGTCCCGGTGGTTGGGGCAGATGCGCCAGACAGGCTGGCCATCAGTGCCCGCTGCTGCTCCATGAAGGCAGACAGTCTGCACTCCAAGGCTGTCATCCTGAGACTCAGCTCGGGAGATGCAGCAGCCACCGACTCGGGCCCCAGCGGCGCCGGGCCCGACGTCGGCTCTCTGGGAGGAGAGTCCTCGAGGACAACAGGACTTACGTGTCCAGCAGATTCCGGGTCCACGCGAGGAACTTTGGCAGGTTTCTCTTGTTCCACGGGCCCGGGGTGACGGTCGGGGGTCTTAGACCTGGCCCTCGAGGAGCCAGGGACCTCTTCCGACGACGCCCTCATGAGCCGCTTCTTGCTCTTGCGTTCCCGGTCGGGGGACCCCCTGTCCGAGGAGCCCCGACGGTGCTCGGGATCTGAATCCCGAGATGTCGAGGCCTCAGACGAGGTCCGGGCCCGGCTGGAGGCTGAGTCAGAAAAAAGCCTCTCTTTCTGCTGCTGGTGACTTCGCAGTGCCTTGGAAGACATCTTCCCACATAGTCCACACGTCTTAGAGTCGTGATCAGGACCGAGGCACCGAAGGCAGCAGTCATGTGTGTCGGTGAGAGACATCAATTTCTTACACCGATCACACTTTTTAAAACCGCTGGAAGCCATCGGGGGAAAAAAAAAAAAAAAAAGAGTCCCCGCGAGGTCAAAGGACCGGCCCTTCCAGGGAAAAAGCAAAAAAGGGCACGAACGCCAGCCACAAAGGGCAAAAACCGAAAAAGTAGAAACAGGCTCGATACCGGTGTACCGAACCCGGCAGGAGGGGAACCGGCGTCGAACCGGGAAGAAAAAAATAGCGAGAATCACCGAAAAATCAAACTTTTATCCGGGATGACAGGACACACGTCCGGTGGGCTTCTCGGAAAGAGAGAGACTGAGGTAAGATGGCACCTTTAGGCGTGAAGGGAACCGCGCATGCGTGCCTGCATTCCCAAAGGCTTTCATGGAAAGCTGGGGAAATGTTTCGCTAGGGCTTCATCGGCGTCGATGACACCCATATGTGAGGACTGACTTCCTGCTTGGTCCTGAAGAAAGGGTCACTATTCTTTGAGCAGAAATAAACTGTTTTTTGAGACCTTTACAAAGAGGCATTCTAGATATGGGACAAGAGACCTGTGAAATTGTTTTAAATAGGTGTTAAAGCCAAGTGAGAGATCAAAGGGGGAATTAAAAAGGATCCATCTATCAAAGTAAGGGCTGTGCGAATCACCCAGGAAATTGCTCACAGATTACCTTAGAAGCACAGGCCTGGAGTCTATGTAGCAAGCCAGCCACCCAACCCAGGCATATAGCTTAATAGAATCTTAGACCTATTAAAGGGGGGAGGGATATTCAAATTTAGTTTCAGGTGCAGCTGATTATCCGCACCAGGAATAGATGGATTGAAGCCTTGAAATAAATTAATCTTGACGTCAACAAAGTCCCTTAAACTTATTTGGTACAGTTATATTAGTACAAGTATCCCAGGTAATTTCAAACAACTTAAATAGCTAAGCAAAACTTTCAAACTCAGATGCAGTCCAGCAGCGAGCTGGGGGTTATCCAGTCTTTTGCATTGAGTGTCAAATGTTTGATTTTCTCCCAGTTGGTGAGGGGTCTTACATGTGCAATATATGCAAGGAGCTCTTTGCTCTCAGGAAACGAGTGTGATCTCTGGAGGCTAGAGTAGCAAACCTGGAAGACATAAGGAAGTCAGAGAGCTACATAGACGAGATCTACAGGGATGTAGTATTGAAGCCCCACCTCCAGTCCGGCAGCCTATCAGTTGCCATGGAGAAGAAAGGTCATATGAAAGGAGAGCATCACCTTGGTGAGGCAGGAGGTGATCCTGTAGTTAGGACTTGTCCACCAGGAGATGTAAAACCCTCACACCGAGGATGTTTATCCAGGGCCATTGTCCATGAGAGAAGAGAGTCAGGACAGCCATTAAAGTGGGCGATTTAATCATTAAGCATGTTGGGGACGTGAGGATCCCCTGGTAACATGCCTGCCTGGTGCAAAGGTAGCAGACCTCATGTGTCACCTAGACAAGGTTTTAGATAGTGCTGGGGAGGAGTCCGCTGTGTTGGTACATGTTCTCTTCAACATTTTCCTAGCCCCTCTCGCTCTTTTAGTTCAGCAGTTTAGCATCTCTGCATACTATTATGCAGATGACATTCTCCTCCATCACACTAACCCTTCTTCCCCCGATATTTCCCCTCTTAACCTCTGTCTCACTGCTGTAATGTCTTGGTTTTCTTCTAATTTTCTACATGTTAACCCGGCAAAATCCTTTGCTATCTGGTTCACTTTTGGCAGCCCCTCCCCTACTTGTGTCCCTTCCCTATCCTCACAACCTATCCCTCTGGTCTCGTCACTCCGTTATTTAGGTGTTGTTCTTGACTCTGCCCTTACTTTCAAAGACCACATCTCCTCGATTGTCCAGCGTTCCTTCTTTTCCCTCCGTCAACTCAGAGCAGTTCGTCCTTTTCTTTCCACCCCTGCCCTAACTACCCTCTTGCTTACCCTCGTCTTGTCTCGTCTTGACTATTGCAATGTCTCTTTCGCCGGCCTATCCAAGTCCCAACTGTCCCGTCTCCAACGCGTCCAAAATGCTGCCATCCGTTTACTGGCCCACGCATCACGTTACGATCACACTACTCCCCTTCTCTATCAGCATCACTGGTTACCCATCTCCTTCTGCATTCAATATAAACTCCTAATCTTTGCACACAAAGTAATCCATACCGGCACCCCTCTCTATCTGGCAAACCAGATACATTTCCATACCCCCCATCGTCTCCTCCGCTCTATACGCATAAACCGCATGGTCCTCCCCTCCCCCGCACAAGCCCGCCTAGAACAAACCCGCTCCTCTGCTTTCTATTTCCTGGCCCCGCACCTCTGGAACTCACTCCCCCCCTCTCTCCGTGCAGAGGAATCCTATCAATCATTCAAAACCCAACTAAAAACTCACCTCTTCTACCTTGCGTTTGACCCTCCTCCCTAGTCTATCTTCTCCTCCTTCCGTTTTATTGTGATTACCCATGTACTGTATGTTTCCCCCTCCCCTTCTCTCCCTGGTAGCACCCTCTCATCAATACTCCCTCTATTTATTTATCTTTTCTACCCCGGCTTTTCTTCCCTTTTCTTACAAATTGATGGCGTTCCTTTCCTTTCTGCAGCCGAGTGCTTGTTTTAATTAACTTGCTTATTTTATTTTATTGTAAACCGCTCAGGCGCCCATGGTATTGAGCGGTATAACAAGTTTTAAATAAACCTAAACCTACCAATGACATAGGAAAATATGGGAGGGAGGTCCTGGAGGCCAAATTTATGCTTTTAGGTAGAAATTGAAATCCAGAACTTCCAGGGTAGCATTCTCTGAAATGCTTCCTGTGCCACACACAGGACCCAAAAGGCAGGCGGAGCTCTGGCTCAATGCATGGATGTGACGATGGTGCAAAGAAGAAGAAAGTTTTGGATTTGTTAGGAATTGGGCAACATTTTGGGTAAAAGACGGGGCTCTTCCGAAGGGATGGGCTCCACCTCAACAGAGATGGAGTCAGGCTGCTGGCACTAACATTTGAAAAGGAGATAGAGAAGCTTTTAAACTAGATAATGGGGAAAGCCGACAGTCATTCAAGAGCGCATGTCTCAGAAGAATGTATCCTTGAAGGATACTAGCAAAAGAGGGAAGTTAGGACATCCTAACAGAGAGGTTCCAATAAAGATAAAAGTAACCCAGATGCCCTTAAGTACAGAGCTGAAAGATTCCAAATTAACCGTATTAACTGATAACCAGACTAATATGAATGAAATACAACCTCTAAAATGCCTGTATGGGAAGAGTTAGAATATTTTGCTATAAATGAGAAGTTAGATATGATTGGTATCTCAGAGACCTGGAGAAGGAGGACAACCAATGGGAGACTGTGGTACCTGGGTACAAACTATATCGGAATGATATAGTAGATCAAACTGGTGGAGGAGTTGCTCTCTACGTTACAGAGAGGGCATGGAGTCTGTAAAAATGGAAAGGCAATGACAGTAGGGTTGTACTACGGGCCGCCGGGCCAGAATGAAGAGATGAATGATGAAATGCTGAAAGAAATCAGGGAAGCTAACAGAAGTTACAACATAGTAATAATGGGTGATTTCAATTACCCTGGTATCGACTGGGTCAGTGTGATGTCAAGACATACTAGAGAGATAAAGTTTCCAGATGAAATAAATGACTGCTCCTTGGAGCAGCTGGCTCATAAACCAACAAGAGGGGAAGCTATTTTGGACCTAGTCCTTAGTGGCATGCAGGATCTGGTGCAAGAGATAAGGGTGTTGGGGCAACTTGGCAATAGTGATCATAGCATGATCACATTTGATTTAATAAATGAAAGAAGAATGGAAAGAAAATCCTTAGTATTACCATTTAACTTTCAAAAGGAAGACTATGATAAAATGAGGATAATATTTGAGAAAAGACTAACAGAAGCAGCTGCAAAGGTTAAATATTTACATAAAGCATGGGCATTGTTTAAAAGTACTATCTTGGAAGCCCAGACCAGATGTATTCCACGCTTGAAGAAAAAGTGGAAGGAAAGCCAAAAAACAGCCAGTATGGTTTAAAGGCAAAGTCAGAGGCTATTGTTGCCAAAAATGCATCTTTCAGGAAATGGAAAAAGGAGCCAAATGACAAAAACAGGAACATAAGCACTGGCAAGTTAGATGCAAGGCATTCATAAGACAGGCAAAGAGAATCTGAAAAAAAGCTAGCCATGGAAGCAAAAATACATAATAAAACCTTTTCAAGTACATTCTTAGCACAAAACCTGTTTGAGAGTCAGTTGGACCTTTGGATGATAGAGGGGTAAAAGGGGCGCTAAGTGAGGACAAGGCCATAGCAAAGAGACTAAATGAATTCTTTACTTCGGTCATTACAGAAGATGTAGGGAATTTACCCGTGCCTGAAACGGTACATAAAGGTGATGTATCAGAAGAACTGAAAGAAATAATCGATAAACCGGGAAGATGTACTACAACTATTTGATAAATTGAAGAGTAGCAAATCATCTGGACCGGATGGTATACATCCCAGAATATTGAAAGAACTGAAATATGAGATTGCAAACCTACAATTAGTAATCTGTGAACTATCATTAAA
Organism: Ichthyophis bannanicus; assembly: GCA_033557465.1. Lineage (NCBI taxonomy): Eukaryota > Metazoa > Chordata > Amphibia > Gymnophiona > Ichthyophiidae > Ichthyophis > Ichthyophis bannanicus. The sequence continues at coordinate 1,312,436,853 of CM066031.1, forward strand.
ATCATCTGTAATAACTGAAGAGTGGAGAATGACCAATGTAACGCCAATATTTAAAAAGGGTTCCAGGGATGATCCGAGAAACTACAGATGTCTGATGTCAGTAACAGTCAAAAAGGTAGAAACTATTAAAACAAATAAAATACTGATCATGCATATAGCAGACAATCCACACCGGTGAGTGTGGGAAGGAGCTCCTCCCCACTCCCTCAAGCCACCAACCAGTGTTGAGCCTCCCACTTGAAAAACCAGCAGCGCTGCAGAAGAGGGAGTCAGCAATCACCACTGGGAAGTGTGGGAAAGAGCTCCTCCCCACTCTCTCAAGCCAACCAACCAGCACTGAGTCTCCCGCTTGAAAAACAAGCAGTGCCAAGGCATGCCCGTGTCTGACGGCCTCGCCAGAGGGCCCTTTGGTATAGTCCTTAGGCGAGGGACCGAGGCAAGTTGCAGGACACTTCCTGCACACCCAATGACCACACATCCAAGTCCCAGGAACGAGGACAGGGAAATGACAGTCGACAACCACACATACACGAAACAAGAACAGAGAACTGACAGTCCTCAACACCGGCTCACCTCCATGACTAAACACCACAGAGAACAAACCCAGAATAGATGCACGGATACCAGTCAACCATGCTTCTGATATACCCAATGATCTACGCTCTACTAGCAATTCTACTAATCGCTTCTGCACATATTAGCACCTAACCTAGCATTACATATCAGTGCAACATGCACAGAAATCCACACTACCTCATACACATATAGACCTCCCCCAATCATACTGCCATAACTTCAGCCAAAATACCCTCCAGACATACTCTGTGTTGTGCACTTAATTCCCGCTCAATCAGAAACAAAATCTCTACCATCAGAGACCTACTCTTGTCCCAACGGCCTCGACATACTATGCATAACAGAAACTTGAATCACCGAAACAGACAGACAATGTACTTCTGAACCAGCTCAAGCCAAACAGCTACACCATCTACCATTGCCCATAGTCACAATGAAGAAGTGGAGGTGTGATAATCATAACCAAAACTAACCTCAAATTCCGATACCTTGCAACTTAGAGCACAAATGAAACCAACACCCTTATCATAACCATCAGCCTCATCTACAGGAGACCAACTGCTAATTGAAACAAACTCTCAAGCATCCTAGACAAAGTGCTAATGGCCTTGAACAGATCTCCTAGTTCTAGGAGACTTCAACCTCCCACTGCTACAACCGAACCAGGCACACTCATTTCAGCATGCAATGTCAGCAACGGACCTAACCCAGCTAGTACAAACATCCACACAAGAGAAGGGCAACATCCTTGATCTGATTTTCTTCAACAACCATAGCTGGCCCCCTCACTCCATCCAAGCATGTCCAATACCATGGTCAGACCACTAACTAATCGGCTTCTCTCTCCCACATGCCAACTTCAGCAAGCACCCCATCCAGCAACCAAGAAGAAGATTCAAACAGTTCAACAAGGAAAATTTTATGCAAGACACCCTTCCACAACTACTAAACAACTCAACCAACCCCAACCTACTAATAGAAAATTGGAACAAGTGTCACCGAGAAAGCAGCCACCGTTAAGCCCCCCATGCGCATATACTCCTGAAACAATCCAAAAGTGCTTGGCACACCCCAGTCCTATGCACAATAAAAAAGCAACTATGAAAACGCGAATGGAAATGGCAAAAACACAGAAATAACGAAGACCGACACAACTATCTATGCCTCCTAAATGAATACCGTACTGCAACTGACAAGGCAAAGCATGATTACCATGCAAAACAATTCTTCAACCACCCACCCAAGAGCGCTCTGAGACTTCATACTAACAGGCAACCAGGACATCACAATCACACCCCAACAGCTGGCAGCCCACTACAAACAGCTATACCCTTAAAAAGAACCCCCCCTCCCGCCCGATGAAACCAACCACCCACACCTCTGGTCTTCCTTTGACAACATTAGCAAAGAACAAATAAAAAACACCATCTTGTCCCTAAACCTACAACCTCACCCCTGGATCCATGCCCGGTCACATGGATCAAGGCAGCCAAGGAGGAACTCAGCAACATACTCACCAAAATCACACAATCAGTACTCCAACAAGGTGAAATGCCCCTATGCCTAAATACCTCCTCCATACATCCAACCCTGAAGTAACCGGAGCTAGATCCTTCTGACCAAACATCATACAGACCCATCGCCAGCCTACCCTTTACAACCAAGATTATTGAAAAAAACATCCAGCACCAGCTACAAGACCATACTGACAGAACAACCTACTAGATCCACAACATGGATTCCGTTATCATGGAATAGAAACTCTGCTAACCACCCTAGTCAACACCCTAATATAAGGAATACAAAACACCTACCAAGGATGCCTACTGATCTTTCTAGATATCTCCTCAGCCTTTGATACTGTGAACCACCATATTCTCATGCAACGGAATTCAAGACACTGTCCTCCAATGGTTCAGATCCTACCTGACTGACATCAACAAAGATCGGCCCAAACACCTCCATCCCATACAAGCAGACACTAGGAATCCCTCAAGAATCCACCCTCTCTGCACTCCTATTCAACCTTTATCTTTGACCCCTCTGTGCACTCATCAGATCCCACAACTTCAACTTCCACATAATGCTGATGGCATCATGATATACAGCACATTTAACACAAACCAACCCTCCTCCTCTGTACATCAAGAATGCTTCATGGATCTCTCCAACTGGCTAAAGAGTGTTCTTCATAAAGAGAGACAGCACCTTTGCGCCCCCCCCCCCTCCTTTCACTGCCATGACCCTGAACAATAAATCAATCAAGACCCAGATGCAAGTGAAATACCTTGGAGTCACACTTGGTCAGTGCCTCACCTTCAAAGCCCATATAAGCAAAATCACCAAGACAACACACTAACAAAGCAAAGACCTTATAGAGCAGGGGTCTCAAACTCAAATTGCTTTGACGGCCAAATGAGGACTTGTAAAGTAACCCGCGGGCCGCATAAATATTTGCATAATGTTACCATACAAAGCGCAGACGTTAATGATGCACATTTCCCAGAGCTGACATATTCCAGTTAATAAATTAAAAAAAGATATTTTTCTACCTTTTGTGCATTTTTTTTTCAGTTACAATTATTCCAGCCACTTTCTTCTGGTTTCTTTGTGTCTTCTGCTAACTCTCCATCGTCTGCTGTCCATTTGTCCTTTCTTCTCTCCTAGTTTTTTTTCCAATCTCTCTCTACATCTGCTTTAACATACTACTCTTTCTCCTTTTGCTCCTTTCTCATTCCTATTTCATCCACTCAAATTTTACCCCTCCATCCTCAAATCACCACTTACTCTCCCAATACACGGCCAATTGTAGATTTTTCTTCCCTCCCACACAAAATATTTTTCCCCTCTCTATTTCACTCTCCCAGCCCCATCCCATTCTAATCCTCCCCCAACATCAGCTCCCTTCTAGTTCCAGCCCCACTGAACATCTGCTCCCTTCTAGTCCCCACATCAGCCCATTTCCAGTCCTATCCTAGCCCCACCATCAGCCCATTTCCTGTCCTAGCTCCCCCCCACTAAGCCCATTTCCAGTCCTAGCAACCCCCCCAGTCCATTACCATTTTTAGCCCCCCCCATAGCCCATTACCAATCCTAAGCCCCCCCAACAGGCAACCCCCCCAGTCCATTACCATTTTTAGCCCCCCCATAGCCCATTACCAATCCTAAGCCCCCCCAACAGCCCACCTCCAGTCCTAACCCCCATCTGCCCATTTCCAGTCCTAGCCCCCACCATAGCCCATTACCAGTCCTAACCCCCCCCCCTGCTGCCATTAGCCCACTTCTAGTCCTAACCCATTACCCCATTTCAGTCTTAGCCCCTCCATAGCTCATTACCAGTCCTAACTCCCCCCATCAGCCCATCTCCAGTCCTTCCTAACCCCCATCAGCCCATTTCCAGTCCTAACCCCCTCCCCCCCCATCAGACCAGGTAAATTTAAAAAAAAAACGAAACCCTGGCTTCTGCTGCTGCCACTGCTGCCGTGGCAGCAGCAGAATCAACTGTCAATTAAAAAAAAGAAAAACCTGGCTTCTGCTGCTGCAGCCATGGCAGCGGCAGAACCCGCTGTCCCTCTGCCCGGAAGAGCCCTGAGTCTGCTCCATCAGCGGCGGGCTTTTCAAGTCGCGAAGAAACCGCGCGAGAGGGAAATACACTCTTCGCGGCTTGAAAAGCCTGCCGCTGATGGAGCAGACTCAGGGCTCTTCCGGGCAGAGAGGAAGGGGCCGCGGGACAGCTGATTCTGCCGCTGCCAAAGCTGCAGCAGCAGAAGCCAGGTTTTTCTTTTTTTTAATTGACAGTTGATTCTGCCACTGCCACGGCGGCAGTGGCAGCAGCAGAAGCCAGGTTTTTATTTTGTTTGTTTCCTTCCGTCGCGGGCCGCACAAAGTTCTCTCGCGGGCCACGTGTTTGAGACCCCGGTTATAGAGCCTCCGACAGCTCCTAGAATAGACAGATTTCCGTTCTGCTCGTCAAGCCACAGTCCTGCCATACCTTGACCACTGCAGGGTCTCCCACAAACCACACGTCATCCTTTACAGACCATGCTCCACACAACAGCATGCATCCTCCAAGGTACAGCCAAGACAAGACCACATCACACCCATACTCAAGCAACTCCACTGGCTACCTCTACCAAGTCCCATAAGATACAAAACCCTCCCTCCTAACTCAAAAGCCATCCACTCTGACCGCGCCCCCCCCTCATCTCTGAAACCTACTGCAACCCCCCCAACCAAACAGTTAGCATAATTACTCACCTGTAACAAGTGATCTCTGGGAACAGCAGGAATTTAATCTTTACATATGGGTGACGTCGGTACCGATGGAGCCCGCACGGGAATGCTCCCTAAGTCCAATAGGAAAGCTTTTGTGAGCATCCCACTGTGCCTGCATTGCTGCCTTCTCAACTCTCCCTCCTCAGTTGAGTTTGTAGTCGAGAGAAAAGGAGAGAAAAACAAGAAAACAATTCCTAGGAGAGGAGGGTGGGTTGTAAAAACTAAAATTTCTGCTGTTCCTGGAGATCATCTGCTACAGCTGAGTAACTACACTATCTTCAGGAACAAGCAGGAATGTAGTCTTCACATATGGGACTCCCTAGCTCCCAGATACCAGAGAAAAATGACCTCAGAACTGGTAGGTTTGCCTCAGTGTAGGCTTCAAGAGGATGGAGGGTAGGAGTTGCCCTTAAGTATGAAAGAGGTGCTGGAGAACAGCTTTACCAAACATGGCATGCCAGCGGGAGTCCTTGTCCAGACAGTAATGAGCAAAGGTATGGACTGAAGACCAAGTTGCTGCTTTGCAGATTTCATCAATTACTACAGAGCATAGATTCAACATCGACGTGGCAATAGCACAAACATTATGGAAAGTGACATGACCTCCAAGGGAGATAATGGCATTCTTTTCTTTTTCTCTCATGTAGCGGTTTTATGTACACCACTCTGATGCTCCGCCTGAGCGATAAATCAAAAACTCAAAGATAAAGATAGTCCTGTTTTATCATAAGCAAATGAGATGAAATATGCTATCCATTTAAAGAGAGTACTTTTGGATACTGGAAACCCCGGGTGACTAGGGTCAAAGGAAATGAACAAATGAGAAGCCCTACAGTGCCCTCGAGTCATTTGAAGATAAAATGCTAAGACACTTTTGTGGTCAAGTGTATGGAGGGTTGTCTCTGCCCTAGACAAATGTGGTCTAGGAAAAAAGACAGGAAGGTAAACGGACTGATTCAAATGAAAAGGAGACAACACCTTCAGCATGAAGTGGGGGTGAGTCCTAAAGATGACCTTGTCATAGTGGGACCGTGTTAAGGTGAGTCTGCCACCAAAACTTGAAGCTCACTAATGCGTCTAGCTGAAGTGAGGGCAATAAGGAAGATGACCTTCCATGTTAGAAACATTAGTGAGATCATGGCAAAGGTTCAAAGGGCAGCTTGAGAAGTTGCACTAGAACAACACAGATCCCACGCCACTGGTGGTGGTCCGATGGGAGGCTTGGTCAGCAAAAGGCCTCTCATGAAGCACGCTATGAGTGGCTGTGAGGAAATGGGCTGTCCATCCAAGGAATGATGAGAGGCTGCAATTGCACTTAGGAGCACTCTTACCGAGTTGGTCTTGAGACTGGATGTGGACAGGTGGAAAAGATACTGGAGGAGCACCTCCACTGGAGCCGAGAAGAGATTAAGATCCTTCTGGGAAAACCAATGAGAAAATCTACGCCACCTAAAAGCGTATGAACATCTGGTGGACGGCTTTCTAGAGGTTAACAGGATCTCCTTTACCTCATGAGTAAACTTAAGATCTTGAAATGCTATGCTATGCTTTCAGCAGCCATGTCATGAAGTCGAAAGACTGTGGATTGGGATGGAGCAGCATCCCCTCTTCCTTGGAGAGGAGATCTGGAACAGATCGGAGATCTAGGGGTTGAGTCTGAGACAGACGTAAAGGAGAGGAAACCATGGTGGACATGGCCAGCGTGAGGCTATGAGTATCATGAAGCCCCTGTCCGCCTGAAGCTTGAAGCCAGTGGAGATAAACAGCATCCGCATGTTGGTTGCCTGACATAGGAGACCTGGTGCAGAAGCGAGGAAGCTTGGCATTCTGCGGAGTGGCAAACAGGTCTATCTCTGGAGTCCCCAGGTTTCAAAGATGAAGGATGTTGTCTCCACATGGAAAGACCATTAGTGGGGAAGAAGGAACCGGCTCAATTTGTCTGCCAAGACATTTTGCTCCCCTGGAGATAGATCGCTTGGAGGTGTATTTGATGAGCTATGGCAAAAGACGAGAGATGGAGAGCCTCCCCGCAGAGGAATCAAGACCCTGTTCCTCCCTGCTTGTTGACATAGAACATGGTTACCTGATTGTTCATCTGGACCAGGATCCTGTGGGATCATAGGTGCTCCTGAAGCACTCAGAGCATTGAAGATAGCCCGAAGTTCCAGCAGATATATCTGGAGTTCGACTTCTGTTCTCTCCCGAGGCTCTGAGTGGAGAGATTCCCCAAATGGGCCCCCCACCCTAGTTTGGAGGCACCCGTCGTCAGGGTACATTGATGTGGAGACATCTGAAAGGGTGACCCGATGAGGAGATTTTCTGGGGGACACCACCATTGAAGGAATGTAGCCAGAGGGGCAGAGATTTGGACTGGGAGGCCAGAGTCCATTGGGCTGTGCACATATGCAGACGGGCATATGGAACTACATGTAATGTTGAGGCCATATGACCTAGACGCTGCAGCATTTCTCGGGCAGTCGGGTGGTCTCTGAGACATACCTGAGATGCCAATTGAATAAGATGAGAACAGCGGGGCTGGGGTAGAAATGCCCTCGACTGCAGAGTGTTTAAGAGAGCTGCTATGAACTCTAATGACTGGCAGACCTCCTAGGAGGTGCTTGTCTTTATGAGCCAGTCGTCTAAGTAAGGGAAGACAAATATCCCTAGAGATCTTATAAATACAGATACAACCACCATGCACTTTGTGAAAACTCTTGGAGCAGAGGAGAGTCTGAAGGGAAAGACTTTGTATTGATAGTGTCTTCCCTGAAACATGAAGCGTAGGTATTTCCTGTGTTCTGGATGAATAAGGATATGTGTGTACACTTCTTTCATATCTAGAGAACAGAGCCAGTCCTGACTCTGGAGATTTATTTATTTTATTTTATTTATTTAGCTGTATTTATATCCCGCTTTTCACCGGGTCAAAGCGGTCAATTGGGGGATACAGTTAACACGAGGGGATATGAGACACATACGCTAATACTTACAGGGAACATGGGCAATGGAGGGTTAAGTGGCTTGCCCAAGACCACAAGGAGTGCCTATAGGACTAGAAATCCCAGTCCCTCCGCCTGAGATTGCCGTCCCCAGGTGGGACTTGAAACCCCCAGCCCTCCGGCCTGAAGTATCTTGTCCTAACCACTAGACCACTCCTCCCTGGTCTAGGTAGGAGGGTCCCCAGAGAGACTATTTTGAACTTCTCACGAACGAGAAACTCAGGTTTCTGAGGTCCAGGATGGGTCTGTATTCTCCGGTCTTCTTTGGAATGAGAAAGAATGGAGAATAGAAACCCATTCCCTATTGAGATGTTGGAACCTCCTCTATAGCACCTCATGCAGCAGAAGAGCAGTGAAAGGAGGCTGAAAATGATATTCCCCTAGTAGGGTGCAGGTCTTGTAGATGAAGCCTTTACCCCTCTCTCACTATGGTCAGTGTCCACTGCTCTGTAATAATTTGATGCCATCTGTGTGCACAATGACAGAGTCTGCCAGCAATGCGGAGAGGATGGGGGTTCTCCAGAGGCAGAGTGGCTATGTTCTCTAGGAAAAAGTTAAAAACCAAGAGCAGATTGAGTCAGCAAACCTGGTTGAGCTTTAGGAGCCTGTGGCTTCTTTTGTTGTTTGGGAAGCTGTTGCCTCTTTTTAGCACCCTGAGGTTGGTATTGAGAAGCAGGGGTGTAAGAAGGGTAAAACTTATTTTTCTTATTAAAGAAAGTTTTCCTTGTAGCCGCTTTCTTCTTAGCAGGGTTGGCAGTGGTTCTAGAAAGCCTATTTAAAGTGGTATTCTCAGATTCTAGCCGAGAAGCTTTATCCTGCCAGTCCTTGCCAAAAAGGTTCTCACCTGTGCAAAGGATATTACCCAGTTTATTTTGAACCCACTGTTCAAGATCTGCTGTCTTATGCCAAGCAATCCTGCATGCCCTGATACAGATTGATGTGGCTCTACTGGTGCACTCAAATCAAATCAAAAGTTGCTAATTCTCTGGCACCGTGTTAGCAAAGTTCCATGTAAGTTTCGCTGCATATAATTCTGTTATTAAGTTCATTGTAAACCGCTTTGATTCCGGAAAGGCGGTATATAAAGTGCACATAAATAAATAAATAAAAAGTTGTTCTATTGACAAACTTTGAGATGTTCAGGGCATGTCTGACCAACATGAAATAGTCAGCCCTCTTATCAAGGAGAAGAAGTAATATTGACTCAAGATCTCTAGCAACCTCCTTGAGGAACATCCCCATATAGGAGTATGTATGAACTTATCCTTGCTGACAGCATGTAAGCATGAAAACATTGAAACCCAAAAGCATCGAGGGTTCTTGATTCTCTACCCAGAGGGTTAGAAGAATGTGTCTTAGAACTTTTAATTTGATGCATCGCTGATTCCACTACCATTGAGTGGTGCGGCAGCTGTGTCTTTTGGAAGCTAGGACGCTCCGATACTCGATATATGGTATCGAGTCATTGAGTATGCGGATAAATAGTAAGGGCTGTTTCCTACATCCGGAACATGAGATCATGGAGAATGCCGTGAATTGTAAGCATGGCTGCCTCTTTAGGAGCTGTAGGGGTACTGGAGAAAATCTCCAATTCCTCTGCCCTGGGTTTTTTCTCAGATGTCACTGTTATGGAAAGGCCCCTTGCTAGATCCCAAATAAATTATTGAAAAGAATTATCTTCAGGAGGGGACATGTGCCGTTCCAGAGAAGGAAAAGGGTCCTCCAGTAGACTATGAAGTCTTCGGGTACTGATTGATTCATCACTGGAAGAATCTGAATTGAAAGACTAAGTATCGGTGTGAACGATGTCCCTGCTCCGCTAAAGCCTGGTACTGATTAAAGTTGGTTTCAGAGCAAGGAATCTGCCTGGGCGAACCCCCGGTACCGGGAATAGACTTGAGGGCAGGTATAGGCGGTAGCACATCGAGCGGTATATAAACTGATGAAGTTTACATCGGTACCGTAGACGGTGTCAGTGTCAGAGGTACCGTCGGTAAAGCCGCTAAGCTCACCTCAATGACCAGGATAAGCTGATCCATAGAGCCTGCTGATGCTTGGGTATCGATACCGGAGATGTGGCAACTGTCCCACAGCATGGCATCAGGAGCTCTCCAGGGATGGAGGCCTTGGGAGCATCCTGGGACCTCTCAATGGCTCTAGAGGAAAGGTCCTCCCACCGGGGTTGTTTGACTGGCCAATCCACCTCAAGGACAATGTCCATGGCATCTCGATGCTTAGAAAGATCTACCCTTGGGGGGGGAACGGCCTGTCTTCGAAAAAGACTTGTGTTTTGATACCTGAGATCCATGAAAGGAAGACTATGCCCTCGATGCCAAAGAAACCGCATCAGAGGCAAAGTGTGCCTAACTTCGCAGTTTGATTCTGTAGGGCTCTCTTTGTCATCTTCTTACAGAGAGGCAACTCTGATGGCTGATGGTCAGGACCAAGACATTTGAGACACCAGTCATGGGTGTCGGTAGCCAATATGGTACCGCCACACTTAGAACATTTCCTAAAACCACTAGCTGGTTTCTCCATAGTGTCAATAGACAAAATGGGAGGCTTAAGGCCTAAAATGGTGTCAATGCACCCCAAGAAAAGTTCTACTTTATTTTTTTTTTACAGGAAAGGAAAGAAAATACCGACAGAGTCGGTTCCGGCGTCAACGGGAAGGCAGACGGGCACCAGAAAAAACAAAAAGAAATAGAATTAACAAATTTTCTGCAGTGATCGAAGAACTAAGAAGGAGAGTTGGGAAGGCAGTAATGCAGGCGCAGTGGCATGCTCCCAAAAGCTTTCCAATTGGACATTGGGGAGAGTTCCCACGTGGGCTCCGTCGGTAATGTTGTCACCCATATGTGAAGACTACATTCCTGCTTGTTCCTTGAGTTAAAATACGTACCTCCACGATGAACACCCACACCATCCCCACACCAGAACCAAATCCAACAAGACGGTAAGCGAGCCTTCCAAATCTATCCATCTTCAAAATGGAACACCTACTGGACCCGCTAAGAAACTTCAGAAAAAAAAAAAACACACTAAAGACACACCTCCTTTCCGAGCATTTCAGTCCCACCTCGTAATCCCCTCAGCGGAAGACTTGCCCCCCACCCCTCTAGGATGACATTCATTGTGCATAGTTAGCCACTCTACCTGACCTACGTGTCCACTTGTATAGTTATCCAACCCTAATTATCCAATGCATGCTGTATATAGTATACTTATTACACTGTATCTAATAATTATGTTGTTCCATGTATACCACCTTGACCCAGAGAAAGGCAATATAAAAATAGATAAATAGTCATGGTTTAATTGGAGAAAGACAACATGGATTTAGCCAAAGAAAGACTTGTCTTATTAATCTGTTATATTTTTTTGAAGGTATGAATAAACAGGTAGACAAAGATGAGCCAGTCGATAAAGTATATCTGGATTTTCAGAAAGCCTTTGTCAAGGTCCCTCATGACTGACCTTTTCAATGCCTCTTTGGAGCTGGGAGTGGTGCCAGAGGACAGGAGAGCGCAGTTACTCACCTGTAACAGGTGTTCTCCAGGGACAGCAGGAATCAGTCCTCACATATGGGCGACGTCAGTGCCGACGGAGCCCTCATGTGGAGCAAACCCCCAGCTTTCTAAGAAAGCCTTTGGGATTGCATCACGCATGTGCGGTCCCCTTCTTGCTCAGTCAAATGACATAGCTAAAAAGACGGCAAAATGAATAAAATATAATAATAGTAGGGCTGCAACTCCAGGGGAGGAGGGAGGGTTGTGAGGAATGATTCCTGCTGTCCCTGGAGAACACCTGTTACAGGTGAGTAACTACGCGTTCTCCAGGAACAAAGCAGGAAGTCAGTCCTCACATATGGGACTCCCTAGCTATAGGCTACCGAGAACCCATAACTGAAAATAGGCTCCCTCTAGAAGAGCCACAGCAGCCATAATAGGAGTTCAACTGAGAACGTAACACTCCAGTAGCCTGATCCCAAAGGGTCGGAGGGTAGTAGTTGCCTATACCTCGAACAGGTTACGGAGTACAGCCTGGCTGAAAGCACTGTCCCGTCGGGACTCCCTATCCAGGCAGTAATTGGCCGCAAAAGTCTGACCCGAAGACCAGGTGGCAGCCCGGCAGATGTCTGCCAGTGGAACAAAGCGGAGGTGAACCACTGATGCCGCCTTAGCCCTGACCCGGTGGGCTGTGACTCGACCCTGCAAAGGGAGATTGGCCGCCCTGTGTGCACAGGCAATGCAATCTGCCACCCAAGTGGACAACGTACGCTTGGAGACAGGCATCCCCAGCTTACTGGGGTCATAACAGACGAAGAGCTGAGAAGCCCTTCGATGTCTCCGCATACGCTCCATGTAGAAGGCCAAAGCCCTCAGAGTCCAGGGTGTGCAGAACAGCTTCTGCCCCACTGGCCTGCGGCCTGGGAAAGAAGGTCAGAAGTACCATCTCCTGGTTGAGGTGGAACGAAGAGACCACTTTCGGAAGGAACTTGGGGTGAGTGCGAAGCACCAGCCTGTTCCCATAGAACCGTGTATAAGGTCTATCGGAAACTAGAGCATGCAGCTCACTCACTCGTCTAGCCGATGTGAGTGCCACCAAGAAAAGCACTTTCCAAGAGAGGAAGCGGAGATGGCAGGTTGCCATTGGCGCAAAAGATGGGCGAGTAAGCTGCTCTAAGACCACATTCAAATCCCATTTGGTCGCCGGAGGGCAAACCGGGGGCTTCAGCAGAAGTAAACTTCTCAGGAACCTGGACACCAGAGGGTGTGCAGAAAGAGGTCGTCCCTTCTACAGGAGAGTGGTGTGCTGATAAGGCACTAAGGTGGACTCGGACCGAGTTTGACTTGAGGCCTAAATCTGAGAGGTGAAGCAGGTACTGCAACACCACTGACACTTGGCAGGAGAAAGGATCTTCGCTCTGCTTATCACACCACACCTCAAACCTATGCCACTTAAACGCATAGGTTTCCTAGTCGATAGCCTTCTTGAGGCTAGCAGTACATCCGCTACATTTTTAGGGAGAAGAAGTGGTGCAAGGACTACCCTTTCAGCAGCCATGCCATCAGGTTGAGAGATCTGAGGTTGGGATGTAATCCCAGAGGAATTGGGGCCTCTGCCGCCACTTGAAGCAGCAGCGGAAACCATGGCTGTCTTGGCCACCTGGGGGCTACCAGGATGTCCGAGGCTTTGTCCTGAAGGATCTTGAACAGAGTCCTGGCCACCAGGGGCGTGGGAGGAAACGCATACAGGAGACCCACAGACCATGATATTAGGCAAGCATCTGCAGCCACCCTGCATGGTTGTGGTTGTCTGGAGCAGAAGCGAGGCAACTGGAGATTCTGTGGACTCGCAAACAGATCTATGGATGGTCGCCCCCAGCACTGGAACAGCTGCTGGACTACGTTGGGATCCAGTTGCCACTCATGCGGCTGGAGAATTCTGCTTAGCTTGTCCGCTAAGAAGTTCTCCTGACTTGGCAAGTAAACAGCTTTGAGGTGCATACTGCGGTTGACTGCAAAAGAGCATTGGTCCAGGGTCTCTTGACATAGGATGCAAGACCCTGTGCCCCCCCTGCTTGTTCACATAGAACATTGCCACCTGGTTGTCTGTCTGAATTAAGACAGGCTGGTGAGCCAGGGTTTGACAGAAGGTCCGTAGAGCTAGGCAGATAGCTCAAAGCTCTAGGAGATTTATCTGTTGTATGCTCTCCTGTGGAGACCACATACCCTGAGTGCACAATTCCTGGCAATGGGCTCCCCAGCCCAGCAAGGATGCATCTGTAGTCAGCACTCTCATGTGCAGTGGAGGTTGAAAAGGCACTCCCTCCAGTAGGTTTTGTGGTTGAAGCCACCAGGTCAATGACTGCATCAGTCGTCTGGACACCTTGATCCTGTCTCTGAGTCTGCCTGTGTCCACTGGTCCCTGAGGCACCACTGAGCTGTTCTCATGTGGAGGCGGGCATTGAGTGTCACATGTACCGTGGAGGCCATGTGACCGAGGAGGCGCAGAAAGTGTCTTGCTGGGATCTGCGACTCACTTGCTGCACTAGGGCCAAAAAGCCCTTGCTTGAAGGGTGTTGAGCCTTGCTCCTAAGAACTCCAGCCCTTGAGTGGGAACTAGAGTGGATTTTGTGTAATTGATTACAAACCCTAGGTGTTGTAGCAACTGGATAGTGCGAGATGTGGCCTGTTGGGCTTCCAGGGCTGACTGGGCTCTGATGAGCCAGTCGTCCAAGTAGGGGAACACAAATACCCCTTGGTTTCTTAGGAAGGCTGCCACCACCACTAGGCACTTTGTGAACACCCTGGGTGCTGAGGCGAGTCCAAATGGAAGCACTTTGTACTGAAAGTGGTTTTCTCCCACCACAAATCGTAGATATTGTCTGTGGGCTGGATGAATTAGGATGTGTGTGTAAGCATCCTTTAGGTCTAAGGAGCATAAGTCAGTCTCCCTGGCGGAGGTAAGGCAGCAATATTCCAAGGAAAGCATCTTGAACCTTTCCCTCAGCAGGAACTTGTTTAAGTGGCACAGGTCAAGGATGTGTCTTAGGCCTCCAATTCTCTTTGGTATCAGGAAATACCTGGAGTAGAAGCCCTTTCCCTGCAGGTGGTGGGGCACCGGTTCTACCTTTTGATCCTCGAGACCTGCTAACTCCTTCAAGAGGAGGTCCCTGTGAAGAGGGGGTCTGAGAGGCTCCCCTGGAAAGTAAGAGGGAGGTGTTTGGGTAAAATGTAACAGATAGCCCATTCGGACTATCTGGAGAACCCAAGCATCTGTTGTGATGTCTGGCCACCTGTGAGCATACAGGGTCAGCCCTCCTCCCGTGCATGGCCTTACTTCTTTGGAGAGAGGGACTATGCTTTGGGAGTCAAAAACCCACTCCAGGCTGGGCCGGAGCTGGTGCTTGGGGGCTTTTTGCTTACGTGGGCCATGCCCCTGTCCCTTGGCCTGCTGCCCCTGTTGGGGAGCTGGGGAGGCCTGATATGTGGAGTAGTTGCGGTAAGCAATACCTTTCCTCTGGAAAAAGGGCTTTTTACCAAAGCCTTTCTTCTTAGAAGGGCCAGAAGTCTTCTTCGAGAGTCTTGTCCGGGTCAGGTACTCTGACTCGAGTTCAGCAGCCTTCTCTGTCATGGGCTTGCCGAAGAGGTTTTCACCTCGGCAAGTGACATCTACCTACTTGTCCTTTACCCATTGTTCCAGGTCTGACGATTGTAGCCATGCCTGGCGACGTGCACTGATGCAGGCCACAGCTACCCAGGCCGACGCCTCAAAGCAGTCATAGGCTGCACGAGTCAAACTTCGAGCACTCACGGATCCCAGTGGACAAGGTCTTGAAGTGCTGCAAAAGTCCCTCGGAGAGCCCAGCTGAGAACCCAGCTGAGAACGCCAGATCTCGCAGGTACATGCCCATGTATAGCTGGGTATGTCTGGATTTGGCATGAGAGCACTAAACCCTGGTAGCACTTCTTACCAAGAGCATCCATGTTGCGGGCCTCCCGACCAGGAGGCACCGTCTTCTGGCTCTTGAGCCGGCGCATGGCCGATTCCACAACCATGGAGTTGTGCGGCAGTTGTGCTTTCTGAAATCCAGGGCTCTTGCGAACTTGGTAAATGGAATCGATTCGCCTGATGAGTACCAGCATTGAGGCCGGTGTCTTCCACATGCGGAGCATCAGCCGTTCCAGAATCGAAGGCAGCGGTACAGTAAGGGCTTCCGGAGGGAGAAGTCATACTGGAGGATCTCGAGCTCTTCGGCTCAAGGCTCCTCCTCGGCCTCTGCCGGGAATGACAACGCCTTGGCCATGTCCTGGATGAAGTCCAAGAACCGAGTATCCTCCAGTGGGGACCTTCTCCGAGGTTCAGAACCAGGAAATCTGAGGGAACGCATCTGGTCCCATGGGTGTCCAGTGACTCCTTGTCTTTCGTCTCCCATTTGGACTCCTCTGAAGAGGAATCGAGCGGCTCCGACCTCGACCACCCCGACCTCGGTCCCGGGACCTCGGCCGAGGATCGACTCGAGTTCTGATTGTCGCGTATCGCCTCGGCCTCCAGGGTCAACTTGGACATCGATGTCCCGGTGGTCAGGGCGGATGGACCGGTGAGACCGGCAATCAGTGCCCGCTACTGGTCCATGAAGGCAGACATGCTGCGCTCCAAGGCCACCATTCTTAGACCGAGCTCAGAAGGCTCTGCAGCCCCCGGGTAGGGTCCCGACACCAGTTCTCCCGGAGGAGAGTCCACAACGAGGACTGTGGTTACCTGCCTCAGCGTCTCCAGTTCCTTGCAAGGGAGTTTCACTGGGCGCTCCAACTCTGAGGATCCGGGGTGACGGTCAGGACTCCGCGACCTGGCCCGCGAGGGACCAGGCTGCTCGGAGCCATCTAACGACGCCACCCTCACAGATTTCTTCTTCCTCCGGTGTTCCTGTGAGGGATACCCCCTTTCGGAGGACACTCGACACTGCTCAGGATCAAAGAGCTCCCAAGATGTAGAGGCCTCCGATGAGGTCCGGGCCTGGACAGGTGCGGACTCAGGAAAAATCTTATGTTGTTGCTGCCTACTCCTCATGGCCTTGGAGGACATTTTCCTATATGGGCCACAGACCTTCGGGTCGTGGTCGGGCCCGAGGCAACGGAGACAGCAGTTGTGTGTGTCGGTGAGGGACATTAACTTTGTACACTGATCACACTTTTTAAACCCGCTGGCAGCCATCGGGGGAAAAAGGGCCCCTGCGAGGTCAAAGGACCGGGCTGCCAGTGAAAAAGAAAAAGAGCGCGAACTCTAGTCACAAAGGACAAAAACTGAACATCTGGACCAGACTCGATACCGGCGTACCGAGCCGAAGGCAGGAAGGGGAACCAGTGTCGAACCGGTCAGACAGAAAAAATAAATTTTTCTGACTTTAAGCAGTTTTTTGCGAGGGAACTTGGATGACGTCCGTTGGGTTCCGCGGAAAAAAGGAGACTCAGCAAGATGGCACCCTTGGGCGGCAAGGGGACCGCGCATGCGTAATGCAATCCCAAAGGCTTTCTTAGAAAGCTGGGGATTTGCTCCGCATGAGGGCGCCGACGTCACCCATATGTGAGGGCTGACTTCCTGCTTGTTCCTGGAGAAACATGTGGTCCCTTTACACAAAAGCAGAAATAAGGATGTGGTTGAAAACTACAGGCCGGTTAGTTTAAACTCGATGGCGAGTAAATTATTGGAAGTGCTGCTGAAAAAGAAAATAGCGAGAATTCTGGAGTCCAATGGATTACCAGATCAGAGGCAGCATGGATTCACCAGAGGCAGGTCTTGTCAGATAAATCTGATTGATTTCTTAGACTGGCTGACAAGGGAGTTGGACCGAGGGAGAGCCTTAGATGTGGTGTATTTAGATTTCAGTAAAGCCTTTGACACCATTTTGCACAGGCGACTTATAAACAAACTGAGAACCCTAGAGATGGACCTTAAAGTTACTGCTTGGGTTAGAAATTGGTTGAGTGGGAGGCGACAAAGGGTACAGGTAAATGGAGCTCATTCCGAGGAGAAGGAAGTTACCAGTGGTGTGCCGCAGGGATATGTCCTTGGTCCGATTCTTTTTAACATCTTTATTAGTGATATTGTAGAAGGGCTGTTGGGTAAGCTTTGCCTCTTTGCGGATGCTACCAAAATCTGCAATAGAGTAGATACCCAGGAATGTGTAGATAACACGAGGAGGGATCTAGCTAAGCTTGAAGAATGGTCTGGAAACTGGCAGCTGAGATTTAATGTTGAAAAATGCAAGATCATGCATTTTTTATGCAGCAATCCAAGGGAGCAATACAATAAAGGGGTGAAGTGCTTCTGCCCACAACAAAAAAGAAGTACCTAGGCATGATTGTGTCTGATGATCTTAAAGTAGCTAAACAGTTAGAAAAGGTGAAAGCGAAAGCTAGAAGGATGCTTGGGTGCACAGGGAGAAGAATGGCCAGCAGAAGAAAGGAGGCGATAGTGCCTCTGTATAGCAGGATGATCTTAGAACTTTTAGTGTGTGTGTGCACATGTGTTCGAATGGATTTATATGTATTTTCCATATCTTACTCAGCATTTCTAAAGGATGGGTGGGATATAAGTGAATAAATGAAATGTTAATGGCTAAGGTTTGTATACTGCTGAATATCTGGAGAAAGATAACATGCACTTATCTTGACTTCAAGGCAAGCACTGAATATCTATCTCTGTACAAATGTGCAGCTATTGATTTATGAGCATCCCCCTAAATAAAGTCACTCAGTCCTATTGGAAGTTGTAATATTTGGATATTGCTTTGCTTACAGGTCCAATAAAAGGTGTCGCAGGCTACAAAAAATATCTAGTATGCCAAATGACAAGTCCCTGTTGATTTACAAAAGTCTAGATGAACTCAAAGCCAAAAATAGATAAGGTAACAGGAGTCAAAGCGTATTAAGAGTACAGAGAAAAATGTATAACCCTGTTCAGTAACTCAGTGGAAAGAGGAAATAGTACCAGACAAATGGCGAATAGCAAAAGTAGTCCCACAAGTGTGAATGAAGAGGTGGCTAGCAAATACAAACCAGTCAGCCTGACCTTGATGGTAGGGAAATGAATGGAACTGTGGAATTACTGTGGAATTTAGCAAAGAATGGAAAACCAAAGGAACATGAATTTCGTAGGGTAAGTTCCCATGAAATCATCTGGATTGATTTCTTTGATTAAGCGAGTAGGAAATTAGATGGGGTGAACAATGGTTATATACACCTCTCATCATTCCATTAAGAGCCTAATGAGCAGGTTAGGCAACCAGAAAGGAGTCTGCAGGAGCCAAGCTGGATAGAATCTATGCAAGCTATAACAATGCCAGCACATACCTTTTCCCAGCAGAGCTTTCCAAGGTTGAGAAAACCCCAGTCTTTCAATGCCAACTCTGTGACAGAACGACCCCCATAGATGAACAGGTATGTCTGACCTTAAGTGAAAACAGATCAGTACATTTCATTTAATGAGTAGGAAAGAAAGTAGCCTGTCTTCGCATTACAACTTATATCACAGGATCATTTAGTGACCTCAGCCTTATCTGAAGTAAGCAGAAGGAAAATAACTCAATAATTCATTCTCCCTGTCATACAAACATACAGATTTTGTCTTCTTGGAAAATGGCTAACATAAAACACCTTCCTCTTTCAGGGTGCCACTAACCATCATTCAGCAGCAAGACATCTGGATATATGAAGGATTACTGCATTATTGTTAAGGTGTAACAAAAACAATATTTTGTTACACCTTAACAATAATGTGTTAAGGTGTAACAAAAACAATATTCCTTTCCAACAATTTTAAGAAATGTGTTTAACTTTGATACCTATGAACTTTCTGCATTATTACATTCTTTTAAAAAATGAATGTGTTTTTCAAAGTCAAGTGTTTTCCTCGAAATAAGAAGCTCATCATTTACTTGTCAGCATAGCATTTGTAGTTTTGCTGCTGTATGATTTTTGCTTATGCAAATTTCTCAAAGTTCAATTACAGAAAGCCATGCCCCATTACCCTATATGGACTCAGCGAAGCAGTAGCCTTTCTCCCATCTTACCACAATAAAGCACCTCTGTGGCAGAGTGACGCCATCGATCTGAGTAGCCTCTCTCTTCAGGATATGTTTCTGCTATCTCCACTGCTACACTATGTTGCATCTCATTTGTCAGCTGTTGAAATTTCAGATACAAGACTTTAGAAGCTGGAGAAATGGGGGAGTATCTCCCTCCTAGCACCATGCAGCACTCATAACCGGAGAGCCATGTCATACTGTGAAAGAGACGTCCATCTGCAAGAAACACCAAACACCATGTATCTCTCAAATCCAACCAGAAAGGTGAAGTTAGGCCTTACCTGCTAATTTTCATTCCTTGAGTTCTTTCAGTCCAGTCACATGGGTTTATGTCTTCCTACCAGCAGATGGAGACTGAGAAACACCAGTTTGATGATGTCACAGTATAAATGGTCTCCATTGCAATCTATTGCTGTGAAGTAACAATGTCCTGCTTCTGACTCTTCTTTCGTAAATGTTGGGATTGACCAGATACGTCAAGAGTCAAATTTACTACAGTGTCCCAAATAGTTTCTAATGTAAACTTTCAGGTCTTACCGGGGTCGTCAACACAGGCAGGGTCTCGTCACTGCTGCAGGGGGAAACTACCTTGGAAAAAAACTGTAAAGTTGATGCTGCTCCAGTCCCCTATAATGCTGGAACCACAACAGGAACAACCGGAGGAGACAGATCTCTGACAGGAGAAACTGTTACGCTCCCTTGAAGAGAGGACTCTTCCACACTGAAGTTCAGTTGGGAACTTCCAATGTGAGGTCACAGCTCTGCCGCTGCGCCAGGAGGAGGGGGTGGAAGGCACTCTTCCAGGGAAAGAGTATAATCTGAGGACGACACCAGGTCGCCTAACCTTAACGTCAACTTAAATGGAGAACCACTGAAACCTTACACAGCACACTGTCTTTGCACAAAACGATCCATCGGACTTTTCAGAAACTGAACCGGGACATTTGAGGGCAGTTTCCCTGGCTTAGCTTTAGCCTTCCGCTCACCCGTAGAAGCAACGGACAGCAAGACGCTCAGGTGGCCATCTTGCCTACCCGATTCCTCTCCTGTTTGATGGACCATCCCCAACTGCTTATATTTATTTATTTATCCATCCATCCATCCACACAGCCAGGGGTCTCAAATCAGTGGCAATTGTGTTAGAAGGCAGGTATCCTACAGGGAGAGTCCTCCAGGCTCCTATTTGCACCAGAGATATCCTCCTATCTCAGAAGAAAGTTACAAGACCCAAACCGTGCACATGCATAGCAGAAAGATTAGACTGGACCACTGCCCTGAGCATAAAGCCTTCCGAATGATTTCCACTGAAGGCATGACTGCCTACGACCACAGACTATAACATAGGAGAAAGTCTTGCAATACCATTACCACCTCACTGACCAGAGGAAAAAAGACATGCTGGATTAAGGCCAGTTTGTATTATTAACCCTGATCTGAAATAGAACCTTAAAATCCATTTACTAAAGTGTGTGACCTAAACACAGCTAATACAAGTTTAGAGAGAACACAAAAGGCCGGCCACCATCATTCGCCAATATTAACTGTTGTGGAAGTGTACTCCATCTTGCCCTACAGCTTAAGTGGTCACGCATTCCCTGCCGGCACTGCGGACATCATCATGCGTTCTCTGTTGGCTTAATAGCAAATGTGGAAAACACCACGAAGCTAAAGACTGCACGCTGCAATATATACACCCTTAATAGAAGCAATTAACTGTGTCACTTAAAGCCAATATAGATTAACTGACAGGCAAATGCTCTGCACAATCTCTACCATGAACAGTCTAGCTGTCAATGCTGCTAGACATATCACACATTAAGTGCTAATGCTCAACATTGACTGTGCAAGGGAAAAACAGAGGCCACAACGCAGAGGTCTTATTAAAGACACCAGTGACTTTAGCGTTATAAGACAGGCATTTTGCAGGAAGAGCCATTCTATCTCCACTTTTCTCCCCCCCCCCATGTCTCATTTATAGCCTGCACCTGGGTCCCCAGGAGACCTTATGTATAGTATGACATAGGCAACAGAGCACCTAATGGCTAGAATCGGGCTAGCCGAAGCATAAGAGGTACCGAGAATGTCATAGAACCATATCCACACTTTTTTTTTTTTTTTTAAATTACGAGACTACTTCCAAGAATAACAGCCACAGTATACAAAGATTAGTCCATCAGCCTCCTCCATTTCTTACATTACAGCTCTTCTTCACATACATAGAGGCTCTCCTGACAATGCTCACTCCAAAAATAGCTGCCTTTCAGAGTGGAAGCCCCTGTGGATCCTGGAGACGCCACTTTGAATTCCTACAACATAAAGGCCAACCAGACCTTTTGACTGGATCACTCGAACAGTAAACTGCAGTACCTCTTTATCTACCCACTATGTGTGGAAGAAAGGCCTAGCAATCTACTTCCAGTCACATCTTGCCAAGAAAACCCAGAGGCAGAGTTGCCAGGAGTCAGCATTGACAACAGCACACACACAATGGTGTCTATCCAAAATCCAGCTGCAAACACTCCAGAACAGCTAAGGTACATTTGCTCCACTTTTTTTTTCTCCTTTTTTAATCTATGTATGCAGCAGATCTCTACCAGCCCCTTCCCAGAAGTTAGGGAGGAGGAAGGGAGGACACTGCACACCCTGGATTGCATTCTGTACCCTCCCTAAACCTGGGGACGACGACAAGGCTACTCCATGCATGTTCCACAGTTCTGAGGAATGGTGGATGGGTAGGAGGAGAGACCTGGTATCACCATGTTCTGCACCCCTGGGCCCAGATGCTGCAACGGTCGACTTAAATGCTCACATTTCTTAGTCATCCTCTTCTTCAGACCAGTTCAGACTGCAGAGGTTTAACCAGCCTCTACCTGATGGAGACTAAGAAATACTGGTATGTGGAGGGCTGTGCAGGACCCTTATATATCATATCATCATCAAATCAGTGGTTCTCAGTCTCCATCTGCTGGTAGGAAGGCATAAAACCACACATCTAGACTGGACTGGAGGGATGATGAGGAAAAATAAAAATGCTACAACCTCCATTAGCAGGCACTAAAGAAAATAAGCACATTACTGTGAGAATGAAGAAATAATAAAAAATCATATAAGTACGAGTGCCTTTTTATGGATTCCAATAAATGTATGTCCGTCCATCCATTTTTGGAATAAATAACTCATAATCGTACCTCCTCCCTCCAGATAGGTAAAGGCACATTTTACAACAGGATGTCCCACTGCAATCTGGGATGTCCAAACCAGAATGTCAGAAAAAGCAAGCACGTCCAATTTCAGGCATGATTTCACAAATATGGACATACCCAATATGGGTGTCTGCATAGACGTCCCTGGAAAGGTATTTGAGAGCAGGGATGTCTAATAGCCTAATGCAGGGATTCTCAACCAAGTGCTCGTAACATACCTAGTCAGGTCTTTAAGGCAACGACAATGAACACACATGGCAGAAATGTGCATGCACTGACTCTGTTGAATACAAATCTCTATCAAGCATATTCATAGTGGTTCTCCTGAAAACCTGACTGGGCAGGTGTATTCTGAGGACTGGGTTGAGAAACTCTGGCCTAGTGGTTACAGCAATGGGCTAGGGCAAGGGAAGCCAGGGTTCAAATTCCACTGCTGCTCCTTGTTATCTTGGGCAAGTCATATAACCCTCCACCTGCTCTATGTTTCTTTCTGGATGCTTTAATGCCAAAACACTTGACTGGTGGAAAGATGGTAAACAAAAAGATGTTAAATAAATAAAAACAAGCACTTTCCCAATGCCTATTCATGCCTCAAGCAGGTCTAAACTTGGACATCACTGCAGACATCCCTAACATATCTGAGATCAAGCAACGTCTAAGTCCACTGCACCTCCCCAGATATGCCTCTGCCAAACCTCTTACCTACTTCGACATCCCTGCAGTGGAGACATCTTTAAAAGCCATTTGTAAAATGGTTCTGGGGACATCTCCGTGATTTGGATGTCTATGTACATGTTTTCAGACATCCGAATCATGACAAAGTCTTTTAAAATAACCCTCAAAGAGAGAAAGAGATGTATCACTGTTCATGTGACCAGCAAATAGAAAGAAAACTTTTGTTTAAATACTGGGAAGCTGTTTGCTCTCTGAATTTTTACCAGAATGTTTTGGCAGTAATTGAGCAAATTGGGATACTGCTCCATTTTTTTTTCCTACACACATTTCTGCCTGCCTGCCTTGCTGCCTCCCATATGTGTCACAATCCTTTCTAAGCCCTTACAGAGATACACAAAAGGTGACATTTTACTTACCAGTTAATGTCCTTTCCTCGAGTCCTGCTAGACCAGTCCCAACAAGTGGGTTGTGTTCACCTACTAGCAGATTGGTGGAAACACAGAACCAATGAAAAGCCCAGGTTTCAATACCATCACTCCTATGCCTCTATTTGTCTCAGCCACCAGAGGTCTCTTCAGTATTCATCCCAAAGCATACGGTAGAAACAAACATAGCAAGATTCACAGAACCTCAATTGAGAGCAACAATGAATAATCAACAATACATAATTACGTACAGGAAAGCAGAAACAGAAGGCTGTCAGTAGAAGATGAACCTGCAGAGCCAAGTATAAAAATCACAGCAGACCCAAGGGTACCACAACAGAAGAACAGAGAAAATTCAAGGAAAGGAAATTAACTGGTAAGTAAAATATCACCTTCCATATCGTCCAGCTAGAACAGTCCAGACAAGAGGGACATACCAAAGCTATGACTCCACTGGGTGAGAAGACGACACAGCAGCTCGCAAATCCTTGAACCAAAAGCCGTCTGCTGGCGCATGGACATCCAAGCGGTAATGCCTGACAAAAGTGGAAAGTGATGCCCATGCTGCCTCCCAACAATTGTCTGCAGGGGTTACCAAGCTCTGCTCTGCTCATGAGGATGCTTGTGCTCAGGTAGTATGGGCGCCCAAACCCTCCAGAACCAGCCAGTTCCACAACAGATACACTGAGGCAATGGCCGCCTTGATCCGGCACCCCAAAGTCAACTTAGCCACCATGCCACCCTTGTGCAGGCCAGCAAACACAAAAAAGATGGTCGGACTTCCGAAAAGAATTCACAACTTCCGAGTACAGGAGAAGCACCCTCCGGACATCCACAAGGTGAAGATACTTTTCTTTCCCCTGAAACTGCTTCTTAGAGAAGGCAGGCAGGCAGACCACCTGGTTCACAAGAAAGGGAGAAAAATCACCTTAGGCAAGAAGGAAGGCACAGGTCTTATGGAAATGGCCTCCTTTGAGAACACGGTTAAGGACCTGGACCTCAGAAACAGGACAAAACTGCCACCTGAACTTGAAGGGAGCAAAGGGAAAGGCCCTTCTCCAGGCCATCCTGTGGAAAGCCAAGAGATGGCATCTTGGCCACCCTTAGGAGTCAACTGCCAAGCACCACACCATTGCTCAAAGAGGCACCAGACCTGCACATATGCTAGCTTGGTAGACCTCCTCTGGGCTCTGAGCAGAGTGGAAATCACTGCCAGAGAACAGTCCTTATGCACTAGCTGTCTCCTTTCATGAGCCCAGCTGTAAGCAAGAAGGGAACCAGGTCCTACAGGATGATCAGTCCCTGCTGCAATAGGCCCCGAGACAGAGGCAACTGAAGAGGAGGCGCCTGCAGGAGTCACATCACATCTCTGAACCATGCTTTCCTCGGCCAATCCGGTGCCATCAGGACAATCCTCCCAGATGGCATTCTATACGCTGAATCTCACGCCCCACCAGGGACCACGGAGGAAACATGTACTCAGTAGATGCTGACCTGGCCAATGCTAGGCCATGGCATCAATGCCCTCAAACTCAGTTTCTGTGTGGCAACTGAAGAAGTGACAAACTTTGGCACTGGAGCAAGTCGCTATCAGATCCATTTCGGGGCAACCCCAGCAGTGCAGAATCAACTGAAACGCCTCCCGACTCAACTCCCATTTTCCAGAATCCAGAGAGAGTGCCAGTTAAGGAAGTCTGTTTCCACACTATCCACTCCGGCAATGTGCTGAGCTGACAAAGCTAGGAGGTTTTTCTCTGACCAGACAAAAAAGGAGAGCCATCTCCACAGCTAACCTGGCACTCCTCGTGCCACCTTGCCAATATACATAAGCCACTGCCGTGGTATTGTTTGAAAACACTTGAACCGCCTGGCCCTCAACCAGGGGCCAGAAACCGCAGAAGAGACAATCTAATGGCCTTCGCCTCAAGGCATTTGATGGCCCTCACTGCATCCCTGCAGTTCCAATGGCCCTGGGCCGCATGGTCTTGGTAATGGGCTCCCCAGCCCAAGAAACTGGCATCTGTCGACAGGAGGATCCAGGAGAAATTGTCCAGTGGCATGCCCTTCCTCAGATGACAGGGCTGCTGCCACCACTGTAGGCTGCACTTCCCCATCAACGGGAGCGGGAGCCTACACTCAAACTCCAGGACCATCGAGTAAGCAAGGATCGCCGGAGCGGTCGCATGTGAACATACACCACAGTACCATCTCCATGGTCACCGCAATCAATCCGAGGAGCTGAAGATAATGCCAGACTCTCGGAGTCTGCTGCACACAGAACAGCGCCAGGCAATCCAAAAGTCTTTTGACCTTCTATGGCAGGAAAACTCTGCCCACTCGAGTGTTGAAACATGCTCCCAGAAACTTCAGGGACTGGGAAGGCAACAGATGGTTCTTTCCCAGAACGATCACCCAGCCGAGGCTTTCCAAAAAGGACACCACTGGAGACGCTTCTGAAAGGAAACAGGTTAGGATGAACCAGTCATCCAGATATGGATGAACACAGATCTCTCAGTGCTGCAGCTTCCCCCACCATGATCTTGGAGAACGTCCTCAGAGTGGTGGACAGCCTGAAAGGAAGGGAGGCAAACTGATAGTGAGAGCCAAGCATGGCAAAATGCATATACTTTTGCTGATCCGCCCAGACTGGGATATGAAAATATGCCTTGGCCAGATCCCGAGAAGCCAAGAATTCCCCTCGACACGCTACTTGAGTTGCATAGTGCAAGTTTTCCATCTGGAAGCACAGGACGTTCAAGTACTCATTGACCCCTATGAAGTTCATAATGGGTTGGAAAGAACCATCCTTTCTGGGCACCATGAAATATATGGAGTATCAGCCCTTGCCCGACTTGTCCGGGGGGGGGGGGGGGGGAAGACAGGCACCACTACCCTTAGGCACAGCAACTTGTCCAAGGTGGTCCACACAGAAGACCCAGAAGGGGAGATGACAAAGGCATCCAGAATCAGCTTTTTGCATTTCAGGAAACAGCCAAACTGAATGGTGTCTAGCACCAGCAATCCTTGGTAACCCAGGCCCATTCCTGAAAGAAAAAAAGACTGAGGAACCAGGGAATGGGCCCCCAAACCTTCACTGTGTGGCCCAGGTGGTCCTCCTCTGGAGGGGACAAAATCCCTGAATCCACACGCTCCATGAAAGGATCGAGAATGAGCCAAAAACCCAGAAGCAGAGGGGAAAAATGGTTTTCCAGGTCAGTAAAAACGAAAGTCCCGAGACCCCTGGGGATCTGGCCAGTGCATCCTCAGTGGATGGGCAGAGGCTGATGAGAAGGGGGCACCAGCCCACTTCACAGGGCCCCTGAACCTGTCTTCCAGAAGCCAAAAAGATTTCATCTTGCCCAGGTCCTTCAGGTTCTCCAAATAGGCTCCAAAAAGAAGCAGCTTCCCCTTAAAAGCCAGATGGGCCAAGCAGGCTTTGGAAGATGAGTCCACTGCCCAGTGCCTGAGCCAAATCCAATGCCGTGACACCATTGTCAGGGCACAAATCCCTGGCTGCCAAATATACCAAGTCATACATGGCATCAGAAAGGAAGGCCATAGCCAACTTCAAAAGAGGGGTAGTAACAATTGGCGGAAGAGACTGAATCCACTGGAGCAGGGCTCAAGACGTCAGTCTGGCCCATTCCGCCAACTGTAGAATAGCTGCCGCCATAGCAAACTGGCTCTTCAGCACCTTACAGTCCTGAAAATCCTTTAAGGTCAATCCGCCTTTCACAAGAATGGTGGTCCATCTGGTAACCGCCATGACCAGTACATCCACCTTGGGAATACCAAAACACTCAACGTTTTCCTTCTCTGGGAGAACATAGATCTTCTTGCACACCCTTAACCGCTTTGGCGGGAAGTCGGGAGAGTCCCACTCTGACCAGATCATATCCTTGATCCAGGAATGGGAAGACATTAGTGGATTTCTGCACCCTTGAAGGAGCAGGGGCACCTTCGGCTCATGCTCCATGCCGGAAGCATCCATCAAATTCAAGGACCCTGGCAATGAACGCTGCCAGCTCCTCCTTCCGGAACTGGTGTACCACTCCAGCCTCTTCACAATCTTCTGAAGGCAAGTATACTTCTTTATCCATGTCAGAACCCAGTACCAAACCATCTGAATCCAAGTCATATGCAAAATCTCGAACTGCTCCCAGCTGTTCCCCATCTCCAGGGAACACCCCTCGCTGGGGACACTTAGACAAAGACAAACAAAGAGGACTTTCACTCTCAGCCTGTCCTGCATAAGACTGTGCTTGGGAACACCCAGAGGCTCCAGGGTCCGAATTTCCACTCCAGGAGGGCCAGGCCAACTGCAAAAAAGAAAAGAATTCCAGGGAGGAAAATATGACATCCAGAAGCTCTTCTCTTGGAAATAACCCTCCCAACACCATGGGGCACAGCTGCCACAGACCCCCGAGAGGACGAGGAATGGCTCACAGCACGGTCACCAGACCCTTCAGCCAGCTGGATATCCTTACCCATACGTAGTGCCATCCATCACCTTCTGCCCTGAAGAAGGCAAGGCTGGACTAACTGCATCCCCCAGCAGACAGAGGGGAAGTAGGCTCTCCAGGGATAACTCAGAAGCTGTCATGCAAGAAAAGCAGAGTCCAGAATCCGGAGATAAAGCGCTTCACTTGCCACAGGTCAAACAAAGTTTCCTGGAAGAATACATAGAGTTAAGGTAAGTATCACAACAGCAAGCATGTTAACTACGCTTTTACTGTGGCATGCATTACAAGTGCTAGGGTAGGAACGTGGCACTGGAGCCACTTAGATGTCACACACGTACAGACTGCACCGCCAGGCACACAATAGGAAAAAAATGCTACTAATGTGTGCAGAAAAGGGCAGGAAACACTCATACAGTGCCAATGGTCACCAGCGATCCACCCCAAATTGCATCCCATGAAGACAGAATAAGGAGCCCCCAACAAGAACAGTGACAAAGTCAAGCTTTGGTACCTACCCCCTGAGAGCCCCAGGTTGAGGATCTGTGCTGGACTGAGCTCTACTCTCCTGAAACTGTTTTACTGGCTTTGCAGCACTGCATTTAAGGTGGCTGGCAGGCAGATCCCCCTGAGAGCCTTCTGCAATCTTCGGGAGAGAGCAGGGGGGACAGAGGAGGTTGTGTGAGGCTGCTGCACTATTCCAGATCCTTCAAAATCCTTCCACTTTCTGGCTGCTTAACAGGCTCTTATCATGATAAGCACGTAGAGCCGAATCAAATTTTCCCTCCTCCTATGGCTACCGAAAAGACCACAGTCTAGTGTTGCATGGTAGGCTCCACTCAAGTGAAACCCTCAAGATGGTCGTTCACAAGCCTTTAATCAATCTTTTCCTCTCAATCTTTAGATTTTCTGCAAAGAGCAGAAAACCTTGAAGCAACCTCTGGTGCTGAGGCGAATAGAAGCATAGGAGTGATGTCACCAAAACCTGGGCTTTTCATTGGTTCTTTGTCTCTACCAATCTGCTGGTAGAGGAACACAACCCACTAGTCTGGACTGGTCTAGCATGATGATATGGAAGCACATTTTAGTCAACATGCATCTGTGTATCTAACAATTAACAAGCACAAAGCGTCAGAACAGAACCACGGTAAGAGCCACCACATGCTAAAACAGCCAGTTCTGTAAAAGGTCCACACTATGTTACGGTTAGAGGGGGATACACATCACCACCTTAATGGGTGGCATTAAATGCACCTGTGTCTATTGTGAATAAAGTCAGTGCAGTGAGGTACTTTTATTTATATATTTCAAAAGTTTTTATATACCGCCCCTTCCATAGATCAGGGGTGGTTTACAGAGAACTGAACAATTACATTGAACAAATTACATTAACAAATTGGGAGCAGCGTCCACGTCTTTGTAAGAGGTTTATTTGTTCATTAATACTTTTAAGTATTTAAAGATCTCAATTATATCTCCCTGTCCCTCCTCTCCTCCAGAGTGTACATATTTAGGTCTTCAAGTCTCTTCTCATAAGTCTTCTGACGCAGGCTCCAAATCATTTTGGTTGCCTTCCTTTGAACTGTTTCCAGTCTTTTTATATCCTTTGCGAGATATGGTCTCCAAAACTGAACACAATATTCCAAGTGAGGCCTCACCAGTGACTTGTACAGTGGCATTAGTACCTCTTACTTTCTGCTGGTAATTCCTCTTTGTATACAACCCAGCATCCTTCTGGCTTTTGCCACCACCTTGTTACACAGTTTTGCCACCTTAAGATTCTCAGAAACAATCATGCCAAGGACCTTCCAGGTCTGTGCATACCAACCGCTGCCCCCCCCCCCCCCATCACATACAATTCCCTTGAAGTTTTGCTTCCTAAGTGCATGACACTGCACTTCTTCACATTTAATCTTAACTGCCAAATATTAGACCACTCTTCCAGCTTTTGTAGATCTTTCCTCATGTTATCTACTCCCACAGGGGAGTCCACTCTGTTGCAAATTTTCGTGTCATCTGCAAAAAAGACTTTTCTATTCAGTCCTTCAGCAATATCACTCACAAATACATTGAACAGTACCGGTCTCAGGACAGAACCCTGGGCACACCACTAATCACCTTCTTTCACCAAGTGAGTTCCATTTACCATCATCTTCTGTTGTCTGTCAGTCAAGCAATTTCTGATCCAGTTTACCACCTTGGGAACCATCCCCAAGCTGTTGAATTTATTGATAAGCCTCTGTGAGGAACAGTATCAAAGGCTTTGCTGAAATCTAGGTAGATCACATCCATCACATGCCCATGATCTAGTTCTCTGGTCACCCAGTCATAGAACGCAATCAGATTTGTTTGGCAAGATCATCCTTTGCATGATCCGAGGCAACATGGTTTTTCCGACCTGTTGGTTTTGAGAAAGTCCATTATTCGCTCTTTCAGGAGCACCTCCATTACTTTTCCTGCTACGGAGGTAAGGCTTACTGGCCTGTAGTTTGTCACTTCTTCCCTATTAACACTTTTGTGAAGAGGTATGAATGGAATAAAGAGGGGTGAACCCCACTTTAGGCCACATTCCCCGATGGCCTAACAAATGCTATACCTAGGAGTAGTTGTGTGAAAGTGGACCTGTAGCGGAACCCCCTTATAAGGAAAGGAAAAAAAAGATTAAGAAGTGTTAAGAAAACATAGCAGATGTTTTACCCTCACCTATGAGCCAGCAACAAGTAGAAAGGGCAATCAGATACCATCAGCAGGGAGTGGGTGGGGGTGACATAATTACCAGCATTAAAGGTCACTGACTAGAGCAGTGTCAGACCCTTAAGTGAGAATCAGTGACCATATTTCCAAAAAGTAAAAACACACAGTGTAGTCAGAGGCATGTGGAAGCCAGAGCACAAGGGAACATGTAAAAAGGCCAAAGGATGTGAAACTGCAGGTGTGACAAGAAAGCGAGAAACGTCAGAGGACAGAATAAAGCACACAAACAACAAAAACTGGGTGAAGGGTTAGAGAAAACTGCTATATAAGGAAAATCAGCGAACCCAGACATGTGCAGACTCTGGCAATCCCTAATTAGTGAGTGACACCAGACTCTGCGCCCCAGGACCTAGACATAGAAGACAGGTGCTTTGCTATCTTGAAATTAACAAATTGTATTCACATGTATATTATTGATGTAGTTGCTAAAGTTTTATTTTCCCAATGCAAAGCTTGTGATTTTACAGACCTGACAATAACATTTCTGCTTTACTTGAGTGGCACGATACTTTATTTGAAAGAGAGTTCTATGCATTTTATATATGTTGGGGTGAACCCTGCAGCCACGATAATTAAATAAAGGCAAAGCCCCAATAGGTACTGCATCAGCCCTTCTCCAGTCCTGTGGAACTTCTTCTGTCTCCAAGGATCTATTAAAAACATCCTTTAACGACCCTGCAACAACCTCTCTGAGCTCTTTCAGTATCCTTGGATATATCCCATCCGTTCCCATGGTCTTGTCCACTTTTAGTTTTGCAAGCTGTTTTAACACATCTTCTGTGAATGGTGTATGTGTATTTACTCCATTCCCATTTGTATATTTGTCAATCACATGATGGTCCTTCTCCAGGATTTTCTCTAATGAAAACAGAGCAGAAGTATTTGTTTAGCATTTTTGCTTTTTCAATGTCACTTTCCATAAATCCGTTCCCAGCACTTTTGAGTCCTACAATTCCACCTGATTTTTCTCCTCGCCCGAATTATACCTAAAAACGGTTGTCGCAACACTTCACATCTTTCATCATCTTTTCTTGTGTCTTTGATTTTGCTATCCTTATTTCTCTTTTTGTCTCTTTTAGTTTGATCCTGTATTCATTTTCTGTGTTCCTGTCTGCAAGCTTCTGAATTATGTGAATGCTGCAATAGGTTTTTGTTTCCTCTTGCTTTTATTTACTTTCATTACATATGTATCTGTTGCCCCTTTTATTCCCTGCTTTAGTTTAGGCCATTACAATTTCACTTCCCTTATCCCCTCCCACCTTGCCAACTCCTCCTTCAGGTACTTGGCCATTTTACTGAAGTCAGTATTTTTGGCGTCTAGGACTTTTGAGCTTGCTGTGATTGGACTCCACCTCGGCTTTTATCTCAAACCACACCGTGTGATGATCGATGCTGCTCACATGGGTACCCACCCAGATTTTCAACACGCTATTTCAGTTGGCGAGTACTAAATCCAGCATCGAGCTTTCCCTGGTCGGTTCCATCACCATTTGTTTAAGTAATGCATCTTGGAAGGCATCCACCATTTTTTTTTAATTCATTACAGATTAAAAAAAAATTATGGATGCCTTCCAAGATGCATTACTTTGTTTTATTCTCCATCCGTTTCCTTATGATTCCTAGCTTTCTATTTGCCTTCTTGGCCACCACTGCAGACTTTATCCATGATAACGCCTAAATCTTTTTCCTGGGTGGTGGTTCCTAATGTGGAACCTTGCATCGTGTAACAATAGTTTGGGTTTTTTTCCCCTAGGTGCATAACTTTGTACTTGTCCACATTAAATTTCATCTGACATTTGAACGTCCAGTCTTCTAATTTATCAAGGTCCTCTTGTAATTTTTCACAATCCTCTTGGGTTTTAACAACTATGAATAATTTTGTGTCACCTGCAAATTTGATTCTCTCGCTCATTATTCCCCTTTCCAGGTCATTTACGAATATATTACAAAGCAGCGGACCAAGTACAGATCACTGGGGCATTCCACTATTCACCTTTCTCCATTGGGAAAATTGGCCCATTTAGCCCTATCCTCTGCTTTCTATTTTTTTAACCAGTTCCTGATCCACAATAGTACACTGCTTCCTATTTCATGACTTTTTAATTTCGCCAAGAATCTTTCATGAGGGACCCTGTCAAAGGCTTTCTGAAAATCCAGATAGACAAAGCTGAGCCGGTCGATTATAGTGTATCTGTTTATTTAAACCTTAAAAAAAAATTATTACAGATTAGTAAGACAAGACCTTCTTTGGCTAAAGCCATGTTGGCTTTCTCCCATTAAACCATGGACTATCTACGTGTTCAGTAATTTTATTCTTTATAATGGTTTCAGCCATTTTTCCTGGTACTGATGTCAGGCTCACCAGTCTGTAGTTTCCCGGATCACCCCTGGAACCCTTTTTAAAAACTGGCGTTACATTGGTCATTCGCCAATCTTCAGGTATTACAGATTATTTTAATGATAGTTCACAGATTACTAATAGTAAGTCTGCAATCTCATAGTTCAGTTCTTAAAAGTTTATCTTTCATCTTACCCCATCCGTTATCCAATTCACCTATGTTGATACATTTGTTTCTCCATTTGCCTTCATGGTTAACAAGGGCATTGATATCTGTAAGGCGCCCATGTTGCCCATTTTTCTCTCCAAATCCTCCAGTGCTGATAATCACACCTGGTCTGATCAGTACAGAACAGTGCCCATACCTCCTGAAGCTACTGATTTCTGTACTACCAGGGCATAGCAAGGCCAAAATAGTACCACAGTGTGGTGGAGGTTCCATCACTAGAAACCCTGCAAAAGAGAAAGGGACTAATTAACTGGATAAGATCTGAACATCTAACTAAACAAAAGAATGCCAACATGAGCTGTCAGGATACTGGTGCTATTAATAAAGCAATCTCAGTATATAGTATATGAATCAGTTTTGGTCCATCTGGAGAAATGTAATTTCCTATCTTCTAAAACAGGAAAGGTGCACAAAGAATCCAGTTTGTTCTTAACCTGTAGAGGTAGAAAGCGTTGAGCTTTGGGTCAGACTTCCCTTGGATGCAACCAGTACAAAATAATGGGAGCACTTCAAGTGCCATTCCTATAACATAGGAAAGAAACCATACATTAAAAATCAAGGTGGACCACAATTCACCATACCCCTTGATGCTATGAATTAGTCATAAGAGATTAATTATTCCCCCCTATCCAGCCCTCAACATCATGAGATTTAATGATGTGTGATCATGTAACAAACAGGTTTAAGCAGGGAAGTAGGATCAAGTAGTCTAACAAGGAACAGGATAAAAACTTACCTCAAATTCATCAAATGGCTCTAGAGTTTCTATCCTCCTCCTGTCAGATCCACTGATGAAGTTGAAGTAAAATTCATTCATATCAATAACTTGGCACTCTGGCCAACCCTGGAAACAAAATTCATGGGGCTCATTAATGAAATATGCAATTTCCCAAGATGCCTGCAAAGAAACTGCTAGGTAGTATGACCTAGATTGGCCACTGTTGGAAACAGGATACTGGGCTTGATGGACCTTGGTCTAACCCAGTATGGCATATCTTATGTTCTTATGCAAGTCATGTCCTTTACGTACTATACTATATTTCTTCACGATGATATGGTCTGATTACCAGTAAAGTGACCCAGGTGAAATTTTACTTACCGATAATTTCCTTGCCTGGAATCCTGCTAGACCAGTACAGACAATTGGGTTATGCCCCCCTGCCAGCAGATGAAGACAGAAAGACTATTACAGTGACATCTCAGGTACTAAGGCTGGTGCAGCTAGAGGCACCCTTCAGTATTTTCTTAACAAAGCTTTTGTAAATGTCCCCGTGAGTCACCTAGAGAATCCTTGTCCTTACCATGAGAGTGGTCAGAGGAGAAGGCAGAGAGAGACACCACCTGGTTAACATAGCAGGCCGAAACCATCCTGCAGGAGGGATAAAAGAGAGCACAGCATAACGAACTCCGCCAAGACAGACAAGTAAGGATATCTACATGAGAGGGCCTGCAACTCAAGAGATGCAGCAAGCCAAGCAAATGGCTACCAAAAACGCCATCTTGAGAGTAAAAGCTTTGAGTGGAGCCCACTTCAA
Organism: Ichthyophis bannanicus; assembly: GCA_033557465.1. Lineage (NCBI taxonomy): Eukaryota > Metazoa > Chordata > Amphibia > Gymnophiona > Ichthyophiidae > Ichthyophis > Ichthyophis bannanicus. The sequence goes on from CM066031.1 coordinate 1,312,471,915, forward strand.
TGGTTTAAAGAGAGCCCCCATCAAGGCCCACAGGACCAAGCCAAGATCCCAGGGTGGGACTATGGACCATATAGGGGGACAATTGGCACATCATAATGCGATACGATAGATCGACCCTTAAAGGGAAGCTTAGATAAATGAGCCTTGGAAGCAGTATCCACAGACCAATTACAGAGCTCAAGCCAGCACCTGGCCACCGTAGCAGCTGCAATCTGCCTTGCCGACAGTCGAATGAGATCACACAAGCAGTCAGCCAAAAAGGCCACAAATGACTCAAAAGTGGGCTGATAAGAGTCCTCTGGCTACTGTTGGACCCAGCACAAAAGTCACGAGCTGTGAGGCCTCCACAGACACCTGGGGACAAGACTGAGAAAACCGTCTTCAATGGCACCTCTACTGTGCAATCCTGGTGAATCCCTGAAGGCTGTACTCCCTTCAACTACAATAGTAGTATGCATAGTTGACAGCTGACACCAAACACATCCACTTTGGGAAAACGCAGCCAGCTATGTCAGCTTAAGGCAGAACATGGAGCTTGATCAAAATTGTGATGCCCCGTAGAGGTACCTCCCATTCCGCCAGATCATGTGCCTGACCACTTGCAGACGGAGAAAAGCCTTAACAGGCCTACCTTCAAAATTGGGTTGATGTCCAACTGATCAGTCCCCTCCACTGGAGCACCTAAAATCCGAAGTGGAGATTTGGGCAATCAAAAATGGACAATTCTCCCACTTAAAAATATGGACAACTAAGTCGTTGTCCTCTTGCTACTCCAATAGAGGGAGCTCCCCTTTCATAAGGCTCCGCTACCTGCTGGGACTGTTCAGTGCAGTCTTTATCCTTGTCCCCCCCCCCACAAATGACAGAGCCTGTCAAACAGAAACCTCTTCAGAGTCTTTGTGCACACTCCTTAGGCAAGCCAACTTATGTAAAGGACCTTCAGGCATGGTCACCGCACCAGAGGTGGTGTGAGCAGTCACAACACCTACCGAGAGCTGGGATGAGGAACCCTGGGTTCCTCCTGGAGTCCCCTGCTATAGACACCAAGCCTGATACAAAATCGAAGGAACTCAGAACGGACCTCCCAAAGGCTGAGGAGGGAGGCTAGAAGGGCCACATTCCCGAAGCCCCCCTGACTCCAGGAGGAGGACAGAAGTGGTCCGAAGGGGGCTAGAACTGGCACCTTCTACAAAATTGGTGGTGGTTCCTAACTCACCCGAAGCAGCACTAGGCCCTGGAGCCATGTGCTCCTTGGACTTCAGGAATGCTCAGGTTCCCGCTGCTCCCCAGGGTCAGCCTCAAATGCAGAGCAAAGATCACCATTCATCTGAAATGTCAGTCACTTCCCATAAGCCCGACGGTGGCCACTGCATCCTACCACGTGAACATCTGAAGCTCAATCGCGTGCAAGGCTACAAGAAGCCTCAGCATTGTTAATTGCTGCCCCCCCCCCCCCCATGATTGATTTATTTATTTATTTAACAGCTTTTATATACCGCACTTTTGTTATCAGTGCGGTTTACATTTTAACAATTTTGTACTTAAACATAGAACAAATGTTAAGTTTACAAGGAACAGGAGATAAAACATGGATAACAGGGTTTAATAAATAACAGATATTCTCAACTATTTACAATAGATTCTTAAATGCTCGAGCTCTTAAGGTAGGGTTTGGTCTAGAACAAGTGATAAGGTTTCGGGAGCTTATCTGACTAGCCATGATCAATGGTTTGTGAAGGAGGGGGAGGGGGTGGGGGGTCAGTACATTGTGAGAAGTGTTGTAGGAAGAGATTAGTTTTTAGGGATTTTCTGAATTGGGACAGGTCTTTTTGTGATCTAATACTAGGTGGTAGCATGTTCCAGCACCTAGGGGCGAAGGATGAGAATGCTCTTAAAGTGGTTGTTTGAGTGAGTTTTGTAGTGTCCTTTGGGACTGTTAGCATGTTCTCTGTTACAGATCGTCTAGATCTGGCGTTCTGTGTGTGATGGAGGAGGTCAGATAAAGAGGATGATGAGATATGGTGGAATGCTTTGAAGGTCAGAATTAGGGCTTTGTATAAAATCCTGCAAGATAGTGGGAGCCAGTGAAGATCAAATAGGATGGGAGTAATATGTTGACTCCTTGGGGATCCGTGAAGAACCCTGGTCGCTGTATTCATGGCCAATTGAAGCGGGTTCAGCGTGCGCTTGGGTAGGCCATGGAGTACGATATTTGCATAGTCAAAATGAGGAGTGACTAGGGGGCGGAGCCTGATGTCCAGCGGGATGGTCGCATAACGCTGTGGCTCCCGAGAGGCCTACTCAGAATCCTGAATTAACACCGTAAATACTTGGAACTTCTACTCTGATCCTGCCGGGGCACAGTGGGGAGATGGCGGGGACCAAACCCACGCGCCTGGAATTTGGATCTCCAGCGGCTTCTCACGGCAAACGATCCAAAACTGAACCTCCGTCCCCGCAGAAGGGGCTGGCCTTGTGCGAGGGCCCCGAAATGCAGCAGGAAATCCTCGCAGAGATTAGAGGGGTCAAAGACCTCGTGCAGTCAAACGGTGAGGCACTCCGAGAGCTGCGGGAAGATCTTGGTGTGCTGCAAAGCAAGCTAGAAGGGCTTTCTTCGCGTCAGGACAAAATGGAGAGCATATTGGACTCCCATGCGGCCCGGTTGTCCAAACTCGACAAAGTTGAACGCCAGGTGCGGGCCTTGCAGAAAGAAGTGGAAGATGGCAATAATAGAGCGCGCCGCAACAACATTCGACTCGTGGGCATACCGGAGGGAGCGGAATCGGGAGACATGAAAGAGTTTTTATGCAGAATCCTCCCTTCCCTGCTCCAAACCACTTTTACCAAAGATTTGGAGATCGATCGCGCTCATCGTGTGCCCACAAGCATAACGCTCAACAGGAAGACCCCGCGGCCTATCATTTTTCGACTGCTGAGATATCAACACGTTGAGCAAATTCTAAGCGCCTCTCGGGCAAAGGGCCATATGGAGTTTGAGAGCCATAAGATCTCCTTCTATCCCGACTTGGCTAAACCCACGGTCGACCGCCGAAAGCGCTTTCTGGAATTCCGGCCAAGGCTTCAACAACTACAAGCACGCTATGGCCTGATGTACCCGGCCAAGTTCCGAGTCACGCTTCACAATCAGACCCTGATCTACTAGCGGAGTTTTTGGATTCCAAAGAAGCCGACTTGATGCGCTGACTCCCAGAACATTTCTGTAGTATTCTCATATCCGCTACACCCGCCATATTGGATCTGCCGCAACCCAACAAGGAGTCTGGCGAGGGCAGTTTGTTGCCCTACTTTTGATGCTATCTGTGACCCGACTCCATCTACCCACCGTAACCTCGATGAGTATCAGAGACAGTGTTAACTATGGACTCCGGTGTTTCTTTTCCTTGTTTCATGTCTTTCTATTCCCTCTCTAGGGCCTCCTCCCGCAGACATATGGTCGCCATATTCTTTGGGGGTTTTGCTTCTTCTCTAAGATACATTGGTACATACTTTTCAATATGGGGTGTATTAGTCAGACTACTTGGTGATTATGTCATTGTTGCACAGATTCTGATTATGTTGTATGTTTTCAAGCACCCTTACTTCAAATGTTTATTACCGATTGATGGCACCATGTAAGATTTTCTCATTGAACGTAAAAGGTATCAATAATCCGATAAAACGGAAGAAAATCCTAAGCTACCTAAGTCAGGAAGCCGCGGATCTGATCTTTCTCCAAGAAACGCATTTAAACTCGAAGGAAACTCTTAAACTCAATATTAAACCTTACATGGTGGCCGCCTATTCCCCAGCCGTTTCTAAGAAATGTGGGGTCGCCATACTGGTTAGGAAATCTTTGCATGCTACTATTATTGCGACTAGCTCAGATACAGAAGGTAGATGGTCCAGAGTTCATCTCAAGATTGGTAGCCTTGAAGTTACCTGTATATGCCTTTACGCTCCTAATGTGGATGACCCTGCCTTTTTTGCTACCATTGCTCAGGTTGCACAGGCCTCTGCTAATACTTCATTGATAATTGGGGGGATTTCAATCTAGTCCTTGATCCCCTGATTGACAAACAGCCGCCCAGGACAAGTGGTCCCCCCAAGAGTCGCACCACGCTTACCTCCCTGATCAAAGATCTTGCTTTAGTTGATCTATGGAGGTTGCTGCACCCCAATGAGCTTGATTTCACCTTCTTCTCTTCCCCTCATAAATCCCAGTCTCGCATAGACTTCTTTCTAGTATCAAAACTGTTAGTCCCTCAGGTGGATACTGCAAAGATTCACTCCCAACATATTTCAGATCATGCCGCCATTTCCTTTCAATTACATACTACTGCACCCCAAGGGAATACGGGGGCCTGGTTCTTTGATAGAGCCCTGTTAACTCAGCCAGAGTTCCAGGTAGAAATTCGAGCAGCCATACAGGATTACTTCCATTTTAATCTACCTCAGGATACTGCGAATTGGGCTTGGTGGGAGGGCTTCAAAGCGGCCATTCGAGCAACGATCACTAGCTATCAAATTCGCCTGCGGAAACAACGCAAACAGCAGTTATTCACATTAGACCAACAAATAAAAGCAGGCGAACGAGTCCTAACTTCACGTGCTGATCCATGTGTATTAATTCGATTACAGCGTCTCCGTTTTCAATATAACTCAATCCTCTCGACTGCTGCTTCTAAGAGTATTGAGCTTCAGCGAGGGACCTATTATCGTGAAAATAACCGAGCCGGTCGACTCTTAGCCAACGCCTTGAAAGGTCAAAAAGAAGCCAAACGCGTAGCGGCCCTTCGAACTCCACAGGGTGGGGGCGTAGTAACCACAGACTCCGACATTGTAGAGCTCTTTCGGGATTTCTATACCCGTCTATATCAATCTGAATGTGAGTTCTCGTCAGAGACATTCGAGCGATTGCTTTCCGGCATTCAGCGGCCAACCCTCTCTGAAGATGATAGGGATGCGATGGATGAACCCTTCTCTACTTCAGAGATCCAATCTGCCCTAACACGAACAGCCTCGGACCGTGCCGCAGGGCCCGATGGTCTCCCGACCGAATTCTACAAAACGTTCAGTGCAGATCTAGCTCCCTATTTAAAATTCTATTTTACTGCCCTTGCGGTAGATACATCCTCTTTGGGATCCTTTTCTGCAGCTAATGTGGTAGTCTTTGAGAAAGAAGGCAGAGACCCGCTACTCACACCTAACTACCGTCCAATCTCCCTACTTAATGCTGATTATAAGATCTTCGCAACGATCTTGGCCACCCGGCTAGCTGACAGGATGGCCACCCTAATTCACCCCGACCAATGTGGTTTTATACCCGGCAGATCAACTGCTGACAATGCTCGGACCTTGTGCCATGTGCTCTTTAGTGCTGCCAATCTAGATCTTCCATGGGTGGGTCTTTCCCTGGATGCCGAAAAAGCCTTTGATCGTCTAGAATGGCCTTTCTTATTTGCAGTTCTCCGATGGTATGGCTTTGGGGAGGGCTTCCTCCGATATCTCCAAGTCATGTATACTCAACCCGTCGCCAGTATTTGTGTTAATGCCATCAAGTCGCAGCCATTTAATCTCCAAAGAGGCACGCGTCAAGGTTGCCCCCTATCACCAATGCTTTTTGATCTAGCTCTTGAACCCCTTGCCCTCCTTATTAGACAATCCGCACGTATTCGAGGTGTCCCCTTCAGTCGTAGGGAGATTAAACTATCTGCATATGCAGATGACCTTATGCTTTTCGTATCCCTTGATTCGGTTCCAGCTGTCTTGGATCTGATTGATGGATACTCACAATTATCGGGCTATAAAATTAACTGGACCAAATCTGTAGCATTCCCACTGAACCGCTGGGTGCATGAGGCTGACCTGCAGGCCTTTCCTTTCCTTTGGCAATCCCGCATGGTGAAGTATCTTGGGGTCCATTACTGTTCTCCTTTAGAAGACACTATTAGTTTTAATGCCAAAGAGGTAGTCTCCAAGGTCCGTGAGCTCACGAATCGTTGGTCTCCCTTATCTCTTACATGGTGGGGTCGTTTAGAAACTGTGAAAATGATGATAGTCCCCAAAGTGAATTACATTTTAGAAATGCTGCCATGCTTACTCCCGCTACATACTTATAAAGATATTGAGGGCCTTCTTATCCGATATCTCTGGCAGGGCAAGCCACCAAGGATAGCCAAACAAAAATTACAGTCTGCAAAGGAAAGAGGGGGTACCAGATTTCCTGATTTTCTTAGATATCATCAAGCCTTCCTACTCAAGCAAGGTGCCCGATGGCTAGATACCTCAACAGACAGCAGACCAGTTTGGCTCGACATAGAAGAGGAGCTTAGTAGCCCAATTCCGCTGACCCATCTCCCCGGTATGTCCTATCAAGTAGACACCCGCCATCCACCAATGATTGTCGATACTCTTGCGGCCTTTAACACTCTCATTCTATCACTGGGCCCGAACGTCTGTCCTCCGGACGGACTCCCGCTATGGAATAACCCCAGAATTCAAGTCCTAAATAGAACGATAGCATGGAAACCCTGGTACTCAAGGGGGATTTGGACACCCCAACAGCTTTTCTCAGCAGCTTGTTGGAAAACCTTTTCTGATTTACAAAAGGAATTTGCGTTACCAGCGAAACACTACTTTCAGTTGATGCAGCTTCAACACTGCCTCAAAAATGCTCGAATCATGCCGCCCTCTGTCCCTACTGAGGACGGGCTATCAGAGATAGTTCACTCTATTGGTAGTACGCATGGGGTAGCCTCTAACTTTTATAAAATATTATGTCAGGGTACAGACCCGGCCATTTTTAGAGCCCAACAAGCCTGGGAGCGCGAACTGCAAACCACTTTAACCCCTGTGCAATGGAGCGTTTTCTGGAGCAAAGTAGTGCGGGTCTCCCGGTCTGCCTCTGTTACCCAAACTCTCTTTTTCTTTGCACACAGATGCTTTTATACCCCAGAAAAAATAGCCAAATGGAACACAAATGCTAGGGACCAGTGTTGGTCTTGTCATACTGCTGTGGGAACCCTCGCTCATGTTATTTATGAATGTCCTCAACTACAGGTTTATTGGGGGCGGGTCTGGGGTCGTATCCAGTCCATCTTACACCTTCACGAACCTCTCTCTTGGAAGATCGTGGGACTCCGCTCCGTGGCGGAGATCCCCTCTCTTCCTAAGAAGGGTCACTTTCTCCTTGACTTCATGCTGGGTATAGCCATATGCTTAATCACGAGGAATTGGAAGGATAGCTCTCGACTTACTGCCAATGAATGGTGGAACCTTGTCTGCTTATATAGTAAATATGAGCAGATACCTCGGAGAGTTATTCCCCATGCTCAACCTTACGCTTGCTTGTCTAAATGGCAGATGCTTAATGATTATGTACAATCTGCTCACTGCTCCAACGTGCCTGCATAATGTGCACTCATCATGTTTCCGGTCACCGTTAGATTTGTAACACAATAATGAAAATACACGCCCGCTTCGGGAATGTTTAGTTCTCTAGAGAAGAAGCAGGGGGGAGGGGGGTGGTAGGGGTTTACTTTGGTGTATGTATTACATTTTGTATTTGTCTTTCAACTGTATGTCTTCCTTTTCCTTTGTTGTTATAAAACGAAAATAAAGAATTTAAAAAAAAAATGAGGAGTGACTAATGCCTGGAAGGTTGTGCGGAAGTCGCATGGTTCGAGCATAGGTCTGAGGTGTCGAAGGGTCCTGATTTTATAGTAGATGGCTTTTACAGTATTTTTTATATGTTCTTTGAATTCAAGCCGCTGGTCAAGTATAACACCCAGGTAACGTATTGAGGTTTTGAGTGGGAGATCAGCATCTCTTGTTCTTAGAGTTGGTGGAGGAGAGAAGTCTTTGTCCCTAGTGACAATCAGGACTTTGGTTTTTTTGAAATTGATTCTGAGATTTTGTGAGAGTAGCCAGTCTGATATTAAATTGAAGCAAGTGATTATTGTAGTGTAGTCAGGTTTTAGTACATTAATTGGAGTGAATAAGAGCACATCATCTGCGTAGATAAGACATGATATTCCGAATGAGCGGGAGATGTTGCAGAGAGGTTGCATATAGATGTTAAATAGAAGAGCTGAGAGAGAGGAACCCTGCGGTACTCCTTGCTTCTGATGAAAAGGCTGAGATGTGGTATCACCAATCCGTACTTGTTGCCAGCGATCTTCTAGGTAAGATCTGCACCAATTCAACACCATTCCTTGAATTCCTTTTTCGTGAAGCCGGGTGAGCAGTTGGTTGTGGTCAACAGAGTCAAAAGCTGCTGCTATGTCTAGGAAGATCATAGCGACTCCATTTCTGATATTGTCCGTTGTATTAATGAGTGTGTTCAATAGGGAAGTTAGGAGGGTTTCAACTCCGTGAGCTTCTCTGAAGCCATGCTGGTTTGGATCTAGTGGGGCCTCGGAATCAATGTGTTGTTGGATTTGTCTCAGTATGACTTTTTCTAGGATCTTGGCTAATAAAGGAATACTTGAAATTGGGCGATAGGAGTCTTCCTTTTTTGGGTCTAGTTTGTTGTTTTTCAGTAGGGGACGGATGGAGGTCTGCTTGAGGGCTGTTGGAAATATCCCAGATCTAAGGGATGGGTCGGCTAAGGCTGATATGTATGGGCTAAGTTCTGTTTTCAGTGATTTGATCCAGTGGGCTGGACATGGATCATTAGGGGCGGTAGTGGCGTTGATGGATGTAATAATTTCTTCGATGGACTTTGGAGTTGGAGATGAGAAATTATTGAGTATGAATTGGACGTTGGAAGGTTGCATGGTTACACTTGTGGTTACTGTAGTGATCTTGATTGCCTTGGATTGGATGTAGTCAGCATATAGTTGTGGGTGTATATAGTCCTGTTGTGGTGAAGGAGGTTCAATGGTTAGGGATTTTACTATTTGGAAGAGATCTCTCGGTTTGTTGAGGGAACGGTTAAGTAGTTTTGTATGGTGTTCTCTTCTCTTATCCCAAGTTAGCTGGCGATGGGATTTCAAGTTAGCTAAGTAAATGGACTGGTCGTGAGGGTTTAGTGAGTGTCTCCATTTCTTCTCTAGTCTCCTCAGTTGTTGTAATGAGGTTCGTAACTCGGAGGAGAACCATGGTGCATTCTTTTTCTTGGCAATAGAAGAGTTGGTGGAGGTTTTATCATGTGTGGTGGTAGGCTGCGCTGATAGTCCAAGAGCATTGTTCCAGTTTGATACAATATCATTGATGTTGTCAGGTATAATGGAGAGTTTTGGTATGGTATGGGAGGTGATTGTATCCATGTTGAAAGGTTTGAATCGTGCTGGTTTTGGTGGTGGGTAAGCATCTGGTGACTTGTTTGGAGATTCAATAGATGGCATGATGAATGTGATAAGGTTGTGATCAGACCAGGAGACGGGGGTAGAGATGGGCTCGGGTTGATTTGGCAGATCCAGGTGTGCTGATGGGGCAAAGATGAGATCAAGGAGATTTCCTTGTTTATGAGTGGGGATTTTTACAATTTGATTGTAGTGCAAGTTGATCATGGCATCAAGGAAGGAGTTGGATACTGAAGGTAGTGTGGATGCAAGGTTAAAATCTCCGAGGATCCAGTTAGGTTTGTTGATATCTAATGGGTTGATGGCAAGATCAATTATGGATGAGAGATCGTCGACTGGAGCATTTGGGGCTCTGTAGATGAGGTTTATGGTGTTGCTATTATTGGAGATGGATAGAGTATTTGTGTGGTTTGTGATTGCCACCAACAGAATTGTGTGGACTCACTGGGCATGGTTCCAGCAGCATGACCCCAGAGCTGCTGTGCTGCTTACAGGCCACTGCTCTTAGAATCAACGCCGAAGAGCCTGGCAAAAGGCATCCGTGACTTTGGCGCAACCCCTGGCCCATGGTCAGAGCAATGTTTTGTGTAGCCATAGAGGTGACAAGGTCCAAGTCTGACTGGTCAGCCCTGCACTTAGCAGCCCCTTGGCTATGCTCTGGAAGCCTGCCTTAACTGTGCTGTACTAGAAATCCCTTTCAAACAGGGCTGCCCAAAGTTGCAGTCTTGTCTTCCCCCCCCCCCCCACCCACCAGAAGAAGTTAGCTTTAAAGGTTCAGGCACCCAAAAAAAATGGGAACGTGGGGAGAATAGGCTGCTTAAACACCTCCTGGGTACCGGCCTATCCCCATTTATGAAACTATGGGCACTGTATGGCTCGATCGGCCAGTCGCAGCTGATAGGAAGCCCAACCCGCCCCCTTCCCCCAATATGGCAGAACCTCCAGAGGGAGATCCTTAGATATGCTCTGGACCTTCATACCCTAGCTCAACTGGAAAGGTGCCCTGCAAGACAGTTGTTCAGGAGCCCCAAGAATCCGAAGTTGCACCGTCCAGCAACCACCACCTACTGGAGAGGGAGAAATACTGAAAGGTGCCCCTAGCTGCAGCAAGCCTAGTACCAGTGATGTAGTCAATGGAATCTTCTAGTTTTCTCTGTCTCCATCAACTGCTGGCAGGGGGACATTACCTACTTGTCTGGACTGGTCTAGCAGGATGACCTGGAATGAGTAATTAGACCTTACCTGCTAATTAGCGTTCCTGAAGGAACTCCAGTCCAGTCCCTCACCTCTGGGTTGAGATGACCTTCCAGCAGCTTGGAGACTGAGCATGTCATCCTCTTGATGACTCTGGGGTATATATACCACTGGCACCTCCCACCTGCTCCAGTATCCTATTGACAAAGCAGACTTAATGGAGAGACAATTAAGCAGACCAACAAACTAACTAGAACTTTAGCAAAAAAACAAACCTATGATCTCCTCCCCACCTCGGAAGGGATTCCTCACCCTCCCGAAGAGGAGGCGGCTTACCTGTGAGTCAGCTCACCCCCAAGCTCACAGAACAAGGGGCAGACAGCTCGACCATTCCACTGCACCACCTCTGCACCTGAAGCGCTGAACTCCATTGCAAACTTCACACCCCAGGACCACCACCACCTTCAGGCCGGATTCAACACACTTATACAAACACACTGGGCGGGATCAAGGACTGGACTGGAGTTCCTTCAGGAATGCTAATTAGCAGGTAAGGTCTAATTACTCTTTCCTAATCATCCCTCCAGTCCAATCCCTCACCTCTGGGATGTAACAGAGCAGCTTGAACCACAGGAGGAACCTGAGCGACCGGCTCGAAGAACCACTCTGCCGAAAGCTGCGTCCCCCGCTGCCTGGACATCCAATTGATAGTGCTTAGCAAAGGTATGGAAGGAAGTCCACGTCGCCACCCTGCAGATATCCAGAGGTGACACTAGACTGTACTCCACCCACGAGGCCGCCTGGGCCCGCGTGGAATGAGCCCGCAATCCCACCAGATTGGACCTGCCCTTCAAAATGTATGCTGATGCAATGGCCTCTCGGATCTACCTGAAAATGGAGGCCTTGGCCGCTGCCTCTCCCTTGTGTGGTCCCCCAAACAGGACAAACAGGAGATCCGATCTGTGAAATACCGCTGTTCTCTCTAGATAGCACTTCAGCACTCGGCGAACGTCCAGACGGCATAGTCGCACATCCTCGGCCTCATCCCCCACCCTTACCAAGGATAGTAGGGAGACCGGCTGATTCATATGAAACGCCGACACCACTTTGGCAAAAAGGAGGACAGCGTCCTCAGGATCACCTTCACCTTGGAGAAGAAATGAAGGTTGACAAGAAAGGGCCTGTAGCTCCGAAATCCATCTGGCTGAGCAGATCGCCACCAAAAACTCCGTCTTGAGTCCTTCAAGGAAACCCACCCTACCATCTCATAGGGCTCCCTATCAGGGACTGCAGCACCAGGTTGAGATCCCAGGACGGGATCGCCGTTGTTTGAGGCGGACGAAGGTGACTCACTGCCCTCAGGAACCACCCCACGTCCGGGTGCTCAACCGGCGACTTCCCTTACACCTTTATCTTTATTTGATCGCTTGATATACTGCCCAAGCGTATGCGTCAGGGTGATGTACAATAAAAACAAACCAATAGAAATGAAAGCCAATAATTAGACAGGAAAGAGGCAAGAAGAAAGCAGAGAACAGAAAGAGCTAGTGGAGAAGACGGTAGGAAGGAGGGGGTGAGCTGACAGGAGGAACAGACGTCAGGGGTCAAGGAGGTCAAACACCTGCTGAAAAAGGTGGGTCTTGAGTGAACTCTTAAAGCGATGGTAGGACGGTTCTGTGCATAGGGTAGAAGGGAGGGAATGCCAAAGGGCAGGGGGCCAGGAAGAAGAAAGCAGAGCGGCGGGTTGACTCCAGGTGGGCGAGGGAGGGGGGAGAAAGGAAAAGGTGGTTGCCATGAGCTGAGCTGAGGAGGCAGGGGAAGGCTGAAGATGGATAGAATCCACGAGGTATTGGGGGGGTACCAGTGTGAAGTGCCTTGTGGGTGAGAATAAGAAGTAGTTTATAGACGAAATGGAAGTTGAGTGGGAGCCAGTGTAGACTGAGAAGGGGAGTGACATGATCGGTAGGGGAGGAGTGCATGAGCAGATGTGCAGCTGTGTTCTGGACCAACTGCAGCCGCCGGAGCTGATATTGAAGGAGGCCGGCCAAAATGGTGTTGCAGTAGTCCAGCCTGGAAAAGACAAGAGACAGGACCAGAGTGTTAAGGGAAGAAGAGGGGAGAAAAGAGCGGACAGCACGGATTTGGCACAGGAAAAAGAAAGAGCGACGAATGAGCGTGGAAATGTGCTGGTGAAAAGAAAGAGAAGAGTCAAGGGAAACCCTGAGGTAGCGGAGAGAAGAAACGAGGGGGATTGGGGTGGAAAGGAAAAGAGGGGAGCAAGTGGGGAGGGTAGGGGGGGTACTAAAGGAGAACCAGAGGGCAGTGGATTTTGAAGGGTTAATGTGGAGAAAGTTACTGCTTAGCTATGTGGCAACACGGGAAAGACAGGCATTGAGGGCAGAGAGATCAGGGGTGAGAGAGCTAGTATGGTGCAACGATAACAGGAAATTGCTGCCAACTGCACTCTCAAAGAGCTGGCAGCCAGGCCCTTCTCGAAACCTGCCTGCAAGAAGTCTAGGATGTCCGGCACGGTAGCTGCAGTAGGGTGACTCTCTCGTTCTACACACCAGCCTTCAAAGATGCGCCAGACCCTAACCCAGGAGAGACAGGTTGACCTCTTTCAAGCCTTCAGCAAGGTAGAGATTACGGGTCCAAAGTAACCTCACTTCAGCAACCTTGCCCTTTCAAAGAGCCATGCCAAAAGCGAGAACCAATCCACCTGCAGCATTTGGACTGGACCCAGTGTTAAGAGATCCTCTCCCACTGGGAGCCTCCACGGACGATCCACTAGCAGCCACACTAGATTAGCATACCACGGACGTCTTGGCCAATCAGGGGCTATCAAGATGACCAAGCCTTGGTGAGCCTCTACTAAAGGAGCTTCGGCAGTGAAGGGGAACGACCTTCACTGTACTGCCCCTCTGCACGGGTTCTAGCTGTCAGCAGCTCCTCACCTGTTTAGGGGATTGGGAGCTGCTCCAAAGCCCAGGCCTTTTTCTTGCTGCTCTTCTCCCCAAAGCCGCCTCCTCCACCTGGCCCGATGGGAGTTAAGCTTGGGGGGGGAGGGGGGGATCCTTTCCCCTACCCCAAACCCTTCCAGCCACCTATAGAGCTTAAGGGTTGAAGGACCGGCTGGAAGGTACAGTAGAGAGAATTAGGGAATAAAGAAATTAAAAAGGAAAATCCAGCATTCTCCTTAGCTGTCTCTCCAGGAAGCCTAACACCCTGGCTTACTACTCCCTCCAGCTGCTTGGAGACTGAGCATACTGGAGCTGGTGGGAAGAGCCAGTGGTATATATACCACAGAGTCATCAAGAGGATGACTTGCTCAGTCTCCAAGCTGCTGGAAGGGGAGCTCAACCCAGAGGCAAGGGACTGGACTGGACTGGAGGGACAACTAGGAAATTATATATATTATACACATATAGATAGATATTGATATATACAATTGATACATCTGGAAGAAGGGGTATTACTGGCCAGCAAGGTTCATATGCATACTCTACCATAGAAATGCACACCTCATGATGTAGTTCAAGTTAACATGATGGGGTCAGGCTGGAAAAGGTGGGTGGAAGACAGTTACAGCAAAGGACAACAGGATAGAGAATTAAAAGTCTTGGCCTCACGGAGGGAAGCAGGAAGAGAAGACCAGGCTATAATGCAGACATGAGGAAAGGGGAAGGGGGCTGAGGGAGATGAAAGATGAGGGAAAACAGAGGAGAAATGTTGGAGGAGAAGGCTATAAGGTATTTTAGTACCAAAAGAGTTTTGTGAGCGACAGTTAATTATGGTAATAATATAAATTATCAGCCCCGAAAGGGAAATGCGCAGTCTAAAAAACACACAGCAGCGGCAATTCGAGTCGCAGGGCAGTCAGGAAGACAAGTGTTGTCAGCAAAACTCTAAGCCCCGTTAAAGTTAATCCCTCGGTGTCCGGAGACCGAATTACTCACAGTGTGCAGTGTCAGCGATGCCAAGGCTCAACGGAGGACAGAAGGTGTTCAGCCAATTAACCTAAGATACACTAGGTTAAACGGAATAAGCATGCAGTCCCCCTCGCGGCCCACGGCTGGGGTACCTCCGGGAGCAAGAGGGAGCTCTACTGACCCCACAGGGCAGAAGTAGTTCTCTAGGCAACTGCTCAGTAAAGAACTTTGGGGCTCTGGACAAACTCAGAGGGACACCTCGAGTGTGCCCCGAGTTCATCCAGGATAAATAAACAAACTAATAAAGAAAATTAAAATTACAAGTTAACTGACAAAAATTTAGTAACCCTATCTGCTGGAGATAGAGAAAATATTGAATAGGACCCCTAGGGGCATACCTATACCAAACAGAGCCTGGCCAATCAGAGCTCTGGAATATTTTCTCTGTCTCCAATATCTGCTTGAGGGGGGGAGGGGGGGTTGCATAACCCGCTTGTCTGGACTAGTCTAGTAGTATGATCTGGAAAGGGTATTTTAGTACCAAAAGAGGTTTGTGAGCGACAGTTAATTATGGTAATAATAATGTGGACATGCATCTAATCATTCACCTAATATTGACCCCCATTCCATTTTTTGCAGTGCAAGAAACTGAGCCCTATATACTCACAGTGTGCAAGAAGCGCAGTCTTTGTCCCTCAAGGTCAGGGTACTCGCTAAGGGCATGTAACTTAGAATTCAGATGGATGAAATGCTGCTGCATGACCTGGCCAAAGGGATCTTCAGGATGGATCTGTTCATAGACAATAAACTGAGCTGAAGAGAAGTAATCAGCTGCCCACTGGATCACAGCAGAAGACCTACAGAAAGGAGTGATGTTCATAGTATTTGCAAGACTGATCCATTTAAAGCAACTGCCCCCAAAAGTCAGCTGCAAGCATGTACTTTATTTGTATGTTTTTCTATATTGCCTTATCAATAAATCAAAGTGGTTTATATTGAGCAAAAACAGATTACATATGTCTAATAAAGACAGTGTACATGTAACATTATACACAGTTGAACAGTGAATATTGTTTAACTTAAATACAAATTTGCATTCCTAAGATGAGTGAACTTACTATTTACAATAGTGATTTAGGAATGATTTTGAGAGCTTGGGTTTCCAACTTATGTTGGATCAGTTTTTATTAGGTGGGGCGTTTTTCCAAAGTACTCAGAGAACAAAAACATCTTTAGTTTTCTGAATGTATAAAGGTCATTTATGTTTTAGTTTGGTGGGGGATGGCGTTCCATAGCGTTGGTTCATAGTACATAAATGCTCTGTTCCTTCTTAAATTATTGATTTTCCTGTATTCTGCTGGACGACTAGAGTCTTTTGCATATTTCCTCTCATTTGCCTGTTGTCAGTGAGGGCTGTATTAATAGTCTTAGGTGTGTGGATGATGTATTATGTAGTACTTTGAATGTCAGCATTATAGATTTGAACTTTACTCTGCTTTCAATAGGGAGCCAGTGTAATTGGTGTAGAATGGAGTTATATGTTCAGTTTTCGGTAGTTTAAGGAGCACTTGAGCTACAGTATAGTTGATGTACAATTGTAGCTGATGGAGTGCTTGTTTAGCGAAGCCTTGGACAATTCCATTACCAAAGTCAAAGTGTGGTGAAATTGTTGCTTGAAGTACTGTTCGAAAGTAGGTCTCAGTTGCTGCATAATTTTTAATTTGTTATAGATCGATAGAACTACTCAATTAATGTACTAGGATAATGTAAAATTTTGGACTAGGATTACCCCCAGATATCTTACTTTTTTTTTTATTTCTATTGAGGTATTAAGTTTCAGAACTGGTGTCTAGTTGTGTTTTTTTTATCCTTAGCTACAATCAGGGCTTTGGTCTTCTTATAATTTATTTTAAAATTATGGGTTGTGAGCCATTTTGTAATTTCATCAAAGCAGGTGATAATTTCTTGGGTGTTAGGCATCCTTAAGTTATATGGGAGGTAGAACATAATGTTGCCTGCGTAGATGAGGTAGTTTATTTTGCGTTTCTGAAATATATCGCTTATCAGCTGAAGGTAAATGTTAAATAGTAATGCTGATAGAGCTGAATGAACCCTGTGGGAGCCCCTGATTCAGATTATATGCTTTTGATGATTCCTGTCCAATCTTGATTTTTTTTTTTTTTAACGGTTCAATAGGTATGATTTAAGTCAGTGAAGTACAGAACTGCCTCTTCCAACTTGTTGGGAGTTTGGCCAACAGAATACTGTGCGAGACCAACTCAAACGCAGAATATGAGAATGAATGTTTGAGTTGGCCTTTCAATACCTTTTATAAGCCTGTCAATTAGTGAAATAAGGTGAAATTAGGCCTTACCTGCTAATTGTCTTTCCTTGAAGAACTCCAGTCCAGTCCCACACCTCAGGATAGTGCACCTCCAAGATGCTGAAAGAGGTGCACCACCCTGAGGTGTGGGATTGGACTGTAGGGACGATAAGGAATTAGCCTTTCCACTCCATGATATGGTTATGGTTTATTTTACTTGATATACCGCATATCTATTAACTATGCAGTTTACAATAAAGTATAAACTACATTAACATAAAATAACATGAAAGGAACTCCAAATAAGAAAGATAAGAAAAAGAACGAATCAGTACAAAACACAAAACATAAAAACAATACTGAGGTAATAAACACACATGACTATATTCAACCATGAACAGGGCCCCCTCAATCACTAATTTTCAATGGCTGTACCAAAAGCAATCCTAAAAAAGGTAGTTCTAAAGCCATGCTGTTGAACATCCAGCGAGGCATTTAAGTCTATGTAATCCTGCAGTTGATTATGGACACGTTTTCCTATTTTTCCCATGAATGGGATACTCGACATTGGTCTATAGGAGTCTGGACTTGTTTTGGCGTGACAGCTATCTTAATACTGGGCAAATGGATGCTCTCTTTAAGCATTTAGGCATGTATGCTTGTATTAGTGATTCATTAACCATTTTAAATATTATGGATGAGGTTTCTGCTCGGGTTACCTTTATCCGGCTAACTGGGCATGGGTCCACTGGGGATGTGGTTGCATTAACTGAGGTAACTGTGTGTTCTAGTTGATCTTTAGTGATTACTGAAAATTCTTCCCAGGTCATATCTTTAGTATTGTGAATGGGGTTTGGAAGTTTCGTATCTTGGTCCTGTGTTTTTAGCTTGTTCATGTAACAGCAAGTGTCTGTAGGTTGATGTGTCCTTCGTTGTCTTCTATGTTGGGTGGTTTGGTAAGAGCTTTTACAATAGCAAAAAGTTCTTTTGGGTGCTTTAATGCTTTCATTATTAATTTTGTGTGATAGTCCATCTTCTGGTGATTGATACGTTCTCTATATATTTGGAGAGTGTCCATGTATTCGTTTCTGTCTTGAGTTGATTGTGTCGGTCTCCATTGCCCTTCCAACTTTCTTTTCTTTTTATGGTTTTGAGATATTGGTTATACCATGCCTCCGAATGCGTTTATGCTTTTTTAGGTCTGGTTTGATTAGTCCTGGAGGCTATGCTTATCAGAGTTTCAATGTCACTTGTTTCATCTGCTAGGTCTGCAAAAACAGGTAGGGGGGTGCAGTAAGTTTCCCATAGTCGGACCCTAGCCGTGGGAGGCCAGATCTAGGGTCCAGCTGCAGGGAAAAGGAAGATTTCAGCGGTGGCCGGCATTTGCAGTTCCTGAATGGAGCTAGATCTAGGCCATTTGAGCTTGTTGTTGATGTGATGATTTAAGCTCCTTTTTTTTTAATTTTGATGAGAGCACCCCCACCTCTTTTGGCTTCTCTGGGGTAAATGAATGTATTATAGCTTGGTAGATGCAGTTGGTTGATCAGGACCAGATCGGTGTTCGTCAGTAAGAACTCCATGATAAACATGTCTCACTGGTTGTTCTTAATGTAGTCCAGTATAATGGGGATTGTATTTCCGAAAGACCATGCATTAATCATGCTGCATTTCATGTGTACTGATGATGCATACTCTTTACTACTCAGTCCCCAGTGCTGTTCTGCAGGTTGTGACGTGTATCAGCCTTTCATAGTTGTGGGTGGGTCTGTTATATAATCCGTGTTACATTAAGATTGGTCGGCAATGGGTATATGAGTGCATTACAGGAATATTCTGTGTTCTGGAACTCTGCATTGTGCATGTCTGAGTATACATGTAGCACCAGGGTGAAATTAGACTTACCTGCTAATTGTTGTTCCTTACGGAACTCCAGTCTGGTCCCGAAACCTCTGGGGTTCCGCTCCTCTTCCAGCAGCTTGGAGACTGAGAAACATCACACTTGTGATGTCACTGGTACATAAGCTCCGGAACCGCCTCCAGACACCAGTAACCTATTGACAAAGCAGACTCCCCGGAGCAACAATTAAGTAGTAAACAACATATAAATATATGTCCAACCTGCACACTCACTAACTTCATGCTAAAATCCCCCAACAATCACACCTGGACCGCAGACTGTTCCAGAAACGCCCGTCCGCTCTCTTCCTGTAGGGATTATGGCATCTACTTAAAACTGCAAGAAAGCCGAAGTTGGGGAAACAAACGCACTCACCTGCTCTCCTCTGGCCTGTGCTACTTACTAGTAACTTCCCTGTGCTTCAGGCGCTCGAGACTAGCAACCCCAGGGCGGGATATGGGACCAGACTGGAGTTCCGTAAGGAACAACAATTAGCAGGTAAGTCTAATTTCACCTTCCTTAACGTCCCTCCAGTCTGGTCCCGAAACCTCTGGGGATGTAACAGAGCAATGAAAAATCAATGGGTGGGATCCTGCAGACCTGCCTGAAGCACCGCAGATCCAAAACAGGTATCCCGTCCCGCCTGGACATCCAGCCGGTAATGCTTAACAAAGGAATGCAGAGACGACCAGGTCGCTGCCTTACAAATTTCCGCAGCCGGCACCAAACTGCACTCCGCCCAGGACGCCGCCTGCCCCCGCGTCGAGTGAGCTCTCAACCCTTTTGGCACTAATCTGCCCTTGAGCAGATATGCCGATGCGATCGCCTCCTTAACCCAACGGGCGATGGAAGCCTTAGAAGCTGCTTCACCCTTGCGCGCCCCCGCAAAGAGCACAAAAAGCCTATCTGACCTCTGGAAGGACTCCGTCCTACGCAAGTAGAGCTTCAAAGCCCTCCGGACATCCA
Source organism: Ichthyophis bannanicus (assembly GCA_033557465.1). Lineage (NCBI taxonomy): Eukaryota > Metazoa > Chordata > Amphibia > Gymnophiona > Ichthyophiidae > Ichthyophis > Ichthyophis bannanicus. Next base: position 1,312,491,529 of record CM066031.1, read on the forward strand.
GGCCGCGTAAGCGCTGTGAGGAAGAGCTGTCAGCTACTGAGGCAAAAACAGGCAAGGAAACCACTTTATTCAGATGAAAAACGGAGACCACTTTTGGCAAAAACGATGGTACCGGCCGCAGGACTACCTTGGACTCACTAAAAGATAGAAAAGGCTTTCGACAGGACAATGCTTGCAGCTCGGAAATTCGCCACGCGGACGCAATAGCCACCAAGAAAACCACCTTCAAGGTCAGATCCTTAAGCGACGCCCTCGACAGTGGTTCAAAGGGTTCGCGCCTCAATGCGTCAAGAACTAGCAGCAAATCCCAGTTCGGTACCACTGACCGCCGAGGAGGGCGCAAAAGAGCTACTGCCCTTAAAAAACGCTTAATATCCGGATGTACCCCCAACGACACCCCTTGAACCTTGCCTCTATAACAGGACAGAGCCGCTAACTGCACCCTTAGGGACGAGGCCGCCAAACCTTTTTGAAAACCATCCTGCAGAAACGACAGGACCTGCGAAACAGAGACTCTCAACGGCTCGAGCTGCCTCTCCTGACACCAAGCCTCAAAAATTCGCCAGACCCGAATATAGGCCAAAGAAGTCGAACGCCGACGAGCCTTAAGCAAAGTGGAAATAACTGCCGCCGAGTATCCCTTTGCCGTCAACCTTGCCCTTTGAAGAGCCAGGCCGTAAGCGAGAACCAATCCATGTGAGGCATGACCAGCGGCCCTTGAGTAAGAAGGTCTACCCACTGAGGAAGCCGCCACGGCCGTCCTATCACAAGCCTCATCAAGTCCGCATACCACGGTCTCCTGGGCCAATCTGGCGCAATCAATATCACCTGACCGCGATGACGCTCTATGCGCTGCAGCACTCACCCTATCAACACCCAGGGCGGAAACACGTACAGAAGCTGATCCGCTGGCCAAGGCTGAATAAGAGCATCCAGTCCTTCCGACATGCGCTCCCTTCTCCTGCTGAAGAAGCAACTCACCTGAGCCGACCGAAACGACACCATGAGATCCATCACCGGCATCCCCCACCGACGGACCAGCAAGACGAACACTTCCGGGTGCAGTACCCACTCTCCTGGGTCTACTTTTACCCGGCTCAAGAAGTCGGCCTCCACATTGTCCACCCCGGCCACATGTGCTGCCGACAGAGCCAGAAGATTCTCCTCGGCCCACGCGAACAAATCCCCGGCCTCGGCTTCGAGAGCCACACTGCTGGTGCCCCCTTGATGATTGATATACGCCACCGCTGTCGCATTGTCAGAAAACACACGAACGGCTTTCCCTGTGAGAGCATGCTGAAGACCGAGCAGCGCCTTCGCCACCGCCCGCAACTCCAGCCTGTTGATGGGCCAGCTCCGCTCCTGTTCTGTCCACTGCCCCTGAGCGAAACTGCCCTGACAGTGAGCCCCCCAGCCTGAGAGACTGGCATCCATCGTCAACGCTACCCACTCGGGGGCCTCTAAGGACATGCCTCTCTCCAGATTTCCTGGTCGCAACCATCAGCGCAGCGCGTCTCCGGAAGACAGGGCAGCCGCCTTGTCAACGCATCCTTTTGATGGGACCACCTTCGCAACAACGCCCTCTGTAACGGTCTCATGTGCGCTCGCGCCCAGGGAACCAACTTGAGCGTCGCCGCCATGGACCCCAGCAACTGCATGTAGCTCCACGTCGTCGGGGACGAAACGCGGAGAAACTCTCGGACCATCTGCCGAAGACGTTGCGCTCGCAGCTTTGGAAGAAAAAAACTTTCCCTAAGCTTGTGTCGAAGCACGCTCCGAGATATTCCAGGTGCTGTGATGGCGTCAACCTGCTCTTTGCCATGTTGACCACCCAGCCGAGACTCTGCAGAAACGCCACTACTTTGGCGGTTGCCGCTTCGCTTTCTGCTCTCGACTTTGCTCGAATCAACCAATCGTCTAGATAAGGGTGAACTAGTACCCCCTCCTTTCTCAGAGCCGCCGCCATGACCACCATCACTTTTGTGAAGGTGCGCGGCGCCATCACCAGCCCAAAAGGTAATGCCTGGAACTGAAAATGCCCCAAAGGCACCGCAAACCTGAGAAACGTTTGGTGCTCCCTTCGTATCAGGATGTGCAGATATGCCTCCGAGAGGTCCAGGGACGTGAGGAACAACCCTCTTTGAACCGCCACTATCACTGAACGCAAGGTCTCCATCCGAAAATGAGACACTTTGAGACAACGGTTTACTCGCTTTAGGTCCAAAATTGGCCGAAAAGTACCCTCTTTCTTCGGCACTATGAAATAGATGGAGTATCAACCGCTGCCGCATTGGTCTGAAGGAACTGGCAGAATGGCATTGAGGGCCAACAACCTGCGCACCGAGTCGTGCACAGCCCTTCGCTTGAGCCGTGCTCCACACGGTGACCGCACAAACGAATCTCTCACTGGTCTCTGGAACTCTAAGGCATAGCCCTCTCGAATTACTTCCAGCACCCACTGATCCGACGTGATCTGGACCCAAGCAGGGTAAAAATCCCGCAACCGACCCCCTACAGGAACCAACCCCACCTGGGCCCGCTCGGCTTCATTGTGACTTCCGAGAGCCCGAGGAGGCGGAGGAGGAGGCGGCCCCAAATCCTCGACCCGCTTCCCGAAACCCCCGGTTTAGGTAGGGAAAACGCCCACACTGAGACTGTCCAAATCGGGGGAAACGAAAGCGCCAAAATTCTCGCAGCGGACCCTTAGGTCCGGAAGAGGGACGCCCCTGTTTCTGTTTGTCCTCCGGCAATCTGCCGCCCTTAGACTCCCCCAAATCCTTAACCAACTTATCCAAGTCCTCTCCAAACAATAGCTTCCCCCTAAAAGGAAGCTTACTCAACCGTGCTTTGGAAGCTCCGTCCGCTGCCCAGTTGCGTAGCCAAAAGGTACCGCCGGGCAGCCATGGCCGACACCATACTTTTAGAAAGAAAGGAATTAAAGAAATTAAAGAAATCAAAGAAAATAACTGAAGCAAAGAAAGGATCCTTAACCAGTCAAAACCCCACTGGCTCCTAACTCTCCTTAATTGCTCCTCTGGTGAGCCGAACTCGGCTCACCACCCTCCAGCTGCTTGGAGACTGAGGTAACTGGTGTCCAGAGGCGGTTCCGGAGCTTATGTACCAGTGACATCACAAGTGTGATGTTTCTCAGTCTCCAAGCTGCTGGAAGAGGAGCAGAACCCCAGAGGTTTCGGGACCAGACTGGAGGGACGTTAAGGAAGCTTTTATATATAGTTGTGTTTCTTTACAAATCTTAATCCATTCTCTCTGCCAAAATATTTCTCACATTCAACCATATTTTCCTCAAACGTTTCTTCTCCCACCCCAACCATAGTTTTTTTTGTTTTGTTTTGATATCTCCATTCATGTAGCCCAAACTTTTCCCGCAGCACCAACTGTGGTCTCTAAAAGTTCTATCCATCACGCTTTTTAATATCTGGCGCAAAAAACAAACCTGATATTTTCCATGTATGTCAGGACTACTTCAGCTAAGATCAGAGTGGGGCAGGAAGGATCCACACCAGTTTCTTTTAGCTCCTTGTCCAACAGGATTATATCATTGAGGTTAATGCCTAGGAGTTTATAATTATCCGTGTTGAGATTCAGGGAATCTGAAAAGGTGGCATCATTAGAAACATGATCATTATGAAATACTGAGCTTCTCCTAAGTTTGCATGCTGATAAATGTTAGTATCAGATGGTAAAGACCACAGAACATAAACATGACTATTATAAATTAGCGAGCAGATGAAGATATCAGATAAAATGATAGAATTTAAGGGTGACAAAGAAAAGCAATACAAGATCAAAAAACTAGAAAAATAAAATGCATATTTATAAAAGCTTATATACTGCCATTCTAGCATAAGGCTATCCAAAGCAGTTTACAGGGGTAAAAACAAATAAAGTTAAACCACTAAAAAAAAAAAAAAAAACACACAAAAAAAAAAAGGAACCCAATCACATCTACCAACACAGCAATACCCATCACCCAAAATGCTGGGGAAATTTTAGAACAAATAGGAGTCAGAGGCTGACTACCCTGGAAGATGGGGAGCTGAGACAGGCACGCAGAGGCTTGAGGGGAGTTCCGCTGCAGAAGCCAGCATGGCCGCGGTTCCTGCTGGAGCGTTTGGAGTTCTGCTGCTGACGTGGGAACCTCATTGCCTGCAGAACCAGGAGGTTTGCCTGCTTTCGTCGCATCAATGGGAGTGCAGGAGGTAAAGCCCATAAAGTCGTTACTAACACGACCAGAGGCTGTTACGTTGGATACTCTCTGGGAATACCTACAAGCATTGGAGCTTTCTTGTTTGTCCAAGTTTGGTTTTCTCTAAAGTGCTCTTTCCACTATTGTTCAGACCGTAGACCAGCAGATGGCACTATTACAACTGCCTAGTTGGAAGTTAAAATGGGAGGACACTGTAACCTTCTCACATACTGTTACTAAGGATTTACTCAGTATCCATGGGAAGACTGAAATGCTAGAAAACTGTTAGGAAGCGGAATCTAAGTTTGCTAAACTTTCCTAGAGTCCCCACTGTTTCGCCAAAGGAGTAGTTTATTTCCTATGTTACTTCTATATTGAAGATACCTCCAGAGCCAGTTCCTCTTCGGCAGGGTTTTTTTTTATCTGCCTATTGCCAAACATAAAGAACATGGAGCCTCATCGCCAGCCCATTCACCACCAATGGACTCTCTGGATCTGACTGGGTTCTTAAGAGACTTCAGATCCGGAACTTATTCCATGAGCTACTCTGTTGCCGACTCTGGAACTTGAGCCTGATTGCGATTGGCTTTTGAAATTATATTTCAAGGAGTAGGAACGAGCTCTTTATGGGGGGAACAATTAGGATGTTTCCCAATGTTTCAAAACCCACCCAGAAACAGACAACAGTTTCTCCTGTTGCGCCCTTAGGTTTTGCAATTAGGAGGGTTATTCTTCCTGTGTTATCCATGTAAATGTCTAAATACCATGGAATTAATTATATCTTTTTTGAGCCTGCATGCCTAACTCAGTTTGTTGCAGGCAAGAATGTGGTTTCATCTCAGCCGCCTATGGTACTCTCAACTATCCCTCTGGTTAGAGGTGGAAGATGACTTGTGTATAGGGATATTCTGCATCAGTTCCGATTGTTTCTAGGCCGCCCCTTTAATTTGTGGGCTAGTGAATAAATGACTTTTGAATTTTGGTTTCTTTCATTGTATAGGATGACTGGATGCCTTCTTTTATTCATTTGTAATAATCTTTTCTGTAGCAAGCTGTTATATCCTGTATTATGTTAAAATCACAAATAAAAACATTTAAAAAACCCAAATAGGATTATAGAGTCTAATTTGTGTTTATTTTATTAAGGCTACATAGGTACCTTAGTGCCTTTATAAAACAGGCTCTCAGAAGTGGACCCAATTTTGTGAAAATACGCCTGCTCCAAGATTATATTTATCTCTCTATATATCTATCTATATATTATATCTTAATAGGGCTTCCGAGTTTGGGTTTTCACGAGATGCTCTCACAATACCAAAAAATTAACAGGTGTTTCTTGTATAAACATATGAAAGCTACCACTTCCCCTACTACTTTCTCGCTCCTCCCCTGGCTTGTCTTGTATTCTGCACTTAGTTTCTGTGCCTATTTTGTCCTAAGCGATGCAAACACATATCGGAATCCTCCAGAAAAAGTACTGGGCAATAATACCTATGGTGCGAAAACACTGGGGGGGGGGGGGGGTTTATCCTCAAAGAACCCCTCTTTAGCTGGAAAATAGACACCTAAATTTACAATTTATAAATACCTAAGAATAGAAGCCCTATTTATAAAATGCACACATACCATTGCATTTCTGCCTCAGCTCCTCCAGGACTATCTTTGTGCAGCATGCATATAGCTGTGTGTGGTTACTGTTGAAGCAAATATTTATACATGCATACACAGCCGCAGGATTTTTAGAAAACTTCCTTTCCATGTATTTAAGAAGCATTACATGCAGACAACAGAGGTATGCAGCCGCACTTGATAGGTGATATCGCCGACGTTGTGTACGGTGCCAGGCTCTCCCCAGATCAGAGAAGTCTTTTGACCTCTTTGAGCATGCATGCAACTCCTTCCCATCCTGCCATTGCCAAAGCTGAGCGGCTGCAATATTTAAGTAAATTGACTAGAGATGTCCCGTTGCTGATGCATTAGAACATGCGGCATAGAATGCAGTAATTACAATCATTACCACTTTTTTTTTCTTGGAATGTTGAGGGGAAGGCAGGTGGGAAAGTGCAGTTGCATACTTCTGCTGTCTACAGAGAACCCTCATTACAGGCAAGCAACTCCGCTTTCTCTACGGACAAGCAGGGGGATGCAACCGCACTTGACAAGCGAGTCCAAAGCGGAGGGCTGCCTCACAGGTTGTTAGGATTGTGGCCCAACTTGTGAGTCACAGGAGAGGAAGGACTGGTTCTGTGGAAGACGAGAAGCTTCCAAGGACTGTTCAAGACACAAAGATGTTTACGAGGACTGCCCGTCCAAAGGCAAGGTCCTGGGCTGAAGATCGGTTCAAGCTGTAATTCTTAGCAAAAGTATGTATCGAAGTCCAAATCGCTGCTTTGCAGATCTCCTGCACCAAAACAGAAGAGAGGTAAATTATGCTGGCAGCTGCAGTGTGTAGGTGATGTGGCCCAATGTGGCCTGGTGACTGCTGTTGAGCCTCGCCATAGACAGAGATGCAGGAGAAAAATCATCTTTTTTGACGCAGGTCATCCTGGGTTATTTGGATTCAAGGTGAGAAAAAGCTGCGATGCCTTGGTAGCATGTAGATAGAACAAAAAGGCCCATCTACATTCCAGTGAGTGAAGGGCTTCTTTGGGAGAGTCTGCTGAGTGACTGGGAAAGAGTGATGGCAGAAGTATGGCAGAACGATGGTTTGATCGAGATGAAAGGTGGAGACTATCTTGAGAAGGAATTTTGGATGCATGTGTAGTATGACTGTTATGGAAGAACAGTGTCCATGGTGGGTAGTGGAACAATGCCTGGAGTTCGCTGATTATCCTTGCAGAGGTAATCGCCACAAAGAAGGCAGTCTTCCGAGTGAGATGTTTTAGAAAGGCAGAGGCCAAATGCTCAAAGGGAGGCTTCGTTAGTTCTGAGAGAACAATGTTCAAGCCTGCCCTTCCAGCTTGGGACCTGAACGGAGGCTTGGTATGCATGAGGCCTTTCACAAATCTTGAAACAAGAAGATGAAGAGAGATGAGCTTCCCATTGACTGGAGAATGGGAAGCAGCTATAGTGGAGAGAGGATACCTGACTGACGTTTAGAGGCCCAAATGTGAGAGCTTGAGCAGATAAGTCAGGAATTGACCTCGGGGAGGTAAAGGATCGGGTCTAGCCCTGCTTCCTTGCCCACTCAGTCACAAAGGTTGAGGATGGTTGTCAGTTTGCACTAGGAGAATTTTGTGTCTGGCCCAATGACAAAAAGCAGTTGGAGTTCCGGGCAGTTTTCTATGCCCTAAGACGTTGATGTGAAAGGAATGCTCTCTCACTGACCATGCTTCCTGCATGGACAGATGGAGAAGGTGGCCCAAGCCATATCTGGAGGCATCAGTCATGAGGATGAGCTGGTGCAGCAGCATCTGGAAGGGACACCCACTGCCGAGGTTGGATGAGTTGGCCTACCACTGGAGGCTTCAGTGCAGGTGGCGGTAGCTATCTCCAACAGGGGAATTTTCTTGTGTGGAGATTGTGTACACTGCAGAAGCTGCATATAGAGTCTTGCAAGGGGGACAACATGCAAAGATGCAGCCACTGGGCTGAGCAGCTGCAAAAGGGTGCATGCTGAGGTGACTCAAAAAGAGCTGGAGGTTGGTACTGAGATGCCACAGAAGTAGGGCCCTGTCACCCGTAAAGTACACTCTGCCCTGGATTGTGTTCATCATCGCCCCTATGAAGGGTAGGCTTTGCTGGGACTCCAACCTGGACTTTCTAGTGTTGAGGAACCCCGCTGCCTACAGTGTATATACGGTGGCCTGCAGGGTGTGCTGGGCCACTGGTTTGGATGCTGCAGAGACGAGCCAGTCATCGAGATAGGGGTAAATGCAGTGGTCCTGACAGCGCAGATGCACTGCAACCACTGCTAGGCACTTTGTAAAGACTCGAAAAGTGGCCGAGAGGCTGAAAGGAAGAACGAGATATTGATAATGCTCTTCTTTGAGCTTGAATCAAAGATACTGCCAATGGAGAGAATGGATGGGTATATGTGTGTAGGCATCCTTCAGGTCCAGGGACCCCAGCCAATTGTTGCGACAAAGTAGAGGGAGGATAGTACTGAGAGTTCATTTTGAATTTTTCTTGTTTGATGTACAAGTCGAGGTCGCAAAGGTTGAGGATGAGGTGAAGGCTGTCTATCTTCTTATGAGCAAGGAAGAACCGAGATAGAATCCTCGATTGCGGTGTTCAGGTACTGGCGCTATAGCCCAATTGCCCAAGAGATGTGAAATCTTTTACCGCAAGATATGCAGATGCTGCTCTGGAACTAGCCTTGTGGGTGGTAGGGAGGGTCAGGGTTCACAAGTTCTTTTGCAGAAATTTGGGGTATGAACAGTCCACTGGAATCTCCTCCAAGACCTGCTCTGGAGTAATTGGGGGGATCATTTTCCGCCACCTCAGATTCCATCCTGTGTGGGAACACTCAGAATGGAGCAGGTGTCAACCTCCAATGGAGGGGGAGCCCTTCAAAGGACTAAGGGAGGGGTCTGAGGGCACAGAGATGGTAATCGGGGGTCCACCAGGAAATCTACAGGTGTGCTCTGCGAAGCAGTTGTAGCCTGGAGGATGGCTGAATTGTCAGCCACAAAACTTCACAGGAGATGAAGAAGGGAAGAGTTAAGGCTAGAGACTTTTGCAGTGTGGATAGGGGGCCATTCAAGCAATAGTGCGAGTATGGAGGGCTCCCCCTGCCTTGGTATTTTGTGGGGTGGGTCCCTAGATGTTGTGCAAACTCTTACAGCTTGATGCCATTACCTGAACTTGAGCTTGAGGGCCTCTCCAGCATCTGATGTTGCTTGTGTTTGGATTTGACTTTTCTTCCAGTAATCCCTGGAACTGCGTTAGCCTGAGAGAAACTTGCAGGATTTGGGGAAGAAAGAGTGGAGCCATGGGCCCGAGTCTGGATCTTCAGGCTCTGGGCATGAGGGTTTTGAGATGGTGCCAGTAAGAGATCTGCCTCCAGCTGCATGGCTGTCCTGTGGGCTCCCAATTGTGCCGGATCTGGGCCCAATGGGAGTAGGGCAGGGGAAGGGGGGAGATCGAAGAGGAGCTGCAGCCATGAAATGACTTATGTCACAGTGTGGTGCTTTAGCAGAATTCCTCTATTTTTTTTTGACGGTTCCCCATGACAGCTTGTAGGTGGGGGGGGGGGGGGCTGCCGATGAGCGTGATCGCTCTCTTAATCTGTCTTTTTTTTTTTTTTTTTTTAATGCTGTGGAATCAGACGTGGTAACTCGTTGAGGATGTTGGATTGCTGATTGCTAGCACCGAGAATAAAGGTACGACTACAGAGAGGAGACAGCCACTGGCACTCGCTTGCAGTCAGAGCAAAAAACTGAAGGGAGGCAAGGGCAGGGCAGGAAGGAGTTTGCACGCATGTTCAGAGAGGTCAAAAGACTTCTCTGAGCTGGGGAGAGACTGGCATCAAAGGCGACGTCAGCGGCATCACCTATCAAGTGCAGCTGCATCCTCCCTGCTTGTCTATGAAGAAAAGCTTTTCTAAAACAACCTCGACAATGTCCTTGTTAATAGCGGTTAATAGTGTTAGTCCATGGGCATACCAAAGAAACATTCATGCCCATTTTCTGTTATTACTTTACCACTGTTCAGGCACTTTATTCCTTCGGTGGTGGCCATCAGCTCTGCCAGCTCCTCTGTGCCTTTAATCACTGAGGCTTTACGGAGTACCACATCAGTGAAATCCACTTCATACACAATAGTGTGGTCCAGATAACCACCAGCCTTCAGTCGGAAATACAATGAATCGAAACCAGCTCCTAAAGAGAGAATCTGCAGGAACGTTACTAACACAGTATTATTAATTATTCAGTTGATAACTCATAGCAATCTAAAAGAGAATCTATAGAACCACTGATGCCTATTCTATCTTCATCAGGACAACACCTGTCGTCTCTTTCTGTGCACGTACAGAAACTTGCCACACTCTGTCCGTCTCGAAATAAGGGCACAGAAATAGAACTGATTTGCTTCTTATATCCTGGGATGCTCACCTGTCTCTTGCTGTGATTCTGAGTTTGTAAAAGAAACTGTCTTATGCAGTGATCCACAGCCTTTGCCCGGATAAAATAGCCCCTGAGAAGGTAATGCACAAAATTAATGGCTCAGCATGAACTATCAACAGTCTATGAAATGTACAGATTCTTAATTAGTGTGCCATAAAATCCCTGCCAGAAATATGGGCACAGGTCACATCTGCAGCTGCTAAAGATGGAGTCCTGATCTATTTCTTCCCCCTCCACCAGCCTTTTGATTTGGTGGGGGAGGGAAGGCGGTGGGAGGAGAGGGGCGGTGCAGTTAGGACAGTGGGGTAGAAGAAACTTTTGGGCCGGCTCCAATAATGAAAATCGAGTTTAGGTTGTTAAGAACTGTTGCAATAGATCCATCCTTCGGAAACATGTCTAAACCTTTATTCAACCGAGATGGAAATTACACTAACCTGGTAATTGTAGTTCCTGTAGGATCCAGTTTAGTCCTCCACAATCGGGTACTGCCCCTCTCACTGCAGCCTGTAGACTGGACCAATCAAATCTTCTGTAGTACATATCCAGCAGGAGCTCCCAGAAGCCCCCCAGTGTACTAGTAACAAAGCATACTGAACGAAGCAACACATCAGATTATTATCAGATTAACATTAAACCTTGTACTTCCCCCCTGGAATAACCAACTCCCTCCCCAAACGAGGAAGTCAGAACACTGCACGGCGCCGGAATCGACGCCCCTAAATTGACACAGAGCTCCCCCCAGGTACTAAGGAGCTTACGGAACCCCAAAAGAAAGGGAAGAGCCATAGCTATAAGCACGACTGCCGCTAAGGTCCGAACGGGACGCAAAACTATCTTAGAATCTCCCGCTCGGGATAGCGCGCCGCAAGATCATGCAGATATTCGGGAGGGAAGGAGGACTAAACTGGATCCTACAGGAACTACAATTACCAGGTTAGTGTAATTTCCATTTCCTGTGCGGATATCCAGTTTAGTCCTCCACAATCGGGATGTAACAGAGCAGTTAAGACCGGGCGGGACCTTGTAGGCCGGCGCGCAAAACCGCCGAACCAAAACAGGAATCCCGAGCCGCTGACACATCCAAGCGATAGTGCCTGCTGAAAGCATGCAGAGACGACCAAGTGGCCGCTCTACAGATCTCCGCTGGTGGAACCAGACCATGCTCCGCCCAAGAGGCCGCCTGAGCCCTAGTAGAATGAGCCCGGAGCCCCTCCGGAACCGGCCGCCGCTGCAACAGATACGCGGAGGCGAACGCTTCTTTAAGCCATCGAGCAATGGAGGCCTTAGCCGCCGCCTCCCCTTTCCGTGCACCCCCAAAAAGCACAAAAAGCCGATCAGTCTTCCGAAATGACTCGGTAGACTGTAAATACCGACGCAGCGTGCGGCCCACATCAAGCCGGTGAAGCCCCTTGTCCACCGACTCGACCGAGTCCGCCGAAATCACCGGTAGAAATACTGCCTGATTCAGGTGAAAAGGAGACACCACCTTTGGCAGGAAGGAGGGAACCGGACGGAGCACAACCCGCTCCGCAGAAAAAGACAAGAAAGGTTCTCGGCATGACAAGGCCTGTAGATCCGAGATGCGCCGTGCCGAGCAAATGGCTACCAGAAAAACCGTCTTCAACGTGAGATCCTTCAAGGATGCCCTCCGCAAGGGCTCAAAGGGTTCCCGAGCCAGGGCCCGCAGAACTAAATTCAAATCCCACGGAGGAATCACCGCTCTGCGGGAAGGCCGCAAATGAAACACGGCGGTCAAGAAACGCCGCACATCCGCATGAGCGCCAAGAAGGCGGCCCAAAACCTTGCCTCTATAGCAAGAGAGCGCGGCCAACTGGACCTTCAGGGAACTGGCCGCGAGACCCTTCTCGAAGCCATCCTGCAGAAAGCTGAGCACGACGGGCACCGAGACCGTCGCCGCCCGAACTCCACGCCGGGAGCACCAGTCCTCAAAAATTCTCCAAATTCGAACATAAGTAAGAGAAGTGGACGACTTTCTTGCCCGCAGTAAGGTGGAAATCACCGCGGGCGAATAACCCTTCTTTTTCAGCCGAGCCCTCTCAATGGCCAAACCGTAAGCGAGAACCGAGCCACCTGGGGCATCCGCAAGGGGCCCTGAAGAAGAAGATCCGGTAGCGCCGGAAGGCGCCACGGCACGCCGTCTCGAAGCCGAACGAGGTCGGCATACCAGGGCCTCCGGGGCCAATCCGGAGCCACCAGCAGCACCCGGCCCTGATGGCCCTCGACGCGCTGGACGACCCGACCGATCAGGGCCCACGGGGGGAAAACGTACAGCATCCCGGACGTCGGCCACGGCTGAATGAGAGCGTCGAGTCCTTCGGACATCCGCTCCCGCCGTCTGCTGAAGAAGCGACTTGTCTTGGCCGACTGGAAGGTCGCCATGAGATCCATGATGGGCGGACCCCACCGCCGAACTATCTGCGCATACACCTGAGGATTTAACTCCCACTCTCCGGGGTCCACCCGCACTCTGCTGAGAAAGTCGGCCTGGACATTGTCCGCGCCTGCAATGTGCGCCGCCGAGATCGCCGGCAGCCGAGTCTGCACCCAGCTGAACAAGGCCGTCGCTTCGGTTTCCAGGGCCACACTCCCTGTGCCCCCTTGGCGATTGATGTACGCCACCGTGGTCGCATTGTCCGACCAGACTCGGACCGCCCGGCCCAGGAGCAGAGGTTCCAGGGCCATCAGGGCTAGTCGGACCGCCCGAAGCTCGAGGCGGTTGATCGACCAAGACGCTTCCTGCGAGGACCACACCCCCTGCGTGAAGCGGGTCTCGCAGTGTGCTCCCCAGCCGACTAGGCTCGCATCCGTAGTGAGGGGGACCCCCAGAGGAGGCTCCAAGGGAATTCCCCGCGTCAGGTTCTCGGAGGAGAGCCACCACCGAAGCGACCGCCGCACTGCCTTCGGGCAGGGCAGTCTCTTGTGCAAGGAATCGCACTGGTTGGACCAGCGACGAAGGAGCGCCCTCTGTAGCGGGCGCATGTGGAACCGCGCCCACGGAACCACCTCTAAGGTCGCCACCATCGTTCCGAGAAGCCGTAGGTACCACCACGCCGACGGAGCGGGCATCCCCCGAAATAGTCGGACAAGAGCCCGCAACGTCAGGACGCGGCGCTCGGGAAGGCACACCAGCCCCCGAGCAGTGTCGAAGCGCACCCCCAGATACTCCAGGTCCTGCGAGGGCCGCAGACAACTCTTTCTTTCGTTCACCACCCAGCCGAGGGATCGCAGCAGAGCTACCACCCTGCTCGTGACCCGCAGGCACTCTCGACCGGATTTTGCTCGTATCAACCAGTCGTCCAGGTAAGGATGGACCAAAATGCCCTCCTTGCGCAAGGCCGCCGCAACCACCACCATCACCTTTGTGAAAGTGCGCGGGGCCGTAGCCAAGCCGAACGGCATGGCCCGGAACTGAAAGTGGCCCCACGGGAACGCGACGCGGAGAGAAACCGCTGATGGGCTGGGTGTATCGGAATGTGCAGATAGGCCTCGGTAAGATCGAGGGACGTCAAAAACTCCCCCTTTCGCACCGCTACAATGACTGACCGCAGGGTTTCCATGCGGAAATGCGGCACTCTGAGCGCGCGATTCACGCCTTTGAGATCCAAAATCGGACGCAGAGAGTCGCCCTTTTTGGGTACCACAAAATAGATGGAGTAGCGACCAGCGCCTCTTTCCAAGGGAGGCACTGGAACCACCGCTCCCAGCGCTAACAATCGAGCCAGGGTCACGCGGATGTCCCTCGTCTTTTGCTCGCCCCTGCTGGGAGACAGAACAAAGGAATCTGGAAGTGGGAACGCAAATTCCAGAGCGTAACCCTCCTCTATAATTTGTAGCACCCAGCGATCCGACGTTATTTGGGCCCAAGAGGAAAGAAAGTCGCGCAAGCGACCGCCGACAAGCGGTCCTCCCTCCAGAGCCTGCCTGGCGTCATTGTGGCTTGCGTCCAAAGGAAGAACCCGATGAAGAGCCGGCTGCGGAGAAGCCTCTGCCGGCTCCCCTGAAAGCCCGAAATCCTTGGCTACGGGCTCCAAACCGGCCCCGCTGCGAGGACCACTGGCGGGAGGGCCGAAACCTGCGCTGATCCCGAAAGGATCCCCGCGCCGACGAGGTGGACCGGTTGGACCTTGGTTTATCCTCCGGAAGCCGGCCCCCTTTGGACTCACCGAGATCCTTTACCAATTTCTCGAGAGCCTCCCCAAATAATAATCTGCCCTTAAACGGCAGCTTACTGAGGCGGGCCTTAGAAGAACTGTCCGCCGCCCAGCTGCGCAACCAGAGGGACCGGCGCGCTGCTACCGCGGATGCCATACTGTTAGCCAACGCGCGGATCAAATCATAAAACAGATCCGCCAGGTAAGCCGAGCCGGACTCCAGCCGGGTCACCTCCACCAGACCCTGCTGGTCTAGTCCGGGGCTCGAGCGCAGTTGCTGTGACCACCGCAGACACGACCGAGCCACCCAAGCCCCACAGATAGAGGCCTGCAATGACACGGCATCCGTATCGAAGGTTTGCTTGAGCAAGTTATCAACCTTCTTATCCTGCCCGTCCTTGAGGGCCGCCGCCCCCTCAACCGGGATGGTGGTTTTCTTGGTCACTGCGGAGACCGCAGCATCCACCCGGGGGGACCTGAACAAGTCCCTGTCCTTGTCAGCAAGAGGATAAAGCCGATTCATGGTCCGAATCCCCTTCAAACCGGATTCCGGGTGCTCCCACTCCGCCTGGATCATCTGATCCACCACGCGGTGGACGGGGAAAAAACACCTGGGCATCCCTGACTGCTTGAATCAGAGGATCCTCAAGACCCTCCTCCTCCAGGGACCGCACCGCCGAAAGGTTTAGCGCCTGAAGGGACTCCGTGACCAAAGGAACCAGCTCGTCCCTACGGAACACTCGAATGACCCGAGCCTGATCTTCCGGCCCAGGGATCTCCCCATCCTCCAAATCCTCCGCTTCAGTCTCAGGATCGCCCTCTGCCTCGGAATCCAGGAGACCCAGGGCGTCCTGCTCTTGTCCCCCCAACCGAAGCCGCTTGCCCCCGGGCGGTGAGGGACACTGAGCCGCCCCCAAGGACCCCGAGGGGAGGGAGGGGGGCCAGACAGCCGGCAACTGTCCGGACCTGCTCAGGCGAAATGCCTGATGCATGAGGAGTACAAAATCAGGGGAGAAGTCCATAGTTGAGGCAGCAACAGCCGCCTGCTGGAGCGCAGCCACTGAACCGCTGGCCGGAGGAACCGAGCCAGACTGAGGGATGCTTGGAGAAAGAACGCTGTCCCCGGAAGTAGAATCATCCCCAGGGGTAGCCTGTTCCTGAACATTCACAGATTGCTCTAACTCAGAGGGCACTGCAGCACAGCCCCTGCAGATGCCAGAGTCAGTCCCTGCCGTCCTGCGGGACCCACAAATCACACACTGGGGCTTGGAAGCCATCCCAAGGCCACCTCTGCCCAGGGGAATAGAATAAGACAGCCACAGGAAAGCCCACACCACCTGGGCAATCCTATGCAAATCAGCCCCGATTTAAAAGTAACTTAACTTTTTTTTTTTTTTTTTTTTACAAGAAACAAAATATATCCCAGGATCCCAGGGGGGCCCTGAGCAAAATCGCCAGAAAGAGGAACCCCAAAAACGCTAGGGGAACCTGTGCACAGCGATCAAAAATGCCTGGAAAAGCACTTTTAAAATCCAAAATGGCAGCCGCACTTTTTCACCCGCGGTAAAAAACGTCGCGAAAATATAAAAACCACCAAATAATATGGAAAACAAATAAAACGACCCTCTAATACAGGGCACACGAGCAGATTGAATAAAAACTGCCAAATGGGCTCAGGAGAGCCTACAGAAACGCTGGCATCCCAGACAGAGCATTGCACACAAGAAAGAAAAAATGAAATGCAAACTCCTACCAGCTCAGGAACAGAAGATTCAGCCACAATCTCCCAGTACCAGGCACTGCCTTATAGGTATGGCAATTCCCCGTCCTGTCTAGGGGAAGCTCACCCAGGGCTGATAAAATGTGCTAGGCAGGCAACAGCAGCCAGCAGGTCTGACTTTCTCCTAGTCTCCTGTGGCACAGCTCCAGGGAGACAGGCTTCTTTTGTCTTTCTTATTTTTAAAGGCACAGCTAGCTACCAAAAACAAAAATAGTAGAGAAATGCCCCAAAACAAACCCTAAAAACAACTAACTAGTGTTGCTCCTGCAAAGGTCACTAAGTGTGCCCAGAGGACACACTTTTACGTCTACACACTGCAACGAGACTGGACACACTGGGGGGCTTCTGGGAGCTCCTGCTGGATATGTACTACAGAAGATTTGATTGGTCCAGTCTACAGGCTGCAGTGAGAGGGGCAGTACCCGATTGTGGAGGACTAAACTGGATATCCGCACAGGAACTATATATTACTGCTTTCACTCAGGGGCAGTGGAACACGTTTTTGGTTGGGGGGATTAAACAAACACATATCTGGCCAGCCACCAAGCCTTAATATGTCACTACTGTTTTGGGCAAGGGCAACATGTTGGTCAGACAGAGGGCTTGCCATCCATCAGGCTAAATAGGGGTGGCAATGTCATGCGTGTCTGTCTGAGTAACAGAGAATAGGGTGTTCAAAACTAAACATTAGATCAGTTCCAGTCTCCTACTGATGAGAGACAGTTTACCTGTTGTGGCCTCCTTCTCCTTTGTTGGCTTCCTTTATAAGGTAGAACAACAAATCTAGTGAGGCTACAGGGACCTCCGATTTCAGAAAGAAACTGGCAGAGAAGGCGGCAAAAAGCAAGTACAGTCAAACCTCGGTTTTCATGATTAATCCGTTCAAAAAAGTCTGACTAAAACCGAAACGGACTAAAACCGAAGCAAGATTTCCCATAAGAAATAATGTAAATTCAATTAATCCGTTCCAGACACCCAAAAATATTGACAAAAAATACATTTTATAGAGAATAACTATATTTTTACATACAGAAAACAATGAGAAATACATATAAATGACTAATGAAATGGATAAATGAACATTTAACATCACATTTAACTTTATTGAAGACTCTTGTTGAGGGGAGAGGGAGGAGGAGAGGTTATTGTTTGGAAGGGACACTAATCTGATCGCTGACTCCGTCTCAACAGCGTACCCCGCAAGAGAAAGAACTGCCTGCCACATTCATTCAACATCTCCTGCTTACCCATTCAACATCTCCTGCTACCCTGCTACCTCCGAGCCTGAGGGGGCGCTCCAGAGAACAGGCAGGCGGTGGAGAGATCGGGGCCTTCCTCTCTGCAATCCTTGCATGTCTGGCTCGAGGATGTTGCTCACCTGCCTTTCAGATCTCAACACGCGATCGGTGAGTCCGGGGGGGTAGTGCTGCTGGGACTGGGCAGGCAGTGTATGCAGACCAGCGCGAAGGTGACACTATTGCAGGCACACGCGATCGGTGAGTCCGGGGGGGAGGGGGGTAGTGCTGCCGGGACTGGGCAGGCAGTGTACTGTATGCAGACCAGCGCGAAGGAGACACTATTGCAGGCACACGCGATCGGTGAGTCCGGGGGGGGGGGGGGGGTAGTGCTGCCGGGACTGGGCAGGCAGTGTACTGTATGCAGACCAGGGTGTACGAAAACCGAGGCGATAGACGAAAACCGAGACAAGATCTCAGTCGGGAAAAGACGTCGAAAACCGAAACCGACGAAAACCGGGGCAACCGAAAACCGAGGTTTGACTGTAGTTATGCCTGCCTGACTCCTCTTGCCGACTGGAGGCGATTCTAAAGGGGTGGGGGGGATGAAAGTGGTTAAGACAGAGGGATGGTACGGGAAGGTGGTAAATCGAATGCTATTAAGCATGCCACGATATAAAAAAGGATGGGACCAATGAATTAGGAGATGCTTGGATAGTAAGTAAAAGAATAAGGGAAGAGGAAGAAACAAAATTTCTTCTAAAGGATGGAAGACCGAGAATGTCAGATGATAACATGGCATGGAACTCAAAGGGAGCCCTCTTCTGAAAGACCACAATTCAAAATGTGCAACAGCAAGGGAAAAAAAAAAAGAGAGGGAGAGAGAGCAGGTAAGGATGCAGATTAGGCAAATGCTATACACAGATAAGTCTGGTCTTCTATGAAGTACAAACCAATTTATTAGAGGTGCTCTTCTGCTTCTCTTAGCCACAAAGTACTGAAGGAATTCATCTTGGAAATAGCCCAGAGATGCCATGGAGCATTTACTGACTATACTGCAGTCATTGGTAGCCTGGACCTAAGCATAACCAGAGAGAAAAAAATGAAAGCAATTGAACTCACGCTGTCTTCTAGAATGGGACTATTTATTCCTTTCTAAATTAAATAGACTCCCCTGTACTTATGTCCTTTATACTTTCCCTCTGATTATATATTCTTCATCTCTTTTTTCTCATTTTCTTCTTCTACATTTCTTGGATACATGTTCAAGTGGAAACCCCTGATAATTTGCAGAAAGCTGCCGCACTGTTCCAGTCACCAGTACCCCTGCTGCTCTCTGATCCCATTGCCAGGGCTCACTGGGTTGAAGAATGTTTGCATCCTGCTTCTCCACCAAAGCAATTTCCTCAGTCTCTGCCCAATCTCCCACATCAGCCTTACCTATCTACCCCATAGTAAATATTGCTGCGGATGCTTAATAGGTCACCCATTTTGAGACCGGCTGGTCCAATAGTTTAGAGCACAGCCAAAATGTTCTACAAATGAAGGGACGAGTTAAATACAGTTGTGGTCAACATTATCAGTATCCTTGCAGTTTAGCTATGCTATGTACACTATCTTGAGAAATAATTGGAAATATTCTAATAGTATGTCATCATAATATTATAATAGTATGTTCAAAAGTATACAACAAAAAAAAGATATCTAAAATGTAGACATAGTAATTTGTGTAAAAAATACAAAATATAGGAAAAGAGCATCATATGGATGCAAAAGCTGGACAGTGAAAAAGATAGACAGGAAGAAAATTGATGCCTTTGAATTATGGTGCTGGCGCCGAATACTGTGAATACCATGGACTGCCCGAAGATCAAACCAGTCAGTACCAGAGGAGATCAAACCTAAGCTTTCTTTAGAAGCTCAGATGACAAGACTTCGACTTTCATACTTTGGACACATGCGAAGAGAGAGATCATTAGAGAAAGACATCTCGCTTTTACTCATGATCTCTTCATCTCTAATGCTCTATACCTTCTTGCCCTCACTGAGACCTGGCTCCTCCTAGATGATACCGCATCTACTGCTGCCCTCTGTCATGGGGGTTATCAGTTTTCCCACACGCCTCGTCCCACTGGCCATGGTGGTGGTTGTTGGCTTTCTACTTTCTCCCTCCTGCCAATTCCAACCCCTCCTCCCGCCTCCTTTGAAGTCCACTCCATCCACCTCTTCACCCCGCTTCCTCTCCGTGTTGCTGTTATTTATCAACCACCCGACAAGTCCACTTCTACCTTTCTCACTGACTTCTTTCTTTCTGGACTCCTCTTCCCCCACTCTTATTCTTGGTGACTTCAACATTCATGTCGATAACCCCCCCCCCCCCGATCCTCATACTTTAAAGCTTCTCTCCCTCGCCTCCTCGCTTGACCTCCAACTTTGTTCCACTGCCCCAACTCACCAGCATGGCCACTGCCTGGACCCGATATTCTTCTCTCGCTGCTTACCATCGAACCTCTGTAACTCAGTTCTCCCCGTATCTGACCATCACCTTTTAAGCTTCAGTCTTCATCACCTGCCGCCTCAGCCTCATCCTGCCTCCTCTAACCTATTTAGAAACCTTCATGCTATTGATCCCTTGGCTCTCTCTTCCACCATTTCTTCACCCCTTTCCTCCACCCTGTCATCTACGTCCATTGATGAGGCAGTAAATAGTAATTACACTTACCTGGTAATTGTAGTTCCTTGAGACGACAGCTTAGTCCTCGACGTATGGGTAGTGCACCTCCTCCTGCAGCATGAAGACTGGACCAATCAAATTTCAGCTCCACTGGAACCCTTATACCAGGCATCTCTGGAACTCCAGTGACCTACTGACAAAGCAAACTCAAACACGTAGCTAACCTTTAATCGAGCCCAACTGTGCAATTGTTTTTTTTTTTTTTTTATTGTAGCCAAAGGCCACCCCTAACAGGAACGGAATGTCCCGCCCCTGCCACAGCCAAAGCAGACAGTGAGAATAAAAGGAAAACATTGGAGCGAAAGGAAAAAAGGAGAAGGAAACGCACTCACCTGGGAATACGGACCTCTGAACCCAAGGCGTGCCGCGCTAAAAGCAAAGAGACAGGGAGAGGCAGGAGGACTAAGCTGTCGTCTCTCAAGGAACTACAATTACCAGGTAAGTGTAATTACTATTTCCTTATCGTTCCTCCAGCTTAGTCCTCGACGTATGGGATGTATCAAAGCAGCCTAACGGGTGGGATTTTTCCAGCCGGCACGCAGAACCGCGGAACCAAAACCGGCATCGCTCGCCGCCAAGACATCAAGTCGATAATGTTTACTGAAAGTGTGCAAAGAAGACCACGTGGCCGCCTTACAGATATCCACCGGCGAAACCAAACTGAACTCCGCCCAGGACGCTGCCTGCGCTCTTGTAGAATGAGCGCGCAACCCAACAGGCGGAATTCGACCGTGTAACAGATAAGCTGAACCAATCGCCTCCTTAATCCACCGAGCAATAGAAGCCTTCGCTGCCGCTTCACCTTTGCGAGGACCGCCAAACAGCACAAACAAGTGATCCGATTTACGAAAACCGCTGGTAACCTTCAAATAGCGTCGGAGAACCCTCTTGAGGTCCAACCGACTTAGACCGCGATCAGAAGCATGCCCTTCCGACTCCGGAAATACCGGAAGGGAGACGACCTGGTTCAAGTGGAAAGGAGACGTCACCTTAGGTAGAAAGGAAGGCACAGGCCGCAGAACCACTTTTTGAGCCGAGAAAGACAGAAAAGGCTCCCTGCAAGAAAGAGCCTGTAGCTCGGAAATACGGCGTGCGGAACAAATCGCCACTAGAAACACCGTTTTGAGAGTCAAATCCTTTACCGAACTACGAGACAGAGGCTCAAAAGGGGCTGCACTGAGAGTCCGCAACACCAAATTAAGATCCCAAGAGGGTACCGAGACTCTACGGGCCGGACGCAGCCTAGAAACAGCCCGCAAGAAACGCACGACGTCAGCATGAGCACCTAACGCCACGCCCTGAACCTTTCCACGGTAACATGACAGAGTCGCCAATTGCACGCGTAACGAACTGGCGGCCAAACCCTTAGCAAAACCGTCCTGCAAAAAATCCAGTATCACCGGAATAGAGGCTGTAGCCGCTCGGATCTGATGTCGAGAACACCAGTCCTCAAAAACACGCCAAACCCGTACATAGGCCAGCGAAGTAGAGCTCTTGCGCGCTTGTAACAGGGTCGCCACGACCGCCCGTGAATAACCCCGTTTTCTTAGCCGAGCCCTTTCAATAGCCAGGCCGTAAGAGAGAATCTCCCCACTTGAGGCATGCGAAGGGGACCCTGACACAACAGATCTGGAACCACGGGAAGCCTCCACGGAGAACCGTCCACCAACCGCATCAGATCGGCATACCAAGGCCGACGAGGCCAATCCGGCGCTATCAACAGCACCCGACCTCGGTGAGCCTCGATACGCTGGATCACGCGCCCCAGCAGGGGCCACGGAGGGAACACGTAGAGCAGACCCGCGGAGGGCCAAATCTGCAAAAGAGCATCCAGACCTTCGGACATTGGCTCTCTCCGACGACTGTAGAATCGAGCTGCCTTCGCTGAGTGGAACGTGGCCATCAAGTCCATGACCGGTTGGCCCCACCGCCGCACGAACACCCGCGGATGAAGTTCCCATTCGCCGGGATCCACCTGAACTCTGCTGAGAAAGTCTGCCGTAACGTTGTCTTTTCCGGCAATGTGTGCCGCCGAGATGGCCAGCAGTCGGGGCTCCACCCACTCGAACAACGTCCGAGTCTCCGCTTCCAGGCCGACGCTTCCGGTACCGCCCTGCCGGTTGATGTAGGCCACCGTCGCCGCATTGTCGGAGAGAACTCGAACCGCCCGAGCCGCTATCTGGGTCTCGAAGTGCTGCAAGGCTAATCGAACGGCTCGAAGTTCCAAGCGATTGATCGACCAAGCTCTCTCCTCCGGGGACCAGAGACCTTGAGCGAACTGACCCTCGAAGTGTGCGCCCCAGCCCGACAGGCAGGCATCCGTCAAGAGCGGAACATAGTTCAGCTGCTCCAACGGCATCCCCATCCGCAGCAAGGATGGGCTCAGCCACCAACGCAGGTCTCTCCGAACGCCCAACGGGCAAGGTAGACGTTTGCCCAGGGAATCGGACTGGTTGGACCAGCGACGGAGTAAGGCCCGCTGGAGCGAACGCATGTGAAAGCGTGCCCAAGGTACCACCTTCAGGGAAGCTGCTATCGTCCCGAGCAACTGCAGGTATTGCCAGGCCGACGGAGCCGGAGTCTTTCGGAACCGCCGTACCAGGGATTGAAGAGCTAATATCCTGCGTTCGGGAAGAGATACCAATCCCACGCCCGTTTCGAACGTTACTCCCAAATATTCGAGAAGCTGCGTTGGCACCAAATGACTCTTGTGTGGGTTGATCACCCAGCCGAGAGACTGCAAGAGCGCCACGACTTTTGCTGTCGCCGCCAAGCTTTCTGCGCGAGACTTCCCGCGAATTAACCAATCGTCCAGGTAGGGATGGACGAGCACTCCCTCTTTGCGCAAGGCCGCCGCCACCACCACCATGACCTTGGTGAAAACTCGCGGCGCGGTCGCAAGACCGAAGGGCAACGCCTGAAACTGGAAATGGCCCCATGGCAGCGCAAAGCGGAGATATTTTTGTTGGTCCTCTCGAATTGGGATATGGAGATAAGCTTCCGTGAGGTCGAGAGACGTGAGAAACTCGCCCTGGCGGACCGCGACTATCACGGACCGTAGAGTTTCCATCCGAAAGTGGGGAACCCGTAGACAACGATTCACTCCTTTGAGATCCAAAATGGGGCGAAGATCGCCACCCTTCTTTGGCACCACGAAATAAATGGAGTACCTTCCCTGACCATATTCCGCTGGCGGTACGGGAATGACCGCCCCCAACCGGAGAAGACGATCGAGCGTTTGCCGGATCTGAAGGGTTTTTTGGACTTCCCGGCAGGGGGACGCTACAAAGGAATCGAGCACGGGACGGGCCAAATCGAGAACGTACCCGTCTCGTATGATGTCCAAAACCCACTGATCGGAAGTAATATGGGTCCAAGCGGAGAGAAAACGTCGAAGACGCCCTCCGATCACAGGCAGCTCCACCTGGACCCGCTGCCCTTCATTGGGGCTTGCGGGCGGCTGGAGAACTAGCCGCCGAGAATCCTCTGCTGGCGCCACGGAAGCCGCGAAAGACCGAAGCTCGGGAGCTATATCTGCCACGCTGGAAACCCCCATAACGTGGTGAGCGGAACCTGCGAAAGTCCCGAAACTGCCCCCGAGATACCGGAAGCGACCTACCCCGCTTGGGTCTATCCTCCGGCAGGCGACCGCCTTTGGAGTCTCCCAGGTCCTTAACCAACTTATCCAAGTCCTCACCAAAGAGCAGTCTCCCTTTAAAGGGCAATTTGCCCAACCGCGATTTGGAAGACCCATCGGCTGCCCAATTTTTTAACCAAAGGGCTCTGCGGGACGCCACCACGGATGCCATGCTATTGGAGAGAGCTCTGATGAGATCATACTGGACATCCGCTAAGTACGCCGCCCCCGATTCCAAGCGGTGGATCTCAGTCAGCATGTCGGTCTCTAAGGAAGGAGATTGTTGCAGTCGCTGAACCCAGCGCAAACATGCACGGGCCACCCAAGCCCCGCAAACGGAAGCTTGTAACGCAATCGCGTCCGCCTCAAAGGATTGCTTCAACAGCCCGTCCATTTTCCGGTCCTGCGGCTCACGTAAGGCCGCACTCCCTTCCACCGGAATGGTGGTCTTCTTAGTCACCGCCGACACGGCCGCGTCGACCTTGGGAGAGCGGAAACGCTCTAGATCGGCTTCCGAAAGAGGATAAAGCCGGCGCATGACCTTAACCCCTTTGAGACCCGATTCAGGAGTGTCCCACTCGGCCTGAATCATCTGGTCAATAACTTTGTGAATCGGGAACACCACGTTAGTCTGACGCACCGCTTGAATAATGGGATCTGCCCCGTCCGCCTCCTCCACTGGAGCAGTAGGGGCCAAACCTAAAGTTTGAAGCGCCTCCGAGACTAGAGCAGGAAGCTCTTCCCGTCGGAACACGCGAATAATCTTAGCCTGATCCTCCGGTTCAGGAAGCTCGCCCTCTTCCAAGCCATCTGCATCCATCTCCTGGTCTAACTCTGGGTCATCCCCTTCAGGCCACTCAGCTTCCGAAGGAAAAGGTTCGTGCAGCCGTGTCCGCTTAGGGGCCCTGCCGGCGGGCAACGGAGGCTCCCCCGAAGCGGGTTGGGCAGACACCCCCTGCGCTGGAAGTGGCGAAGCTCCCATAACCTGGCGCCTACGGCAGAACGCCTGGTGCAGAAGCAAGACAAAATCTGGAGAAAAATCCTCTAAGGGCAGGCCTCCGCCGAGGTTTGACTGTCCCGCAGACGCCAAGCAACTGGTAGAAAGAAGACCCGAGGGTCCTTCCAGCGGCGAGTCCAAGTCCCCTGCTGCGGCCTCGGCCTGCGCCGGCGCAGCCACAGAACTTTCTAGGCGCTGCTCCATACTGCGAGAGAGAGAGGCACAGCGTGGGCACACGCCGGTCTCCGCGTCAGCGCCCCGCCGAGAACCACAAATGAGACAAAGAGACCCCCCTGGCATGAGAGCCCTTGCGCTGTTGAAAGCTAGCAGGCACAGTGCAACGCTGAAAAGGGAAGAACTGGCTCACTGGCCCAGAAGAACCATGCGGGAACTGGGCATGAGCTGACAACAGAAAGCCTCTGAAGGGAGGAGGGAAGCAAGTATCTCCCTGCGCCCAGCAAACAGCAGTAGCGGCTTTCGAGAGATGTGGCCCCCTTTTAGGTATAAAAAATATATATATATATATTTTTTTTTTCTTTGTTTAACACACAAACCAGATTAATCAACCGTGGAGACCACCACCGTCGTGCAAAGGAAGAGGAGAGGAGACCCTCAATTCCCCCCCCCCTTCCAGCCGCGGGACCGCTGCAGCCCGAGGAAAAGGGCCGAAAAATAAAATAAAATGAAGCAATTAAAGGAAATAAAAGAAATTAACTTAAATACTGAAAAGAAATGAAGGAAATAAATAAATTTACCGCGGGACACCCTGAAGAAAAAAACGCGAGTGAAGAAAAAATGGCCGCGGCAGCCAGGCAACTTTGGCGCGCTTTTTTCCCCCGCCGAGAAAAAGGCTTGAGAGAAAGCAAACACTGCCGCTGCCTACAACTAGTAGCCCCTGAATACCGCGACCCTGGGAGCCCCCCCAAACAAATCGCACCAGCACTGAGGGATCCCAGCACGGTCGGAGAGAGCACAGAACTTGGCTCAGCAGCCGCTCTGCACTCCCACCGCCGTCGGCACTTACCGGCAGTAATAAATCAGACCCAGCAACCCTCCGGAGAGGAGTTGCTGTTCAGCCGCCGCAGGAGCTCTGCTCCGAAGGGCCCTGGAGCAGAGATCCTAATACCTCAAGGTAGACAGGCTATAAAAACAAAAGCGGCAAAGGCTGGACAGGAGAGGGACCTTCCTCAGGACCCCCCCCCCCCCCCCCACCATGGAGTGCTCTGAGAATAAACCCACAATTTAAAGGAACAGAAACCCTTAAATTACTTAAACAAAAAGAAGCCCAATAGGACAAAAAATAAATACTCAAAAGGTTAGCTAGGGAAGCAAATACAACTAACTAAACAACTAGTGAGCCCAGCTAGGCTCACTAACGTCCTCCTGCTGCATGAAGACTGGACACACAGGAGTTCCAGAGATGCCTGGTATAAGGGTTCCAGTGGAGCTGAAATTTGATTGGTCCAGTCTTCATGCTGCAGGAGGAGGTGCACTACCCATACGTCGAGGACTAAGCTGGAGGAACGATAAGGAACTTCCTATAATGCTGCACTCTCCTCGGCTCTGGATGCTCTCGCTCCCCCATCCCACGTCCTGTGAGACATTCTGCACCCCAGCCCTGGCTTTCACCCACTACCCGCCATCTACGCTCCTGTGCCTCTTCTGCTGAGCGTGCTTGGCTCAAATCCCGCTCCTGTGCAGACCTCCTACACTTCAAATTCATGCTTGTCTCTTTCCAGTCAGCCATAGTAGTCCTGTTTGGCAAGAGCTATGTCCAGCTGACCAACTCCCTTGCCTCTGATCCTCACTGTCTCTATACTACTCTCAACTCCCTCTTCAAAGTGCCCCCACCTCTGATCCCCCCTCCCTTTCTGCCCAAACCCTGGCCGACTATTTCCATGATAAAAGCCACAAGATCACCCTCCAATTCCGCACAAATCAACTACCTCCCCTCATCTTCACTCCCAACCCTCCCCCCGCTACCTCTGTTTCCTGTGATCTCTGATGATGAAACTGCACACCTTCTCTCTTCCTCCAAACTCACCACCTGCTCCTCTGACCCTATCCCCACCCGCCTCCTACGCCCCATCTTCTCCACCGTTATCCCTTCCATCTCCCATATTCTCAACCTATCACTCTCCACTGCAACAATCCCTGCTGACTTCAAAACATGCTGTGGTCACACCTCTCCTCAAGAAATCCTCACTCGATCCCATATGTCCTAATTATCGACCCATCTCTCTCCTTCCCTTCACTTCTAAACTACTCGAACGGGCGGTTCAACGCCACTGCCTCGACTTCTTCTCCTCTCATGCCCTCCTGGATCCTTTACAGTCCGGCTTTCATCCTCTACACTCCACTGAAACGGCTCTTGCCAAAGTCTCCAGCGACTTGTTCCTGGCAAACTCCAAGGGCCTTTACTCCATCCTCATTCTTCTTGACCTCTCTGCTGCCTTCGACACTGTCGACCACACCCTTCTCCTTGATACCCTGTCCTCACTTGGCTTCTCGGGCTCTGTATTATCCTGGTTCTCCTCCTATCTCTCCCACCGCTCCTTCTGTTTGTGTTCTGGTGGCTCCTCCTCATCTGCTACCCCACTCCCAGTTAGTGTACCCCAAGGATCTGTTCTGGGTCCGCTCCTTTTCTCTCTCTATAACCAGTCCCTTGGTGCGCTTATCTCTTCCCATGGCTTTCAGTACCATTTGTATGCCGATGACTCCCAAATCTACCTCTCTACGCCCGAAATCTCCCCAGCAATCCAGACCCGGATCTCTGCCTGCCTCTCTGACATCGCTACCTGGATATCTCACCGCTGCTTGAAGATGAACATGGCCAAGATTGAACATCTTATCTTTCCCCCTACAACCTCCCCTCCTCTTCTTCCCTTCTCAATCTCTGTCGATAACTCCGTAATCCTTCCTGTTTCTTCGGCCTGCAATCTGGGGGTAGTCTTCGACTCTTCTCTCTCTTTCTCCACACACATCCAGCTCATTGCCAAGATCCGCCGTTTCTTTCTCTACAACATTAGCAAAATCTGCCCCTTCCTCTCTGAACACACTACTCAAACACTTGTCCACTCCTTAGTCACCTCCCGTCTCGACTACTGTAACCTGCTCCTTGCTGGTCTCCCTCTAAGTCATCTCTCTCCTCTTCAATCTGTTCAACACTCTGCTGCACGACTAATTTTCCACCAGCCTCGTCATGCCCATATCACACCTCTTCTCAGGTCACTTCACTGGCTCCCTATCCGCTTCCGCATCCAATTCAAACTTCTCCTGCTGACCTATAAATGCATTCACTCTGCGGCTCCTCAGTACCTTTCATCCCTTCTCTCCTCATAACCCCCCTCGGGTTCTCCGCTCTTCCAGCAAACTGCTTCTATCTATGCCCTGCACTCCCACTGCTAACTCCAGACTTCGCTCCTTTCACCTTGCTGCATCTTACGCCTGGAACAAACTACCTGTGTCTGTGCGCTAGGCACCTTCTCTAACCCTCTTCAAGTCCAGGTTGAAAGCCCACCTCTTTGCTGCTGCTTTTGGATCATGACTCACCTAGTCTCTTTTTCTCCCCTTGTTCCACCCCTGCCTTCTGTATTTGTATGTTTGTACGTTTTGTCTTGACTAGATTGTAAGCTCTGATGAGCAGGGACTGTCTCTTGCATGTCTGTACTGTACAGCGCTGCGTACGACTGGTAGCGCTTTATAAATGATAATTACACTTACCTGGTAATTGTAGTTCCTTAAGTGACGACAGTTCAGTCCTCTACCTCTGGGTAGTCAACCTCCTCCTGCAGCTCTGGAGACTGGCATGTCAGAACTCTGACATCACTGCATATAGCCTGCTGTAGCTTTCCATCAGCCCCAGTGTGAACTATTAACAAAGCAGACTCAAAAGAGCAACAAATAAGCATTGTAATCAACATTGCAAAACCAAATGAAAAACTTTCCGAAAACGTTCGGAAACCTCATGACATAATCTCGCGCTACACTCTTCCCTGCTGACCCTACCAGCCAACAGAAGACGACAGATAAAAATGAGAAATACAGACCTACCTGTGAACCATTTCTTTCTCTTTCTCGCCGCCAAGTACATATGCTGCTGGAACGTCTCCCGGGTGGGAGTGAGGACTGAACTGTCGTCACTCAAGGAACTACAAATTACCAGGTAAGTGTAATTATCATTTCTTTATCGTTCCTCCAGTTCAGTCCTCTACCTATGGGATGTATCAGAGCAGTACTCAATGGGTAGGGCCTTTCCAGCCAGCACGTAACACCGCCGACCCAAAACAGGCATCGTTCGCCGCTGCCACGTCCAGTCGGTAATGCTTGCTGAAGGTATGCAGGGGTGGCCAAGTAGCTGCTCTACAAATGTCGCATGGCGGAACCAGGCTGTGCTCCGCCCATGACGCGGCCTGCGCTCTGGTGGAATGCGCACGCAATCCTGGCGGAACCACCTGACCCTGCAACAAATAGGCAGACGCGATAGCCTCGCGAATCCACCCGGCAATCGAAGCTTTCGCCGCTGCCTCTCCTTTACGAGTACCTCCGAACAGTACAAACAACTGGTCAGACTTGCGAAAGGAATGAGAAACTTTCAAATATTGCCGCAAAGCTCTTTTCACATCGAAGCGACGAAGCCCACGCTTCCTATCATCTCCGTCCAACGAGCCCAGGACTGGCAGAGATACTGTTTAAGGTGAAAGGGGGAAACCACTTTGGGCACAAAGGACGGAACCGGCCGCAAGACCATCTTCTCCTAGAGAACACCAGGAACGGCTCACGGCATGAGAGCGCTTGCAACTCAGAGATACGCCTCGCAGAGCATATTGCCACAAGAAACACGGTCTTCAAAGTTAAATCCTTTACTGACGCTCGACGCAACGGCTCAAAAGGGAGGCTTGGTTAAGGCCGTTAACACCAAATTAAGATCCCAAGGCGGAACTGATACCCTACGCACCGGACGCAATCTTGTAATGGCTTTGAGGAAACGCAAGACGTCCGCATGACCCCCCCCCCCCCCGCGCCACGCCTTGCACCTTTCCACGAAAACAAGAGAGAGCAGCCAACTGAACGTGCAGCGAACTGGCCGCCAGACCTCTCTCAAATCCCTCCTGAAGGAAGCATAATATCGAGGGGATGGACACTGTCGCAGCCCGAATTTGTCGCCTCGAACACCAATCCTCAAAGATCCGCCAGATACAAACATACGCCAGCGAGGTGGAACGAGCTCTAGCCTTAAGCATCGTTGCAATGACAGACGGCGAATAACCTTTCTTTCTCAATCTGGCCCTTTCAATGGCCATACCGTAAGCGAGAACCGATCCACTTGAGGCATGAATAGAGGCCCTTGCCGCAGGAGATCCGCTCGATCCGGACACCGCCAAGGGGCTCCCGCTAACAGCCGCACCAGATCCGCATACCACGGACGCCGAGGCCAATTGGGGGCCACCAAAAGAACTCTTCCCGGATGAGCTTCAATCCTCTGTATTACTCTGCCGATCAATGCCCACCGAGGAAAAATATACAGAATACCCGAGGTGGGCCACCACTGCAACAACGCGTCTATTCCTTCCGACATCTGTTCTCTCCTTCTGCTGAAGAAGCGGCTGGCCTTTGCCGACTGGAAGGTCGCCATTAGATCCATTACCGGCGCCTCCCAGCGGGCCACTATCTGAGCAAACACCTCCGGATGTAGCTCCCACTCTCCTGCATCTACACGGACTCTGCTGAGGAAGTCGGCCGTCACATTGTCCCTTCCCGCAATGTGTGCCGCTGAAATCATCACTAACCGTCGCTGCACCCAGGCGAACAAAAGGTCTGCCTCTTCCTCCATGGCTGCACTCCCTGTGCCGCCATGACGACTGATGTAGGCGACCATCGCCGAATTGTCAGACAGCACCTGAACCGCCCGACCCACTATCGCCGATTCGAACGCCTGCAGAGCTAGCCAAACTGCCCGAAGCTCCAGGCAGTTGATCGACCATGCCATCTCCAGCGGCGACCACAATCCCTGTGCAAACTGACCTTCGCAGTGGGCTCCCCAGCCTTCCAGACTGCCATCCGTTATCACTGGCAGCCAATCCGGCTGTTCCAGGGGCATTCCGGCCTCCAGAGAGGCTGGGCGCAACCACCACCGTAGAGACTGCCGGACCTTGAGTGGACAAGGAAGCCGCACGCTCAATGAATCCATCTGATGCGACCACCGGTGCAGAAGCGCCCTCTGCAGAGGACGCATGTGCACTTTGGCCCAAGGCACCGCTTCCAGCGTTGCTGCCATGGTTCCTAACAGCTGTAGATAAGACCATGCCGAAGGAGCCGGCGTTGCTCTGAACCTGCGCACCAGCCCCCTGAGACCCTGAACCCTGCGCTCCAGGAGAAACACCTGACCGGTCTCCGTGTCGAACAGAACCCCAAGATATTCCAGCCTCTGAGAGGGTGAAAGGTGACTCTTGGCCGAATTGACCACCCAACCCAGACTCTGCAAGAATTGCACTACTCTGGTGATTGCCTGCACGCTTTCCTCCCTGGACTTGGCTCAGATCAACCAATCGTCGAGATAAGGGTGCACTAGAATTCCTTCTTTGCGCAACGCCGCCGCTACCACCACCATGATCTTGGTGAAAGTCCGCGGTGCCGTTGCCAGGCCGAAAGGCAACGCCTGGAACTGATAATGTCCCCAAGGAAAGGCGAATCTGAGAAAACGCTGATGAGCTGTGCGAATGGGAATGTGCAGATAGGCTTCCGTGAGATCTGACATCAAATACTCCCCTCGCCGCACTGCCACAATCACTGACCGAAGAGTCTCCATCCGAAAGTGCGGGACTCGCAAACACCGGTTTACGCCCTTCAGATCCAAAATAGGACGCAACGCTCCGCACTTCTTTGGCACCACGAAATAAATGGAGTACCGCCCCTCGCCGTATTCTGCCCTGGGCACCTGAACCACAGCCCCTAATTGTAGCAGATGCTACAACGTACTTTGAACTGCTAAGGTCCTCTTTGGCCCTCTGCAAGGGGACATGACAAAAGAATCCCGCACCGGCCGAGCGAACTCCAGAGAGTAACCCTGCCGAATTACTTCTAGCACCCACTGATCGGATGTGATGTGGGTCCAAGCAGAAAGAAACCCCTCAACCTCCTGCCGATCGGAGGACCTTCCGCTGGGACCCGCCGCATATCATTGGGGCTTCCAAGACACGGCTGAGGAATTAGAGAATCCCCTAGTTCAGCGATGGCGAACCTATGGCACGCGTGCCAGCTGTGGCACGCGAAGGCCTTGCAGCTGGCACGCGGGAAGGTCCGCATTTAAAAGGTCCCAAATTTAAAAAAAAAAAAAAACAAACAAACCGGCTGCTTCTGCCGCGGCAGCCTCAAGAGCTCTGCCGCGGCAGCCTCAAGAGCTCTGCCGCGGGCCCCCCCCCCCTGCCCGGCAGAGCCTCCCTGCATCATCTACCTTCAAGTCGCAAAACGCGGGCTTCTTTCAGAGCCGCGAGAGTTTCCTTTCTCGCGGGAGAGCCGCGAGAAAGGAAACTCTCGCGGCTCTGAAAGAAGCCCGCGTTTTGCGACTTGAAGGTAGATGATGCAGGGAGGCTCTGCCGGGCAGGGGGGGGGCCCCGCGGCAGAGCTCTTGAGGCTGCCGCGGCAGAGCTCTTGAGGCTGCCGCGGCAGAAGCAGCCGCTTTGTTTGGGTTTTTTTTTTTAAATTTGGGATGATAGGGGGGAAGGGGGTTTAGGACTGGTAATGGGCTATGGTGGGGAGGCTAAGACTGGAAATGGGCTGATGGGGGGGGGGGGTTAGTAAGGGTAATTGGCCATGGGGGGGGGGCTAAGACTTGAACGGGGCTGATGGGGGGGGGGTTAGGACTGGTACTTGGCCATGGGGGGGGGGGGGCTAAGACTGGAAAGGGGGTGTTGGGGGGGGTTGGACTGTAAATTGGCCGGGGGGGGGGGTAGGACTGGTAATTGGCCAGGGGGGGGGGTAGGACTGGTAATTGGCCAGGGGGGGGGGGTTAGGACGGGGAATTGGCCAGGGGGGGGGGCTAATACTGGAAAGGGGCGGTGGGGGGTGGTGAGGACTGGGAATTGGACGGGGGGGGGGGGTAGGACTGGTAATTGGCCGGGGGGGGGGGGTTAGGAATGGTAATTGGCCGGGGGGGGTTAGGACTGGTAATTGGCCGGGGTTAGGACTGGTAATTGGCCATGGGGGGGGCTAAGACTGGAAATGGGCTGATGGGGGGGGGGGTTAGGACTAGTAATGGGCCATGGGGGGTGCTAAGGCTGGAAGTGGGCTGGTGATGGTTATGGTGATGGTGATTTGGGGGGGGGTAGGAATAGTAATTGGCTATGGGGGGGGCTAAGACTGGAAATGGGCTGATGGGGGGGATAGGACTGGTAATGGGCTGATGGGGGGGTTAGGACTGGTAATGGGCTATGGGGGGGCTAAGACTGGAAATGGGCTGAGTGGAAGGAGGGCTTGAACTGCAAATAGCTGATGGGATTGGGGCTTGGAATGGAAATGGGTTGTGAGGGGGAGGGAGCTAGGACTGGAAATGGGTGAGGGGGGGCTAGGACAGGAAATGGGCTGATGGAGGGGCTAGAATAGGACTGGAAATTGGCTGTTGGGGGGGTGCTAAGATTGGAAATGGGCTGTGGTGGGGGTTTGGATTGAAATGGACTCATGAAGGGGCTAGAACTGGAAGTAGGCTCATGGGGGGCTTGGATTGGAAATGGGCTGAGTGGAGGGGAGCTAGGATTTGACATGGGCTGATGGTGGGGCTAGGAAAGGACTAGAAATGGGCTCATGGGGGGCTGGGTTTGGAAATGAGCTGATGGAGGGACTCGGATGGGACTGCAAATAGATGGGGGAGCTAGGACTGGAAATGGGCTTATGGGGGGTTAGGACTGGAAGTGGGTTGATGAGGGGGGGCTAGGACTGGTATTGGGTTGGGAGGTTGCTAGGACTGGAAATGGGTTGGGGGGCTGCTAGGACTGGAAATGGGCTGATGCAGGGACTAGAAGGGAATGGATGCTGGGTGAGGCTGGAACTAGAAGGGAGCTGGTGTTGGGGGAGGATTAGAATGGGATGGGGCTGGGAGAGTAAAATGGAGAGGGGAAAAATATTTTGTGTGGGAGGGATAAAAAATCTACAATTGGCCGGGTATTGGGAGAATAAGTGGGGATTGAGGATGGAGGGGTAAATTTTGAGTAGATGAAATAGGAATGAGGAAAGAGCAAAAGGAGAAAGATTAGTATGTTAAAGCAGATGTAGAGAGAGAATGGAAAAAAAAAACCAAGAAGACAGAAGAAAGGACAAATGGACAGCAGATGGAGAGTTAGGAGAAGACACGAAGAAACCAGAAGAAAGTGGCTGGAGCAATTGCAACTGAAAAAAAATGCACAAAAGGTAGAAAAATATCTCTTTATTTTGAATTTATTAACTGGAATATGTCAGCTCTGGGAAATGTGCATCATTAATTTTTGCGCTTTGTTTAGTACAAGAGGAAATTAATTTATAGTTTTATTTCTACAGTGTTGTTGTATATTCCAAGTTTGGCTTTTGGGGTTCCCAGTTTAATTATTGTCTTCCTGTTTTTAAATTGTGATTCCTTGTTTGGTGATGGTCTGTTCTGCATGTGTAACTGAGCTGAGGTATTCTGTTTATATAATTCCTATTTGACATTGCCACTTGTTCTTTCCCCAGTAGGTCATGTATTGTTGTTCTCTGAAATGTATTGGTTTAATATTTGCAGTGTTGCCTTTTGATAGTTAGGGTATGGTGCTTTGTGAGTCCTGGTAGTACTGTTAGGATACGGCGGGTTTGCTATGGGTTCTAAATGGGCAGCGTTTGTAGTAGTTCCTAATGTGCCTGGCGGTTGGTACTGGATTATAGTAATGTAGAAACCTTTTAGTCTTTCTTTATCCATATACTCATTAAGAGGCATGTTTACTAAAAGTTAGTGTATGGTAACATTATGCAAATATTTATGCAAATGAGGCACCTTATGCAAATGAGGCTTTAATGGACGTGCTGGCACTTTGAGGAAATTCTTTGGTTTTGTGCGGCAGTTTGGGCACTCGGGCTCAAAAAGGTTAGCCATCACTGCCCTAGTTGCTCCCCGAAATCCCTGACTGCGCGCCGCAAAACGCCCCCTCTGCGAATTTCCATAGCGGGACGGCCGAAATCTTCGGAAACGATTTACTCTGTTTAGGCTTATCCTCCGGAGGTCTGCCACTCTTGGACTCTCCTAGATCCTTTACCAACTTGTCCAGGTCTTCCCCAAAGAGCAGCCTACCCTTGAAGGGCAATTTTCCGAGTCGAGCCTTGAACGAGCCGTCCGCCGCCCAATTTCGCAACCAAACGGATCTGCGCGCAGCCACCACTGAGGCCGTGCTATTCGCCAGGGCCTGAATGAGGTCGTAATGGACATCCGCCAAATAGGCAGTCCCCGACTCTAAACGGCCCAGCTCTTTAATCTCTTCCTGTTCTAGATTTGGGGAAAGATGCAGCCGTTGAACCCAGCGCAGACAGGCCCGCGCTATCCAAGCACCGCAGATCGACACCTGTAAAGAGAGCACATCCTCCTCAAAGGCCTGCTTGAGCAAACCGTCCACTTTGCGGTCCTGAGTAATCCTTTAGGGCCGCACTGCCTTCCACCGGTATAGTAGTTTTCTTCGTAACGGCTGCCACCGCAGCATCCACCCGAGGTAAACGGAACTTTCTTTATCCTTATCGGCCAAGGGGTAAAGCCTATTCATCGTGCGGATGCCCCTAAGACCTGCTTCTGGGTGATCCCACTCGTCCTGGATCATCTTGTCAATGACTCAGTGAACCGGAAACACCACTTGCGTTTGCCTCACCGCTTGTATCACCGGATCTTCAACCTCCTCTTCATTGACCGGTTGCGTTGCAAGATTCAACATCTGCATAGCCTCCGTGATCAACGCGGCTAGCTCATCCCTGCGGAAAACTCTTATGATCTTTGCCTGGTCCTCAGGTTCTTGGATTTCTCCTTCTTCGAGACCCTCCAAGCCTTCCTCACGTTCCCAATCCGGGTCCTCAACCTCCGGCCATTCCGCGTCCACGGAGGGAAAAACCTGTGCTCTCGCTCTCTTAGGAGCCGAGGACCCCTCTACCTTCTCCTCAGTAGCCAAGTGCTGAGACGGCGCCGAGAGTGGCCATGCCGCAGAGGTCTTGCCCTGCCGCTGCAAGCAAAAGGCCTGATGCATCATTAAGATAAAATCAGGACAAAAGTTCCCCAGGTCTGTTAGACCCTGGACCAAAGCGGCTCCTGAAGGTCCTGCCATCTCCTCCAGCACAGACCCCTGCACCGCAGACTGCACCGACTCCGTCCCCGCTCCATCCAACGCACCTTGTGCTTCAGGGGGGTCCTTGCACTCCATCTGAGATTCCACTGCGGATGAAAGGGAAGCACAGCCGCGGCAAATCCCTGAGTCAGCCACTGTGCCTCTCCGTGTGCCGCAAACAATGCACTGCGGTTGCGCCGCCATACCCCTGCCAGAGACTCAAACTCCTTGCACAGGTCTCAATGGTCTGGGTTCTTGTGCTTACCCCTTTAACTCTATAAACCTATATTTATATTTAGTTAATGTGTCTTTTCTTTTTTTTTTTTTTATCTGCAATGAAAGAAAATCTCTATGCTTAATCCTGTAGCGCCAATAAGCCCCTTGCAAATCTGCTGAAACGGGCAGAAAGGAAAACCCTGTCTGAACATCCCCCCTCGCAATGAGGAGAGCGCCAAAAATCAATTAACAGAAAACAACCGAAAACAACAGAGAACAAAGAAAGGAAAGGGAAAAAGACCACCAAACGCTATCTCGACCCCACCGAAAGAGATAAAAAGGCCGAAGATCCGAGCAGCATAAGTCTCTCCTCTGCACTGCAGCCACGCGGGCTTTGCAAAATGGTCGCCGCCGCTCCGGGAAGGCTGAAAAACAGAAAAGGCGCCAAACGGCTCAGGCTCTCCAGCAACGCGCCCTGAGCCCGCCCAGCCTCCAGAGCCCCCGCTGCCTGGACTCAGTTCTTTGAACCCCAGACAGGACTGCGAAAGAGCCCAAACCGTTGACCCGGCGATTCGTCACTCACCCGCAGAAGCAAGCACCCCTCCAAGCGCTGCTCTCGACGGCACCGGTTACCACACGACTCACTGCAGCTGCGTTCCCTCAAGCAGCGCAGAGTCGGTGTGAAGGGCTCGTTAGTCAGAAGGCTCTCCCCCAAATTGTCTGGGAGGAGAGAGAGACCCGGATCCGGACTGCAGTACCTCAGAAAGGGTAGAGAGCAGGCAAGAACATAACTAGAGACCTTGCCTCCCCCCACCTCGTTTTTTTTTTTCAAAACACTGTAATCTGTCTAAACTCCCAAAATAAGCCAAACTAGAAGAAATTAAACCATCAACCTATCCTACAGATGCCTTATCTGTTACTCCAGTGAGCCCAACCTGGGCTCACAACGTCCTCCTGCTGCATGGAGACTGGTCACACTGGGGCTGATGGGAAGCTACCGCAGGCTATATGCAGTGATGTCAGAGTTCTGACATGCCAGTCTCCAGAGCTGCAGGAGGAGGTTGACTACCCAGAGGTAGAGGACTGAACTGGAGGAACGATAAGGAAATGCTGAGTAGTAGCAGTAGAAAGCAGAAGTACTTTAACTCGGGGGGGGGGGGGGATTACTTTGAAAGGGACAATGGGTAATTTCTCTGTAGATTTTGTAATAAAACATTTATGGGACAGTCTCGTTTCTTTTTTTGTCACATCTCGTATATTAGTTTTTCTCTGGATATCCTCTCCCCTGCCTGTACTCTTCTTGAAATAGTTTCAATAACTGGGCAAAATACTTCAGATGAGGTCTCATTATTTACAAAAAGAAATAGTCATCCCCTTTTTTCTACTGGCAATATCTTTGTCTAGACAGCAGGTACCTTCACAGCATCATGCCTAACAGCATTAAGTGAGGTACGCCCCTTGCTCGGGCTACCTTACTTTTATCCTTTTGCTCTGAACATACCCTTTCCTGTCTCTTCCCCTGGTATACCCCTTATATGGGTTATCTTCTTTTCTTTAGAACTGCTAGCTCTGGGGCAGCCGAGGACGTTTTAGAACTTCTTAAAATGCAGTTTTTAGCTTCTTTTTAATTTTACACCTATATACACAAACAAGTAGTCTGACTATATATGTAACCTAAAAAGAACTAAAATGATTCATGTAAAACATTTATATGCTGTTTATACACATCACCAATTCAATCCAAAATCAATAGCCGCTGATAACTTCTATTTCTGACACACACTACAGTACAAGACTGAAAACGGAAGTTAAAGCAGATTAGAACAGAGCTTTACTGTGAATATTTACTACAAAATCTTAGAAAAGCATATTTAAAACCAGGCACTAATAAAACTGTAGCTTCATTATCTAAAAAATGATTTAGCTACTAAGTGAACTACTGTTTTTTTTTACTGGCAGCAGACAGAACACATTAAAGAAATCGTCCAATTCAAAAAATAAAAACCCGTTTTAAGTTAGAGAAAGCTAGACAAACATTAAATACTCCAATATGGAAATCTGCATTTATTCCTGTTTGTGTTTAACTTCTATATTTTCTTCTACCGTATAATTTCCTATACACTATTTGGCTTTGCCAGCTTGCGTTAAGAGGAAGGGGGGGCTGATTTTCAGAGAATGAGTGGAGATGTGTATTTCAAGGGGTTTTAAGATCAGTTGTCAGTTTAAGAGAAAGCGAGATAAAGCAAGATACTTGTAAGTGGTAACTTCCCTTATACACTATATAAGACATTTGTAAAAACAACAGTTCTCCATGCTTTCTTCAGTGGCAAAATCTAAAAATGGAAAAAAACACCTCCATAACAGGAATGGCATTTGAAACCATTAGCTTTTCGGATGGAAACAAGCAAAGGTAAGACCTTAACGTAACCCGATGCAATATATAAATAAACCTCACCCGGAGTTCCTTCAGGGTTGCTCCATAGCTGGGAGAAACAGCCATGTGCAGTGCTTTACTCCCCCAAAGGCTGCTCGCCACTAAAATGAGCTGACAGGCAGCAGATTTGTTTGGTGTGTTTTCCTGCTTCCCTGAGTCAGTAAGGAAAAATAGTGCAGTTGCCTGTTCCAAAAGAAAGCAAAGGGAAGCTTAGGTTTCACGGGGCTCTGGGAGCCTTTAGAAGGCTGCTCGCTAAAGCCAGGGTGTTCTCGACTTCAAAAAAACAAAAGGTCCCAAGCGTTAAACGTATGTGCAGGGCTAGGGTTGTTGCTGTTGCTGTTGCTGACCCCGATACTGCCCATGCGGAGAGTGCAGCTCCCATGCTTTGCTTGTGCTGAAGAAAAGCATTGAACTGAATCTAAGATGGCCACCGTATGACGTCATTCTCATTCTTAAAGGGACAACGCTCATTTTAATGGGTTTAAAATCACTGACATTTAAAAGTTTAAAATAAGAAATTTAAAGTGTCTAGCAAGGTTCGACAAGGGTTGCCAAACTCCAGTAAGTGAGTTTTATAATTTTTGAAGCTAAGATCGCCAAAAACGAAGCATTTGAATTTCAGGAAGTGGAGTCTCGTGCCAAAAAGGGCTGAGATACAAAAAATGCAAATTGAAAATTAAAAAGTGTATAGAAAGTGAGAAGGAGGCTTGGGGAACCCCAAAAGGTGTTTTTTTTAAATTTGTATTTTAAAAATGCAGCTGTTGAAGGTAGGTGGGCCAGGGAGGCGTGGCCTAGCTCCAGGGCCATATCGAGATTGGAGACAGAATCGCACCTTGTGCGACTTTTACATTGGGTGCATCCCCCCCTCCTCCCCATACCTCCGTCCAGCCACCACTGCCTGCTCTTACCCTACTGCTGCCGGGCCTGCCGCCCTCTGTTTTCTCCATGGCGCCAGCAGCAGGGCAAGAGCAGACAGCAGGGTGGCACACCCCATGTGCAAATCATCCCTCCCTGCTCTGACATCAAAGGATGGAGGGACCAGACCTGCAGAAAGACCCAGACCCACGCAAACGCAAAGGCTTAGTTAGGGCCGGGGCGCATTTCGGCTGCCTGCTGTTGCCCTGTCGATGCTGAGAGAACAAAAAGTGGTGGCAGCAGGGCAACAACAGGCAGCCGAAATGCGTCCCCTAAGCCTTTGCAGTGCACCCTGTGCAGCTGCACCGCAGACACAGAGCTAGGTAAGGTACCGCCTAGCTCGGTTTTGAAATCCTTAAAGTTTAAAAGGTAAAATGTCATCGGGGATGTGAGGAGCCCATGAAACATAGTGGGTTTTTTTTATGTTTTAGGCTTTCTAAAAGCTGTGATTTGGTACATTTAACTCTGATAAGCAGGGATTGTCTTGACTAGATTGTAAGCTGATGAGCTGGTGTGGTGGATGTCGCTTAGCGGGCCCCGGTCCACTGAGCTGAGTCCTCCTGAAAAGAATGTGAAGAAAAAGACAAGACAAAGAAATACAATTTTCAGGCAGTTTATCAGTGTTTATTTCTGCTAACAGAGACCAGTCATTTAGTCACAGTGAACAGGTGTCTGTACAAGCTTTGCATGCTATTTTTATAAGCATTCTATTACATAGCTCTAACATGAAGTACTCACGTATTTCCCCCCCCCCCCCTTACATAACTCTCCCACGTATCCCCCCTCCCTTTTGTTCCCTTATATGAGCATCTCTAAAAGCAAGGCTACTGGACAGCTACCAGGTGTGCAGATTATAGTGGTTAAGCATGCATATGAGGGCAAAGATAGTTCAGCAAGATAGCGATCAGGCCTGTTTAGCAGGTGTTAAAAGGTTATTTGGTCCATTTCTGACGTCTGCCTAGTTCTGGAAGGAACTGCCATACTTCCGGTCCCTCATCTGACATCATCTGAATTCAGCTCCTGCTACAGCACATCCTTACTGTTGAACTCTGCTGATCCACTCCCACCACTGAAGCTGTGAGAAGGGCGAGGGAGAGCAGCGACAGCCCGGTAAGTTGCACCTGCACAGGTAGGGAAGCAGACACCAATGATTGCGTCTGGAGGCGGGATCACTCCTCCATATAACAGCGGCAGCAAGAGCATTTCAGGGTTACTGGCCCTTGAGGTACCTTTGTACCAGGGTTGTATCTTTGTGCCAGGGTTACTGGCCCTTGAAGTACCTTTGATCTCTTGGAGAGATAATCTGCCCCAGTAGTGTGTACCTGAACCTTTCACTGCCTCCTTGTTGCATGTCTCCAAGATCTTCTCATCTTGTCCAGTGGAGCACAGGTCCCTTATTTACCATGTCTGATAAGAATACGTATGCGGCTGCTTTATCCAAATTTTCCAGAAAGACCGATCAATCTGGTGGAGAGAGTTCTTCTTGAGTTTTGGTGTCATCACCTGATCTAGCATCAGCAAATTGGGGTCAGGCCTCCCATCCCGCCACTAAAGCAGATCTTATGAAAGTGTTGCAGGAATTACGGTCTTTTGGCTGAACTTCACCAAAGCAATCTCTGATCTCTGAACAGATATACAAAAAGTCTCTAGACGACTGTGTCACCCAAAATTAAATTAATATTGGGGAACAATCAATGCCACAACCCTGTTTAAATCGAAACTCCACAAGATTGACCAGCTCACAAAAGACCTTAAAGAACAACGTGATGAGCTAGAGAACAGGCAGTGCCACAGCAATATACAAATCCTTGGCATACCTGAATTGCCAGGAGACCAAGAGAACACTATGGAGCCTGTACATGAAATATGCACACTTTGCGTTCCATAAGAACATAAGATATGCCATACTGGGTCAGACCAAGGTCCATCAAGCCCAGTACCCTGTTTCCAACAGTTCCAGGTGGTTCAGGCCCAGTGAGTGCATTAT
This sequence comes from Ichthyophis bannanicus, assembly GCA_033557465.1. Lineage (NCBI taxonomy): Eukaryota > Metazoa > Chordata > Amphibia > Gymnophiona > Ichthyophiidae > Ichthyophis > Ichthyophis bannanicus. The sequence continues at coordinate 1,312,533,214 of CM066031.1, forward strand.
GGTGCTGGTTTTCAAACAGGGAGGGACACTAAATCACGTCCGATTGTGATTTTGCTTTTGTTTCTTCGAAAATAAAGTCACTCTGCTCTGAAATCTGAGAGTCAGACATACAGTCATATTTCGTGATCATGAACTTCAGATCTTCCAGGACTTATTGCATTACACTCTCTAATGATGTCAGAGCTTCAAGCCCCTCACGCAGGCGCCCCAGAAAAAAAATCCATCAAGTATAGGTGGGGATTCCCGTTTGCATTGCTTTTTTGAGTGGAACAATGTTGCCCACAAGATAACTGAGCTCTCTGAATGTTTGGACTGTTTGGATTTGATTCAAAATGAAGGTACTTGTATTCCATTTCCACGGAGTGCACAACGAGAGTGGGAGGCTTCTATGCCTAAATGCTGCAAAGTGCCTCTATCCCGCCGACAGTCAGAAGATGACTCTGAGGACACGTAGAACAAAGCTATGGACACTATTGCACCGACCTGATAATGTCTGATACAAATGTTGGCTTTATTAATAGTAATACTGTTAGGTATTTTTCTGTTTTCTTGTTCACTCTGTTTGACTGCACTGCATTTTGTTACATTGTAAAGCTTGCATTGGGTTTTTAGGGTCGTCTTTAGGTGTTAGGAGGGCGTAATTTCCTTGCAAGTAGTCTTTGTGAGACAGGATCATCCTCTTTTCAAGGCCCTGGGGATTAATGAGGGAGAGACGTTTGCTTAGCTAAAAAATAATGGGTATTGGTAGGCAAGGTGTTTGGAGATACTTTGGTAAGCAGGGTCATGGATGTGAGGAAGGTTGGTGGCTCTTTCACACCCCCACTCAAAGTGCCGTTGCGTCTCTTACTGCAGTTTTGGATTTACAGGGGACCTTTTTATCCTTCTGGTTTAGGACTGAGGAGTTAGAAAGAGGGTGGAGGAAAGGAGGATGGAAGAGGAAGGAGGGAGGTTTTAAGGACTATTCTTGATAGAGGAGTGGGGGAGGGGGGAGATTGGGGAGGGATGAAGCAGCGATTTGGTTCCTTCTTAAACTGGGCAGGAGTCCACTTTCTATCGGTACCACAGAGATTGTTCCAGATTGATGCTTTTCCATAGGTCCATGATTAACCTTATCTCACAGAATGTCAGAAGGCTTCACCACCCTGTTAAAAGGTGTAGAGTTCTTGACCAAGTGAGGAGGGATCAGATGGATATGTTTTTTTTCTGCAAGAGACTTACCTGGCCTTCTAAGCTCCTTTACCATTCGTTTCCCAGAAGTTTCCGCAGGTCTTCGCTTTGAGCTTGACCTCACACTAACGCGGAGTGATTACTATGTTCTCCCACACATGTCCTTTTCAGTATTATGATTCTCAGGGGAGATTTATTATCCTTGTTGAGTCCTTGCAAGACTTGTTAATCACATTGGTTAACATATCCCGCCCTCAGAGATTGCCCATTCATTGGGAGCGGTCCTGAAAGAGGTAAAATTTCACGCACAGGGGGAAATCATTGGGAGGACTTCAGTTGTGTCCTTTCTGATATAGATAGAACTGTTCAAGGAAATGTGGCTTCCATGAAACCCCTGAAACTGGATGCTTTAATCACAGAACAAGACCTTTGTGATGCCTGGCGGATGCTTCATTTGGGGGTGCAGGGTTACACTTACTTTTCCCAGGTCCACCAGACACACTCATGGGCAGATATGTGGCTCGACTCTTGCCTTCTCTTGTCACTGGTCTCTCAAGTAAACATTGGCACCATGGGACCCTCTGATTATTCTATTCCGTTCTTGAAGTTAAGTGTAGGGGATGGGGAGCTGCCCCCATGATTGTGGTCTCTCCCTAGATACCACCTCAAGAATACAATCTTTTTAAAGGGGATATGTATAAACTGGAAAGATTACCTGACCTTTAATGATAAGGAGGGGATCTCTACCTTCCCTTTTTGGGAGGCGGGGAAGTCGGTTTTGTGTGGTCAGATGATTTCCTTGGTGCTGGCTTTTAAGTGAAACAAGGTAGCTAAACAGGAAGAGTTACATAACAAGATGTGCATCTAGAACGTGTACATAGACGAGGAGGTAGTCTCTCTATTTGGAGACGGCTAGTTAAGCTGCGGGGGGAGTTGGCAGCACTGGAGACCGAAGAGATCGTGTCTCAATTATCAATAACCTGTCAAAACTACTACAAACATGGGAACAAGGCAAGCCAAGTGTTCTGACAACTGAAGCGTCAGTGTTCGAGACACAAGATTACAGCATTATCTTCTCCACAGGGATTAGTAGTGTGGAAGTCCACTGAGATGGCACACCTTTTTGCCCAGTTTTACAAGGCTCTTTATGCCTCTCAGCTATCGATAGACTATTCCACTATCCACCACTGGTTAAAGGAGGCAGGGCTGCCTCGCCTTTCCTCTGCAGCATGTGAGGTCTTGGAGGTTCCCATATCTCTCTTTGAAGTGATGCTCACTGTTTGCAACCTGAAAAATGCCAAAACAGCAGGTCCCGACATCTTCCCACCTGAAATACATAAAGCCCTTCCTGAGATGTTTTCTCTGGTATTAGAGTGTTTAATGAGATCTTACTGCATCAACGCCTTCCTGACTCTATGTACTAGGCCTCGATTACAGTGATCCCAAAAGAGTGTAAAGCTCCCTTGCTCTGTAGTAGCTATAGACCGATCTCTCTCTTAAATCTAGATTATAAAATCTTCACGAAAATAGTGTCAGCCTGGCTAGATATGAAGATACAGGATATAGTTTTGTCAAACAAAGATACAGGCTTGAAAATGTTCGTAGACTGCTTAATGTCATGTCCAGATTGAAAGCTACTAAAGGGAACCACACTGTCCTTTTTAGACTTGAAAAGGCATTTGATAAAGTCAAGTGGAGGTATCTGTTTGCTGTACTAGAGCATTTTGGAGCTCTTGACATGAGTTGTTGGGTTTCTTACCTGTGGTAGTGACTATAAGAGCTCTGGGAATGGTCCAGGGGCCCATACCGTGGGTTCATTTTGATGTGATACCTATTATATATGCCTCTCTTTATCCTGTTGTGTTGTTTCTCTGTCTTATGCTTCTGGGCTCTCAGTGGAAGTTTGAGACTGGGGGCCTGAGAGAGTATGTGGGGTGGGGGTCTATTCGGCCTGGTTGAATATATCTTCTGTATAAAAGGGTGCCTGACTCCCTTTGTTTGTCACTCTATTGATTCTTTGAGGTTGTAATGTCTCTTTGGTTCTTGACCTCAATAAAAATTTATACACAAAAAAGAAGCAATGCTGTAGCCAATTCAAGATATGCTTTTACAGGTGATCTCAGGAGCCAGGATGGGCAGGGATCATAACAGCTAGTAGTAGGTTTCATTTTAGACATCAAGATTTTAACTTGAGCTAAGTCTAGAGCTCTGTAATTCTGGAATATCTTTGATTTTTCATTTGATATTTGCATTGTTTCTGGTTTATAGCTTTTGGACCAAGATCGGCAGTTAGGACTTTATTTGGCTTGTTATTCTGTGTGCTAAGTGCAGATCCAGACTTAAGATTTTGGTGCTCAAATGCAAGACAAAACAGTAGATTCCAGAGAATGTGTGTGTGAGTGTGTGTGTGGGGGGAGGGGGAGGGGGTGGGTAGGATGTGGGACGTGGGTGTCTAGTGATCCCACATATTGCAAGGCTGAAATAGGAGCAGAGGAAGGCCTTAGCACCATAGTGGGACCCCTCTGAAGCAGCACTCATGCATATGGCCCTGAAGCCAGTGGGAGCAAGCTCCTCTTTGACCAGAGTATTTGGAACCTTCAAAATTTTCTGCCCTAGGCAATTATTGATGCCTAAATCCAGGTCTGGCTAAGTGTCTTCTCAGTTTAGAACTAAGCAGGTCATAAGATAATTGATTGTCAAACAGACTTGTCACTGCTGTGTTGCCGAATCAATAAATGCAGACTCCTAGCTTCAGCACATACACAAGGTCCTCTTCATGTCAAATAGCTAAAAATGCACTTATGTCTAAAATGTATTAATTGAACAGGCAGCCACTGTCAACTGGATTCAATAATAAATCTAACTTTTCTTGAATTGGCAACTTCTACCTGCTTATTTTGGGCTCACTGCTTGAATGAAACCAACCTCTATTGGACTAGAGCACCATAAGCCTTCATTCCCAACTGTCTGGGACTTTTCCCATTTTTCTATTCCCTCCCAACTCTGATTAGTTGTCACTATGACTGTCCTCAGCCAGAAGTAGATTCCAGAGAATGTGTGTGTGAGTGTGTGCTCCTGAGATCACCTGTAAAGCTTGAACGATGCTGGCGCCGCTCCCACTCAGCAGACGACCAAAGAGCCTACAACGACCATCTGGCATTACACCGCGAAGCAGTAACAACGAACATGAGACAATTCCACACTGACACTCTAAAACGTTCATTAATAAGCCACATGACCTCTTCGCTCTCGTTAACAACCTAATGAAAGAACCAGCCGCAGCTCAACCAGTTGAGATCCACTCTCAAGAATTTGCAGACTACTTACAATCCAAGTTATGCCAGACTAACAAGACCCCATTTTCCAAAGCCTCTTTCGAGCCAAGCCACATTACACCACTCACAATATTTGCTACACCACCAAAGCAGCACATTGAAGACACCATTACTGCAATCAACACAACCACGGTCCAATCCGATCCCTGCCCTGCATTCTGGATTAAGGAACTACGATCCTACCTAAGCCCTGTTATAGCCAGACTCATGGACCAGTCATTTACAACAGGCACATTCCCGCAACCCCTCAAACAGACATCCATAAGACCGCTGCTGAAAAACAACAAGCTAGACCCCAAGAAGGTGGACTCATACAGACCGATCTCGAGCATACCCCTACTAGCGAAAATAATTGAAAAGGAAGTCCAATGCCAGATTCAAGATCACATAGACATTCCGCGTCACTGCAACCATGCCAACACGGCTTTAGAGAGGCCCATGGTGTCGAAACTCTACTCACCACACTATTTAACAATATAATTGCAGGAATAGATAACATCCGACAAGGGTTTGTCCTCATCTTCTTGGACATTGCGGCAGCGTTTGATTCAGTGAGCCATGAGCTTCTCCTCGAGCGTCTCCAAGAGAAGGGATCAAAGACAAAGCACTTGACTGGTGCAAGTCCTACCTCTCTGACAGATGGCAACATGTACGATCAGGGACTACATCATCAGAGCCGTTCCGCCAGAAGCAAGGTGTCCCGCAGGGATCCTCCATCTCCGCCCTGATGTTCAACATATACATGCAATCCATCTGTAACTTGATCCGTTCCTTCAACGTCAAGTGCCTGATATATGCTGACGATGTACTGCTATACATGCCCTTCTCGACTGAGAACCCAGACCTCTCCCCACTGACAAACTGCTTTAATGCAGTGTCCAACTGGCTACAAACCCAAAACCTCAGAATTCAGCATAAGAAAACAGAGGTCCTATTCATTACCAGGAATCAAAACGTCTCCATGCCACCATCTCTAAAGGTTGACGAAGCAGAACTCCAATCCAAACCCACGATCAGGTACCTTGGAGTCACACTAGATCAGCGACTGGACATGAAGACTCACATAGGCAACACAGTAAGAGCGGTGTATCACAAGATCCGATCTCTTCGGCACCTAAGATCCTTGCTAACACCAGACGACTTCAGGACAGTCTATCAGGCACTAATCATACCACATCTGGATTATGCAAACTCAATTCTGCATGGACTCCTTCAAGCCACGCTGAATCCACTGCAACTAGCGATGAATGCTGCAGCAAGAGTTCTCCATGGAGCAGCCAGGAAAGACCATGTTACCTCCATCCTGAAGCACCTACACTGGCTCCCAATACATGCCAGACTCACATACAAAATCTTATTGCTGACATTCAAGGCTGTCAACGGGCTCTCATCCACATCAATGACAGAGCTGATCCAGACCACGCCCCCCAATAGGTCCAGAAGATCTACAGCAGTTAATACGCTGATAGTCCCGAAATCAATAACCCAATGCACATGTTCAACTGTAAAAAGAGCCTTCAAATTCTGTGCTCCAAGATGCTGGAATGCCCTACCTCCCAGCATATGAGCAATCCCTGGCCTAACACAGTTTAGAAAGGCATTGAAGCACTATCTCTTCCTCCAATATTACCCTCCTGACAGCGCCTTAATAACCTCATCCGCCACTTAGCTGATACAGTTTAGTGAGCCCTTCCACCTAGACAAACATGACTACGTCTAGCAAGGTGATACCTATCTTGCCATACAGTTGTACATAGTTTTACCCCTTGTTATCCAAGTTCTATTGCCTTGTTCAATGTAAACACGTATCAGCTATTGAGATGTGTAAGTTGTTGTATGTAAACCGCACTGATGCCGAATAGCGCGGTATAGAAGAGACTTTAAATAAATAAATAAATAAAGTCACAAATTGTGGCACTCGCTGGAATATAGCTAATAAGTCTAGGCATTAGCTGTCACTATTCAATGATGAATTGAACCTAGGCCCTCCTCATCACTCCGCCTTTGAGCTACCAGGCTTGCCTGGAAATTTTGCACATGAGACTTCTTTCATACCTTCCACTGGACAAGAATCACAAAAAAGTTAAAATAAATACATTGGGTTATGCAGTGTCACCAGCAGGATCTGGACTGTGGCCTAAGCTAACAGCCAGACTGCTGGGCCTGACCTTTCTTATAGAAAGTTGTAGTTGTGAGTCAAGTGGTCAGGTTTTTCAAAAGGATTTTTATTCCCCTCCCGGGGTTGGATTTTCAAAAAGGTTATAATACAAAAAAACTCAGGATACAACCATACTTCTGGTAAACTGAAGAAAACTTAAACATAGCATCTTGCTTCAACAGAACTCATAAATCACAGTATAAAGCTTATCCGATATGCTAGCTGTCTCTTCTTAGCTTTCCCAGCACTCACGAGGCACTCTTATCCTGGCTTCAGCATAAGGAGGAAACCATATCGGATAACAACAGCGTACAATCCATGGCTTCATCACATGGGCTTTCCATACCAGCCTCTGTAATCATAGGCTCACACTTTGCTCTATCATTTACAGTATTTTCATTAGAACAGAAAGTTTGCACCTTTCTTAGTCCCGTATCTCTATCAGTGCTCTCTGAACAGCCTTCTTCACAGCAGGGCCAATAGCTGTCATAAAGCTGGTAATAGCAGGAAGGAGAAACACCTTTCTCTGAGTAAGCTTTATCCTTAAAACTTTTAAACTTCCTGCCTTTTACATTTGGCTGTAAACCATAACACTGTTCTCTTCTATTATGTGAGGATTTCTCTCTTGGAAATCTATTGCAGGGTTTCACTGGCACACACTCTTCAGGGTCAGACATACACACATCTTCAATAGCATTTCTTTCCCTCTGTAGGGTTTGTAACTGTTTTAAGCTGCCATGCTTTTCAGATACATACAGTTTGCCTTCCACTGCCTCCCATTCATTCAGCACAGCCCGGTGCTTAGGAAATTCAAGCTGCGTCAGAGGTAAGTGCTTCTTACAGCTGACCTCTCTGTGGGAAACTCTCCGTGTTTCTTTCTGTGAATTTCTCTGTGGCTTCCTGCTAGAAGTTCCAGGCAGTTCTGACTCTATGTCTGTATTTCCTGAATATTCTGAGCTTTCTTCTGAGTCTTGCAAGTCTCTCGTGTCTTGCAAGTTTCTCATGTCCTGCCAGTCTAACTCTGACTGCACTGAGCATTTTTTATACAGCTTCTTGGGCGTTCCCTTGCACAGGTGAAAGCCGTTTTCATCAGCAGCTGGGGAATGCTTACTAGCTAGGCGTGACTGCAGACCTCGTGTCTGAGTTTGTTTACGTTGCCTATGGTAACTGGGAACCTTGTGACTTGCCTGCCTGTCAGAATCTAAACTGCAAACAGCAGATTTCTGTGCTTCTGAGGCAGAGGGCAGATCTTCCGTGTTACAGCAGGCACCAGCTGTCCTTCACCTAAGCTTTGGTGAATAAATCATTTACTTTTTTTTTCATCTTCTTTTCTCCAGCCACTTCCTGATTCACTTTGTTATTTTTACTCTAATCCCAGGAGCCTCTAGTTTCAAAATAACTTTTATCTCTGGTACAATATAAATGCCCTTTAGATATCCAACAGAATAATGTCAAATGCTTGAAATTGCCTCCCATCTCCATATTATTCTCAGAAAAGTGAAATGAATCAGTTAGACTGGAGTTGCCATTTCTGAATCTGTGTTGAACTTGCTTAATTAATTAAGAATGCTCCTTCCATACTACTTCACTATTGCTTTCTTCATAAATAGAGGCCCCATGGGAACTTCAAACAAACTTGGTAAATTTCAAGGATTTAATGTAGTGGAAATACCAGATATATGTTTTTCATTAGGGTCATTTACAAACTCATATTGGCCAGATGTAGTAAAGGGATATTTCCTTACACATAAAATGTGCCTTTCTCATGTACCTTGTGGAATGCACATTCCATCTCAAATAAACTTGCCTTTACTCATGATCTCTTTATCTCTAATGCTCTCAATATTCTTGCTCTGAGACCTGACTCCTCCCAGAAGACAAGACTCGGTGTCAGTCGTTGCTCTCTGTCATGGTGGCTATAAGTTCTCCTACACTCCTTGTCCTACTGACCATGGTGGTGTCTGCTCTCTCCTTTCTGCCAGTTTCAACCCCTCCTGCTACCTCAGTCTCACTCCTTTCCCTCCTTTGAAGTCCACTTCATCCGCCTTTTTATTCCACTACCTCTCCAGTTAGCTATTTATCGACCTCCTGACAAGTCCACCTCTACCTTTCTCACTGACTAACTTGTGGTTTTCCTTCTTTCTGGATTCATGTTCCTCCTCTCTTATTCTCAGGGACTTTAACATTCATGTTAATAACTACTGTATCTGACCCTTATGCTTCAAAGCTCCTTTCCTTTACCTCCTCATTTGACCTCCACCTTTGCTCTACTGCCCCCACTCACCAGCACGGCCACTGCCTTGACCTTTTCTTCTCTAATTGCTTACCCTCAAATTCCTGTACCTCAGTTCTTCCCTTTTTGGGCCATCATCTGCTAAGCTTCACTCTTCATTACTCACCATCTCCACCTCACGCTGTTTCCTCCAATTTAGAAATCTTCATTCTATTGACTCTTTGGCTCTCTCCTCCACTGTCTCATCACCTCTTTCCTCCACTATGTCATCTGAGTCTCTTGATGAGGCAGTAGCTTCCTATAATGCTGCACTCTCCTCTGCTCTGGATCCTCTTGCTCTGCCCATGCCACATCCTGTAAGGCATACTATACCCAAGCCCTGGTTGTCTTCCATTACTCGCTATCTATGTTCCTGTGCCTGTTAAGTTGAGTGCACTTGGCTCAAATCGTGCACCCTTGTGGACTTTCTACACTTCAAATTCATGCTTGTCTCTTTCCAGTCAGCCATAGCACTCGCCAAGCAAGACTATTATGTCCATCTGACTGTCTTGCCTCTGACCCTCACCATCTCTTTACAACTCTCAGCTCTCTCCTTAAGGTACCTCTGCCTCTGCCCCTCCTTCCCTTTCTGCCCCATCCCTGGCTCACTATTTCCATGACAAAATCTACAAGATCACACTCCAATACCCCATGATGTCAGCTACTTCCCCTCCTCCCCCTCTTCACTCCCAACTTCACTCCCCTATCTCTGCTGCCCTCTCTTCCTTTTCTTTGATCTCTGAGGAGGAAACCACACACCTTCTTTCCTCCTCCAAACTCCCAACCTGTTCCTCTGATCCTATTCCCACCCATCTCCTAAGCTCTATCTTCTCCAATGTTGTCCCTTCCATCTCTCATATTCTTAACTATCGCTCTCCACTGCAACTGTCCCTGCAACCTTCAAGCATGCTGTGGTCACACCTCCTCAACAAACCCTCACTAGACCCTAACTGTCCTAACTATCGACCCATCTCCTTCCTCCCCTTCATTTCTAAACTACTTGAACATGCAGTTCACTGCCATTGCCTCGACTTTCTCTCCTCTCAAGCCCTCCTGGATCCTTTACAATCTGGCTTTCGTCCTTTACATTCTACTGAAATGGTTCTTTCCAAAGTCTCCAGTGACCTGTTTCTGGCTAAATCTGAGGGTCTTTACTCGATCCTCATCCTTCTTGACTTGTCTGCTGCTTTTGACACTGATGGCCATATCCTTCTCCTCGATACCTTGTCCTTGCTTGTTTTTAAGGGCTGTGTGCTATCCTGATTCTCTTCTCTCCCATCACTCTTTCATGTTTGTTCTGGTGGATCCTCCTCTACTGTTATCCCACTCTTGGTTGGTGTACCCCAAGGATCTGTCTTGGGTCCACTTGTTTTCTCTCTCTATACACAGTCCCTTTGTGCACTCATCTCTTCTCATGGCTTTCAGTACCATCTTTATGCTGATGACTCCTGAATCTACTGCTCTACACCTGAAATCTTTCCAGCAATCTAGGTCAGGATCTCTACCTGCCTTTTTGACATTGCTGCTTGGATGTCTCACCGCCACTTGAAATTGAACATGGCCAAAACTGAGCTTATTTTTCTCCCTAAACCCTCCTCTCCCCTTCCTCATTCTCAGTCTCTGTGGATAACTCTACTCCTCCCTGTCTCTTCAGCTTGCAACCTTGGGGTCGTCTTTGACTCCTCTCTCATCTTCTCCACACACATCGAACTGATAGCTAAAACCTGCCGTTTCTTTCTCTACAACATCAACAAAATTTGCCCATTCCTTTCTGAACATACTACTAAGACACTTATCCACTTCTTAATCATCTCCCATCTAGATTATTGTAACCTACTCCTTTCTGGTCTCCCTCTGAATCATCTCTCTCCCCTTCAATCTCTTCAACACTCTGCTACTCAGCTAATCTTCTGTCCGCCTCATCATGCTCATATTGCCCCTCTTCTCAGGTTACTTTTCCTGCTGACCTATAAGTGCATTCACTCTGCAGCTCCTCACTACCTTTCCTGTCTTATCTCTTCCTACACCCCTCCTCGGGAACTCTGCTTTTCTGCCAAATCGCTTCTATCTGTGCCCTTCTCTTCTTTTGCTAACTCCAGACTTCTCTCCTTTCACCTTGCTGCTCCTTATGCCTGCAACAAACTACCTTAGTCTGTACGTCAGGTACCTTATCTGACCCTTTTCAAATCCAGGCTGAAAACTCACCCCTTCACTGCTGCTCTTGGATCTTGACTCACCTGATCTTCCTTGTGTTTCCTTATCATTCCCCCTAGATGTCTACAGCTACTGTGTTGTCTGTCTTGACTAGATTGTATGCTAAATGTGTCTGTGCAGCTCTACGTATGTCTTGTAGTGCTATACAAATGTTCAGTAGTAGTATCAGTAGTACTAGTAGTAACTTTTGTCAGCTAAATATCATTTAACTGCCACTGGAAACCTTCCTGCCTGTCTGAAATAAAAAAAAAATGCCTGGGGCAAAGAGCCCTTCCTTCCCTTCTCTCTCACTTAATCTCCAAATTAAAGATGGATTCCCCTCCCTTCTTCCTGTCTAGAAATAGAGTTTACCCTTTTTGGACAGGTGGAAGGGGGATCCCCAAGCTGACTTTATCCTTTAGTGGTTAGCATTGGCATAGGCAGGAAGGAGGTTGATGGGGATATTTTTACTGAGAGCACAGAAGGAAGAGTGAAGGAAAGTCTTGCTGGCACAGGGATTTTTTTTTTTTAATTACAGCTTGGGAAGGAAGAAAGGGGATCCTCTGCTCTGTTGTTTTGTTTCAGACTCAAATGGTAGGGAGGAAAGCAGATCTGTTTCTCTGGAGGATTATATTTATAAAAAGAGTCAGGGGACTGGGAAGGATGGCAGGTTTTAGTTTTATTTTTTTTTAAAGGGTTTAGCCTGTTTTTCAGCATTCACCCGCTAAGCTTAGTCAGGGAGCACAACTGTACAAATTTTGAATAGCTAGATTTAGAAAATTTTCAACTGAATATATCTTTGGCTAGGCTGATCTGAAAATTCATCTGTAGATTAACTTGTGGAGTAGAAGTGTAACCTAGTGGGTAGAGCAACAGCCTAGTACCCAGGATATCTGGGTTTGAATCCCATTGGCACTCCTTTTGACTTTGGGCAAGTCACTTAGTCCTCCATGGCCTTGGAAGAAAAGGCCTGGCAATCTACTTCCTGTCATACCTTGCCAAGAAAACCCAGGTGCTGCTGGTTTGCCAGGAGTCAGCATTGACTTGATGGCACTTAAAAATTTTTCACTTGCTGAAATTTACAGTTTACATTGTCTTTTCAAGCAGTTTTTCAAAACCAACCTCTCTATAGTCTATTAGCTAGTAGATTAAATTGCAGACCAAATCCTGACCAGGAAGAGGATGTTGTAGGAGCTCCTAGTTGCCATATATAACATGAACACATTGCATTTATGCCCCCCTGCCATTTTTACTTTCTCCTGTTTTTAACATAAATTAACATACTCTGATATGTATTTATTTTATTTATTTATTTAAAAGTATTTGTATTCTGGTCTATATTAGACTCTAGATGGATTACAATAAAACACTCAGAATATCAGACAACAAATAACCAAACATAAAATAAAATAAAATTTAACAATATTAATAATGAAATCACTGATCATAATTTCATATAGACAAAACTAAGACATGTCAGACGTATTGAGGTCAACTCCATACAGCCCGGCTAGCAAACACGGAAACATTTAACTCAGACATGGGTGCGATTCCCACCCGATTCTGAAAACACAGGTTTAGACATGTCCATGTTTTTGGCATCAGGATCATAGACATGTCCAGTGCAGCATGTCCTACTTGCTGTTCGACAGGCCCATGCACGTATCCAGTGCGAGGCCTGGTAATAGTAGTAGTTAGGGGTAAACAGTGATCAGGTTTTGGACGTGCTCATCCTCACGGTATTCTATGAAGTTAGCTGTCTCCGATCGTGCCCATCTCTGAGCTGGCCATGCCTCCGCTGTAAAAACATGCATTTCCTAAGCTGTTGTGGTCACTGACAATAGTTTGCTGATGCATACAAGACAGAGAAACTGATGATAAATGCATGCTGATGCAAATTAGACCATATCCTAGTCCCGTGCATGCCCAGAACGGTGCTAGGTAATCCCAGCACACTCTAGTATAAGAGAAGGTAAATATGAGCATGTATGACACAACATACTTTGTATCAAATGGTACTTGGCATCATAAAAAGGCTTCCGTGAGGCATGAATTGGTCAGTTCTACATACACCCTTAAAGGTGCTCAGGATGGTCCCTCATCATGTGCACAAAAACCAACATTAATATAACAATTTCCCAAGGGATGCATATGATTACTGAGTCACAAATGTATGCCCTGGGTATGGCATGATGCCTGGCACAATCTGGGGACTGCTGGCACTACATCAGTCATGTCTCCCAGTGCCTGGCCCTCCTCCCTGTTATGTAGATCAGCATATCAGATACTCCTGAGCAACCCAGTTGTAGACTCACTCACACTTCTAATATCAACAGTCCCATTTTACAGAGTACAGGGCTTGTCAGGGTCTCCCAGATAAGCTCATTTAGCACAAACCGCAACTGTTAGCAAAGCCACCATATGCACTATTGTTGGTTTTCAAATATTTTTAGGGGTAGTCATTAATGCTTCTTAGCATTCAAGATTCTCTCACCCCTGATTTCTGTCCAGTCTACCTGCATCTAGCTGCATCTAGCTGGATAAAATGCCATACGTTGACTGCTCCAATGGTAGAACATTGCCTCCAGGAACACCATCGATTTGAAGAATTAAAATGCTATTGTATTGATCATTGCATATCAGGATCAGAAGGGAGGTCACAAGATCAAGCACTGATATTGAAAGAGCAAAGATGGATATTCATGCTACAATCTGTAAAACCAGGGGGTCTTAACACACAAATTGACTGGAACCTGTGCGTTTAAGGGTTAATAACATCAGTAGGAGGGAGATAAATAGCCCGTCTAGCTACAAGACCGCATGCGCGGCGTTGTTAGAAATACACGGTTCAGAGAGATAGAAGCAACTGACAAAAGAGCCACGGTAAAATCGTTTATGTTTTAAATATTGCATATTTATCTGTATCTATAGTTGAATTTAAGTTTGAATTGAGGAAGGAACTAACATGTGATTCCCTATTTAGAACATGACGACTATGAGAACAATATGAAACAAACTTGTTATTCAGAATACCTACTATGGGGAAGTCTGAGTGAGCCTAGCCCCTGAAGAAACAGCATGGTTGTGAAACGCAACAGCGCTGAAATCGGCGTCGGGCAAATTTAAAGATAAGCACTCATTCTCTCTTTTTGTAAACAACATAAGATTGCAAGTTACAAGTTACCAACTGATAACAGAGCAACATATAGGTCATTGATGCAAAATAGAGCATGGGTTAACATTAAATGAAGACCAATAGCTCTTTAAAGTCTGAGACCTGTTGCTTTTATAAATTAATCATGTGAATGAAGGATACAACAAAATGTTGAAATACTGGGAACAGTTATGAGATCATAGTTCTTAGATGTTTTAGAGTAAGATAGCGTTTTATGCAGCTCAATTGCAGCCTAGAGTGGCAGCCCTCGGGGCCAGATTTGCTTTAAAATTTCCTTGTAAATATGTGGTTTCTTTTGAGGGTAGAATTTATTTGTTCTTTGACCCTAGTCAATAAATGATTTGTGTCTAGTAGAGAGGGTGGGTTCGGAAAAGTATGGGCTACACAGTGAACGCGTTCCAGCTGTTTCTGCTGCACTTGGTCCCCTCCAGTTGTATGGAACCCATGATAGATGTTATTTCCTTTCTTCCCCCTTTATTGTGGTCTATCATGGAGATTGCATTTGGTGGGTATTCTTTAAGATTTTTCCTGTTTTGTTTTAATTTTCAGTATGTATCTGAGTGATATGTATTTTTTTTGAAATGTGGATAAATAAAAAAAAACCTAAAAAAAACCCCTTCTTAATAGCATTGCGAGCCATAGACATAGGAACCCCAAGATCTTTGGAGATGGCCTTGTACCTTTTTGACGTTTGATGTTTGGTGATAATGGCTTTTCTGACCGTCTCAGGCAGCTCTCTTGTCTTCACCATTTTGAATGAATGTGGCCATTTTAAACATTAGAGCCATCTCTTTCACTGGTTGATTCAAGTCATGTGTGTACTGACAGTTGAACTACAGGTGCATCTAATTTTACTGCAATGGGAATGTGATTCTTCTGTTCAAATTGATTTGAATTGTTCATGTCCTGGCAATGTCCCAGTTTTTATACTATTTCCTTTTTCAATTGGTCTTGTTTTATTTGATTCTTTTATGTGTCAAATATGTGTGCATATATAATCCAAAGCCATTTCACTGACAACTTTTCTTTAGGAGATATTGGACATTAAGGGGTTGAACTGCAAGGGTGCCAGTAATGTTGACCACAACTATATTGTGCTCAGGCATATTTGCCACTGACTCAGGCATTGCTCAATGAGACATGACCATATTGGGCATAATAAAGGATTTTTTCTCCATTTTAGTACCTCTACAGTACTTTTATTTTTGTTTTGCTTGTTTTCCTTGTGGGGTGTCCCTTGTTTTTTTGTGGTTTTGTTCCTCAAATGAAATAGCCTTTTTTTGTTGTGCTTTTCATTTCATTTTGAAACAAATACAGATCCCCAATATATGTTAATGAGAACCTAACATGTGGCAATGAAATTGATAATATATTAGTTGTTGGAGAACTGGGGCCATTCTCAAAAATCTGTTTTAGAAGGCCATGGTCAATACCAGAAATGGACTGGCATTCTGAACTGATGCTTTCAAACATAGTGAGTCTTATTTTTATTCATCTAACTCAACCAACAACCTTCTGTCAGAATTTTTTCTAAACCCTAAAGTTTGGTGAATTGAATGGATTGCACATTTTGAACTAGGGAAGTTTCTAAGAATATGGAATTGTAGCCATCGAGCAACTTCATCAGACAATATAGAATTTTTATTTTTCATTCAGTTTTAAAGGTTATTTTAATTCTGCTGTTATTGTGCAGATGTGAATTCTTTGCTGGTTTCACCTTTATTTGATTGAGCATAATATAGGAGTCTGCTTCCCTCACTTCACCATCCCCCTCTCTCCCCTCCCCTCTTCCCCACCCCACTAACTAGAACTTTTGCATTTGGCACCTTTTCCAATAATATGTTTCTAGATTCAACGTTCTAGCTGTTAAATCATTTCCTTAAGCTAAAAAGCCACTCTCCATCATGTGACAGAGCATTCAGAGAGATGAACTGAGCCTCTTTCCATTGCTTCTTAATTCAGTGCTAAAGCTTGCATTAGCACTAAAAGGAAAAATAAACTATTTATTTACATTCTCATATATACTGTGCTATTCTGCATCAGTGCAGTTTACATTGAACAGGGCATTATAACTTGGAGATAACTATTTTACAGGGAATATGGGCTATGGAGAGTTAAGTGGCTTGCCCAAGACCACAAGGAGCACCTGTGGGACTAGAAACCCCAGTCCTTCTGGCCCAAGGTTGCTGTCCTCTAGTGGGATTTGAACCCCTGACCTTCTGGCCTGAAGTACCTTGCCCCAACCACTAGGCCACTCCTCCACTCCAAAAATATTGTCAAAAATGTTTGTATGTCTCTTAATAGGTACAGTTGTGTTAGTTCATCAAAGGTATATTTTAATTATAGTTAAAAGAAGAGCAAAACAGTAACAGAATAATCTTGTCATGTATATGCAGGAATATACTTATTCATTTAGACAGTTTTTGTATACCACCTTATCCTTCAATCACAGTGGTCACAACACAATTGGGGGATACATTTAACATGAGGGGATATGAGACACATACACTAATACTTACAGGAAATATATCAATTTAATAAGGCCATCTGTCTTTACAGATTCTAGTTTGGGGCCATTATTTGTTTCCAGTGTTCAAATGAAGGCAAAGCAATCTGATTTTTAGCATGGGATGTACACTATGAAACTGATGAGATGCAGAAGGTAGTGGCATTGAAATGGCGGCCTTAATCTGAACATGGCCGTTCTGATGCTGCTGCCTTTTTGTGTTACTCCCTGCAGCCCATCTTACCTGAATCTAGGAAATGTGACTGGTTAATGAAGGATACAGAAGACTCAACACGAGGAATGCTGATAAGGAGATGATCCAATGCGAGGCCTGTCTGCCCCTCTCCCTACTTCCCAATCCAAGATTAAGGGGTATGTTTACTAAACCGTCTCAATGTGCGCCCAGTGTTAGTGTGCAGGATGCCATAAAAGGAGTGGGCATTTCGATCTTAATGTAGCAAAACGGGATTATCGCGCGATAACGTGCGCTGCGCACATTATCGGGTGAGACGCCGCTAAGCACGTTAACGCGTGGTAATCTTAAGTGGGCATGCAGACATGCAAACACAGAAACAGAGGTGTAGCACAATGGTAAATACAGTAACTGATGGTACAGGGGTCATGAATTTGATCCCCCAGTGTGCCTAATGAATAAGGTTGGCTGAGGCATTAGCTTTTACGTGTAATTATTGCTGTTTGAGGCATTTTAGTTGTATTTTAATTAGTGCTGCCAGCAAACACACCCTCACGTGCCGTAACCTAAGGTGCCGCATAAGGCACCCTATAAGGCACTCCATAGGGCACAATATAAAGTGCACTGTCCACCAAGGCACCCTATAATGTCCCCAATAGGGCACCATATAAGGCGCTTTAGAGGACACCTTATAAGGCGCTTTAGAGGACACCTGATAAGGCACCTTATAAGGTGTCCTCTAAAGCGCCTTATATGGTGCCCTATAGGGGACATTATAGGGTGCCTTGGTGGACAGTGCACTTTATAATGTGCCCTATGGAGTGCCTTATAGGGTGCCTTATGCGGCACCTTAGGTTACGGCACGTGAGGGTGTGTTTGCTGGCAGCACTAATGTACATTAAAAATAGACAATGCCTTGGACAGCCCTATCAAATAACCCACCATGGGTTTGAACCCATGACCTCTGGCTCCACAAGCAGTGAAGTAACCAATGGGCTACAGCTCTATAGTTGCTAACAAACCCCTGGCTGGCTGCAGAAGGACTGCACGTCACCACACAAACTGTCTGCTGTGGTTACCAGGATAGAATTAACCCACCCCTACCCATGATGCACTGCACATGCAAATCAGCAGTCTACAGATGAGCACAAGATGGGGTATGCACCCCCACAGCACCTCAGCCTGGTAGGGGGAACTGACCGTGTGCACCCCCACAGCACCTCAGCCTGGTAGGGGGTACTGACCGTGTGTGGTACTGGCACAGAGTAGCTACAGACCGTCACATTGTGCAGGTACTGTGCTTACCCTGAGGGTGAGGTGGGGCGCCCAGCACCAGGTCCACAGCACCTTTCATGGCTGAAATATGCCATGCTGCAGGTCCCCATCAGTGCTACTGTGTGTGATGGGTAGTTCCTGCAGGCACATCTAGAATACATCTGTGTCCTTCTGTATTTCTCAGTCATGTCTAGCCCTTATGGGCTATGATGCACCCAGAATAGTGCATATCCTGTGTTGGTGCCATGATGGAGGGGGGAGGGTTTGGACCCATAGGCGGATTATGTACCACGACACAACCCACCCTCTGGGGGCTCAGGGTGGGAAATAGGATCTCCCACCAACAGATCAATATTCTACCTCCCTGCAGTGGTGGCAATAGAGGGGACCATCAACCCCAGTCCTGCTGGGGAACAGACACCCTACAGCGCAGGCAATGCAGAGCTGTACACATCCATAAAGCAATAGCAGACAGACAGTAGGCCTGGAAATGCTCAGCTGCCCCCCACCATTATCTGACATTCTCCAGCAGCAAGCCTCCAGCCACTGCACCCTGCAAGGTGTTCCAGCAAGACACATACTAGCTGCAGACAGTCTGCTAGCTAGTCCACAGTGCATGTTCCCGGAGGAGATGCGTATACCCAGAACTGAGACATCAGCATACACACCAAGCAGATAAGTCAGTGATTGGGCCCCAAAAGAGAACCCATAAATATCACATGAGCGAAAAACTATAAAGCACTATGGTGGAACCTAGCCATGCCATGGTCACTGCATAGTCAGGGTGAGAGTGACCTCCCAGCAGGACATGCTGTGGCCACCCTGTCCATGCAGGTTTTGGCCAGGCACTACAATATCCAAGCCATTGACCTATGCTCTGTACAGATGCATCCAGGCCAGGCCACCCTATCCAGGCTATTCCCACAGTACCTTGCTCCTCATTATGCACATTGGCAGGCCAATACTGGCAACAGTGCTAGAAGTGTGGGCTGTGGAGGGTGTTGGCAGCCACCACATACTGGATAGACAGATACACACTCCCCACACTTATGCCAGCATTGTGCAACTATAGAGGTGTTTGGCAGCCCTGGCCACCGCACCAGTCCTGGGCACAGTGCAGGCATGGCTATGGTATGCAATACTGTTGGAGTCACTCCACAGGGTGGTAAACACTGTCAGACACAAGACCTATAGCACACTCCACAGACATCAGAAAGGTTGCTATGATGCAGCTCACTCAGAAAATTGTACTTAACTTTGGAATTGCTATCTGCCAGTAATCATAGCAACCTTTTGATAGCTGTGTACCGTATTCCCAGGTATAGGGTGGCATTGCTAAGGTTTGCAAGTGCTAGTATTGGGAGATGCATGCAGGGCCCAACATCCTGCCTCTCCAGGAGGCACTGGATAATGGAGCCTGTGGGTGCAGGTGTGTCTGCTCTTGTTGGCTGCTGCTTTACGCCAGAGGTTACCAACTCCAGTCCTGGTGTGCCAAACACTGTTCGGGTTTTCATGCTGTCCCTCATGAATATGCATGAGATACATCTGCATACCATGGGGGCAGCGCATAGAAATACAGCACAGGCATCTTTATTAGAGGCAGCATGGAACCTGAATGGTGTTTGGCCCTCCAGGACTGCATTTGGGAGACTCTGCTCTAGGTAATGCGCATGTTTATGGTGTCTGTGCTCTGTAGGGTAAAATGTAGGTGTTTTGGGCATGTTTACGTCATCTGCGATAAAGGTTCTGTCTGTAATAGCACGTTTTAGTAGTGGGTAACACTGGGTTGGCAGGAACCACAGCTGGGATTTGAATCTGTGACCTTCTGCTTCTAAACACACTGGCTGTGTGCACTGCACCACTCTGTTGCCACAGAGACAGTGCATTCCCTGGTGATGCCATGACTGTTCGTCAGACAGGGCCTGTCTGTTGCAGTGCATGGCACCCACCTACACAGGGCTAGGCCACGGTCTGCTCTGGGCAGCTGCCACTGCCCCTCCACCACCAGTATCCCTCTGCCATCATGCTGACATACCCTCCTGCTGGTGGTGCTGGTGGAACGCAGTCTCAGGCCATCCAGTGTGCAGGTAGGTGGCTGCTTATGGTGCGGGTTCTGGGGTAGGGTGCTTGCATAGCTGTCCACGCTTCCCCCCAGCACCGCATGCCAATGTTCCGTGCCCTTCGGGGTACCTGCTGGTACTATCCCCTGTGACACTGTGGGAAGCACACTCGTGCCCATGTTGGGCCCTCAGAAGTTGCTGTCTGGCTGCTCTACTGTTTCAGCATTCCTATGGGCCAGCTAGGCATCACCCTAGTCCGCACTGTGGGCCGGCTGCACCGCAGCATGTGCCTCCTGCAGCCCTCTGTGTCCTCTTTTCCAGCATCTGTCCAGTTGCCCGTTCTGACATGCCTGCCCTGCTGTTGTGGAACATGTGCACGCCATAGGAAACCTGGCCGATGGAGTCAGAAACCCTGCTCAGCGCAATTACACTGTGGGCTCATTCACCTTGTATGCGGACGAAGCATAGACCCTTCCAAAATTCATATCTTTTTTTTGGAGCTTTCTTGGGAGTGTTTTTTGATGTTTCCCATTGATATCACTATTGGCCAGCTTGGTTATTTTATTTTTACATTTTCTTCTGTACATTTTCAAGGTTTATTTGCCCTTTTGTTCCGTGCACATGTACCACACGTATCACTTTTTTGTAGGTTTCCCTGGTTTTGCTGTACATTGCTGACGGAAATGGTTTCTTTTCCCTTTAAATCTGCTCTAACGCCAGGGTTTCACAGGCGTTAGTTTTGAGCCTCGGATTTCACAGCGTTAGTGTGCCGGGAGCCTCTCCCCTCCCACTCTCCACCCATTGATCCCTTCTCTCCGCCCCTGGGGGGCCTTCCTCCGCCCTCCGGGAGCCTTTCCCCGCCTTCAGTGCTTGTTTGCGCCGCAGCGCGCGTTATCCCGCGATAAGGTACCTGTGCCTTGTAAAGCGCCATTATCACGCTGTTTGTGTGAAGCCGCGATTACTGGGAAAGGTTAAAGGCAGTGCCCTTTAACCTTATCCCAGCATTCGCAGCTTCACACAAACAGCCGCCAATGTGAGGGAAAAGGATCTTCACACTGGCGGTTGTACAGAGGGAGCCAGGGCCTCGCGCAGGCTTCCCCGGCTCCCTCTAAGACAACTGTGGGGCTGGTTAGGGGTGGGGAGGCCAAGGACTGGATGGGCTGTGATGGGGGGGGGGCTAGGACTGGAAATGGGCTATGGGGGGGGGAACGTGGACTGGAAATGGGCTGTGTGGGGGGGGGGGGGACCTGGACTGGTGATAGGCTATGGTGGGGGGAGGGGGGAACTTGGACTGGAAATGGGCTGTGATGGGGTGGGCTAGGACTGCAAATGGGCTGTGATGGTGGGGGGCCTAGGACTGGAAAGAGGCTGTGATGGTGTGGGGGGGGGCTAGGACTGGAAAGAGGCTATGATGGGGGGACTTGGACTGGAAATGGGCTGTGATTGGGGGGGGGCTAGCACTGGAAATGGGTTGATGAAGAGCTGGAATAGGACTGGAAATGGGTTGATGGGGGCTGGAATAGGACTGGAAGTGGGCTGACAAGGGGGCTAGGATTGGAAATTGGCTGATGGGGGAGCTTGGAGTGGTAATTATCTGATGGGGGGCTGGAATGGAACTGGAAAAGAGCATATGTGGGGCTAGGACTGGAAATGGGCTGATGAGGAGTTGGAATAGGACTAGAAATGGGCTGATGGGGGGAGCTTGGACTGCAAATGGGTGATGGGCTAGAATAGGACAGGAAATGGGCTGATGTGGGGGCATGGGAGAATGGGACTAGAAGGGAGCGGATGCTGGGTGGGTCTAGAACTATAAGGGAGCTGATTTTGGGGAGGACTAGATGGGGTGGGGAAGGGGAATGAGAATGGAGAGGGGAAAATATATTTTGTGTGGAAGAAAAGTCTACGATGGGCCGGGTATTGGGAGAGTAAGAGGGGATTGAGAATGGAAGGGTGAAATTTGAGTGGATGATAAAGGAATAAGGAAAGAAATGGGGGAAAGAGCAAAAGGGAAACAATCAGTATGTTAAAGCAGATATAGAGAAAGAATGGAAAACATCTAAAAGAGAAGAAAAGACAAATGGATAGCTCACAGAAGACACAAAGCTCTTAGCGCTCTTCAAACCAGAAGACCTTTGTTGTTCTTTAGAGCTATGGGAGTTTGGGCTGAGGTTTCCTTGCTGCTGTCTGAGTGGAGATGCAGGCAAGGACAGGGCCGGTTTAACCTTTAGCTGCCTTGAGTGGCAGCTTTGGGGGGAGACAGCAAAGAAAATTGTAGTCAAGGCAACACCATAGGGTCACATTAACTCCAAGAACCATCAGGACATACTTGCACCTGCAGCAGGGGCAGCCCAAGGTGGGTGCGGGGCTATGTGCGGAGCTTAATTGTGGGCCTCATTTGCATAACGGGCCTCATTTGCATACATATTTGCATAATATTAACATACACTTTTAGTAAACATGCCTCTTAATGAGTGTCTGGAGAAAGAAAGACTAACAGATTTCTACATTACTATATTGCAGTGACAACCGCCAAGCCCATTAGGAAGTACTATAAACACTGATCATTTAGAATCCATAGCAAATCCATCGTATCATAACAGCACTACCAGGACTCACAAAGCACCAAACCCTACCTATCAAAAGGCAACACTGCAGATATTAAACCAATACATCTTAGAGAATGCCAATGCATCTCCTACTGGGGAAAGAGAACAAGTGGCACTATCAAATAGAAACTACGTGAACAGAATGTCTCAGCTCAGTTACACATGCAGAACATACTGTGTAGACCATCACCAAACAAAGAACAAGGGATCACAATTTAGAAATAGGAAGATAATAATTAAACTGGGAACCCCAAAAGCCAAACATGAAATGTACAACAATGGAGAAATAAAACTATAAAGTAATTTCCTCTTGCACTAAACAAAAACTCAAAGATGTTAGCAATACACACTTCCCAGACCAGACATATTCCATTTGTCCTTTCTTCTCTTTTAGATGTTTTCCATTCTCTCTCTATATCTGCTTTAACATACTGATCGTTTCCCTTTTGCTCTTTCCCCCATTTCTTTTCTTATTCCTTTATCATCCACTCAAATTTCACCCTTCCATTCTCAATCCCCTCTTACTCTCCCAATACCCAGCCCATCGTAGACTTTTCTTCCACACAAAATATATTTTCCCCTCTCCATTCTCATTCCCCATCCCTATCCCTTCTAGTCCTCCCCCAAAATCAGCTCCCTTATAGTTCTAGACCCACCCAGCATCCGCTCCCTTCTAGTCCCATTCTCCCATGCCCCCACATCAGTCCATTTCCTGTCCTATTCTAGCCCATCACCCATTTGCAGTCCAAGCTCCCCTCATCAGCCCATTTCTAGTCCATACCTCCCCACCCATGTGGAACAGTTAGGGCCTCCTGGCTCATATACCTACCCCCTCTCCTACCTCTGTATTGAAAGCATCAGTGCAGAGTATCTCAGCATACCAAAGCAAATAGTTCCAAAGATGTTTCTAAGCACCAAAGTGCAGAGGACCATAAGCATGGCACAGCATTGAAGAAAAACAAAGAAATGTGTTGTCTTTTGTGATAGCCTGCACTGAAGAAAGTGCATCATCATCATCATCATAGAAATATACAGACAAAAATGAAAATGAAACCCAGAGAGGCCAGACCTGGTATGCAGTGCAACCCCTGAGAAAGAGAGAAAAACAATTGCAGAATATACAAGTAAAATGCAAATTTAAAAAATTGACATATTCCAATCACTAAATTTAAAATAAAATTCTTTTTTATATCTCTCACAATTTTCTTCTAATGGTGTTGGTTCTGCCATTTTTCTCTCTCATCCTGTCTTCTTCACTTTCTCTTCTACATCCATTTATTTTCCTGCCTTTCTACTCAGCTTTCATTCCTTCTTGTTATCCATTCTTCAGTCTCCCTCTTTTTTTTGTATCATATTTACATACAGCTTTTTATGTCTTTCTCTCACCCTGACCTTTCCATTCCCCTTCCTCTTGTTTTCCAGTCTTTCACTAATTCTTCTCTCTCCTCCTCTTCCATTGAGCACCTTCCCTCAATCCCACTTCCATCCAGCACCTTTCCACTTTCTGTCCATCCCCTATTCATCCAGCATCTCATCTCTCTCTCAATCTACCCATCAGTCCAGAATATCCTCTCTGTTTCCCTACTCCTCACCCTCACCCCCTGCATCCCCCTGTGTGTTCATAGCCTTCCATTTGCCACTCCTAAGCCAGCACATCCCTCTGTATCACTCTACTCCCCCTCCTGTGTCCACCTTCAAGCTACCAAATTCTCTTTCTCCTACCCCATCTTTTTCAGCATATCCTCTTTCTTTCCCCTCTAGTCTCTCCCATCCAGCATATCCCTTTTTTGGCCCAGTTCTGTTAATAAAATTGGCAGGCAGGATCCCAGTGCTTCCTATCAGTTTTACTCAGAGTTGGGAGGTTGTGGTAGGGCTGGGAAGACTGAATGGGCCTTCCTGTATCTCCCCCCCCCCCCCCCGGCCCACATTGCGGGGCTGCATAGGCAGTATTTATGCCACTGAACTTCCAGTAATTCAGAAAAAAAACAACGTGATAGAGAAAAACCCCTTTTATCTTTTTGTCGGAGCAATCCTCAAAAGAAGGAGGAATCAAATCCTTCCCCTCACTGTGATTGCTCCTTTCATTAATTTCCGAAGCAGTGTGACACATTTAAAACACTTAGCTGTATGTTTTGAGCTTTGTCCTCGAGCTTAGAGACACCACAGAGCCTGCAATGAATGACGTGGCATGTTTCGAGTCAGAAAAAACCATGACCCTGCATCAGGTTAAACCAGATCCTGTAGTAGTTAAAGCTTCAATAACCAGGAAACAGAGCCTTCCAACTTTTGTAAGAATCGGCGTGTGACGTAAATGCAGACGAAACAGTCAAAGCTCCCAAAGGCCAGGATAAATAATCAGGGGAGGGGTGATGACACTTGCTTCAACCAATCGAACATGGAGAACCCTATAAATAAGGGAACCCCCATTCCTATTTATTAAATAAAATTACAGAAGCCATGATGTAAAAACAGCAAATCAAATAATGTTGTACCATTCCAGGTGAGTATTTAAACCAGAGGGAGAAACTGTCCCCAGTCTAAAAAGCCATTTTTGTTCTAACTTCTGTAGCTTGGAAATCTGATCTCCTCCCCTAGGATCCTGCAGAATTCCATCCAAGATTCTTCAGCGGAGTTGATCAAAAGTATGTAGTCTTTGTAAACAGTGCTCTACCATAGGTGCCGAAAGGGTCTTCACATGGAGCCGGAAGGCATGCTCACCTAAGCGAATCTTAGCACATCGAGTGGTACGACCTATGTAATACAAAGAGCAAGGACATATAATCAAATATACCACATAGGTAGAGTCACAAATAGTATGCTATTTAGATTTATAAACAGCCGCAGTGTGAACATCCGTCCATGCTGGTCCAACTATAGTTGATGAACAATAATGGCAAGAGCCACACTCATAATGGCCTGGGTTCAAATGTAAAGACAGAGGTCAATCCAGTGGAGATGTAGTCTTAACCACCAAATCTCGTATGTTAGCCCCTCTAGAATAAGCGATCATAAGGCGTTTGTTCTGAAAACAAGAATGTAGACCCAAAACCGGCCAAAATTGATGTAATATTTTAGTAACTTTAGCAACACTCCCCACATATGGAAGAACACCAGTGATTGTATCGTCAAGTGGCTGTGCCCTTTAAGATGGTCTAGGGGGTAAAAGTAACCATTCTCTATGAGAAAAACGAGCTAGTTTATATGCCGCTTTAATCAAGGGATAGGGATATCCTCGATGTAATAAACGACACTGTAGATCTTCCGCATGTTGGTAGAACTCCCCTAGTGTAGAGCAATTATGCCGAATTCTCAGAAATTCACCATACGGTAAACCCCGTTTGAGTGGGGTTGGATGATAACTCGAAAAATTCAACAATGTGTTGCGTTGTACCGGCTTGCGGTATAAAGTAGTACTTAAACCCTCCGGAGACAACTGGATGGTAATGTCCAGAAATTGGATTTGAAATTGCTCTACCTGGGCTGTAAATTGGATATTTTGCTTATAAGTATTCAATGATTGTATAAAAATTTCCAATTCAGCTGCAGAACCCGTCCAAAGAAAAAAAATGTCATCTAAAAAAATGGTGCCAAAAAGCAACATATTTAAACAAAGGTGCACTGTAAACAAAGGACTCTTCAAACTGGGCCATATAAATGGTAGCAATAGAGGAAGCCACTGTAGCGCCCATCGCAATCCCAAAAGTCTGCTGGAAATATCTCTGTTGATACAAAAAATAGCTATTATTAAGCACCAAATCCAAACGTTGAAGCAAAAAGTTGCGAGGAATGCGTGGAGGAAGATCCAGTGGATATGTTGTCAAACATGTCAGTACTTCAGCTTGGTTTATATTTGTGTATAACGCCTGTACATCAAGAGTCACCAAAAATGTATACAACGTATAATCCGCGCAAGTTGATAATTGCATAAGGAAATCCCCTGTATCCCGAATATATGAAGACACCTTAGCAGCAGCAGGTTGCAAGAAGATGTCACAGTATTTGGACAATGGTTCCAATAAAGAGTTCCGGCATGACACAATCGGCCATCCAGGCGGGTTCACCAAAGATTTATGAACCTTAGGGACCAGATAAAACACTGGAGTTTTAGGATGCTTATTAACCAAAAAGGTAAACTCACGCTTAGTGATCCAATTTTTCTCAAGGGCTTCTGACATCACAACACTCACACGGGACATCAGACCAGGTGTGGGAGTCAGTATCCAAAAGTTGACAATGCCGATTGTCATTCAGATGTATATCTATTTCTTGTTGGTACTGGGCGGACGACAGCACCACCACTGCGCTCCCCTTATCAGCCCGGCGGACAACTAGATTGGCCTGTGATAGCTGTTGAATAGCTTCAAAATGTTGCCTAGTTAGATTAGAAAAAGGCTGGAAGAACGTATCTTCCATACTGCCAACCAATGTTGCTTCAATAGCTCCAGGCGGAACCCACTTAGAGGGATCAGTAATTAATGATCCATCAGAAACCGCTATATCTTGCTGCGAAAAATAATGAATGGTCTGCAGCGAAAAAAGCAATGTAAGGCTAGTCTAATTTCAAATTTGTCATATCTGGGAACTGGCAAAAACGAGAGGCCTAGTTCTAATACCTGCATTTGCGATGTTGTCAGTAATTGCCCTGATAAGTTGATGACAAATGATTCTTGGTTCGGGACCTAGTGTCCGGGCCCTCCCAAAAATCCTGCTGATACGAACGGCGAAATTTACGGCCTTGGCGAGAGTTACCCTGGTCATTCTCAGACAAATCAGATCGTGGATGATACGTCCCTCGACGTCCTGTATCAGCTGTTTCAGTGTCAGTTGAATCATCAGAGCTGACCGCAAAAGTAACATGTTTAGCAGCTGTTTGTTCAGTCAAAGACATCCATTTGTAAACACAATTGTTATCATAATCTGACTTGTCACGTTTGAACTTCTTTAAATTTAAACCGCAAACATGATCTCGAAATGCATCCAATTGTTTAACTGTGTCAGCCCATTGAGTTTGAAAGGATGAAACATCCTGAGTTTCTAAAATTTTTGATTTCAGTTCAGCCGTTTGTGACGTTAATTTATCCTGCTCCTGAGTTGAACATTCCACCAAGAGCGCAATCAAGTCAAAACTACATTTATTTAATATCGCGTTCCATCTAGTTAAAAAAACTGAATCATCAGTAAATTGACGTGGGGTTTTATACATTCTCAAACCCCTGGGAATAATCATAGACTTTAAATACTGAGTCATGGCTAAACCATGCAGTTCCGCTCTGATCAGCCGTTTATGAAGATCTTTTAACTCCAAAATTTTGGATGGTATTTGGTTGGAAACAGTCTGGTCATCAAATAATGACTAACCCTGCTGTAATTTCTTGAGTTGTTCGTCTGTGTATGCAAATACATCCGAAGCCATGTTCGGGTCTCAAAATTATCAAAAAATTATCAAAAAATACAATTAAACCCTCGTTCAGGGTAAATTACACAATAATTCAGAAAACCCCCAATGTGATAGAGAAGAACCCCTTTTATCTTTTTGTCGGAGCAATCCTCAGAAGAAGGAGGAATCAAATCCTTCCCCTCACTGTGATTGCTCCTTTTATTAATTTCAAAAGCAGTGTGACAAATTTAAAACACTTAGCTGTATGTTTTGAGCTTTGTCCTTGAGCTTAGAGACACCACAGAGCCTGCAATGAACAACGCGGCACGTTTTGGGTCAGAAGAAAACATGACCCTGCATCAGATTAAACCAGATCCTGTAATAGTTAAAGCTTCAATAATCAGGAAACAGAGCCTTCCAACTTTTGTAAGAACCGGCGTGTGACGTAAATGCTGATGAAACAGTCAAAGCTCCCAACTTCCAAGGCAAATAAGCTCCCTCTTCAGTATCCTTGTACCTGCCAGAAAAGGTGCACTCCCTTTTACAAAAAATGTTCAATTATTTGTAAAAAATGACTGCAAGAATATATCAAGAGTTGCTTAATAAGACATCAACTTTTCTTTATTTGATTCTGCGTCATTAAAGATCTTTCCATGACTACTTCATATGTTCTCTCTATGCATTCTTAGACTGTTTTGGAAGATTTTGGAGGTCAGTAGGTCAACTGTCACAAGTATATAAATTCCCCTCTGACAGGGGTGACTTATCAACCACTAAATGATGGATTGATTGATGTATATATATATCGTGAGGTTACTGCTAGGGGTCATTGGTGCAATTTTGGCTCTGACTAGGAGCGAGTGAGCTTTGTACCTGCTTCCACTGTCACCAATGACCCCCAGTAAGCCTAGAGCTGGGGATCAGGGGTTGAGCAGTCTGCTGGGGTGCTATTTGAGAGAATATATAGTGTGTGTGTGTGTGGGGGGGGGGGTTCAGGTAGCAACTATTTGCTTCTGAGGAAGCCTTATAGAGGAGGGGGATTGCTTGGGGGGGGGGATGGTCCTTGGCTGTTATGCTTCAGGGGGATGGAGATTACCTTTAGGGGTGATTGGGGGAATCAGTGCTGATTTGAGAGAGTGGTTGGAGAAATCAACACTAATTAGGGGGGAGGTGGCCTTGGACACCAGATGGGAGAGAGGTAGAGTCATGGAGGTAGCATGGAGAAGAAGTACTGCAATCAGGGCAGTGATCGGAGGATGGCCCAATATTGGCATACACAATTAAGTCTGCCACCATGCACTTATTTATACCTTGGGGCAGATGTAAATGCAGATGTCTGGAATTTTTCATTGATGGGGAATCTACATCTGCATTGTAGACCCACCCAAACCACTTCCCCTCTCAAGGTAGATGTGGTGAGCATTCTCAACTCTATTTGTGCTTTGGATGTCTGAAAACTGGTATAGAGACGTCCAAGGCAGGGAGAGATCTCCAGAACAATTTTAGGAGCTTGGTCTGTGGACGTCCTGAACTCAAGGACATCAAAGTCTGAATGGGGATGCGGCAGAGGCATTCCCAAGAACTTGGACATCCCTGCCTGATCTCAGAAACATCCTGGATGTCCGGAGTCGTATCTAAGGTTATACCTGCTCTAGGCATGAACAAGCATTTAAAAAGTGATTATTTTGTCAGGCAAATGTCTGGAAGGTATGGAGAAAGTGCTACACTAATACCCTCTTTATTTTATAGTATCTCAGCGGATACTGATGGGCAGGGGCGGTCCAAGGGAGGTGTGGGGCCATGTGCGGAGATTAATTGTGGGACCTCATTTGCATAAGGAGCTCCATTTGCATAAATATTTGCATAATATTAACATGCACTTTTAGTAAACGTGCCTCTTAATGAGTATCTGGATAAAGAAAGACTAACAGATTTCTACATTACTATATTGCAGTGACAACCGCCAGGCTGATTAGGAAGTACTATAAACACTGACCATTTAGAACCCATAGCAAATCCACCCTATCATAACAGCACTACCAGGACTCACAAAACACCAAACCCTACCTATTAAAAGGCAACACTGCAGATATTAAACCAATACATCTTAGAGAATACCAATACATCTCACTGGGGGAAAGAGAACAAGTGGGACTGTCAAATAGAAACTACATGAACATAATACCTCAGCTCGGTTACACATGCAGAGCATAGATCATCACCACACAAAGAACAAGGGATCACAATTTAGAAATAGGAAGATAATAATTAAACTGGGAACCCCAAAAGCCAAACATGAAATGTACAACACTGGAGAAATAAAACTATAAAGTAATTTCCTCTTGCACTAAACAAAAATGCAAAGCTGTTAGCAATGCACACTTCACAGACCAGACATATTCCAGTTAATAAATTAAAAATAAAAAGTATTTTTCTCCTTTCTGTTTGGGCATTTTATTTTTCAGTTGTAATTGCTCCAGTCACTTTCTTCTGGTTTCTTCTGTCTTCTGTGAGCTATCCATTTGTCCTTTCTTCTCTTTTAGATTTTTTCCATTCTCTCTCTATATCTGCTTTAACATTTATTATTTATTTATTTAGAATACATTTATATACCGCTACTTCCAGCGATCAGTAGCGGTTTGATTACATCTTTGGGGGTTGTCAAAATCATGACAGAACAGTTGGGGCATACACACATAGGTTTGAGGGTAAGGCACAGCACACAGAATTAGGGTATTAAAGATTGGACTTTACATATTTACATATTTTACAAAGAAAGATTGGACTTTACATATTTACATTTTTACATATAACATTTCTACAGAGCATGATACATGGTTTATTTGCTTCATCATGTAGCCCACTTTGATTTACATCTGGTTGTAGTGACATTGGAATAGATGAGTTTTTAGTTTCTTCCTGAAAGCACCAATGTCTTTGATTGCTCGCAGCTCGTATGGTAGTCGATTCTATATGGTTGGGGCAGAGAATGAGAATGCTCTGCGGCTAGTACTAGCTTTTACAGATCTGATGTTGGTTGGAACTTGAAGTGTGTCTGAGTTGATAGTTCTCCTGTCTCTGTTGGTTGGTTGCGTGCTGATAAGGGTGGAGAGGTATGATGGGGCTAGGTTATGTATGAGTTTGAATGTGGTTACCAATGTTTTATATTGTATCCTGGCAGCAATGGGTAGCCAATGTAGCTCGATCAATACAGGTGTAATGCGTTCAGTAATGCTTGTTCGCATGATGATCCTCGCCGCCACGTTTTGGGCCAATTGCAGGATATTTATCGCTTTCTTTTGCATACCCTGTAAGATGGCGTTACAGTAGTCTAAGTGAGGCATGATGAGTGCTTGCGTAACAGTCCGAAAATCACATGGTTCTATTATATTCCGCAGGGGTTGCAGCACTCTAAGTTTGTGGAAAATGGCCTTGTTGATTTTGCGCAGGTGCATTTCCATCTTTAGCTTGCTGTCGAGTGTGACTCCCAGATATTTGATCTCATTCTTTGTGTTGTACGTGTTGTTACACAGGGTGATTGTTGGAGGAGGTTCAAAGTTTGGTTTACTGGATATATACATCACTTCAGTTTTCTTATGGTTAATCGTCATATTGTTTTTTGTAACCATCTTATCATCTCGTCCAGGCAAGTTTCGAGCTGAGTATATTTAGGGTCGGTGATATCTAATTGTGTGTATAGCATAATATCGTCTGCGTAAATGTGGTAGTTGATGTTATGTTTTTTGAAAATGTCACAGAGGGGCTGCATGTAAATGTTGAAAAGTAGTGCCGAGAGAGCCGAACCCTGAGGTATGTCTTGAGTTTGAGAGAATGCTTCCGCTTTTTCGCCATTGAATTGGACCTGTGGCATTTTGTTCGTTATGTAAGAGGAGAACCATTTAAAGGGGGTTCCCAAAATTCCTATTGATTCCAGTTTGTTAAGGAGGATTCCATGATGGACAGTATCAAAGGCGGCAGAGATGTCAATGAAAATGAGTATAAACATTTTCTTTCTGTCTTCCAGTCCTTTGAGGAGGTTGTTAAGCAGTGCTAAAAGAAGCGTTTCGACCCCATGATTTTGTCTGAAACCGTATTGCTGTTTGCCCAGGGTTTCATGGCCGTCGAGGTGCTCTTGAAGTTGTATGAGGGCTGCTTTTTCAATGATCTTTGCTAGGAAAGATATGCTGGAGATGGGGCGGTAGGATGTTGGGTCCTCTTTGTTGAGCGAGTTGTTCTTTAGGATTGGCCTTATTATAGACTTCTTGAGTTGGGCAGGCATGATTCCTTGATGTAGCGATTGGTTCACAATGTGTGAGACTTGGTGGACGATATCTTTTTTTGCCGCCTTGATCCACGCAGTTGGGCAGGGATCCAGCGGGGAGGTGGTGGTATTGATGCTAGTTATTATTTTGATAGTTTGCTGATCATCAATATTGTGGAAATTGGTCCATGCCTGTTCTTGTTCCACATCAGTTTTCCGGTATGAGGCGTCAGCACAGAGAGTGGGCGAGGTTGCAGACAGCTTGCTTGCGTAGTGGTTTGCCAGTGTTTGAGGATGGATAGAGTTACCATGGTGTTCTGGCTGGGATGTTTTGGTTAGAGTTTTCACTAGTTCAAATAGTTCACGAGGTTTGTTGATAGTTTTGTTTAGTAGGTTGGTGTGGTGCGTCCTTTTCGCAGCGTTTACCTCCTCTTTGTATTTCGAGAGGAGGTTGAGGTACTCAGCCCTGTGTTCGATGGATTTGATACGTCTCCATTTTTTTCACACTTTCTGAGTTCTCTCTTCATTTTGGTCAGTGTTTCGGTGTACCAGGGTTCTGATTTGTGTTTGGTCGGGTTCGAGGTATTGTTCCATTTAGGGTTCGCTGTAGTCTGAATTCCAGTGTCCCAGCTGTTTGTTAGTGCATCGAGGTCCATGCTTTCCAGGTCTATGTGCGTCTTAATGGTACTTATAAGACATTCCAAGTTTAGTTTGTTGAATCTTCTTTGTTGGTGAATTACTCTTTGTGCTTTTGCGTCTTTTGGTAATGAAGGCAGTTTTATCCGTATATTAATTTGGTGATGGTCAGACCAAGGTACTGTTTTGATCTTTATCAAAGGCTTCTCTTCGTTGCACTGTTTACTCGTGGGAGTGAAGACCATGTCCAGAGTATGACCCTTGTCATGGGTGGGCTCATTTATTAGTTGTTGATACCCTAGTTGGGTCATGGCTTCCAGGAAGGTATTTGCGTGAGCGGCTGTTGTTGATGCTAGGTTTAGGTCTCCTAGGATGATTTGGAATTTCTTTGGTTGTGTTGAGGAAATGTTTTCTAGTGCTGCGGCAAGTATTTCATGATGCAGCGAGGGGGATCTGTATATCAGGCTGATGGATAATGCTGGGTTTTCCACTTTGAGCAGGTCGATGTCTAAGTTTGAGTCCAGGTACATGCGTGAGAGTTGCAGGTTGGATTTAGCTATTATGAGGACTCCTCCACCTCTTTTGTTGGAGCAGGGGCAGTTATACAGGTTGTATCCAGGTCTGCTTATCTGGTTTAATATGGCTGCGTCGGTGTCAGTGATCCATGTTTCTGTTATGCAGAGGATGTCAGGTTGCTCATCTTTGATGATGTCGTAGATTATGTGGGTCTTGTTCCTGATTGACCGAGCATTGATGAGTGTGATGTTACAGGTCTCATGCGGTGTTTTCGGAGCCTGGTTGTGTGTGGTCTGGAGCAGGATGGGCTTGTTTATATGAGTCATTGTTGTTTTAGGTTTGCGGTGCCTCTGTATTCTATTATGACTGCTATTAGAGGACCTCTGATAGGGTGTGCGTGTTGATACATTTCTGGTGATGCGGTAGGGTGTGAGTAGGGGTGGTTGAGGCGTTTGCATGGTGTAGAGGAGGTAGATTGGATTGCATAGGTGTGGTAGAGATTGGTACAGGTTTGAGTTGAAGGAGTAAGCCGGGATTAGTGTGAGCAGACACATTCCAAGGGAAACGTTTAGTAGATTCATATCTCAGTGGTGTGGTGTAACGCAATTTGATTAGGATACAATGATGGTTACAGACAGTGGTTTAGTTTCAGTGATATTTTTGGAGGCAGTTGCCTGGTATCCGTAACATTAATATTGTCAGAAATCAGTGTCAGCAGCGAGTATCATTAATGGTAGTAAGTATCAGTAACATTAGCAAGTATCAGCAACAGTAATAGTGGCAGAGTCAATATCATCTGTATCAGTAAACATTAGCAGGTATCAGTAACAGTATCAAGAGATAGTTGATCCTTAGCAGTCCCCTAATAGTCCGGTTGTTTTGGTCTGGCAATGTCAGCGTCTTCGCTTTGTTCTTTCTCGGAGCGGGTTCTATGGCTGTTATTATGAATGCAGCTTACCTCCTCGTGTGGGACTCAAGACGTCGATGGTCGTATGGCGTTCCTCGGTGTCCGGGGGTTGGATCCTGTGATGCTGTTGTTGACGATAGCAGTTCTTCCCTTCCTGCCTTCGTACCACCGCCTAAAGGCCACGCCGAAGGGCCTTCTGGCGAGGCCCTCAGGCGTGGGCCCGCCAGGTGCGGGCGCGCCCTGCAGGGACGCCGCTTAAATGTGGATCGGGGTGCCGCGGTCAGCGTCTCCTACTGCCCGGATTGGGCAGGAGTAAGTGTGCTGGGTGGGCGGGCGGCAAGCGGCTCCCTCGGAGCAGGGACGCCGCTTAAATGTGGATCGGGGTGCCACGGTCAGCATCTCCCACTGCCCGGATCGGGCAGGAGTTAGTGTGCTGGGCGGGCGGGCAGCAAGCGGCTCCCTCAGAGCAGGGACGCCGCTTAAATGTGGATCAGGGTGCCGCGGTCAGCGTCTCCCACTGCCCAGATTGGGCAGGAGTTAGTGTGCTGGGCAGGCGGGCGGCAAGCAGCTCCCTCGGAGCAGGGACGCCGCTTAAATGTGGATCGGGGTGCCGCGGTCAGCGTCTCCCACTGCCCGGATTGGGCAGGAATTAGTGTGCTGGGCGGGCGGGCGGCAAGCGGCTCCCTCGGAGCAGGGACGCCGCTTAAATGTGGATCGGGGTGCCGCGGTCAGCATCTCCCACTGCCCGGATTGGGCAGGAGTTAGTGTGCTGGGCGGGCGGGCGGCAAGCGGATCCCTCGGAGCAGGGACGCCGCTTAAATGTGGATCAGGGTGCCGCGGTCAGCGTCTCCCATGGCCCGGATTGGGCAGGCGTTAGTGTGCTGGGCGGACGGGCGGCAAGTGGCTCCCTCGGAGCAGGGACGCTGCTTAAATGTGGATCGGGGTGCCGCGGTCAGCGTCTCCCACTGCCCGGATTGGGCAGGAGTTAGTGTGCTGGGCGGGCGGCAAGCGGCTCCCTCGGAGCAGGGACGCCGCTTAAATGTGGATCGGGGTGCCGCGGTCAGCGTCTCCCACTGCCCGGATTGGGCAGGAGTTAGTGTGCTGGGCGGGCGGGCGGCAAGCGGCTCCCTCGGAGCAGGGACACCGCTTAAATGTGGATCGGAGTACCGCAGTCAGCGTCTCCCACTGCCCGGATTGGGCAGGAGTTAGTGTGCTGGGCGGGCGAGCGGCAAGCGGCTCCCTCGGAGCAGGGACGCCGCTTAAATGTGGATCGGGGTGCCGCGGTCAGCGTCTCCCACTGCCCGGATTGGGCAGGAGTTAGTGTGCTGGGCGGGCGGGTGGCAAGCGGCTCCCTCAGAGCAGGGACGCCGCTTAAATGTGGATCGGGGTGCTGCGGTCAGCGTCTCCCACTGCCTGGTTTGAGCAGGAGTTAGTGTGCTGGGCGGGCGGGCAGCAAGCGGCTCCCTCGGAGCAGGGACGCCGCTTAAATGTGGATCGGGGTGCCGCGGTCAGCGTCTCCCACTGCCCGGATTGGGCAGGAGTTAGTGTGCTGGGCGGGCGGGCGGGCGGCAAGTGGCTCCCTCGGAGCAGGGACGCCGCTTAAATGTGGATCGGGGTGCCGCAGTCAGTGTCTCCCACTGCCCGGATTGGGCAGGAGTTAGTGTGCTGGGCGGGCGGGCGGCAAGCGGCTCCCTCGGAGCAGGGACGCCGCTTAAATGTGGATCAGGGTGCCACGGTCAGCGTCTCCCACTGCCCGGATTGGGAAGGAGTTAGTGTGCTGGGCGGGCGGGCGGCAAGCGGCTCCCTCGGAGCAAGGATGCCGCTTAAATGTGGATTGGGGTGCCGCGGTCAGCGTCTCCCACTGCCCGGATTGGGGAGGAGTTAGTGTGCTGGGTGGGCGGGCGGCAAGCGGCTCCCTCGGAGCAGGGACACCGCTTAAATGTGGATCGGGGTGCCGCGTTCAGCGTCTCGCACTGCCCGGATTGGGCAGGAGTTAGTGTGCTGGGCGGGCGGGCGGGCGGCAAGTGGCTCCCTCGGAGCAGGGACGCCGGTTAAATGTGGATCGGGGTGCCGCGGTCAGCGTCTCCCACTGCCCGGATTGGGCAGGAGTTAGTGTGCTGGGCGGGCGGGCGGCAAGCGGCTCCCTCGGAGCAGAGACGCTGCTTAAATGTGGATCGGGGTGCCGCGGTCAGCGTCTCCCACTGCCCGGATTGGGCAGGAGTTAGTGTGCTGGGCGTGCGAGCGGCAAGCGGCTCCCTCGGAGCAGGGACGCTGCTTAAATGTGGATCGGGGTGCCGCGGTCAGCGTCTCCCACTGCCCGGATTGGGCAGGAGTTAGTGTGCTGGGCGGGCGAGCGGCAAGCGGCTCCCTCGGAGCAGGGATGCCGCTTAAATGTGGATCGGGGTGCCGTGGTCAGCGTCTCCCACTGCCTGGACTGGGCAGGAGTTAGTGTGCTGGGCGGGCGGGCGGCAAGCGGCCCCCTCGGAGCAGGGACGCCGCTTAAATGTGGATCGGGGTGCCGCGGTCAGCATCTCCCACTGCCCGGATTGGGCAGGAGATAGTGTGCTGGACGGGCGGGCGGCAAGCGGCTCCCTCGGAGCAGGGACGCCGCTTAAATGTGGATCGGGGTGCCGCGGTCAGTGTCTCCCACTGCCCGGATTGGGCAGGAGTTAGTGTGCTGGGTGGGTGGGCGGCAAGCGGCTCCCTCGGAGCAGGGACGCCGCTTAAATGTGGATCTGGGTGCCGCGGTCAGTGTCTCCCACTGCCCGGATTGGGCAGGAGTTAGTGTGCTGGGCGGGCAGGCGGCAAGCGGCTCCCTCGGAGCAGGGACGCCGCTTAAATGTGGATCGGGGTGCCACGGTCAGCGTCTCCCACTGCCCGGATTGGGCAGGAGTTAGTGTGCTGGGCGGGCGGGCGGCAAGCGGCTCCCTCGGAGCAGGGATGCCGCTTAAATGTGCATCGGGGTGCCGCGGTCAGCGTCTCCTACTGCCCAGATTGGGCAGGAGTTAGTGTGCTGGGCGGGCGGGCGGCAAGTGGCTCCCTCGGAGCAGGGACGCCGCTTAAATGTGGATCGGGGTGCCGCAGTCAGCGTCTCCCACTGCCCGGATTGGGCAGGAGTTAGTGTGCTGGGCGGGCGGGCGGCAAGCGGCTCCCTCAGAGCTGGGATGCCGCTTAAACGTGGATTGGGGTGCTGCGGTCAGCATCTCCTACTGCCCGGATTGGGGAGGAGTTAGTGTGCTGGGCGGGCGAGCAGCAAGCGGCTCCCTCGGAACAGGGACGCCGCTTAAATGTGGATCGGGGTGCCGCGGTCAGCGTCTCCCACTGCCCGGATTGGGCAGGAGTTAGTGTGCTGGACGGGCGGGCGGCAAGCGGCTCCCTCGGAGCAGGGACGCCGCTTAAATGTGGATCGGGGTGCCGGGGTAAGCGTCTCCCACTGCCCGGATTGGGCGGAGTTAGTGTGCTGGGCGGGCGGGCGGCAATCGGCTCCCTCGGAGCAGGGACGCCGCTTAAATGTGGATTGTGGTGCCGCGGTCAGCGTCTCCCACTGCCCGGATTGGGCAGGAGTTAGTGTGCTGGGCGGGCGGGCGGCAAGCGGCTCCCTCGGAGCAGGGACGCCGCTTAAATGTGGATTGGGGTGCCGTGGTCAGCGTCTCCCACGGCCCGGATTGGGCAGGAGTTAGTGTGCTGGGCAGGCAGGCGGGCGGCAAGCGGCTCCCTCGGAGCAGGGACACCGCTTAAATGTGGATCGGAGTACCGCAGTCAGCGTCTCCCACTGCCCGGATTGGGCAGGAGTTAGTGTGCTGGGCGGGCGAGCAGCAAGCGGCTCCCTCGGAGCAGGGACGCCGCTTAAATGTGGATCGGGGTGCCGCGGTCAGCGTCTCCCACTGCCCGGATTGGGCAGGAGTTAGTGTGCTGGGCGGGCGGGTGGCAAGCGGCTCCCTCAGAGCAGGGACGCCGCTTAAATGTGGATCGGGGTGCTGCGGTCAGCGTCTCCCACTGCCTGGTTTGAGCAGGAGTTAGTGTGCTGGGCGGGGGCGGGCAGCAAGCGGCTCCCTCGGAGCAGGGACGCCGCTTAAATGTGGATCGGGGTGCCGCGGTCAGCATCTCCCACTGCCCGGATTGGGCAGGAGTTAGTGTGCTGGGCGGGCGGGCGGGCGGGCGGCAAGTGGCTCCCTCGGAGCAGGGACGCCGCTTAAATGTGGATCGGGGTGCCGCAGTCAGTGTCTCCCACTGCCCGGATTGGGCAGGAGTTAGTGTGCTGGGCAGGCGGGCGGCAAGCGGCTCCCTCGGAGCAGGGACGCCGCTTAAATGTGGATCAGGGTGCCACGGTCAGCGTCTCCCACTGCCCGGATTGGGAAGGAGTTAGTGTGCTGGGCGGGCGGGCGGCAAGCGGCTCCCTCGGAGCAAAGATGCCGCTTAAATGTGGATTGGGGTGCCGCGGTCAGCGT
Organism: Ichthyophis bannanicus; assembly: GCA_033557465.1. Taxonomy (NCBI): domain Eukaryota; kingdom Metazoa; phylum Chordata; class Amphibia; order Gymnophiona; family Ichthyophiidae; genus Ichthyophis; species Ichthyophis bannanicus. The sequence continues at coordinate 1,312,572,299 of CM066031.1, forward strand.
CTCCCACTGCCCGGATTGGGCAGGAGTTAGTGTGCTGGGTGGGCGGGCGGCAAGCGGCTCCCTCGGAGCAGGGACACCGCTTAAATGTGGATCGGGGTGCCGCGTTCAGCGTCTCGCACTGCCCGGATTGGGCAGGAGTTAGTGTGCTGGGCGGGCGGGCGGCAAGCGGCTCCCTCGGAGCAGGGACGCCGGTTAAATGTGGATCGGGGTGCCGCGGTCAGCGTCTCCCACTGCCCGGATTGGGCAGGAGTTAGTGTGCTGGGCGGGCGGGCGGCAAGCGGCTCCCTCGGAGCAGGGACGCCGCTTAAATGTGGATCGGGGTGCCGCGGTCAGCGTCTCCCACTGCCCGGATTGGGCAGGAGTTAGTGTGCTGGGCGTGCGAGCGGCAAGCGGCTCCCTCGGAGCAGGGACGCTGCTTAAATGTGGATCGGGGTGCCGCGGTCAGCGTCTCCCACTGCCCGGATTGGGCAGGAGTTAGTGTGCTGGGCAGGCAGGCGGGCGGCAAGTGGCTCCCTCGGAGCAGGGATGCCGCTTAAATGTGGATCGCGGTGCCGTGGTCAGCGTCTCCCACTGCCTGGATTGGGCAGGAGTTAGTGTGCTGGGCGGGCGGGCGGCAAGCGGCCCCCTCGGAGCAGGGACGCCGCTTAAATGTGGATCGGTGTGCCGCGGTCAGCGTCTCCCATGGCCCGGATTGGGCAGGAGTTAGTGTGCTGGGCGGGCGGGCGGCAAGCGGCTCCCTCGGAGCAGTGACGCCGCTTAAATGTGGATCGTGGTGCCGCGGTCAGCGTCTCCCTCTGCCCGGATTGGGCAGGAGTTAGTGTGCTGGGCGGGCGGGCGGCAAGCGGCTCCCTTGGAGCAGGGACGCCGCTTAAATGTGGATTGGGGTGCCGTGGTCAGCGTCTCCCACTGCCCGGATTGGGCAGGAGTTAGTGTGCTGGGCGGGCGGGCGGCAAGCGGCTCCCTCGGAGCAGGGACGCCGCTTAAATGTGGATCGGGGTGCAGCGGTCAGCGTCTCCCACTGCCCGGATTGGGCAGGAGATAGTGTGCTGGGCGGGCGAGCGGCAAGCGGCTCCCTCGGAGCAGGGACGCTGCTTAAATGTGCATCGGGGTGCCGCGGTCAGCGTCTCCCACTGCCCGGATTGGGCAGGAGTTAGTGTGCTGGGCAGGCAGGCGGGCGGCAAGCGGCTCCCTCGGAGCAGGGATGCCGCTTAAATGTGGATCGGGGTGCCGTGGTCAGCTTCTCCCACTGCCTGGACTGGGCAGGAGTTAGTGTGCTGGGCGGGCGGGCGGCAAGCGGCCCCCTCGGAGCAGGGACGCCGCTTAAATGTGGATCGGGGTGCCGCGGTCAGCATCTCCCACTGCCCGGATTGGGCAGGAGATAGTGTGCTGGACGGGCGGGCGGCAAGCGGCTCCCTCGGAGCAGGGACGCCGCTTAAATGTGCATCGGGGTGGCCGCGGTCAGTGTCTCCCACTGCCCGGATTGTGCAGGAGTTAGTGTGCTGGGTGGGTGGGCGGCAAGCGGCTCCCTCGGAGCAGGGACGCCGCTTAAATGTGGATCTGGGTGCCGCGGTCAGTGTCTCCCACTGCCCGGATTGGGCAGGAGTTAGTGTGCTGGGCGGGCAGGCGGCAAGCGGCTCCCTCGGAGCAGGGACGCCGCTTAAATGTGGATCGGGGTTGCCACGGTCAGCGTCTCCCACTGCCCGGATTGGGCAGGAGTTAGTGTGCTGGGCGGCGGGCGGCAAGCGGCGCCCGCGGAGCAGGGACGCCGCTTAAATGTGCATCGGGGTGCCGCGGTCAGCGTCTCCTACTGCCCAGATTGGGCAGGAGTTAGTGTGCTGGGCGGGCGGGCGGCAAGTGGCTCCCTCGGAGCAGGGACGCCGCTTAAACATGGATCGGGGTGCTGCGGTCAGCATCTCCTACTGCCCGGATTGGGGAGGAGTTAGTGTGCTGGGCGGGCGAGCAGCAAGCGGCTCCCTCGGAACAGGGACGCCGCTTAAATGTGGATCGGGGTGCCGCGGTCAGCGTCTCCCACTGCCCGGATTGGGCGGAGTTAGTGTGCTGGGCGGGCGGGCGGCAATCGGCTCCCTCGGAGCAGGGACGCCGCTTAAATGTGGATTGTGGTGCCGCGGTCAGCGTCTCCCACTGCCCGGATTGGGCAGGAGTTAGTGTGCTGGGCGGGCGGGCGGCAAGCGGCTCCCTCGGAGCAGGGACGCCGCTTAAATGTGGATTGGGGTGCCGCGGTCAGCGTCTCCCACTGCCCGGATTGGGCAGGAGTTAGTGTGCTTGGTGGGCGGGTGGCAAGCGGCTCCCTCGGAGCAGGGACGCCGCTTAAATGTGGATCGGGGTGCCGCGGTCAGCGTCTCCCACTGCCCGGATTGGGCAGGAGTTAGTGTGCTGGGCGGGCGGGTGGCAAGCGGCTCCCTCAGAGCAGGGACGCCGCTTAAATGTGGATCGGGGTGCCGCGGTCAGCGTCTCCCACTGCCTGGTTTGAGCAGGAGTTAGTGTGCTGGGCGGGGGGGCAGCAAGCGGCTCCCTCGGAGCAGGGACGCCGCTTAAATGTGGATCGGGGTGCCACGGTCAGCGTCTCCCACTGCCCGGATTGGGCAGGATTTAGTGTGCTGGGCGGGCGGGCGGGTGGCAAGCGGCTCCCTCGGAGCAGGGACGCCGCTTAAACGTGGATCGGGGTGCCGCGGTCAGCGTCTCCCACTGCCCGGATTGGGCAGGAGTTAGTGTGCTGGGCGGGCGGCAAGCGACTCCCTCGGAGCAGGGACGCCGCTTAAATGTGGATCGGGGTGCCACGGTCAGCGTCTCCCACTGCCCGGATTGGGCAGGAGTTAGTGTGCTGGGCGGGCGTGCGGCAAGCGGCTCCCTCGGAGCAGGGATGCCGCTTAAATGTGCATCGGGGTGCCGCGGTCAGCGTCTCCTACTGCCCGGATTGGGCAGGAGTTAGTGTGCTGGGCGGGCGGGCGGCTTTTGGCTCCCTCGGAGCAGGAACGCCGCTTAAATGTGTATCGGGGTGCCGCGGTCAGCGTCTCCCACTGCCGGGTTTGGGCAGGAGTTAGTGTGCTGGGCGGGCGGGCGGCAAGCGGCTCCCTCAGAGCTGGGATGCCGCTTAAATGTGGATCGGGGTGCCGCGGTCAGTGTCTCCCACTGCCTGGATTGAGCAGGAGTTAGTGTGCTGGGCGGGCGGGCAGCAAGCGGCTTCCTCGGAGCAGGGACGCCGCTTAAATGTGGATCAGGGTGCCGCGGTCAGCGTCTCCCACTGCCCGGATTGGGCAGGAGTTAGTGTGCTGGGCGGGCGGGTGGCAAACGGCTCCCTCGGAGCAGGGACGCCGCTTAAATGTGGATCGGGGTGCCGCGGTCAGCGTCTCCCACTGCCCGGATTGGGCAGGAGTTAGTGTGCTGGGCGGGCGGGCGGCAAGCGGCTCCCTCGGAGCAGGGATGCCGCTTAAATGTGGATCTGGGTGCCGTGGTCAGCTTCTCCCACTGCCTGGACTGGGCAGGAGTTAGTGTGCTGGGCGGGCGGGCGGCAAGCGGCCCCCTCGGAGCAGGGACGCCGCTTAAATGTGGATCGGGGTGCCGCGGTCAGCATCTCCCACTGCCCGGATTGGGCAGGAGATAGTGTGCTGGACGGGCGGGCGGCAAGCGGCTCCCTCGGAGCAGGGACGCCGCTTAAATGTGGATCGGGGTGCCGCGGTCAGTGTCTCCCACTGCCCGGATTGGGCAGGAGTTAGTGTGCTGGGTGGGTGGGCGGCAAGCGGCTCCCTCGGAGCAGGGACGCCGCTTAAATGTGGATCTGGGTGCCGCGGTCAGTGTCTCCCACTGCCCGGATTGGGCAGGAGTTAGTGTGCTGGGCGGGCAGGCGGCAAGCGGCTCCCTCGGAGCAGGGACGCCGCTTAAATGTGGATCGGGGTGCCACGGTCAGCGTCTCCCACTGCCCGGATTGGGCAGGAGTTAGTGTGCTGGGCGGGCGGGCGGCAAGCGGCTCCCTCGGAGCAGGGATGCCGCTTAAATGTGCATCGGGGTGCCGCGGTCAGCGTCTCCTACTGCCCAGATTGGGCAGGAGTTAGTGTGCTGGGCGGGCGGGCGGCAAGTGGCTCCCTCGGAGCAGGGACGCCGCTTAAACGTGGATCGGGGTGCTGCGGTCAGCATCTCCTACTGCCCGGATTGGGGAGGAGTTAGTGTGCTGGGCGGGCGAGCAGCAAGCGGCTCCCTCGGAACAGGGACGCCGCTTAAATGTGGATCGGGGTGCCGCGGTCAGCGTCTCCCACTGCCCGGATTGGGCGGAGTTAGTGTGCTGGGCGGGCGGGCGGCAATCGGCTCCCTCGGAGCAGGGACGCCGCTTAAATGTGGATTGTGGTGCCGCGGTCAGCGTCTCCCACTGCCCGGATTGGGCAGGAGTTAGTGTGCTGGGCGGGCGGGCGGCAAGCGGCTCCCTCGGAGCAGGGACGCCGCTTAAATGTGGATTGGGGTGCCGCGGTCAGCGTCTCCCACTGCCCGGATTGGGCAGGAGTTAGTGTGCTTGGCGGGCGGGTGGCAAGCGGCTCCCTCGGAGCAGGGACGCCGCTTAAATGTGGATCGGGGTGCCGCGGTCAGCGTCTCCCACTGCCCGGATTGGGCAGGAGTTAGTGTGCTGGGCGGGCGGGCGGCAAGCGGCTCCCTCGGAGCAGGGACGCCGCTTAAATGTGGATCGGGGTGCCGCGGTCAGCGTCTCCCACTGCCTGGTTTGAGCAGGAGTTAGTGTGCTGGGCGGGGGGGCAGCAAGCGGCTCCCTCGGAGCAGGGACGCCGCTTAAATGTGGATCGGGGTGCCACGGTCAGCGTCTCCCACTGCCCGGATTGGGCAGGATTTAGTGTGCTGGGCGGGCGGGTGGCAAGCGGCTCCCTCGGAGCAGGGACGCCGCTTAAACGTGGATCGGGGTGCCGCGGTCAGCGTCTCCCACTGCCCGGATTGGGCAGGAGTTAGTGTGCTGGGCGGGCGTGCGGCAAGCGGCTCCCTCGGAGCAGGGATGCCGCTTAAATGTGCATCGGGGTGCCGCGGTCAGCGTCTCCTACTGCCCGGATTGGGCAGGAGTTAGTGTGCTGGGCGGGCGGGCGGCTTTTGGCTCCCTCGGAGCAGGAACGCCGCTTAAATGTGTATCGGGGTGCCGCGGTCAGCGTCTCCCACTGCCCGGATTGGGCAGGAGTTAGTGTGCTGGGCGGGCGGGCGGCAAGCGGCTCCCTCAGAGCTGGGATGCCGCTTAAATGTGGATCGGGGTGCCGCGGTCAGTGTCTCCCACTGCCTGGATTGAGCAGGAGTTAGTGTGCTGGGCGGGCAGGCAGCAAGCGGCTTCCTCGGAGCAGGGACGCCGCTTAAATGTGGATCAGGGTGCCGCGGTCAGCGTCTCCCACTGCCCGGATTGGGCAGGAGTTAGTGTGCTGGGCGGGCGGGTGGCAAACGGCTCCCTCGGAGCAGGGACGCCGCTTAAATGTGGATCGGGGTGCCGCGGTCAGCGTCTCCCACTGCCCGGATTGGGCAGGAGTTAGTGTGCTGGGCGGGCGGGCGGCAAGCGGCTCCCTCGGAGCAGGGATGCCGCTTAAATGTGGATCTGGGTGCTGCGGTCAGCATCTCCTACTGCCCGGATTGGGCAGGAGTTAGTGTGCTGGGCAGGCGGGTGGCAATTGGCTCCCTCGGAGCAGGGACGCCGCTTAAATGTGGATCGGGGTGCCGCGGTCAGCGTCTCCCACTGCCCGGATTGGGCAGGAGTTAGTGTGCTGGGCGGGCGGGCGGCAAGCGGCTCCCTTAGAGCAGGGATGCCGCTTAAATGTGGATCGGGGTGCCGCGGTCAGCGTCTCCCACTGCCTGGATTGAGCAGGAGTTAGTGTGCTTGGCGGGCCGGCAGCAAGCGGCTCCCTCAGAGCAGGGACGCCGCTTAAATGTGGATCGGGGTGCCGCGGTCAGCGTCTCCCACTGCCCGGATTGGGCAGGAGTTAGTGTGCTTGGTGGGCGGGCGGCAAGCGGCTCCCTCGGAGCAGGGACGCCGCTTAAATGTGGATCGGGGTGCCGCGGTCAGCGTCTCCCACTGCCCGGATTGGGCAGGAGTTAGTGTGCTGGGCGGGCGGGCGGCAACATACTGATCGTTTCCGTTTTGCTCTTTCCCCCATTTCTTTCCTTATTCCTTTAACATCCACTCAAATTTCACCCTTCCATTCTCATTCCCCACTTACTCTCCCAATACCAGGCCCATCGTAGACTTTTCTTCCCTCCCACACAAAATATCTTTTCCCCTCTCCATTCTCATTTCCCATCCCCTTCTAGTCATCCCCCAAAATAAGCTCCCTTATAGTTCTAGACCCACCCAGCATCCGCTCCCTTCTTGTCCCATTCTCCCATCCCCCACATCAGCCCATTTCCAGTCGTATCCCCCCTTATGCTCTTTTCCAGTTCCATTCCAGCCCCCATCAGCCCATTTCCAGCCCTTTCCCTGCGAATGTCCGGAAAGGTTAAAGGTCATTGCCCTTAACCTCTCCCGGCACTCGCAGCTTCACAGAAACAGCCGCCAGTGTGAAGGAAAAGGCTCTTTACGCTGGAGGCTTTGCAGAGGGAGCCAGGGCCTCGCGCGGGCTTCCACGGCTCCCTCTGAAGCCGTCAGTTGTGCGATAATGGAGTTCGTGCGGAGTCCTGTCCGAACAACATTTTCGCTCAATGTACAGGCCGGCCCTGCTGATGGGGAATGGAAGTCTCATGTTTTCATTTTGCTATGCAGCTGGACGTCCCCTTATCCTAGCTTGTATGAGATGATGTCCCCACCCCACGCTTTCCTAAGGGGGACATATATGTGGCCATCAGCATGGACGTCCATGTTGTGGACATCCATCATGCTGAAATTGGCTGGAGACACATCCCTGTCATTTTCTGCACATTCTGCCCTGGACGTCCTCGATTTAAATGGATGTTCTTTCTAAAAGACCATTTCATATGTGGGAATGCTTCTAAAATAACTTCCTATAGCTTATAATTTTGGCCTGGACAACTGAGAAAACTATGGGGGCATTTACATTTTGGCCCAATTTTAGAAACATGGACATCCCCAAATTCACGGCCGCAGGAATGCCTTCTTGAATGTCCTGACTGGCATTTTCCAGAAAGGGACGTCCATGTTCAGTGACATTGCATATACTCAGGCATGCGGTAGCGAGTTCTTAATCTCTTTAGGGTTTGTATTTACATGCAAGTTTGTTTCTCCAAGAAATACTGACAATGACGATGACAGCACATTGTTCTCTTCCCCCAGGTAACATTGCTGCAATGAAATAAGCACTTCTTTACGCCTTATCTTTGGTTAGGAGAAGATGCCTCACCAACCAGGGCCAGATGTGCTTGTGCCATTCTGGAATTGTACCGCAAAGAACATCTTCATTGCTCTACCCAGACTCCTCTAGTATGCACTGTTCTACTTGGACATCCTTGCGCTAAAGACATCCCCCACCTCCCTACTTGATTGGTTTGCAGTGAAAACCGCTTTGATTCAAGGATAAAGCGGGATATAAATCCTTTTAAAATAAATAAACCTGGTTTCTGAAATGGCTCCAGGGATGCCCTTTTGAACTGGACGTCTGCGTACCCAAAATACAAATAAGACTTCTGAAATAACCCTTATAATGTATACTAATATTTTCAGTGGCACTAGCTATTTTAGAAGGGCTAAAATACCAGTTACAATGGAAAACCATGCAAGTCACGGGTACATGCAAATTGCCATTTTAGAAATATGGTGTGCACATTTATGCCGTAGACGTGTCCACAAACAAACATTTCTGATTGAGGCATTCCAAGAATGTGTCCAAATGGGGCAAGGTATGTGACTGCAAATGGTATGTCCAGGGGGAATTTCAGAAGTGCCTAGAGAAGGATATTAATTTGGCTTTATGGTTCAAACATTTGTATTAAAGTATGGAACATCGAAGCCAGTTACAAAACCAATTGTACAAAAGAAGTACAGCACAGCCTGACAATGATACATAAATAGAGAAAAGTCTAATGCACGTAATACACCAGTCAGGCACAATCACTAGAGCAGAAAAAAGAAACATTTTTAATCTATATACCCCCCTTACCTCCCCCCCACCAGTTCTCCTCACCTAAACCTTCCCCCTCCCTCAAAGATCCCCCAACACAGAACCGAACATTCTCCGAATCTGAGAGTAATACTGAAGTAACAACCAAGTAGAAGCAAAGGGGCAACAGCAGCAGGGCCCTGTGTAGATAGTCCCTTCAGCACCTTAGCAGGCACCTGTGGCAGGATAGCAATCCGGACTCCCAGCAGAGCTCCAACATATTGGTGTACTTTTCCCCAACCACATTATCACTAGGCAACTCCAAAATGCATGACAAAGCACGGCATTAGGCCACTAGGGCATATACATTTTAGGGATAGATTTTAATTTTCCAAACTTTACAAACTACTAGTGACCGAATAATGCTGTTTTGCATGTTGAATCTAAAGTTATCTTCAGTACTGCTTAAAGTGAGTCTTACCTACATCAAATCACAGTTGAAATATGTGGAAATTAAGTAATATTTATTTGAATTTACAAATAGTCTTAACATCCGTAGTCACATAATTGTCTTTAAAATGTCATTTATGCAGTTAATTTAATGTTATTTAACAAAATCCAGCAAAGAAGCCATATCTTGTTTGCTTCTGTTTCGGCTCATGAGCTCCCTTGCAGACCATCTGACCTCTGATATAATGTTCCCTCCTCTTCTGATTTTACACATGACCAGCAGCCTCAGTTTTCATTTTTACACATCTTTCTATGGGCTGGGTGTGTGATGGCCAGTCTGGAACCACCATGGGCTTGCTCAGAAATGCCTTGATCTCTTTTGTTGTCATGGATCAGGTAAGATGAGGCTCAGAGACTCCGGAGTTCTAGACAAGTAATTGTGTGAGTGTAGTTGCCTCAGTGTTGATGGATGGTGTTTTTCTGGGTCTCACACTGCTGTCTCCAAGCTGAGTCTTCCCATCTCTTTCATTTCTGATCTTCTCCACTGCATCTTCTCTCTCCTGTTCCTCTTCACTGCACAACATAGCTTGCAGAACAGACTCTCTGTAACCATACCAAACTGACCTTCTCATTGTAAGCATGACTATCTTCCTTACCTCTTTCAACAGTTGCAGCTGGAAAAGTTGATGCCTGGGACCTTGTGTTCAATTGCTATTTATTTTTATATTGAACCAGTTCATCATGTAAACCCCAACGCAGAACTCTACAAGCATTCTTAAGTTTTTCAGATTCCTTCCCTTCAGATTATGCTTGGAAATCCATATTCTCATGAACCTTAGAGCTGTTGTAAGCCATCTGCTATGTGACACAAATCCTATTTCCAACAGTAATTTGTGTATTTTTGCATAATTTGTGTACAGGTAGATAAATAACATATTACACAAAATTTAAAGCTAGTTGTTGATTTGCCACATGAAATTGTACCATTTTTTCACTAGTGCTTTTTAAAATTATGACATCTCCAAAATTGACACATAGTATTAGGAAACACACGCCAAGGGCTTTACTACTACTACTACTACTGAGCATTTTTATAGCGCTACCAGTCGTACACAGCGCTGTACAAACATGTAAGAGAGAGTCTCTGCTCATCAGAGCTTACAATCTAATCAAGACAAACACAGAAGGCATAAACAGGGGTAAAACAGGGAGAAGGAAAAGGAGAGCAGGTAAGTCAAGATCCAAAGACAGCAGCGAAGAGGTGAGCCTTCAACCTGGATTTGAAGAGGGTTAGAGAAGGTGCCTGGCGTACAGACATAGGTAGTTTGTTCCAGGGATAAGGTGCAGCTAGGTGAAAGGAGCGAAGTCTAGAGTTGGCAGTAGGAGAGAAGGGCACATATAGAAGCAGTTGGTTAGAGTTCCCGGGAGGGTTTGTAAGGAGAGATAAGAGAAGAGAGGTACTGTGGAGCCGCAGGGTGAATGCATTTATAGGTCAGCAGGAGAAGCTTGAATTGGATGCAGAGACGGTTAGGGAGCCAGTGAAGTGACTTGAGAAGAGGAGTAATATGGGTATGACGAGACTGGCGGAAGATTAGCTGTGCAGCGGAGTGTTGAACAGATTGAAGGGGAGAGAGATGACTCAAAGGGAGACCAGCAAGGAGTAGGTTACAGTAGTCAAGACGGGAGGTGATTAGGGAGTAGATAAGCATTTTGTAGTGTGTTCAGAAAGGAAAGGGCGGATTTTGCTAATGTTATAGAAAAAGAAGCGGCAGGTCTTAGCTACGAGATGGATATGTGTGGAGAAAGAGAGGGAGGAGTCAAAGACAACCCCCAGATTGTGGGCCGAGGAAACAGGAAGGAGTACAAAGTTGTCCACAGAGACTGAAAAAGGAGGAAGAGGAGAGGAGGTTTTAGGGGGAAAGATAAGAAGTTCAGTCTTGGACATGTTCAATTTCAAGTGGCGGTTGGACATCCAGGCAGCAATGTCAGAAAGGCAGACAGAGATCTAGGTCTGGGTTGCTGGAGAGAGTTCAGGCATAGAGAGGTAGATCTGGGAGTCATCAGCATACAGATGGTACTGAAAGCCATAGGAAGAGATAAGTGTACCAAGGGACTGGGTATGGAGAGAGAAAAGGAGCGGACCCAAGACAGATCCTTGGGGTACACTGACTGGAGCGGGGTAGCAGAGGAGGAGGAGCCACCAGAACACATGCTGAAGGAGCGATGGGAGAGATAGGAGGAGAACCAGGATAGTACAGAGCCCTTAAAGCCAAGTGAGAACAGGGTATCGAGGAGAAGGTTGTGGTCAACGGTATCGAAAGCAGCAGAGAGGTCAAGGAGGATGAGGATAGAGTACAGACCTTTGGATTTTGCCAGGAACAAGTCACTGGAGACTTTGACAAGAGCCTTTTCAGTGGAGTGCAAAGGATGAAAGTCAGGCTGTAAGGGATTCAGGAGGGCATGAAAGGAGAGGAAGTCAAGGTGTGTGGGAGAACTGATAGCCCCCGTGGCAGAGGGCAGCAGTAGATGCAGTATCATCTGGGAAGAGCCATGTCTCAGTTAGAGCATTGGAGATAAAGAGATCATGAGTGAAAGCGAGTTTATTAGAGACAGAGTGAGCGTTCCATAAGGCACATGAGAAAGGGAGAGTGGAAGGGGAAAGGAGAGGGATATGGATGAGATTAGACATGTTGCGTGAGGATTTCTTCTCAGAGTGAGACCGAAATCTAGGGGGGCCAGGATTGGGATTGATATCTCTGGATTAGAGGACAGTGGAAGGGGACAGCAGAGGGATATGGATAAGATTAGACATGTTGCGTGAGGATCTCTTCTCAGAGTGAGACCGAAATCTAGGGGGGCCAGGATTGGGGTTGATATCTCCGGATGAGAGGAGGAGAAGGAGTAGCAAAGTACGGGGTAGAGAGGAGACAGTACAGCGGAAATGAGGGTGAGGTTGCCTTAGGGAGAGAGGAGATGATTGAATGAGAGGGAGAAAGTGATGAAGCTCAAGAGCTGATGATTGGTTAGGAGACAGAATGGAGGGGGAAGGGAGGGTGGTAAAGGGAGGATGAGGAGTGGAGGAGTGAAGGTGCAGGTAGGAGGGGAAACAGTTTGGGAGTATAAAGAAAAGGAAGATAATGTGATGTGGAGCCATGGAAAAGGACAGAGAGGGGCTATGCAGCATATGTTATTTTACAAGCAGTGTGGTAGCAGTGGAGTCTATACGCTATGCAGCATATGTTATCTTACAAGCAGTGAGGTAGCAAAGGAGTCTATAGGCTATGCAGCATATGTTATTTTACAAGCAGTGAGGTAGCAATGGAGTCTATAGGCTATGCAGCATATGTTATCTTACAAGCAGTGAGGTAACAAAGGAGTCTACAGGCTTTACAGGAGTGAGGAAGCAATGGAGTCTATAGGCTATGCACCATATATTATTTTACAAGCAGTGAGGTAGCAATGGAATCTATAGGCTAAGGCTATGTAGCATATGTTATCTTACAAGCATTGCGGTAACGATGGAGGTAGTAGCACATGTTTGATCCAGCGAGAGGGCTCCCGCCTAAGGGCCACACCAAAGGGCCCTCTGGAGAGGCCCTCAGGCGTGGGCCCGCCAGGTGCGGGCACACCCAATGGCGCTCCCTTTTTAATGGGTGCTGGAGGCGGGACGATATCTGTGGCCCGATGGCTCGACCCCCGATTGCTCAAAGGAGCTCGTTGGTGGCATCGGGCAGAGTGTTTCTGCACCCGATGGTTCTCCATTTTTAATGGGCGCTTGAGGCGGGACGATGGCGGTGGCCCGATGGCTCGACCCCGATCGCTCAGGGGAGCTCATTGGTGGCGTCAGGCAGAGTGTTGCTGCGCCCGATGGCGCTCCCTTTTTAATGGGCTCTGGAGGCGGGATGATGGCGGTGGCCTGATGGCACGATCCCGATCTCTCAGGGGAGCTCGTTAGTGGCATCGGGCAGAGTGTTGCTGCGCCCGATGGCCCTCCCTTTTTAATGGGTGCTGGAGGCGGGACGACGGCGGTGGCCCGATGGCTTGACCCCGATCGCTCAGGGGAGCTCGTTAGTGGCTTCGGGCAGAGTGTTGCTGTGCCCAATGGGCTCCCTTTTTAATGGGTGCTGGAGGCGGGATGATGGCAGTGGCCCGATGGCTCGACTCTGATCGCTCAGGGGAGCTCGTTGGTGGCATCGGCTCTATTGGGAGCTCGTTGGTGGCGTTGGCTCTATTGGGATCAAAATATATATGCTGCAGAACTTTGTATTGCAAATCCCAAAATTCCACATAGTGACTCGAACCCGACACTGCCTGGAAGGCCTGAGGGGGGTATGTCAGAAGTGGCCCACAACCAGTCCTGGATATTTCAAAGCAGACACGCCACATTATATTTAAGAATATCCAGCAAACCCATTCCTCTCTGCTCCCAGGGCTGCTGCAACATTCCCAAGCATATGAGTGGCCATTTCTCCCAACATAGAAAGGAGTTAAGTAACCGGTCAACTAAGCGAAGGTCCTTTCTCCGGAGTAACAGCGGGAGAACCTGCAGTACATATAACTATTTAGGGAAAAGGACCTTTTTAAGGAGAGCAATCCTACCCCCCAAGGACAAGGGCAAATCCTGCCACTTCAACACCTTCCTTTGCAAATCATTCAGAAGCACCCCCACATTTAACTCGTACAATTTGGATGGGTCAGCAGGGAGTTGGAGCAGCATGGGGATGAGCCAGAGTTGCTTTGGGAAACGGCGAAGGTGGTTTTACGAGGCAACATTATTGCATATGTGGCGCGAAAGCGAAAACTACTGGCGGCGCAAATTGTCCAAACGGAGAAACAAGTAGTAAAGGCCCGGTGGCGGTATGCGGGGGATCCCACGGGGGTCAATAAAAGAATGCTTTGGGAGGCACAGTCATCCCTTAATGAGCTGCTTCATCAGAAAGCTAAGAAGTCTTTGTTGTACTATAGGTATCAACTTCACCGCTTTGGAGACAAGCCAGGGAAACATTTAGCGCGTTGCCTTCGGGGTAGCCGAGGTGCTCGCTCCATAGTGGCGTTGCATGATGAACAGGGTCACTTGCATAAAAGTAACCAGGCTATAGCCCAAGTGTTTTGCTCTTTCTTTCAGAAGCTATATAGGGGGAGCGAGGGGTCTCTGACATTGATGGAGACATACCTCCAGGGGGTGCGGTTGCCAAAGTTAACAGTGGAACAACGGGCGGCTTTGGATGCTCCTGTAAAAGAGGAGGAAGTACACAAAGTTATACTGGGGGCCAGCTGCTATAAATCGCCGGCTACGGATGGGTTTGGGGCTGAGTTTTACAAATTGTTGGTAGAACAGGTGGCCCCCGCCTTGACAGCGATGTATCATCGGAGGGTGGAACAGGGGAGATTCTGTTGGGGATCGAATCATGCGTATATCACTTTAATACCCAAACCGGGAAAGGACCCTACACAGGCGGCTTCGTATCGACCCATTTCCTTATTGAATTTTGATTTGAAAGTAATGGCTAAGGTTATGGCCGACCGACTTGCCTCCGTCCTGGGGGACTTGTTACATGAATCACAGGTTGGCTTTGTTAAGGGACGGTATGCTGTGCGCAATCTGCGGAAAATTTTGGCATCAATGGAATGGGTGCACGAGCGGGATTGGCAGTCACTGTTGATCAGTTTTGATGCGGAAAAGGCATTCGACCAGGTTAATTGGGATTATATGAAATTTCTTTTGCCTCAATATGGGCTGGGTGACTCCTTTTGTAGGATGGTGGAGTTGCTTTATGCAAATCCCATGGCTGGTATCTTGTGTAATGGGGTGCTGTCCGACAACTTTAACCTCGAGAGAGGTACACGCCAGTGTTGTCCGCTCTCCCATTGCTATTTGTGCTAACGTTAGACCCCTTGCTGAGGAGGATAGAGGAGTCCCTAGATATACGGGGAGTTCGTATTGGGTCGCATGTCTTTAAGGTGGCCGCGTTTGCGGATGACATTCTAGTCCACCTGCTGTCTCCGCAGCAGTCATTGCCTTGTTTGCTTGAAGAATTTTCCCTGTACGGAGAATTTGCGGGTTTACGTATTAATAGGGATAAATCAGAGGCCCTGGACATTGGGGGTCGGCTTCAGGGCAATTGGGGAGGGAGTTTCCCCTTGCGGTGGGCAGGTGATTCCTTTATCTACTTGGGTATTGAGTTAACTAGGGATTTGGCTGCGCTGTACAGGAGGAATTTCGAGCAAATCCTTTCTAAGGTACGCTCACAATTGCAGGCTTGGACTCCCCTTCCGTTGTCCTTGTTGGGCAGGGCTGCAGCGTTGGGGATGGTGATCTTGCCATGGGTGCTCTACTGGCTGCAAACCTTACTGGTGTGGTTGCTATGCCGCGATCTTTTGTGTATTGAACATGAGTTTCATGGGTTTCTTTGGAGGGGGGCTAGAGCACGCATACCGATGTGCCGACTGAGAGGGGGATGGAGATCCGGTGGGATTGGCGTTCCAGATCTCTGGAAATATGCCCTGGCATGTCAGGCCAGGCACTTGGGGGACTGGCTGGGAGGCACAGATGTCTATACCTACGTGGCAGCAGTTGAATAAATTGTGGGGTAGCTCCCCGGAGATCTCGAGTTGGTTACCGTTGCGGGGTAATCCCCGGTTTCCGCTGGGTTCGGACTCGGCTCCCTTTCGTCAGTGGGAGCAGGCGGGGATACGAAGTTTGGGACACATAGTCGATTTGGAAGGGCGGTGTAAGACTCTGGAAGTGTTTATTTATTTATTTATTTAACTTTCTTATATACCGCGCTCTTTTGCATCAGTGCGGTTTACATCAAAACACAACTGTCCAGCACAGAGGATCTGCCCTGGATTTACAATATAACGTGAGTATATGTACAGATAACATGATTTACAATATAATAAGGGTATATGTACAGGTAATAACAGGGTCATTATATACAACTATATATAGGTAAATTACAGCATACATTTGGAAAGGACTCACAGTGCCTGTGTTGTGTAAGGAATATGATTTGCGCCCCGGAACTTCCTTGTTCGTGTACCTGCAACTCTCTCACTATGTGGGCTCTGTCTCGGGGAGGGAATTAATGGTCGAACACTCAACGCGGATTCTAGAATTCTTCGTTTTAGGGACGGGGTCTCCCCCCACTATAGCGATACTAAAAAGAGCACTAGATGCCTATGATGTGCCACCTGATTACTCGGTGGAGGAAGCTTCGTGGGCGCAGGAATTGGGCTGCGAGGTAGCCCCAGGTTCTGTTCGTGCTGCGTTAGGCCGGATTGTGCGACTGGCGGAAGGGGCTAGATGGCGTGAAGTGCAATTTAAATGTATTATTCGAGCCCAATTCTCCCCGCGGCGCACATTGCGAAGTCATATTACCTTGTATGGCGGGTGTCCGAAATGTGCCTGTATACTGGCTGATTTGGGTCATATGTGGTGGGGCTGCTCCTATATTCGTAGATACTGGATGCGGATTGGGAAATATATAAGTGGCTTATTGCAGCAGCAGTTTTGCTGGACAGGGCCGCTAGTGGATCTGGATCAACTAGGACCACTCCACCCGAAGGGAAGATGGCAGAGAATATTGGTGCGGAAAGCTTGTCTGGTGGGTAAGGTCCCTATACTCCGGCAATGGCGGGAACCGGTGGCCCCCTCCTTTTGGGAGTGGCGTAATGGTTTCCAACAGTTTATGCTGTTGGAACGGAGGAGTGCGAAGAGGCATCCCCAGAGATGGGCCTCCTTTCTTCTGGTTTGGATGCCTTATATCCAAAAATTGGGGCCTAAAGCCCGCAGTGAAATTTTGAACTTGGGGTAGTAGCGGGTGAGGGTATGGAAGGTTCCTAGAGGACATAATAGAGGGGCAGGGTAGTATTCAGGGGTCCCGGGAGGGGGGGTGGGATTGGGGGAGGGGGGTTGTGGGTTATTATTTTGGGTAGTGTAATGACATCTTCCTTATTTGTGTCGTTGTAAAACCCCAGGGTGGTGGATAAAACACAGCCCTGCCCGGGGTATGCTCGATATATAATGGATATATAATGGAAAAATTATTTTGTTTATATTGCTCTTTATTGTACCTTGTGAATTAAATAAACAGATCTTTGAAAAAAAAAAAAGCATACATTGCAGGAGGAGTGGATCTGACCACGAGCTAAGATGACCTTCGACAGAGAATAACCGTTTTCATCCCTTCACCACTTTCTGGTTCCCCCAGAGATATTCGGATAATAATGTCACAATGGCCACACTTAAACATGCCAAACTGGACTATGCAGCAGTGGCTACTTCAGGCACAAAATGCTCTAAACAAGACTCGCCATCTCCTGCTAAAATGGCACTCCTGAAAGACTCAGCGGATGGGCTTAAAGAGATTCTATGGGAGATTTGACATGTAAAGGAGATTGTGGTGACTAATGGGAGGCACTCAGCTCAGTATAATCCGAGCTGGTCAAAGTTAAAAGGAATTTTAACTCATTGACACTGAGTGTGGCTGCCACGGAGGAAACTTTGCAGAGTCATGAGCCATACAAGGCTTCTTCTAGTGGCTGAACATGAACTCCATTCCTCCATGCAGAAGGGCTAATATAACATAGTCTGTTTTTTCCCCATGCCTCTGTGGAGAGTAGTTCACTATGGATGGTCTGCTCGCATGAGCATAGGCAAGAGATCCTGTGTGCAGGTTTGCTGTCGTTGATATGGACTCATACCCTTGTTAATAAGTAATGTCTGTTTCAGGAAGTGTTTAGACTTAAAGGTTTGGGGTATGGGATAATAGGTTGGGTGTTATGGGGTGTGTGCATGGATTTGCTGTATGTAGAATGTATGTGGGGGAGATAGGTTTAGTTGGAGGCTTGGTGGGTGGTGGTGGTGGGGGGGGGGGGGTTTGGTCTCCTTATAGGTTCTGGGCCCATCTTGGATATATCTTGGTTAAGATTCCTCAAGAGTTGCAAAGCTGGGAAGCTTTGCTATGGCTAATTTGCTTCAGTCTTCTGGCTCATCAGTGTATACTTTACAGTTTGGTATATCATGTCATGTCAAAAAAAAATTCTTACTGTCTGGGGAAGCCTTTCATTCCTATCAACAGGGGCAGAATATGTTTTTATTTCTATACAGTGGTTACAATATTGGGATTTGCAATTTGTTGAATGATCTCTTAGTGCATATGTCCAAAAAGGGTACAATGGCTTCTTCACTTAAAATTTTATCCCTTAATGTTAAGGGAATTAATCATCCAGCTAAAAGGAACAATATTCTCTTATATTGCCAGCGGGAGGCAGCGAATGTTATTTATTTACAGAAAATGCATCCTTCTATTTGCAGAGTCCAGAAAGCTGGGAATGGGAGGCTTTCAAGAAGTGGTTTGCTCACCGGCTCTGCGAAAGAAGAGGGTGTATGTATTCTTGTTTGTAAGACTCTTAACACTCAAGGTCCTCTAGACGCGAACCAACTTGGGGGGGTCGTTGGATGAAGGCAGAAGTAAAATTAGACCAGCATTCTGTGGTGTGATTTTTTTTTTTAATTTTATATTTATAAATTTTTAACAATAAAGCAAGCAACCCTGCTTGTACAGCAAAGATACACACTTGCATAGAAGTACTTAAGAAAATATACCAAAACATATTAGCAAGAGTATCAGTAGTCCTCAATGAGGGGGAAGTAGCTTAACAAACACACTGAGGACAGGAGACCCCCAATGTTATCTCCAAAGAAAAAACATTTATCCTCAAAACAAGTGGGGGCGGAGGTCCAGGAACATCTTTATATATAAATGAGGAACCGCTCAAGAGGGTGAAGATGTAACAATATGAGTGCTGATAAAGGAAGACAAATCTTCCGGCTGAAAGAAAACATATTTCTGCAATTGGAAAACAACAATACATTACAAGGAAATCTTAGCACAAATGAAACTCCCATCTGATTCACTCCAGGACGTAACAAAAGGAAGGAAAAGATTTACGTCTTTTCTGTGTTTCTCTGGCAACATCTGGAAAAATCGATATTTTCCTACCCATAAACAAGTTAGCTCTTTTTTGTGGTGTTTTTACGTTATATGCCCCTAATGATGATGATCCTGGGTTTTTTCATTCCTTTGCTAAGGAAGTGATTGATTCGGCCCCCTCCCCAGTTGTACTAGGAGGGGACTTTAACCTTGTTTTGGACCCTCTCTGTATCGACAACCCCCACGCACGGTGGGAGGCGGGAAACTCCAGTCATTCTGCATTCTTTGTTAGAAACTGCAGGCATGGTGGATTCATGGCCTTTGCTGCATTCATTAAGAGTACACTTACTATTCCATTCCACACCGCTCGCACTTGGGAATCAACCTTTTCCTGCCTGTAACCCCGAATGCCTTCAAAACCTCTGAGGATCTTCAGTGTGAATTTGCGCTTCCTCTGACTTGTTGTTTTCAATTATTTTAACTTACACATTGCCTCCTGAAGGCAGGCTGTAGCCCTGTGCATGTACTGGATGAATGGCCCCTTCTAACTAAAATGAGAGCTCTGGCAGAAAAGGGTGGGGGGGCCTCCTTTTTCTATGCCTGCCTGAGGGAGGCGGCGAGTCGTCCGTATACTGGTAGAGAACGTGTGTGGGAGGGAGAAGCTGCTGAGTTGTTATCCAGGCAACAATGGAATTTTTTTGGGGGTTCTCTTGTCCGCATTTCTAAGTCGGCTTCCCTCACTTAGTCAGTGTTCTTTTTGGTGCACCGAGCATATATAACACTGGTCTTATTGACTAAATGGGATCCTTGGGAGGGCAACAGATGCTGGTCTTGTTTAGATCAAGTAGGTACTCTTTCTCATATGTTAATTGAATGCTCGGTGCTGCAGTCATATTTGCGCAAAGTATGGGCTAGAATATCTCGCAAATTACACCTTATGGAAACACTAACCTTTTGTATTGTGATATATATATATCCCTTTCAGGTTTTCGATTACATCAAATGGGTGAAAGAGTTTTATTTAATTATATGTTCAGTGTTGCAATACAAATGATACTCAAGAATTGGCAAGCTTCTACACCATCTGACTTCCACCAATGGTGGAACATTCTTTGTATTTACAGGCATTATGAACTGGCCTAGTCTGCTGCCAATATGCGTGCAGGGACGTAATGTCTTAAATGGCTTGCCCTTACTCAGTACATATCTGAGTCTACTTAAAAAGTATACAACTTGAGATGCAACACTAACATGGAGCTTGTAATAAAAATTGCTATTTGATCTGGTTGGAGTTAGGTGATGGGGGGGACTGTTTAGTTTTGGGATTGCTTCTGTATCAATATGTTCTTTTTTTTTCATTGTTATTGTATAATTGAAAATGGTTGAAAAAAAAATCTGTTGCCCACTTAAGTGGAAAAGGGCCTTGCCAACCTATCTGTAACAGGAGGGCCTCTGATTTGTCAAGATTAAGTTTAAGTCCTGAGAAGGCCCTGAAGGCCGCAAATTCAGCCAGCAGGAGGGGCAATTCAGCCTGGGAGTTAACAAGATAAACCAACATGTCATCTGCAAATGCTGCCACCCCAAACTCCTCCTTACCAATCCGGGGATCCTCCAAGAGGGGATGTGTCCTGAGCTGCGCCAGGAGGGACTCCAGCATAAGAACAAATAGGCGGGGAGACAAAGGGCACCGCTGCCATTTTTCCGGCCAGAGGAGGAAATCCTGCATCAGCAACCCATTATCTAGATAGAACATGCCCCCGTGGATCAGAATAAAGCAAACAAACCATGTCAGCAAAGAATTCTGTCATCCCCATAGCCTCCAGCACCAGGTACATATCATCCTAGTCGACGCAATCAAAGCCTTCTGCATGTCAAAGCTGATGAAGAGAGAGGGAAGGTGACTATGGAGACTGTGATGCAAAGAACCCAAAATGTCCTGCATATTCTTCATGATGTACTAGCCCTGGATGAAGCCCACCTGTGCCTAATGCACCAAATGAGGCATAAATAGTGCAAGACAATCTGCTATTATTTTTGCAAGCAACTTAATATCCATATTCAACAGAGAAATGAGGCAATATGACCCAGGTAGAAGCAGGTCCCTCCCTGGCTTAGGAAGTACAGTCATAACCGCTTGGTTGGGCTCATACGGGAAACATTGCCGCCGCACCAGATCAGTAAAATAGGCAGCTAGTGAGCCAGCCACTTTAAGAAACATCAGCTTAAAAAACTCATTGCGGTGTCTATCAGGACCAGGTGCCCTGCAGGACCAAAGGCCCTTGATAGCCCGCATCACCTCCATTGATAAGATTGACATGTTCAATATACCTTGCTGCTCTGCTGTGAGCCAAGCAATACTCCCTGTGCCAAATAGGCCCTCACACCTGCGATATCACCTTGCTCCGATTTGTACAAGCGCTGATAGAAATCCAGTCCCAGCTTAAAATATCACTCATAGAAATGGGTAACCTCACAAATCAGCATACTGCAGTGCAGTGCACCTGGAAAACTGGAAGAGGGCAAATATAGCACTAGTGCTACTCTACCTAGTTGACAGTGCAAGGCCAGAATTGACAAGTCACCCTCTTCTGCAGTGAGATATTGTGACCACGTCTGGTTGTACTTTGGCATAGCAGGGCATCATAATGGGTTGGCCACAAACCCTGCAGTGCTGTAAAATCTGACTCTTGCAATAGAGTTAATTGGTAAGTTTTGGCCACTCTGCCTCCACACATAACAGATATCCCTGCAAGGCCAATGTAAAACAGTACGTGCCTTGGGTCACCAACAGGCCCAGATTGTGGCATCCAGGCTAGATCCTGTATGGGGTTTAATGCATTCACCTAGTCTTTTCACTTTTTGAAGGAGTAAGCAACTGAAGATCAAGGGTTTGATTCCCACTGGTACTCCTTGTGACTTTGGGCAAGTCACTATACCCTCCATTGCCTCGGAAGAAAAGGCTGGCAATCTACCTCCAGTGATACATTGCCAAGAAAACCCAGAGGTAGCTGGGTCGCTATGAGTCAACACTGACTTGATGGCAGTAGAAAAAAAAAAAAGCAACTGATCTACATTTACCCGTTCCAGTCCTCTCACCATGTTATATACCATTATCATATCTCCCCTCAACTGTCTCTTATCCAAGTTGAAGAACCCTAACCTGCCATCCCCTTTACCATTTTTGTTGTTCTTCTCTGTATGCTTTCTAATTCTGCTATAGCCTTTTGAGCATATGGCGAACACAATTGCATGCAATATTCAAGGTGTGGTTGCAACATGGAGCGATACAGAGCCATTATAATACCCTTTGGTTTAATTCACCATTCCTTTCTTTATGATTTCTAGCATTCTTAGTCCACTCTGCACTGGCTGGGGCATGGGATGTCTGCAAAATATGTTCAAGACAAGCATTACACCTGTGTAGGAGTGTGGCAAGAGGGTGTGGTTTGGATCATGGAGTGGTGCCCTCAAGATATGAATGGACACAGAGACCTCAATAGGCAGATGAGAAAATGAGCCATTTGAATATGTCCGTTTATAGGAATGGGAGTCATGACCATCAGGCTGTGATTGCAGCCTATGCTGGTGCGATCCCACACTAATGGCTGTAAGATGCAGCTACATACATCTCTACCTCATCTGACTCTCATGGACTCATAGCAAACCATACTGCACACTGGAGAGTGGGTACATATGTTACTGACATGGATAGTGGCCAAGAACTGTAAGAGATCCCATACTGTAGGTCACAGCATGGAAAATGACAATAGACACAGACATATAGGGGAGCAATCCTTAGGCAGATGGTGGATGTGTATCACATACTGACATCTCACATGCATTCCGCACATCTAACAGATTCTCAGGACATGTAGTTGTTGCAATGTCTGACACAGTAAATGCTGTGTGGGAAAAATTGTGTCACATTCCATCACATGTGTCTCAGGCTCATGTACCCTGTAGCAGAATGGAGCAGACAAGGAACCATTTCGGAGTGTCCCATGTGGTTGGCCTGTTCATGCAGTAGCATGCAAGGAAGTGCTGAATGGGGCATGGACGATGATGTTTGTGTTGTTAAAACAGAGCAGAGGCAGAAAGAAGTTTTATGGCCAAATCCAATCTACATCAGCAAGGGAAAAAGGACTTCACTATGTATGTGTTCATGTTTATGTTTCTCTTTATTTGATATACTGCATTTATATGCAGAAATGTGGTTTACTATGAAAAGATATATTCCTTGTTTGTTTTTGGCTACTGCACGTTTGTTTATGTGTCAACCTTTCACATCTCTATTGGTTATCTGGTCCAATACGGTAGGAGTGTTCACAGAGGATTTATTGCCACCAAACAAGGGTCTGATGCAAGAGCCAACCGACACAGATGCATGCCTAGAGGAAATGGGCATATGCTACTTATTCCTGGAACCAATGTCTATGACAAGTTACCTGTATCCTTTTGGCCACAGTATTGCTAGTATGCAGAACATCATGTCCTTTCAGTAGTGCTCCAATCTGTCATCAATGTGTTGAACCTTAATGTTACTTCTAAATATACTGCAGGTGTGACAACCTAATTGCTGGAGGATGTGAAGTCATGTGCACAGAGGCTACAAATATCAGTGGACAACAGTGTGACATTGGTAAAACAGATGGAAGAGCAATGATGGACAAGACCTGTCCTCAATCCAGGCTCCAGCCATGATTGGAATTAGGACCTGCCAACATGCTCATCAAGCACAGACTGCAAGCTTGGAAGAGAAGAGACAACTGTTTCTTGGCATCCAGCTGAAGAAGCCTGAAGATACTTTTACCTGGCTTAGGGCAACATCACATTATGAGATAATGATTGTGGTACATTCTGCATGCCTTGTCCCCAGTCATGACAACTCTTCCAAATGTGATTCCCTGGCCAACCATCAGATCCTACAGAGGATGCAGCCTGCTCTGCTCACCTCTAACAATGGGCGAGGGCTGCACATTCTTCCAAAGCACACAACCTCCTCTGTATACAGATGGTACAAGTACATGCTGAACATGATCATCAGATACACCACATGCCCACCTGAAATGCTGTGCTACACCTATGTGCACATCGCCCTGGGAGTATGCTATGTGCAGGTATGGTGTATGCTGTCATAGCAAATATTGAGGGTGCAGAGACACATGTGATGGCCATGAGGATCACGCACAATCAACAACAATACAAGACTATGCCAGCTACTCATGTGTGATGTTCAGCATATGTGTTGCCCACCAAAACCCAGGCAATGTCCCATGTGCTTTTTTGGTGGAATTCAACAAACAGCTGGGGCCATGGTAAGATACGTATAGCTCCTGTTGCAGATGACAAGTGAGTGCTGTGCATGCAAGCACAAAGGTTGTATCCATGCAGTCAGAGTCACATGCCATGTTGCACACCTTTGTGCTGAAATTGTCAGCAGCTGAAGTGAAAATGCCTGCTTAGAAGGGTAAAGCCACAGCTATGTGAAGATTCCTGCAATTAAGGCAATGCTCTTATGAAGTCATGCCTCAGCAACAGTCCAGGCATTGCTGTTATGCAATCACATGTTGCTGAGGTGGGGGGGGGGGGGACCCTCTGCAGCATTGCACCACCTAGTGGCTGGCACTCTCCTCACCCATCATATTGAAGCAGCACAGGAACAGCCAGCAGATGATAAGAACATAAGATATGCCATACTGGGTCAGACCAAGGTCCATCAAGCCCAGTATCCTGTTTCCAACAGTGGCCAATCTAGGTCATACGTACCTAGCAGTTTCCCCAAAAGACACAGGTTCCGCAATGCTTGTACTGGGTCAAGCATTGATATCCTGGGTCCACTCTTAATAATGGTTTATGGACCTTTCCTCCAGGAACTTGTCCAAACCTATTTTAAACCCAGCTACACTAACAGCCTTTACTACATCCTCCGGTAACAAATTTCAGAGTTTGATTACACGTTGAGTGAAAAAATATTTTCTTTTATTAGTCTTAAATAGTTTACCCTGTAGCTTCATTGTATGTCCCCTAGTCTTTCTATATTCTGATAACATAAACAATCGATCTACGTTTACCCATTCCATTCCGTTCATTAATTTATAGACTTCTATCATATCTCCCCTCAGCCGTCTCTTTTCCAGGTTAAAGAGCCCTAACCTTTTTAGCCTTTCTTCATAGGAGTATCCTTCCATCCCTTTTACCATTTTGGTGGTTCTTCTCTGAACCTTTTCTAATAACGCTATATCCTTTTTAAGATACGGCGACCAGAATTGCACACAATATTCAAGGTGCGGTCTCACCATGGAACGGTATAGAGGCATTATAATATCTTTTGTTTTATTTTCCATTCCTTTCCTTATGATACCTAGCATTCTATTTGCTCTCTTGGCTGCCGCTGCACACTGGGCCGAGGGTTTTAACATGTTATCCACAATGATGCCTAAATCTTTTTCCTGGGTGGTGGTTCCTAATGTGGAACCTTGCATTGTGTAACCATAGTTTGGGTTGTTCTTCCCTAGGTGCATAACTTTGCACTTGTCCACATTAAATTTCATCTGCCATTTTGATGCCCAGTCTTCCAATTTATCAAGATCCTCTTGCAATTTTCCACAATCCTCTTGGGTTTTAACAACTTTAAATAGTTTTGTGTCATCTGCAAATTTGATAACCTCACTCGTTATTCCACTTTCCAGGTCATTTATGAATATGTCAAAAAGCAGCGGACCCAGCACAGATCCCTGGGGTACACCACAATTCACCTTTCTCCATTGGGAAAATTGGCCATTTAGCCCAACCCTCTGCTTTCTATCTTTTAACCAGTTCCTGATCCACAATAGTACACTGCCTCCTATCCCATGACTCTTTAGTTTTGCCAAAAGTCTCTGATGAGGGACCTTGTCAAAGGCTTTCTGAAAGTCTAGATACATTATATCAACTGACTCACCTTTGTCCACCTGTTTATTCACACTTTCAAAAAAACTTAACAGATTAGTAAGACAACATCTTCCTTCTCTAAAGCCATGTTGACTGTCTCCCATTAGGCCATGACTATCTACATGCTGAGTAATTTTATCCTTTATGATGGTTTCTACCATTTTTCCCGGTACTGACGTAAGGCTCACCGGTCTGTAGTTTCCCGGATCACCCCTGGAATCCTTTTTAAAAATTGGTGTTACATTGGCGATCCTCCAATCTTCAGGTATTAGAGATGATTTTAATGATAGTTCACAGATTACTAATAGCAGGTCTGCAATCTCATATTTCAGTTCTTTCAACACCCTTGGATGTATACCATCTGGCCCAGGTGATTTGCTACTCTTCAGTTTATCTAATAGTTGTAATACATCTTCCCGATGTATCTATATTTCCTTCAATTCTTCCGCACCTTTAAATACCACTTCAGTCATGATGACAGCAACACAGCATGCACAGAATCTCATATGACCACAAGGTTTGAGAGAATGGATAACAACATAAGAACATAAGATATGCCATACTGGGTCAGACCAAGGTCCATCAAGCCCAGTATTCTGTTTCCAACGTTGGCCAATCTAGGTCATATGTACCTAGCAGTTTCCCAAAGGGACACAGGTTCCACAATGCTTGTATTGGTTCAAGCATTGATATCCTGGGTCCCTTCTTAATAATGGTTTATGGACCTTTCCTCCAGGAACTTGTCCAAACCTTTTTTAAACCCAGCTACACTAATGATGATGTCACTATTGTGGCCTACCTATAGCACAAGAACCATTGAATGTGACTTAGGGGACATAAGACACTGGAACTTCCACAGCGTTGGACCTCTGTCTGTGCAAATATAGTGGAGGAGTAGCCTAGTGGTTGGGTCAAGGTACTTCAGGCCGGAAGTTCAAATCCCACTAGAGGACAGCAACCTTGGGCCGGAAGGACTGGGGTTTCTAGTCCCACAGGTGCTCCTTGTGGTCTTGGGCAAGCCACTTAACCCTCCATAGCCCATGTTCCCTGTAAAATAGTTCTCTGTGTGCTGTGCTTTCCTGTCTAATCAATGTGTTTATACCTCAAAAATTTCCTGTCATGATTTGACAATTTCCAATCTGTAATCAAAAACCACTGCTGATCGCTGGAAGTAGCGGTATACAAATGTATACTAAATAAATAAATACCCTTAATGCATGTGACTGTGCAATCGGGTGTAGCAGTGCTCCCACATCGACAGCTTGTGCTGAGTTGCTCCGTTTGTCACATGCATGTTCATATGGTGCATCTTATATACATGGTCAGAAGGCAAAAGTGACACCTAATGGTGTGAATAGCACTTAGACAAAGCATAGTAACATAATATATGACGGCAGACAAAGATCAGTATGGTCTATCTAGTCTGCCCATTAAGGTGGCTAGAGTGTTGTAACTGCAGCTCTGTGCAGGTCACCCCCCTCTATTAAAAAATATTTAAGTTTGCTTTGATTTTATCCTCTTGCTATAAAGGGATCCACTATGTCTGTCCCATGACATTTTGAATTCTGTCACTGTATTTGCCCCACCAATCGGGAGGACATTCCGAGCATCCACCATCCTTTCAGTGAAAAAGTATTTTCTGATGTTGTTTTTAAGTTTACAGCCTTGCAGCTTCATTGTATTCCTCCTAGTTTTACAGCTTCCCCTTCTTTGAAAAAGGTTTGCTTGTTCATTGATACCCTTTAAGTATTTAAAGGTCTGTATCATATCCTTATGTCCCTCCTCTCCTCTAAGGTATACATATTTAGGACTTCAGGCCTCTTCTCAAACGTTTTCTGATGCCGGCCCCGAATCATTTTGGTTGCCTTCCTCTGAACCATTTCAAATCTTTTTATATCCTTTGTGAGATAGGTTCTCCAAAACTGAACACAATACTCCAAGTGAGGCCTCACCAATGACTTGTACAAGGGCATTAATACCTCCTCCTTTCTGATGATTATTCCTCTCTGTATGCAGCCCAGCTTTGGCTACTGCCTTGTCACATTGTTTTGCCACCTTGAGATCCTCAGACGTTAACACTCCGAAGTCCCTCTCCTGGTCCATGCACACTAACCTCTCACGTCCTATTGCATACAATTCCTTTGGTTCTCCAGGAACAAACAGGAAGTCAGTCCTCACATATGGGTGATGTCGGAGTCGATAGAGCCCGTGTGGAACATTTCCCCACTTTCAAAGAAAGCCTTTGGGAATGCTACCACGCAAGCATGGTCTCCTTCCCACCCAAGGGTGCCATCTTGCTCAGTCTCCTTTTTTCCATGTAGCCCAACAGACATCAGTCCAATTCCCCCCCCATACCCCCAGAAAAAAATCCTTGCTATTAGCTGTTCAAAGTTCCTCTTGCCACCTCGAACCGATGCCGTTCTTGGCTCTCTTTCCATTTTTTTCTTTGAGGCTTGCCTCGACCGGCATTCATGCCCTTTTTCGCCCAAGGGTCATTGACCCCGGCTGGGTGTCTCCCCACCATGTCTCCCGGGGGTTAAAAAAGATGTGACCGCTGCAGTCAAACCATGTTTGTCACCAGCACCCATGACTGCTGCCTATGCTGCCTGGGACCGGATCATGACAGCACCTCCTGCGACCTGTGCCAGGCCATGTTGCCTATGACCAATAAAAAGAGGTCAGAATTACAAGAGAAACTGTTCCCCAGGTCCGACTCAGCACTGGCCTCTCTGACGCCGAGCTCCAAGCCCAGCACTTCCAGATAGGGCTGAGCATCCTTGGAGTCCTGCAGCAGCAGCTCCTCCAGGAAGACCTCGGATCCCGAGCGGAAAAAGAAAAAATCCCTGAAGTCTGTCAAGGCTATGCCGGAGAACCCGATAAGACTGCCCGTAGGGACTCGGGCGACTCTGAGAAACATCCCACTAAGGTCCTCAAGAAGGATGTCTCAGCCCATGGAGACCGTACGAGAATCCTTGAGGCCATAGTCCTCATCGAGGACCCACTCGCAAGAGTGCCGGCGCCAGGCCCAAGATACTTGGTGCCCGCACCAAAAGCTGTGGAGCCTTCTGGCTTGGAATGCAGAATGGCCGCCTTGGAGCAGAACATTACTGCTTTCCTGGTCATGCAGTAGGCAATGATGGCAGGTTCATCCACATCATCTGTCCTGATGACCGGGCCCCTGACTGTGGGGGAGTCCCCAGTCACCGAACCGAGCTGTGAGCACTACCAGCCTCGGGTAAGTCCTCAACCACAGTTGAGGTCCCAGTCCCATTCCTCGGGAATCCCGTCCTCTCTGGCCAGTTTCCGAGACTCTGACCCCAGGTCCTCGGGTGGGCCTGATCCTTCAGGGTAGGCTTCAAGCAAAGGAGTCGCAGGGCTTAGGACTAGTCATCCCCTCTCGACTCTGACTTGTCTTCCCTGGTGCCCTGGCGCCATTCCCCTTCTGGAAGACATGGCCTTCCACGACTTTGTCAAGGATATGGCCAGGGCCTCTTGGTGCAAAGTGAGGCGGAGGAGGACCTGCACTCTGAGGAGCTGGAAATCCTCCAGTTTCAGTCTCCACCCAAAGAGACTCTCCCATGGTGCCTGTATAGCTGTTCCTCGAGCAGCTACTACTGAGAATGTGTGAGACCATGACGTCGGTGCCGGTGGTCAGTTGATGCCTCGATGCCACATACCGCGTCAGGAAGGGGCCAGGGTTTCGCAAGCCCCAACTCCCCCACAAATCCATGGTTGTCAAGTTAACCATGCAAAAACTCAAAAGCCTGAAGACTTACTCTTCTGTCCCCCCTGGCAGGGATGCTAGAGCCCTTGATACCATGGGGCACAAGTGCTACCAGAGCTCTATGCTGGGGTGTGAAATCCAGGCCTATGAGCTATACATAGGTATGTATTTGAAGGACCTGACCAAGGAATTGTCTAGGTTCTCGGCAGGGTTGGTCAGGGAACCTCTCAATCGATCCCAGGCTCTGACCTCCAGGATCAAGGACTGCTCAAAGTTCCTCTCCCAGGCAGCCTATGATGGATTCGAGTCTACATCTCGAGTAGCAGCAGCCAGCATTGGAGCCCAATGCCAAGCCTGGCTACAGTCCCCAGATCTTGAACAGTAGATCCAAGACAAGCTGCTTGATGTCCCTGCACCAGTGAGAACTTGTTCGGCAAACTAATGGTTGACAAGGCGGCCAAAATAGAAGCCAAAGTGGTGACCCGCCAGAGGCTCTCAAGGAAGACCTCTTCCTTTTCCTGCAAAAAAATCCTCAGGGAAAAGATCTCTATTCTCTGGAAAAAAGGGGCACTTTCAGCAGGGTCATTGATACCAGGCCTTCTCGGGCCAGCAGCAGGGTTTTCACACCAAAAGGCAGGGCCAAGGAGCTCAGAAGCCTCAAGTCCCCGGGAGACTCTCTTCAGCCCACAGGGGCCACTTGGCCCTCTTTGCCCAAAGGTGGGTCAAGGTCGCCTAAGACCAGTGGGTGCTGCAAGTGGTAAAGGAGGGATACCTCTTCCACTTACAACAGGTACCACTTAGGTTCTTTCCAGGAGAGCCAGTGCGACCTCTCCTTCACCAGACCCTTCTGCTCTCAGAGCTCGCAAGTCTGCTCAGGGACAACGCTGTGGAGCCCATACACAGGCATCTATGGGGGAAGAGCTTCTACTCAAGGTACTTCTTTGTCCCCAAAAGAACAGGGGGCCTGAGGCCCATACTCAATCTGCAAAACTTGAACAAGTTTCTGGTGAGGGAGAAGTTCAAGATTCTCTCCCTTGGAACACTGCTGCCCTACCTCCACCAGGGAGATTGGCTTTGCTCCTTGGAGCTAAAGGATGCATGCACTCACATCCTGATCCACCCCTCCCACAGTCAGTACCTATGACCTAACTATTGAGCCTGGCATTGAGCATGGCATATACTGTCATGTTGTACTTCAATGGGTGCTCTACAGAGTACAGTGTCATGTGGATGGTATGAGGTTTCCTGTTGCTCAGACCAACATCTACAGCAAGGTTAAATATTCCAACTATTCCCATATGCAGCAGTGCAGCAGACCCTATAGTGGGCAGGAATGCCATGTTCTGTGACCCCGAGTGGACTGACATTGACCCATGTAGCTGGGTTGGCAGTCACCTCAGCATGTGCCCCTTGGACACCATCCATACTTGGAGGGACCTACAGATTTTGTGTTGACCATTGTATTGGCCAAATCACATGCTATTCCCTGTTAGAGCCCCAATGAAGAAAGGTAGGCCTTGGCATGCGATGTTGCAAAAATCCAGTAGTGGGAAAATAAGGGCTTGTAGGACTGTACAAAAATCTTGCATGTTTAAGAGAGGTTTTAGGTGCTGCACTGTCCTAATTTTGTAATAAATACTTTTGATAACATTTTTAATATGTGTAGAGAATGTTAGGTGTTTATTTTATTTATTTAGCTGTATTTATATCCCGCTTTTCACCGGGTTGATCTAGTATTACACCCAAATAGCGTATTTCTTGTTTTATCTTAAGTTCCATTTAAAGTTATTGTGTTTGGTGGAATGAAACTTGTGTCTCTGATGATAAATAAGGCCTCTGTTTTATTGAGATTTATGGTCATATTGCAAGAGGCCAGGAGTTAATATTAGTGAAGCAGTTAGCAATGTTTGTAAAATCAGGGCTTTCTAAGTTGATTGGCGTATAAATCATAACATCATCTGCATTAATATGATAGTGAATATTGAATGATTGAATAATTGAACAAATTGGTTGAAAGAAAATGTTAAATATCAATGCTGAGAAAGCGGACCCTTGAGGGAACCCCATTAGTTTGGATGTATGGTCTTGATTTTGATGCACCTACTTGGATTTGTTGATTTGATAAATACAAGTGGAACCATTCTAGTGGAGTTTCGACTAGTCCAATTTCTTGTAATCTTTTGATAATTAGTGGATGTGGTATTGAATCAAATGCTGCTTTATGTCAAGAAAAATAAGAATAAAGCCAGCTTTTGGTTTATCAGTTCCTGTTATTAATTTATCTGTAAGTGCAGCTGTAAGAGTTTCAATATCGTAGTATGGTCTAAAGCCATATTGTTGGAGGTCAAGAGGCAAATTTGTATCTATATGATCCTGTAATTGTTGGAGCATGATGTTTTAATGTATTTTGGTTGAGAAAGGGAGACTTGCTATTGGTCTGTAAGAGATTGGTTGATTAATATCATTTGTATTTCCCTTTCTTACTGGCCGAATGGAAGCCATTTTGGGTTTAGGTGGTAAGTAACCTTGCTGTAAAGAGAGATGGACTATTTTGCTTATTGATGGAGCAAGCTCATGTCTTGTAATCTTGATCGAGCTGGCAGGACAAGGGTCAAGAGGGGAGGTAGTAGTGTTGATGCTTATCATGATGTTTCCTATATGTTCCAGTGCAGGTAGTGAAAATATTTTCCAGATGTGTAGTGGGTCTAGAGGATCCTGGGGTTGTTAAATTTATGCTGTTTTTGTTAGATGTTAGTTTTAAAGTAATTTGCCATATCTTGACTTAATAGATGTATTTCTTTTAATTGGTAAGAGTTATCTTTAATGAGAGATTTGATTATGCTAAAAGGTTCACAGGGATGGTTGTAAGATTTCTGTATTAACAGTATAATATTCCCTCTTTGATTGTAAAGTGGCTGCATGATATTCTTTGAGTTTGTTTTTATACAGTGTGAAATTATCTGAAGTTTTTGAATTCCTCCATTTCTCTCTTTGGATCTAAGTGCACACTTATTCTTTAAATGAATTATATACCAAATGGCTATTCTCTGCCATTTTTTAGGTGGGAGTTTTGTGAAATTAAGGCTGCATTGGATAAAATTTTGCTCCAAAGTTGCACAAGCTAATCAATGTTATTAGGAGTCGACTGCAGAGTGGGTAGTACTTTTGCTAGATGTTCTGTTTTTTTCTTTGTGAAGGAATCTGCGAGTAGAGTGTGATTCATCCAGGAGGTGGTTCTTTTTAATTATACATTGCGGTGAGAAAAATGAGATAAGTTTATGATCCGACCATGGAATATCAACAATAGTTGGCGTTGAGGTATTGTGGTCCTTTAGAATGCTCTGGGGAAGGAAAATCATGTCAAGGGTATTTCCTCTATCATGTGTGGGTTGATTAGCAATTTGAGAATAGTCAAGTACTTCAATGGCATCCAGAAAAGGTTTTGCTTTTTTTGTTATTGTGGAGGCAAGGTTAAGGTCACCAAGAAGTGCAAAGTAGTTGTTTTGAGAAGTGTGCTTGAGTATTTCTTCTACTAATATGTCTAGTTGTTCAGAACTTGCACAGGGTGATCGATAGACAAGAATAATGGTTATTTTTCCATTTGTTATTGCTGTTGTATCAAGTCCTTTATCTGATGTTTTTACTGTTGTGTAAAAGTTGAGATCTTTTTCAGCTATAACAAATACTCCTCCTCCTCGATGCTGAATAGACGGAGAGTGAAAGAGACTAAAGTTTTTGGAGTTCGAAGGTTCAGTAAAACATTATCTGTCTCCATGAACCATGATTCTGTAATACATAATGGTCCTGATTCTGTCTCACTAATAGCAGGGATGGACGTCCCAACAGGACATCCATCCCTGCTATTCATGCCCTCCTCGCCGGTGTCTAATCTCTCTGCCGGTTATATGGGGAGGTTAGATGGGGGTGGGGAAGGGGCGGATCGTGGGTGGAGTTAGGGCAGTCAGTGGGCAGTCTCCGGCCCTGGACATACAGGGCCGATTCTAATGTTGGCCCTATATGTCCAGGGCTGGCGACTTGTGCGGGGATGTTATTCCACCTCTGAAGTGGAATAACTTCCCTAGATGTTTGTTTTCTGTGGGCCCGGGGCACGGATGGGGCAGGGGGGGCCCGAGGACATTCCCCACAGCCCGACCCTGGCCTTAAGAGACCGGATCGGGGGTCAGGCTGTGGGGAAAGCCTTTGTGCAGCCGGCGGCCGGGATCGTGGCTTTACAATGGAGGCTCTGTGCCATGACAACCAAACACCATGGCGCCGCGGCTCCATTGTAAAGCCATGACTGAGTTAGTCAGGCTTCGCTGTATGTGCAGGCCAGGCTGAATCGCAGCCCCGGCCTACATGTACAGGGCTGTTCATGATTCTGGTCCTGCAGGGCTAGACATGCCCCGTGGGATCAGAATCGCGACCCCCCTCAATATGTCTGGTTCAAACCGGACGTACAGAGGGGCTGTACGTCTGGGATGGAATGAGCCTGAATATGTCTATATCCTTCTCTAGCAAAAGATCATACAGCAACTGGGTTTTGTATTGTGCAGATCTAACATTTACTAAGGTGCATTTTAAGTGAAAGTGGTGCATGTGTGCTTGGATTTAGGTAAGGTGAGGTGGTTAAAATAGGTTTAATGTGTATGAGATTATGTCTATGTTTATATTTGTAATTGTTTAAATTATAAGGCATTAGCGTAAGTGGATAATAATTAAATAAGGGTACTAAGGGAGCAAAGTTAAATATGGGTGTGAGATAATGGATAATAACCTAGCTGTCGAAATCATGTTGTTGTAATGTAATGCCAGTAGAGTACTGTGGTTTGATCGCTGAATATATTTTTCGGTTGCATATTTTTGTAAGTTGTTCTATATAACTTTGATGTTCTAAGTGTATTGGTTGTTATATTCTTCTCCATGTGGTGAGTTTGTCGGTCCCCGCCAAAGGGCCCTCTGGCGAGACCCATCAGGAATTGGCACACCTAGAGCAGGAGACATTTAAAGCTGTCTCACTGCGTTAAAAGCCTGTCAGCTGTAGGTGGAGGGAGGAGTTCAAATTGCGGCAGTTAATTCTATTTATGTGCTAACAGCTGAGCAGATGGGAGGAGCTTCAACAGAGGATTGCTGGATTGATCTTCCTCTTTCTATGCCTCTGGAACCCAACTGCTTTCAAATGCTGCAATGGGCTGTGAGGTCAGCTGAGCAGGTGGGAGGAGCTTCAGAGGATTGCTGGACTGATCTTCCTCTTTCTGTGCCTTTGGAACCCTACTGCTTTCAAATGCTGCAATGGACTGTGATGTCAGCTAACGGCTGAGCAGGTGGGAGGAACATCAACAGAGGATTGCTGGACTGTTCTTCCTCTTTCTGTGCCTCTGGAGCCCAACTGCTTTCAAATGCTGCAATGGGCTGTGAGGTGGACAGATCTTGCTAGCCATTATCGCCCTCTCATCACTGCGGGGTGGCCTCATCAAATATCTCCAAAATGATAACTTCAGAAGCACTGCAGTATAAATCACACTGGTTAACCTAAACAATGTAAAGGCTATGCACATCAGGGGTTAGTCTGTGCTTCAGTACAGAGCTGTCTGTGCTGCAGCTCTCCTAATGCAGCTAACTGAGACTTTGTGGTATCCAGGACTGCTATATAATTTCATCCAGGCAACTAGTTCAATAGGCACATCCCTCATTAGATCTCATGATTTGGGGTGCAACTAGCAAGCAGCCAGTATAATGGTGTTGCTCCATCACATAGACCAGGGGTGGGCAAACTTTTTGACTCGAGGGCCGCAATGGGTTCATATATTGGACCCGGGGGCCGGCCAAGAGTAGATGGACGGTGTGTATGTGTGAATTAATATAAATTAAATTTAAATTTGTAACATTAAATGTTTAGATTCATTTAAGGTAGAAAAGCATAAAAAGAGTTATTTTACAAAACTTTTATGCAATGTATTTCTTTCATAAAATAGTACCTTCAATTTTAGTGGGAACAGTGTTGTTGGTCTCCCTTTTTTGTTAAGGCATCAAAGTCAGGAGATAGCTTTGTTGTTGCAATTCGCAGAATAGATCTGAGGTGTTGGTCAGTTAACTGGGATCTGCGACGGGATTTATTGATGTTCATGACGCTGAATGTCTGCTCACACACGTAGGTCGAGCCAAACAAGGCCAGAATCTTCTGTGCCATCCCCCGGAGGTTTGGAAAACAGTCATCTTTAAGTGAGGCATAGAACTCTTTTAGTGGAAGAGAGTGGAAGTTCTCCTTTAAGATTGCATCAGATTGAAGATCGATTAGTTCCAATTGCACTTCTTGTGGTGCTGTTTCTGGGTCTTGTGACAAGGGACAGGCCACCAGCTGAAGTGACTTTTCAATTTTTTCCAAATCTGAAAACCGACGGCAGAATTCTTCATGCAGGTCATTCAGTGATTTGCTATATTTATTCACATTTTGGATGGCCTTTTCCTGTGTGGCTAGTGTGGGAAAATGAGAGAAGTTTTTCTTTGAAATTTGCCTAGAAAAAAAAGTCAACTTGGCTTTGAAGGCATTTATATTGCTATACATGTCGTGAATATACAGGTCTTTTCCCTGTAGCTTGACGTTAAGCTCATTCATGTGAGAAAAAATGTCAACAGCAAACGCAAAGTCACACAGCCAATTCTTGTTGCTCAGCTCTGGAAAATCATCAGACTTCCCCTTTAACTCCAAAAATGTATCAATCGCTTCTTTAAGATCCCACACTCGTTTAAACACTTTGCCCAAACTCAACCAGCGGACACGAGAGTGGTAAAGCAAGTCTTGGTGGTCTGCGTCGGTTTCCTCCAGAAATGCAATGAACTGACGGTGCTGAAGTCCCTTTGCTCGTATGCAGTTAACAAGCTTTATAACTGGATTCACAACATGACTAAGCTGTAATACAGATTTACACAAAGATTCTTGGTGTATGATGCAGTGGAGAAAAATAACTTCTTGCTCAGGGTTTTCCTCTTTCACTTTACCCTGAATTCTTTTCAGCAATCCCACATTTTTTCCAGTTAAATTTGGAGATCCATCCGTAGTGACATTAGCAAGTTTACTCCAAGGTAGCTTCATACTCTCGATGACAGCAGACACCCGGTCATACAAATCTTCTCCCCGTGTTTTTCCTTTAAGTGGCTCCATGGCCAAAAACTCCTCTGTTATTTCAAAACTGTCGCTAATCCCTCGGATAAAAATTAAGAGCTGAGCTGTGTCTTTTATGTCTGTACTTTCGTCCAGTGCTAGCGAATATAATTTAAAGGACTCTGCAATATTATTTAACTTGTTAGTTATGTCTTCATCAATCAGTTCCACACGACGAGTCACTGTCCTGCGTGATAAACTGAGTTTTTCAAACTTGTCTTTGCTCTCTGGACACAAAAGACCTGCGGTCTCTATCATGCATTCTTTCAAAAACTCTCCTTCAGAGAGGGGTTTACTAGCTTTTGCTAATTTGAATGAGAGCATAAAACTTGCTTTGGTACTTGACTCTTGAATCGCAGTTTGTTTGTGAAATAAATTTTGCTGAGCCTGTAATTTAGTCATCAACCTCCGAGCTGTAGACCCCCTTTCTTGGGGCGACTGCTTGCTAGCATAGTTAGCATGCTTCGTGGCAAAATGACGGCTGATATTATATTCTTTGAAAACCGCAACAGTTTCCTGGCATATGAGACATACAGCCATTGATCGGACTTTCGTAAAAAAATATTTTGCTATCCATTCCTTATTAAACACTCTGCATTCACTGTCCACTTTTCTTTTCTTTGCCCCACTCATTTTGGGATTCTGCAATAAAGATCTATAAATAAAAATAGGAGTTAAAACAGAAATTACTAAACACAACAGAAGAAGAATAAAAATTAAAATAAGCAAGTGCAAATAATAGCGTGCAATTGAAGAAGCAGATACCATCACGGACACTAGTCAGAAGGCCTCAGGAGATTACCATATTTTTCACCCTATAAGACGCATCTGCCCATAGGCTGCTTGTTATGTTGGCTAGCGCTTTCTTCTCTTCTAGCTGCATCACAAAATGACTGCCGGGCACCGCATGGATCGCTCCTCACTAGCAGGCGCGCGGAAAGGCAGTTGACATCATCCCCTTCCACCCTGCCAACTCCTCCTTTAGGTACTTGGCCATTTTACTGAAGTCAGTGTAAGCAGATATGAAATGTGTGAACTGGTGGTTTGGAGAAGCCATTGACGAGGAACTGGAGAGGGAGGAGGGTGTGCAGAGGACATCCAAAGCAGAGAATATAATGGCAGAGAGGACAGTTCATGGGGCCTCCAATTAAAGCAAATATTCCCAGCTAGTCAGTCAGCTGGGGCCTCCCTGGGCCTCCCCCAACGCCCCTGATCCATATCTGTAGTTCCCTTGTGGTCGGTGATCAATGGGGGCTGGAGTGATCCTCCTCACTCCTACCCTCATCGTCAGGCCTGCTCAAAATGGCTGTGATCACGCAGTGCTGCCCCCTAGCATCCTGAAACTAGGAGGCAGCACAAACCACGGCCAAGTGAGTACCACTGAGGAGGGCCCTCATCAAAGGTACTCACAAATATGGGTACAATCTCATGAATGCTAGGGGATGGCACCACGTGGCCATTTCAAGCAGGCCCAACGACAGCAGTGGGAGCGAGGAGAACTGCTCCTGCCCCCATTGACCACTGGACCACCAGGGAACTACAGGTATGGATGGGGGGCTGGGGCATCAGGTGGGTGAGGGAGCCCCCCAGCCAACTGGCTAGCTGAGAGTATTTGCTTTTAATGGGTGGGGGGAGGGAGGGAGGATCGAGATCCCCAACTGGCTAACCGGGTTTTTTCTTTAAAAAGGATCGCGAGGGTGCAGCCTTTTGGGCACACAATTGGCTAGTTGGGATGGTTGACCCTTTTTTGTTAAGGCATCAAAGTCAGGAGATAGCTTTGTTGTTGCAATTCTCAATTTCAAACACATTTACCTCTACGTCGCCCCAGCATATGGTGTACTTACTACGATGCTATTGCTTCACCTCGAGCAGGCCAGGTAAGGTAGCTCAGTTTGCCCATTCCTGTTCTAGAGCCTTAACCTCAGCGCGATCTCCGGCCGGCCCTGGTCTCGCGAGGCCAGTTCGGAAGTTCGTCCAGCGCGCGGCTCGAACTCCTAGAGCCTGGCGGCGGCCTAGCCGCGAGCGGAAAACAGCGGCAGGGAAACGGGCTGGATTAAAAGGGCCGTAGTTTGCCCATTCCTGACATAGACTCACACAAGGTTTGCCAACTGATTGCAGATTTACCTGACAGATCCAGGGTAAACCATATTGCATGCATGTACATGCAGTGCATAGGTCCCATCACATCACACCAGAGAAGCAGGGCCACATGTCCCTGCATGCAGTTAGGTTAAATCTGGACTGGAGTCATCCTGTGGGTCCACTCTGGCTACCCAAATGGACACAAAGGGAATATAATAGATGCTGCTTGCACCTGTCCACATGATGCAGGAGCCCCACAAGCAAACTGCAGTGCACCACAGTGATGCCCTGGGTTGAGGGGATGCTGGCCATTATTTCTAGGCTCTGAACACCACCCACTGTTGCCCTCCTTTTCTCCTCCTCCCTCATCGGTGTGCCTGCCAGTCCTGCTGATGACAAATACACACTCATTAGCTCCCCACACAAGTGCAAGTGCACTACGTTAACCTATCACATGCAGCCTTCTACTTAGTTGCACTCACCAGATGGCTTATTTGGTATGCTGTAGTAGAAATGAGCAACATATGTCTTCAGTAGGGGACATTCAGAAGCATGGTACCTCTGACACAGCAAGGTGTGATGATGAACTAGCAAGGCTAGTGTACCTGTGGTGGCATGAGCATTTATTGCACACAGAACATACAGAGTTGACCAGTTTCTCAGTTTCAGGTGTGCATCGTTCACTTTTTCCACAATCTGCAGTTTTGGTCAACATTATTGGCACCTTTGCAGTTCAACCCCTTAATGTCCAATATCTCCTACAAAAAAAGTGGTCAGTGAAATGGTTTTGGACTATATATGCACACATATTTGACACATAAAAGAATCAAATCAAAAAACAAGACCAATTAAAAAAGGAAATAGTAGGTGATGGTATAAAAGCTGGGACATTGCCAGGACATGATTATTGGTACTATCATAAACAATTCAAATTAGTTTTAACAGAAGAACCACATTCCCACTGCAGTAAAATTAGACACACCTGTGATCAATCACAGGTCTGCGACTAAAAAGCTGTTTGATTATTTTCATCTAATTTCCATGAATTTTGGTGTGCTGAAAACAAATAAAATATTGAAAAAACTCCTAGACGTCATGATTTGCCACAACATGCAAAATTGTCTTCAAATTTATCAAATTTTTTCAAATTGCTATTAATTAATTCAAATTACTATTAATTAATTCACATAAGTGCATTTAAGATATAAAATGCCAAAACAACCTTAAAGGGGTTGTCCAAGTTATGTAAAAAAAATATAGCACTGTAAATCTGATGGTCAGCAATATATACATAAGCTAAGCAAGTTTTAAGTCCGTGCTTCTAATGATAGAAGGGGTTAATCTTTCCTGAAGAATCCAGTGGGAGGCAGACACAGCGCAGATAGCAGCAGCTCCGGTCAGTGCAGGGGGGCGTGGCCAGCACTGTGAAGTCTCGTGTACAGACACAGAGCTGCTCTCTCCTGCATGCCACACTTGTGCACGAATCATCATCAGGTTCTTGGTTCTAGGCTGTTCACACTTTTTCATCGCAATTCGTGTTAGCTCGTCATTCTTTAACCGTTATGTTATGGCTCCTCGAAAGTGTATTAATTCGCCAGACAGTTTCTGTTTCATCTGTGGTGAATATACAGTGTTGAAGCAACAGCAGAATATTACAGACTTTGTGAAAAAAGTGTACTTTGCATACTTTGGACTAAAAATTGGAGATCAAGATAAAGTCTGGGCGCCTCATAAAGTGTGCAAACGGTGTGTTGAGGACCTCCGAAACTGGTTCAAGGGTAAGAAAAAATCTTTCCGTTATGGGATTCCTATGGTATGGCGAGAGCAAAAGAACCATAGTGATGATTGTTACTTTTGTTCATGCGATGTGAAAGGGTTTAATTCCAAATGGAAGCATTCCATTTCATACCCCAATCTTCACTCGGCAATTCGTCCCATCCCCCATGGCACAGATATACCAGTACCCAAGCCCCCTGCTACCTTGGAAGAGATACCTAGCTCCGATGAAGGTGAAGTCATACCTGAACCAGATGACGAATCAAGTTCTGACTTTGAAGATGATACAAGACCAAAATTGTTTTCTCAGGAGGAGATGAATAATTTGGTAAGAGACTTGAATCTTCCCAAAGATGCTGCTGAGTTACTCGGATCAAGGCTGAAAAGCAGGAATTTATTGTTGCCAGGAGTGTCATCTTCATGGTTCAGACATCGTGAAAAGGAGTTCGTTCCTTACTTCGCCCAGGAAGACAAGTTGGTTTATTGCATCGATGTCAAAGGTCTGATGGGTCAATTTAAAATCCAATATGATTCAGAGCAATGGCGTCTTTTTTATGGAATCTTCAAAAAGAAGTCTCAAAGCAGTTTTACTCCACAATGGTTTTTACGCTTCCATACCTGTAGGTCATTCCGTACACTTGAAGGAAACCTACGAGAACTTGGAATTGGTTCTTCGTAAACTTAAATATGAAGACCATGGTTGGCAAGTGTGTGGGGACTTGAAGGTCTTGTGCATGCTGCTCGGGCAACAAGCTGGGTATACCAAATATCCTTGTTTTCTGTGTCTATGGGACAGTCGAGACTGACAAAATCACTGGACCAAGAAGAGTTGGCAGCCGAGGGTGCTAACAGTCGGTGAAAAAAATGTCCTCCGAGAAACTTTGGTACCTTCCCATAAAGTTCTTCTACCACCTCTCCACATAAAATTGGGATTGATGAAGCAATTCGTAAAATCACTTCCAAGAGATGGAGAATGCTTCAAATACTTGGTCACCAAGTTTCCAGACCTGTCAGAGGCAAAATTGAAGGAAGGTGTGTTCATCAGACCAAACATTAGAAGGCTTATAGTTGATCAAGAGTTTGTCAATACCAGGACGGATCCTCAAAAAGAAGGGTGGATTGCATTTAAAGAAGTCGTACAGAAATTTTTAGGCAATAACAAAGATCCTCACTAGAAAAAGATCGTCGGACGAATGCTGAAAGCATTTCAAGCTTTAGGTTGCCTGATGAGTTTGAAAGTGCATTTCCTCCAGTCCCACCTTGACTACTTTCCTGAAAATTTGGGAGCTGTGAGTGAGGAACAAGGTGAATGATTCCACCAAGACATTAAAGAGATGGAAAGGAGATACCAGGTAAAATGGAGCATTACAATGATGGCAGACTACTGTTGGATGCTTCAGGGAGACATTCCAGATGCTACTCACAAGCGTAAATGCACCAAGAGGAGCCTCACAAGGAAGAAGAATTGAGTTTAGTGTGTGTAGGTGAGCTCATTTCAGTTCAAAAAAGGATTTTCATGAAAATATTGTAATAAAACTTTAATTTTCTAAGTCTATTTCCATTTATTTTGAGGTATTGCCTTATTTAACATAGTTACCTAAATTGTCAGGAAACGTGATGTCCTATGACAAAATGGAGGTCATTGTCAGATTCAGTGCACCAAAAAACATAAAGATTACGTGGAATAACCAAAACAGCTCTCAGAAAATTTTTTTTGCAGACCTGTGAATTATCAGTACTCATATGACTTGAATCAACCAATGAATGATGACTCTAATATTTAAAATGGCCACATTCACTCCCTTTTCTATTTTCACAATGGTGAAGACAAGAGTGCTGCCTGAGATCATCAGGAAAGCCATTATCACTAAACATCAAACTTCAAAGAGATGGAAGGTTATCTCCAGAGACCTTGGAATTCCTATGTCTACAGTTTGCAATGTTATTAAGAAGTTTTTTTGCTCATGGAACTATAAAGAACTCTCAGGACATGATGCATATGGGCAATATGAGACACACATCAGTTCAGAGACATGAGTGGGATGACAGGTGTGTTATATCATGCGATGGATCTTGTTCCATCATACAGTTTGAGTGGAGACCTGTCACAGAAACATTGTCAATGTAGTCATAGCCTTATCTATACAGGCGACTTTGCAGTTGCATGCAGCTTGTAGAGATGTGTCGCTGTTATGTCCTTGCATCCTAGACAAGTTACTTGTCTAGTTGTAATATGCATATGTGTCAGGATGGTTATAGAATGATTATAACAGATGAGAAAGCTGCGAAATCAAAACAGATGTAGTTAGACGTTTCCAGTGACACTGCAATAATTTATGACACAATACAATAGTGGTTATCTCTATTTGGGAGGGCACATCTGGGACACCTGACAAGGGAAGAGTTAGGTTGTGAAGGGGGAACTTTATCCACCTACATTTCCTAATGGACAGTGTAAGTTGCATTCATGAATTACAGAGGTTAGCAAAAGATTGCAGCAGTCTTTAGAGTCAGACAACTAAATACCTACAGTACATATATACTAAAATGTGATTTTATTAATTTGTCAAGGTTTTCCATTTGTTTTGCTATTCACTTTTCTTCAACATGCAAGGTCATGTTTACATGTTCTCCTCCTTGGATCATGGAAACTGCATTTGGGAGGTTCGCAGCAGACACAGTGTTCCTTGACACATAAAGAACAGGTTGTGGTTCTATTTGATAACATTGGGGATCATTCCTGGGGACAAGGTAGCCTTACATACAATTGATATAGCCAGTGGCTGATCTTGAACTGTCAGACTTTGATGAATAGGGTAGTTACCGTGTCACTATACGAGCACAACTGTCTATGAGTTCTTTGGAATTCCAGTAGATATGACTGACATTTGCAAATGCAGCACTAGCAGTTGAGGCATGGCAGCATTATAGATAGCATCGTGGAGACTTGGTGTGCCTACATTGGACATCCTTGATGTCATGCTATGGTGGGTTGAGGTAGGCAAGCTACAACATGTCAGCACCTGTGGCATGCAGTTCCTTGTCCATATTAGAGGTGTTGATGGTGTTTGCCAGATATTTTCATCGCATCCCATACAACTCTTTGCTGTACTGCCTCACCCACTGCTGGCATGTAACCCTGTTTGAGTATGGCAGTGATTCAAACAAGAAATGTTGCTTCTCTGCCCTCCTTCAGCCTAGCTCCTGCCCTTGATGGA
Source organism: Ichthyophis bannanicus (assembly GCA_033557465.1). Taxonomy (NCBI): domain Eukaryota; kingdom Metazoa; phylum Chordata; class Amphibia; order Gymnophiona; family Ichthyophiidae; genus Ichthyophis; species Ichthyophis bannanicus. The sequence continues at coordinate 1,312,615,612 of CM066031.1, forward strand.
TGTTTATCTAATTGTCAGGTGCTGTCATACCATCCAGAGTGGTAGCAGTACTTTGGACTGCCACACCACAATTGCTGACAGAAGCTATGTCTGCTTATGCAATCAACACAGAGATTCAGAGGGATGCAAACTGTCATGAGGTTACTGCAGCTGTCCATAATGAGGTGGATGCTGCTACCAAACATGTTTTTGTCTTACAGTTTTTGTGTCCCACACTTGCTGCTGGTGCCAAGGTGGTCACCAAGCCCTTCACAGGCCAGACACGTACACCTGTACTGTACCACTGTACTTTCTATCGAGGCTTGTTGAATATGTCAGGCCATGATTACTGTCCATCCTTTCTGTGATCATGCCCAGGGGATTACTCTGGCACTCTCCCTTTCCTCCGCCTGCTGAGATTGTGAACACAGAATTCTGACCTCGGGGTCACAGACCTGCATAATGCATGCTTGGTTTTTCACACTGACACAGCATTAATGTAACATACAAAACTAAAATAAATTCTTCCATAAAAACATACATTTGCAGAATATTGGGTGCAGAATTCCAGCAGGAATAATTTGATACTGCAAAGCCGTACAGCACTGTCATCTACCTCCATTAATCCTTCAGCCCATCCATCTCCATATATATCCATCATAATCACTCATCTGTTCTCCTGCCAGCTGCTACACCTTGGCCCACCCTGTGACATTCTGCTCCTTAGGTCATATCACTCACACGTCACCGGCAGCTGGTGTGCAGGGCAGCACTGATGCCCAGTCATTCTTGTTATGGCTACATCATGGGCATGGATGCTCCTCCATGGCACTCGTACCCACTACTATGCCACCCAGTGACATCACAGTGCATTACATAAATACCCCTCACTGATACCGTCCAACTGCCTCTAACATTATCCATAAACTAACTGATTAACATATATGGGACATATGGATGTGATATGTTCCTCACCTATTCCCTTGGCTCCCATCCAGTACCTCAGTTCTGACTTCCAGGTAGGCTCCCTTATCCCATCTTGCAGCGACCATCCTTTCCGCACGTTAACCCTTCCTCTGGGCTCTTGTAACGGGTGCTAGCAGTTTATTACATGCTAACCGGCCCCTAGGGCACTTTAGGCAGAAACACCTCCTCCCCCTGCCATTAATGCACACTGGGGGGCTGTTTTCCGCCATTAAAGACACCTTACAGGGTGCATCCTTAAATCACTTTAATAGACATACAGTATCCCTTAGTTTTATTCTGAGTTTTTCACATATATTTTCTATTTTTCCTAATTTGTGTTTAGTAAAGGTACACTACTTTGGTGTGGTGGGTGATGTGAGATTTTGCGTATGATTGATCTATAAGTAATTGGTAGCTGGTGATGCAAGTTAATTTAAATGTTTTTATAGATGTCTCTCACATTTTTAATAGGAGGCATTTCTTCTGTTTTATTTGTAATTATTTTTAATAGGTCTGGAGCCTTTTGGGTTCAGGCTCTTCCTTTGAGAAAACAGATCCTCCTTTTAATGGCCTCTTAATGAATTTTGTTTTTATTTTTATGATTCAACATCATAATTTAATAAGTTTTATCCTTTTCTGTTTGCTTTTGCTTTTTTTTTTTTTTTTTTTGTTATTTCTTGATCTATTCCCCGGAGGTTTCTGCCCCGCAGATCATGTTTGGCAATTTTTACATACACATATATATATAGGTTTTTAATGTGTACTATGTTTTTAATAAATGAAACGTACACTTGAGGCAGGCATTAGCCAAAACATGTCATGTTCTTAATAGCAACATATTGTGCATATAATGTTTGATGTAGAATCTGTTGGATTGTAGGATCACTGCTCTTTTGTTTGGACTGAGCCAGTATGACACAATTTATATACTTAAGCATTTCATGCATATTCATTGTGTAAGCCCTGAAAATGAAACGTCTTTTTCAGCACCCTATCAGGGCCTGCTGCTTTAGGGGGGGCTGCATCCTGCTCTGTCAAAGAATTAATTACAAGATTTAGCCTCTGTGATGAGAAAGGAGGCACACAAACAGTAAATTACTGGTAGCCCTGTTTGAGGGACCTCATGTGATCTGCATAAAAATGTAGAAGGTATCCTTAGTGCCGTAAAAAGAAGAGTCCATGTACATATCCCCACGTTCTACAGAATGGGCAGTGCTTGCATGGAGCACACTTTTCAAAACTCATAAACCTGAGAGATGAAATTTAGACATGGACAACACAGAGCATTTACATTTTAGTAACTTTTCAAAATTTTGCAACTTTGATTTAGAAGTGGAAGTAAATATTGTATTCCCCGTTAGTCACTATTGGGTCAATATACAGCCATTGCAGCTGACTGTGACAGTTTAAAACATTTTGCACACTTAGTGCTGATATTTGGATTGTTGTCTGTGATGAATATTTGGATAGAGGGATGACCGGTGACATTCTCCATACAGTGCTGATATTTGGTGCTGCTAGCCTAATAACTACCTGGATAACTTAGGACAGTGTTTGGTTATCCAGATAGAGGCACTGAATATCATTGCTATCTGGATAATTCGCCACTCTGTCCACGGACCGCCCCGGCACGATCTGGATAGTGTTGAGGTAGTCAATGGCACTATCCAGTTAATGCCGCTGAATATATTAATAGATAGCCCTAACCAGCACCATTTCTTTCGTTAGTAGCAGCTGTTATCCAGATAAGTGCTTTTGTTGCTGGAGGTTCGTCAATCAACCACATTGTATTTTTGTTCATTTGGGGGAGAATGATCTATGTGTAATGTGAAAAGGGTGGAATATTCCACAGTTCAACAAATGAAGAGGGATTTTTTCTTGAACCATTGTTACTTCCCGGTTGCAACAGTTATTTAGTCACAGAAAATCCCTCGGCAACCGTGGAGAGATACCATCTGCCCGCAAGGGTTAGAGCAGCTGCGGCAGTGGGTGAATGCAGAGGTCCCCAAATTCGTCCATTTATTGCAGGGGCTAGTGATGGGTCATGACTTAATCACCGTGGATTGCCCGGGGTTGTTTCGCCCTGATGGGGTGCATTTGTCAGTAATTGGGCAAGATATTTTCCTTAGTACCATTCAGGATGTGTTGGAGGGGTGCAGTAAGGCATTCCAGGCCACATCTTTGGTGGGCAGCAGAGACATGCAAGTTACAGTCTCCACTTGTGGCATGAGCAAGGGAGGCCGACCTCCCCTTCAGGGTAAATTCCTTCCCTCCCCATCAGAAGGGCGGGGGGGGGGGGGGGCGAGAGCACAGAAAATGGATTAGCATCGTGCTAGGGTGACACCGTCTAGCCCGACAGCTGGTGTTGTTACTTACAGTGATATGTTATGGTTAAATTATTATGATGTTGAATAAAAGCACCTCTCCAGGGCCGGTTATTTCTTGGTATGTTATGAGTGAATGGAGGGAAGCGTGCAAATGCTTATGTTAGTGGTTTTGAATATTGGCCTCTATTTTTGTCCACATTTATATTCTTTACCACCACTAGAATTTTCAGGTCATTGGCGATAATCACTGAGCCTTCAGTCTGCACATGCTGCAGGGGCGTACAGTGCCCCATCCATCTTTATTACAGAGCATTTCTCGGAAGCCCATTATTAAGGAAATGATTCAGTAAAAGTTTTATTTCATTCTGGACCTATGGGAAAAAATTATTAGTTTACAAGGTCTCCTAAGGGGGCTTGTTGTTTAAAGATTTCATGAGAATAATTGTAATTCTATTAAGTAAGCCAAAGAGCAGTAACTTCTTACCAGAGAATAACAGAGCTTTTTCAAAAGGAAAATATATTTACTAAATGAAAACAATTTCATTTTATATTTCAAGCACATCTCTTAATAATATTTCAGCATTATATTCCTTCTTTGCAAAACCCTTTTCCTCTCTGCTGCGTTCTGGCCATGCTGTTACAGAACAGGCATAAATTTGTTGTACACACAGTCATAACAGATGATAAAATTAACGTCAACATATTTTCACCTTGGCATGTTTGGCTTTGTAAAGCAGTAAGGATATTATAGCAGTAGTCCAAGACTGCACTGGGACAAAGCTTAATTAAGGGTTTTAACTCTGCCTTTTCAGTGATTGGGTTGCTTTCACCAAGCTCAGCAGCCTTACCAACAAATCCCTGGTTTTGCCTAGTGAGACCACTAGATGGCAATACAAATCTACCATTTGCTTATGCTAAAGCGACTTGGAACAAAATGGCTTTAATTTGGATGTAACAGAAGGAGCTAACATTTTAATAAATAAGTTAACTGACAAAGCAAAAATGAAGCATGATGCTTATAAGAACAGGGAAATGAACCCATCAGGATAGGCTCATTTTTTTAAATACTTGCCAATATATGAGGCGTCCACAATTTCATAAAGAAAATTAAGTCAGTAAATTCCATCTTTTAGAAAAAGCTGCCACCTTTCATCAGCATGTTTTTTTTTCAGTTTTACTTGAATGGAAAATAAATAAAATATGTACATGATTGTCTTAGTTTGCATCTGGGAATAGGAATCTACAGTAATTATTGAGAAAGCATTTTTCTAAAGGCTTCCCTAACTCTAAGCACAAGTTTGCCAGATTGTCTTGGAAATGCCCCCAACTATGGAATTTTATGCAAAGCTATTCTTGGCAAAATTCAGGGCTGATCACAGAGGGAGAAGATTGATGGAGGGCTTTTTTAATGCTATACAGAAATCCAGGGGAGGGAAGTACCTTTTTATACAATGATTTATAACAAGATGAATAGTATATTTATGTCTGTCTCATACATGTTTTTACATATGTCTAAATATACAGTAAGTGTGAAACAATGAACGTGTGACTGTGAAAGTACCTCTGAGTGTGTTTGTGTGTGTGCGTGTCAGAGACAGAGAGAGAGAGAGAGAGAGAGAGAGAGATTATTGGCAATGGGCGGGAGAGAATGAGGCGACTCCTGTTTCCTTTTTTTTTCCATCAGCTCAATCCCAGCTCATTTTCTCTAAGCAATACAACTTCGCGGACAGCTATCTAGCCAGTTCGACTTTCCCATCATGGACTTACCAGGTAACATGCCTTTTTTAAACTCATTTGCTTTTGTAAATATTTTCTATCAGGCACTACAATCATGGAAAATTATTGGAAAATATGCTTATATTGAAAGATGTTATATGTAGAGTGAAGGAAGCATAAAGTTAATTTCCAGTCTTTTTCTTATTAGACATAGAGGTTTCATTCTATATTTTTGAAAAAGGTTTCTTTTGTTTTCATCCTAGCCCCTCCCCCTTCTCTTAGTATATTGATTGATGGATTGATTGCTGTGATTGTGTGATTTGTTTCTAAGACACTCTGCAATTCAAAGCTAAGTGGCTCTGAACATCTGGTCACAAGTGCGAGTTGGCACTGACTTTACTTCTAATCCTGCAAATGAGGATTGCTTTTCCTCAGGAAAGGGGCTTGAAACTCCATAGATCATGAGAGCAGGAGTTAGCCGTTTTCAATCTTGACACACCTTTGTTTAGCAATGGTAGGGGCACTGCTACAGATTTTGCTAATGTTCTTTAGCTCCATTCAGATAGTCAATGATCATTGAGATTTCTTCATTGAAGGCTGTTTGTGCTCCACTGCTAGAGTCTGTTCTGAAAGTACTTTATAAAAGGTGTGAAGAAGTTGCAGTGTAAGAGCTGATTGCATAGCTGTGTTCTATTCAGCAGCCCTTGGAAAGGTAGATTTAATAGGATTAAGAGCTTTGGAGGGCAGTTTTAGCTGTCAGATTTGACAGCTTCAGGCTTTGATTCAACTTGCTGCCTTTTCGCTTTTCAGCTATAAAGTTACCAAACAGAGATGCCTAGTCACATGGAAAAGCTAATGTATGTTTTTTATTTGCAAAGTAGAGATTTGAGGATTTCAACAAAAACCACATCTCAGGGCAATCTGAATTTGTGTCAAGGCTAACCTGACCACTGCCCATAGATTAGAAGCAAAAATGTTGTCAAACTGCATCCTTTATTCATTTCATCATTTTTATTCATTGTTAAAACTAATATCTCCTTTTTCCTGATGGCTTTGTTTTCAGATTTTGTCCAACAAGCTGTTTAAGGAAGGTCTTATTGGTTTGATTCTAGGAGGGGCAGTGCTCGACTGGGCAGTGAAAAAGTGAAGGGGAGTCGGAACCGTGGTTGGACCCGGACCCAGCCAAGGATTGGCAGCAGGTTACCGCAGCTGTAGGATGAGGGTAGGGCGGAGAGAAGCTGGAGCCACCCTGAGGCTAAGCTGCTGGAAATTGTGCTACAGCTGCCACCTGGGGCTGGCACTGGCGCTGTCCATGGTACTGTTGCTGGGGCTAGTGCTGCCACCAGCCAGCGCCCAGAACGACACCGAGCCCATTGTGCTGGAGGGCAAGTGCCTGGTGGTGTGTGACTCAAACCCATCCTCTGATGGAGCCATTACCTCTTCATTGGGTATCTCAGTGCGCTCCGGTAGTGCCAAAGTGGCCTTCTCTGCCACCAGGAGCACCAACCATGAGCCTTCCGAGATGAGCAACCGCACTATGACTATCTACTTTGACCAGGTAAGTGAAAACATGTCTTGGATTATAAAGTCTAGCACTGAACTGCAGAATACGTCATATATATTAACTCTGCACTACCTTTTGAAGTAACCACCATGCCTCTAGTCATTATAGCTCTGATTTGAAATGAGTACAATTTGCTTTTAAAGGACTAAGAACCTCAACTTGGCTTAGCTCATTTGCTCAGTTCGAAGACATTTAAACAGAGTTTGAAGGAAGACAAGTTATTATATGGGCTGTTGTCCTCGCTGTCGCCTTTCTTACTTTTGACTGTGTCTTCTGTTGTCTGGTTGTGTTCCATTATGCTACATGTACTTTTGTTGCTGCGTTGCTATCTTCAGTACTGAGTCATTTAATTTGCAGTGCTATGAAAAACACACTTCATGGCAAAATAAGCAACTTTACAAGATATGGGGATGCATTTATTATTATCCAAAGTTTGGTCCCTTTGTCATCCTGAAATACATTTAGTACAGGCTTGAAGGTCAAATCTACTTTAATGAGTCCAAACTGTGGAATATTCCATATATTCAAACTGCCTAATAAAAAGAAACGATTTTAAAAAAGAAAATGCAGGATGCTTTTTGATGATTCAATTTTGAAGAATTATGTTTGTAAACGTTACTCTGTGTGGGCTGGGTTGTGAACCGTTCTGAAATATTAGGATAGGCGGGTTAGAAATGCTCTAATAAATGAATAAATACATAACAAAGCCAGTATCTGAAATTAATTTTCTTGTTGTGATTTAGATAGTATCTTTGGCTATTTTCCTTTGTCTAATGAAGGAAACTAGTTTGTTAGCATTATAAGCTAACTTTGCGTGGCTTTTGATTACCGATAACTGTTAATAATATGGGGAGTCATAGAGGTCCCAAAGGCTTCAGAGATACTTTCCTGTTACTGCTCACACTGAATTCTAATTCTCTTGAGAAAAAAGAGAGATGCATTGTACACTTTTTCAGTGTACAGACTTATTCTTTGCTTTTTGCTTGTGCCATGTACAGCTCCTGAAACTATGGCTCAAACCCGATAAAGATACAGTCATCCGATAGCTCGGTGATTGTTTATGCACTTGGTGCTACATACCTAACAAATGTTTGTAGCAATGTTTAATACAAACACTTCCTACATAGTCAATTAAGTGCTTGTGTGCCAGCCCTTTTTTTTTTTTGCTAGTTCTAGATAGATTTAAAATGACTGACCAGTTTGTTGTATATATTTATGCTTTTACCATTGTCTTAAAGTTCATGAAAAGGTCCAACAAAGCCAGATACATGGTAAAGTCAGTCTGAAGGAAAATATTCCAAAACTAAGTTGTTGACTGATGATTCATTTCATTCAGTAGTAATAATTGAGGGTGAGTAAAATGCACCATCATCCAATAAATTTCTTTCCAAATATTTTTCTTCAAGCAAGGACTCTTCTGCTAATGAGTCACTATAGATTTAGCCTCCCAATGCTTTTCTGGTACTGCCGATCTGTAGAGATTGAAAGAGGGTATTAGCTTTTGACAGAGAGGGGTAAATTCTCTCAAAGTTCCTAATTTTCTAAACCCTGAATATGGTTGTTGATGCACACAAAACTGATGTCCTTGAAAAAAGCTTGATGTCCTTGAAAAAAGCTATCAAAGTTTCCACTTTCTCAATATATATTGTTGAATCTAAATCTAACCAGAGGCTGTACTCTTAAGTTATCCTGAAATGCTATTAGCAAGTGGGATGAGAAACAAAATGCTAAAAAATGGCATAAAATGAGATTTAAGTGAAACATAGGACAGGTATAAAAAGTTGAACATTTGGAAAGAATTCCTCATATTGTAACAGTATCTATTAAATGCAACCCAATAAAATAATCTTCCACTAAAAATCTACTTGAACTATTTCATATCACTGTCTCCCCATTGTTTTCTCACACTGGGATAATATCCTCTTCCTCCCCCTCACCTTTTTTAGATTTTACACTGTTGAAATTGACAATGATTTTCATTACTTAAGAAATGAAGGTGAAAAAGGAATGTAGGTTCGACATGAATAACATAAATCATATTTTAGAATATGTAGTTGTTGTAATAGGAAACTAAAATAAAATAGCTAGAATTGCTCGGATAAGTCATATTATGTAGAGAAGTGTTATAAAGATGTCGAGTATAATCAATTGTATTATTTCCTTATCAGAAGCATAATGTCTATTTCAAATTTGTTTTATAGAGTTTTTCTTGCATGTCATCTGCTATTTAGTAAGTGATTTTTCTCAGGTTCTATTCCATGGTTCTGCTATGTAGCAGAAGGGGCAGATTATTGGTCGTATTATTTTTCATTCAGTTTGAAGGCCATTAATATTGTCTAGTCCTCCTGCGTTAAACATTCCACAGTCAGATCTAATCCTTTTCTGGTTTAATTGCAATTGACATCCTTAATGGGCTTCTCATGCCTGTTTATAGTTTAATGGGCAAGTACAATTTTGGTCTTGAAAGCTAATGTTGCTTAGAATTTTATTTGCATTTTAAAAAGAAATTTGGGTTTTATGTGTGAAGAATTTTGCATGTATTTGTAAACGAACATATCAATAAATGTATTTATTTATTAACTGATTTTCCCAGAAACGTGAGGTAGTTACCTAACATAAAACAAATTATAGTAAATTGATAATATAATTAAATACAATTGTACATTAAGGGCTAAATTTACCAAAATTACTGCATGCTAATATGCAGTAATGCATGTAATTTGCCACAGGTCCCATTTTATGCAGTGAGATCCATTTACTGCTAATAATGAGCATTAATTGAAAACATGGCAATGCACTTTGGTAAATGTAGCCCTAGATTATTTTCATAAATGAAATAACACAAGCAAATGAATGACACTGTGATTATTTTCCATAATTTCTTGTTAACTTTTGTCTTATTGGTTTAGATTCTCATTGTCTTTGTAGTAAATTACTTATAGAATAACCTAATCCATTTTATGTTTTTTTTTGTTAGGTATTAGTTAATATTGGCAACCATTTTGATCTTGCCTCCAGTGCATTTGTAGCACCAAGGAAAGGAATTTATAGCTTCAGTTTCCATGTGGTCAAAGTTTATAACAGACAAACTATCCAGGTGCGTAATGAATACAATCTTGAAATGCTTTTCTGATTAGACACTACCATTATTTTACAGAAGGCCTGCTAGCATCAGGGGACACACATATATAAACACATAAGAATAGTATATTGTTGTGCATTGCTACTTACTTAAGTAATTATTTTGCATATTTAATCGAATGTCTCTAATAGACATTAGACTAAATGCAGTATAACATGATACCCCTAGGCTGACTTCTGAACAGAATCATAAAAGATGGCAATCTGAGGTTTTTATTAACTACACATATATGTGTGTTAACATTGGTGGTGTCTGAGTTTTGAGATGACGATAAGAGATATGTAACTACACAGTTTTTAATTAGTTTCTTAAATTGATTGGAAAACTCAGATTTTTTTTTGCTTGTATCTTAGGTAAGTTTAATGCAAAATAACTACCCAGTGATTTCAGCTTTTGCGGGAGACCAAGATGTAACCAGAGAGGCTGCTAGTAATGGGGTCCTCCTACACATGGAAAGAGCGGACAAAGTTCACCTCAGACTGGAAAGGGGTAACCTCATGGGAGGGTGGAAATATTCAACCTTTTCTGGTTTTCTAGTCTTTCCGCTATAAAAGGAAGGTGAGCGAGAGTCAGAGCAAGCTTCAAGCACAGAGGAGGATTCAGTCATGAACGATGCTGTGAAGCTGGCAGAACATGACCATATATCCAACCACCCAGTCAAAGTGTCACAGTAGAAGAACCAATTACCTTCAAAGTCAAATATTTACTTTGAATATTGACATCTCCTTGGGAACCTGAGCCTCTGATTAGTTTTAGAAGATAGTGGTCTTTAGGATAAATGAAGTTATCGACCTGAGCAATTTGTACCTGTGATTGTTAAGTCAATTTTGGATTTTATTATTGGGATCATTGACTTTTTTTTCCTGTGTTCTGCCACAAGTACTCAGACTACACAGTTGATGACAAGAATCACAGTCAGAAAAATCAACGTCCTGATTAAGTGTTCTTGCAATGCTTTCTTTTGTGTTTGTATAGCCTTAAGAAACGAATGGCTTCAGTCTCAGTAATGTATATATATAAATATATATATTTTTGGGGAATTATGGACATTACTGTGTCAAGAAGTGCTTTATCCAGAGAAGCAAGTTTTGCACGATTGGAATAACCTATTTTGTGCTGTTCGTGTTTTCCTCGATTTTTTCTTTCCTTTTATTCTTACATTCCTTTTTTTGGGTGCTGAAAATGTAAACTAAAGTGATCAATAAGACAAAAGCTATACCTGTATTTCAAAGTAAAACTTACTGATGAGCAATTTATTTATCTTTTCCCAAAGTGATCTTCATAGTACATTTAGAACCATCTTCTCTTTTGTTTTACAATATGGACCCTTTGAATAGACTTGAAATTTCTGACTTACCTAGTAGCTCTTGGAAGGAAAATGGGACCTAGGAATCCAGAATTACCATAAATGCATTTTTTCTTTGCACTGCTGAATGTATTAATAGTTCTATCTGATATTTATTTGGCAACAGTTTGTTCACAAATGTTTGAGTACACGTTGTGGAAGCCTAAGAGATGACAGACCAAACTTTACTCCTTCCAAATTAAATAAAGAAAATCCTTACAGTACTTTACATGTCCTGACTTGTGTTGAGCTGAACCCTCCTTATTATTTATAATAGCTATTGAGACATTTCTGACAGGAATTCATTTGAGCTTTGTAAAGCTACTGGATGTAGAACCAATGATACTATTTATTTTTCCGAAACATGTGTTTGACTTATATGCACTCCATACAAAAATCCTCTTAAAATATGTACCGACTGTGCTAGGAAAAGTCCTTCCATATTTTAAAAATACTAAGACATAGGTTTAATTTGAATACTTTCTTTGTTATTACCCTGCATTAAGATCCAACTGATTTTACCCTGCTTCCTTCTAACTCTATTATCACAGTGTAGGGGAAGCCGACGAAATTCCTGCCAGTTTGTTCCCATTGAAGAATTTTCTTTGGAAAAATATGCTTGAAATATCAGCAACTTTGGAGTCAGAAAACAGTGGGTTATTTATCATTTTTCCATCTGATAAGCACTGCAAAAGTGCAGATGAGAGTGTGAAAGTTGAGTGTCGAGAGCAGAAAGATTGAGAGAGATTTTAACAGTATAGACTGTAGGGTTACAGTACCATGTTATTTAACTTCTTTATCCAAAGACTACTGAAATGCGAGCTTCCTAATTTCATGGTTAAAAAAAGATCCTGTAATACATTTAGCATTTATTCTTTGAATTCTTTTTATTTTCCGACTTTGCAATGACATAGTCCTCCATCAATGAGTTACAAATCATGTTTGAGCTCAGGGAGACCAAGTGAATTTCTCAAGGTCACCTAGTGAGAGACTGGGGGGCAATGGAACAAGGTCTTCAGGAGTTCAAACCCAAAGATAGGTTTCAAAGTTACAGTCTAGATATGTTGCTGCTCAGCTATGTGGTCTACATATGATCATTGAATTTGTTTTAAATATTTCTTATGCTTGCAATAATTCATATTACAATTTAAATCCTAAATTGGAAAATACACTGCATACCGTATTATGAAAGTGAAATAATTGTGCGTATATATGTAGGCTGTGTATTTCCCAATTATATTTTGTTTGTGGGGATGGGGCTGTTTTTTCCTGTTTATTCTAAACTTCCAACTGAATCAAAACAAGCTTTACGGGGCCTACAAAACCATGAACCTCCATTCTCAACTACCCAGGGATTTTTCCAGACTGATCTTCTCCTTTGTAACGCAGCTCTTGCAGTGAAGCTCTTTTTTCCAGGGGCTGCAGAAGATGGATCTAACTGGATTTTGATACACATGGACTCTGAATCTGGCCATTACGAATAGCTATTATGCGATTAATGAGCCTCCGTCTCCTGGGGGCTATGAACACTGTGCCCACTGCACGTGCAGCCCAAACTGGTCCACGGAGCAGATGCCAGGCTCAGGAACTGAACTCAGGTCTCTCTCCTCCATGGCAGTGCCACTGAGCCCTTTGTTCAAGTCCTTTCTCATTTTCCTTTATGTAAAATGCCCTTATGGCACTGTGTATTTTCTCAACGCTGTTGTGACATTCATGCTGGAAGTTAAAAACAACATCAAACAGAAGAAAAAAGGAAATGACTAACTCGTGAAAATCAGCACAATTCAGCTTATGACTATAGTGAAATCATAGTTAATTAATTTGCTCTTGATTTTCTTTCTTTAAAATAGTTGAGGTTGTTATTCAAAAGGGTTTGCGCAATTAACCTCAGGGTGAACCGCACAAATCCTTTATTTTTCCAAATTTTGGACCAGACAACACATAACTTTTCACAAGGTATCTCAATACCAGGCGAAAAGTGGTGCAGGGGGTGTGCCAAAAATAATGCGGCTAGCAATGAGTTTCAATGGTGTTTGCATAACTTTATCCATTTAAGTAAGACTACACAACTAAAAGTGCTAACTTAAATGGATAACTTAGCTTAATTTAGGACTGCCTATTCCGCGATTCTTCTTAAATGGATAAGGGCTGAAAACCCAGCATAAACATGTGGCTAAGTCATCATCCCATGGTTGCCCCACTGGTTACCTCACCTCATTATTTTCCTAGTTTTAAACAACTAAGGAATATTCAAGTAACTACGAACCAACAGAAGCATAATTTGGACTCTGTTTAACAAAATGCCTAATATAGGTAAAGAATGGGAAGAAGTCTTCAGAAAACTGAACTCAAGTTGACAACACTCTTAGGGTTAGATTTGCTAAAAGGCATTAGTTACCACTCATTGCAAATGCAATGTGTGCCATTGAGCCAATGCTGGCTCAGAGGCTCCTGGGTTTTTTTGGCAGTGTGACCAGAAGTAGATTGCCAGACCTTTCTTCCAAGGCAATGGAGGGTTATGTGACTTGCCCAAGGCCACAAGGAATGCTAGTGGGAATTGAACCATCATTGCTTGGTTACTAAGCCAGTGTTCTAACCACTAGGCTACTCCTCCACTCCTTAGCATGTGTTGTTTACTGCAGGCTCCATTCTATGCAATGAGATCTATTAACTGACAATGCACATAAACAACTCAATTATACTATAGCACAGTGTGGTAAATCTAGCCCTTTAATCTCAGCCAATTGGGAATCCCTACTGCTATATTTACTAATGTGCACTACCATGTTGGCACGTGCTAATGCAGTTTTCGTGCAGTACTAATAAGTAAGTCCTATTGCTTAAAAGGAATTAGTGAATTAGCATGTCTTTCCATGGTAGTTTCTTTTAACAAATCTAGCCTCAAGTATTCATGCTGACAAAGCAGAAGGAAAAGTATCAGTGCAATTAAAGTGTGGCACATCATTTGTACAACCGAAGACTAACAATGTTTTGTTCTTGTTCTTTAATCAAAGTATATTATGATGCCAAATTCATGTTAATTATAGTAGTTATCAATTTTAAATGTAAAGATTAGATGTTACATTTTGTAATATGTTGATGTAACAGCTGGTGTTTATAATATGAGATCACAAAAATTGAAAAAGCACATTCCTTTCAATTCATTGTTCCGAAGGCAAAGCCTTCAACCTTTACAAAAAGCCAATGTGTGCTTGTCCATCCTTAAAATAAGCAATGGCTCATGTGCAGATTTCATATGGTCACTGCTGGTCCTCCCCATAGCTTTATCACCATGTTGGTCACAAAGCCACATAGACCTCACTGCCACAAATACAACACAATAGCTCATTTCACAGCTTGTTCCTGCACACTCTTCCATTGCTGCTACTCCTCCCTACCATAATGCTGCTGCCACTATTCTTCTTCCACTTCCCAGAGTGTCATCATTCCCCTCTTGACCACAGCGGCAACTCTTTCCAACCCACGTTGCCTCTTGCCACTTCTGCATTCCCCTTTAACTATGATGCACCCCAACTATTTTTCACTGCCATTGTGGCTACTCCACACTTTTGTTGCTGTGCCAATAGTCCTCCATACTCTAACTGTTGCCAGCCCTCTCCTTTCGGGCGTTTTTTGGACAGCTACACTTGACACAGAGCTCGTGATGGGCTCGAAACATGCATGTCGTGTTCTGGATGTTAGTCCCCTGGTTTAAGAATTATGGGCATCGCCTGTTCACAGATAAGTGTGTTAACACTCACTTGATTCGCTTGCATTGTTTTTTTAAAAATCTTGATTACCTCAATAAAAGGGCTTGACTGGCACGGAGGGGGGAGCTTTTTCCTCTCCCTCTCTCATGCCGGTAATTCACGACAATAAAATATATTTTATATTGTTTTGAAATGGTGAATTAGAGCTCATGGTTCAGATGTAATGACTTTATTTTGTTTTTCATATGTTGTAAGTCATTCTTTTTTGGGGGGTTTGTCTTTTTGAAGCCCTCTCCTGATGGCATTCTTGTTTCTACACACACCTCCGCTGCTACTGCTGCTGCTTCTGCACAACACCAGTCACTTCTGAGATTCTTCTGCATCTGTCTGCACTGTCATCATTTCTCCAGGCTTCCTGTTGCTTGGCAGGTACCATTTCCTCAGTTTTTCCATGCTTCATATATTGATCCCGACCCATCCCAGGTCCCTGCTCATTCCTCCTCAGGTTCCCATTCTTAATTCTCCCACTGCTTTTTTCTCTCACCATCACAGAGGATATCCTTCCCAGCAATGATTTAGCCACTTCACTTCTGCTCTTACCACTGCTTCTCAACCACCCTCCCCTGAAAACCCCCCACAAACCTACAGAACAACAATAGATAAGAGAGAGAGAGAGGTCCATCCTCAGTCCTCTGCCTTATCTATATCACTCTTCTCCACAGGCGTTTGCTTCCTCTCATCTTTTATCACATATGTCCTTCTATACCTTTGCAAGCCTTTGCCTGCTCCTGCATTCCCCTGCCCCTTTGATATATATACCCCTACCACTTCACTCTTACATCAAACACTTTCATAACTTTCTTCTGCTTGCATGTCCTGCACCCTCTTCCTCCTACAGACACTCATCACTCCATATACTCAAGTTCCTGCTCCTGAATTCTTACACTGCTTTATAGCATCATTCTAGAAGCTTTTGATCTTTTACATTCCTCCTTTTAGCTGTTACTCATTTACCTTTTCCCTGTTCCGGCCACTGATCCTTAACATTCCATTTTACTGAATTCATGAACAAAAAAAAATTAAAATTAATGTTCTCCAATTCAAAGAGTTTGGTCTATGGAAAAAAAAAAACTTAGTAAGTCCACTGGTTTACTTAAAGATGAAGAAACCTGTCTTGCATTGGATTTCCAAAAAGACAAGAAGCTGTAAATGTTTTATGGTTTTATGTTTTCCCTGTAGTTCAATGTTCTGGAAAATGAGTGCATCACACTGAGCTTATTCTTCAACTAATAAAGCCCAAACCTGGTGTAAATAAATATAGAGGCTTAATATGCTACAGCTCAAGATGAAAAATATGAACATGCATCAATGTTCTGCAGCTCAGTACTGTGTGATTAAAAACTTCTCCTCGTCTATCAAAATACGTGAAGGCATATTTTAGGACGTGGGATCAGCGTTGGGATGTAAAGATGGGACATGCTCAGTTCTGACAGTATTTTAGGAATAGCTCTGCTAAATGTGGAGCTCTTTCTAAAATGCACATTCATGTGTAGCGGAAGGAAGAGTTTCAGAAATATACACATAGGAAGCATTCACAGGTGGAAACTGCAAATTGCATGCTTAAGTGCCGGCATTCCACCACGAGCAAGTGTAAATGTCAGCACTTCTTATAGGCGTGCCTGGGGTGCTTTGCAAACGTGGATGTGTGGATACTCTTATGTACGAAGGATTCTTTCTTGCCTCCTATTTCAGTTTAGATAGGGAAATGAATACTGGGGCATTAAGAGGGATATCCTATAAAACTATGGCCAAAAGGAGAATTGTTTAACCCTATTCTTATCAGGGAGCAAGTGTAAATCTGGATGTGGACAATTTTAGGGAATAACATATACATTTTTGTCCCATCTAGGACATGCCCCTGACATGCCTTCATCTACTTTCTATATGATGCAATCAGCCACATGTAAATTTTGCCTCTTCTAAAATGGTAGTTTATATGTGGATGTGATTTACACATGTATATGACTGCTTCTACATGTTTAAATCATGAACAGGGCTTCTAAAACAAACTCTCTTAGTTTCTATACATTAAATGAACTGAGAAAAGTAAGGGGCCGATTCAAAGGATTTATGCTTCTAACTTTGAGAGTTATGCTCCTAAATTGGCCTCTTTGAAACATTTGTTATGGCTGAGTGCCTAAATATTTTTTTAAAATTTCACTAAGAGCATAAAGCATGGTCGGCACCGGGGCAGAACTTGGCACTGATTTTCAGCACTAGGCACCTAAATTAGCCTCAAATCTAGGTTAATGAATAGCAGGCCTAAGTTTAGAAGCATAGGGCCCAATATTGAGGCGGGCAGGCTATGCGCTGTGGTGGCGCATAGCCTGTCTGCCGACCCCCCTAACCCAGATATTCACTTCTGTGCCAGAGGAAGTGCATATCCGAGTTAGCGCGGATGCTTTGGAAGCCACAGAGGCTACACGGGTAGCAGCGATTTTCGTTGCTACCCACATAGCCCCTGCATCTTAAAGATAGGCAAGGGTTTTTCTCACCTATCTTTAAGATGCAGAGGGCTATGTGGGTAGCAATGAAAATTGCTGCTACCCGTGTAGCCCCTACCTCCGCCCCTGCTCCACCCCGGAAAGCCCCTAACATGCCCCGATGCTATGCGGATAGCATCCGGGTGCGTTAGGGACTTAGCTGGGATATTGGAAGGGCACTACCTATGTAGGTGCCCTTTGAATATCCCGGATAAGGCCCTTACACGGATAACTAAGGAAGTTACCTGTGCAAGGGTCTTTGAATATCAGGCCCATACATTTTAACCTCCTAAATTGGGATGAATTTTCAAATGAAAACTTAGGCTCCTAAGTGTGGCTGAAAATAGGGCATGCATTTAAGAGTCTAAATTTAGGAGCTTAGCATTTTTTGATAGCAGGCCTTAAATTTGTTTTTCACCAATAAGATTTGCAAGGATTGGAGCAGCACAGGGAAGTAGCCTAATGGTTAGAGCAGTGGCTTGGGAGCCAAGAGATCAATGTTCTATTCCCACTAGTGTTCCTTGTGGCCTTGGATAAGTCACATAACTCTCCATTGCTTCAGAAAAATCTAAGTTATCAATGTCCCTGTTTAATATACATTACCAAGTTTAAGTTACAATGTTAACTGCTTTGGGTAAAGTGGTATAAAGAAACCTGTTAAATAAATTGTTCAACATTTTTGAGAGGATATTTGAAGTACAATCTTTCATGAGAACAACGGCCAAAATCCGATGGAAGTTTTCACAAAAAAATAGAAAAGCATAGCAAAAACTGTAACATAATCTTTATTTAAAGGAAATAATTTGTGCAAAATAATATATGAATTATATATAGTTACTTATTTTATGTAGTAACTGATCAATACATTGGTAAAAGATATGGAGTGCAAGTCTTTTGAGGAACATTTTCTGTAAGATGCCTTGCTGCCGAGGTATATGAATATGCTCATTCCAGAAGGCCACCCAGCAAAAGTCCTCTTAAAAAAATGTACTGAATGTGCCAGGAAAAGTACTTCCACAACATTCAGCAGGTTTAATTTGAATACCTTTTTTGTCCTCATTGTGCATTAAAATGCAGTTGGCTTAAGTCTTTATCCTGCCTCTTCTATCCCTATAGGGACATAGGGGAAGCCCCTCTGAACTGATGCAAAATTTCCTCCTTTTTTTATACCAAAAGCTGAATGTGCTGTGGAAAAATGTCCTTAAAATAGCATCAGCTTAAGAGGACCTTTTTCAATAGTCCTGTAAATGGTTACTGTGTGAATTAGCAAGTGGTAATTGTTAGCGTGCAACCAGGATAACTGCAATCATACTGGCATGACAGTGAGCTTGTGCTGATTCACATGCTCGCTACATACCCTGTTATGGAGCAAGCAATGGGAGGCTTATGGGTTGGGGATGGGCATGGACTGTGCATTGTAGTTAGCTCATAGTAACTCTCCATGTGCTATCACTATTGCCGATAGTGTAAATGTACTTAGCATCTCTTAAAACGGGTTGTTAAATGCATCTGTGCTATCTGCAACTATACTTACTGTGCAGTAAGGTGGTTTTCTGTGCAGCAACTGTATGGGAGTATACTAGGAAAGCCCCGAACAGCTACTGCACAGGCTTTGCACTTACCACATGGTAACTTGGACACTAAGGGGCATGTTTACTAAGATTCGCACCAATAGCGTGCAAGCAGCCCTTAATGGTAACTTGGACACTAAGGGGCATGTTTACTAAGATGCGCACCAGTAGCGTGCGATCAGCCTTTAATATGAGCATGGAGATGGTGCCCGATGCATGCTAGGAAACGGAGTCATGTCCCCATGGGCCAAGGGTATTGTGTCACCTCTGTGCTCGTTACCCTTGATGCGATCAGCACAGCTGCACATAAGACCTCCCACCCTAAGTGCTATATTGACAAAGAGTGTGCATGAAAAACAGCCACACTACCCGCAATGTGGATCTTTTTCACATGAACCACCCAGTTTCTGCTCCAACCCACACTGCTTGGGTCGTGTGAAATTTTTAGTGCAGCTGCATGTTCAGCACTTGGTACTTTTTACCACAGCACTTTTGGTATGTGCTGAACCCCGCACTACCAGCAATGCATTTTACTATGAATGCCCCTTGCTGTACAGTAACAGCAAATCCATACCGCGTTTTAGCAAGTGCCCCTAAGAGTACCAAAATAGAACAAAACAAAATGATCTTCAGTTATAAAGTACCTGCATACACTCAGTTTGAAAATCTGACTCCTAATGTGGAGCATTGCATCATGTAACTATAATTTGGGTTGTTCTTCCCTAAGTGCATAACTTTGCAGTTGTCCACATTAAATTTCATCTGCCATTTGGACGCCCAGGCTCCCAGTATCTCAAGGTCCTCCTGTAATTTTTCAAATTCCTTTTGCATTGTTCCCATTTCTAGGTCATTTATGAATATTTTAAAAAGAGCGGGCTCAGCACAGATCCCTGGGGTGCTCCCCTATTCACCTTTCTCCATTGAGAAAATCAATCATTTAGCCTAATCTCTGTTTTCTATCTTTTAACCAGTTCTTAATCCATATTAGAACACTGCCTCCTATCCCAAGAGTCTCCCATGTGGGACCTTCTCAAAGGCTTTCTGGAAAATCCAGATACACTATATCACTGGCTCACCTTTTCAGAATTGATCGCACTAGGGGTCATGTTTGCTAAGTGACATTACCTTTTAATGCAGTAGATAGCATATGCTATTTGAATGTGTTACAGATAACACAGGGAAATTGCAGATAATGCAGGAATTTTCTTTACTATTTGCAGAAACCATGTTATCTGCATGAGTGGGCATGATAAGAGCAGAGAGAGGGAGCGTATGCAACACGCGGATACTATGGGTGTCAACAGCGTGAGGTAATTTTCAAAGTTGCAGACATTGTGGGTGCTCATAACGAACTTCAGTGGTGCTACCTGGCCACATTCTCGGCGATTTCAGTGAATTATCTGCTGAGGAAAGGCCATGCATGCCCTCATCAGATAACACTCAGCTTTTGCAGCTAATACTGCATTATATTTTCATTGAGCCTTCACAATTGCTTGCTTTTCTGAGTGCTCGCCGCCCTCCCGAGATAGTCCTCGATCCACTGCAATAGTTTAGTCCTGGCTGTTTGTTCTCATCTAGTTTTTCTTCTCAGATTTCTTAGTTTAGAGTGGCTAATGGATCCCTATAGTTTTGGTGGGCTATAGTTAGGGGCTGGTTTTTGTTTTCTTCATATTTGTTTCTCTTTTTTTGTATAATATTGATGGTATCAATATTGTTGAATTGCTTCCATGCCTCCTAAATTTCTATGCAAGTATTGTATGTGCTTGTAGTTATTGTAAAAATGATAAAGATTAAATTAAAAAAAAAAGAACCCCCTAGATTGCTCAGTTGATTACTGAAAGATGTTTATAATTTGTTGGCAGCTTAGCTAAAATTAGCTGCCTAGTGAACTTTAGGGGGCTAACTTTAGTCTGTTAGCCTCTTCAGTTTTCAAAGGCTATGATGGTCAATCACCTAAGTCCTTACTTACCCGGCTAGATTCTTTTAAATATTATCCTCATTATTTAAGTGCTGTTAAGTCAGTACTGACTCCTGGTAACTCAGTAGCCTCTGGGTTTTCTTGGCAAGGTATAACCGAAAGTAGTTTGCCAGGCCTTCTAGTGACCAGTTATCGACCATTTAGTGAACACAGTTTCTAATCTGTAATGCATCCTTACTTAGCACACCTATGGTCGTCCCAGGTATAGGCTTCCAGTAGACTCTCCATCAAGAATATAAACTCCTTCACAATAGCATTTAGGGAGCAATTGCATTAAGTGTGCATGGAAAGTTGTGCACTAGCATAATGCATTGTCCCTATTCTAAAGAGTTTATGTATGTGACGAGGGCCACTAGGCGATCTAGGCTGCTGCCTAGGGCAGCCAGCTTGGATGGGGGCAGCAGCGGCACACATGACCAGCTGAGCCGCCCCTCACCTGTCGCCGCCACTGCCCTCCCCCCAGCTGCCGCTGATTACATCTCAGGAGGGGGGAAGCAAGCAGTGGCAGTATTTCTAAAAGTGGCAGCAAAAAGCAACCACTTTTAGAAATACTGTCACTGCCACTGCCTGCCTCTCCTTCCGGAGACAGAATCAGTGGCAACTGGGAGCTGGGGGGAGGGCAGCTGTGGTGGCGGCAGCAGTTGGGGGGGATGGAGGGAGTTGGGGGGCGGTGTGGCCAGGGTTCTACCTAGGGGGGCAGAACCCCTTGGGCTGGTCCTGCATGTGACTGCATGCGCCTTAGGCAGTCACTGCCATGAAAGTATTTGCATGAGTTCTATAGCTCTGCATTGGGCAGAGCATAGGAAAGGCCAAAATACATCTGCGTAAGTTATAAAATAGTATGACTTATGCGCAGGCATTTACACCTGCTCTAGAGGAGGCATGAATGCTGCGACTAGGTTAAAATGACTGCTATAATAGAACAGATATGTTTGCTTATATGTTGATATCTAACTGTATACTAAAAAACCAACGGTTGACCTCAGTGTAACAGGCATACGGGCTTATACAGTATGGCTAATGTTAGAACTTAAGCCAATTCTCTACCCCAGACATTAACATCATGAGTCTAATCATTGACTTGAACAACAATGCAAATGTATAAAAGGTTATGTAAAAAAGAATGATCTTTTTTAAGTATCAAAATATCAGCATGTTGTTATAATCTATTGCCTCTGCCCCGACGCTGTCAGTGTTTCACTGGTTGCTGCACAGGAGGCACTAGCAAAAGATGGCACAATCGTCTTTCAAATACGCATCTCTAAAGGAAAAATGTTCAGGGTCAGACTCCAATAATGGCTGCTGCCCACAGAGCATCTCCCTCTCAGTGTTTTCATTGATTTCATTAGTAGTGTTACTGCTATTTTGAGGATTTTTTTGATTGGTGACTAGGTTAAGGCATGTCTGTATTTTCCTATAGGAGTGGAGGAGTAGCCTAGTGGTTAACACACTGGCTGGGTAATCAAGAATCCAGGGTTTGATTTCCACTAATAGAAACATGATGGCAGAAAAAGATCATATAGCCTATCTAGTCTGCTCTTCCATATCAACTACAATAGTCCTCTTTTTCCTTTAGAGATCTTCTCTGTTTGTCCTATGCTTTCTTGAACTCGGATACGGTCCTCATCTCTACTACCTCCACTGGGAGACTATTCCATGCATCTACCAATCTTTCTGTAAAGAAATATTTCCGCATACTACTCCTGAGTCTAACCCCTTTCACCCTTATCCTATGTCCCCTGTTAGCAGAGCTTGATTTCAATTGAAAGAGGTTCTCCTCTTGTGCATTTATGCCATGGAGGTATTTAACTATCTCTATCATATCAACTCTATCCCGCCTTTCCTCTAAAGTATGCATATTAAGATCTTTAAGTCTGTCCTCATATACTTTGTAACGAAGACTACTAACCATTTTAGTAGCCACCCTCTGCACCGACTCCATCCTGTTTATATCCTATTGAAGCTGTGTTCTCCAGAATAGCACACAATACTCCAAATAAGGTAGGACCTGAGACTTATACAGTGGCACTATCACCTCCTTTCTTCTGCTGGCCATTTCTCTCCCTATATACCCAAGCATTCTTCTGGCTTTCGCCATTGCCTTTTCTACCTGTTTAGCTACTTTAAGATCATCAGAAACAATCACATCCAGATCCCGCTCTTCTTTCATGGAGAAGTACTTTGCCCCCTTGGATTCTGGCAGTCCAAATGCACTACCCTGCATTTTTTAGCATTAAATCTCAGCTGCCAAATTCATGACCATTCTTTAAGCTTACTGCAGCTAAATCCCTTCTCATGTTATCTACTCCTTCCTGGATTTTATTTACTTATTTATTTATTATTTCTTTCTTTTTTATACCGTGCTCTTTAGAATCAGTGCGGTTTTACATGTATACTAACAGGTACTTTTTATTCCCTTGTCCCCAAAGGGCTCACAATCTAAGTGTACCTGAGGCAATGAAGGGATAAGTGGCTTACCCAAAGCCATAACGAGTGACCATGGGACTAGAGACCCCAGTCCCTCCGGCCTGAGGTTGCTTGACGCCATGTGGGAACTGAACCCCCGGCCTTCTGACCTGAGGTAACCTGTCCCAACCACTGGATGTCGACTTATTGCAGATTTTGGTATTATCCTTAAAGATAATTTCTAACCCAGTCGGTCACTTTAGGGTTCATCCCTAGGGTTCTCAATTTGTTTATAAGTTGCCTGTACAGAACAGTGTCAAAGGCTTTACTGAAATCTAAGTACACCACATCTAGGACTCTCCCTTAATTCAACTCCCTGGTTACCCAGTCAAAAAAATAAATCAGATTTGTCTGACAAGACCTGCCTCTGGTAAACCCATGCTACTTTGGAACCTGCAATCAATTGGACTCCAAAAACCTCACTAGCGTCTGTTTTAGCAGCATTTCCAATAATTTATTCACCACAGATGTTAGACTAACAGGCCTATTGTTCTCAACCTCAACCTTAATTTCAATTTTGTGTAAAGGGACCACATGTGCCTTTCTCCAGTCCTCTGGGACCACTCCCGATTCTAAAGAAGCATTGAAAAGGTCAGTCAGTGGAGCCACTAGAATATCCTCAAGTTCCTTTAGTATTCTTGGATATATCCCATTCGGTCCCATTGCTTTGTCTACTTTTAATTTAGCTAGTCCCTCACTAAAACAATCTTCTGATAATTTTTCAAGATTCCCTTAATTTCTGTTCCTATTTGTGAATGTTTTCTAAGGTCCTGCTTCTGGCCCTTCATCTGTGAACACAGAAAAAAAATATTTGTTAGCAATTCAGCTTTATCCTCATCAGTGTCTACATATTCCTTTCCTACACCCTTCAGTCTAACAATACCATTTTTGCACTTCCTTCTCTCACTAACATATCTGAAAAATGTTTTATCCCCCCATTTTATTGCATTGGCTATTTTTTTGTATCTGTGCATTCCTGACTACTTTCCTAGCTTCTTTAAAATTTTCCAAATATTTATGCTTGTCTTCCTCTGTGATCTCTTGTATTTTATGAAGACCATCCTCTTTTTCTTCACCTTTTCATCTACTTCTTTTGAGAACCATAGTTGTCTCCTTTTTCTTTTACATTTAGTTACCTTTCTAACAAAAAGGTTTGTTGTGCTTAAAATATCCCCTTTCAATTTGGCTCATTGCTTTTCTACATCCCCCAGTTGTTCCAATACCACTAATGACTCTTTGAGGTACTGACCATCTTGTCAGAGTTAGTTTTCTTAAAGTCTAATACCCTCGCTTTCGTATGGATTTTATCAGCCCTAGTCCTAATACTGAATCACCATCTGGTGATCACTGGATGCAAGTTGATCTCCCACTATGACATCAGAAACACTTTCCCCATTGGTAAACACTAAGTCCAGTATGGCCCCTTCACATGTGGGTTTTGTTACCAGTTGATAGAATCGTTCTCCTTGTAGAGAATCTAGGATCTCCTTACTTCTATATTACACCACAGCAGGGATGTGCCAATCAATATCTGACATATTGAAATTACATGTGAGTAGCAATTCTCCTTTCATGGCAATAATTGGAGTGGAGGAGTGGCCTAGTGGTTGGGGCAAGGTACTTCAGGCCGGAAGGTCGGGGGCTCAAATCCCACTAGAGGACAGCAACCTTGGGCCGGAAGGACTGGGGTTTCTAGTCCCACAGGTGCTCCTTGTGTTCTTGGGCAAGCCACTTAACCCTCCATAGTCCATGTTCCCTGTAAAATAGTTATCTCCAAGTTATAATGCCCTGTTCAATGTAATTTCAGTTTGTTCATTGTAAACCGCACTGATGCAGAATAGCACGGTATATAAGAGAATATAAATACTGTATATGTCTTCTATTAAATCTCTGTCCACTTCTCACAGTGAAGGAAATATATATATCATACCAATCTAAATGATTTCCCTTTCCCTCTTTCTAATTTAACCCACAGTGCCTCCTTGCTCCCTTTTAAACCCTGCAATTCTATAGCTTTAATATTATTTTTTACATATGGTGCCACTCCTTCTCCCCTTCTTCCTACCCTGTCCTTCCTGAATAAAGTATAGCCCAGTATAATTACATCTCAGTCATAGTTGTCTGTGAACCACATCTACATAACCACCAGTAAATCCAAGTCAGCCTCTTCCATTAAAACCTCAACATCTGGAATCTAATTTTCCCATGCAATGGGCATTTATGCACACCGCTTTCCAGATTTCTACAGAGGTATTTCATTTTTCACTTACCTGGGGGCTTTCTTCACCCATCCCCAACAAATCTAGTTTACAGCCCTCTTCAGAAGGTTAGCCAGTCTGCTGCGGAAGATACTTCAACCCTTCTTGGAAAGATGGCTGCTTTCTGTGCTCTACAGCCCTTGGAAAATCATCCCCTGGTTAAGGAAACCAAAATGCTGTCAATGCCACAATTCACACAGCTTCTCTGAATTGGTCTTTATCCGAAACAGGGAGGATTGAAGAGAACACCAGTTGTATACCTATTTGCTTCACCCTCTATCCCAGAACCATGAAGTCACTTTTGATATGCTCGGAGGGATACCTAGCAGTATCATTTATGCCGACATGGATGAGCAACATCAGATATTAGTCAGTAGGCTTGATGAGTCTCAGCAAACTCTCCATCATATCTTGGATTTTGGCATTTGGCAGACAGCATACCTCTCAGGAAATGAAGTCTCAGTACCCCTCAGATGGAGTCACCAACCACTACTACCCTCCACTTCCTTGTGGTCACTGATTCTGGAACTTTGGGGTGCTTGAGTTCTGGTTCTTCCCTTTCCTGGGAAGTTTCATCTCCTCTACTTCCAGGGCTGCATATTGGTTCTTCAGTTCAAGGGCTGGAGGATTTGGATTGTTGATTCTGCAGGCTCTGGTGATTCGTGTTCAACTCTTCATTCTATAGCCTCCCATCTTCACCTCTGTCAGAGAGCTTGGATACTTCACGAAGCATCTCATCAATGTACTTCTCACTGTCTCGAATGCTTCTCAGCCTCGCCATCTCTTCTCTAAGCTCCTCCCCTTTATTCATGGGAGCTTCAGCTTTCAGCCATCTTTCACACTAGCAATCCTTTTGGTCTTGGGCAATCCACAAGGAATGCTAGTGGGAATTGAAGTGCCTCAGAAGAAAAGTGTAGCAATCTGCTTCCAGTCACACTGCCAAGAAGCTGCAGGGTTACTAGGAAACAGCATTGATGCAAAGGCACACATTTCATTTTTGTATGCTCCTATTCTATAAAGTGCACACATGCTTTATGAAATAGGCTCCACATATACATGTAGCAACACACTTTAACTGAGCAGGCATTTACAGAATTGCCCTCATAATGTTTTCTAAGTTTTGACGAAAATGGTGGTAATAGCAGCCAGATGGTTCTCAGCTCTGCCTTGTTCTTTTGCTGTGGTATGTTGGCCTTGGTTGTGATGCATGTGCCAGTATAAGGGTTTGTAGGTGTTACAAACTCTGAGTGCAATATATCTGTGACTTTTCTTACTAGATTATAGATTTATGACATGCTAATTGTATGTGGTTGACTGCTTTGATACATGCATCCAACCAGTTATAAGAATATAGAGAAATTTTGCTGCTATACCCTCACAGCAAAATGGAACAGTGGTGGCGGTGGAGCATCACTTTTCTGTGACAATGGCAACAACATTAGAATTACCTGCACAGAAGAAAGGCTTGGCAATCTACTTCCGTATCTTGCCATGAAAACCCAATGGATAGTCATAACAAAACAAATAGCACTATAATGCCTGAAGATGAGCTACTGGGATGAGCTGATGACTTTTCAGAGTAAAGCCAGCATTTATGTTGTGGTTAGATCAAAGTCCTCAGGAAATCTGACTGCTGATGTAGCTGTGCATGAAATGAGAGTCAGAAGCTGAAAAGATGTCTTATATATTCAGACATGGAACATACGAAGCATGAACCAAGAGAAGTTGGAGGTGGTCAAGAATGAAATGGAACTTGTACAATTCAATCAGTTGGGGGCCAGCAAACTGAAATGGAGTTGCACTGGGCATTTTGCATCTGATCTACTATGCTGGAAATTAAAGACAAAGAAGAAATGGTGTTGCATTTATAATCAAGAATAAATTTGCAAGAACTGTAATGAAATACAATTCAGTCAGTGAACACTTCATTTCTATTCTTCTACAAGAAATGCCCATCAACACCATTATAATTCAGGTATATGCCCCAACAACAGCTGCAGAAGAGGAAGAAGTTGATGAGTTCTATGAACAAGCACAAGCTGAAAATGACAGAACATGCAAACAGGATATGGGTGACTGGAACACAAAGGCAGGCAACAAAGAAGAAGGCAAAGTGCATGAAAAATATGGACTTGGCAACAGAAATGAAACTGGAGAAAGACTGATAGACTGCAAGACCAATTATCTATTCATCTCAAACACCTTCTTCCAGCAACACAAGTGCTTACTGTACACATGGACTTCACCCAATGGATTGTACAAACACCAACTTGGGTAAAAGAGTGGCCTAGTGGATGGGACAGATTGCTTCAAGCTAGAAGGCTGGTGGTTTGATCCCTGTTCACGGACAGTGATCTGGGGTTTCTAGCCCTTTAGGCATCCTTTGGGTATGCCACGTGACCCTCTGTTTCTTTGGGTACACATGTAGATTGTCAGCCTTTTGGGGCTGTACCTATCTGTAGCATATAAACCACTCTAATGCCTTTCAGCCTGGGTGGTATGGCAAGAAATTAAATAAAGATAAAAATCTGTGTAAGTCTATGATGAAAAAGCTCTATAATGTCAACAAAGACAAAACCTGAAGCTGATTGTGGTACAGATCACTAAATACTAGTATGCAAACAGAAGCTAAAGTTGAAAAAGAACAAGCCACTCACAGATATAGCAAAATATGACCTTGAGAATATACCACTGGAATTTAAAGACTGCCTGCAAAATTGATTTGATGCTTTAGATAAAACGGACAGAGCTCCAGAAGAGTTATGGGATGAGATCAAGAAGGTTGTCTTGGAAGAAAGTGAGAAGTCTCCATAAAAGGTGAAAAAGCAAAAATGGCCAAAATGGATGACTGAAGAAACTCTGAAAATTGCCCAGAAATGCAGGAATCTAAAGCCAGAGGAGAAAGAGAGGCAATCACAGAACTCAACAGAGATTTCCAACATGCAGGAAGACAAGACAAGGAGAAGTAATACAATGACACATGTAAGGAAATAGAATCAGAAACTATTAGAGGAAGAACAAGACTGGCTTTCCTAAAGATACGAGAGTTAAAGAAAAAATTCCAGCCTCAAATTGGAATGTTACAAGATGCTCAAGGATTCATGTTGAATGATGCTGAGAAGATCAAGAAAAAGTGGAAAGAATATACAGAGTCATTATACCATAAAGATCAAATGGATCAACAACTGTTTCAACCTGCATCTTATGCTGCTGGTTCTGTGCCTAACCTACAGGGTGATGGGTTTACCTCCTGCTTGTAATATTGAACAAGCAAACCTCTTCCAAAGATGGGGAAGCTGTAAAGCTAGAGGGCATAACATGAAGCTGCAAGGGGGTAAACGGAAAGGCAATGTCAGAAAATACTTTTTCATTGAAAGGGTGGGGATGCTTGAAATGCCCTCCTGATGGAAGTGGTGGGGGCAAACACAGTGACAGAATTCAAAATGGCATGGGACATACACAGCGGATCCCTTTATAGCAACAGGATAAAATCAAAATAAACATAATCTCTTATATCTGAACAAATAGGGGTGACCTACACAGAGCGGTGGGTACACCCCTAAACAAAGGCATGGGGAGGGGTGACCTGCATGGAGCGGCAGGTGTACCTACTTTTGCTGACTTCCTGGGCCGACGAGATGGAACATACTGGTCTTTATCTGCCGTCATATGTTATGTTACTATGATCAGGAACCATTGGTAATGAAAGAAGACATTGAAGCAGCACTGAAAGCCTTATCAGAACAAAGCACCAGGCACTGATGGCATTCCCATTGAAGTATTACAACAATCAGATGCAGTTGTTACCATACTTACAAGGCTTTGCCTGGAAATTTGGAAGACAACATCATGGCCAACTGACTGGAAAAGATCTGTGTTTATACCGATACCGAAGAAAGGTGATTTGACTGAAATTATCACATAATTGCTCTGATTTCACATGCTAGCAAGATTCTACTCAAGATCACTCAGAAGAGACTACAATCATACCTGGAATGAGAACTGCCTGAAGTGCAAGCAGGGTTCAGGAAAGGGCGAGGAACGAGAGACACCATCATGGATATGAGATGGATCCTTGAAAAGACAAAATAATATCAAAAGGATATATGTGTTTTATTGACTACAGCAAGACTTTTGACTGTGTAAACCATGAGAAACTCTGGGCCACATTAAGAAGTATGGGTATAAGAACACCTGAAAGGTCTCTTGCACAACCTTTACATTGATCATGAAGCAACAGTTTGAATGGAGCAAGGTAAAACAGAAACATGGCTAAACAAATTGCATGATTGGGATATAGCCATACCTGGCTATAATCTATTCCAAAGAGATAGAGAAAACAGAAGAGGAGGAGGAGTAGCCTTGTATGTCAAAAGCAATATTAAAGCTACTGAAATGCAGGGGGCATGGGGAAAAGAAGAAGCGCTCTGGATTGTGTTGGAAAGAGGAGATGGCACTGTCATCCATACTCCTGTAGTCTACAGACCTCTGACACAAATTGAAGAGATAGATAACGAATTGATTATAGATACTGCCAAGATAGCCACAAAGGGGTAAGCGATCATATTGGGTGACTTTAATCTACTTGATGTGGATTGGATTGCTCCTTCTGCAAATCTGGAAAGAAGCAAAAAAATTGTGGATGCTCTCCAAGATGCGTTACTTAGACAAATGGTGATGGAACCAACCAGGGAAAGCTCAACACTGGATTTAGTGCTCACCAACGGCGATAGCATGCCGAATGTCTGCGTGAGTGCCCCTGTGAGCAGCAGCGATCATCACATGGTCTGGTTTCAGATAAAAGCCATGGTACAGGCCAAACATAGCAAGCTCAAAATCCTAAACTTCAAAAACACCGACTTCAATAAAATGGCCGAGTACCTAAAGGAGGAGCTGACAGAGTAGAGGGAGATAAGGGAAGTGGAATTGCAATGGGCTAAACTAAAGGTAGCAATAAAAGGGGCAACAGATAAATATGTAACAAAAGTAAACAAAAACAAGAGGAGAAGAAAACCTATTTGGTTTTCCAAAGAAGTGGCTGCTCAAATAAAGGCAAAAAACACAGCTTTCGCAAAATTCAAAAGCTCGCAAACAGAGGAACACAGAAATGAATACAGGATCAAACTCAAAGAGACAAAGAGAGAAATAAGGATAGCAAAATCAAAGGCAGAGGAAAAGATGGCTAAAGACGTGAAGTGTGGTGACAAAACCTTCTTCAGGTATATTCGGGAAAGGAAGAAGATCAGAGGTGGAATTGCAGGACTCAGAAGTGCTGCAAACGGACTCATGGAAAGTGACATTGAAAAAGCGAAATTGCTAAACGAATACTTCTGCTCTGTTTTTACTAAAGAAAGTCCTGGAGAAGGACCACCTGCGACTCCGAAATAAAAAAAATGGGAAAGAAGTAGTTACTACACCATTCACAGAAGATGAGGTGTTAGAACAACTTGCAAAACTGAAAGTGGACAAGGCCATGGGACCGGATGGGATACATCCCAGGATACTGAAAGAGCTCAGAGAGGTTCTTGCAGGGCCGTTAAAGGATGTTTTCAACAGATCCTTGGAAACAGGAGAGGTTCCTCAGGACTGGAGAATGGCTGATGTCGTACCTCTACACAAAAGTGGTGACAGGGAAGAAGTGTCAAACTACAGGCCTGTGAACCTTGCCTCAGTAGCGGGAAAAGTCATGGAGGTGCTCCTGAAAGAGCGAATAGTGAACTTTCTCAAAAATAACAGGTTGCAAGACCTGAGGCAACATGGTTTTACCAAAGGACGATCTTGCCAAAAAAATCTGATTGAGTTTCTTTGACTGGGTGACCAGGGAGCTAGATCAGGGGCATGCGATGGATGTCATCTACCTGGATTTCAGCAAAGCCTTTGATACTGTTTCTCATAGGAGGCTTATCAATAAACTCGGTAGCTTGGGGATGGATCCTAAGATGGTAAATTGGATCAGAAATTGGTTGACTGAATTTTCCAAAGTCATCTGGTATATCTGCGAAAGAGATGTTCCGTAAATATTTAGTGGAAGTTTTGGATGTACCGGTGGATTCTCATCCTCCTATGGTAAAGTTGTATTACTTACCGTGTGGGAGAAAAGTGTCTGGTGGAAATATAGAGGGTCTTGGGCAAAGTGATGTATTAGATGTGTCAGCTATCTTGGAAACTTCTCTATCTGAATCTGTTTCTTCTTCTACTTTGATAGCAACTTTTGCTCTTGCTTCTGATAGAGACTGGTTTCTGCGTATGTTCTTTAGGAAATGAACTGTGCCCTTTTGTGGGTTACAGGTTTGGGTGTTTCCTGATATAGCTAAAGAAACTCAGAAACGTAGAAAGGAGTTTCTATTGCTTCGTCCCTGAGTTTTGTTATTGGGGGGTATGTTTTTCTTAAAATTCCCTTGTAAATGTATGATTAAATTGAATGCTCAGTCATATATATTCTTTGAGCCTTCTCAATTGCGTGCCTTTCTGAGCTCCCGTCGCCCTCCCGAGACAGTCCTTGGTCCATTGCTATAGAATATGCCGTCTGTTGATCTCATTATGTTTTCCTTTCAATTTTCTTAAAAATTATAATGTTAATTGGATCTCTTCCATTTTTGTGGGCTATAATTTAGGGGCTGGTGTTTTATTTTCTTCTTATGTTTTACTATTATATTGAATGTTTCAATATTATTATATTTCCTCCATGCCTTCTATATTTACCATGCAAGTGTTGTATATGCTTGGATTTATTGTAAAATTATAAAGATTAAATTTAAAAAAAAGAAATTGGTTGACTGACAGACGACAGAGGGTGATGGTAAATGGAGCTCACTCGGATGAAGGGAAGGTGATTAGCAGGGTGCCCCAGGGGTCGGTCCTGGGCCCGGCACTGTTCAATGTATTTGTGAGTGATATTGCTGAAGGACTGAATGGAAAAGTCTGTCTTTTTGCAGATGACATGAAAATTTTCAACAGAGTGGACTCCCTCGAGGGAGTGGTTAACATGAGGAAAGATCTACAAAAGTTGGAAGAATGGTCTAATGCTTGGCAATTAAGATTTAATGCAAAGAAGTGCTGAGTCATGCACTTGGGTAGCAGAAATCCAAGGGAATTGTACGCGATATGGGGTGAGAGGTTGGTGTGCACGGATCAGGAGAAAGACCTTGGTGTGATTATTTCTGAAGATCTCAAGGTGGCAAAACAGTGCGACAAGGTGGTGGCAAAAGCCAGGAGGATGTTGGGCTACATACAAAAAGGAATCACCAGCAGAAAGGAAGAGGTACTTATGCCACTGTACAAGTCACTGGTGAGGCCTCACTTGGAATACTGTGTTCAGTTTTGGAGACCGTATCTTGCAAAGGATGTAAAAAGACTGGAAACTGTTCAGAGGAAGGCGACCAAAATGATTTGGAGCCTGCATCAGAAGCCTTATGAGAAGAGACTTGAAGACCTAAACATGTACACTTTGGAGGAGAGGAGGGATAGAGGAGATATGATTCAGACCTTTAAATACTTAAAGGGAAATAATGAACAAACAAACCTCTTCCAAAGACGGGGAAGCTGTAAAACTAGAGGGCATAACAGGAAGCTACAAGGTGGTAAATTGAACAGCAATGTCACAGAAAGGGTGGTGGATGCTTGAAATGCCCTCCCGATGGAAGTGGTGGGGACAAACATGGTGACGGAATTCAAAATGGCATGGGACAGACACAGTGGATTCCTTTACAGCAAAAGGATAAAATCAAAATAAACTGAACCATCTAATTTCTCAACAAATAGGGGTGTCTTCCATGGAGTGGTGGGTTCACCGCTAAACAGGGACATGGGGAGGGGTGGCTTGCACAGAGTGGCAGGTGCACCTACTCTTGCCATTGTGCTGGGCAGACTAGATGGACCATGCTGGTCTTAATCTGCCGTCATTTACTATGTTACTATGTAAAATCAGCAAAGGTGTACGACAAGGCTGCATACTATCTCCCTACCTGTTTAATTTATATGCAGAACAAATCATTAAAGAAGCAGGACTGAATGTAGACAACCGAGGTGTGAAGACTGGTGGAAGACTCACTATGCCAATGATACCACATTACTGGTCGAAAGTGAAGATGATCTGAAACATTTACTTTTTTTCAATTAAGGAACATAATCTTAAAACGGGCCTGCATCTTAAAGTAAAGAAGACAAAGATCCTGACAACTAGCAAAATCAATAAGTTCAGCATTGATGGAGAAGAAATTGAAATAGTTGACAACTTTAACCTACTTGGATCAACAATCAATAAAGAACAATCAATAAAGAATCAACAAGCAGTCAAGAAATCCTATGATGTATTGCTCTTGGCAGAATGGCTATGAAGGACCTAGACAAGAGTAGATATGTCTATTTCCATACAAATATTTGACTTGTCCAAGCCATGGTATTTTCAATAACATCATATGGATGCAAAAGTTGGACAGTGAAAACGATAGACAAGAAGAAAATCGATGCCTTTATTTTATTTATTTATTTATTTATTTAACAAGTTTTTTATACCGCCTTATCCTTCAATCAAAGCGGTCACAAGAAATACAAGGTATAAACAAGGGAAACGTAAACAGTATAGACATGACAACATATGGTAATGTAGGAAAAATAACAAGGGATAACAATATAGTGGATTATGATGCTGGTGACGAATACTGTGTATACCATGGACTGCTCGAAGAAGAAACCAGTCAATACTAGAGGAGATCAAA
This sequence comes from Ichthyophis bannanicus, assembly GCA_033557465.1. Taxonomy (NCBI): domain Eukaryota; kingdom Metazoa; phylum Chordata; class Amphibia; order Gymnophiona; family Ichthyophiidae; genus Ichthyophis; species Ichthyophis bannanicus. The sequence continues at coordinate 1,312,649,894 of CM066031.1, forward strand.
GCAAGCTTTCTTTAGAAGCTCAGATGACAAGACTTCAAATTTCATACTTTGGACACATCATGCGAAGAGAGAGAGATGGTTAGAGAAAGACATCATGCTTGGCAAGGTTGAAGGTCATTGTAAAAGAGGAAGCCCAGCAATTAGATGAATCGATACAATAACAACATTATGGGTGCCACTTTATCAACATTATGGGTGCCACTTTTTTTTTTTTTTTAATTTTATTTAGAACCATCAACAGAAAACAACAAGTACAGTACAAAGAGCTGCCACTCCCTGGGGTTGGCTCTTATCCCCAGGGGCGGTACACATTGATGGTTACATAAATTTTCAAAAAGTAAGTGCCCTCACCCCCCTCCCCCTGCTCCCCTCCCCTCTCCCCTCACCCCCCCCCCCATATCAAAGCCACGCAGGACCATCTGGAGGTTCCACACATCATCCAAATCACATTACAATAAATGAGGGTATCAACAACCCAACTGCAGGACCGTATTACGGGTCCGGGCACTCAAATTTTGAATGTATGGTTCCCAGATTAGCAAGAAGGCGGACCATCGCTTGACATGGCCCCGGGCAGCCCTACACTCCAGGAGTATAAGCTGGTGGAAGGAGTTCCGCCACTCCCAAAAGGAGGGGGGTGGACGTCCCTCCACCGCCGCAACAGTGGCCCTTTACCCACCAGACATGCCTTACGGACGAGCCAGCGACCCCACTTCCCCTTCGGAGAGGTGGGGGCCAAGAAATCCAAAACCACCAAGTCTGCATCCCAATGAATAGGTTGTCCCAACAGATTAGCTATGTACAGGGCAATCCTCCGCCAATACGGGCGAATCCGACGGCATCCCCACCACATATGTAACAGGGTCGCCATGGGCGCCGCACACCGCGGACAACTGCCATCCGCAGTCAGATGGCAATGAAGGGCCCTCCGCGGGGAGAAGTGGACCCTAGTTAAACATTTAAGTTGTATTTCCCGCCAACGGGCACCTTCCACCAGGCTCACCACTCGCCGTAGGGCCACAAGGATAGTACCAGGTGGGATCTCCCGCCCCATTTCGGCCCCCCAAGCCTGTTCCACTCTACAATAGTCTGGCCGCGGGCGAAGCTGCTCCAGGCGGAGATGAAAACCCCGAATTGACGGTCGTTCCGTGTCGCCCAAGCCAAAAAACGCCATAATCTGGACCGAGCGGTCGCTATGTAACTCCTCTCCAGGTAGAGAGGCCACATAGTGAGCCACTTGCATATACGCAAAGGAATGGTGAGGCCGCAGTTCAAACTCGCGAGAGAGCGCAAGGAAGGGTTTAGGCTTCCCCGTCAAGTCCACCACATGTCCCACACTATGGACCCCTCTCTCCCCCCAAAAACGAAAGGCACCGGTCTCAGTTCCCGGAGTAAAATTGGCATTCCCCCGAAGGGGTAGCCAACTCGACACCTTCCAATTATGGCCCCAATAAGTGTTCAGCTGTCGCCAGGTCTTACACACCGGAAGTAGCAACACACTCTCAGCCAAGTGAGTGGCCCACTGGCTGACCTCCAGGTGCAAGAGGGCCCGCAGAGAGTGGGGTGCCACAAATGCCTCCTCCAAGGCTGTGGGTGTGTAAAGGTCAATGTCACCTAGCCAATCTCCCAAATGGCGCGCTTGGCAGGCCAATGCATAAGCACCAAGATCCGGAAGCCCCCACCCCCCGCTCTGCATCCTCCCCACCAGCCGACCGTAGGGGACACGAGCTCTCGCCCCCCCCCCCAGAGGAGGCCTCGAAATTCCGCCTCAAAGCGCCGGACATCCCGCCGGAGAAGCCAAACAGGGAGGGTCTGCAGCCAATACAGGACCCGCGGCAGGAGCACCAGTTTAATCGCCGCAATCCTTCCCAGTAGGGACAAGGGGAGGGGCTGCCAGGCCTGCAGCTGAGTTCTCACCTTGGTCAGCATTCGCTGCAGGTTGCACCCATACAGTCGACCCGGGTGACAGGGCAATACAATCCCCAAATATATAAATTGGTTCTCGGCCCATCGAAGAGGGAACACCCCCGGCCAGCCATTTCGAAGGCTCCCCGACACATCCATGGCTTCGGATTTATCGCTATTAATGCTTAGCCCCGCAAATTGCCCAAAAATTCAGAGCTCTCCTAAGAGAAGCGGCAAGGAATCCATAGGCGAGAGTAAATGTACCAACAGATCATCGGCAAAAGCAGATATCTTAAATTCTTGAGCGCCTATTCTAACCCCCCTTATGGAACGCATTCCCGCCACTCTCCGCAGGAGGGGATCCAAGGACAGTCAAAAAGAAGAGGAGAGAGAGGGCAGCCCTGACGAGTCCCCCTTTGCAACGAAAAATTCTCGGATACCACCCCATTGCAAAGTATTGCCGCCGTCGGGTCGGCATACAGACTCGCGACCATGCTACAAAATAAAGGCCCTATACCATAGCAGGGGAGAATATACTTCAAGTATTGCCAGTCCACCCGGTCAAAGGCTTTTTCCGCGTCGAAACTGACAAGTAAGGAGGATAACTGTCGGTGCTGAACCCACTCTAAGGATGCCATAATTTTGCGCAGATTACGGACGGCATATCGCCCCTTTACAAACCCAACTTGAGAGTCATGCACCAGCAGCCCCAAAAACTCCGCCAAGCGATCCGCTAAAATTTTGGCCATCAATTTAAGATCAAAATTAAGCAGAGATATAGGGTGATACGAGGCCGCAGAGATGGGGTTCTTCGCCGGTTTAGGAATAAGGACAATATGGGCACGATTAGCCCCCCACCGAAAGTAGCCCTGTTGCGCCCTCCGATTATGCACTGCAGCCAACGTTGGGGAAATCAAGTCGTTAAGAATTTTGTAGAATTCGGCACCAAGCCCGTCAGATCCCGGGGATTTATAACAGCTGGCCTTGGAAATAGCCCCCTGCAGCTCAGCCGCCGTTATCGACCGGTCCAACTGCGCTCTTTGCTCCGCGGACAAGCGCGGTAAGTCCAGGGCCCCCACATACTCCTCCATCTGCGTGAGGGAGGGCGGCTCCGCTGTATAGAGGCTCTGGAAAAAGGAGCGAAAAACCCGCACTATCTCCGGGTTCTCCCGATGTAACACCCCCGAGTCATTCCCGCAAGCCCAGCACCATTTTGGAGCCCCTGGGTCCCTGAAGACATCTGGCCAATAATTTCCCGGGCTTATCCCCATAACGGTAGAGTTGGTAACGATAATATAGCACAGATTTCTTTGCCCGTTGATGTAAAAGTTCATTTAATTCCGTTTGAGAGCCCCACAGCTGCTTTTTAAGCCCTGCCGTCGGGTTTTGAGACCCTCGACGCCGCAGCCGCGTCACCAACTTTTCTAAACCAATAATACGTTCGGCCCTCAGTCGTCTCTTCTGGGCAAGGAACCCTATAATGTCCCCCCGCAGAACCACCTTCGCAGTTTCCCAGAGCAGTTCTGGGTCATCTTGATGGCCCCTATGATCAGCTTCAAATTCCTGCCATCGTTGCTGAAGAAAAGCACGGAACTGCGCGTACCTATATAATTCAAGTGGGAATCGCCATGTCGGGGACTGGGGAGAGTTCCCATTCCAATAGACGTCAAGCCAAACAAGCGCATGGTCAGATATCTCCATAGGCCCTATCTGAGCATCCACCACTTTAACAAACAGACCAGTAGAAATCAACAGATAATCTATTTATTTTATTTATTTATTTAATACACACTTATATACCGCTGCTTCCAGCGATCAGCAGCGGTTCGATTCTTCTTCTGGGGATGTCAATCAGGACAGGGAGGGGACAGTAATTATATAGATCTGAGGGTAGGTCACAGCACACAGGGTTAGTGTCATGGGGGACTTCGTTATACATATTTACATTTATACATAATTATTTACAATTGTACAATTACCCTTCTTTTTGAAGTACACCTTTTCCATAATTTATATGGGCACTAGTGCCGTGAGCCCGAGAGATATGCGTATAATCCCGCTCGGCTGGGTGTAAGAGTCGCCAAGGGTCCACCAACCCCAGCCGTGAGCATAAACATCGCAGTGCCCGAACCGTCGCGATTCTATCCCTCTGCTCCCCCCCCCTTAGAAGTATCGAGATCTACATCCATGACACCATTAAAATCTCCCCCCAAAATCAAGGGGGACTCCGGCAATGTCTCAAGTTTGGAGGCAAGACGGGCATAAAGGGGCAAGTCGAGCACATTGGGACAATACAGATTGCCTAAAATAACAGGCCTCCCCTCGAGGACTCCCTGCACCAAGATAAATCTGCCTGTCGGGTCAACAAAGTCCCGGACAACCTCCAGCCTCACCCGTTTATGAATCAGGAGCACTACACCCCCCTTCTTCCCCTGAGCTGGAGCCCCCCAGACCTGTCCCACCCACTCCCGGCATAATTTACGGTGCTCCTCGGCAGTCTGGTGGGTTTCCTGGAGCATGGCGATGTCCGCCTTCTGCCTTGCTAAAGCCTGAAAGATTTTGGCCCGTTTAATGGGGCTGCCCAGACCACAAACATTCCAAGAAATTATCTTAAGCGGCATGTAACACAAAAGTAGGCCTACTATAATACAGCACGAACCATACCTGATACAGGGAAAGCACCTCCCCAGCCTGAGGTCCTCCCCTCTTCCCCACCAGGATATTCCCTCTTGTCAACCACCCCTCCACTAGTCCCCGAAAATACTGCCCCCTCCTACTCCCCCTGCCCCTCCCTCCCTCTCCCCCCCATCCCTACTCTCAGCCCCCCTCCCCCCCTTTTCCCTTCCCCCCCACTTCCCCCTCCCTTGCACCCCCCTCCACTCCCTTTACCCCACTCTACTCCCATCCGCCTCTCTCCCTCTCTGTGACTTCAGATGCGTGAGATGCCCCCCACCCCCCTTTATTTCAACCCCTCTGCAAGCCTCACGGGGACCCTCACCACCACAGGGGCCCCTCCCCCTACCACTGTGTCCACACCCTACCCTCACTCCCCTCACACCAACCCTCCCCTACAGCCAAACACTCCCTGTTATTACACCCCCTTAACCAAAGAACAACCAACACATAATACTTAACAGCTTTAACAGAACCCCCACATCCCCCTCCCTCCGCGGGATTACCACCACCGCCTCATCAAAGACCAAGGCAGCACGTGTCACAATAGTCCTTCAGGTCCACACTCTTCCCAGCGAGGCCTCAGGTCTCAGCCGCTGTTGCCGCCCCTCGCCTTATCTCCTCCACGTATGGGGTTGCTGCTGCCGCGGAGTCAAAGGACCTACGGGTCCCCCCATGGGTAAAAATCAGCCGGGCAGGGTATTGCACCATAAATCTAATGTTGTTATCTATCAGAGTTTGGCACAAAGGTCCATATTCTTGCCGTCGCTGGCCCAGGGCCGCCGAATAGTCCTGAACAATACGTAACTTGACATTGTCCTTATGAATTGCTCCTTTCTTCCGTGCTGCACGCAAAACCGCTTCCTTTTGCGGGAAGCGCAGGAACCGTGCCAGAACCACCCTGGGTCGACCGTCGCTGGCTCTCCTGGGGCCGACCCAGAGCACTCTCTCTATGTGCACCGAAGTGCCTTCAGGATCATTCTCCAAGATTTGTTTCACCAGGTCCTCCAAGTAGGACTTTAAGTCCCTGTCCTCTATGGCATCTGGGATCCCCAGGAATCTCAGGTTGTTACGTCGAGACCGGTTCTCAAGGTCATCCAGCTTGGCCTCCTGATCCCGAAGTAGCTTTTTCACACGGGTCATCTCTTGCTGCAGCACCAGCACATGTTCCTCGGTCTGCTCTATCCGGTGCTCAGCTTCCTGCATTCGGCTCCCCAGGGCCTCCACTGAGGTTTGGAGGAGATCCATGCGGCCCCGCAGGTCTTCGAATTGCGCGGACAGCGCCCCTGCCATGGCCATGGAGATTTCATCTACCATCCCCGCCTTGGCTTCCCCTTTCGATGGTGAGGAGTTCTCTCCCCCTTTAGGTGACGGGGGGACTTTCTCTTTCTCCACGCGGCGACCCCCCTTAGCTGCCATGGCCTGGGCCGCCTAGGTCCTCGGGTGTCCCGTCCTCCGTCCCCCACCGTGAAGTCCAGGTATAGCGTCGCGGGTCCGCTGGTCACTTGTACGCTGCTCTCAGACTCTGCAGGAGGGGGGGGGGGCCGGGCCCCGCCGACCCCTGTACCGGTGAGGGCATCCGGATCTTCCAATGCCGTGGGGGGGGGGGGGTCTATACCAGGGCGTGCGGTCCCCCAAGGAACTCCCAGGACCCTCTGAACAGACTGTCACCCGTCCTGGGCCCAATTCGGGCTTCAGATCTCCCCTGTTGATGCCAGTCTCTACCTCCCTCCAGGAGCTGAAGTCGAGTCAGGGAGGGGTGGGGGGGAGCGATGGGCGCTAGTCCGGGGGGCCTTCGCCGCCAAAGATTACGGCTCCAATGTCAGCTTAGGCTGCTTACCCGGCCCCTCCAGGGAACTCCAGGGCACTCCGCGGCGTGGCTCTCCCTGCGGGCCCGACGGCTTCAGCGCCGGCCTCCCGGCTCCAGACCGCCACTGATTTTCAATGCGCGGGGGGGAGGAGGTGGGCGCCCGGGGGGTGCGCTCACGCTGCCGGCCAGATGAGAAGGCACATGGGGGATTCAGAGCCCCGAATTCACCCCCGCTATATCATTTGTTCGGCGCCGGGGAGGCGAGGGGGCCCAGAGCTCAGGCAGCATGTGTCCGCCTGAGTTCACCGCATCACCGGAAGTCTATGGGTGCCACTTTATCAACAATGAGCCACCTGATTGCAGAATGAACACAGTTTAGGTGAACTATTCAGAGGGTCACCATGAGTTGACACCGACTCGATAGCACTTAACAACAACAACAACCCTCATATACTACTACCACTACTGAGCATTTGTATAGCGCTACAAGACATATGCAGTGCTGCACAGACACGTAAGAGACAGTCGCTGCTCATCAGAGCTTACAAGTCAAGACAACACAGTAGATGTAGACAGGGATAGATCTAGGGGGAATGGTAAAGAAACACAAAGGAGATCAGGTGAGTCAAGATCTGAAAGCGGCAGCGAAGAGGTGAGTTTTCAGCCTGGATTTGAAAAGGGCCAGAGAAGGCACCTGATTTACAGACTCAGGTAGTTTGTTTCAGGCATAAGGAGCAGCAAGGTAAAAGGAGCGAAGTCTGGAGTTAGCAATAGAAGAGAAAGACACCGATAGAAGCAATTTGCCATAAGAGCAGAGTTTCCGGGGAGGGGTGTAGAGAGGTATAAGAAAGGAAAGATAGTGAGGAGCTGATGAGTGAATGCATTTATAGGGCAGCAGGAGAAGTTTTAACTAGATGCGGAAATGGATAGGGAGCCAATGAAGTGACTTGAGAAGAGGGGTAATATGAACATGATGAGGCTGGTTGAAGATTAGCCGTGCAGCAGTGTTGAACAGATTGAAGGGGAGAGAGATGATTCAGCAGGAGACCAGCAAGAAGTAGATTACAGTAAAGATGAGAGGTGATTAAGGAGTGGATAAGTGTCTTAGTAATGTGTTCAGAAAGGAATGGGTGGATTTTGTTGATATTATAGAGAAAGAAACGGCAGGTCTTAGTTATCAGATGGATGTGTGAGGAGGAGAGAGAGGAGTCAAAGATGATCCCAAGGTTGTGAGCCGAGGAAACAGGTAGGAGTAGAGAGTTATCCAAAAAGACTGAGAAAGGAGGAATAGAAGAGTAGGTTTTAGGGGGAAAAATAAGAAGCTCAGTTTTGGCCATGTTCAATTTTAAGTGATGGTGAGACATCCAAGCAGCAATGTCAGAAAAGCAGGCAGAGATCTGGGTCTGGATTGCAGGAGAGATTTCAGGTGTAGAGAGGTAGATCTGGGAGTCATCAACATAAAAGTGGTACTGAAAGTCCTGGGAAGAGATGAGTGCACCGAGGGACTGGGTATATAGAGAGAAAAGGAGTGTACACAAGACAGGTTATTGGGGTATACCAACTGAGAGTGGGATGGCAGCAGAGGAGGAACCACCAGAACAAACAATGAAAGAGCAATGGAAGAAATAAGAGGAGAACTAGGATAGTACAGAGCTCTTTAAACCAAGGAAGGACAGGGTATCAAGGAGAAGGTTGTGGTCAACAGTGTCAAAAGCAGCAGAGAGGTCAAGAAGGATGAGGATTGAGTAAAGGTCCTTGGATTTTTCCAGGAACAAGTCACTGGAGACTTTGACAAGAGCCATTTCAGTAGAATGTAAAGGACGAAAGCCAGATTATAAAGGATCTAGGAGGGCTCAAGAGGTGAGAAAGTCAAGGCAGTGGTGGTGAACAGCACATTCAAGTAGTTTAGAAACGAAGGGGAGGAGGGAGATGGGTTAATAGTGAGAAGGACTGGTAGGGTCTAGTGAGGATTTCTTGATTGAGGAGTGACCACAGCATGCTTGAAGGCTGCAGGGAAAGTTGCAGTGAAGAGCGATAGGTTGAGAATATGAGAGATGGAAGGGACAACAGTGGAAGAGACGTGGCTTAGGAGATGTGTGGGAATAGGATCAGAGGAGCAGATAGTGAGTTTGTAGGAGGAAAGATGGAGTGTGGTTTCCTCCTCAGAGATCATAGAAAAGGAGAAAGGGTAGCAGAGGTAGAGGGGGAAAGTTGGGAGTGAAGAGGGGGAGGAAGGGAAGCTGACTTAGTGGGGAATTGGAGGGTGATCTTGTAGATTTTGTTATGGAATAGTCAGCCAGGTTTTGGGCAGAAAGGGAGGGAGGGGTCGGAGGTGGAGGCACCTTGAGGAGAGAGCTGAGAGAAGTAAAGAGACGGTGAGGGTCAGAAGCAAGAGAGTTAGTGAAATGGACATAATAGTCTTGTTTGGTGAGTGCTATGGTTGATTGGAAAGAGACAAGCATGAATTTGAAGTGTAGAAAGTCTTCAAGGGAGCGGGAATTGAGCCAAGAATGCTCAGCTGATGGGTACAGAAATGTAGATAGCAGGTAGTAGATGAAAGCTAGAGCTGGGGTACTGTACGCCTCACAGGATGTGGCATGGGCAGAGCAGAGGAGCGTGCAGCCTTTTAGGAAGCTACTGCCTCATCAAGAGACTCAGATGACATAGTAGAGGAAAGAAGTGATGAAACAGTGGAGGAGAGAACAAAAGGGTCAATAGCATGGAGATTTCTAAAGAGGTTGGATGAGACAGGGCAAGGTTGAGGCGGTTTATTTATGTTTCTTTCAAGATTGGGGGGTGTCCCATTGTAAGGAACTCAGTCTATATATTTGTATGGAGCAGTTTTATGCCTGACAGTACTATCTTTCCACTGAAGATGGAGAGCCCTATGCACTGAAGTTGAGGTTGCCAAACTATAATGCACAAGTCGTATCCAGCCTCCCAAATAATTTTGGCTAGCCCACATTGCTTTTTCCATCCTTCTACAACATAGAGCACATGCAAAAGGATTAGGAAAAGGCAGGGGATACATGAACTGGAAGAGAGAGGCATGGGACAATGCATTGCTGACTGACTGCCTGCGGAGGGAAATCTGAATAGTGACTGGTTGTAGGGGGGACTCTTTTTCTCCCCTCCATTAGTTTTTCTTTTGTGAATGTCTATGGTTCCTTTGTGTACCAGTGAAGTATGGTGGAAAAAGACCAAAATATAACAGGTGTTATGAGCGGTGAGGTAAATTCCATCCAAGGAGCTGTCACTGTGCAGGGGGGTGGCCAGGCAAGAAAGAGATTCTTGAAGCCCATTGACCCCAAATCGTGGTGGTGGAGGCAGAGCAGGCAAACATCACTCACTTTTAAATAACGCTGACTTCTGCCTCCCTCCACCTCTCTCCAGCAGCTGGAGAGACATTGTTTGCTACCAGGACAAAGCAGCCACAATAGAGAAGTTCACACATAATCTGAGGTGGGCAGGGAAGGCAGTTTTCACTTCGATAAACTGCAATTGATATTTATCTAGGTAAATCCGATTCACTTATTGATTTATTATACTTTGTTTTATGATTTTATTTGTAAAACTGGATAATCAAATCTAAGCGACACATAAACAGGCTGTTTTGAAAACTGTCCTGTGCAATTTTATCATTTTGCAACGTTATCATTTTGTTTGCCGTATGCCATTTGTTCCTACTAATTGTAGAGGAAAGGAGAGAGAGAAAAGAGGCAAAGTTATGAATGTTAAAAAGCAGTTGGAGCATGGTGCTGCCCAGGATCGGTAGCTTGTGGCCTGGTCCACTAATTCCATATTTAAACATTTCATAAGGTCTTAGGAAACATGGGATCCCAAAATTATTCTTGGCTGTTTAGTAGATACAACAATGTATGAGGGTTGCTCAGAAAGTAATACCCTACATGTTTTTTCTCAGTCCAGAATGAAGATAGAGGTGTGAAATTGAAAAGGGTAGTAACTTGGAACTTCAAAGGACACATGTATGTAATTTTACAGTCGTTCAACAAATAGTGAGGCGGTAGTGATCCTTCAAATGGAGTCTGTGAGTGACACACAGTACAAACAATGAGCTGTAATTGAATTCTTGGTGGAGGAGAAAGAAAGTGTGAGCAACATTCACAAACGGTTGTGTGCTGTGAATGGAAGTTGTGTGGTAGATAGGAGCACCGTTGGATGATGGGTGAAGAGAGTAAAGGCTTCAGGAAGTGGTAAAATGGAACTGGAAGATCAGCCGCGATCTGGGTGTCCTGCCTCAGCCACCAGTCCAGACAAGTTGTAGCGCCCTGCGATAGCTGCCAGCGGGCATTAAAATACTGTAAGCTGTTGCTGTGTGCCTTGCACACATCTTTGAATATCCCAAAGTGTCAATGATTGCCTTTGCACTACCTCTACTGACGGAAAGCTGTATGGACAATTCCCGACTCGTGATGCGCCGATCCACATGAATAATGTCATCAGTGCGCTGAAACTTGTCTGGACTGGTGGCTGAGGCAGGGCGCCCAGACCATGGCCAATCTTCCATTTCAGTTCTACCACTTCCTGAAGCCTTTACTCTCTTCACCCATCATCCAACGGTGCTCCTATCTACCGCAGAACCTCCATACACAGCATGCAACCATTTGTGAATGTTTCTCACACTTTCTTTCTCCTCCACCAAGAATTCAATTACAGCTCGTTGTTTGTACCATGTGTCACTCACAGACGCCATTTGAAGGATCACTACCGCCTCGCTATTTGTCGGACGACTGTAAAATTACACACATGTTTCCTTTGAAGTTCCAAGTTACTACCCTTTCAATTTCACACCTCTATCTTCATTCTGGATTGAGAAAAAACATGTGGGGCATTACTTTCTGAGCAACCCTCGTATTTAGTCTTATCCCAATAGTACACTATGATTATATTGCTTGAATGCTACACCTTGTGCTTTCATTTCGATTATAATTGTCTTTTTAAATTTAAATGTACAAGATAAGAATGAGTTTATTCTGCCAGGAAGTGTTATTCCATTTTAGTTTACACCTCTGAGGGGAGATAGTCACAGCTGAACTGCTGCATTGCTTGCCAAATGAAGACTTTAAGAATGTTTTCTCTTATTTTTAACTGTATTAAACACATACATTATAAAAAAATCATGCAAATTAGAATGCTGCATACATATTGGTACTGCATTGGATAAAATAATGTTAGTATTCAGCAGTATGGCCACTATTCAACTCATCCATGCATTTTTAGAAATTATCCATATCAAATTGGGCCATTTAAATGGTTAAACCTCCAGGGGGGAAGGGAGATATTCAGTGATGGTGGCTAATACTGCTGAAGTGGCCAGCCATTGCTGCTGAACATTGAACCGATATTCACTGCCGGGATCATAGAACGCTAGCTAACCAGTCAGCATCAATATTTAGCTGCTGGCTAATCAGCTAAAGTGGCTAAAGTTGGGATACCCAGTAAGGTTCCTAACTTTAGCCACTTTGGGATAACCAACAAGCATTGAATGTGGCCGCTAGTTGGTTATACCTGGATGCCACCTCCACTCTATGCCCCAGAATGCCCGGAAGCTAGCCGGCTACTGTTGGGGCGCTTAGAGACCACTGAATATCCCAAACCACCTGAATGCCTTTGAATATTGAATATCCCCCCCCCCCCCAGAAGAGAGGAGCAGCAGCAGAAATAATCTATTTAGTGGGTAATTTTAAAAGAGAGCACATATGTTTAGCTGCCAATTTGGCACCTAACTGTGGGTTACTTTAATCATTAACATGTATTCATTTTATTAATTAGTATTTGGCTCACACCTTTCCAGTAGTAGTAGTGTACGAGTGACTACAAAGTGTGCTAATGACCTCTTAGAAAAAGCCAACCGGTGCAAAAGTGCAGTAGACATTTTGCTTGATGGTGTGGACTTTGCCGGTGGGTATGCACATGGGCAGAGTTTGGGACGAGCATGGACAAAGAAAATAAGTATGCGTGTGGATTGTAAAATACTACCATTTACTCATGCTTTTCAAAATATGTGCAGACATTTATACCAGCTCTAGGACTGGTGTAAGTGCCCACACCTTAACTTAAGGCATTATTTCTGCCATGTCGGCTAATGTGTTATAGTTTGTATTTTGTGTGTATTCCATTCATATCCAGCTGAGACTGTTTAATCCACTATTTCATGCACTGGACTGGTATCATTTTAGCAGATCTTTTTAGCATACTCTTGTAAATGCTAACTGCAAAATTAAATATACTGTCTTCACATTTATCTTTGTGCACTTTGTGCTCATTTTCTGTTTCTCTTGACAGCAGGCACAAAGCCACGGGATATACAGTAGTACCTGATGGAATCCTTTCACGCAAATGTGAATTAGCTGGGATAATGTTTAATGCTCTGTAGTGTCCATTTATGCAGCCATATATCATGCCTGATTCAAATCCTTGAAGAATGCATCTCTGTATTAAGACTGTGCAGTATCACAGGCTAATTGAGAGATTAGGGGATAATTTAAAAAACCATCTACACATTTGAGAGGCTAATTTTATAAGAGGTACCTCAGCCTTAGACAATAACCTAAAGGGGCTTTCCAATCTCGAGCTTTTAAATAGCGTAACTTCGAACTGTATAATGTGATTGCCATTTCAGTCATCAGTCCCAAGGTCTGTTTTCTGGAAATGTTTTTGTACTCCCATAAAATCAAACAATCGTGGAGCTGTTATTCAAAATGGGAATCATTTTGAAAGGCCTATTTTTGCTTTTGGACATCCAAAAACAGGCATAGAGTCATCTCCAGAGCCATTTTAGAAGCTGGGTCTGTGGACACCCAAATCTGAGCAGGAGCATGCTGGAAGTATGGCTAGGGCATTCCCCGGACCCTGGATGTTCCTGCCTGATCCCAGAAATACCACAGATGTCCGGGGTTGCATCTAAGTTTAGACCTGCTCCAGGCACGAACACAAGGTATAAATCAAAATCCCCTGGGCCTCCAGGTTCACTAAGCCCAAAAATCAAGTAAGAACAATATGTGAACTCAAGAATCAGGGCCAATCCCTCAGAAGTATTTTTTTTGTCGGACCAATACTCCCCAAACCAAAACTACCATCAGTGAAAACTACGGTAAAGGGGAGGAAACGTCCTTTTAAATCAAAAAGCAGTAAGCATTTGTAACTGCCAGAAATTAATCTGGTCAAGAGACCTTTTACTTAACTGCAATTTTAGGCGAAAAATGCTAGAACAGGTGATCCACATGATACAGTCCTGCATTTCGGGCTTCCATTTACCAACACCCTGCTTCAGGTTTAGCTTGTCATCACCCAACAAAAAAAATGCCATAAAATGAAAAGTGAGGGAACACCCTTTAAAAACCTACAGCTGACGTAAGAGCATTGGTCACATGTCCACTGCGCCTCCAATCCAGGGCCAAGAGCACACACTAAGCTCCTGCCCCACAGGAGCCAGATCTCACAGCAAACTGTGCCAATCTAATTCCAGATTTAAACCCTTCAGGAATACAGTGTTTAGATGAAAAATCCATCGCTGCTCCATGTATTGTAGTTTCCATATCCGATCACCCCCTAGTTCCTGAGGGGGCATCCAATCGATCGCTCTCCAGGATAGTTGTTCAAAAGTGTGATCATGAGTAAAAATATGTTGAACCAAAGGTGCTGAGAGGACCCCAGTACGAATACGTGAAGCATGTTCAGCTAGACCTACTTAAAGGGGACTTATAGTATGGCCCACATAACTAAGACCACAAGGACAACAAATTAGATAGACTACATAAGATGAGTCACATGTAGTAGTATGGTGAAAAATCCAAGTTCTATTAGTGGAGGGATCTATCCATGTGGTCCCTACCAAGGACCCAAACAATACGAGCAGTTACCACAAGGGGAATTACCCCGCTGATCAATTGAAGACGGAGATTTCAAAACAGTATGAACCAGTCTATCCCGCAAATTTTTCCCTCTTGTAAACACCAATTTTTCCCTCTTGGATGCCCCCTCAGGAACTAGGGAGTGATCGGATATGGAAACTACAATACATGGAGCAGCGGTGGATTTTTCGTCTAAACACTGTATTCCCGAAGAGTTTAAATCTGGAATTAGACTGGCACAGTTTGCTGTGAGGTCTGGCTCATGTGGGGCGGGAGCTTAGTGTGTGCTCTTGGCCCTGGATTGGAGGCACAGTGGACATGTGACCAATGCTCTTACGTCAGCTGTAGGTTTTTAAAGGGTGTTACCTCACTTTTCATTTTATGGTGTTTTTTTTGTTGGGTGATGACAAGCTAAACCTGAAGCAGGGTGTTGGTAAATGGAAGCCCGAAACGCAGGACTGTGTCGTGTGGATCACCTGTTCTTGTATTTTTCGCCTAAAATTGCAGTTAAGTAAAAGGTCTCTTGACCAGATTAATTTCTGACAGTTACCAATGCTTACTGCTTTTTGATTAAAAAGGACTTTTCCTCCCCTTTACCGTAGTTTTCACCGATGGTAGCTTCGGTGTGGGGAGTATTGGTCCGACAAAAAAAAATACTTCTGAGGGATTGGCCCTGATTCTTGAGTTCACATATTGTTGTTCTTACCAGGCATGAACAGGCATCTGAAAAGTGCTTGTTTTGGCTGAAAAACATCCAGAGGGTGTAGAGAAGAAAGCACTCTGTCATCCCTAGTACTCAGCACAATTTCATTGATAGCAGCGGTGATATTTGAACCCTTGTTCCTAGCCCACTACTCTAACCATTAGACTATATCTAGATATCCAGGTTCTGAAGTACTATTCTGGGGATGTCTAGGTAGACACTCCTCACAGACGCCCATAGCAGGTGCATCCATATTTGTGAAATCATGCCTGTAACTGGATGTGCCTGCTTTTTCTTCAGACGTTCTGGCTTAGACATCCCAGATGGCCCCGGAATGTTCCTTCTAAAATTCCCCTTAATATGTCCTTTTCAAATCTAAAGAGATTTCCATGTCCACATACAGACAGAGGGTATTAAAGTCCAAACATATATCAAAGGCACCACTGTTCCCATCTACACTCTTACAAAACTGCTGGCTATTTCCCACAACAATAGTCAGAAGGAACATGGTCAGGAACCACCCTTTCCTTTTGCTTCTGCCAAATAAGTACTCATGTAGTGTGAAGACCGCAAAGCCATTACCCTGGGAATGCAACCACAGAGGACTGGATGCCAGAAGAATCACCTTGTAACCTAGCAGGTCAAATGACAAAGATGCATGACCCCTACTCCTTGCTTGCAGATATGTTCTTTGTTTGGTAAGAAAAATGTTAGAGGGAATTCAAAACTATCAGTCCCTGTGTCACTGAAGTGAACAGCCTGAAAGAATGTAGTCTATAGTCTAATATGCAAATCTAACTTCCTGTAGAATAAGGCAGCAAACAGCTTACATGTCACAGTTGTAGACCAGGGATCAGTTTGAGAAAAAAAAACAACAACTTTTTTGCACTGAAGATCTCACCTTGTAAACACTGAGCATGGCATACACAGTAGCACCAATAAGCTAAAACCCAATAAAAGTGGGCCCATCAGTTACTTCAGGGAGAGACCACAAAATGCTGCAGATTAAGGGCACAGGTTTATCACATTTTACGTTGCACACCCTTAGGAGCTGAATTACATTAAAGAGCTAGCTTGCTTACAGTTCCATTCTGAACCTTTAAACGCCATTGTTCATGAAGATCCTTAGAAGAAATCACTAACATGGAAAGTAGAGAGAGTCCAAAAAGTCTTATTAAAAGGTAGCATCAGCTTATAGGAAGTATTAGGACACAACCTTTCTCCAGGTATGCTAGACAATCAATGAAGACAAGCTTGCCACTATTGTATATGCAAGTAGAGCCAGACATACTGGTGCTAGGTAGAGAAAAAGCTCCAAATACCAGATTTTCTTGAAAATAATGCTTTTCAGCAACACAGATGCCTAGGTTAGCAATGTACAGTAAGACATTGCTATCTCCAATAACAAAGAAAGTTTCACAAAGATAAGCAGAGATGATTTAGAGAAGATGAAATTTGCTTTCATGCAAGCTATTTAGTGCTGACTCCTGGTGACCCAGCAGCCCCTGGGTTTTCTGGGCAAGGTGTGACTGGAAGTAGATTTCAAGGCCTTTCTTCCAATGGAATGGAGGGTAAATTGGGGTACCAGTGGGAATTAAACCTCTGTCTATGGCTACTCCTCCACTGGAACTGTCTTAATCAGTCCGGATAGTAAGTTCCTGGACAAAGAAGGCACATAGGTGCCTTTCATTTTTTAACTGGATCAAGACTGGACCGAGTGTATTAGACGTCCTAGGCCAACCTTCAGCTGTGCAGCTCCTCCATAGTCCAGGATCTCCCTTTCCCTACTCTTCCTCTAGTGCAGCAACTCCACTCCCCTTGCTTACCCTCCCTCCCCATCCAATATTTCCCTTTCTATTCACTCTCCCAGGTGAAGCATTACTCCTCTCCTACCACCTCATAGTCCAGCATTTCTCCTTCCCATCTCTACCCCCTTAGTCTAGCATCTCTCTTTCCCTTCCCTTTCAGTCTCCCCTTCCAACATTTCTTCTTCTTACCCCCTCCCCTACTGTGTCCAATACTGCCCGCTCTTCCCTTCCTCCTACTACTGCCAACATTATATCTCTGTGCTCTGCTGTGTCTAAGCCCAAATCAGCATTTTTGTTGAGTCTGTCAGGTCTTTTGGGGCATACCACCAGAGAGCTTTGTATTTAAACCAAATAAGAGTATAGCTTAGCATTGAAAGTAAAATAGAGTAAATGGTCTTTGAGTAGAAAGAAAGAAATTGTTTATAGATAGATTTTTTATAGAGAGATTTAAATCAAATCAGAGTATAGCTTAGCATAGAAAGTAAAATAGAATAAATAGTTTTTGAGTAGGAAAAAATAAATTTGTTTCTAGAGACCTTTACAAAGAGGCCTTCCAGGTAGGAGACAAAAAATCTGTGAATTTGTCTTAAATAGGTGTTAAAGTCAAGTGACAGATCGAAGGAATTTGAAAGACCCCCTCTATCAAACCAACAGCTGTGTGAATCACACAGGAAAGTGTTAAAACATTACCTTAGAAGCACAGGTCAGGTCACTGTGTAGCAAGCCAGCTTATATTAAGTCTTTCCCTCCCACCTACCCTGATTCCCACACACCCCAGGCATAATCATAGCTTTATAGACTCTTAAACCTATTAAAGGGTAGGAGGTGGTCAAATTCACTTTCAGGTTCAGCTCATTATCCTCATCAGGAATAGATTAAGGACCTGAAATAAATTAATCTTGAGGTGAACAAAGTCCATTAAATGTATTAGGTATAGTTGTATTAGTACAAATATTCCCAGCAAAGTTAAGTAAGTAAACAACTTAAATAGCTAAACAAAACCTTAAAATTAAGATGCAGACAGCAGTCCAGCAGCGAGATCGGAGCTAGCCAACATGTTGGTGAGGAATGCACATGGTGCAAGGAGCTCTTTGCACTCAGGGAATAAATCTGATCTCTGGAGGTTAGAGTAGCAAACTTAGAGGACATAAGGAAGACAAAGAGGTATATAGAAAAGACCTACAGGGATGTGGTACTGAAATCCCACCTCCAGTCTGACAGCCTCCCTGTTGTCATGGAGAAGAGAGGTCACATGACAGGAGAGCATCACCCTTGTATAGCAGGAAGTGATCTTGTAGCTCGGAACTATCTTCCTGGTGATACAAAACCCTCTTACACCGAGGAAGTTTCTCCAGGGCCATGTGCCCATGAGGGAAGTGTTACGACAGCATTATAGATGGTGATTCCATAATTAGGCATGTAGATAGCTGGGTGGCTGGTGGATGTGAGGATCACCTGGTAACATGTTTACCTGGTGCGAAGGCAACTGGTTTCACGTACCACCTTGACAAGCTTTTAGATAGCGCTGGGTTTGAGTCTGCTGTCTTGGTACTTTTTGGTACCAATCATATAGGAAAGTGTGGGAGGGAGGTTCTTGAAGCCAAACTTAGGCTTTTAGGTAGGAAGTTGAAATCCAGAACTTCCAGGGTAGCATTCTCACAGGACCCAAAAGGCCAGCAAAATTCCAGAATCTCAATGCATGGATGAGACGGTGGTACAAGGAAGAGGGTTTTGGAATTGTTAGAAACTAGGCAACATTCTGCAGAAAGGAGGGGCTTTTCCAAAGTGATGGGCTCCACCTTAACCAGGATGAAACACGGCTGCTGGCATTAACCTTTAAAAAGGAGATACAGCAACCTTTAAACTAGATAATAGGGGAAAGAGCACATGGTTCGGAAGGATGTATCCTTGAAGGATACTAGCAAAAGAGGGAAGTTAAGGCATCCCAACAGAGAGGTTCCAATAAAGATAAAAGTAACTTAGCGGCCCTTAAATACAGAGCAGATAGAGCTGAAAGATTCCAAATTGCCCATGTCTACCAATAACCAGATTAATATGAATAAAACACAACCATTAAAATGGCTGGATGAGAATACTAGAAGTCTAAAAAATAAGATGGGATAGTTAGAATATATAGCACTAAATGAGAGGTTAGATATGATAGGTATCTCAGAGACCTGGTGGAAGGAGGACAACTAATGAGACACTGTGATACCAGGCTACAAACTATATCGCAATGATAGAGTAGGTCAAATTGGTGGAGGGGATGCACTGTATGTTAGAGAGAGCATTGACTCACACAGGATTAAAGTTTTGCAGGAAACAAAATACACTGAGGAATCTTTATGGATAGAAATTCCATGAAAAATAGGGACGGCGATGGCAGTTAGGATGTAACTACCGACTGCCTGGCCAGAATGAACAAATGGATGATGAAATGCTCAAGGAAATCAGGGAAGCTAACAAAAGTTACAACACAGAATAATAATGGGTGATTTAAATTACTCCTGCATAGACTGGGTCAGTGTCATAGCAGGACATGTTAGGGAGATGTGGAGCCAGATTACAAAAGGGGCACGTCCGAGTCGTCCAGATAGTTCCAGGCAAGAAGGGCCCATTTGGACTCGATTCTGGTTTGCTGGTTAATGAACAGATAGAGGGGAAGCTATTTTGGACCTAGTCTTTAGTGGAACACAGGATCTAGTGCTGGGGCACTTGGCAATACTGATCATAACATGATCACATTTGATTTAATAAATGATGGAAGGACAGCAAGGAAATGCATAGTACTACCTTATAACTTTCAAAATCAGGAAAATAGTTAAGGAAAATCTAAAAGAAGCAGCTGCAAAAGTTAAAGATTTACATCAAACATTGACATTGTTTAAAAATTCTATCTTAGAAGCCCAGATGAGATTTATTCCATGCTTTAAGAAAAGTGAAGGAAGTCCAAAAAACTGCCACATCGTTTAAAAGTGAGGTCAGGGAGGCTGTTGTAGCCAAAAAGAAAACTGGAAACAAGATAAGCACTGGCAAGTTAGATGCAAGGCATTGATAAGGCAGGCAAAGACAGAATTTGAAAAAAAGCCTGCCGTGGAAGCAAAAATACATAATAAAAACTTTCTCAAACACATTCATAGCAAAAAACCTGTAACAGAGTCAGTTGGACCATTAAATGATAGAGGTGTAAAAGGGGCACTTAGAGGGGACAGGGCCATAGTGGTGAGACTGAATGAATTCTTTGCTTCAGTCTTTACTGAGGAAGATACAGGGAGGTTACCCATGCCTGAAATGAAATTTAAAGGTGATGCATCAGAAATTTTGAAAGAAATATTGATAAAACAGGAAGATGTATTACAACTATTTGATAAAATGAAGAGTAGCAAATCACCTGGATCAGATGGTATACATCCGAGGATGTTGAAAGAACTGAAATATGAGATGGCAGACTTATTATTAGCAATTTGAGAACTATCACTAAAATCATCTGTAGTACTTGAAAATTGGCAAATGGCCAATATAATGCCAATTTTTAAAAAGGGTTCAAGGGCGATCCAAGAAATTACAGTTTCTGATGTCAGTACCAAGCAAAATGGTAGAAAAGATTAGAAAGAACAAAATTACTGATCAAGCAGATAGTCATGGTTTAGTGGGAGAAAGCCAATATGGATTTAGCCGAGGAAGATCTTGTCTTACTAATCTATTATATTTTTTTTAAGGTGTGAATAAACATGTAGACAAAGGTGAGCCAGCTGATATAGTGGATCTGGATTTTCAGAAAACCTTTGACAAGGTCCCTCATGAGAGACTCTTGGCAAAATTAAAAAGTCATGGGATAGGCGGCAGTGTTCTATTGTGGATTAGAAACTGGTTAAAAGATAGAAAGCAGAGGGTAGGGCTTAAATGGCCAATTTTCTCAATGGAGAAAGGTAAATTGTGGAATACTCCAGGGATCTATGTTAGGTCTGCTGCTTTTTAACATATTCATAAATGACTTGGAAATGGGAATAATGAGTGAGGTGATCAAATTTGCAGATGACATAAAATTATTCAGAGTTACTAAAACCCAAGAGGATTGTGAAAAATTGCAAGAGGACTTTGATAAACTGGACAATTGGATGTTCAAATGGCAGATGAAATGTAATGTGGACAAGTGCAAAGTTATGCACCTAGGAAAGAACAACCCAAAATATGGTTACAGGATGCAAAGTTCCACATTAGGAACCACCACCCAGAAAAAGATTAGGTGTCATTGTGAATAACACATTGAAAATCTCTGCCCAGTGTGCAGCAGTGGCCAAGAAAGCAAATAGAATGCTAGGAATCATAAGGGAAGGAATGGAGAATAAAACAAAGGATATTGTAATGCCTCTGCATCATTCCATGGTGCGACTGCACCTTGAATATTGTATGCAGTTCTGGCCACTGTATCCTAAAAAGGATATAGCAGAATTAGAAAAGGTACAGAGAAGAGCCTCCACAATTATAAAGTGGATGGAAGGATACCTCTGTGATGAAAGGTTTAAAAGGTTAGGGCTCTTCAATTTGGAAGAGAGACAGCTAAGGGGAGATATGATAGAGGTCTATAAATTAATGAATGGAGTGGAATGGGTCAACATAGATTAGTTGTTTACACCATGAAAAAGTAAAAATACCAGGGGACATACAATAAATCTACAATGTAACCCATTTAAGATTAATAAGAGGAAATATTTTTTTCAATCAATACGTAACCAAACTCTGGAATTCGTTACCGGAGGATGTAGTAAAAGCTGTTAGTGTAGATGGATTTAAAAAAGGGTTGGACAAGTTCCTGGAGGAAAGGTTCATAAACCAATATTAAAGAGGACCCAGGAAATTCCACTGCTTAACCCAGGACAAGCATTGTGGGACCTGTGTGTCTTTTTGGGAACCTGCTAGGTACTTGCGACCTGGATTGGCCACTGTTGGAAACAGGATACTGGGCTTGATGGACCTTATTCTGATCCAGTATGGGGTATC
This sequence comes from Ichthyophis bannanicus, assembly GCA_033557465.1. NCBI lineage: Eukaryota > Metazoa > Chordata > Amphibia > Gymnophiona > Ichthyophiidae > Ichthyophis > Ichthyophis bannanicus. The sequence goes on from CM066031.1 coordinate 1,312,671,668, forward strand.
CTATGTTTTTATGTTATGTTCTTATGGACCTAGCTCCAACAAGGTCGCTGCCTAACTATCACAAGCAAAAGGTCTGTCAGGAATTTGCACTAAATAGAATGCCATCTTCCACAATAAAATAGATAATGAGAAGCTCAGAAAAAAATGGAAAGCTCTGCAGAAGAAAGCCAAGGCCAAACATGTGGCTAGAGTTTAAGAGTGGTTGTCCAGCCAAATCAATGTCAATGGAGCTTCAGGTCCTGTCCTTTCTCAATAATGCCATATAACTGGAGTCAGCCAGTTGGATATATTCTTTTAGGTGGATTCTCCTGCCTTGCCATGTGATTTTCATGCAAACCTAGCAACTTATGGTTGTACACATTCCCCCCTCCCCTTTGTATGAAGATCTTTGAATCTTGCTCCTCCAGGGTAAAACCTCTCTGGCACCTGAGCGATAGCTGCTTTTGTCTACCACAGCATTCTGTCTTGCTCTTGACAGAATGATGTGACTGGTGGATGCCTAAGCCTGAGGAACAACCTGAAGTGAGGGCATAGGATATGTCTTTTGATAAAGAGGTTTATTGCTCTCAAAACAAACAGTTAGGACCCAATATTCAGAAAAAGCTGGCTGAGCCTCCAAATTTAGCCACGTAAGTTAGATATTTAATATGCTTCCTATTTTCAGCCAAGCTTTGGAGCCTAAATTTTTTGCTAAAAATTCACCTAATTTTAGGATTTTAAGGTCTTATTTTATTTATTTATTTATTTAACAAACTTTTATATACCGCAACCTTCCAGTGATCAGGTGCGGTTTACATATAACAGGGGGACAGAAAGACATTTCTGTTTTTACACTGAACATTGCATTAATTATGTATATACCGGCTTAGCCGCCGGGCCCCGGTCCCGCGGCTGCCTGGTAACCGGGTTCCCGGGGCCCGGTCGCGAGGCAGCCTCCTTCTCGGGGTTAGAGGTGGGGGGGTTCAGTTGGGCTCGTGCTCGGCCCCCTGCGCGCGCGAGGCAGCCCAGTGATTGGCTGTGCGGGCGCTCGCCGGGGGCGGGGCAACGCGAGCAAGGAGGGATCGCCGGTTGGCGATCTCCCTCTTCCTCCTTGCTCGCGGCTGGAGAAAGGTTGGTGCTGGGAGTCTCTGTGGCCTGGGGGTGGGTTTCGGCCTTTTCGGGGCTTCTTTCCGGCTGTTTGGGGCCGCGGGTCCTCGGGTCGTCGTCCGGCAGGGCTCCCCTCCGGCCGCGTGCCTCAATAATTAAATAAATAAATCTTGCTCGGGTGCACGCGTGCGGCCTGGCTCCTGAGCACGTGGGGCTCGTTTGCCGGCATTGCCTGGGTGCGGGCCTGCATTCCCCTAGCAGGGGAAGCTTGCGGTTCCTCCGTCCCTCCCCTAAGAGGGACAACGACGGGCAGCTGCCCTTGCACAGGCTCTCAATTCAGCCTCCGCTCTCAGGCCTTGTCCAGAGGGCCTAGGCTGCTCCGGGCCACTTAGACTAGGCCTGCAATTATGGCCCCACAGCTCCCAGCACGGGGGGCGGCCAAAGGACCGCGGGGCGGGGCGCGGGGTCTGGGGGCTGCGCGGCGTGGGCCTCTGCCCGCTGCCCGCGGTAGGGCAGCGCCCTTGGCTGCCTCGGCATCCAGTGCCCGGGCTGGGTCCCGGCGGGGTCGTGGGCACGGCAGGGGGGGGCTTCTCGGGGGAGCGGGCCCGGCGGTGGGTTCACGGCACCCCTGCCTGTGGAGGTGAGTGCCTCCGTGGGCGCTCTGCCGCCTTCGGCGGGCGTCCCGGGTGGGGTTCCTGCGCTGGCGCTGCTCGGGGGTCGGCGGAGCAGGGCGGCTCGGTTGGTACGGGGCCGGGGTCCCCTCCGGGCCCGGCGCCCGACCCGCCCTCTGGGGCGGGGGGGGGGGCTGGCGTTCGGTCTCATCCCCCCCCTGGATAGGGGTGGGGCCGGGGCCTGCTCCCTCTTCCCTGGGTTCCCCTCCCCCACCGGGGTTCTTCGGTTCGTCGGGCCCTTGGGCGTACGGGGTGGTCCCGTGGGGGGGTTTGGGCCCCTGGGGGGGTGGCTGGGGTGGTTGGCTTGGGGGGGAGCGAGGTCTGACGGGGGGGTCCGCGGCATGGGCGGCGGGGGGGTTAGGGCCTTCGGCCTGCGCCTGGGGGGCGGGCCCTCCACAGTTCCCAGTACTCCTGGGGCCCCGGCTGCTGGTTTTTCTTCTTTCTCTTCACAGGTCCCGGGGGGTTCGGCGCCGGCCACTGACATGGCTGCTTCTGACGGATCGGCGAGAGCGGGCCCTTCGGGTTCCCCGGCGGCGCTGGCTGTCCCGGTCGCTGGCTCGTCCACCGGTGGAGCTCCGGTCGCCGCCCCCGGGGGCACTGGTGAGTATACTGGCGGGGCAGGGGGTGGGCTTAATGACTCCGTTCCGGGTCCGGAGGGGGGGGCAGGGCTAAAGGGAGGCGTAAGCGGGCTCGTCGCTGTCGGAGAGCGTCCTCGTCCTCGTCTTCCTCGTCGTTATCCTCGGGCACTTCGCACACTTCGGTTTCGGGGGGGGCGGAGGGGGGTGCCGGGGGCGGGTCCTCGGTTATACGCTGTGCCGAGCTGTGGGAGTCGGTACCGCGGAAGTTGCGCCGGCGGATCAAGCGGCGTAGATACCTTGACATCTTCCGTTTGCTCGACGGCCGCAAGCGCTCCGGTGAGAGCCGTAAGAAGCGCAAGGAGGACGAGAAGGCGGGTCGGGTGCGCAAGGTCTCCCGCAACACCCTCAACTGGACCCGTGCATTTCTGCGCCTGGCGAGTGTCTGGGGGCATTACTTCCCGGACCAGTATGGGGCTTTACTGGCCTATGCCGACAACATATTGGCGGCGTCCCAGGCCCACGACGGGTGGGCCTGGTTGAATTACGATGAGGAGTTCCGCGATCAGATGGAGGAGAACAGTCTCTTGCAGTGGGGTACCAAGGACATCAACCTGTGGTTGACCCAGATGTCTGCGAAGGGGCGGGGGGGAGGAGCCAGTGGGGGGGGCGGCAAGACGGGTGCGGCTCCGCCGCTCGCTGGGGGTCGGTCCTTTCGTGCGCCCGGTGCGGCTTTGCCTCAGCAAAAGGCGGGGGTCCTCGGTGGGGATGTCTGCTGGCGCTTCAATAAGGCGTCCTGCCCCTTCCCAGACTGCAAGTTTAGGCATGCTTGCTCCTTGTGTGGGGGAGCGCATGCGGCCGTGAAGTGCAGCCGTAAGGGGGTCGCGGGGTCCCCTGCGGGGGGGAAGTGAGGCGGCGGCGGTCCTGGCGCGTACCCCCGTCCGGGTCGCGGCGATGCGCCCGTGGTTGCTTGAGTACGGGCGTTCCCGCAGGGGTAGGGCGGCTGGGCTGATCTTAAGGGGGTTTACACGGGGTTTCCACATTCCCGTGCGAGGTGCGTCCGCGCGGGGCGGGACTCGCAACGCCGCCTCCGCTCGGCTCCACGGGGATTTCGTACGTCGCAAAATCACTGAGGAGTGCGCGCTTGGCCGCGTGGCGGGCCCCTTTTCGGAGCCCCCCTTTTCCCCGTTTACGGTTTCGCCGTTGGGGGTGGTCCCCAAGAAGGAGCCGGGCAAGTTTCGGTTGATACACAACCTTTCCTGCCCTCCGGGCGGATCTGTCAATGACCGCATCCCCCGTGAGCTCTGCACGGTGCACTACTCTTCTTTTGACGCCGCTGTCTCCCTAGTCCGGCAGTGCGGGCCAGGGGCTCTCCTTGCCAAAGTGGACATCGAATCGGCTTTCCGCCTGTTGCCGGTCCATCCCTCGGCTTTCCCGTTGCTCGGCTTCTGCTTCGATGCGCGGTACTATTTTGATAAGTGCATGCCCATGGGTTGTGCGATCTCTTGCGCCTACTTTGAGGCCTTCAGTACCTTCTTACACTGGGTTGTGGAGCGGCAGTCGGGATTCTCCAGCGTCGTGCACTATCTGGACGATTTTCTCTTCGTGGGTCTCGAGGGTGCCTCGACGTGTCCCGCGCTATTGAGCACCTTCCTGCGTGTGGCGGCCACCTTCGGCATTCCGGTAGCGGCCGACAAGACCGTGGGGCCGGTTTCTTGCCTCACCTTTCTCGGCATTGAGATCGACACGGTGGCTATGGTTGTCCGCCTGCCGGCACTGAAGGTTCAGCGCCTCCGCGAGCTGGTGGCCTCGGTCTGCTCTGCTTCCAAGATTTCCCTGCGTGTCTTGCAGTCGTTGGTCGGGCACCTCAATTTCGCTTGCCGTGTCCTTCCTATGGGACGCCCCTTTTCGAGGCGCCTATCCTTGTCCATGGCGGGGCTCCGGCGCCCGCATCACCGGATTAGGGTTTCCTTGGGGATGCGGGAGGATCTGCGGGTCTGGGATGCGTTCCTGGCTGGATTTAACGGGTGTGCTATCCTTCAGTCGCCTGAGATATCGAATCTCGACATGCAGCTGTACACCGACACTGCGGGCGGTGCTGGTTTCGGGGCCTTTTGTCACGGTGCCTGGTGCGCGGAGCCTTGGCCTGCCGATTGGGTGCGCTCCGGTTTGACGCGGAATATCACTTTCTTGGAGCTATTCCCTATCGTGGTTTCTCTGTGGGTCTGGCCGGAGAGGCTGCGTGATCGGCGTGTCGTCTTCTGGTGTGATAACGCCGCGGTCGTGGAGGTCCTGAATCGGCATGCGCCCCGGTGCCCCCGGGTGGCTTCCTTGATGAGGGTGTTTGTCCTGGCCTGCTTGCGACTGAATGTCTCCGCTCGGGCGCGGCACGTGCCGGGCTCCCAGAATGCCATCGCTGACGCTTTATCACGCTTTCAGTGGGCGCAGTTCTGGCGGCTGGCTCCTGGGGCGGACGAGATCCCCTCACGGGTCCCGGAGCATCTTTGGACGATTGGGACCCCGACCTAATGGTCCTGCTGGCGGCATCGGTGGCTCGCAGTACCTGGATTTCTTATCGACGGGGCTACTCGCAGGTGAGTGCATTTCTGAGCGCGCGGGGCTGGTCGGGCGGGCCGGTGTCCGAGGGCGCTGTCGGCCATTTTGTGCTGTGGGCGAAGGAGGAGGGGTGGGCCCGGTCGGCGGTCTCTGGGGCGCTTGCGGGCTTCTCGTTCTTTTCCAAGGCGGCCGGTTGGGGGAATCCGCGCGTCTCCTTCTTAGTCGGGCGCTTGCTCGCGGGGTGGGCCCGCGCGCAGCCGGGGCCGCAGGATTGGCGCCTTCCGGTAACGCATGAGCTCCTGCTGCAGATCTGCGAGGTTTTGCCGCGGGTGGCCGCCTCGGGTTTCGAGGCGGTACTGTTTCACGCGCTGTTTACCTCGGCTTTTTTCGGTGCCTTCCGTGTCTCCGAGCTGGTCCCTCGGTCGGCGAAGCTGGGGGTTTGCGGGGGGCTGGCGGTGGGGCACGTCTGGTTGGAGTCCGCTCGCGTACAGATTTTCCTGTCACGGTCCAAGACGGACCAGTCGGGGAGAGGGGGTTGGGTCTTGCTGCGCGCCATCCCTCCCTCGCTGTCCTGTCCGGTTCGGGCTCTGCACACGTATGTGCGGCAGAGGCCGGCGGCGCGCGGTCAGTTTTTCATTCATGCGGACGGCAAGCCGGTGACGCAGTTCCATTTCATGGCTGTGTTGCGCCTGGCCCTCCCGAGCGGTGTTACGCTTCGCACTCCTTCCGGATAGGGGCAGCGACCAGCGCGGCGGCTGCGGGATTGGACCCGCGTGCAATTCAGCGCATCGGCCGTTGGCGGTCCAGTGCTTACGCGGGGTACATTCGCCGGGCGGCGGACGGCGGTGCGGCATAGCGGGGTGCGGTGCCGCGGTGGTTGGCTGCCCCTGCGGTCGGGGGGGGGGTGGGTATTAATCTTTTGCTTCCTGTTGCAGAATTGTGTGCTGGTGGCAGTTCGCTCTTTCTGCTTTCAGATGGCGTGGCTGCTGGTGTCTGGTGGATTGTCGGGCACTCCTTTGTCTACTGGGCGGAGCGTCGCGCGGCGGTTCGGCCGCTGGGCACTCATCTGGGCCTCGCCGGGGCCGGCGTGCGGCTGTGCTGGATGGGCCGCCGCGGCATGCACTGGGATCAGCTTCTCGATTATGTTCGAGTTGAACTGGGACGGCGGCAGCGGCCAGTCGGGCTACTGTTGCATCTTGGGGGCAATGACATTGCCAGTTGGCCTTGCCGGCAACTCATTGGGACTATTCAGGGCGATATTGCCCTGTTGCGGGGCGTTCTCCCTGGGGTGGCCATTATCTGGTCAGACGTCATACCCCGCCCGGCTTGTTGGGCCCAGCGGCGTTGGTCGAGAGGTTTGTGTAAGATCAACCGCCAGATTGGGCGCTGGGTGCAGCAGACGGGCGGGTTCCAGGTCCGGCACCCCTGGGCGGACGTTTCTTGCGCCGGCTTGTACCGGCTTGATGGGGTTCACCTTGCCCCGGTGGGGCAGGACCTCCTATTAAACGATTGGCAGGAAGCGCTCGAGTCATGGTGCAGGTCGCAGCTTTTGGTGGGGGGCGGCACTAGGATAGCGTGCTACCTAGCGCCGGTGGCGGAGTGGCAAGCTGGTGCTCGCGGACCCGGTGGCTCATTTCAGCTGGAGGCCGCTTTCCATGCGAGCGGCGCGGCTATTCTGGTTGGGGGAGACGGCCCGGCTGGGGTCTCTACCCGGAAATGGCAACCCCTTCAGCTGGCCTTTGCTATCATGGCGAGGCGGGCGCGAAGGGGTAAGGGGGGGGGGGTGGCTTGGATGGTGCTCCACTTTGCTTCAACGGCTGGTGGGGGGCATCATCCGGATGACGGGTGGGGGGGGCATTCACCTGTGATGTTTTGGTTTGCGGGGTTGGCCCATGTTGGGCCGGTGTTCTTACTGTTAATAAAAGCTGCGACCAGCATTTGCACCAATGCCTGACTTCTGTGTGCTTTGTCAATGGTTAAGGGGAAGGGGGGGGGTGTGTGGATGGGGACGGGTGTTGGAGGGGGGGGGGGTTTGGCCCATGCCGAGTAGGGCATCCGGATACCCCGGTTAATACCGGCTTAGCCGCCGGGCCCCGGTCCCGTGGCTGCCTGGTAACCGGGTTCCCGGGGCCCGGTCGCGAGGCAGCCTCCTTCTCGGGGTTAGAGGTGGGGGGGGTTCAGTTGGGCTCGTGCTCGGCCCCCTGCGCGCGCGTGGCAGCCCAGTGATTGGCTGTGCGGGCGCTCGCCGGGGGCGGGGCAACGCGAGCAAGGAGGGATCGCCGGTTGGCGATCTCCCTCTTCCTCCTTGCTCGCGGCTGGAGAAAGGTTACCACCCACCCACCCGTGTTTTACGCCTGGGGTGGGGGGGGGAGTAATTTGTCGCAGCGGGGGGGGGGGGGTGGGCGAGATCGGGGGCCTCTTGCGGGCCGTGTGAGCGGAGTGGCAAGCTGGTGCTCGCGGACCCGGTGGCTCATTTCAGCTGGAGGCCGCTTTCCATGCGAGCGGCGCGGCTATTCTGGTTGGGGGAGACGGCCCGGCTGGGGTCTCTACCCGGAAATGGCAACCCCTTCAGCTGGCCTTTGCTATCATGGCGAGGCGGGCGCGAAGGGGTAAGGGGGGGGGTGGCTTGGATGGTGCTCCACTTTGCTTCAACGGCTGGTGGGGGGCATCATCCAGATGACGGGTGGGGGGGGGGGGCATTCACCTGTGATGTTTTGGTTTGCGGGGTTGGCCCATGTTGGGCCGGTGTTCTTACTGTTAATAAAAGCTGCGACCAGCATTTGCACCAATGCCCGACGTCTGTGTGCTTTGTCAATGGTTAAGGGGAAGGGGGGGGGGGTTGGATGGGGACGGGTGTTGGGGGGGGGGGGGTTTGGCCCATGCCGAGTAGGGCATCCGGATACCCCGGTTAATTAACAATTAAACTTTTAAACTTTGGATAACTATGTACATTTAACTATGTACAGTTAGCAGAAATGAGTTCAACAGTGAAGGTAGATATATAAAACATCATTTTATCATTTTAGAAACATCTTCATGTGCAAATAGTGGCATGTTCAGATGACTATATATGTCAATAGCAATTTCTGAAAGATGCTGCAGTATTTGACTATTGAGAACTATACTGCATCTAAATTTCAAGGGCGTGTGGTTTGAGCTTGGATAGAGTGTGGTTTAGTCATACATGAAATATCAACATGTATTCCCCATTTTAGAAGAAAAATACATGTAGATAGAAAACATTTTGGACTTCAGCCATTACACTTAGCCCAAGGCGTGCACAAGTACCAGCTTGAAGGGGCAGGTGCAAAGTCTGACATCCATAGCCCCGAACCTGCCCCCATCAAGAACACCCCTCTACGATCATCCCTCTGTCAAGTATCAATCACCCAGCCAGCCAATACCCCTCCTTTATTTAGTGACTTGACCCCTGGCAATGATTCTGTCTTAATTTGTAAATAGTTACCTGTCTTAATTTGTAAATAGTTACCCCTGTTATCCAAGTTATTTCTTCCTGTTCAAATGTAAACACAAAGTACCATCAGAAATGTGTAAATTCTTTGTTCAATGTAAACCGCGCTGATGCTGAATAGTGCGGTATAGAAGAGACTTTAAATAAATAAAAAATAAATAAAATAGTACCGCGAGACTGCAATTAGTAGTCATGGCTGCCATGATGAACCCAGAGCCAGAGAAATAGGAGCTACTGGGAATCATTCCTGCTTCTTCTCCACTACTTAAGGATCCCCAGTAAGAGTCAGGGATGGGATTGACGTGTGGCATGTGGGAAGGGGCTAATTAGTAAGTAGTATTGACTGTCAGGGGCTGATTTGGGAGGGGTATGCTTGACAAGAGAGTGATTGAGAAGGGTACATTTGACAAGAGGTGATCAGGGGTAAACTTGATGGGGGTGATCAGGGAAAGTTTGATGGCAGAAATGGAATTGGGAGATGGAAGATTGCTGCTGTTGTGGGGAGAGAGAGGGGAGTGAAGGAGATGGATGCAGTGATTTTAATGAGCTGTTCCAATACACAATTGAGGAAGAGTAGAATACATTTTTCCCCCATGGGAAACATTTTAAAATCTCTGCTCCAGCTGGATGTAGTGTGAAATTTATGTGAAGCCCTGCACATCCTTAAATGTATTTTACAGGAGCCTCTTTGTTTGGCAGAGCCTTTGTAAAATACCAGGGGAACTGTGCACATTCCGACCTGGACAACACACTTCTGCGCTGTACAACCTTTCAAAGCTTTTTTCTTTCATTTCAAATTTCTTTATTAATCATAAAGAAAAGAAATACAATAAAATCCTCATCAAAAGAGAGTTCATCTAACATAAAAAATAACAAGCAAAACCGGTAACAAGCAAAAACAAATAGGGAAAATATTCGTCAAAGCCCCCGCAGAATTTCTATTAAACTAATGCCCATTTAAACTTAAGCCAGGAAACCAGAACAATCTAAATGAAAATTCAAAAATTAGACCTCCCCAGAATAAAGGCCTCTAGTTGCTCCAGTTCTATAAAGCTGTATTTAATCCCATGTAAGACAACAATACATTTGCAAGGATGTTTCAGAAAAAGCATAGCTCCAAGTGCAAGCAACCGTGGCTTCAATACCAAGAATGCCTTCCTATTTATTTTATTTTATTTATTTAACAGTCGCTTATATACCACTACCTTCCAAGGATCAGGTGCGGTTTACAGAGAACAGGTAAAGAAACAGTGTAACATATCTGTTTTTACATTAAACATCGCTTTAATTATGTACATCTTAACTTTAACAATGAAACTTTAGAGAACTATGTACAATCAACGGATGTTGAATTAAACAAGAAAGGTGGCTATTTACAAGCATCGTAAGCTGTGTATAATGGACATATTTTCATGGGTCATTATGGGATTATGCTCAAAGTGTTATATATTATCCCTTTTCATTTTGGTATTGGGAATTCGCAAGTGGACCGTAGTGGGAGTTAAACAAGTGAGTTTTTAATGTTTTACGTAGTTCTTTAAGATCAGTTAAGGCTCTTATTTCTTCAGGTAGGGAGTTCCAGAGTATTGGGGCTGCATGAGAAAACGCTTTTTTATTTGTTGTTTTTTTAGTCTTTGTGAACTCTTTTGGAATCCTTATTTTATTAGTGTTGCATCTTCTGTGAACAGTTTGGGGTGTGTCTTTAGTGAGGAGTTTGTTTAGTGTAGCTGGGGCAGTATTATTTAAAGCTTTGAAGGTGGTTATTATTAATTTATAGTTTATTCTGCATTGAATTGGGAGCCAGTGTAGTTTAGCTAAATAGGGTGATATGTGCTCAAATGGGTGTACCTTCATTATGGTTCTAGCTGCAGCATTTTGGGCAAGTTGGAGCCTTTATGCCTCTGCGTTACCTTGCTAACATCAGGAAATATTTGAATCCTACTTCCACAAAATGTGGCAGTCTTCTTTTTAAAATACAACTGCATTACAAAAATTCTTATTACTCATAGATAAAAATGTTATCACTAATGTTGCACGAGACAAAATTACATCGAGAGATGAATCTAAGAAAACTGAAATATCTAATGATTCCGAGGAGAGAGGATATAAACCGTCTACCTCCTTGTGCATTACTGACTGACCTGAGGGGATGTAAAAAATATTAGATAACTTTATCGCGTCAACATTGTCAATCAATAGTACCTCTTTCAAATACTTCTCAAACAATATAAGCAGAGCTAAATAATGAATGCGTGGTAAGTTGAGTAACCTCAAGTTCCTGACTCAGGCAGAATTCTCCATTTCCTCCAATTCGTGATGGAGCACCAAACTATCACGAATATTTGAAGAGAGAGCTGCCTGAGCCAAGGAAACTTGCCCCTCCAACTTAGACAAAGCAGTATTACCGAAAGAATTTTGACCCTTGTGCTCATTTAACTTATCAATGACATCAACAGAAAACTGCGCAACCTGGGAAAGAGATGACCGCAGAGACAATTCTGTGCATGTTATTACTTCCCAAATGTCATGCAGTGAAATTTCCTTTACGGGAGATACTTTCTGGGGAACATCTGGAAATGACAATGGACTAATTGTCCGCTTTAAGTCAGAAGAAACAGTTTCTTGGTCTGGAACAGAAGAAGATCCCAGTGGGAAGGTGAGCGGATTACCTTCCCCCTTATCCACAAAGGCGGAGGCATCTGCTCAAAGACAAGTTCCCTAGCTGGACTGGGCAACACCCATGCGTGATAGAGAAGAAGTCTCCAAGGGAGTACTCAGAGTACCAAAAGAACCTTCAAGCTCCGATAAAAAGATCTCCATGCTGGTTGATTGAAGATGACGATCCATTGGCCCAACAATTTTCATGGCCTTGACCAACTGTAGGGGAAACACTTTCTCCGTTTCCTTATCTAACTCCCTCAACTGTTGTTTCACTCCTCCAGGCTCCGATGGGTCTTCAAAGGGGCAGAGCATGTCCCTTCGGTCACGTGCTCACAAGCACACACCCACTGCCACATCCTGCTGCAAGCAAGGGGTTTTATAGCAGCACACCTGTGTCATCAGGAACTGCTACTCCTCTCTTGGGGCATACAGGGGCTCAAATTCAAAGCAAAAAAAAAAAAAAGTAGCAATCAAAGCTCCTCCCTCACAGCCTTTCAAAATTAATCTCCTAAGTTTAGGCCAGCCATTCATCTTTCTAGTTGTAAGAGTCTATATAGATGGCTAGTGCTGACAGTCAGTTCTAAGTTCCTAACTCTTTTTTCTTGCCCTTAATCCACCTCTGTTGCCACCCAATGCAACAATAACAGTAAATGCAGTTTACTTAACTGTTACTTGAGCACCAGGCAGATTAAAGTGATTTACAATAAACCATCATATAGATAGACTTATATAAACAGGGTGGCCCAAAAAAAGTGAGAACATCTCGTAAATTAAACGCTTAAATAGTTTGCTTATTTACCTTTTTTAGCTATATAACGTCTTTTGGGGAAACTGCTAGGTATGTATGACCTAGATTGGCCACTGTTGGACACAGGATACTGGGCTTGATGGACCTTGGTCTGACCCAGTATGGCATATCTTATGTTCTTATGTTCTTATTTCTATTTCGACAATTTCCGGTCATCATCTTTTTTCTTTTAATTTGTCAAGCGTTTACATCTGTCTTTTTGAATTTTTAAATAACCTATATGCTACGAGATGTTCTCACTTTTTTGGGTCACCCTGTATATAGTGAGAGAGAGAGAGAGAGAGAGAGATATTTTATTTATTTATTTAACCAGTTTTCTATACCGCCTTATCCTTCAATCAAAGCGGTTTACATTATGTAATTATTACAAACAGGTACTGGATATATTCCCTCATCCCCAAAGGGCTCACAATCTATGTATACCTGAGGCAATGGAGGGTTAAGTGGCTTGCCCAAGGCCACAAGGAGTATATGTATATATATATATCTAAACAGGGTGGCCAAAAAAAGTGAGAACATCTCGTAGCATATAAGTTATTTAAAAATTCAAAAAGACAGATGTAAATGATTGACAAATTTAAAAAAAAAGATGGCGACCGGAAATTGTCGAAATAAAGACGTTATATAGCTAAAAAAGGTAAATAAGTAAACTATTTAAGCTTTTAATTTACGAGATGCTCTCACTTTTTTTGGGCCACCCTGTATATATATATATAGATAGATATATATATATATAGATAGATATATAGATAGATATAGATATAGATAGATATAGATATCTATATCTATATAGCTTGGCAAAGTAGAAGGTCAACGCAAAAGAGAAAGGCCAGCAATAAAATAGATTGATACAATAACAGCAGCTATGGGTGCCACTCTGTCAACAATGAGCCACCTGACTGAAGACCGAACACAGTTTAGGACAACTATCTAGAGAGTCACTATGAGTCGACACTGACTCGATGGCAATTAACAACAACAACATATATATACAGCACTAAAATTAAAAAATGGATAAAACTACTAGTACTGCACTGAATCTTCCTCATCAATAAAATGCCTGGTGCAACAATAATGAAGCCTAGGAGGAATGTTAAGATTTATTTATTTAACTAGGCTTATATACTGCTTTTCTACTAGTCAAAGCGGTGTACATTCAGGTACTGTATACATAGTTTTCTCTTGTCCCTGAAGGGCTCACAATCTATGTGATTGTACCTGAGGCAACAGAGGGTTAAGTGGCTTGCCCAAGGTACACCTGTGGGACTTGAAACCCCAGTCCTTCCAGCCCAAGATTGCTGTCCTCTAGTGGGATTTGAACCCCTCGCCCAAGGTAACTTGCCCCAAACACTAGGCCACTCCTCCCAAGCATATAGCATCAACCAATTAGCCAAATAACTCGGATGATCTGTATACCCAGAAAAAGCTAAAAACCTTCCTCTACATAGATCACTTCAGGAGCATCACCTAGTGTATAGCATCCTCTCTCCTCCCACTGGTATCACGAGCACAACTCAGCCACAGCTCTATCGCTGACCCCTAGCACAAGACACTTTTCTATACATACTGATCCAGATTCCCATTGAGGCACGTCCGACCCTTCCAGACATCCAAAATCTGGACAGGCCAGAATTACACCCAATTCTGATCCTGTGGAGGTTAGATATCCCCACAAGATCAGAATTGGGTGCAACTGGCCTGGATGAGCAGGATGTGCACCGATTCTGTGGCTCTGTACAACCAGGCTGCTCCCCGTACAACCTGCCCAGGGTCTCTGCATGGAGACTGGTACCATGGCATCTCATTGCCATGGCACTGGGATGCCATGCAGAAGTCCTGATCCGGCAAGCAGATCCCCTGCTCATTTCCACTGCTCGATCCCCGATCAGTCCTGCCATGGCTGGGATTGGGCAGCAGAGAACCCCTATTATACCTTACCTGCTGTCGATGGCCCGTGGGTGGCAATCCTCTACCCCCGTCTAAGTCAGTGGACCCAGACGTACAGGATCGTGACTGGAATTGGCCCTGTATGTCCGGGTCAGGGTCCCACCTCTGGCCTGCCCTTGCTCCTTCTTTAAGCCACCCCCTCCCTCCCCCATCGAGAGCTCTCAGCACATCTTCTCTATATGTGCGAGGAGCTCTGAGATTGGAATCGGCCCCCTGGCATTTAGCTAAATGTGACTCGGAATGACCCCCATTGTGTATAGGTTACTATGTAAATAAGTTAGACTAATCAGTATCTCCCACATGTATCCCCTTCCACTTCTATTATTTTGTAAACTGTTTAATTTGCCCTGTAAACCACCTTGATTGTAGGAAAAGGTGGTATAAAAAAACCCTGTTAAATAAATAAATACATAAAATATACAAAGCATGATGGATTAAAATTCAGATCTTATGTTTCATTTGATATGATACCGGGAGCCATCAGCAAAGGACAAACATAATCAAGCTTCCTGGCTCCTATCAACAATTTTACAGCCGTGATCTTTATCGGCTTCAAGTGTTTCAAAGAATTTATTTATTTATTTTATTTATTTAACAATTTCTTCTATACCGCCCCTTCCAGAGATCAAGGGCGGTTTACATGGAACAGTTAACAAAATATGTATACTTCTGTATACTTTACATGGAACAGAGTTTTTAACTATATACAGGTAATATTACATGGAACATAACAGAACTATTTACAAATGATTATTTACAAGAGCAGTAAAACAACAGGTTGGATAAGACTTATCTGTATTGGGTGGAATGGATAAGTACTGTAAGGTTTTCTTGTGTTAGTCATTTGTCCTATCTTGAGTACTGTGGATGTGTTTCTGTGATTGTTGGGGAGAGGTTCTCTGTTGATAGGGGATTTCAAAATAGTTCGTGAAGAGGTAGGTTTTAAGTTCTTTTTTGAATTGATGAAGGTCTTTTATCATGCGAAGGGTTAGTGGGAGTTCGTTCCAGAGAGTGGGGGCAGCGAAGGAGAAGGCCCTGTTACTTGTAGTTGCTTTAGTTTTTCTGAAGGTTGTTTTTATGTTGAGAGAATGGGTTGCGTTTTGTCTGCGCATTCTAGTTTCTGATGGGGGGTGTATTAGGGTAGACAGATGTGAATAGGAGATGTTATTACATAAGAACATAAGAACATAAGATATGCCATACTGGGTCAGACCAAGGTCCATCAAGCCCAGTATTCTGTTTCCAACAGTGGCCAATCTAGGTCATATGTACCTAGCAGTTTCCCCAAGAGACACAAGTTCCACAATGCTTGTACTGGGTCAAGCATTGATATCTTCGGTCACTTCTTAATAACGGTTTATGGACCTTTCCTCCAGGAACTTGTCCAAACCTTTTTTAAACCCAGCTACATTAACAGCCTTTACTACATCCTCCGGTAACAAATTCCAGAGTTTGATTACACGTTGAGTGAAAAAATATTTTCTTTTATTAGTCTTAAATAGTTTACCCTGTAGCTTCATTGCATGTCCCCTAGTCTTTCTATATTCTGATAAGGTAAACAATCGATTTACGTTTACCCGTTCCACTCCGTTCATTAATTTATAGACTTCTATCATATCTCCCCTCAGCCGTCTCTTTTCCAGGTTAAAGAGCCCTAACCTTTGTAGCCTTTCTTCATAGGAGTATCCTTCCATCCCCTTTACCATTTTGGTGGCTCTTCTCTGAACCTTTTCTAAAATCACTATATCCTTTTTAAGATACGGCGACCAGAATTGCACACCATGGAACGATATAGAGGCATTATAATATCTTTTGTTTTCTTTTCCATTTCTTTCCTTATCATACCTAGCATTCTATTTGCTCTCTTGGCCGCCGCTGCACACTGGGCCGAGGGTTTTAACATGGTATCCACAATGACGCCTAAATCTTTTTCCTGGGTGGTGGTTCCTAATGTGGAACCTTGCATCGTGTAACCATAGTTTGGGTTGTTCTTCCCTAGGTGCATAACCTTGCACTTGTCCACATTAAATTTCATCTGCCATTTTGATGCCCAGTCTTCCAATTTATCAAGATCCTCTTGCAATTTTTCACAATCCTCTTGGGTTTTAACAACTTTAAATAGTTTTGTGTCATCTGCAAATTTGATCACCTCACTCGTTATTCCACTTTCCAGGTCATTTATGAATATGTCAAAAAGCAGCAGACCCAGCACAGATCCCTGGGGTACACCACTATTCACCTTTCTCCATTGGGAAAATTGGCCATTTAGCCCTACCCTCTGCTTTCTATCTTTTAACCAGTTCCTGATCCACAATAGTACACTGCCTCCTATCCCATGACTCTTTAGTTTTGCCAAAAGTCTCTGATGAGGGACCTTGTCAAAGGCTTTCTGAAAGTCCAGATACACAATATCAACCGACTCACCTTTGTCCACCTGTTTATTCACTCCTTCAAAAAAACATAACAGATTAGTAAGACAAGATCTTCCTTGTCTAAAGCCATGTTGGCTGTCTCCCATTAGCTTGTGACTATCTACATGCTGAGTAATTTTATTCTTTATGATGGTTTCTACCATTTTTCCTGGTACTGACGTCAGGCTCACCGGTCTGTAGTTTCCCAGATCACCCCTGGAACCCTTTTTAAAAATTGGTGTTACATTGGCGATCCTCCAATCTTCAGGTATTAGAGATGATTTTAATGATAGTTCACAGATTACTGATAGCAGGTCTGTAATCTCATATTTCAGTTCTTTCAACACCCTTGGATGTATACCATCCGGCCCAGGTGATTTGCTACTCTTTAGTTTATCTAATAGTTGTAATACATCTTCCCGATGTATCGATATTTCCTTCAATTCTTCCGCACCTTTAAATACCACTTCAGTCATGGGTAACATCCCTACATCTTCCTCAGTAAAGACCGAAGCAAAGAATTCATTCAGTCTCTCCGCTATTACCTTGTCGCCTCTTAGTGCTCCTTTAACCCCTTTATCATCTAATGGACCAACTGACTCTCTCACAGGTTTTTTGCTACAAATGAACTTCCGCAGCAAGCTTCTTCTCAAATTCTCTCTTTGCTTGCCTTATCAATGCCTTGCATTTGACTTGCCAGTGCTTTTGCTGTTTCCAGGTTTCGTCGTTTGGCTCTTTTTTCCATTTCCTGAAAGATGCTTTTTTGGCAACAACAGTCTCTCTGACCTCACCTTTTTACCATGCTGGCAGATTTTTGGACTTCCTTCCACTTTTCTTAAAGCGTGGAATACAGCTGGTCTGGGCTTCCAAGATAGTATTTTTCAACAAAACCCAAGCTTGATGTACGTCTTTAACCTTTGCAACTGCTCCTTTTAGTTTTTTCTTAACTGTTTTCCTCATTTTATCATAGTCTCCCTTTCGAAAGTTAAAAGGTAGTACTGTGGATTTCCTTACTATCCCTCCTCCACTAATTAAATCAAAGGCGATCATGCTATGATCACTATTGCCAAGTGGCCCCAACACCCTTATCTCTTGCACTAGATCTGGTGTTCCACTAAGGACTAGGTCTAATATGACTTCCCCTCTGGTTGGTTCATGAACCAGCTGCTCCAAAAAGCAGTCATTTATTTCATCTAGGAACTTTATCTCCCTAGCATGTCCTGACGTGACACTGACCCAGTCGATACCGGGGTAATTGAAATCACCCATTATTATTACTGCGCTGTAATGTTTGTTAGCTTCCTTGATTTCTTTGAGCATTTCATCATCCATTTGGTCATTCTGGCCAGGTGCTCGATAGTACACCCCCACTGCCATTGCCTTCCCCCTTTTATATGGAATTTCAATCCATATAGATTCTACAGCAGAGTTTGTTTCCTGCAAAACTTTAATCCTGAGTCAATGCCTTCTCTAACATAGAGCCCAACCCCTCCACCAATTTGATCAGCTCTATCATTACGATATAGTTTGTACCCAGGTATCACAGTGTCCCACTGGTTGTCCTCCTTCCACCATGTCTCTGATATTCCAATCATATCTAACCTTTCATTTAGTGCTATATATTCTAACTCTCCCATCTTATTCTTTAGACTTCTAGCATTTGCATACAAGCATTTTAGAGAATGTATTTTATTCATGTTAATTTGGCTATTGTTAGACATGGGTAAATTGGGATCTTTAAGCTCTGTCTGCTCCATACTTGAGGGCATTTGGGCTACTTTACTCTTTTGTGGAATCTCTCTGCTTTTGGTAGTATCCTTCAAGGATACATTCTTCGGAACCATCCGCTCTTGGGCGACTATCGGCTTTCCCCTAATATCTAGTTTAAAAGCTGCTCTATCTACTTTTTAAAGGTTAATGCCAGCAGCCTGGTTCCATCCCGGTTAAGGTGAAGCCCATCCCTTCGGAAGAACCCCTCCTTTCCCCAGAATGTTCCCCAGTTCCTAACAAATCCAAAACCCTCATCTCTGCACCATTGTCTCATCCACGCATTGAGACTCCGGAGCTCTGCCTGCCTTTTGGGTCCTGCGCGTGGAACAGGAAGCATTTCGGAGAACGCTACCATGGAAGTTCTGGATTTCAACTTCCTACCTAAAAGCCTAAATTTTGCCTCCAGAACCTCCCTACCACATTTTCCTATGTCATTGGTACCGACATGTACCAAGACAGCAGACTCCTCCCCAGCACTAGCTAAGACCTTATCTAAGTGGCGCGTGAGGTCCGCTACCTTCGCACCAGGCAGGCATGTTACCAGGCGATCCTCACGTCCACCAGCCACCCAGCTATCTACATGCCTAATGATCGAATCACCAACTATAACGGCTGTCCTAACCCTTCCCTCATGGGCACATGGCCATGGAGAAACTTCCTCGGTGCAAGAGGGTTTTACATCACCTGGAGGACAGGTCCTATTAAGGAGTTTGAAGGTAGTTAGTAGGATTTTATATTTTATTCGGCTATTTATAGGGAGCCAATGCAAGTCTAACAGTATTGGCGTCACGTGGTCTGTTATTTTAGCTTTTGTGATCATCTTGGCGCATATGTTTTGGGCTCTTTGTAGTAGGTAGATGCTCTTTATCGGTAAACCATTTAGGAGACTATTACAATAGTCAAAGTGGGGGCTGATGAGGGTATTGACTACTGATCTAAAATCATGTGTGTCAAGAAGGGGTCTTAGGTGTTGTATTGTCTTGAGTTTGTAGAATATCGTTTTTACTGTCTGTTTTATATGAGGAAGCATGGTGAGTGAGTGGTCTAATATTAGTCCTAGGTACTTTACCTCCTTTTTAACAGGTATAGGTGTTTTGTTTATTGTGATTGTTGTTGGGTAATTGTAGTCAGCGTCTGGCTTTCTCGTTATGAAAATTGCTTCTGTCTTTTTAAGGTTGATGCTTAGATGGTTTTCTTCAAGCCATATGGTCATCTCATTCATACATTTGAGTAAGTTGTCATATTTGGGGCTGTTAGGGCTTATGGGGGTGGCGAGCATAATGTCATCAGCATATATAAAATGGTTGATTTTATGCTTTTTAAATATGTTTGTAATGGGTTGTAGGTACAGGTTGAAGAGGAGGGCGGAGAGGGCTGAGCCTTGGGGGATACCCTGACCTTGAGGGAAAGTTTCCGATGTTTCTTGACCCATTTGCACCCGTATTAATCTATGTGATATGTATGACTTGGACCATTCGAGGACTGTCCCACCTATTCCTAAGTTTTCTAGTCTATTGATGAGTGTGTTGTGATTGATGCTGTCGAATGCGGCAGATAGATCTATAAAGAGGAGTAGGAAACCTTGGTTGTTGTTATTTGTACCTCTGATGAGGAGATCCATCAGTGCAAGTAGGAGAGTTTCAGCTCCATGGAAGGGACGGAATCCGAACTGGTGTGAATCAAGGGGTTTGTGTTCATCAATGTGTTCTTGTAATTGGAGTTGTATGGTTTTTCTATTATTTTGGCAATGAGTGGTATACTAGCTATGGGCCTGTATGAGTTTGGGTCTTTTGGGTCTAGTTTATTGTTTTTTATAATAGGGCGGATCGAGGAGAGCTTTAAGGCATTGGGCATAATGCCTTGAGATAGTGATTGGTTCACTATGAATTGGATGTTTTCAGCAAGAAAGTCCTTGGTGGATTTGATCCATGACACTGGGCATGGGTCGAGTGGGGAGGTTGTGGTGTTGATCATTGTTATGATTTTAAGGAGGTGTTTTCTTTCAACCATGTGGAAGGTTGTCCATTCATAATTATTGTCATTATTTGGTTTTAGTGTTATGGTTGGAGTATGAGGTTTTTTCTTTAGCTTTTCAGCAAAATGTGATGCTAGGGTTTGTACATTTATCGTGTCTTGATTAGGTTCTGGGTTGTGTGTTTTTGTTAGTGTTTTCACAATTGTGAAGAGTTCTCTTGGCCGATTGAGGAAGAAATTTATTACTTTGGAATAGTAGTCCCTTTTTGATTTGTTAATTGCATTCTTATAGTCATTAAGTATATTTGTGTATTTGGTTTTGTTATCATTTAATTTTGCTTTTCTCCAGATTTTTTCTTGTTTTCTTAGTTGCTTTTTTAGCAGGGAAAGGTCTTTTGTGAACCATTTTTCAGATTTTTTCATTCTCTTCAGCGTGGTTCCTGTTGGGGTGGCAGCTTCATGTATTGTTTGGTTCCAATTCTCTATAGTTGAGTTGATATCTGTTAGGTTTGTAGTGAGTTTGGGCAATACCTTTTCAAGGAATGTGTTGTTATCAAAGCGGGTAAAGCGTGAGTGGTGTGATGTTATGTTTGCAGATTTTGATGGTGTTTGTGCTAGGAGGTGTAAGGTTATCAGGTGATGGTCAGACCATTCAAAGATAAACCATTATAATTCAAAGAATTCAAAGATAAACCATTATAAAGTGAATTGCAGTAATCAAGCCTGGGTAAGTTTAAAGTACAGATCAATATCTTATGGTCATGCAGCTCCTGCCAGGATCTTACAGAATAAAAACTTCCAAAGAGCATTAAAAAACATCTTAACAATGGCAGAGATCTGCAGTTGTAGTGCCACTCAAGAATCCGAATTAACACCTAACACCCTAAATTTATTGACATTCTGAGCATAAATTTAAATATTCAGTCCTGGTAATTTTTCAGACACCAACAAGGAATCGTAACTCTGAAAGTTAGGACCCTAAACCTTTTGAAAATTTATCCCTAGGTTCTCAAGTCCTTGTCTTTTGTTGAACACAAGGTCATGTTACAGGTATACTATTCATGTACATGGCAATGCGACTATATATCACTTTTTTTCCCCAGCCTGCCGGCAGAGAGATAACCAAGCTCACCCAGCGACAGAGTGACACAGAGGAAGGGCAGAGAGGTAGGTATAGAAAGATACAAAAGCCAAGATGAAGCAGAGAGAGGGAGGTAGAAATCAGAAGAGAGGATTAAAAAAGAATAGTACGCTAACCTGGGTTCAGGTATCAACTACTCTGGTACAGTAGGATGGAACAATTGTAGTCGTGGTCTTAACCAGAGCAGTGACACTAGATCCAGATTTAATTACACAGATTAAACTAACTTTGTCCTTCCTGATTACTTTATTAGTCACTGAAACCAACAAAATTCTTTGGGGAAAATATTTTCTTTTTCCCTTACAGATCAGCAACAACAATCATGTTATTTATTTTTATTTTTATTTTATTTTTTTATTTATTTATTGATTTTATATACCGCGCTCTTTAAAATCAGTGCGGTTTACAGATAACATTTTTATGCATAACAGGATGTCCATTATGCACTTACAGTGAACGGAAGATACAACTTGGATTTCAAACTGGGGGAACTATCTACAGTATCTACAACTATTTACAGTATAAATATGAGTTGTCTGTGGCTCATCATTGCTTAGCTGGGTGTAAGGCGGCTAAGGTTGGGCTGTGAGTAGTGTAGGAGAAAGAAGTAGTGTTTTAGTGCTTTTCTTAATTTGGCAATATCTGTAATTGCTCGAACGGTGGCTGGGAGCGTGTTCCAGCAAATGGGAGCATAAAACTTAAAGGCTTTGTTCTTCGTTGCTTGGGTGCATTTAGTTATTTCATTGGGGGTCTGAAAGGTATTGATGGCGAATGACCTCCTCACTCTGTTTGCTGGAGTGGGGTAGAGCAGATCCATTAGAGAGGAGGAGGATATGTTGTTGATGGCCTTATAAGTCATCAGGACTACTTTATATGTGGTCCGACAGTAGATTGGTAGCCAGTGCAAGTCCTTTAGAATCGGGGTAATGTGGTCTCCTCTACAGGCTCCGTGTAGGAAGCGTGCCGTGGTATTCATTGCCAGTTGTAATGGGTTTAGTGTATTTTTGGGTAGGCCATGAAGGATCATATTGGCGTAGTCAAAGTGGGGGGTCACCAGGGCCTGAAAAACTGTTCTGAAGTCGTCTGGTTGCAACAGGGGTCGGAGATGTCTCAATGTTCGTATTTTGTGGTGAATTTGCCTGATGATGTTGCTGATGTGTGTTTTAAATTCGAGCTGCTGGTCTAGTGTAATACCGAGGTAGCGGATAGTGGGTCTACTTATGAGCTCAGCGTCTCTTGTCTTTAATATCGGTGATGAGGAGAAAGATTGATTTCTTGTAATGAAGAGCACGTCTGTCTTGCTGAAGTTTATCTTGAGGCTCTGTGCGTGGAGCCAGTCCGTAATGGCCTCGAAGCATTTTACTAGTGGGGAAAAATCCAGATTGTCAAACGAGAGTGGGATGAAGAGTATTACATCATCTGCATAGATCAAACATGAGACGTTGAAGGAGCGGATTACTTCACATATGTGTTGCATGTATATGTTGAATAAAAGGGCAGAGACTGAGGAGCCCTGAGGTACACCATGTTTGTGTTGGAAAGGCTCAGAGGTTGTCGATCCTGTATGAACCTGCTACCATCTGTCCGTTAGATAAGATTTGCACCAACTTAATGCTGAGCTGCTGATTCCCTTATCTTGAAGCCATATCAGGAGTTGATCATGGTTTACGGAGTCAAACGCAGCGGCGATGATGTCCAGGAAAATTAATGCATATCCTTGTTTGATGTCGTTGATTCCTGTGATCAATGTGTTGATCAGTGTGATAAGGAGAGTTTCCATGCCGTGTGATTCTCTAAAGCCATGTTGGAATGGGTCAAGGGGAGCCGTGGAATCGATGTGGTCCTGTATTTGGCATTGGATGACCTTCTCAATTAAATTTGCTAGCAGTGGGATGCTCGATATTGGTTGTTATGATTCCACCTTTTGGGGATTTAAGAACATAAGAACATAAGATATGCCATGCTGAGTCAGACCAAGGTCCATCAAGCCCAGTATTCTGTTTCCAACAGTGGCCAATCTAGGTCATATGTACCTAGCAGTTTCCCCAAGGGACACAGGTTCCACAATGCTTGTATTGGTTCAAGCATTGATATCCTGGGTCCCTTCTTAATAATGGTTTATGGACCTTTCCTCCAGGAACTTGTCCAAACCTTTATTAAACCCAGCTACACTAACAGCCTTTACTACATCCTCCGGTAACAAATGCCAGAGTTTGATTACACGTTGAGTGAAAAAATATTTTCTTTTATTAGTCTTAAATAGTTTACCCTATAGCTTCATTGCATGTCTTTCTATATTCTGATAAGGTAAACAATCAATCTACGTTTACCCGTTCCACTCTGTTCATTAATTTATAGACTTCTATCATATCTCCCCTCAGCCGTCTCTTTTCCAGGTTAAAGAGCCCTAACCTTTTTAGATTTTCTTCATAGGAGTATCCCTCCATCCCCTTTACCATTTTGGTGGCTCTTCTCTGAACCTTTTCTAAAATCGCTATATCCTTTTTAAGATACGGCGACCAGAATTGCACACAATATTCAAGGTGCGGTCTCACCATGGAACGATATAGAGGCATTATAATATCTTTTGTTTTATTTTCCATTCCTTTCCTTATCATACCTAGCATCCTATTTGCTCTCTTGGCCGCTGCTGCACACTGGGCCGAGGGTTTTAACATGGTATCCACAATGACGCCTAAATCTTTTTCCTGGGTGGTGGTTCCTAATGTGGAACTTTGCATCGTGTAACCATAGTTTGGGTTGTTCTTCCCTAGGTGCATAACCTTGCACTTGTCCACATTAAATTTCATCTGCTTTTTGATGCCCAGTCTTCCAATTTATCAAGATCCTCTTGCAATTTTCTACAATCCTCTTGGGTTTTAACAACTTTAAATAGTTTTGTGTCATCTGCAAATTTGATAACTTCACTCCTTATTCCACTTTCCAGGTCATTTATGAATATGTCAAAAAGCAGCGGACCCAGCACAGATCCCTGGGGTACACCACTATTCACCTTTCTCCATTGGGAAAATTGGCCATTTATCCCTACCCTCTGCTTTCTATCTTTTAACCAGTTCCTGATCCACAATAGTACACTGCCTCCTATCCCATGACTTTAGTTTTGCCAAAAGACTCTGATGAGGGACCTTGTCAAAGGCTTTCTGAAAGTCCAGATACACAATATCAACCGACTCACCATTGTCCACCTGATTATTCACTCCTTCAAAAAAACATAACAGATTAGTAAGACAAGATCTTCCTTGTCTAAAGCCATGTTGGCTGTCTCCCATTAGGTCATGACTATCTACATGCTGAGTAATTTTATTCTTTATGATGGTTTCTACCATTTTTCCCGGTACTGATGTCAGGCTCACCGGTCTGTAGTTTCCCGGATCACCCCTGGAACCCTTTTTAAAAATTGGTGTTACATTGGCGATTCTCCAATCTTCAGGTATTAGAGATGATTTTAATGATAGTTCACAGATTACTAATAGCAGGTCTGTAATCTCATATTTCAGTTCTTTCAACACCCTTGGATGTATACCATCCGGCCCAGGTGATTTGCTACTCTTCAGTTTATCTAATAGTTGTAATACATCTTCCCGATGTATCGATATTTCCTTCAATTCTTCCGCACCTTTAAATACCATTTTAGTCATGGGTAACATCCCTACATCTTCCTCAGTAAAGTCATTTGGCTCTTTTTTCCATTTCCTGAAAGATGCTTTTTTGGCAACAACAGCCTCTCTGAACTCACCTTTAAACCATGCTGGCAGTTTTTTGAACTTCCTTCCACTTTTCTTAAAGCGTGGAATACAGCTGGTCTGGGCTTCCAAGATAGTATTTTTCAACAACAGCCAAGCCTGATGTACGTCTTTAACCTTTGCAACTGCTCCTTTTAGCTTTTTCTTAACTGTTTTCCTCATTTTATCATAGTCTCCCTTTCGAAAGTTAAAAGGTAGAACTGTGGATTTCCTTACTATCCCTCCTCCACTAATTAAATCAAAGGCGATCATGCTATGATCACTATTGCCAAGTGGCCCCAACAACCTTATCTCTTGCACTAGATCTGGTGTTCCACTAAGGACTAGGTCTAATATGGCTTCCCCTCTGGTCGGTTCATGAACCAGCTGCTCCAAGAAGCAGTCATTTATTTCATCTAGGAACTTTATCTCCCTAGCATGTCCTGACGTGACACTGACCCAGTCGATACCCGGGTAGTTGAAATCACCCATTATTATTACTGCGCTGTAACTTTTGCTAGCTTCCTTGATTTCTTTGAGCATTTCATCATCCATTTGGTCATTCTGGCCAGGCGCTCGATAGTACACCCCCACTGCCATTGCCTTCCCCCTTTTACATGGCATTTCAATCCATATAGATTCTACAGCAGATTTTGTTTCCTGCAAAACTTTAATCCTTTCTGACTCAATGCCCTCTCTAACATAGAGAGCAACCCCTCCACCAATTTGATCAGCTCTATCATTTCTATATAGTTTGTACCCAGGTATCACAGTGTCGCACTGGTTGTCCTCCTTCCACCATATCTCTGATGTTCCAATCATATCTAACCTTTCATTTAGTGCTATATATTCTAACTCTCCCATCTTATTTTTTTGACTTCTAGCATTTGCATACAAGCATTTTAGAGAATGTATTTTATTCATATTAATTTGGCTATTGTTAGACATGGGTAATTTGGGAGATTTAAGCTCTCTCTGCTCCATACTTGAGGGCATTTGGGCTACTTTACTCTTTTGTGGAACCTCTCTGCTTTTGGTAGTATCCTTCAAAGATACAATCTTCCGAACCATCTGCTCTTGGGCGACTGTCGGCTTTCCCCTAATATCTAGTTTAAAAGCTGCTCTATCTCCTTTTGAAAGGTTAATGCCAGCAGCCTGGTTCCATCCCGGTGAAGGTGAAGCCCATCCCTTCGGAAGAGCCCCTCCTTTCCCCAGAATGTTCCCCAGTTCCTAACAAATCCAAAACCCTCATCTCTGCACCATTGTCTCATCCACGTATTGAGACTCCGGAGCTCTGCCTGCCTTTTGGGTCCTGCGCGTAGAACAGGAAGCATTTCGGAGAATGCTACCCTGGGATTTAGTTTGGTGTTCTTCAGAAGGGGCCAGATTGATGTCTGCTTGAGGCATGATGGGAATAGACCTGTGGAGAAGGATAAGTCCATGATCTTGACTAGTATAGGGCTGATTTCCTTACGTAGGGCTCTTATCCAGAATGCTGGACAAGGGTCGTTTGGAGCAGTGGTGGCATTGACGATAGCGATGATGTCCTCAATTCCTGCAGCTGATGGCGTCGTGATAGTGGTAAGTGGCTTAAGTTGTGCTGGGTTGTTACTGGGGATGGACAGCGTGACTTTGCTGAAGTTATTGGTTTTGGCCAGTAAGTAGTCTGCGTAGTCCTGAGAGTGTATCATGGTCAGTTGGGGGGGGGGGGGCGAGGATTCCTTCATTAAGGTTTTCACTATATTGAAAAGCTTGTGGGATTTGTTCAGGGCACGGCTTAAGAGTTTGGAGTGATGCTCTCTCATAGTCGCTGATATTGATTGTCGATGTTTCTTAAGGTGGGAGGTGTAGGCTGTCTGGTCTGTTGGGGACCGTGTATGTCGCCATTTTCTTTTTAGTTTCCTCAGCAGAAGTAGTGAGGTTCGTAATTCGGTGGTGTACCAGTGTGCAGGTTTTCTACTTCTTGGATGCTTGTCTGGGGCATATGGTTTGGCTTGCGCAGGTTTGTGTGCAAAGGAGCTCAGGCCATTGTTCCATGAGGCCATCATTTCTTCGAGGTTCAGTGTTGCAGATATGATGTTAGGAAGGACCTCTTTGATGATTGTCTCTTTGTCAAAGAGTTTGATGTTATCTAGGACCCAAAGAGGTAAGTATGTCTCCTTAAAGTGTTTTTTATTTAGAACCTTGGAGTCAAAGGAAATTTCATGTCCCAAAATATAAAAAAATAAAAAATAATTATGAGTGCTTACCCCCCCCCCCCAACCTAGTGTGTGTTCAAGAGTTACTTATCCAATCAGTATTCTTCTTGTCTTCCAGGTTTCAGCCTTGTTGGTACCAATTCTGGTTCTGAATCAGGATCAGGAGTGCCTCTCAGGAACTGCAGGACCAGATGTTCCTACTCCCTAACTTTTAAAAATGAACAGTACTGTCCCCGTCAGCTCTCTGTCAACAACAGATTTTAAAAGCAGACCTCTGGGGTATGTTTACTAAACTGTCTTAACGTAGCAGTGGCGATGTTATTGCACGATACGTAACATTATCGCGCGATAACATCGGCAGCGGCGTTAAGGCACAATAACGCTGTGAAATACGGTTCTGAAGGGTGGAGTAAGGCCTCCCAGAGGGCGGAGATAGGGGTCAATGGGCGGAGAGTGGGCAGGGAGAGGCTCCAGGCACACTAACACAGTGAAATCCGGGTCTGAACACTAACGCCAGTGAAACCCTCGCGTTAGAGGCACATTTGCAGGAGAGAGAAACCATTTCAGTCAGCAATGTACAGCAAAGGCAGGGAAACCCAGAAAAGTGATAGTAGTGATACATGTGCAGGAACAAAAAAGGCAAATAAACATATAAAATGACTAGAACCACATCTGAAATCCCAATAACCAAGCTGACCAATAGCAATATTAATGATAAACATAAAGCAACACTACTGACAAAGGGTAAAAAGGAAGATATCATGTTTGGAAGGGTCTATGCTCTGTCCCCCTACAAAATGAATGATCCCACATTGAAATAGCGGTGATCAGGGTTTTGGTTGCTTATATTGGGCAGGTTTGTTAGGGCGTGCACATGTGCAGCAACAGCAGAGTGGGCACGTAGGAAAGGGCAACTGTACTGATGCTGTAAATGGGATACAGGGTGCTGCAGGCGGCACATGCTGTGGCCCAGCTGGGGCATAGTGCGGACTAGGCAGATGCCTAGGTGGCACATAGGAATGCCAAAACTGTAAAGCAGCAAGACAGCAACTGACAAGGGACCAACATGGGCACGAGTGTGTGTCCCACAGTGTCACAAGGGATATTATGTTTATGTTTATTACATTTGATATACCGCTCAGGCCAAAGCATTAGAGCAGTTTACAATACTACATAAATGATACTGAAAATATGAAAAGAACGCCATTAACAAGATAGAACAGAGTAAGAGATAGTGATAGTCAAAGAAATAGAAGAGACAAGAGGAAAGGTTCATTATAACACCAGAGAGACAGAATATCATACCACCACAGCTCAGTCCTTCCAAACAGACTTGACCATAATCGCTACTCATCACAAATTCAAGCCAGGCAGAAATACGCCGCAGAAATGGCTCCTTATAAACCTCTACTGCCTGGATATACTTGACAGAAGCAGATGAGGCAGAGCTCTCACTCACAGCCTACGACGCCGGCATCATTCCTCCACCGTCCCGCTCGTCGTGGCATGCAAACCAAATACAGCAGATAACCCGGTCCCGCACGGTCCAACGCCTAAGGGCCACACCAAAGGGCCCTCTTGCGAGGCCCTCAGGCGCGGGCCCACAAGGCGCGGGCGCACTGGTGGAATGGCAGTTTAAAAGCCAATGGAGTGGGCAGGCTCTGTGGAGGGAGGTGGAGCTCCCGCTCTCACCTCTGATGCTGGCTGCTGCTCTCCCCTCACAGAACACGCTGGTGGAATGGCAGTTTAAAAGCCAATGGAGTGGGCAGGCTCTCTGGAGGGAGGTGGAGCTCCCGCTCTCACCTCTGATGCTGGCTGCTGCTCTCCCCTCACAGAACACGCTGGTGGAATGGCAGTTTAAAAGCCAATGGAGTGGGCAGGCTCTGTGGAGGGAGGTGGAGCTCCTGCTCTCACCTCTGATGCTGGCTGCTGCTCTCCCCTCACAGAACACGCTGGTGGAATGGCAGTTTAAAAGCCAATGGAGTGGGCAGGCTCTGTAGAGGGAGGTGGAGCTCCCGCTCTCACCTCTGATGCTGGCTGCTGCTCTCCCCTCACAGAACACGCTGGTGGAATGGCAGTTTAAAAGCCAATGGAGTGGGCAGGCTCTGTGGAGCACATAACATTGGCAGGCGGTGTCGGGGGGAAGCGCGCATCTCCATGTAGGCACCCCTACCTGAGAACCCACATCATAGGCAGCTGCCTACCGGCACACTGGATGGCCTGGGACTGTGCACCACCAGCACCACCGGCATAAGGGCATGTCAGCATGGTGGCAGAGGGGTGCTGGTGGCAGAGGGGGAAGTGGCATCTGCCCACAGCAGACCACAGCCAAGCCCCGTTTAGGTGGGTGCCGTGCACTGCAACAGACAAGGTCTGTCTGATGAACAGTCATGGTATCCCCAGGGAATGATCTGCCCCTGTGGCAACAGTTTGGTGCAGGACACACAGCCAGTGTGTTCAGGGGCAGAAGGTCACAAGTTCAAGTCCCAGCTGTGGCTCCGGCCAACCTTGTCCCCATATTTTACCCAGTACTAAACCGTGGTAGTAAAGACTGAACCTTTATTGCAGATAAAATAAACATGTCTGAAACGCCTATATTTTACCCTACAGAGCACAGACACCATAAACATGTGCAATCCCTAGAGCAGAGTTTCCCAACTGCAGTCCTGGAGGGCCAAATACCATTCAGGTTCCATGCTGTCCCTAATAAATATGCCTGTGCTGCATTTGTATGCATCGCCCCCATTGTATGCAAATGTATCTCATGCATATTCATTAGGGACAGCATGAAAACCTGAACAGTGTTTGGCCCACCAGGACCGGAGTTGGGAACCTCTGCCCTAGAGCAGCGGCCATCAGGGGCAGAAACACCCACACCCACAGGCTCCACTATCCAAAGCCTCATGGAGAGTCAGGCTGTTGGGCCCTGCGCGGAGCAGCATCTCCCAATATTGGCACCTGCATACCTTAGCATTGCCGTCCTAAACTTGGGAACACGTTCCACATATATCAAAAGGTTGCTATGATTAATGTCAGCTAACAAATCCTAAGTTAAACACGATTTGCTGATAGGATTCATCATAGCAACCTTTCTGATAGCTGTGGAGTGTGTTTCAGTTATTGCTTCTGACAGTGTTTACCACCCCGGGGAATGACCCCAACAGTACTGTGTACCATAGCAATGCCCGCACTGTGCCCAGGACTGGTGTGGCGGCCAGGGCTGCCACAAACCTCCATATTTGCACAATGCTGGCATAAGTGTGGGAGTGTGTGTATGTCTATCCAGTGTGCTGTGGCTGCCTACACCTTACTGAGCCCACACTGCTTTCACTGTTTCCAGTGTTAGCCTGTCAATGTGCATAATGAGGAGGAAGGTACTGTGGGTATGGCCTGGACAGGGTGGCCTGGGCAGGATGCATCTGCACAGGGTATAGGGCAATGGCTGGGACATTGTAGTGCCCGACCACCACCTGCATGGACAGGGTGGCCACAGCATGTCATGCTGGGAGGTCACTCTCACCCTGACTGAGCAGTGACCACGGCATGGCTAGGTTCCCCCATAATGCTATGCAGCATTTCTCTTAAGTGATATTTATGGGTTCTCTTTTCTGGGGGCCCAATCACTGACGTACCTGCTTTGTGTGTGTGCTCACATCCCATTTTTGGGTGCATATAGTTACTCCAGGAACATCTATAGAGATGCATCCTACTGGTTACTTCAGTGACTGTGGAGGCAGAGGTCATGGGTTTGATCCCACAGTGGTGTTATTTAGGAATGCTGTCTGAGGCTTTTCATTTTCATTTCAATCAGTGCTGCCAGCAGAAACACCCTCATAGTGCTATAGCCTAAGGTGCCTCATAGGCACCCTATAAGGCCCCCTGTAAAGCGCCTTATAAGGTGCCCTATACAGTGCCCACATTATAGGGTGCCCACATTATAGGGTGCCTTGGCAGACAGGACACTATAATGTGACCTATGAGGCGCCTTATAGGGCGCCTTTGGAGGCACCTTAGGTTACTTATTTATTTAGACAGTTTTTGTATACCGCCTTATCCTTCAATCAAAGCGGTCACAACACAATTGGGGGATACATTTAACACATGGGGATATGAGACACATACACTAATACTTACAGGGAACATGGGCAATGGAGGGTTAAGTGGCTTGCCCAAGACCACAAGGAGCATCTGTGGGACTAGAAACCCCAGTCCTTCCGGCCCAAGGTTGCTGTCCTCTAGTGGGATTTGAACCCCCGACCTTCCGGCCTGAAGTACCTTGCCCCATTATGGCACTGTGAGGGTCTTTTTGCTGGCAGCACTGATTTAAATTAAAAGAAAATGCCTCAGACAGCCTTTTTAGATTACCCCACTGCAGGATTGTACCCATGACCTCTGCCTCCACTGTCATTGCAGTAACCAGTGGGCTACATTTTTCTAGCTTCTAACACTGCGCTGGCATGTACTTAGGGTTAACACTCGTTAACATGCCACGGCGCCCACTATCACGTGATACAGATTCTTGCTACCTTAGGACTGGAACGCCCACTCCTTATATGGCATTCTTCACATTATCGCTGCAACTAGCGCCGGTAACATTAAGACGGTTTAGTAAACATACCCCTAAGAGTCTTTGCCTCTTTTAAAAACTACTCTTTTCCTAATTCTGCTTATTTCACTGAAATTAAAAGATAATGCTGGAACCCTATCTATTTCAACCCACAAGCTATCACATACCACTCACTCACTCACTCACACAGCTCATATAGCTGCTGGCCAGCACCTAGCTCCCAAATTTAAAAAAAATATATATATATGAGATAGGAAGATGCAATTTAGATTTCCTTTTGCCTCTGCTTAATTCTTCTCAATTCACATCAACTACCACCACTCCACAGACTTGTCAACCACTCTGGCACTTCAGAGGAAAAATCTCTAGAAGAACCTCAATCAATTTATACACTGAAGTTTACTTCAAAATTATTCAAAAGACACCTAAAGCCAATATTTCCTGTCACTAAATCAAACCTTCACCTCACAGACAATCACTTCTGTCACAATTACTTCACTCGAACTCTGAAAAACACCCACAAATTTACTCAAAACTCACTTCTAGTGAACATTCTTATTTTTTATATCAATCACCTCTCAAAAACGTCAACAATCTTTACTTTTCCTGTCACTTCTTATTCCCCCACCCCCATTCACAGACCGGACTTTCACCCATCCATCTCTCAGCCACCTCAGTTACAACTTCTCCACACCCAAACAGGATACAAGAGGCTTTCTTCAGAAAATGAGTGCTTTTTCCGCCAGGTCCCAGAACAAAATAAGGCAGTGTTTTCACATTAACTGCCACAACAGACCTGTACAGGATTTTTAAGCCACTAAGGATGTTTTTGAACGATTGAACATTAACTTTGGTCCTCCAATTCCACCCTCTCCCCATTCCTGCTATTTTTAAAAACTATACCAGCCTCTCTGAGGTTGCTACTCCTGCAGGGTACTCTCTTTACTGTGCAACTACTGCACATGCTCAGTGCATCCCTGTTCTTCCCGGTTCCGCTCCCCGATAAAACTTTTAATCATATGCTTTAATTAGGGTCCTAGAGCCTTATCCAACCCCCCTTCTTTCTTTAAAACAGAGCCCACCCAGAGTTCCAGGTACTCTCAATCTCATCTCCTTTCTTAGCCATGATTTCACAGCAGAACTGCCCCTTTAAATAGAAATTACATGTTTTTTCGAGCCTCCCAGTCTTTCCTCAGTTCTCTATTGGCCCCGGACCCCCCTCCCCCGACCCCAGGGCCAACTACTCACCCCACTGTAGCCCTGGCAAACACAGCCTGGCTCCCCCCCCCCCCCACCCTTCACTCACACTGCAGCCCTCAGGCAACTTTATTGAGGCTCTGGAGCAGGTTCCAACCTGATTGCTGCTGCCACTGTCCTGGGCTGCCTCTCTTACCCCACTCATGCCTCTCAGGCTCACATCAGCACCAATCACGGACATGACTGCCAGTTGTGGCAGTCCAGTGCCAGCCATGATCCCAGCTGCGGTTTCAACTTAAAAAAAATAAATAAAACACTGCCACTATCTCCTTTAACCTGTAATCCAAAAATACAAAAAAATAAAAAATAAAAAAAAATTCAAAGAGTGCTGCAAAAAATACAGTCCAGGCAATCAAAGCATACACTCTCAAAAAAACTGAGGAAAACAAATGAAAAAAAAAATATTTTTAAAACATATACATTCTTTTATTCCACTCATATTTAAATAAGATCATTGCTACAAAACATTCATACAAATCTTCATCAGCGGGTAAAGAAGTGTGCAACACACATAGAAAAAAAATCTCCAATACAGGGATTTTCTTAAAGAATGTTCATTCCAAATCATTTAGACAGATCTTCATCACAAAAATAATGTCATTCTTCAGTGTGGCAAAACATAAAAATCCTTAAAATCAATAAAATCAATATCTTCAATGTTATAAGAAAAAATACTGATATTATAATAAAAAAGGGCCAATCCAACGCATATATTGGTGCCTCAAGCATTCCACTCCAACCAGGAGTTCCTTCAGGGAATAGCTAAATCTTTTATTTAAATCAGTCAAGAAGAACCACAAAGATATTTCACTCTGAACAGAAATTATTCTTGAAGGAATTGAAAGCCATGTAGACATCTGTTGTCACAACAGTTTCTTCCAGAGATCATCTAGGCTTCTATTTGAGTTAATCAGGAAAGTTGTGTATTTTATCCAGACATCATATTTCTTATACTGCCAATCATATCTTCTAAATTCCAAGCAGATACATACTGCTATTCACCTATCAATAGAAACAAACACTAATATTACCTAATGAAATAACAAAATGAGATTTTCCTTCTACAAAACTTTCTAAACAAAAAATAACACGAGGTAGACAGCATCTCCCTGAGATCCACCTTACAACCTTCAAATTGCATAATTCAGATTTATTTACATCTTCTCAATTCAAAACAGATACTTCCATCATTATAACAGGATTACCAGGCAGATGATGTCTAAGAACAAAATAAACTGGCTCACTTTTAGAGGGTTGAGAAAATCGCCGTGCCGGCACAATACAATTCAAAAACCGGTTCCCTTCATAAAAGCCCAACGTAAAGGTAAAACCTGGAACTGTTGTCAAACCTTTCGTAGTTAAAGACGCCTTCCTCTAATAACATGATCATAACCATAGACATTATATTACTAAACTAAAAGCACTCTTGCATTTAAATATAAGCTCACATTTACCCACCACAACTAATTCACAAAAAATGGAAAACAAAAAACAAAGTGCATCAAAAATAATACAATGCAGATACAATATGAGAAATCGACCCTCCCTCCTCAACACCACTAGTCTGTATTAACAAGCGGCCCAGTCGATGCCTGAATTCAATCCATTCGGTTCAACAGTATCTAAGTGGAAAATCCACTGCTGTTCACAATGTATAAGCCGTTGATCCACAGAGTACACCCCTATCGACATAGGAATCTGAGCAATACAGAAGCAGCGCAAGCCCAAGAATTCATTCCTGAGATGCTTATAATATTTAACCAAAGAGGCCTCAAGAAGCACACAATTTAACCTGCTCTTATGTTCCAGTAGCCGAGTCTGAAATGGACTAACTATTTTACCGACATCCAGCAGGTTACAAGGGCAG
Source organism: Ichthyophis bannanicus (assembly GCA_033557465.1). NCBI lineage: Eukaryota > Metazoa > Chordata > Amphibia > Gymnophiona > Ichthyophiidae > Ichthyophis > Ichthyophis bannanicus. The sequence continues at coordinate 1,312,706,372 of CM066031.1, forward strand.
AAAATGCCATAGACCACCAAAGAAGAATCACAACTGGTGGAAAACTGCAATTATAGCAACTGTCATGATAGGAAAATTCAGAGACAGCATACTGTACTGAACATACAGGACAATCACCACACGGTCTCTGTCGCAAAGCATTTTCATTTTCATTCATAGGAAGGATGTCTTGCAGGCCAGTGGGGCTAACTAGATTTCTCAAATTGTGTCCTTGAGAAAAAAACAAAACAAACATGGATATCCTGAAGCCCAGGAACTACTCTAATAACAGCCATATGTCGACGAACTATCTTCTTAATTTGGTTACTCAATGGAGAAAAGGTAGTAATCAAATAAATACACCGTGAATCCCTCTAATCAGTATTTGGCAATGCCTGAGGGAGCAATAACCATTCCCAATTGTTATACGCAGCACGGCGATAAGCTTTTTTAATAACTGACTGAGGATACCCCCTTTCCTGAAAGTCAGATACTAAAGTTTTAGACTGCATATGGAATTCTTCTAATGTAGTACAATTCCGGTGAAGACGAATAAACTGTGAGAAAGGGAGACTATTATTGAAAGCTACTGGATGATTACTAGAGAAGTGAAGGTAGGTATTGCAATCTGTATGTTTTTGATAAATGATTGTTACAAATTTTCCAGCTTCCCTTTTAACCAAAACATCTAAAAGGGGAATACAACTGGCATCAGAGGCAATGGGGAATTGTAGCAGGGCCAGGGGCCAGGGTCCCGGGACTGACAAGTAACCGGGTGCCCCGGCACCTGTGGACCTGGGAGAGCATGGTAGGGGTTTAGGAGGAAGGTGGGGGAGGGGAGGAAGGGTTGCCAGGTGACGGGGATGATGGCAGGATTTGAAATCACCCTATGTGGTGGTGTGGGGTGATTTTATTGGCGGCATGGGGGCGTGCAATTGGGCTGGAGGGATTTCGCAAGTCCACTGGCCCAGTGGATGACTTGTCAGTGGGCAGACAGCAGGGGATCGAGGCCTTAGCATATCTGCTCTGTTGTGTGGTGGAAAGTGTCCAGCCTAGTAATCGGCCAGTGTGAGGCCAAAGTTCAAGAGTTCGAATCCTACCTCACCCATCTTCTAGGAGAAGGAAAAGTTGGTACAAGTTGATTTGACCAGGGAACGGTGTGGCAGGATCCATGTCAAGTTTTCTTAAGTGAGCGTAAGTCATTTGGTGGGAATCCAAATGATGCAGTGCCAGGCTCATCAGAGGAATGGCGCTGAAGCTCAGGGCCTGTGTTGTGGGGTAGATGTCTTTGGCGGGCACATGGAGCAGCAGGAGATTGGAGGGAAGGTTTCTAAAAGAGGGAGGGTTGCATATAGTGGAAGAGGAAGGTTAGTGTCCACACAGAGAAGACAGAACAGAAACTGGGAAGATTGCTTGGTGGCAGGGGATCTCAGAATGGGGGCCACAGTTCAGGGAGTTATGAGGGTTTTGGAACACAAAGGGCACTTTGAGGGGGAGTAGGGAGGAGGAATGTGAGGATTTGGGGAATAGGTGCAGGAGGGGGTAGCAGGAGAGTTAGTGTGGCTAGGTATCCTGGGGGGGCTGGTGGAGGGAGCGGTTCAGAAGGGGCTGATGTGGGCAGGGAGGATGTGAGTAGCAGGGACAGGGGGGCAGCTCGGGCTCCAGGTGGGGAGACTGTGGGGGGGGGGGGGGCAACAGAGAGCTGGGAATCAACCTGAATGAAGGGGGATGCGTCATGAGTTGGTGGAGGGCCCTGTAGGAGATGGGCAGCTGGAAGGGGATGGGAACAGTGGGGTATGGGGAGATATGGGTGGGGGTGGGGTTTGCTTCGGCTGGGGCAACAAGGGGTTGTGGGCCACAATAGCCTTGGAGCGGGATGACCCCCCTCCTACTTGCCTGGGGAGCTGATTTCTCCTTCACCCGGATTTGGGTCCTGGGCGCCGGGATGCCTCTGAGATTGATGCAATGGGAATGGAGGATGGTAGACATTGGATGTTGGGGGTCACAGGACTGTGGTATATGTTGGGGTAGCCTCTTGTGCTGAAGGGGGACAGGGGCCATCCTATATGAATTGGGTCTCCACTTTTGGTGCAGTGTCTGGCAGGTTGTCTTCTTGGTATTTTCCATTGGTGGCTCCAGAGCAGACCACAGGAGAGGAAGTGTTGGAGCAGGCCCACATGGGTTCGGATGCATCAGGGGCACAGCATCAGGTGACAGCGACAGTGGCACAGAACATTTAGCGTCCTGAGGGCACTGGGAAGAGGTCTCCATCGACAGGTGAGCATAACATTTTGGATGTGTGTAGCTCTGGAGGGGAACCGGCTGCTGCGTCAGTGAAAGGGGTAGACAAAAAGGCTAGAGCCAAGCGTAGGCATTCACATAGATGTCAGTATGAGTCCACTTTGTCATCGTCTTCTACCTCGTCGGGCATGTCATCGGCGATGCCACTGCCTAAGGAGGTGACACGCATGGAGAAGATGAGTGGCACGTCGAATTTGGTGGCACATCTGGAGCTTTGGAAAGGGGTCCCATAAAAATTATGACACGAGATTAAGAAGAGGCAATATATCGATATTTTCAGGTTGCTAGAAGTGCGGAAACATTCAGGTGAGAGATGCAAGAATTGGAAGGAAAATGAGAAAGTGGGCAGGTTAAGGAAAGTCTCCCATAATAATCTGTCCTGTCCTTTCCCAGACCGCAAGTTTCAGCATGCCTGTCCCTCTGTGGGGGCAGTCACACCGCAGCCCAATGTAGCCAGAAAGCCCCGCCTGTCAGCAAGTGATCAAAGGTTATTATAGTTGGCTCCAACACTGGTGAGGGTTGAGGCCTTGTAACCCTGGCTTCTGACTTATGGGAAGCTAGGGGTAAAGAGGCAGTTGTTGGAGGGCTTTGAGTAGGGGTTTTGTATTCCCTTTCAGGGACGCATGCAGGACACGTCAGCAAGGAGGTAGTGTGGAAAGGTTGGGGTTTAGTGTGCACTTGGCAGAATCGTGGGGCCTTTTCGGGAACCCCCATTTTGACCATTTGTCATTTCCCCCTTGGGGATTGTACCAAAGAAGGAACCTGGTAAGTTCAGGCTCATCTACAGTTTCTTCTGTTGGATGAATATTCCTCTTCCCATCACATCCTGGGAGGTTCTTGACCGTTCCACGAGCAGAAAACTTCTTAATAACATTGCAAAATGTAGACTCAGGAATCTAAGGTGTTTGTAAATGGCCTTGTATCTCTTTGAAGTTTGATGTTTGGTGATAATGGCTTTGCTGATGGTCTCAGGCAGCTCTCTTGCCTTCACCATTGTGAAAATGGAACAGGGAGTGAATGTGTCCATTTTAAACATTAAAGCCATCATTAATTGGTTGATGCAAGTCAAGTGAATACTGACAATTGATACTGCAGTCTAATTTTACTACAATGAGAATGTGGTTCTTCTGTTCAAAGTGATTTGAATTGTTTATAAGGGTGCCAATAATCATGTCCTGGCAATGTCCCAGTTTTTATACCATTTCCTTATTTAATTGGTCTTGTTTTATTTGACTCTTTTGTGTGTCAAATATGTGTGCATTCAGTATATAGTCCAAAGCCATTTCACTAGCCACTTTATTTTAGGAGATATTGGACATTAAAGGATTGAACTGCAAGGGTGCCAATAATGTTGAACACAACTGTATATGTGCCAGAGAGCAGCTCTAAATTCCAATGTGAACAATTGCAGTTCCACACATGCTTTCCTTAAAAGAAATGGGAAATGCATGTGTAGATGTTTGACTAGGCCAGGCAAGGCCCTAACCATGCCCCTGAAAGCCTATATGCAATTTCTGGATAGTAAGAACACTCATGTGTAAATTTAGCTCGTCCCAAAAATAATCATTTACATGTGGATTCCATTTCCATGTATAAATGACAAGTTTTTCCACCTGAAAATCGCAAATATGACTTCTAGTCAAATAAAGAAAAACGTTATCTACATAGATGGAAATTTTATGTGAAACAAAGCCTGTTAAAAATCTTCAACCTGTATAACTTGCCTAATGGATTGCGTAAGTTCAGTTACTAAATTAACAGAGAAAAGAGGCAAACCTAATGAGTGCCCAATCGGATTTGGAAGCTAGAAGACAAGCGCCCATTGACCAACACATACACTTTGGGGTTATAGTACAGGCTCTCACCCATGCTACCATGCCCACAGGAAAGTGAAACTTGTCCAAAGGGAAACACAGAGGTAAAGAAAACACTATCAAATGTTTTTTTTATTTTCCAAAGATAGAAGTAGACCTGGGATTTTCTAGGTGATAACCTGAATGATCATGTTAATGAGCATCCTGGTATTCACTGTAGATGTCCTACTTTCTTTCTTTCCTTCTTTTATATACCATTTCCTCAAAAGTTACAAAATGGTTACAATATGAGAGAAGACAGCATATTTGCAATAATTTTCACATTCAAATTTATCAATGAGATTGGGCAGTAAGACCCCCTATGAATAGTTTCTTTACCTAGTTCATAAATCATTGTAATGGTAACATCTAGCAGATGGTTTGAGCAGAGTGGATCTTGCAGATACAGTAATAGAGCCAAAAGCTCTATTACTTCTTGTACCACTCAATGTGGAACCCATCAGGACCAAGACACTTGCAGATCTAGCAGAATAATAGGGGTCACCAATGGAGCTTCCTATTCAACAGCCAAAGTGGAGAGAGAAATCCAATTCAGAAAGGCTTTAATCTGAGGAGGGGAATGAGCGTCCTCAGGAGAGTATAGCTGCTGATAGAAGGATCAGAAGGATGACAAGATTTTCTCAGGAGAAGTAGGCAAGGCATCAGATGTCTCCCTTGTGCTTTTCATCACTATTTTCAGCCTTCTCCTTCCTAGCACACCAGACAAGAGCTTCCCTGCTTTATACCTGTGCTGATAGAAGTGCTCCTTAGACTATCTGAAGAACCTTTGAATCTCATCCAGCTATAGCATCTTCAAATGCTCTCTGGCAGCATATAGCACATACTGAAATTTCTCTTTTCAAATCTCTTTATTTCTGCAATCTAGCCTTCTTAAGTCTATGAACAAGGGCAATAGTGTTTCCCTTCATGATTGCGTTCAAGGATTTTCAGTGCAAGGTTGGGAAGTAAACCTAGTTTGTGTAATGGCTATGGAAGTCTGCTACTGTCCTGAGTATCTAGTCATTGCACTCAACTCTATCAGTCAGCAAAAGATTCATCCTCTATGAGTTCAAGCAAGAAGACTGGTCCAAGATTGATGGCTCTATTTATTTATGTTCAATATATTGCCTTTCAGAAAATTTATGAAGTGATTTTATGATTGTCAGAGACAGTACAGTTTAGGATATTGCAAGATATAAGTCTCGGCAGAGGGTCAGAGGAACAGAGAAAACAATGTATCCAACTATATAAATCAAATCATGGTGAGAAGCAGGTGTAGTCTTTACCTGAAATGTGTAGCCACCAAGTATTGCAGTGCTACAGTTATAAATTATCGACGAAAACCTGCCCCTTTCCAGATCCAGATATGAGTTCCAATTCCCTTCCAGAATGCCAGAAAGATTAGCAAAATGAGCAACCCGATCCCCCAAATTTGCATTGAAGGCAGACGGGCCCTTATTCAACCCATAGACATTTCCCAGCATAAAGTGGAGAGAAATTACAAGAAAGTAATACCCAGCAACCATTTGGTTCATGCACCACCTTGTTACCACAAGAGATAGAGTCTTCTGAATAAGAATACTCATCTCTCTGCATTTTGATGTTATTATATGAAGAAATAAATCCATGTCTTGTTGCATCTATGCCAGTGTGTTGTCATGGACTTGTTTCACCTCACTCCTTGGTTCTCCTTGTGATATTTGCGGGTGTAAGTGATAATTTTTGGACCCGCCCAATCAGTTCTGAACTTTTGGTGCTCCATATCAGTTAAATTAGTTTTTTTTTATAGAATAAATATCTGAGCTTTTTCTTTCTCTATAAACTGAAATACTCTCTTTTTAATAGAAAATGAAAGACCTCTAACATTCTGTGATACAATTTTAAGGTTTGAATCACTCATACCAACTGAAAGAAATGAACAATCCAGAAAAGTAACAGGTTGAAATCACATGGTGTCACAACAGATTTATTTTGCAAAATCTATCTCTGAGTGGAGCCACTTTAAGAGAATCAAGAAGACTTTTGGTCCCTTTTTTACATTTAAAAAACTGACCACAATCTACGTATTTAATACATAACTCCAACAACAACAACCCAACTGGGTATACCTTGCTTCTGGATAGAAGGACATCAATGGGTAGAACAGACCCCATGGAGGGTGCAAAAAGCTCAATCCACTAAAGAGAACCCTCTACAAAAGTCCCCCCCCCCAACTCTCTACTCAATTATAGGGGGTCCAGTCTACCCATGCTCTCTGTCTCTTAAAATGAAATAAAACCAACACAGCAAATATGAGGTAGGATATAATTTGGGACCTCATTGCTGCACCAGTCGTGCTAACAACATCCATCCATGCATACGTCCGTAAATGCTAAAAGCAGGAGAGAAAATCCCTCGTTGCAGTGTAAGAACCAAAAACAAAACAAAAAGAACTAGTGTGCAAAACCAGAAGGAAAAATTAATGAAACACAGAGAAGGAAACGCGAAACCAACAATCATCACTGCCCCCATGCAGCACAAACTAAGCAACACCCCACCATCTCATAGCTCCAAGATAACAATATGAGGTATGGCCATAGTAATGGAAAAAAAATAAAGAAGGACAAAAACCAAAGCCCACATTGAGAAAACAAGAGAAATTGCAGTTAAGCTTCAGAGAAGAAATGTATTAAAGAAAAACAGAGGTTGCAGCATATGCCTTCTCGCATAGCTTTTCCCCTTGTCATCAGGGACCCATAAATCACAGAGAAGCAGGCGAAGCCCGTTATGTTTACATACTCACCAAGCCCACACTTGTTGTAGCAGTGAGGTAAAGATAGTAAGCAGCCCAACTTAGGAATTCACCAAAGGTGAATCTATTTTTTCCAGACAGTAGCAGTTGAGTAGGGTCTCTCACAAGAGGAAGGTTGATTAGAGAGGCTTGCGTCTATTTCTCCATGAGCAGTTTCTTATGCCCCTTCCTGTGAGCTGCAACTTCTGGAATCCCCTGGGCAAGAATACCACTGGAGTTTGCAAAGGGCTTAATCTGCTGGAGACAGTCCGATACACTGAATGCATCAATCATGCCCAGAACTGAAGGCTCTCAATCACCATTCCACACCAGGGAGACAAGGGGCACATAACAAACAGCTCACAGTTGCCATATTCAAAGCCTGAACATGGCTGATAACCAAAAGGAAGGGGAATAAAAAACCTAATCAGAAAGCAAATAAAACAAAAAAACCCAGATCAAACTTAAAAAAACACCTGAGTTGAGGTAGAAAGGCAATTTGTTTCCTCTGAAATTAAAGGCATTTTGTCATACAACTGCTTAAACATATGTAAACAAGTCTCCACTGCTCCATACAAGGAGAAGGGAGATCAGCTTATGTATTGAGATGCCGCATTTTCTGCTGCGGATTTCAAGAATCACTTTGCCTGTTGTATGTTTTCAAAAATTCTTGCCACATCTGCTGTGTTTGCCTTCAGTCTGGTAAAGTATAGCATGCCATGAGGCTTTATTACCAACATAGTTCCTTTTTAACCTCATTAAACTTAGATTGCTGTCTCTGGAGTTCAGCCAAAAAAAGTCTTAAAAAAATACATACAGGCAAACCTTAAAATGAAAACTTGTGTGCTTTGCATGCTGCCACTATTATCCTGACTTCATATCCAAAGTAATGTAATCATACAACAAGAGCTCTGGGCATTCCGCCCTTCAATGACTATAACAAGCTTGCTAGTAATTGGGTCAATCTGCAATAGCTGCAACCATTCTGAGAAAGTCTAACAGGAAGAGGCATTCCACTTTCTCAGGCAGCTAGTCCATCCAAGACTGTTCAACTGGCTTTTGTTTATCAATCCTCTGTGCTGCAGCCATTAGTGAATCCCCCATGTTGCCTTTTCTCTCTTCCAGGCCATCCAGTCACTCCACTGTTTCATTAACTGAGGAGACCAGCTGAGCAACTTTATTAATCACGATTTCCAGCTGTGTATCAAGATTTGCAATGAGAGTCATTGAAGCGCATCTTTCAATGCAGTCACCATGACTTCCAGAAGGTCAGGGTGAATAATTCAGACTTCAGCCTCACCTTCATCTACAGTCTCCCCTGCTCTCATTTTGTGCACAAAAACCAGTCTTTTTGCCAAAGGCTGTTTTTTTGGCTTGCTTTCTTATTCTGAGCACATGGTCATAATCAAACTGTTCCCATTCTGCTTAGGCAAATGTTTAAACATTTTAGTAGGTTTTGGAGCAATTAGCTTAAATAATTCAGTAGGGGGCCATGGGAGCTACTCTCCTGTGTGATTGCCTATCATGCTACCAAAGATGTGGCTCCCTTCCTCACAATCTTCTTGTGGTTTATCAGCTCAGAAGAATTTTATGTGATTTGCAAATCTGATCACCTCACTCACTGCCACCTTTTTGCATATCATTTATAAATATGTTAAAAGTTACTAGTTCCTGTACAGATCTCTGGGGTATACTGGTATTTAGTCCGATTCTCCCTCACTTGGATTGCAGCATATTGTGTTGTGAGGGCTTGTGTGTATCAGCGATGCTAAGAGCTAAGCTATCAGTAGCTTAGCTACTGGCAGGGTCTCCCAAGATAAAAAGGTCTCAGCTGAGATGCCAAACTAAGACAAACCACCCATCTGGGCAGCAGCAGAATGGGACGGTGTTGTAAGCGGAGGATCATATTTCTGTGACAAATGCAACAATACTGGAATTAACTGTGCGGAAGAAAGGCTTGACAAATCTACTTCTGTATCTTGCCTCGAAAACTCAATGGATAGTTACAAAACAAATTGCACTATAGTGCTGGAAGATGAGACCCCCAGGTTGGAAGGCAATCAAATAGCTACTGGGGATGAAATGAAGACTTCTCAGAGTAAAGCCAGCATTTATGATGTGGTTGGATCTGCTGATGTAGCTGTGCATGAAAAGAGAGTCAGAGGTTGCAAAGATATCTTATATATTGGGACATGGAACGTATGAAACATGAACCAAGGGAAGTTGGGGGTGGTCAAGAATGAAATGGAATGTGTACAACTCGATCTGTTGGGTGTCAGTGAACTGAAAGGGACTGGCTTTGGGCACTTCACATCTGATGATCATATGGCTTACTATGCTGGAAATGAAAGACAAAGAATAAATGGTGTTGCATTTATAGTTAAGGAAAACTTGCAAGAACTGTAATGAAATACAATGCAGTCAGTGAACGCTTAATTTATATTTGTCTATGAGAAAAGCCCATCAACACAACAATAATGTATATGCCCCAAAAACAGCTGCAGAAGAGGAAGACATTGATGAGTTCTATGAACAAGTACAAGCTGAAATTGACAGAACATGTAAACAGGATATCCTGATAGTCATGGGTGACTGGAACGCAAACGCTGGCAACAAAGAAGAAGGCAAAGTGGTTGGAAAATATGGACTTGGTAACAGAAACGAAGCTGGAGAAAGACTGATAGAATTCTGCAAGACCAATGATCTGTTCATCTCAAACACCTTCTTCCAGCAACACCAGCACCAACTGTACACGTGGACTTCACCCAATGGGTTGTTCAGAAATCAAATTGACTACATCTGTGGAATACAACGATGGAAAAGCTCAATAACATCAACAAGGACAAAACCTGGAGCTGACTGTGGTACAGATCACCAACTACTAGTATGAAAACTCAAGCTAAAGTTGTAAAAGAGCAAGCCATTCATGAATTTAGTATAATATGACCTTGAGAATATACCACTGGAATTTAAAGACTGTCTGAGAAATCGATTTGCTGCTTTAGATACAAATGACAGAGCTCCAGAAGAGTTATGGGATGACATCAAGAATGTTGTATTAGAAGAAAGCGATAAGTCTCTACCTAAGGTGAAAAAGGAAAAATGGCCAAAGTGGATGACTGAAGAAACTCTAAAAATTGTCCAGAAACGTAGAGAAGCTAAAGCCAGAGGAGAAACAGAGATTTCCAATGTGCAGCAAGACAAAACAAGGAGAAGTACTACAAGATTGCATGCTGGGAAATAGAATCAGAAGCTATTAAAGGAAGAACAAGATCAGCTTTTCCAAAACTTCGAGAGTTAAAGAAAAAATTCCAGCCTCGAATTGGAATGCTACAAGATGCTCAAGGATCCATGTTGAATGATACTGAGAAGATTAATAAAAGGTGGAAAGAATATACAGAGTCATTATATCATAAAGATCAAGTGGACCAACAGCCGTTTCAACCTATTTTATGATAAGGCGATATATAAATACAGTTAAATAAATAAATAAATAAATACCTTATGATCGGGAACCATTAGTGATGAAAGAAGAAGTCGAAGCAGCATTGAAAGCCTTATCAAAGAGCAAAGCACCGGGCATTGATGGCATTCCTATTGAGTTATTACAGCAATCAGAAAAAGCTGCTACCATACTTACAAGGCTCTGCCAGGAAATTTGGAAGACAAATTCATGGCCAACTGACTGGAAAAGATCTGTATTTATACCAATACTGAAGAAAGGTGACCCGACTGACTGTGAAAATGATTGCACAATTGCTCTGATCCCACATGCCAGCAAGATTCTACTCAAGATCATTCAGCAGAGACTACAACCATACCTGGAATGAGAACTGCCTGAAGTACCAGCAGGGTTCAGGAAAGGGAGATGAATGAGAGACATTATCACGGATGTGAGATGGATCCTTGAAAAGGCAAAGAATGCCAAAAGGATATCTATATGTGTTTTATAGACTACAGCAAGGTTTTTGACTGTGTAAACCATGAGAAACTCTGGGCCACATTAAGAAGCATGGGTATACCAGAGCACCTGATCGTTCTCTTGCACAGCCTTTACACTGATCAAGAAGCAACAGTTTGAATGGAACTAAGAGAAACCGAATGGCTTAAAATCAACAAAGGTGTACTTTCCCCCTACCTCTTTAATTTATATGCAGGAAAAATTCATCAGAGAAGCAGGACTGTATGAAGTCAACAAAGGTGTGAAGAAAGGTGGAAGAATCATCAATAACCTTCGCTATGCTGATGATGCCACATTATTGGCTGAAAGTAAAGATAATTTGAAACATTTGTTTCTCAAGATCAAGGAATATAGTCTTAAAATGGATCTGCACCTTAATGTTAAGAAGACAAAGATCCTGACAACTGTCAAAATGAATAAATTCATCGCTGATGGAGAAGAAATTGAAATAGTTGACCACTTTAACATACTTGGGTCAACTATCAATAAAGAAGCAACAAGCAGTCAGGAAATCCGACGACACATTGCTCTTGGCAGAATGGCTATGAAGGACTTAGGCAAGATTCTCATGAGCAGAGATGTCTCTCTCCATACAAAGATTCAACTTGTTCAAGCCATGGCATTTTCAATAACATCATATGGATGTGAAAGTTGGACAGTGAATAAGATAGACAGGAAGAAAATTGATGCCTTTGAATTATGTTGCTCGCAACAAATGTTGCGTATACCATGGACTTTCCAAAGAACAAACCAGTCAGTATTAGAGGAGATCAAACCTAAGCTTTCTTTGGAAGCTCAGATGACAAGACTTCAACTTTCATACTTTGGACACATCATGCGAACAGAGAGATCATTAGAGGAAGACATCATGCTTGGCAAGGGAGAAGGTCAACGCAAAAGAGGAAGGTCAACAATGAGATAGATCGATAAAATAACAGCAGTTTGGGTGCCAGTCTGTCAACAAAGAGCTGCCTGACTGAAGATTGAACACAATTTAGGTCAACTATCCAGAGGGTCACCATGAGTCGACACCAGTTGGCATTTCACAATAGGACACTCCTTCCTATCTCATGATTTTTAAAAATTTCCTCAAGGGTCTTTCCTTGAGACTTACAAAAGAGACTGCTACAGCTGGAAATAGATCAGTCTTGAAGGACTATCAAAAGGGACTGCTACAGCTGGAAATACATCTGCACTTGTATTTATCTTCTGGAAAATAATCTAAATCTTGGGAAAAAAGGGAATTCTTTGGGTTAAAGCTGATAAATCTATGCATTTTAGAATTCACTGTTTTTTCTGAGTAACACCAGAGAGCTTTTTATTTAAATCAAATCAAAGTATAGCTTAGCATACAAGTAGGATAAATAATCTCTGAGTAGAAAGAAAAAAACTTATTTCTAGTGACCTATACAAAGAGGCCTTCCAGTTAGGAGGCAAAAGATTTTTGAAATTGTCTTAAATTGATGTTAAAGGCAAATGATAGATCAAAGGGGTACTTTAAAAGGCCCCCTCTGTCAAACCAAGGGCTGTGTGAACCACCCAGGAAATTGGTAAGACTTTACCTTAGAAGCACAGGTCAGGACACTGTGCAGCAAAGCAGCTTTTATTAAGTCTTCTTTCTCTCCTATCCACCCAAGGATAATCTTAGCTTTATAGGCTCTTAAACCTATTAAAGGGAAGGAGGTGCCCATATTTACTTTCAGGTGTGGCCAGATATCTTCATCAGGAATATGTTAATTAAGGACCTGCGATTAATTAATCTTGAGGTGAACAAGTCCATTAAACGTATTAGGTATAGCTGTATTAGTATAAGTATTCCCAGAAAACCTAAGTAAAGAACTTAGTAAATACCTAAACAAAACCTTAAAACTAAGATGCAGACAGCAGCCAAGCAGCAAGATGGGGGCTTTCCATTCTTATTCATTGAGTGTCACATGTATGATTTTCTCCCAGTTGGTGAGGGGTCTTATATATGCACTAGGTACAAGGAACTCTTTGCTCTCAGGGAATGAATCCGATCACTGGAGGCTAAAGTAGCAGACGTGGCGGATATAACGAAGACAGAGAGGTACAAAGACGAGACCTACTGAAGTCCCATGTCCAATCTGGTAGCCTCCCTGTTGCAATTGAGGAGAGAGGTCATGTGACAGGACAGCATCACCCTGGTGTGGCAGGAAGTGATCCTGTAGCTAGGATCTATCCTTCAGGTAAAGTAAAACTGTCTTGCACCGAGGAGGTTTTTCCAGGGCCATGTGCCCATGAGGGAAGTGTAAGGACTGCCATTATAGTTGGTGATTCAATCATTAGGCATGTAGATAGATGGGTGGCTGTTGGACATGAGGATCACCTGATAACATGCCTGCCTGGTGCAAAGGTAATGGATCTCACGTGCCACCTAGACAAGGTTTTAGATAGCGCTGGGGAGAAGTCTGCTGTCTTGGTAAATGTTGGTACTTATGACATAGGAAAGTGTGGTACAGAGGTTCTGCAGGACAAATTTAGACTTTTAAGTAGGAAGTTGAAATCCAGAACTTCCAGGGTAGCATTCTCAGAAAGACAAAAGACAGGCAGAACTCAGGAGTGTCAATGCATGGATGAGACAATGGTGCAAGGAAGAGCGTTTGGATATGTTAGAAATTAGGCAACATTCTGAGGAAAGGAGGGGCTTTTCTGAAGGGTTGGGTTCCATCTTAAATGGGAAGGAACCAGGCTGCTGGCATTAACCTTTAAAAAAGAGATAGAGCAAATTTTAAACTAGATAATAGGGGAAAGCCGACAGTTGTCCAAGAGCGCATGATTCGGAATGATGTATCCTTGAAGAATACTAGCAAAAGATTGAAGTTAGGGCGTATTGACAGAGAGGTTCCAATAAAGAGAAAAGTAACCCTACTGCCCTTGAGTACAGAGCAGACAGAACTGAAGGATTCTAAATTACCACTGCCTACCGATAAACAGATTAAGATGAATAAAATACAACCTCTAAAATGCTTGTATGCAAATGCTAGAAGTCTAAAATATAAGATGGGAGAGTTAGAATATATAGCACTAAATGAGAGGTTAGATATGATTGGTATCTCAGAGACCTAGTGGAAGGAGGACAACCAGTGGGACACTGTGATACCTAGATACAAATTATATTGCAATGATAGAGTAGATCAAATTGGTGGAGGAGGTTGCACTCTGTGTTAGAGAGGGCATTGAGTCTCACAGGATTAAAGTTTTGCAGGAAACAAAATACATTGAAGGATCTCTATGGATTGAAATTCCATGTAAAAAGATGTACGGCAATGGCAGTGGGGATATACTACCGATCGCCTGGCCAGAATGAACAAATGGATGATGAAATGCTCAAAGAAATCAGGGAAGCTAACAAAAGTTACAACACAGTAATAATAATGGGTGATTTCAATTACTCCTGCATAGACTGGATCAATGTCACAGCAGGACATGCTAGGGAGATGTGGAGCCAGATTCCAAAAGGGGCACGTCTGGGCCATTTAGACAGCTCCAGGCAAGAAGGGTCCGTTTGGACCCGGTTCTGGTCTGCGGGAACAAAATGTTTCCTTGGCAGCCAGAATTGGGCCTGAGGACAGCCCACAGTGCCAGTGGATAGCCCTGCATGCCCCTGCTACCTGCAGGTATGTCCTCCCTGCAGGTGCCCCTGACACCGACATGTCTGTACCCCCAGTTTCCCACCACCTGACCCATGGCTGGCCTGCCATGGCCTGGATCAGGCGGAAGGGAACCCCTGCACCCGACCCCGGCCCCAGTGGTGGCTCCCCAGGCCCAATTGGGCAAAAGGTGCTGCTTATACCACTTGGAGAAGGTATAAACATCATGTCCCCAACGGCCCAGCAGCACGTAGAGGGATGTGACCTGATTCAGCCCTGTACATACTTCCGGGGGGCCCCCCCTGCTCCACCCTCTCCCGCCTCCCACTGGCTCTCCCTGTCCTGATGCACAGGACGTATGGGGAGAGCTGGTGGGGGATTAGGGTCTAGGCAGATTGTGGGGCTGCACATCCCAGTGGGACATTGAAAGAACTGAAATATGAGATTGCAGACATACTATTAGTAATCTGTGAAGTATTATTAAAATCATCTGTAATACCTGAAGACTGGCAAATGACCAATGTAACGCCAATTCTTAAAAGAGTTCCAGGGGTGATCTGTGAAACTACAGACCAGTGAGCCTGATGTCAGTACTGTGCAAAAGGGTAGAAACCATTCTAAAGAACAAAATTACTGAACATGTAGATATCATGGTTTAATGGGAGAAAGCCAACATGGCTTTAGCCAAGGAAGCTCTTGTCTTACTAATCCATTATATTTTCTGAAGGTATGAATAAACAGATAGACAAACGTTAGCAGGTTGATATAGTGTATCTGGATTTTCAGAAAGTCTCTTACAAGGTCCCTCATGAGAGACTCTTGGAGAAATTAAAAAGTCATGGGAATGGAGGCAGCGTACTATTGTGGATCAGGAACTGGTTAAAAGATAGAAAGCAGAGGGTAGGGCTAAATGGCCAATTTTCCCAATTGAGAAAGGTGATTAGTGGAGCACACCTCACATGACGTCTCCCTTAATGAACACTAGCAGTGAACCAGAGAACCATCTTCCACTTCCAGTATCTTGTAATGGAGCCACTGTATCGACAGTCGTGATGAATGATTGGCTACAATAGTAGACTTTACTGTTGACATCAATGATAGAAAAATTTGCTTTGAATTATTACCAATGCTCCCTAACCACTAACAGGGCAAAATTACTTTACTATTACTACTACTACTATTACTAATCATTTAGATAATGCTACAAGGCGTAAGCAGCACTGTACAAACATAGAAAGAGATGATCCCTGCAGATGAGAGTTTACAATCTAATTAAGACAGAAAAGACAAAGGATAAAAATAAGGGGAAAGGGAGAGTAAAGAGACCCAAGGAAAAAAGGGGGTCAGGATTCAAAGCAGCTTTAAAGAGGTGAGCCTTTAATATGGATTTGAAAAAGGACAGAGATGAAGCCTGTAATTTTATCTCAGGTGCATCATGATCATTAACCACAGAACAATTCATTGAAATTCTCATTCTGAGTACTGCTGCTATCCTCTC
Organism: Ichthyophis bannanicus; assembly: GCA_033557465.1. Taxonomy (NCBI): domain Eukaryota; kingdom Metazoa; phylum Chordata; class Amphibia; order Gymnophiona; family Ichthyophiidae; genus Ichthyophis; species Ichthyophis bannanicus. The sequence continues at coordinate 1,312,722,345 of CM066031.1, forward strand.
ACATGCCTTGAGTGGTAGCCCTATCCTGGCTTATCAACACCCCCCCCCCAATGTCAAATGGATACTCAACATCAACCGCATACTGAACAGCAATGACACCTTCTCTGGGACCAGGACTTGTCAGAAACCCAGATGCCACCTCTGCCCCCCCTCCCCTATTTATGCAGGTAACACTATTATAGGAATCAACAACATCAACTACAACATTTAAGGTACATCGTCATCTGCCAGCACTGGTCCTTTCCTCTCGACAATGGACAAACAGGCCAATCTCTAAGAAAGAAAATAAATGGATATAAATCATACATTAGAAATATCGCCATTCAAACACAAACAGAAGAATCCTTCAATCTTCCAGAATATTATCTTTCCTTAAAGTTGACATAATGCTGCAACAAAACTTTATAGAGATATTCCAGAATGCAACTAATCAAAAAGCTTGAATCCGGTGGACTCTGTGTTCTATTTCCTGGAACTGTTACCTGCTGTTACCATTGGTTCCCACCATCCGTGTGAGTGGCTGCGTCAGCTTGACGTCTTCAGCAAGGGCTCATAAAACCTAGCCCCACTGCGTGTGCTCATTGGTACGTGCCCGAAGGGGCATGTCCAAAAGGGCAGGTGCTGCCTCTTTGGAGCTCCTTCAGAGCGTGTGAGGAGAGGGAGAGGAGTACTCTGTATTGGAATGGGAAAAAGAAAGAAGCGAGTGCTTCAGTTATCAGTGGTAAAATCTGCTAAGATCATTGGTCCGATGGATTCACATGTTAAGGAACTTTCTCCATCTGTGGTTTCCTTGCCTGGTGACATGATTGACTCCTCAGGATCTGTGATTATTCTTTTATCTAGATCCCCTACTCTTATTAAGGGTGACCAAATCCTGTCCAGTCAAGGTTCTGCTATTGAGGAAGGTTCCTCTTTTTCAGGAATGGAGCGGTGGACTTCTTCTAACCCACCCCCACTTCAGTCTCCAGTGGTGTTGTCTGATACTTTTGTTATGCAACGGACATGTCCTCTGCCAAGTCCAATAGATTTTTCTTCTTTGCCTGATAGGCCTGTTCCCCCCGTCTGATATTTCACTTAAAGATATATGGGAAGCTATTAAACAAGTGGATGTTTCTCTCCAATCCTCTTTGGGGGAAATTTCGGATTTATCTAAAGATGCTGTGCTGAAGCTAGCTGAGCATGATGTTAATTTCCCTGAAATTCGAAAATTTTCTCAGAAGGCTGATTCTCAGCTTAGTGTCTTGCCTATTTCTTCACGTGTGACTATAACAGTTCATCAACTGGAGTTATTAGAAAATGCTTTGAGGTCTATGAATTTACGTTTTTTAAATTTTTACTAGTGCACACTTCCTCTCACCGCAGACTCTTTTTATTAAATATCTTAAGGAGGTCTTTCAGTATCCAGATGTAGATAATATCTGATTCTCAAGGATTTTCTATATCCCTAAGGGGATTCAGAAATTGGTGCAAGGAAGTGAGGACTTAGTTGATAATCTTGATCCTATTCTTCCAGCAGATAGCTTAGATCTTTCTGCCTTTTTGGAATCTTCTATAAATGAAATTCCCTCTCAAGCAACTTTGTTGGCATCCTTTATTTCGGAAATTGATAAGGATCGTATTTTATGTTTATATTTTTCTAAATGCTTTGATAAGTTTTGTGGAAAGGCAATACAAGTTTTTCCTGATGTTTATAGAATTACTCAGAAGCACAGGAAGGCTTTCTTGGAGGTGCGGCCATGGGTTTTGGCTCTACAGTAAGTGCCTCCTTTATGCTTAAATTTCCCTGTAAATGTTGCATTTCCTATCGGGGTGTAATAGATAATGTCTTTTTGGAGGTCAACCAACTGGAGAGTTCCCTGCAGGGGAAGGGCTAGATGGGTTTTTGGTTATTTAATTTATTTACTTTGACCATGTATTAAGGGTTTATATCAAGTAATACTGGGAGTCATATTCTTTTCTCAGTGCCCTCCATATTGTGGTCTATTTAATATACTTGTATTTTTTCTTGTAACTGTGTTTCAAATGCATATTAAAAATACAATTAAAACCAAACCAAACCAAAACAAAAAGCTTGAATCCATCACCCTGCTCCTGAATGGAGACTGGCTTTATATCCCACTACAGTTGCTAATGGATTTCAGGACTCTCATATCATTCTGTCTTTATTTTCTCTCACCTACCCCAGCTGCCATTTAGCTGAACTTTGCTGCTATTGTTACTCCCTTTCCACACTCTGCTCCGCACTTCTCAATTCTGTCTCAGTACTTTGTATCAGCCCCTGCCCACATCTACTCTATCTTCATGTACATTTATCCACCTCCTGTATCTGACCAGGTGTACTTTTGTCCTTGAAAGCTCCTGCCTCAATAAATAATTTTTGCTAATCCAAAATAACACAGATACTCCTTTGGAAGATTTCACCAGTTCATACTGGATATGTGTGTGTTTGTGCTGCGTAGGCACAGTAGAAATGCATCCTGGTATCTGTTGTGACCATAAACAGCAGCCCAGGGAATTCAAGTTGTTTTCTTTCTCAGTTATTTTACATGCAAATGTGCATACTACACAAGTGTGCACATACATGCAAGTCTTTCCTCATTGCCTTTCCCAAAAATGATTGCATCATACAGGCTGTACAATGTGTGACCAAAACGTATTGAGATTTGTTGTGTAGTGATATAACAATATGTCACAAAATGAAGCTATTAAGCATGCAATAACCTAGTTATCTGCTCTGCATGTACAGAGTGTAGCATGGCTGCAGCACACATGTATTTTTTTTTAAAGATTGAACAGCAAATTTGCATTAAATTCTGTCAGAAACTTGGAGATTCGTGCAAAGAGACTTATGACAAGTTACAGCAAGTGTTTAGCGATGAATGCATGAGTCATGCTTGAGTTTATGACTGGTATAAATGTTTCCAAGAGGGCCGCCAAAGTATTGACAGCGATGAACCTTCTGGAAGGTCATCCACAAACAGGAATGAAGACAAAGTTGAAGCAGTGCATGCTGTAATATGCTCAAATCATTGATTGACTATCAGAGAGCTTGCTGAGAACATGTACATCAGTTTTGGGTCAGTACAGCCCATTCTTACTGTTGATTTGGAGATGAGAAGTATGTCTGCAGAATTCGTGCTGAAACTCCTGTCCCCTGACCAAAAAAAAGATTGACTGTCCGCGGCCAAGGAGTAGTTGGAATTCATTGAAAATGACTCAGATTTATCAAAAAAGATTATTACTGGTGATGAATCATGAGTTTATGGTTTGTCACACCTATTCATCCAGGCGGTAGCCTAGGAGCAGGTGAACATGCCTGTCTTACTCTCTACAATTACTGTCCAAGATGGCCGCCAAGGAAGGCTGCTGGGTAATGTAGTTTTTAGAGCAAGGAGTGTGACCACACGGTAAATAGGCAAAACAGAGAATTTTATTTCGGGGTTTCCCCTCCGCATTGAATTCAAAACCTCAACTGAAATTGGATAAACTCTCCAATAAGGCAAACAAGAATGTGAAAACAGGTTGAACACAAAAATACAGGATTTCCTTTAAAACATCAGCTTTCAACTTCCAGTGAGGAACAAGCTTCTAAAGCTCAATCTGTTGTCCAGATTAGCTTCTTGATATTCACTTTCAAAACAGGATTTTTACTTTGTACAAGTTAGAAGACCAACACTTGTCATTCTTTTCAACAGCTTCCTTTCTCCAAGCCATGTACAGCACAAGTCCTTAAATGGCTTTCCTGATACAGTCTTTTACATAGGCAAAGAATCAGCAGCTATTCATGTTCTTGGCCAGACACAGAGAACACTGCATTTCTTCTATATCTGAACCATTAGGATCCTCTAGCAAATCTATATCCATTTCATTTCCAGATTCACTGTGTCTATCCTGAATATCAGCTGACTGGTTATTCTCCTGCCTTATCAGCTCCTGCAATCTTAACAACAGCTGTTCCCTATGGTCTCCAGCCACAGGCTCTTGCAACGGAGTTTCTCTCCCTTTCAAGAAGTTAGCAAGCTCTGTTAGAGTGGAGGTTTGGCAGTCACTGGCATAAGTTCTAGGCTTAATAAAGTTTTTCTTTCCAGAGTTCAGGGGCACACAGCGTTTAGCACTGTCTCTTAATTCTTTAACAATGCCTTCAGCCTGGCTTTGGTTAGGAATTAAAGAAAAGACATTTTCATTACCTTCAGGGTTTAAATGCTGTCTTGAACTACTTCCCCACCTGGAAACACTCCTTTGTCCTGGAAACTGTTGCTTGCCCTGGGTTCCAGACACACTCTGTTTCTCCTTTACTCTTGCATGTGAATCAGCCAGGTCTCTTCCTGAAGCTCCTCTTTTCAATGGAACTAAAGTACCTGCTTCAAAACCCAGCAAGCTTCTGGTTCCAGGCTTGTTCCCTTCAGAATCAGCTTCCCTTACTTGAACTGCTTCTGGAACTCCATGGACTCCAAACACTGCCTGCTCATCTTGCTCCTGCCGACTGAGAGACTCTGTTTCTTTCGTTTCTGTCTGCTTCGTTTCTGTTCCTCTCTGCTGCACTTCTCTTTGTTCTAAAACTGAAACACTTTTAAACTGCTGCCTTTCAGGCACCACGCCTTTCTTCCTGCCCATGTGCAGCTCATCAGTGCTCAACCTAGCCCTGACGTCACTAGGTGGGCGGAGCTTAGCACTCGGAATACTCTGCCCTGGAGGCTTGTGGTTTCTATGGGAACTGCTTTTCTCTCTAGATTTAAAGGAATAGGGCTCCTCTCCCTGCCATTCCATTTCCTCTGCAGCGTCCTCCTCACCACACATTCCCCCCCTTAAGATATTACGGGCTGGGGTGCGATTCCCATCACAGCACGTAATTCTCGCTGAATACACAGTATCCTTCTCTCGCACTTGCCTCCTAGTCGAAGAGATAGTGAAATGGGACAAGGCCACCCTCTCATGCCAAGGGCGTAAGAGATTGACATGGAAAACTTGTTTACGTCCTTGCCTATTCTGAAGCAAGTAAGTCACGGGGCCTACCTGTTTTAGTACGCGAAAGGGGCCTTTCCACTGACTCTCGAATTTCGGGACTGCTCCCGGTACCATCACAATCACTTTATCGCCAATAGCAAGCTGCCGAGGCTTGGTATTGCGGTCATGATATTCTTTTTGCTTTTGCTGGCTTGCCCTCAAATTATCCTCTGCTATCTGGGAGGTTCAGGACAGACGACCTCTCAGATCTCGGAGAAACTGTGGAACCTCTACTTCCGTTATTGCTGGTTCAACCCACTGTTCTCTGAGGATGTCTAGAATCCCTCTCGGAGCTCGCCCAAACATTAACTCATACGGGGACGTGCCAAGGGATGCTTGTTTTCTTTCCCTACATGCGTATAAGGCGAAGGGGAGCATCATGTCCCACTCTGCCATTTCCCCTTCTAAACCCCGTCTCAACATGTTCTTCAGGGTCTGGTTAGTCCTTTCCACTAACCCATTAGTTTGCGGATGATATGCCGCAGCCTTTACATGCCTTATCCCAAAGGCATCCCAAACCTATGCTAAGTAGTGTGACATAAAATTACTGCCACGGTCAGATAAAACGTCCCTGGGGAACCCTACTTCACAAAATAACTTAATCAATTCTGCTGCGACCATGCGAGCAGAAATGCTACGGAGAGGTACCGCCCAGGGGAACCTTGTCGCATGGTCTACCATGACCAATATGTAGCGAAACCCCCGCGGTGTCTTGATCAAAGGGCCGACTATATCGATAGCTACCCTATGTATAGGTACTGAGATGACTGGGACCGGGATCAAGGGTACTTCTGTTGGTTTAACCGCCGTGACTCTTTGGCAGGCGGGACAAAACCTAGCGGTCTCCTTATATACCCCCGGCCAGTAAAATCTCGCTAAGACCTGGTCCAGGGTCCCTTGGATGCCCTTGTGCGCCCCCACAGGATGGTCATGGGCCAGTCTAAGTACTATATTCTTAAATGTGGTAGGCACAACCAACTGTTTCTTTCGTTTCTGTCTGCTTCGTTTCTGTTCCTCTCTGCTGCGTTTCTGCTGTGCTCAACCTAGCCCTGACGTCACTAGGTGGGCGGAGCTTAGCACTCGGAATACTCTGCCCTGGAGGCTTGTGGTTTCTATGGGAACTGCTTTTCTCTCTAGATTTAAAGGAATAGGGCTCCTCTCCCTGCCATTCCATTTCCTCTGCAGCGTCCTCCTCACCACAGGTTATGACCCAGAAACTAAGGGGTATGTTTACTAAGCCACGGTAATGTAGCATCGATAACATTACCATGCGGTAACGTTACCTAATGTAACATTAGCGCATGGTAACATTACCTAATGTAACCTTAATGTGCGGTAATGTTAGCGGCAGCGGTAAATGTCCCAGAGGGTGGAGAGAAGTCGGAAAGAAGGGGTCAATGGGCAGGGAGTGGGTGGAGAGAAGCCCCTGCTACATTAATGCTGGAACAGTAATACTGGGACTTTACCGCCAGTGAAAACCTGTCAGTAAATACACTTTTTCAGGAGAGAGAGACCATTTCAGTGTCTGCAATGTACAGCACAGACAGGGAGCCCAAGAAAAGTGATAGTAGTGCTGATTTGCAGCAACAGCATAGTGCCCAAGTGTGAAAGAGCACTATGTTGATGGGGGCAAAGGAAGTGGCACATGGGTCATGCAGTGGGGGCTGCTGGTGCATAGGGGGAACCAGGCAGCTGCCTAGATGGCACATAGGAACATAAGACTACAAAATATGCCAGACTGTGTCAGACCAAAGTCCATCATGCCCAGTATCCTGTGTCCAACTGTGCACAATCTAGGTCACAAGTACCTAACAGTTTCCCCAAAAGACACACAGGATCCCCAATAACTAATGGGGCAAGTAGGGCATAGCTCAGATCCTGTTTAGCAATGGTTTATGGACAGTTACCCAGGAACCCGTCCAAACTATTTTAAACCCAGCTACACTGATAGCTTTTACCACATCCTCTGGTATGATTAAGCGTGGACTGAAAAATTAGTTTCACCCAGAAGACCCAAATGGGTTACACTGTAGCTGCATTACAGGTCCCCTAGTCTGTCCACAGTCTGATGACATAAAAAAGTGACATACCTGTTTCACTCCAGTCAATAATCTATAAACCTCTATCATATCTCTTCTCAGCCGTCTCTTCCCCAGGCTGATGAGCCCCAACTTTTTTAGCCTCTCCACAAAGGGTTATTCTGCCATCCGCAGAACCATCTGTGATATTTGTCATGATACCACAGTGACAGTGGCAGCACACAGTCCTGTTACTGCTGCAGAAAGGCAATGTGCCACATAAGGTGGTCCAAGGGTCCTGGCACCCCAGGCAGAGATCTAGGCTGCCTCCCCCCCCCCCCCCCCGCTGCCTCAGAACCCAGGTATGGGGGAAGAGGCCAATAGTGCCAGATGCTTTAGTCCTCCAGGTAGCTGGAAAATGCAGTTGCCTGGGGAAATACTACATCAGTGGCTGCCATCCTCCTCTCGAGACGTATTGGTGGCAGACGGTGTTGGGGCCCCTGCATGGGCAGCTGGTGGAAGGGCTGCATGGCTGTCCATGTGTGCTCCTCCCTTCCCATCTGAACCCTTTGTCCAAGGTGCCCGCCAAACTCACATGTTTAAGATGCATTTGCATGGACATATCTGCATGGTGGGGTGTTGGTGGTGGCGTGGGAGGTGGCACCAGTCTTCAGCAGATGGAAGCCTTGTCCTGGTCATGTGCACCATGTGCATTGCAGCATGTGCTGAAGGTCAGCTGAAGAGAAGTATGTCAGCAACAGGAGCTACTATTGCTTTAAAGTAGCACTGTGGTGTAACGCAGATAGTTGCTGTATGTATGGGTGGAAGATTACAGGTTCAGGTCCCCGCTGGGGTTTCTGTATTGCATGTGGACAAAGTTTAGCTGATAATGTAAGTACAGCTCCAGCATGTACAACCCCCAAGAAGATGACCAGCAAGGGTGGAAAGACCAACCAGCAGCACTGACAGGCTCAACTATACACAGCTGGTTGGAGGCTGATAGCATGTGCAAACATTACACATGTTATCATTCTGTGTTGAGAGTAAGGCACGGTAACATAGCACATACAAACAGTGCACACATTATCAATCCCTGAGCTGATATTGAGACAGGCGTGTCAAGCAGGACCACTTAACACACACTAGTAATAATGGGGATCTGCAGCAGAGCCAATCTCTAGCACCCCAGGTACTGCGGACCTGGTGCTGGGCGCCCATCCTCACCCTCAGGGTGAACACAGAACCTGAGCAGTGACATGGTCTGTAGCTGCTCTGTGCCAGTATCACACATTGTCAGTTCTTCTTACCAAGCTGAGGTGCTTGAGAGGTGCATTCTCCATTTGGTGATCAGCTGTAGACTGCTGTTCTGCATGTGCATTGCATCATGGTACTGGTGGGGTTACCCTATCCTGGAACACACAAAAGTCATTTTGTGCGGTGACCTGCAGTCTTTCTGTATCCAGCCATTGCTGTGCAAAGAGCCATGGAGGTGTAGCCTACTGGTTAATACAATGACTCCCTAGGCAGGGGTCATGGATTCAATACCCCTTTTTCTCTTTTTTTATGCCTGTCCTACTCAAATCATTTTCATATCTGTAACAGTCACATCTCTGCAGATTTGTGCTGCCAGCCCATAACACCCTCACCTCAGTTGCCAACCATTTTTCAGCCTTCTGCCAGGTGTGTACAGTCCTGTCTTCTAGTGCAGGCTGCTACCCCATGTCCTGCACTGGTACCCTTTTCTGCATTGCGGCTCTTCGTGCTTGCCTCTCCTGTGCCTGATCTGCATGGCACCACTACTCCTCTGCCCTCTTATCATTGCAAATATATTGCCACCTCTGCCTCCACTGGGGGACACTTATTTATTACCATCCTCTGCCACCCACTGTCATTGCAGCACTTTATATTGCGAACACCCTGTGCATCAGTACGGCTGCCTCCAACATGTTTGTCCACTTGACCGGCTGCCACATAGGATGCCCGCAGATATGGCAGGTCCATTAGCTCCCACCTCTCCTTCCTTCCATCACTTGTTCATTGCCTTTCCTTGGAGCTCTATCCAGTGTTAGGGTTACAGCTGATTTTATGCCTTACAGTTCATGCTTGTCAACTTGAGGCACCTTACAGCCCTTAGGGCACCTTACGTTAGGGCACCTTACTGCCCTTAAGGCACCTTAACTTAAGGCACCTTAACATCCTAGGGCACCTTAACCTAAGATGCCTTATGTTAAGGTGCCATAAGGGCTTTAAGGTGCCTTAACCTAAGGTGCCTTACATTAAGGTGCCCTAAAGACATTAAGGTGCCTTAAGCTAAGATGTCTTAACTTAAGGTACCTTATATTAAGATGCCCTAAGGGCTTTAAGGTGCTTTAATCTAAGGTGCCTTAACTTAAGGCACCTTAACGTCCTTAGAGCACCTTAACTTAAGGTACCTTATGTTAAGGTGCCCTAAGGGCTTTAAGGAGCCTTAACCTAAGATGCCTTAACCTAAGGCACCTTAAAGCCCTTAGGGTGCCTTGTCAGCCTTAAAGTGCCATGTTTTTCACCTTAATGTGCAATGTCCCTTTAACGTGTGCTAAACGGCCAAGGTGCCCTATAATGCACATTAAACAGCCCATTGCTCCCTTTACGCTGGAATGCCCTCTACCTGCCCACTGCCTTATATGGCTTCAGGTACCTTAACGCTGCACTTACCACTGGTAACTTTACCGCGGTTTAGTAAACATACCCCTAAGGCTCAGTCCTCACAATGGAAGACTCCAGACTTTCCCAGACCTGTGAAAGCCCGTCAGGTGAGGAGCAATGCCAAGGTCATGCTCACAGTTTTCTTTGATTACCAGGGTATTGTTCATCATGAGTATGCTCCAAAAGGCCAAACCATCAATAAGGAGTACTATGTCCAAGTTCTGACTCATTTGAGAGATGCAGTTCAACGTAAGAAGCCAGAGTTGCACAGGAATGATCAATAGTTACGTCAACATGATAACGCCCCAAATCACGCATCACATCTTTACAGCAGTTCTTGGCCAAACACCAAATCAAGCATGTCTGTCAGCCTCCGTACTCACTTTACCTTGCACCTTGTGACTTTCTTGTTTCCAAAACTGAAATTATCACTGAAAGGAAGGAGATTTGATGACTCAGAGACACAACAGCTTCACAGCATAACGAAAGAGGTATTTCAAACTTTTTACAGCAATTGCAGGAATGCTGTAAGAAGTGTGTTTTATTGTAAGCAGGGTCAGCCCAAGGGTGTTGTAAGTCCATGTGCAGACTAATTGCATGGCCTCATTTGCATAAATATTTGCACATCCACTGGGCCTCATTTATATAAATCTAATTTATTTTAAAACGTATATGCTGCCCATCTAAAATTTTAAGGAGTCCTTCACAAGGCTCTTTTTTGTCCTAACAATGACTTAGGGGTATGTTTACTAAATATTAATGGGCATTAAGTGCCACTGTACACATAGATATAAATGGGTGGTGCTGCAATTAGCACACATTCAAATTTGTGAAAGCATATTAATCTTTAGTAAACATGTCTCTTAATGAGTCTCTGAAAACCATTAGCATTTACAGATAAGATTAGAAAAAAGCTACCATATTTCTGCATTACTAGCCTCCAGTGACAACTACCATGTGCATTACTACAAAACCCTGCTCATTTAGAACCTGTGGAGCCCAATTCTGATCGGGGCACGTCCAGGTCTTCCGGACATCCAAACATTGTATGGCCCAGATTCATACCTGATTCTACACCCACAGGAGATAGACATACTTGTAGGTGCAGAATCGGACACTTAGATGGGCTAGACATGGGGGTGGAGCTTGATATTTGGTCAAGATGGACGTGTAAGAGTGGAGGTCCAGAGGGCAAAGACAAGAATCCTGTTTTTCTGCAATATTTGATTATATAGTTCCTACCTATGTGGTGCTATTCGAGCCCAGATATGTCAGGTTCTAAGCAGACACGGTTGGAGTTCCAACTTTTTCAAAATGCTAGTGCAAAGCGATCCAAGACAGAACCTCTCTCACCTCACAAGATGGTGGTCATCCGAGATGGCCCTGAGACCTCGCAGAAGATCTTGGCTGAGATTTGGGCAGTCAAAGAAATGGTCAAAGCCAATGGTAAATTGCTAAGGGCAATGCAAGAAGATATCAGTGCTTTGAGATCTTCGTTAGAGGCAAATACGACACATTTAGAGAAGGTAGAGAAGGTGGTAACGTCGCATGTGGAGAGACTTGAGGCTGTCGAGAAGCAGGCCAAGTTGATTCGCTCACTGCAAAGAGAGGTGGAAGATGGCAATAATCGCTCGTGGCGAAACAACATAAGGGTGCTGGGAGTGCCTGAAGGAGCAGAGGGACATGATTTGATATCCTTTCTACAGGCTATGATTCCAGATGTGTTAAAGTTGCATTTCACTATGCTGTTTGAGATAGCGTGTGCTCACAGAGTGACTATGCAATACAAGGTTCCCGAACGTTTTATGCTTTCAACAAGTGTTGCAGATAATAGGAGCTGCCAGAGCACTCACAGCTTTGGAATATCAGGGCATAAACTCCTGTTCTTTCTGGACTTTCTGAGGGCAACAGTGGATAGGAAAAGGAGTCTTTTGGCGCTGCATCCACGCTTGATACAGCTGAAGGCCTGTTTTGGATTACTATATCCTGCTCGCATGAAAGTCACGCTGCACAACCAGACTAAGGGGTATGTTTACTAAACTGCGGTAATGGTACATAACGCGCGTAATGTAACGTTAACGATCGATAAGTAATGTTAATGCGCGTTATGAAGCGTTAATGATCGTTAACGTCTCATAACGAGCGTTAACGTAAGTTAACGATCGTAAAGTTCCGCGGTGCGATAAAACATCGCAGAAGGTGGAGAGAGGGCGGAGAGAAGGGGTCAATGGGCGGAGTGTGGGTGGGGAGAGGCTCCAGGCACACCAACGCGCTAAACTCAAGGGCTGAATCCTACCGCAATTGAAAACCTGCTGTTAGATGCACATTTGCAGGGGAGGGAAACCATTTCAGTGTCAGCAATGTACAGCATAGGCAGGGAAACCCACAAAACGTGATAAGTGTGATACATGTGCTTGGAACAAAAGGGCAAATAAGCAGTGAAAATGACCATAAGAAACGAGGAAAATAACATAACCAAGCTAGCCAATAGTGATATCAATGGGAAAGAGCCAAAAATACCTCTGAGAAAGCCTCAGAAAAAGATATTAACTGTGGAAGGGTGTATGCTCTGTCACCATAGAAGGTGAATGCTGCTACAGTGAAATAGCGCAGATTAGGGCTTCCCCTTGTTACTGAACAGGTTCCCCATGGCATGCACATGTCCCGCAACAGCAGGGTGGGCATGTCAGAATGGGCAGATGCTGGAAAAAGGGATACAGAGGGCCACAGGCGGCACATGCTGTGGTGCAGCTGGGCCACAGTGGGGACTAGGGTGATGCTCCATTTGGCCCATAGGAATGCATAAACAGTAGAGCCAGACTGCAACTGTTGAGGGCCAAACATGGGCATGAGTGTGTCCCCCTCAGTGTCACAGGGGACAGTACCCAGCAGCCACCCTTAAGGGCACAGAACAGTGGCAGGCGGTGCTGGGGGGAAGTGTGGACGTCCATCCAGGCACCCGTACCCCACCACCCATACCATAGGCAGCTGCCTACACACACACTTGATTGCCTGAGACTGCCCACCACCAGCAGAAGGGCATGGCAGCATGGCGGCGGAGGGGTACCGGTGGCGGAAGGGGCAGTGACATCTGACCATAGCAGGCCACGGCCCAGACCCATGTAGGTGGGTGCCGTGCTCTGCAACAGACAGGCTCAGTATGACAAACAGTCATGGTACCTCCAGGGAATAATCTGTCCCTGTGGCATCAGTGTGGTGCAGTAAGCACAGCCAGTGCGCTCAGGAGCCAAAGGTCACAGGTTCAATCCCGAGCTGTGGTCCCTGCCAACTCTGTTCCCATACTTTTTACCAGTAATAAACTGCGGTAAGAAAGATGGAACCTCGTATTGCTGATAGAATAAACATGCTTGGAACACCTACATTTTACCGTACAGAGCACCGACACCACAAACAGGCGCATTACCGAGAGCAGAGCCCGCCAAATGCAGCCCGGGAGGGCTACAAATCATGCAGGTGTCATGCTGTTTCCAATAGAAGGACATGTTAGCATGGTGGCGGAGGGTGTACAGATGGTGGAGGGGGCAGTGGCACCTGGCTGCAGCAGACCATGGCCTAGCCCGGTCTAGGTGGGTGCCGTGTACTGCAACAGACAGGCTCAGTATGACAAACAGTCATGGTTACTCCAGGGAATGATGTGGTGCAGTAAGCACAGCCAGTGCACTCAGGACCCGAAGGTCACAGGTTCAAACCCCAGCTGTGGTCCCTGCCAACTCTGTTCCCATACTTTTTACCCGTAATAAACCATGGTAGGAAAGATGGAACCTTGTATTGCTGATAGAATAAACATGCTTGGAACACCTACATTTTACCGTACAGAACACAGACACCACAAACAGGCGCATTACCGAGAGCAGAGTCTCCCAAAGGCAGTCATGGAGGTCCAAACAACATTCAGGTTCCATGCTGTCTGCAATAAGGATGCCTGTGTTGTATGTCGATGCGCCACCCCCATGGTATGCAGATGTATCTCATGCATATTCATCAGGAACATCATGAAAACCCGAACATGTTGCGGCCCACAAGGACCGGAGTTGGGAACCCCTGTCCAAGAGCATTGATCCACAGGGGCGGAAACACCCACACCCACAGGCCCATTAGCCACAGCGTCCTGGAGAGGCAGGATGTTGGGCCCTGTGTGCATCTCCCAATACTAGCACTTGCATACCCTAGCAATGACACCCAAAACCAGGGAATACGGTACACAGATAGCAAAAGGTTGCTATGATAACTGGCACATAGCAATCCCTAAGGTTAGCACAAGCTGCCCAGTGTGCTGTACCATACCAACCTCTGTGATGTCTGTGAAGTGTGTGTCATGTCTGGAACCTGACAGTGTCCACCACCTTGGGAAGAGACCCCAACAGTACAGCATGCCATAGCCATGCCTGCACTGTGCCCAGGACTGGTGCGATGTCCTGGGCTGCCAAAAGCCTATATTGGTGCACAATACTGGCATAGGTGTGGGGGTGTGCGTCAGTCTATCCAGTGTGTGGCATTTGCCAACACCCTCTGCAGCCCACACCGCTAGCACTGTTGCTAGTATTGGCCTGCCAATGTGCATAATGAGGAGCAAGGTACTGTGGGTATAGCCGGAGAGGGCGGCCTGGGCAGGATGCACCCGCACAGGGCCCAGGGCAATGACTGGGACATTGTAGGGCCTGCCCACCACCTACACGGACAGGGTGGCCACGGCATGTCCTGCTGGCTGCTCATGCTCACCCTGACTGTGCAGTGACCATGGCATGGCTGGGTTCCCCCATAGTGCTACATAGTGTCCTTCTGAAGTGAGATATATGGGCTCTGTCCTCTGGAGCCTTATCACTGACCCATATGCTTGGTGGGTGTGTGCACATCCCAGGTGTGGGTGCATACGTCACCTTCAGGAACATGCACTATGTATTAGCAAGCAGGCTGTCTGCAGTTAGTATGTGTGTGGCTGGAGCACCTTGCAGGGTGCAGCGGCTGGTGACTCACTTTGCTTGCTGCTGGTGGATAGTGGTGTGGGGCAGCTGCACAGTACCAGGTCTACCGTCTGTCTGTCACTGCCCGATGTATTGAGGCATAAAGATCTGCATAGACTGCCCTGGTGGGGTGTCCATTCCCTGGCAGGACTGGGGTGAATGGTCCCCTCTACTGTCACCAGTGTAGGGGGGTAAAATGTCGACCCGTTATTTGGAAACCCTGTTTCCCACCCTGAACCACAGAGGGTGGGTTGGTTGTTGGTATGTAAACCGCCTATGGGCCCAAATCCCCCCGACCCCCCCTTGGACCTGAAATCATGTGACCATGGCACCCACACAGTGTATGAACTATTCCAGGTGCATCATAGTCCACACGGGCAAGACGTGATGTACAGATGGACACAGGCAAATGCTAAGGGTATCTGCAGGGGCCACCTATCACACAGAGGCACCGATGGGGACCTGTAGCATAGCCCATCGCAGAAATGCCAGGTGCAGTGGAAATGGTGCTGGGCACCCCACCTCACCCTCAGGGGGAGCACAGGACCCGTCCTCTGTGATGGACGGTAGCCACTCTGTGGCAGTAACACACACGGTCAGAACCCCCACCAGGCTGAGGTGCTGTGGGGTTGCACATGGTCAGGACACCCCACCAGGCCGAGGTGCTGTGGGGGTGCATACCCCATCTTGTGTTCATCTACAGACTGCAGATCTGCATGTTCAGTGCACCATGGGTATGGGTGGGTTAACCCAAATCCTGGCCACCACAGCAGATAGTTTGTGTGGTGACCTGACGTCCTTCAGCTGCCAGCCAGGGATTTGTTAGTGCTGGGGGAACAGGCATCTGGCTAGTCTGTATCCCCGTATTCATAGTAAGTTGAGTGTTTCCTTGGATTTTGCCAGTAGCTTTCAGTGTTTGACAAGGTCGGTGATGTTATTGGGCTTTTTGTTTTTGGTAATGATCTTGACCTTGGTCTTGATCATGTTTGCCATATGCCCTTGTTTGCTGAGACCTTGGTTTGTTTGATTGGCAAGCATTCTGTGTTTGTACGTAGAGAAACTGTTGTTGATCTGGTGTGCGACTTTTGAACATTTGACAGTTATACTCCATAGGTTGACCGCATCGTTATTAGGGATTTGTTAGTCACACTAGCGATATAGCCCACTAGTTATTTCACTGCCTGTGGAGCCAGATGTCATGGTTTTGGCCCCACTTTGGGATTATTTGGTGGGGCTGTGTGAGGCATATTCTTTTTGTTATTTGAAGTGGTACTGCCAGCTACATCACCCTCACAGTGCTGTCTCCTTACGGTGCCTCATCAGGCGCCCTATACAGTGCCCAATGCGGGACCCTATACTGTGCCCTGTGGGGTGCCCCATAGAGGACATTCTAGGGTGCCTTGGCAGACAGTGCACTTTATAATGTGCCCTCTGGGGGGTGCCTTATAGGGTGCCTTATGCGGCACCTTAGGTTATGGCCCTCTGAGGGTGTGTTTGCTGGCAGCAATAATTAAAATTAACAAACAAAATGCTTCAGACAGCACTGATTTTGAGTAAAATATGCTGTCTCAGCCAGCTTTACTCATTAGACCCACAGGGGGAATGAACTCACGTCCCCTGCACCATTAGTCAGTGTATTAACCATTGTGCTACAGTTCTAGATGCCTTGTTAGATACCTTATCAGACGCCTTATGGGCGCGCGTTGCATGGCGCTCTACACGATGTTTTTTAACGCTCGTTAAGCTATGGCGCCTGGTAACGCGCGTTATCTGCAACGATGTACCGCCCATGTCCTTATTTGGGATTTCTGCCTGTACCGCGGATCCTAACGCGAATCACACTAACGCAGTTTAGTAAACATACCCCTAAGACTTTTGATGACTCTAGAGATTTATGTGCATTTCTAGAAGAAATGGAGTCGGCGGTGATGCAGTTAAGGACATATTGTATCTTCTGTTTTCCACAGTTTTACGGCGCTTATTTTTTGAGCAGTTGACTGGCCTGTGATTGTGGGAAGGTGAATTATCCACATAGAAGAGACACATAACTGTGTTACACTGCTGTTTCCTGAGACGTTTATGCTGTTCTGTCTATAAGACATTATTTCTACTTTTAAGACGGGAGGTGGGCAAGATGTGATATTCGGAGTATTGCAGGAATGTGGGAATGTTGGGTCATTGAGCCCTCCGTGTCTATCTTTTCCTAGTAGGCTCACCTGCTAAGGTTTGTGTTTTATATAGCCCCCAGGAATGTTTTCTGTCTTTTCTGTTTTTCTCTTACTAAAGTTGGGTGTTTTTACTGTACTTGATCATATGACAGGGCCTTTGCTCGTTTCTTGGGCTATGGATGCAGCCATACTTTAAAAGCACTTAAAAAGCTGTCCTATAATGTTAAATGAAAGACTACAACACCAAATTACTTCTGTAAGAAATGAGTGCTTCTTCGAAGATATATTTAGTATGTTCATTTCTGGGATTGGGTACCTAAACGTTAAGGGTATTAATCATTCGCTACTATGAAGAGTATTTCTCTTCTATATGGTAGGATAGAATCTGTTGACATTTCAATACTGCAAGAGACAAATTTGAATGTAATGGACTTATTGAAATTTGGCACACAAGCCTGATTTCAAAGGAATTTCTACTGCCCATGCTACAATCTCGCTTACCCTCGTCGACTTAACGAGCTTTAATTATACACAGTAATGTGGTCGTAAGTCTGATTCTTGGTGGGGTCATTTTGAAGATATAAATATGTCTATCACTCATAAAGTGAATTATATAATAGGAATACTGCTAGTGTTCCTTCAAGTAAAACACATTGTTAATATAGATTTATTTACATTCTCTTATATACTGTGCTATTCTGCATCAGTGTGGTTTACATTGAACAAACTGAAATTACATTGAACAGGGCATTTTAACTTGGAAATAACTATTTTACAGGGAACATGGGCTATGGAGGGTTAAGTGGCTTGCCCAAGACCACAAGGAGCACCTGTGGGACTAGAAACCCCAGTCCTTCCAGCCCAAGGTTGCTGTTCTCTAGTGGGATTTGAACCCCTGACCTTCTGGCCTGAAGTACCTTGCCTCAACCACTAGGCCACTCCTCCACCCCTGGATAGAACTTTAAATTAGTTATCACTGAGAAACAACCGCCTAAATTTGCTCATGGGAAACATGGGTGTGAATAAGACAGTGGGGAAGGAGTTTCACTGAATAACAGGCCTGTATTATGGCCTTGTTAATACAAGGTTCACGATGGGTGGAGGGGGCCGTAGGTACATGTTCAATAGGTAAATGAGAATAAATTTTGGTCCCATTAAGGAAATGTCAACGACTTGGGATAATTGACATAGGATTGACTTAACTATCAGTTGCATTGCGCTTAATGCATGGAATTATATTGGGTTGTGCTGGGATTCGGGGCCAGTCTTTCCTGGTCTGGGATCATTTTTCAATCAGCAAATCGGCATTTGTACTTATAAAGTAACTGCCTGGTTGAATTAGCTCCATATTGGGGAGTCGCCCTTTCCTGATATTTCTAATTGGAAACATATTACTGAGTTTAGTAGACATTCACGATGATGCAGCTATGTTTATGCTTTTCCGTAATGGAGTTCTGGGTCCTTTATAGCCCTTGCAGGCCTTATAGGTTCACAGATTCATTTGGCTCCTGATGATCGCAGGATGTTGGGAAGGACAGGGTGGGGTGGACTGTGTTCTGTCTTTAAATATCTTATGTCACATTAAAGATTTGTATATTTTTATTTTATGGCAAATTGGTTATTTTCTGTTCTGTTTTGCTTTTCTGTTTGTATTTTTGTTGGAAAATATAAATAAAGAAATTAAAAAAAAAAAAAGATGGGCCAGATGTGCCCCAATTCTGTTGCACTGAGCGTCCAAATGTTTCCCCGGCTAGCAATCCTTATGCTCCTGCTGGAGCTCCAGTGCCGTGGCGTCTCATTACCATGGCACTGGGACGCCATGTAGGAGTGTCAAAAGGACCAAAGTCGCCCTGCTCCTCTTTCCACGCTGCCCAGCTCTCAGCAGGGGCAGCCAGGACTGGGATCAGCTGGCCGGGACTTACCTCTTGCTGCCCTGCCACTTCTGCGGCCCCCCATGTATCGATCCCGCTGCACATGGGACTTATTCCACCTCCAGGTGAAATAAGTCCCATGTCCATCCCGAGTTATGTGCCCTGCCCCCACTCCGCCCACTCCCCGCACTGTTGCCGCTCCCTCCTGCTTCCATCCAGAGCTCCCTGCACAAAGGCCTTGTACATGCAGGGAGCTTTAGGTACGGAATTGGGTCCCTGCGAATAGCGGAGGTTGTATGTCCAAACCATACATCCATCCCTGCTATTCGGGGTTTGGAATGACCCCCATAGCAAACCTGCCATATCATAACAGCATTACCAGGATTCACAGAGCACCTAACCCTATTTATTACAAGGTAGCACTAAAAATATTAAACCAATCCATCATACTGGGAAAAGAAAATAAGTGGGTCTACTATTACCCTTGATTCTACACTTCACAGCGACCTGTAAATACCGTGCATAGATATATTGAGGAGTTATGTATATAGTTTTACCTGTCCTCCAAGTTTAAATTCCTTGTTCTAATGTAAGTCCAGTGTAGACCCCCCACACTGGACATTTGTGTTATTTGTGAACCGCGCTGGTGTTGAATAGTGCGGTATAAAAAAATGCTAAATAAATAAATAAAATACAGAAAATAGATGAACAGAATAGCACAGTTCTGTAAAGCACTCAAAAGAGACAGGCCATCAAAAAAGACAGAACAAGGGATCACGATTTAAAAATATGAAGACATTAAATGAATTGGGAGCCCCAAAAGCCAGACAGTGAATGCAGCACAACACTAGACAAATTAAACTACGAAATTAATTTCCTCTTATATTGAACAAAGCGTAAAGACATCAGAGCAGGGATTCAGGGGGCAAGATGGCTCATGATGTCCGTGCTATACTTCCTATTTTTCTTCTCCTTTGAAATGACGTACCCAAGACCACAGCAGCAGCGGCTAAGGGTCCTCTCCACATCTTCATGAGGCCCACTGGTGCAGAGCATTTTCTGGTGCCTATCTTGCTGGGGGTGTCAGGAGGCTTGCTGCGTCCCTCTGAGCTTAAGGTCACACTTAGCCCGGAAGCATGAACCCCTCCAGCTCAGCCTGCAGTGTTAGGCATGGGAATGGCAGATGCAGAATCTCATGGTGCTGAGAGATTCGTGGCCAGCACGCCAGCAGCGGTGGGCAGCTCTGTGGGGGAGGCACTCTTGGCTGCAGGGCCAGCTGGTTCGGTGGAGAGCTCAACTGCAATTAGAGAACCTTTGGTTGTGGAATCTGAAGACGGGTTGTGGAATCTGAAGACGGGTTCTTCTCTGACTTCTACCAGTATTTTGGAGGTAAAGCCTGTTAAGTCTTTTCTTGTCCGCCCAATTGCTGTTACCTTGGACTCCCATTGGGAAGGACTACAGGCTTTGGAGCACTCTTTTTCATTCCAGTTTGTTGCCCTCCAAAGTGCCCTAGCCTCCATGATTCAATCTGCAATCATCAGAAGCAGGAGGTGGCCCATTTATCTTCTAAAGTGACCCAGTTGGAAGTTAAAGTGGAGGACGCTGTAATTTTCTCTGGTACTGTTTCAAAAGATCTAAGTGCTATCCATGGGAAGACTGAAATGTTAGAGAATTCTGTCAGGAAGGGAAATTTGCACTTGTTGAATTTTCCTCGAGTTCCAGCTGTCTCGTCGAAGAATTTGTTCAATTCCTATGTAAGTTCTGTTTTGAAACTTCCTTTGGAATCAGTTCCTCCTTTGACTAGGATTTTCTATTTGCCAACTGCCAAGTGCAAGGACCATGGAGTTTCCTCACTTGCACATTCTCCCCCGATGGACTCTTTGGATTTGACTGGGTTTCTAGAGACTACTGATCCGGGGTTTTATCCAAAGGACTACTCTGCTCCTGACTTTGGCTCTTGAGCCTGATCGAGATTTACTCTTGAAATTATACTTTAAGGCTAGGAATGAATCCTTTATGGGGGGGACAATTAGGATGTTTCCTGATGTCTCTAAAGCTACTCAGAAACGTAGGCAGCAATTTCTTTTGATGCATCCCCAGGTCCTGCAGTTGGGTGGGCTATTTCTTCTGCGCTATCCGTGTAGATGCCTAATTAAATATCAGGGTGTTAGCTATACTTTCTTTGAGCCTGCACACCTAACTCAGTTTGTTGCCAGTAAAAATGTGGTTCCACCTTAGCAGTTTGGGCTACTCCATCTATCCCCTCTATAGTGGTGGGGGCTTTGTGTCAATGAAATAGTACATTTCTGCATTAGTTTTGTGTCTATTTCCTTTAACTGTTCCTTTGATTGTGTCTTGCCCTCTATGCATGTTGTGGGCTAGTGAATCTTAGTTCCTCATGAAGAGTGTAAGAATAGGGACGGTGTTCCCTTATTCTTTTGTTCCTTTATTTTTCTCTTCTTAAATTGTATTCTTTTCTGTAACAAGTATGTACCTTGTGTAAAAATGAAATCACATAAATAAAAAATTTAAATAAATGAAAAGACATCAGAGCACATTTCCCAGAGCAGACATATACCAGTTAAGAAATTCAAAATAAAATTTTTTTTCTACCGTTTGTTGTTTGGGCATTTTATTTTTTAGTTGCAATTGCTCCAGTCTCTCTCTTCTGTATTCTTCATGTCTTCTGCTAACTCTCCATTGTCTGCTGCCCATGTCCTTTCTTCTCCTATTTTTTTTTTCATTTTCTGCCTATGTCCACTTCTGACATTCTGATCTTTTGCTTTTTGTTCTTTTCCTCTATTTCATTCTTTACTCATTTGTCAATTCAATTTCAACCCTCCATCCTCAATCCTCTTTTGACTTTTCACCTAGCAACTTTCTATCTACTCTTCTAAGCTCCATCCCAGCTCCCCCATTTCTCATCTCACTCCTTCGATAGTCTCTTATTCCCCTCTGTGCTTCCTAGATCCCTTCCAGTACCCAATTACTTCCTTCTTAGATATTCATTAACTCTGCCTTTCCTCCTTCTTACCCCAGCATTCACTCTTATGCCCCTCTCTTTTAACTCTTCCCTCTATATAACCTCTTTTCTTCTCTCCCATACAGAATATCTATTCCCCTCTCAATCTTCACGCCCCTAGTTTATTTTTTCTCCCCCAGCCCCAGTCCCATTCTCCCCATCCTCCAGCACCAGCCCATTTCCAATCCTAGTCTACCAGTATTAGTCCTCCTCCAGTCCCAGTCCCTCCGAGCATCAGCTCCCTTTCAATCCCAGGCTCCCCATCCCCCAGTATCAGCCCATTTCCAGTCCTAGCCCCCCTCCTCCAGTCCCAATCCCTCCCAGTATCAGCTCCCTTTCAGTCTCCCCATCCCCCAGCATCAGCCCATTTCCAATCCTAATCCCCCAGTATCAGTCCTCCTCCAGTCCCAGTCCTTCCCAGCATCAGCTGCCTTCCAGATGCTCTCATCTTCCAGTATCAGTCCATTTCTAGTCCAAACTACCCCCCCCCCAGTATCAGTTCTTATCCAGTTCCAATCCCTCCAAGCTACCTCTCCCATCCAATCCCAGGCTCCCCATCCCCCCGTATCAGTCCTCCTCCAGTCCCAGTCCTTCCCAGCATCAGCTGTTTTCCAGTCCCCTCATTCTCTAGTATCAGCCCATTTCCAGTCCTGGCCCCTCTCCCCCAGTATCAGTCCTCCTCCAGTTCCAATCCCTCCCAGCATCATCTCCCTTGCAATCCCAGGCTCCCTATCCTCTAGCATCAGTCCATTTCCAGTCTTAATCCCCAGTATCAGTGTTCTTCCAGTTTCAGTCCCTCCATCCCCCAACATTGGCCCATTTTCTGTTCTAACCCCAGTAGCAGTCCCAATACCAGTGACTCCCACTCCACACCTTCCCCCTCACTCACACACTCACACATACATACACATGGCCCCACACCTCAAGGGGGCCCTGCGCTGCCCTGGCTGGCTTGAGGGGGAGCCAGTGAGGACCGAAGCCCGGCTTTCCGACTCACTTCTGCACAGCTGTGGGAGTAAAGAACTGCCAGAGCGGTTTCTTTTTTCTCCCACAGCTGTGTTCTTTGCTGCCAGCATGGGTCACTACATAGAGGTTAATCAGGGGCAACAGCACAGCTGCGGGAGAAAAATAAACTGCTCCGGCAGGTCTTTATTCCCGTGGCTGTGCAGAAATGAATCGGGAAGTCGGGCTTCGGTCCTCACCAGCTCCCCCTCACGCCAGCCAGGCCATGTGCAGGCAACATTCCTGCACATGCCTCATGCCAGCCCTGATCGGAAGGAGAGTTCTTTGAAGGAGACTGAGTGCAATTTGTTATTGCACAAGTCTCGATTCTTTATGATCGCACCTCGTATGCATGTAACTTGACATGCATATTGGAAGCTCAGTTCTCCAGGTGTCTATTTCCATGCATAACTGCTGCTTTCTGCTCAGAAATAACTTTTTAGAATTGCCTTTATGGTGTTTATGCCAACCTAAAATTACAAGAAAACTAGATTTGTCTGGAATTTTTCCCATAGCAGCTACACAAATGATAAGTAGTAGTAGTAGTAGCACTAATAGTATGCCAAAAGGGTGACTATAAGGACATACTGTACCTTGTGGATCCTGATGCTCTTCACTCTCCTTGTTCACTACTTATGTGCATCTTACCCTACTCTAGTCCCCAGTTTTGTGATGCTCGTCTTGATTATATTGTAAGCTCTGATAAGCGGGGATTGTGTCTTAAATCTATATGTACAGTGCTGCGTATGCCATGTAACGCTATACAAATGTCACACTAAATAGTAGTAGTAGGATCCTCCACTATTATGACACCATTTAGATACCTGCCTCATCCTTATATTACAACCTATTAAAATACTTTCAAGAAGATATTTTATATCCAGCGACATATTTAATACCCCAAACAGTGGATGGATGGTTGCCCCCTCCACCCCTGTGTTTAGAAAGTGACAAGGATAACGATTAGCCACAGCAGCCACAGATGATGATGAAGAATAAGTGACTCACCTAGATGGGTTGGTTGCTCGTAGACACTGGCCTACTTTGCCTATTGGTAAATCCACCCCTGTTTATCATTTAATGTATCTACAGTTTGTGATTAAGGATTGCAAAAGGCAAAAAAGAGGAAGACAGAATTCTCTAGGCTAGTACTTCTAATATCAATTTACGACGGATATTGTTTACAAATTACTCTGGGCTCTTAACGGGAGAAAACTGTGCATGCTGCAATCAGTACGCAGACTTGTCCACAGTGGGGAAAAAGGCAGGGCTGCTGCAGGCTGTAGGGCTGCTAATTGGCTTCAGATGCACCCGGCAGGCTTGATCCAGTCCTGGGTTTACTCCATTGCTAGCAGGAACAAATAGTTCTGATTTCTCTATTGCATTCCACAAGAAAAGCAAGGCTCCAAAAAGCAAGCATGGGATCTTGGTTTTCAAATACCCATGGCTGCTTAATCTGCATGCTCGGCATGTGCAGTGTGTAGCTTAAAGAAAACTAGCAGCATTGTCGTCCATGAGATTTTTCAAAGTGAAATTCTGCAGGGATTTTCCTTTTTAAAAAGGTCTTGCAGGTCACTGATAATTGCCCTAAATAGAGGTATTGCACATTGTAATGAATGTGCTAATTCATTCTGGAGCTCAGAGTCAGCCTGGCCCCGATTCCCTAATTATACACTGATTATTGCCAAAATTCAGTACCCCCATGCAATCTTTAGTAAAGGGATAAATCCAATCTTCTATTTGCAGGCCTTCCTGGATATCTTTTTGTTATAGCCTTCTCTCTGATGCCATATAAAGAGGTAAGTTGAACCAATGTGCATTTCTGTGATATTTTGAAACTGAGACTTGAATAAAGACCTTGATATGTCTTTATTACCTAACTCATTGAAGAACAGCTATCACCATTTGATGACTAGACTCCTAAGAGGGCAATCATAAAGGTCATTTGCATGGCTACATTTTTAAACTGCACTCCTGACATGCTTGTTAACTTATGCGCCTGTATGTGCATAACTTTACCCAGACTGAGTTAAGGTGTTCCCCAGAGTGAAGTTGCTAGCATTTATGTGCAGGCTTTATAAAATATGCACATATGTGCATAAATTAATCTGGGAATGTTGTGCATACTAAAAAGCAGGTGTAAATATATATGCATCTATTCTCTTGGGTCATGTTGCAAAATAGAACTAGGAACACGCTGTTGAGAATTCATAAGCACTCAGATAGGAAAATACAAGTGCATACCATTTTTGTGTCTACATGGTTATGCAACTGCTGCTTTCATCACCTCCTGAACTAAGCCTTTGTTTTAGTACAACTGTAATAATTGCAGAGGTAGAAGAAGCAAAGCTTTTGGAAGCTGAATGACTAAATATTTAAAGATGTGCTGGCCAGGAACGATTTGAAAAGGGCTATTAAAATAAATGTTTGCTTATAATGGTGACAATGTATTTGAAGACACAGAGAGTGGTGTATTAATGGGATGACAATTTCACACGCTATTTGCAGACTAGCACCTGCTATTTTTGTACCAGGATTATATGCAAATAAGCCTGGTGAAAGGCAGCATACATTTTTTCTGCAGAAAATTATTTCAAGAAAAATAACCTCCTGGAGGTATAGTTTTCTATTTTTGTTTTTGTCTTTTTGCAAAATCAGCTTTGCAAAACAAAAGTCACACATTGTTTAACTGTCAGCTAACAGTTAATGAGCTGCTTTGCATAATCTTGAACCACAGAAAATCTTTAACTATTCTCTTTAATAAAATTTTGCAAAATTTACTATTTGCAAAGCTGAAAAACTTTGCAAAGCCACGGGCTGTCTTTGCCAAACTGGGCTGAAAATGACATCCCGATGCCGGTGCTGGCGGGAATCCCCCTACCCTCCAGTGGTTTGATAGCATCGGGGGACTGAAGCATCGGGGGAAGCCCCTGATGCCATCAAACCACTGGCAGGTGAAGAGATCAGGCTGCTGGGCCACCAGGGAGTTGCTGCCCTGCAGTGGCTGCCAGCAGCCCGAGCGTTTGGCAAACGCGTGCTGTGCTGCTACCCGTTCAGCTCTGGCAGTGGCGGGATTGATCTGAACTGGTTCCTGTTCAGATCGAATCCCGTCACTGATATTATCCCAACCAACTATTTGCCATTTTTATGTGTGAATCAAATGTTACAAGAGTATTCTCTATTATTAGATTGACCTCATTATGGAATGGATGAGTAGCCTGGTGTTTAGAGCATCAGCCTGTTAACCAAACTCACTAGTGGTTGAATCCCACTGGCACTCCTTGTGGTCTTGGGCACTTCATTTAATACTCCATTACATCAGTGCAAAGTTAGATTGTAAGCAGTCCAGGGGAAGTAAACTACCCACTGTACTTGATTATAACTCACCTTGAGCTGCTGGAAAGGCATGAGCTAAATAATAATATCAGTAAGTGAAGTAATTAGAATCATCATCCTTCCTTTAAGAAAGATGGAGAATCCTGTAAACCAACTTGAAATTGAACTTAAAAATGAACTCAAAACATGTATTAATAGAGCTAATGAATGCAAGAAAACAATGCCAAGCTTTACTAGTTAAGAATAGTGATCACATCTTACTAAACATAAAGGAGCATATCTATTCTCCTTCCTGCTCTTGCCCAAAGACATATCAACAGTTAAATTCTACTTCAGAAATAGAGTCACAGCTTGATTACACCAGGGGTTCTCAATCCAGTTCTTAGGACTCATACAGCGAGACTTGTTTTCAGGGTGTCCACAATGATAAACATGTTATAGATTTGCATATATAAATCTGCATGCAGTGGAAGCAATGTCATTCATATTTATGTGGATATCGTGAAACTCTGACTGGCTGGGGTCTCCTAAGGTGGAACTGAGAACCAACTGTTTAAGCACTGATCACAATCAAAGCAGTTAAAAAATGTTTTATGCTGTTCCCACCGCAAACTCCAAACAGCCTTCTATCTACAGGGTACTCAAGTCGAGACTTGCTTTGTTTCTCCTATGATGGAGTGTCTCTATCACTCTCTGCCCTAGCCATCTGATTAGCTATTTGCACTCACCACTTTACCTAGCTGACAATCTGTATAAGCAGGCTTTCTTAGCACAATCTTTTATTTTATGCACCAGCCTCATTCCTAGCCACATACAATAGGCCTTTACTGTTTTGATGTAGTGTAGCTTGTGACAAAGTATCACTATAAAACCAAAGTAGCCCTTACTTTTGGATTTCCCACACTTTGCAGCAGCCTCCATTCTCCTTTGCAGCTCCAGGTTAGGGAGGTTATTTTAGAAGCCTTGTTCACAGTTTACACATGTATAATCAGGCATGTACATATGTAAGTAGCATCCATCTGTAAATGGCCATTTTAAAAAAATTCCAATTTACATGTGGATGTCCTTAGTACATGGAAGTTTTGAGGGGAGGGGGTGTTGAGAGTGTGGTCTGGTCATGGTTTCAGCAGAACAAAAATCTACACATGTATTCCCCCAAAATCTCCACATTGGGAGTCACATCTACTCCCCAGCATGTGTGGGCATTTTAAAAGCACATTGAATTTTCTGTACAGGTCGCAGATGGGTTGGATGTATATATTAAAAAGGAGTGCCGATAAGGCTGATCCTTATGGTATGCTCTGTCTTAGGATGAAAAGGATAGATTTAAGGGGTCCAATTTTTACCCGTTGTTGTCTATCGGAGTGGTAAGATGTAAACTAGTCCAATGTGCTATTGTGAAGGGTGCATGTGTGTCGATGTGATCTTGTAGTTGGTGTTGCATCACTTTTTCTATTACTTTGGCTGGGAAGGGGATGCTTGCTATAGGCCCATATGAGCTTAGGGATGATTGATCGAGTGATGGCTTCTTTAGGATGGGTCTTATTGAAGCTTGTTTTAGGGCAGGGGGTAAGTATCCTTGAGAGAGGGAGGTGTGGACGATCTTTTCTATTGTTGAAGAGAATTCAATTCAAAGTGACTTTATCCAGGAGAGTTGGCATGAGCCAAGTGGTGAGATAGTGGTATTGATGTCTCTGATGATATCTGTGAGTTCGTGAAGCAAGATAATTCTGAAGGCATCCAAGCTAGATTGGATTGGCTTATCCTGTGAGTTTAGTTGGGTATTGGGGTGGTGCATTGTAGAGGAGTGTCTGTTGTGTAAGTCATCTGCTATGATCTGTGGATCAAGCTGTGTCTTCCTGTTCATAGGGGATGTCGATGTAGGATTCTTCGTGAGGGAAGAAACAATGGTGAATAGATCTCTGGGTTAAGGGATTTCATTATTTCATTATTTATTTATTTATTACAGGCTCTTATATACTGCACTATTTGAGATCAGCGCGGTTTACAATATAACAATATACCAGAACAACAGGTTGTTTGGTTTTACATATAACAGGAACAAGAACTTGGATAAAACAAGGGGTAAAAAGTTGAACTGAAACTATTTACATATGTAATTACATGTATATACAGCAGTATTATTCTTAGGTTGGGATGGGTCATGTGGACCAGGTGATTAAGAAGGAGATGGGAGGTTAGGTCGGTGTTTGGCTGGTCTGGTAATATTGGGGAAATAGGTGGGATTTGAGAGCTTTTCTGAACTGCGTTAGATCTGAGATAGCCCTAATCTCCGGTGGTAAGGTGTTCCAGCACTTAGGGGCATAGAAGCTGAAAGCCCTGTTCGACGTCACTCGGGAGCATTTTGTTGCTTCCTTAGGGATTATTAACGCATTTGTAGAAATAGTTCTCCTAGCTCTGTTAGGTGGAACTGTCTGAATGAGGTCTATTAGAGAGGAGGAGGTGAAGCCTTTGATAGCCTTGAAGGTGAGTAATAAGGTCTGATGTTAGAATAGTATTCCTTTTTGAAGCTGTGGATGAGGTTGCAATATTCAATCTGTTTAGAGATGAATTGCTCCTTGAGAGATCCATCCTGTGTTTTTTTTCCATCTTCTTTTGATGTACCTGAGTTTTCATCTGATGTCTCTAAGTTTGTGGGAGTACCAGGGTGGTTGCACATGGTTAGAGGAGGCGGTGGTGTTATTTCAAAGTGTAAAGGTAGGGCATTGGTCAACATTGTGTTCCATGTGTGTATTATGCTGGCCAGGTCATGTACGTTGATGTCCAGGTGTGGGGAGAAGTCATTTAGGAAGAATTGTTTGTTTAATGGCTTGAAGTGGTGCTTGCTAGGCTGCTGCTATGAGAAGGCTGGACTCTGGAATCTGACTGGTAGGATGAAGGAGATCATGGCATGATCAGACCATGGAACAGGGTCTATTTGGGTGTTGAATTGGGTTGTTGAGAGTTATTTGGGTGTGAACACAAGGTTTAATGTTGTTCCTTTAGTGTGGGTAGACTCTGTGATTATTTGGTGTAGGTGAAGTGCTTCCATGGTGAGGGCATGGGCTTGATTAGAGGAGGTGATGCAAGGTTTATATCACCAAGGAGGAGGAAGTGCTTATTGGTTGCTGAATGTGTGTGCAGGCTTCCTCTAGTAGGTCTGATAGTTCTTCACTCTTGGAAGATGGTGTTTGATATGTTAGGCAAATAGGTTATTATTGGAGATTGTGAGGAAGTGCAGCATTTCTGAGGAGTGGAAAATTAGCATAGTGAAGTTTAGATGTTCTTTTGCAATGAGTAGAACACCTCCTCCTCTTCTGCCTGTTCTGGGGCAGTTGAAGAGGTTGTAATGAGGAGGTGATGGTTGAGGAGTACACTATCAGCCGTGGAAATCCAGGATTCAGTGATATACATAAGGTCAGTGTTGCTACGATGTATGTAATGTGATATTATGGGAATTTTGTTGCATATTGAGTAAGCATTGATTAGTAAGCATTTGATAGGGGGGTTAGATCGATTCTATCGGTGTTGGATTTTCTGTTGCGGGATGGTGTTAATTTCTATTGGTCGACGTAGGAGTCTATTGTGCAGTTTAATATGGCGTGTGCTTGGAATGAGGCGTCTTGGTCTGCAAAGGATGTGAATGTTGTATATGTAGATTGTTACCTCTTATGGGGGTAGGAGAAGGGAGAGGAGAGTCAGTATCAGCACTGAGGATGTTGAGAGTCTGTAAAGCATCATGAAATATTTATTTATTTATTTATTTAACAAGTTTTTTATACCGCCTTTTCCTTCAATCAAAGCGGTCACAAGAAATACAAGGTATAAACAAGGGAAACAAACAGTATAGACATGACAACATATGGTAATGTAGGAAAAATAACAAGGGTTAACAAAATAGTGGATTATTTATAAAACATATACAATAGATGATATCTTAGTCATTTGTTGATCCATAGTGCTCAATAAAAAGTAAAGTATTGAGGTATTTGTGACTCACCCAGTGAATCTTTGCTGGTCGATGTAATAGGTCTTTGGCATAGGGTGTAGGTTCTCGTTGGGCTATTCTTAAGGGCCACACTTAAGGGCCCTTTGGTGAGGCCTTTAGGCGTGGTCCATACAAGCTTCTGTTCAACTAATTAGACATTCATTAAGATTACAAAAAAATGAGTTATGTAATGTATTTTTGCACCAAAGGTATAATTGCTGGGTACCTTTCACATTTAAATTTGTTTGTGTCAAGTAGGAGTCAACAGCACAAAGAAGGCAAAATCATTGAGTGGAGGATACACATTTAGCAAAAACAGTGATGGAATTCAGCAAAAACAGTGACAGAATTAAGAAAGACTTGGTATAGACACTTCAGGGACATTCCAGAACAGGAATAAGCACTTTGGATGTGTGGCATAGATATTTTTCTAGCAAAAACATCTACAATCATATTCTGAAACCCTCATGGCCCCGCACATACACGGTGCTAGCACGAGGATCTTAAAACATGGGTGGGAGAGGGAGGAACGAGGGTGTGGTCAGCAGCAGAGATGTACAATGCATATTCAGGAAAGGCCCATGTATATTCTGGATGTTTCCCACAGACATCCATGTTATACCAGCAGAAATGTGGAATAAGGCTAGGACTTAGAGACTTTTCTGCTCTGTTCTGCAATGAATCCCATATAGATGAGTGGCTGTGACAAGGATGTTTTGAACTGGTGTGTCTGCAGTTTGGAAGACAGCAAGATGCAGTTGCAAAGAACAGAATGCAGAGATGAAGGAAGGTTGTATGGTAAAAAACATTAACAAACACCCCTAAAGAAATATTCAGAAGTGCAATGGTGATTATTCCGTCTATGCTGACAATTGATGTGTGGGCTAGAGGAGATAATCTAGACCCCCCTAACAATTCCTGTATTCTGAGAAGTGGGACTATTGATATAGGGATTCTATGTGGATGAGTATAGGATGAATTCATGTGTAGGTGAGAAACACAGATCAGATTAGTAGTCCTGGGACTCCATGCCATTATGTTATACCAGCTGTTTTCTAGAGGTGCACGGCATCTGTGCTGCAGAAGTATGTTTTGTGAGACTGCAAGTGAGTGTGTGTGTGTGTATAGTTAGAGGGATGCATGGGGGAACCTAGTGTGCACAACTGCAATTTTGGGAGGACATCAATGCCTGGCCAGTACCTAATCTGTAGGGATGACCGCAGTGTGACCTGGTGCCAGTGTACGCAGCCAGGATAAATTTATTATTTATTTACATTCTCTTATATACCGTGCTATTCTGCATCAGTGTGGTTTACATTGAACAAACTGAAATTACATTGAACAGGGCATTATAACTTGGAGATAACTATTTTACAGGGAACATGGGCTATGGAGGGTTAAGTGGCTTGCCCAAGACCACAAGGAGCACCTGTGGGACTAGAAACCCCAGTCCTTCTGGCCCAAGGTTGCTGTCCTCTAGTGGGATTTGAACCCCTGACCTTCCAGCCTGAAGTACCTTGCCCCAACCACTAGGCCACTCCTCCACTCAGAAAGGAGTCTCTATGGCTAAATGTCACAGCATATTCCTGTCAATGATAAGGGACCCTCAGACTGAATGCATGCCACAGGGCACACAGCACTATCAGCAGTATCAGAAATGTGTACATTTGTATAGACAGATGCTGGTGCTCTTGGGCATCTAGTAGTGCTGTTTGCATTAGTGCAGGCACACAATCTGAGGGTCCCTTATTATTGCCAGGGATATGCTCTGACATTTAGCTGTAGAGGATCTTTTCTGATGTCTTCTGGTCCATACATAGCATTGTACTTTTATGTTCTCATACTGCCAGGTATGTTTTGCTGCAAACCTTGTCAGGACAATCATATCACTTTCTACTTGCTGTTGCAACATCTCTGAGTGCACAGAGATCACTTTGCAGCATGTTTGTCATGCAAAGGACTATCTTATATGGTGTGTTTTGCATCAATACATCTGTATCATCCGTTTTCATGGATTGTTTGTATGATCACCACACTGCCAGTGTGAGGAGCAGCTTCGGTGATGCATGTTTTAACTGAGGAAGTGTCACCATACAGAGACAGGTAGCAGCGGATCCATACTTCTTTTTGTAATTCGCTGAGGGCAGGGACGTCCAGGTTGCTTGCTGCATATACCCATGCCCTGTGGTTTGTGCATACTGCGCCAAACATGTCAATGTCCATGATTCTGGACCGCGGGAACGTCCAGACGCACACATCTGGAATTAAGGTCAAATGGGGCCCAGTTTTAATTTCGATGTGTCCGCGGGCTGGACATGCACGTTATGGAATTGTGCTCATAGGATGACTATATAGCAAGAGGATGGAATCAAAGCAAATGTAAATAACTCCTAAATAGAAAGAGATAACTTGCCCAAAATGTCAAGTGCAACTCTACAACACTAGCCACCTTACTGAGCAGACTAGATGGACCATGCTGGTCTTTATCTGCCATCATTCACTATGTTACTATGTTACTGTGTAGATCAATCAAGGGGAGGGTAAGAGAATACTAGAGGAAGTGGTGTTTTTCTGTTGCTTATTCAATAAGCATCTATTTTGTTTTATTTTACTTCGGGAGTATTTCATTGGTGTTTATAGGTTAAAACTTAAAATCAGGAGTGCTAGTTATACGTGCAAGTGTAGAAGTAGCAGATATTGTAAGTCTGCAGTTTGGTAGAGAGCTAGTTAAGGAGCTAAGCTACGAAACTCACATTTTTGTCAGAAGGAGGTGGTTTTCAGTGTTGGAGAAGTGAGACAATTTGCCCTTCAATCTCTCTTCCAAACCCCAGGTCAAAATGATAAGATAACTGGGGCTTATGCATGACTTGGAGCAAGTATGAGTATTGACAAGGCATATGTGTGTATTGATGCTTAGTCATCTTTTACAGTTATTTTCATCTGTCTTTTTAAATTTTTATATTCTTTTGTGCTGTAGACATAGTTCCATTATAACCTTTGATGTTTTAACATAGTGGTGCTGGCAGGACAGTGACACTGGTACCAATAGTTCTCAGATACTGTTTTCAATTTTTTGTGTTTTATTTTCTTTCTGTTTGTTATGGTTTTACTTTATTTTTTTTGGGTTTTTTTTTTTGTATTTTATTTATTTACATTCTCTTATATACTGTGCTATTCTGCATCAGTGCGGTTTACATTGAACAAACTGAAATTACATTGAACAGGGCATTATAACTTGGTGTATTACTAATTAAAGATTTATTTGGATCAGCAAGGAATATTGAACTTTGCAGGGAAATTGAACTCTTGAGCCATTCTGCATGTGAGAGGTCGGCTGAACTCTTGAGCCATTCTGTATTTGCAGTCTGATGAATGGAGCTGAGCTTGGGGTTACGTTAGGTCAACATCTCTGGGCGAGCAGGCAGCTTTAGCTGGACAGAACTGAATGAGTGACTCATAGGCAGCTGACACATTTCAGTTGTAGATCACGAGCACAGAGTTAACCCTAACCAATCCTGATTTGAGCATGCACCTTGCTAACCTATGAATGACAACAGCATGCAGCATGCACGGCTTTAATTAAAGTACTTAGGAGGGGGATTTCCAGCAGGAAAACGGGACTTCACCAGCCAGACGAGACAGACGTGTTTTGGTGGCCTCCCGGATTCCTCTAAGTGATCGCTGACAAGTCCCCCGACCTACTGGAGTGAAGCTACAATATCTGGTGATGTATTGATGCTAAACTTTTACTTATTATTCTAAAAGGACTTAATTTAATAAAAGCATATTGTATTTACCAAAGTGTCTGTGCCTAGTCAGTGAGCTAGTGAGTGACAGGGTTAAAGTAAAATTTGGTATTACAAAATTGGCGTCACGGACAGGATAGCCGGTGGTTCTGCCTGGGATAATAAGCTTAAGGAAGCAACCCCCGCCAATGTGGAAAGAGTACTCGGTGGGCTCCCCAATAAACCGGGTGAAGTAGGGATCCTAGGACGACAGACCTGGGTGTTGTTAACAGCATATAGGAAAATTTATAATCAAGCACTGGATACTCAGCGCAGAGCAAATTCAGTTGAGCAAAAATTAATAGAAGCAGAAGGTCGAGTAGTGGTATTGAAATGTCATCAGAAATTACTAAAGGATAAGCTCGACCATTATCAGGGAGGAGTCCTTCTCCTAGCAAACAAATGGAGACCCATTAGAGAGGACAAAAGAAGCCTGCCCGGAAACCAAAGTTTGGAGAGGGACTGGTCAAGCAAAGGTGGATGCGGTGGAGAGTGTCTGTGGGGAGAAGCTCATGTGTGAGGGCTAGCTGCAACACATTTGTGCCTATATGGGTACAGAGGGAGTCCAGAGCAGACAGAGAATAGATCTGCTTGGCCATACATGAAGAATCCCAGACTTCTACAGCCTTCACTGATTTCTCCCAGCTGATGCTTTAAAAGGGGCTGTATGATGACAAGTTTGGTGAAGTGTTTTTTGTAAATAGCTGCACTCTCTCATAACTCTTTCAGTGAAAAAAGCTGTTTAGGAAAATATGTAACCTTGTGATGCAAAGATGTTTAATTCAGTGCTTTGAACAAAATGCCTATCCTGTAGAGTTAGTATTAATTGTTATGGAAAATCCTTATAAGATTATGAAGAAGTGAAGACTTTTTAAGATAAACATATTATTCTGATCAGATAGGTATAAAGCACTTGTAAGCTTTGATTTGTTCTGTGTTCAAAAGTGAATATTGTTTTTCTTTCTTCTTTTCTTTCATTGCTGGTTGCTCA
The DNA here is from genome assembly GCA_033557465.1 of Ichthyophis bannanicus. Taxonomy (NCBI): domain Eukaryota; kingdom Metazoa; phylum Chordata; class Amphibia; order Gymnophiona; family Ichthyophiidae; genus Ichthyophis; species Ichthyophis bannanicus. The sequence continues at coordinate 1,312,757,197 of CM066031.1, forward strand.
CTTAGGAGAAACTCTGATCAGATAGGCTGTTAGGTATAAAGCACTTGTAAGCTTTGATTTGTTCTGTGTTCAAATGTTTGTTTGCAGTAAATACTGTTTTTCTTTCATTACTGGCTACTCCAGTAGATTTTATGGTCCCTGGATGCTGAAGTGACTAGATCAAACAAACAAGGCATGAAACTAAGGAAACTGTTTTTTTTTCCCTTTGACCTTCAAAGTAGAGGTTAAGAGCCCTGACAGGACAATGGGACATCCTGAGCCACTTTGGAAATGATTTAAATCCTGAGTAAATAAGAAGGTAAATCCTGGTTAATCTTTATCATTAGTATGTTATGCATCTATTCTTTGTCTTTGACTATATATGCTATCAAGCAAACTTAAAAGTTAAAGGGGGATTTTATATATTGTGGCAAGCACCTCAGAGGGTATAGTTATTGTTTATATTTTACAGAACCATAAACAGCTATAACTATAGGTTAATTGTTCAACTACATAGTAATCTGCATTTGCCTGAAGGAATCTGGACACAAGAGAGACCTATTGTTTGTTTTGCTGTCTGTGTTGAAGATAACATTTCAGATCAGTTTGATACCAGTCTCAGGTATTATGTATAAGGTTTTAATTTAAATGTGAAAAGTACATTTTGGTTATTAACTGCAAAGATGTTCTGTCTGAGAGCAGTAATTAGTACCGACAAATAAAAACATTGACAGTTGTCAGAACTACTCAGTAAAGGTTTATTAGTGCCAGGCTAGAGAGAGGCAGATAAAAGGAAGAGAATACCTAATTGCTTAGACACTAACAAAACTGCTTCATTGAAGTCACTTGAATAAATGATGTTTAATGTATTTTGGCTCATTCTTTTAAAATATTTAGTGTTTTCTGCACAAATGTTTTCTGTTTTGCAAACAAATCTTTTTCTGAACTTGTAAATACAAGTAATACTTCTGCATGATATGCCACCTTTGACATTTTAATCTGCAGACAGTATATGCTGTTTTGATGATTGCATTCTTTCGTGCTAGGTACATTAAACTGCCTTGATCAACTGTATTCACTTTTCTGATACTACAATGATACCTTAAAATGATTTTAGTAAGACTTGTCTATTCCATGTTACTGTATTACTTTAAACATATAAAAAAGAGTATTTGCATTCCAGATATCCACCAACATTTTTATGACAAAGTATCAGTTTCATGCTTGTTTTTGAACTGTAAGATTCAAGGTAATTACTTTACCTTGTTAAGCTCTGTGTTGATGACTGATGAACAGGACAGTAACATCACAGGTGCTACACTGCTCTTTCTAGTTTTATTTGTTACAATATTGGATTTTAGAATAAATTCACCTGTTTTTCTGTATTTGAATTTTACATGTTGGTGTCCAGAGAAAAAGTGTACTTTGTTTTGAAAGTTTTATTTCAGTTTCAGGAGTACAGTTCCTGAGAAAACAGATATATGTTGCAGCACTGTGAGATATTAATTTACTTTGTTTTGAAAGTTTTATTTCAGTTTCAGGAGTACAGTATATTATAGCACTGTTAGATATGAATTTTCTTGAGTTTACACACTTGCATTTTAGGTTACCAAATATACTTGTTGTATCAGTACATTATGCAGAGGTCCAGTACACACACAGCAATTACAAGATGAGTAAAATATTAATAAGTTTGCTGAAATTTTGGACAGAGGCTGATATGAAATTGCTTTGTTCCCAAGCATATAGAGCAAATATAGAGTAAAGATGGAACTGAGTTCCCAGAAAATAATGAGAATATTTGTAAAATCATTTACAAATAAAACAATAACATTAACTTGAGTTGATTGGATAAAACCAAATCTTGCTTGTCAGCAATGATCCAGGAGAGGTTTGAGAAAAAGAATGAGAGAGAGAGAGAGAGAGGCAGAAAGGTGAGGCCACAGCCTAGGATAGGAAAAGACAATAAATTTGCTGTTTCCAGTGTGATGATCTGGGCTACCAGAATTCTGACTGCTCTAAGACTCCTCGAGGACCCACAAGGCCTGAAGAACATGAACCCTGCATATTTATACCTCTGAAGAGACATTAATAGGCAGGGGAGAATAGGCCAAGAAGAACCTGAGGATCATCATGAGGCCCAGCTACAAATGCCTTGCAGGCCAAGAAGAACCTGAAGACGTATCGCCATGAGGCCCAACCACCAATGCCTTGTACCCTCTTAGATCTCTCACCTCAAAAGGATCTCTTTTTGACACCATAATTAATGAGTAGCTTACACAAATCCTTGTGAACACTGCAATTTTAAAATCAGTCCAACAGCACTCTCACTGAGAACAGCGTATACGATGGATTCTAGTTATACGTGAGAGATATGTGACTGTCATGTTAGGAGCCATATTTCTTTCTATTGGGATTGATGTTATAAAAATGCTGCAAAATAATAGTTTTTTTTTTTTTTTAAATTCTTTATTTTCATTTTATAACAACAAAGGAAAAGGAAGACATACAGCTAAAAGACAAATACATAACGTGTAATACATACACCAAAGTAAACCCCTGCCACCCCCCTCCCCCCTGCTTCTTCTCTAGAAAACTAATCATTCCCGAAGCGGGCGTGTACTTACATTATTGTGTTACGAAACCTAACGGTGATCTGAAAACATGATGAGTGCACATTATACAGGCATGTTGGAACAATGAGCAGACTGTACATAATCATTAAGCATCTGCCATTTAGACAAGCGTGAGTGAGGTTGGGCATGGGGAATGGCTCTCCGAGGTATCTGCTCATATTTGCTATATAAGCAGACGAGGTTCCACCATTCATTGACAGTAAGTCGAGAGCTATCCTTCCAATTCCTCGTGATTAAGCATATGGCTATACCCAGCATGAAATCAAGGAGGAAAGCGACCCTTCTTAGGAAGAGAGGGGACCTCCGCCGCGGAGCGGAGTCCCACAATCTTCCAAGAGAGAGGCTCGTGAAGATGTAGGATAAATTGAATACAACCCCAGACCCGCCTCCAATAAACCTGTAGTTGAGGACATTCATAAATAACATGAACGAAGGTACCTACAGCAGTATGGCAAGACCAACACTGGTCCCTGGCATTTGTGTTCCATTTGGCAATTTTTTCTGGGGTATAAAAACATCTGTGTGCAAAAAAGAAGAGAGTTTGGGTAACCGAGGCAGACCGGGAAACCCGCACTACTTTGCTCCAGAAAACGCTCCATTGCACAGGGGTTAAAGTGGTTTGCAGTTCGCGCTCCCAGGCTTGTTAGGCTCTAAAAGTGGCCGTGTCTGTACCCTGACATAATATTTTATAAAAGTTAGAGGCTATCCCATGTGTACTACTAATAGAGTGAACTATCTCTGATAGCCCGTCCTCAATAGGATCAGAGGGCGGCATGATTCGAGCACTTGTGAGGCAGTGTTGAAGCTGCATCAATTGAAAGTAGTGTTTCGCTGGTAACGCAAATTCCTTTTGTAAATCAGAAAAGGTTTTCCAACGAGCTGCAGTGAAAAGCTGTTGGGGTGTCCAGATCCCCCTTGAGTACCAGGGTTTCCATGCTATCGTTCTATTTAGGACTTGAATTCTGGGGTTATTCCATAGCGGGAGTCCGTCCGGAGTACATGCGTTCGGGCCCAGTGATAGAATGAGAGTGTTAAAGGCTGCAAGAGTATCGACAATCATTGGTGGACGGCGGGTGTCTACTTGATAGGACATACCGGGGAGATGGGTCAACGGAATTGGGCTACTAAGCTCCTCTTCTATGTCAAGCCAAACTGGTCTGCTGTCTGTTGAGGCATCTAGCCATCGGGCACCTTGTTTAAGTAGGAAGGCTTGATGATATCTAAGAAAATCAGGAAATCTGGTACCCCCTCTTTCCTTTGCAGACTGTAGTTTTTGTTTAGCTATCCTTGGTGGCTTGCCCTGCCAGAGATAACGGACGAGAAGGCCCTCAATATCTTTATAAGTATGTAGCGGGAGTAAGCATGGCAGCATTTCTAAAATGTAGTTCACTTTGGGGACTATCATCATTTTCACAGTTTCTAAGCGGCCCCACCATGTAAGAGATAAGGGAGACCATCGATTCGTGAGCTCACGGACTTTGGAAACTACCTCTTTGGCATTAAAACTGATAGTGTCTTCTAAAGGAGAACAGTAATGGACCCCGAGATACTTCACCATGCGGGGTTGCCAAAGGAAGGGAAAGGCCTGCATGTCAGCCTCATGTACCCAGCGGTTCAGTGGGAATGCCACAGATTTGGTCCAGTTAATTTTATAGCCCGATAAATGTGAGTATCCGTCAATCAGATCTAAGACAGCTGGAACCGAATCGAGGGATACGAAAAGCATAAGGTCATCTGCATATGCAGAAAGTTTAATCTCCCTATGACTGAAGGGGACACCTCTAATACGTGCGGACTGTCTAATAAGGAGGGCTAGAGGTTCAAGAGCCAGATCAAAGAGCATTGGTGATAGGGGGCAACCTTGACGCGTGCCTCTTTGAAGGTTAAATGGCTGAGACTTGATGGCATTTACACAAATACTGGCGACGGGTTGAGTATACATGACTTGGAGATATCGGAGGAAGCCCTCCCCAAAGCCATACCATCGGAGAACTGCAAATAAGAAGGGCCATTCTAGGCGGTCAAAGGCTTTTTCGGCATCCAGGGAAAGACCCACCCATGGATGATCTAGGTTGGCAGCACTGGATAGCACATGGCACAAGGTCCGAGCATTGTCAGCAGTTGATCTGCCGGGTATAAAACCGCATTGGTCGGGGTGAATTAGGGTGGCCATCCTGTCAGATAGCCGGGTGGCCAAGATCGTTGCGAAGATCTTATAATCGGCATTAAGTAGGGAGATTGGACGGTAGTTGGCAGTTAGCAGCGGGTCTCTGCCTTCTTTCTCAAATACTACCACATTAGCTGCAGAAAAGGATCCCAAAGAGGATGTATCTACCGCAAGGGCAGTAAAATAGAGTTTTAAATAGGGAACTAAATCTGCACTGAACGTTCTGTAGAATTCGGTCGGGAGACCATCGGGCCCTGCGGCACGGCCCGAGGCTGTTCGTTTTAGGGCAGATTGGATCTCAGGAGTAGAGAGGGGTTCATCCATCGCATCCCTATCATCTTCAGAGAGGGTCGGCCGCTGAATGCCAGAAAGCAATCGCTCGAATGTCTCTGACGAGAACTCACATTCTGATTGATATAGGCGGGTATAGAAATCCCGAAAGAGCTCTACAATGTCGGAGTCGGTGGTCACTATGTCCCCTCCCTGTGGAGCTCGAAGGGCCGCTACACGTTTGGCTTCTTTTTGACCTTTCAAGGCATTGGCTAAGAGTCGACCGGCTCGGTTATTTTCACGATAATATGTCCCTCGCTGAAGCTCAATACTCTTAGAAGCTGCAGTTGAGAGGATTGAATTATATTGAAAACGGAGACGCTGTAATCGAATTAATACACATGGATCTGTACGTGAGGTTAGAACTCGTTCGCCTGCTTTTATTTGTTGGTCTAGAATGAGTAGCTGCTGTTTGCGTTGTTTTCGCAGGCGGATTTGATAGCTAGTGATCGTTGCTCGAATGGCCGCTTTGAAGCCCTCCCACCAAGCCCAATTCGCAGTATTCTGGGGTAGATTAAAATGGAAGTAATCCTGTATGGCTGCTCGAATTTCTAACTGGAACTCTGGCTGAGTTAACAAGGCTCTATCAAAGAACCAGGCCCCCGAATTCCCTTGGGGTGCAGTAGTGTGTAATTGAAAGGAAATGGCAGCATGATCTGAAATATGTTGGGAGTGAATCTTTGCAGTGTCCACCTGAGGAACTAACAGTTTTGATATTAGAAAGAAGTCTATGCGAGACTGGGATTTATGAGGGGAAGAAAAGAAGGTGAAGTCAAGCTCATTGGGGTGTAGTAACCTCCATAGATCAACTAAAGCAAGATCTTTGATCAGGGAGGTAAGCGTGGTGTGACTCTTGGGGGGACCACTTGTCCTAGGCGGCTGTTTGTCAATCAGGGGATCAAGGACTAGATTGAAATCCCCCCCAATTATCAATGAAGTATTAGCAGAGGCCTGCGCAACCTGAGCAATGGTAGCAAAAAAGGCAGGGTCATCCACATTAGGAGCGTAGAGGCACAGACATGTAACTTCAAGGCTACCTATCTTGAGGTGAACTCTGGACCATCTACTTTCTGTATCTGAGCTAGTCGCAATAATAGTAGCATTCAACGATTTCCTAACCAATATGGCAACCCCACATTTCTTAGAGACGGCTGGGGAATAGGCGGCCACCATGTAAGGTTTAATATTGAGTTTAAGAGTTTCCTTCGAATTTAAATGCGTTTCTTGGAGAAAAATCAGATCCGCCGCTTCCTGGCTTAGGTAGCTTAGGATTTTCTTCCGTTTTATCAGATTATTGATCCCTCTTACGTTCAATGAGAAAAACTTACATGGTGCCATCAATCAGTAATAAACATTTTAGGTAAGGGCGCTTGAAAACATACAATATAATCAGGATCTGTGCAACAATGACATAATCACCGTGTATTCTAGCTAATACACCCCATATTGAGAAGTATGTACCAAAGTATCTTAGAGAAGAAGCAAAACCCCCAAAGAATATGGCGACCATATGTCTGCGGGAGGAGGCCCTAGAGAGGAAGTAGAAAGACATGAAAAAAGAAAAGAAACACCAGAGTCCATAATTAACACTGTCTCTGATACTCATCGAGGCTACTGTGGGTAGATGGAGTCGGGTCACAGATATCATCCAAAGTAAGGCAACAAACTGCCCTCGCCAGACTCTTTGCTGGGCTGCGGCAGATCCAATATGGCGGGTACAGCGGATATGAGAACACTTTCAGGAGCATTCTGGAAGTCAGCGCATCAAGTCGGCTTCTTTGGAATCCAAAAACTCCGCTAGTAGATCAGGGTCCTCAAATGTTCTCGTCTGATTGTGAAGCGTGACTCGGAGCTTGGCCGGGTACATCAGGCCATAGCGTGCTTGTAGTTGTTGGAGCCTCGGCCGGAATTCCAGAAAGTGCTTTCGGCGGTCGACCGTGGGTTTAGCCAAGTCGGGATAGAAGGAGATCTTGTGGCTCTCAAACTCCATATGGCCCTTTGCCCGAGAGGCATGTAGAATTTGCTCAACGTGTTGATATCTCAAAAGTCGAAAGATGATGGGCCGCGGGGTCTTCCTGTTGAGCGTTATACTTGTGGGTACACGATGAGCGCGATCGATCTCCAAATCTTTGGCAAAAGTGATTTGGAGTAGGGAAGGGAGCATTTTGCATAAAAACTCTTTCATGTCTCCCGATTCCGCTCCCTCCGGTATGCCCACGAGCCGTATGTTGTTGCGGCGCGCTCTATTATTGCCATCTTCCACTTCTTTCTGCAAGGCCCGCACCTGACGTTCAACTTTGTCGAGTTTGGACAACCGGGCCGTATGGGAGTCCAATATGCTCTCCATTTTGTCCTGGCGCGAAGAAAGCCCCTCTAGCTTGCCTTGCAGCACACCAAAATCTTCCCGCAGCGCTCGGAGTGCTTCACCGTTTGACTGCACGAGGTCCTTGACCCCTCTGATCTCTGCGAGGATTTCCTGCTGCATTTCGGGGCCCTCGCGCACGGCCAACCCCTTCTGCGGGGACGGAGGTTCAGTTTTGGAGCGTTTGCCATGAGAAGCCGCTGGAGATCCAAATTCCAGGCGCGTGGGTTTGGTCCCCGCCATCTCACCAATGTGCCCCGGCAAGATCAGAGTAAAAGTTCCAAGTATGTACGGTGTTAATTCAGGATTCTGAGTAGGCCTCTCGGGAGCCTCAGCGTTATGCGACCATCCCGCTGGACATCAGGCTCCGCCCCCCGCAAAATAATAGTTTTATATTGTAAGGACTTTACCCAAATTGTTCCTATTTAGAATGAACATATGTTCACTTAGCATTGGACCAATTAAGTTGATGGGAAAGGGACACTGTTTACTCATACTGTTATTTTAAGTTATTAACAATTGTTTGATATTCTTAGCAGCCTTGCCAAATAAGGATACATTAGTATGGTATAAAAAACATGAAAAGGACCTATGTATGTAGTTGGTGGAATGATGCAGGTGATGAAAAAGTGTTGTGAAAAAGTGTTGTGAGGGATGAAGTGGAATATTAAAGGAGAAACTGTGATAGACAGTAAACTGATGAAGGTAATTTGAAGTGACATATCTGCCTAATGAAAATGTAAACAAAAAAAATTATGAGCACTTTATTCAACTATGCCGTCTCCAGAAGCTTCAATTCAGGAAGTCATACTCAACAAATGGAAATAGATACTTGGAGACAGGCTAGGTGCACCTTGCACCCTGATGAGCTTTGGAAAACCCACACTGGCCATGTGGTACTTCCAGATGCTTTTTTTGCCTCACTTTTCCTCTGTATGTCCTGGCCAGGCATGCAGAGGCAAAGGGGATGATTTGATGACAAATTCTCACACAATTGGTATAATTCTAAAACTTGCCAAAATTGCAGAACATGTGTGTGCAACTTGTCTGATCTGTAAACATGTAAAGATCAGTCAAGGGCATAATGGAATATTTCCTACCAGCAAATGAATTTCCAGTGATAGAGAGACAAGGAGTTAATCAAACTGCGAGACAAGATTGACACCATACGAGATAGTTACTGGCAGACCACTGGAAGTTTATAAAGCAATATTTATTATTTATAGGATATGATCTTAGTAAATATGGATGAAATTAAATTTATCTTATTGTGAAATCTAATCTAGAATATTTAGTCTTTTCATTTAATATTGGTGCTGCTCTTCTGAACGAGGCCTGGACCAATGTCACCAATTGCAATCCAGAGAGTCCAGCAGAGAGAATTGGCCAGAGTCCAGATGGAGCAGACCATCCCAAGAAATCTGAACTACACACCGCAGAAATGTGTGAAGGCGTTCCTACCTGGATCAGTGTGTCACATTGAAAAAAGGGCCAAGATATCCGCCCATGAGAATGAGAGGTTCAACTTTTGAGAGAAACCGAACTTAAACTTCAGAGAAAGGAGAAGCACACTACGAAGACCTGAAGAACTGCTGAGAAGCAGGACCAAATTATCTGGAAATAGGAAGAGGACTATTGGACTGATTGGGGGCTTTTGTGAATGATTTTTTGTTTTATGTATTGTTATCTCAGATTTTTTTCTGCTGAACATCATGTGCCCAATTGCTTACTAGTAGATTGAAATCCATGGGGCAGATATACAGTAGAAAAAGTCCTGAATATGCAGGTGAAATGAGTCCCCCACTGCATGGGGAACTGCTAAATGTAACTGAGATCTACAAGCCATTTGGCTTTGGCAATTGTAATGCTGGTGGGAATGGTAAAAATGTCACCTAATTTATACCGTGACTTCTTGTCCCCTCAAGCATTTACCTTAATGTTATCCACTATGTTTTATCCCATGTTATTATTATTGTATTTCTAAATGAATTGCAAAGGCAATTCAGCCACTGCTTACGTACAATATCCTTACTGATCCACGGGTGGAATGTATTACTAATTAAAGATTTATTTGGATCAGCAAGGAATATTGAACTTTGCATGGAAATTGAACTCTTGAGCCATTCTGCATGTGAGAGGTCGGCTGAACTCTTGAGCCATTCTGTATTTGCAGTTTGGTGAATGGAGCTGAGCTTGGGGTTACGTTAGGTCAACATCTCTGGGCGAGCAGGCAGCTTTAGCTGGACAGAACTGAATGAGTGACTCATAGGCAGCTGACACATTTCAGTTGTAGATCACGAGCACAGAGTTAACCCTAACCAATCCTGATTTGAGCATGCACCTTGCTAACCTATGAATGACAACAGCATGCAGCATGCACGGCTTTAGTTAAAGTACTTAGGAGGGGGATTTCCAGCAGGAAAACGGGACTTCACCAGACAGACGAGACAGACGTGTTTCGGTGGCCTCCCGGATTCCTCTAAGTGATCGCTGACAATTCCCCCGACCTACTGGAGTGAAGCTACAATATCCGGTGAAGTATTGATGCTAAACTTTCACTTATTATTCTAAAAGGACTTAATTTAATAAAAGCATATTGTATTTACCAAAGTGTCTGTGCCTAGTCAGTGAGCTAGTGAGTGACTGCGTTAAATTAAAATTTGGTATTACACTTCGAGATAACTATTTTGCAGGGAACATGGGCTATGGAGGGTTAAGTGGCTTGCCCAAGATCACAAGGAGCACCTGTGGGACTAGATACCCCAGTCCTTCTGGCCCAAGGTTGCTGTCCTCTAGTAGGATTTGAACCCCCATCTTCCAGCCTGAAGTACCTTGCCGCAACCACTAGGCCACTCCTCCAACTTTATGTTTTGGCATGCGGGGCTGAAAGATATCTGCTTGGAATGGGCACCCTCCAGAAGAGACAACAGTACAAACTGTAAAAAACAAAGCTAGCAGACACTAAGGGGGTCATTCTGTGCTGGCCGTCCACTCCCTGTACGGCCTGTCTGACTCAGGGCATTCAGTGGTAGACCCAATTCTAATCCTGTGGGGGCTAGATGTGCCCGCGGGATCAGAATCAGTTCTACCAGCCTGGACATGCAGGCCAGGTCCTGATTCTGATCGGCTGCACATCCTGCACCTACATGGCTAACTCAGCCAGGCTCCCAAATGGAGCCGCAGTGCCATGGCATCCTGTCGCAATGGCACCGCTTCTCCTGAATGGAGTTGCAATCACTGGCCAACAAATGGATCTGTGTTTCCTCACAGCCCAACTCCTGATCGAGCTGCGCCTCTTCACCTGCTCCTCTGAGTCCCGCGCTGCGATCCCCCACTGTCTAGTGGGACTTGTTCCACCTTCAAGGTGGAATAAGTCTCCCATCTATATTGAAGGTCCTGGATGTACACGGCCGACCTATGCATTGGCACTGTATGTCCAGGGTCAGTCGCCACCCACTGCCCACCCTCGCTCCTCCCCCGACCCACCCCCTCCCATCCATAAACAGAGCTTCCTGCACATACTGGCAATACGTGTGGTGAGCTCTGTCCCTGTGATCATGATACGGATCGGACATCCAGACCTGCTAAATGCAGTTCAGAATGACCCCGTAAAGGCAGAGAGTTTTGTTAACTGCCACTCAGTATAGCTCTACACTCATTCCTCCTCCCCATCACTTGAAAATGAAGGAAAACCAAGCAAGGGAGGTTTGTCTTCAGAAACACTTACTTTTCTACCAGCTTGTGAACGATGAGGGAGCCAAGATATCCCCTGACATGGAGAATATATGTTCATTGGGACCACTGATTGGAGGGCAGGGCAGAAAATGCTATGCAACCATCTGATCAGATGCCGACGTGTGCCTAGTATGACAAGGGATCTATGTGCATGGCCTCCCATTCTACCTTTCTACACTATTGAATCCTTATATTTTCTCCTGGACACTCCGTTCGCAGAATGCAAATCTTATAGTTAGCCTACCCCTCTCTGCTGCCCACACGGAAGCATCTCGCCCTGCGGCATTTTATTGTTTGAATCCATCCTTCTGGAATTCTCTTCCTCTCTATATATGTATAAGAGGTCTTTAAGATTTTCTTGAAGACCCATTATTTCAAGGAGGCATTCACTGACTGCTCGGTCTAGAGCAGGACCACTCTTGCTGTTTACTCTGCTGTTCTTTTTTACTCGTTCCTGTTTTAATTGGCATTCCTTTCCATATTTTGGTTTATTTTAGCTGCTGTACACTGCTTTGTAGACCGCTTGGATGCTACCTGGCCTTGAGCTGTATAGAACGTTTTAATGTTATTATTATTATTATTATTAATACCGTAATACCAGTTGTTGTGGGAGCACTTGGGGCTATACCTAAGGAGCTAATGTATTTGACTCTACAAATCCTACAAACGATTACTGTACTTGGAACAGCTTACATCTTGCATTGATACCTGCATGATTCCTAGGTTCTTGATTAGAACCCAAATCACAGGATTAAAACTAGTCTTAGACTGTGTCTTTCAATGAAGAATCCATAATAATATTAATTAGTTGCTCAAAGCAATAACATTGAAGCAGTCTCTACACATCTTTTATAAAATATATGTGCATCTTATTCAACATTTAAACCTATGTAAATGTCTGTGGCTTTATTTTAAATGTGATTTTTACAGCTTTACTGACGTAATTTAATAGGCATATCTATGTATCTTAATAAAATAGACTTGAAATAGTGCCTCTTTGGGGAGCGCCTGTGTCAAAGTTCCAAAAAGACACTGTTTTATTCCTATTTTATTAAAGAAAACACTAAGAGCCTGCCTACCTGCCCCCCTCTGACTCTCCTGCATGGCCAGAGCAGCAGTAAGGGGAAAGCCAGTGGGGAGCAGGAGGGGGCTGAGTGAGGGTGGAGTGGGGGCGAGCCAACGTGGCAGGATGTACAGGGCCGATTCAGGTCATGGCTCTGTATGTCCTGCGGGGTCAGAGGGAACGTGCTGCATATTCCACCTCGAAGGTGGAATAAGCAGCTTTGACTGGGCGATCGGGGCCAGAACCCCCCTCCAGAGGCTGGAGCCAAAGGCAGATAGGTCCCCACTGCCCAATCATGGGCCCAGCTACCCAGACTTGGTCGGGCGGTGGGGAAACAGAGGGTCGGTGCTGCAGGGGTCAGGGGGGCCTGTGGGGAGGATGTCCTCATGGGTATGCTGTGGCACGCTGGGCCATTTCAGGGCCTGATCATGCACCCACGGGAATGTTTGGTTCCCGCAGTGCAAAATCATGTCTAAACGGGCCTGTCCTGCTCAGAGCCATCCAGACAGTTCGGACATGCTCCTTAGAGAATCTGGCTCAACACCAAATTACATCAGAACACAATCTTGATAAAAAAATGTTTTGTGTAGAGGCATCAACATTCATAAGTCCAACATAATAGGCTTCTTAGCTTGTACACTGAATATCATCATCTACCTCCATTTGTTCATAGAAGAAACTATGGACATGCTCTCCAACAGTAAGGGGCATGTTTACTAAGCTGCACTACCTGTTAATGTGGCAGATTGCGTCTGCTATTTGGCTTCATTAACAAATAACATAGGGAAAATGCAGATAGCGCAGCGATTTATTGTGCTATCTGCACAAACCATGTTAATTGCCAGAGTGCGCAGGAAATGGGCATGTTGGCAATTCTGTTCCAAATGGCCGGCCGACAACACACAGAATCACAAAAGAACTAAATGCATATAGTTTGTATATTTGTTCATAACCTTACCCCACTCCCACCCCCGCCTGTTAAATATATCCCAACAAGTTATACCTTAAACCATTTTGATTGAAGGATAAGGTGGTATTTAAAACCGGTTAAACAAAATAAATAAATAAACAAATAAATGCACAGTTACCATGGGCATCAACAGAACTTGGTAACCATCAAAGTTGCAGACAGCACGGGTGCAGATAGCATCACCTCGTTGGGTGGCATTATGTGCCTCTGCAGTGCTGCTTGGCTACGCTATTTGCAATTGCAGTGCATTACCTGCTGGGGAAAGGCCGTGCACACCCTCTAGAGATAGCACACTGCATTTGCAGTTAACACGTTGCTATCTGCACAAAAATGCCACATTAGCTGCAAAAGCCTAATATGCTTTAGTAATCATATCCCTAAGTTTCATACAAAACAAATTCCACCCAAACAAACCCTGCAGTGCAGGGAGGCCCAGGGAAGGAGGGGGTCCACTTATAGTCATTCCTGTATCTGCCTGACATCGATGTGTTTGGCTTGCATGCCTACTTTCGGGGTCAGGACACCATCAGCAATTTTCATTTCACTGCAGAGCCCATTTTTCTGGGTTTTAAATACGATGGTTGTTGCAAGTGACTCTGAGATCTTTGAATGTTACTTGCTTGTTTGTAAAGTCACACACAGGACAGTCTCCAAAGTTGCATGACGTCGCATTCACAAATTTACAATTGCATTGAAGATGTAAATGTGTGTGTGTGTATTCTAAGTATGACATGGTTATTTTATAAGATACAAACACACATCACAACACAGCCTCCACTTTGCCCAAAAAACATGCGCAGTGCATTTATGTATACCGTACGTGGATTTTGTTGGCATGTGCATTTACATGCATGTGTGGTTTTATAAAAAATATTTTCTGCGTGTAAAACATGCTTTCCACACAGAAAATGTTTTACAAAATTACCCCCAAATGGATACACAAACAAAAAAAATCCATATAATTCATTGTGACACATCTTTGCCCTCAGTTACTCATTGTAAAAGGATATCAACTTCTGAAATTAAGTACATGAAATAAAATACCCCTTGGGTAAATAGTTGTCAAAATAAAATCCACCCTCCCGCTTGTAACCTAATAAACTACCTGGATGAACTGGCAATAAAATGCTGATTCAATACCTGCCTTTACTATTCATTCATCTCTGTCACATTTTTCTACAAGCTTCACTGCCTGGTCAAATGATGTTTAGTTTACAGTTCAGAGCACAAGATAAAAAAAATCATTAACCAATTTCCTCTCTGGTAAAGACAGATGATGAAGCAGCCTGAATTCTGTGGAGGGTTACTGTCATGTGACCCTGTCACTCTGCTTATCCTTATTTCCTTACTCAGTTTCCTCCATACTACCTCATTAGCTACTAACACAGATTCCTGTATTTACAGCTCTTTGAACCCACTGGCCTTTCAGATGGAATAATAAATTTATTTATTTATTTGTGTGCTTTTTCTATACCGCCCCTTCCAGAGATCAGGGGCGGTTTACACAGAACATGGTAAACATCAATTACATAGAACATTTTTGAGCACATAATAACTATTTTACAGAAAGAGTAGTGGATCCGTGGAATAGTCTCCCAGTGGAGGTGGTGGAGATGAGGACAGTAACTGAATTCAAAAAAGCATGGGACCAACACAGAGGATCTCTAAAGGTAAAAAGTGGACTGTTGTAGTTGTTGTTATGGAAGGACAGACTAGATGGGCCTTGTGGTCTTTTTCTGTCGTCATGTTTCTATGTTTCTATGTTTCTATGTAAAATATTAACTATTTTACATAGATTGAGCACATATTCATTATTTACAGAGAGTAGAACAAATATGCACATCGATAATAAACAAATTAACAATTTACAACAGCCAGAACAGGACTGACTATAGTTCGGTGGAAGGAGTATAGCGGGGTTATCCGTGGGGAAGTGCAAGGGAGAGTGGGACATGAGTTAGGTAGGGTAAACTTGTATTAGGTGATTTGTGTACTCTTGTGACATCTGCTCGGGGGTGAGCTGTAAGTTGTAAAAGTGCTGGGTGAAAAGGTATGTTTTAAGTTCCTTCCTGAAGGTTAGAAGGTCTTTAATCTCTCTTAGGTTGCATGGTAGTTTGTTCTTTGACTGGGTGCATAATAAGAGAAGGCAGTATTGCTTGTTACCTGCTTCGTTTTTCTTACAGAGTCAGGTATTAGAAGCATGTTAAGGTTCACCCTTCTTCTCATTCTGTTTTCTGCGGGGGTCTGGATTAGGGTTGCTAGATGAGAAGGGGCTATTTTGTTAATGAGCTTGAATATAGTGACTAATGTTTTATATTGAATCCTACTGGCAACAAGTAGCCAGTGGAGAGCGTATAGAATTGGAGAGATGTGGTCGGATAGCTTGGCTTTGAAAATAATCCGAGCAGTAACATTTTGGGCCATTTGTAGTATGTGAAGGTTTTTCTTAGATGTACCTTGAAATAAACCATTGCAGAAATCTAGGTGTGGCATTATAAGTGCCTGGGCAACCGTTCTGAAATCACCAATGTCAATGAGGGGTCTGAGTTGCTGAATGGTCCAAAGTTTAAAGAATATAGTTTCAGCAGTCTGTTTTATATGAGGTGTCATGCTTAGTGTTTTATGGCAATCAGAAAAAATACCTCATTCAACAATTCACCAATTCAATCTTATTCAGTAGTTCACAACTGTCACAACATACCCTCAGAACCAACCATTAGCACTAACAAATTCTGGGAATAATTTTTCATTCTCCCAGACATGTGCCTGTTTGACATCAATGGCTTATGTTGATAAAACACATGTTGTATCACTTAATAATGTGAGCAAAATTTCAATAAATAAAGTACTTAGCTCATTCAAAAGATGTGATACTTCATGGTTCTTTTGTTTTTCAATTTTTTCAATTTTTAAGTGTTGTAATTTTCTTCCTTTTGATATCCGTTGTTCAACTTAAAACATGTCCCAACGCCAACCTTTATAAGGTGCCCGTGCATTTCTCCGATAAGGGTTTCTCAAGGGACTTAATCATAGGTTCATATTCCTAGAAAAAATGACAGCATTAGTGACTGAACTGCACTGATGTTGATAAATATCCACCACATTATTCAATTTATCACAATAGAACAGCAACTTCTGAGAACCTGACAATAGCGCAGCTCGTATCTCAATCAGGCATTCACCGTCCTGTTCTCTAAGGAATCCAAAGACGCTGCGCATGCGAACTCAAGATGGAAAAGCCTCAGTTTAAATGTCCCAAAAAACACTCTGTCATTGGTTAAACCTTAAGCACTCTGTCATTGGTTAAATGTTAAGCACAGGCTGCCCAATCAATGTTGAGATTCAGTCCCCCCGGTTGTACCGTGGCCAACGTATGGATCCACCACTGCTCCCTATAGATCAGCCATTGATCACGCATTTTTCCTAATGCTGTTCCTGTCACCATTACTATGCACCAACAACGAAGTGGGCAATTACATGATGTTGAGATAAGCAATGTTGAACTAGAGGAGCTTCTCTCCGGGCACAATGGAACCGACTTGCATATTCCTGCATCCGAACTCTAAAGAAGCGGATAGTTTTCCCTATGTAGAGCAGAGTGCACGGGCATTGCACTGCATAGACTACATAAGTGGATTCACAGGTAGTGGCATTTCTCAATTTGTATATGGTTCCCTTATGAGTAAAGTGCGTTTTCTCTGAAGGGATATCACATATCGCACAACGTCCACATTTCCTGTGGCCAACTTCAAAATCAGTCAAATGTGACGGCATAATGGCCCTTAGCTTCGTGGGGCTCAAATATTCCTTCAGATTTCGGCTCCATTTCCATACACAATGCACAGATTTGCCTTGTACTCCAGGCACTGCTTGCAGTATATCACCGTATTTCCGGAGAGTACGTTGTATACCCAAACTCACCGGAGAGTAGGAAGTAATAAAGTTGATATTTTGGTTCTTACTGTGGTCTTCAGTATGCTTCCTCGGTAACAATAATAAATCACGGTTAATATGTAGCGCTCGTTGATAAGCCTGTCATATTATAGGATAAGGATACCCTCTATCAGCAAAATTAGTTTTCAAATTCTTTGACAAATGTTTATAGGTCTGTACGTTAGAACAATTACGATGATATCTAAGGAATTGAGACAACGGAAGGCTGTTTTTTAATTGAGGGGGGTGAGCGCTGTCATGATGAAGAAAGGTGTTCCAGTCTATCGATTTTCCAGTCAACATGGATTAATTAAGCAAAAGATTGAGACAGTGTGACAAGAAGTAATGATAAAAAATTGAAAAAATTGAAATGTGATGGGGCTGACTACACAACGGCTACGTATATCCGTGGATGAACACCAACCGAAAACAGAAGAAAGTTAAGAAACATGTTTATTTCGATGATACCACGGAAGACGGGGGAAGCTCAGACTCTAGCAAGTCTTCAAAAGAGAATTTTTTGGACGAGGAGGGCGATGGTCGTCCCAGAAGAAAAAAAGCAGTGCAACACATTCAAGGTCAGGAATGGGGGAAACAAAAAACTCGGGGGAAATAGTATCGCAGAGCTTGGTTGTCAACATCACTGGGGAACCGTTAACACCAGATATAGAGGATCTTCTGGGGAGGGGCCTTTCGTATGTACCCACTATACAATTTGATTTTTTTCGGTTTCGTATCGATTTTGAAAGTTTAGTATGAAAGCTTCACTTGAAGAATTATTTTTCTACGATTCTGGACAGTGTACAGACAACCGAGTCTATGACATCAAAACGAGTTCAGTTACCTTTAAAGTCCAATTGGACACCGCCAGGCCCGATTCATCCGGCAATACAAATTTTTAGAGATCTTGTTTTACAAGACGTGAAAAAGTTAGCCAATAGTCGCCCTACACGCAATATTCGCCTCTCTCATTCACAGTGGGCCGCAATGAAAAAATTGCAATCTCGAACGGATTGGGTAATTCGCCGTGCTGAAAAGGGGGGGGGCATAGTTATACAAACGAGGGATTTTTACCTCGAAGAAGCTTTTACACAACTTTGAGACCCCACCACCTATACAGTTCTAGAGGCGGACCCCGGTGTTGAGCTTCAAGCTCTTATTAAAGAACTGACACAAGCAGCCCTGAGAGACAAAGTAATTTCAAAAAAAGAATATATGTATTTAAATGTCTCCGCTCCACGAACAGCTCAATTTTACATGGTTCCAAAAATTCATAAACATCTTACTAGACCTTCAGGCCGTCCAATTGTATCGACAAAAGGAACGGTGTTGAAGCCTGTATCAACATATTTGGATTCGTTTTTGCGTGCACTGCTGGTGGACATTCCCTCTTACATTCGGGATACGATACATTTTCTGATTATTTTACGGGACTTATCTAGTTGGGCTAATGACGATGAGGTACTTCTGGTGACATTAGATGTTCAGTCCCTTTATACTAGCATTCCACAAGAAGCTGCCAGTGCCATAGTACAACAAGCACTGATTGCTCGGGGGAGACCTGTCCTGTATGCAGTTACAGTTCTTGCAAGCCCTCACAGCTCTAGCCCTTTTTAGAAGCTATTTTGAATTTCAAGGGGTTTTGTATCATCAAGTGTCAGGGGTGGCTATGGGTGCTACATGTGCCCCATCTGTAGCCATCCTATACATGGGGGCTTTTGAAAAACGTTGTTTCCCCACTTCCCCGTATTCCGTTATTATCAAGGCTTGGCATCGTTACATTGATGACGTTTTTATGCTGTGGTGAGGCACTGAATCCCTGTTATGCTTCTTTCTCCAGTGGCTAAATCTTCAGGATACTCACATTAAGTTCACTAGTGAGTCCCATAAACATAGCATTACTTATTTGGATGTACAAATCACGAGAGAAAAGGATGGTTGGGGCACTTCAGTCTATCGAAAATTGATAGACTGGAACACCTTTCTTCATCATGACAGCGCTCACCCCCCCTCAATTAAAAAACAGCCTTCCGTTGTCTCAATTCCTTAGATATCGTCGTAATTGTTATAACATACAGACCTATAAACATTTGTCAAAGAATTTGAAAACTAATTTTGCTGATAGAGGGTATCCTTATCCTATAATACGACAGGCTTATCAACGAGCGCTACATATTAACCTTGATTTATTATTGTTACCGAGGAACCATACTGAAGACCACAGTAAGAACCAAAGTATCAACTTTATTACTTCCTACTCTCCGGTGAGTTTGGGTATACAACGTACTCTCCGGAAATACGGTGATATACTGCAAGCAGTGCCTGGAGTACAAGGCAAATCTGTGCATTGTGTATGGAAATGGAGCCGAAATCTGAAGGAATATTTGAGCCCCATGAAGCAAAGGGCCATTATGCCATCACATTTGACTGATTTTGAAGTTGGCCACAGGAAATGTGGACGTTGTGCGATATGTGATATTCCTTCAGAGAAAACACACTTTACTCATAAGGGAACCATATACGAATTGAGAAATGCCACTACCTATGAATCCACTTATGTAGTCTATGCAGTGCAATGCCCGTGCACTCTGCTCTACATAGGGAAAACGATCCGCTCCTTTAGAGTTCGGATGCAGGAACATGCAAGTTGGCTCCATTGTGCCCAGAGAGAAGCTCCTCTAGTTCAACATTGCTTATCTCAACATCATGTATTTGCCCAACTTCGTTGTTGGTGCATAGTAATGGTGACAGGAACAGCATTAGGAAAAACGCGTGATCAATGGCTGATCTATAGGGAGCAGTGGTGGATCCATACGTTGGCCACGGTACAACCGGGGGGATTGAATCTCAACATTGATTGGGCAGCCTGTGCTTAACGTTTAACCAATGACAGAGTGTTTTTTGGGACATTTAAACTGAGGCTTTTCCATCTTGAGTTCGCATGCGCGGCGTCTTTGGATTCCTTAGAGAACAGAACGGTGAATGCCTGATTGAGATGCGAGCTGCGCTATTGTCAGGTTCTCAGAAGTTGCTGTTCTATTGTGATAAATTGAATAATGTGGTGGATATTTATCAACATCAGTGAAATTCAGTCACTAATGCTGTCACTTTTTCTAGGAATATGAACCTATGATTAAGTCCCTTGAGAAACCCTTGACGGAGAAACACACAGGCGCCTTATAAAGGTTGGCGTTGGGACATGTTTTAAGTTGAACAACGGATATAAAAAGGAAGAAAATTACAACACTAAAAAATTGAAAAAACTGAAAAACAAAAGAACCATGAAGTATCACATCTTTTGAATGAGCTAAGTACCTTATTTATTGAAATTTCGCTCACATTATTAAGTGATACAACATGTGTTTTATCAACATAAGCCATTGATGTCAAACCGGCACATGTCTGGGAGAATGAAAAATTATTCCCAGAATTTGTTAGTGCTAATGGTTGGTTCTGAGGCTATGTTGTGACAGTTGTAAACTACTGAATAAGATTGAATTGGTGAATTGTTGAATGAGGTATTTTTTCTGATTGCCATAAAGCAGTCATTCACGAAGATTGACCTACTTTGGTTTAGTATGCTTAGTGTTTTGTCAAGGATAACTCCTAGATATTTTACTTCAGATTTGACTGGAAGGGTGATGTTCATCAGATTAACAACAGATGAGGGGGGGGGGGAGGGGGGAGGGGAGATGAAATTTGGGTTTCTGGAAACAAAAAGCGCTTCTGTTTTTTTGAAGTTAATATCCATGTGTCTTGAGCGGAGCCAAAATTCGGCTTAAATCCCTTGCTGAAATCTCTGTACTTATTAACAATGCATTCTCCAAGACTTATACCACTATCTATCCTTAACTCTTTCAACTAGATCAAAAATGTCCTCCTATCCCTATCACCTTTGCCTTCTACCACCCCTCTGCCCATGCATGACATCTTGATGAATGGTTCTTACCCTCACATCCCACATGGGTTTAAGTGTTCAGTATTCCAGGATCTTTTGCATTGATGAAAACCACTGCCAATGCAACTTGTTTTAAATTCCTTCATCCTTGTTCCATGAATTGGGTGGGGCTTGAAAGCAATTGGGCTTCAAAGATAGCAATTTTGACCATATGGAAAAGGAAGTTGGCCCATAATACATCATTAAGTTTAAAAATAAAACAACATAGTTTCTGTATCAAGTCAACTACTGATAATACCCCATTCCTTTTCTGCCATCACCTTCCCAAAAATAATAATGGCTTTGATGATTGTGGCCATATACTTCTACAGCCCACTGCATTACTCTAGTAGCTGTTCACCCACTATGCATGCCAAAACCTCAAAGTTGTCAAACCAGTTGAATAAAGTTTGAAAGGGCAACTTGAGTTCAATAATGAAATGCACAGAATGAAAATTTATGAAAACCATGGAATTATTATTCAAATCCAATAACACAGATTGCCTTTAGCTTTACAAGCTGTATTATTCATAGAAGGATAATGCCAGGCCAGCAGAGTCACAAATTTATAGTAACATAGTATATGATGGCAGATAAAGACCAGTATGGTCCATCTAGTTGGCCCAGCAAGACGGTAAGAGTAGGTGCGTCTGCTGCTCCGTGCAGGTCACCTCTCCCCATGCCTTTGTTTAGGGGTGTACCCATCGCTCCATGTAGGTCACCTCTATTTGTTCAGATATAAGAGATAGTTATGCTTATTTTGATTTTATCCTGTTGCTATAAAGGGATCCACTGTGTCTATTCCATGCCATTTTGAATTCTGTCACTGTGATTGCCCCCACCAATTCCATCGGGGGGCATTCCAAGCATCCACCACCCTTTCAGTGAAAAAGTATTTCCTGACACTGCCTTTCAGTTTACCCCCTTGCAGCTTCATGATATGCCCTCTAGTTTTACAGCTTCCCCGTCTTTGTAAGAGGTTTGTTTGTCCATTAATATACTCTAAGTATTTAAAGGTCTGTATTATATCTCCCCTGTCCCTCCTGTCCTCCAGAGTGTATATATTTAGGTCTTCAAGTCTCTTCTCATAAGTCTTCTGACGCAGGCTCCAAATCATTTCTGTTGCCTTCCTTTGTACCGCTTCCAGTCTTTTTATATCCTTTGCGAGATACGGTCTCCAAAACTGAACACAATATTCCAAGTGAGACCTCACCAGCGACTTGTGCAGTGGCATTAGAACCTCTTCTTTTCTGCTGGTAATTCATCTCTGTTTGCAACCCAGCATCCTTCTGGCTTTTGCCACCGCCTTGTCACACTGTTTTGCCACCTTGAGATCATCAGAAACAATCACACCGAGGTCTTTCTTCTGGTCCATGCACATCAATCCCCCTATCATATACAATTTCCTTGGATTTCTGCTTCCGAAGTGCATTACACTGCACTTCTTCACATTAAATCTTAATTGCCAAGCATTAGATCATTCTTCCAGCTTCTGTAGATCTTTCCTCATGTTCTTCACTCCCTGAGGGGAGTCCACTCTGTTGCAAATTTTGGTGCCATCTGCAAAAAGACAGACTTTTCCATTCAACTCTTTGGCAATATCACTCACAAATATATTGAACAGTACTGGTCCCAAGACCGAACCCTGGGGCACACCACTAATCACCTTCCTTTCATCCGAGTGAGTTCCGTTTACCGTCACCTTTTGTCGTCTATCAGTCAATTAATTTCTGATCCAGTCCACCATCTTGGGACCCATTCCCAAGCTGTTGAGTTTATTGATAAGTCTCCTATGAGAAACAGTATCAAAGGCTTTGTTGAAATTGAGGTAGATCACATTTATCGCATGCCCTTGATCTAGTTCTCTGGTCACCCAGTCAAAGAACTCAATCAGATTTGTTTGGCAAGATTCTCCTTTGGTAAAACCATGTTGCATCGGATTATGCAACCTGTTGGTTTCGAGGAGGTCCACTATTCACTCTTTCAGGAGTGCCTCCATTACTTTTCCCGCCATCGAGGTAAGGCTTAGTGGCCTGTAGTTTGTCACTTCTTCCCTATTACCACTTTTGTGTAGAGGTATCACATCAGCCCTTCTCTAGTCCCGTGGAACTTCTCCTGTCTCCAAGGATCTAATAAAAACATCCTTTAAAGGCCCTGCAAGAACTTCTCTGAGCTCTTTCAGTATCCTGGGGTGTATCCCATCTGGTCCCATAGACTTGTCCACTTTTGGTTTTGCAAGCATCATCTTTTGTGAATGGTGTGGTATCTACTCCATTCCCTTTTATATATTTGTCAATCATAGGTGGTCCTTCTCCATGATTTTCTCTAGTGATACTCCCAGGGAGTCCCTTAAAAAGGCTGGTGCCTGCACTTTAACACACAACCCCTGATACCTGAACACTGAATTACCCACCCCCCAATATTCCCAGAATACTAATTCTATCCCCCTACCCTATAAGCCCCCTACGCTCAAATCTCATCCCTCCACCTACCAGGGTTTACCTAGTGGACAGCAGAGGGGAGCAAGAGTGATTTGTAGTTAATCCTGCCCCACTGATTTTTAAAGTACAAAAGATGCCAGTCAACCCCTAATGGTAGTCTCACAGTAATACCACTAGAGTTCAAGCTGGCAAATAAGGCACTTATTTTCTTATTTAGTAGCTTGATTCCTAGTGTTTTTTAATGTTTTTTTATGTTAAACTATTGCTTGGACTTCACAGGTGCCATTTTAAACCCTGGCTACTGCTAGAGCAGGAAGGATTTCTTCCCCCTACCAGCCATGAGGGAAACCAGTGGTAGGTGCTAGGGAGATTAAGGGGGGTAGGGGAATGGAATTTGAGTGGTAAGGGAGTTCTACGGAGTAGGTGAATGGATTTGAGTGTCAATGGGGATATTGAGGGATAGCAAATTGGAATTTGAGTTTCAAGGGATTTCAAGGGATAGGGTTATTTGAATTTGAGTGTTGGGGTGTCAAGGGTGGAAGAGGGATGATAATTTGAAAGTTGGAGGTATGAAGGAGTAGGGAGATGGAAATTTGAGGGTTGGGGTGCTGGGTGGGATGGGGGATTGGAATTTGATTTCTGATGTGTTGGGAATATCAGGGGGTGGGGGGATGGGAGTTTCAATATCAAGTGGGTGTCAAAGGTGCAGGGAGATTTAGTGTCAAAATGTCAGAAAGGTAGATGGGTTAATATATCCCACCACCAGTCTCTATAATAGATAGCAAACCTGATATGGGCAATGTTCCCAGCTGCAGCAGCACAAATTTATATTTACAGCAGGAGTTACTAACATGACATACTGAGGAACCACTGGTTAGTGACTCCCATGATAAATATCACTGCAGTAAAATGTGTTATTTCATTGTAACTTGGAAAATGCCTCTCTAAGTCTAGCTGGATAAGGACACAGAGGGGACCTATTAATAGAAAGGCCAATTTTAGGTAAAAAAGCAAAGGGACATCCCCACAAAAATCATAAGCACAAAAAACAGCAGGGGTACTGACACTTTCCACAATTCAATAAAATTCTTTATTGAGCCCGACATGGTGATATTTGAGCAGAAATTTGCCTGGGTCAGGGGCACTTACAGCACAGAAATAGGACACACTAAAACTCTTAGAATTGCTAGGCCATTATACAAAGCTCTATACAGAAGTGTTGCCAATTAAGTTCTGAGGCCACACTAGTTTTTATTTTTTTTTTCAATTTGAGGAGGAAATATACAAAAGGGGATTAAGGGGAATTATTCCCTTAGCCCCTCTTGTAAATTCCTGGCTGAAACAAGTACTTTTTAATCTATGCATGACTCAGTAGGTGTAAAGCCCCTCCTGGAAATTTCTGGACATATATTGGATTCCCTTTACAAATTTGTGAATATATGTAGGCCACTATCTAGGCCACCCTCTAAATTATACCCCCAGCATGTCATCTTGCAATTTCTACATGGTGTGGATCTCGATGTGTAAATTGTGCCTTTTTAAAATTTCCATTTTCATGTGTGCAATCAAAAAATGTGTGTTTCATTTCTTGTTTGGTTTGCAAGTATTTTTATTTTAAATAAATTTGCATTTTCTTTCATTCATTTTGTTATGTGAGGAGGTAGCTGTGGCTTCTGCCCATATAAAAAATATAACCAAAATGTTACTAGAGGTTTCAGGCAAATAAAAAGCTTCAACTGGCCTTTAGTCCTCACAGGTAGAGGATGGTCGCAAATGACTGACCTCTGGCTTACAAGGCAGGCAACTTGCAGAAAAGACCTCCAATTTCTGTAGGGTGCTGGGCTAGCCAGACTGCTATATCATCGGTGATCTTCCTTAGTGTTTCCTGAATGGACCAAAATTTGTCTGCTCTGGAGCTATATGGAAGTTATTGAAGTCAAGGCATAGTATAACAGGCAAACTTTCAGCTAAATTAAAGTCAGTTGGAGCATAGTTTCCAATAGGAAAACTTTCAGGTGAATTAAACATTATCAGAGACATTCACCAAATTTAATCCAGAACCTACTTGTGAAGGGGCCATACTAGATTTGGTGCTTACCAATGGGGAAAGTGTTTCTGATGTCATATTGGGAGATCAGCTCGCATCCAGTGATCACCAGATGGCGTGGTTCAGTATTAGGACTAGGGCTGATAAAATCCATTCAAAAACAAGGGTCTTAGACTTTAGCAAAACTAAACTTTGCCAAGATAGGACAATATCTCAAGGAGTCGTTAGCGGGATGGGAACAGCTTGGGGATGTAGAAAAGAAATGAACAAAACTGAAAGGGAATATTTTAAGGTCAACAAGCCTTTTTGTTAGAAAAGTAAATAAATATAAAGGAAAAGGAAGCCATTATGGTTCTCAAACAAAGTAGCCTAAAAGGTGAAGAAAAAGAGAGCAGCCTTCATAAAATGCAAGAGGTCACAGAGAGAGGAAGATGAGCATCACTATTTGAAAAAACGTACAGAAGTTAGGAAAGTAGTCAGGAAAGGAAAGATATAAAAAAGAGGAAGAAATAGCCAATGCAATAAAATGGGGGGATAAAACATTTTTCAGATATGTTAGTGAGAGAAGGAAGTGCAAAAATGGTATTGGCAGACTCAAGGTTGAAGGGGAGGAATATGTAGAAGCTGATGAGGATAAAGTGGAATTTGCTTAACAAATATTTTTGTTCTGTGTTCACAGATGAAGGACCAGAAGCAGGATCTTAAAAAATGCCTACAAATAAGAATAGAAGTGAAAGGGATCTTGAACGATTTTCAGAAGACTGTGTTTGTAAGGAACTGGCTAAACTAAAAGTTTCCTTCTCCTCACATATCCAACAGATAGCTAAAACCTGTTTTTTCTTTCTCTAACATTAACAAAATTTGTCCCACTCCTTTCTGAACACACTACTAAAACATTTTTCCACTCTCTAATTACTTTCAGTCTCAACTACAGCAACCTCTTTCTTGCTGGTCTCCCTCTGAGCCACCTCTCTCCCCTTCAATCTCTTCAGAGCTCTGCTGCATGACTAATCTTTCATCAGCCTCGATATACTCATCTAACCTCTCTTCTTAAATCACTTAATTGACTTCCCTTCCATTTCTGTATCCGATTCAAACTTCCCCTTCTGACCTTTAAATTCATTCATTCTTCTGCTCCTCTTTACCTTTCCTCTCTCCTCTCTCTTCCTATACCCCTCCTCGTGAACTCCGCTCTTCTACTGGCTCGCTTCTCTCCATGCCCTTTTCTTCCACTGCCAACTACAGACTTCGATCCTTTCACCTTGCTGCTCCTTATGCCTGGAACAAACTTCCTGAGTCTGCACATCAGCCTTCATCACTGCTCCTTTTCAAATTGATGCTAAAGGCTCATCTCTTTCAGGCTGCTTTTGCATTCTAATCCCTTGTTTCCCTTGTGTCTCCTTACCTTCCCTATTCTACCCTTATTCTTTTCTGTTGTCTTGCCTGTCTTGATTACATTGTAAGCTCTGATGAGCAGGGACTGTCTTTATATGTGTCTATGCAGTGCTGTGCATGCCTTGTAGTGCTATATAAATGATTGAAAGTAGTAGTAGTAGACAAAGTGATGGAATCAGTTGGGATACATCCAAGAATATTGACTCCACTGACTGATCTTTTCAATGCTTCTTTAGAATCAGAAGTGATCCCAGAGTACTGGAGAAAGGCACATGTGGTCCCTTAACACAAAAGCGGAAGTAAGGATGAGGTTGAGAACTACAGGCCAGTTAGTCTAACCTCCGTGATGAGTAAATTATTGGAAATGCTGCTAAGACAGAAGTTAATAAGATTTATGGAGTACAATGGATTGCAGGATTTGCGGCAGCCTGGGTTTACCTGAGGCAGATCTTATCAATCAAATCTGATTGATTTCTTTGACTGGGTGACCAGGGACTTGAACCGAGGGAGAGCCTTAGATGTGGTGTATTTAGATTTCAGTAAAGCCTTTGACACCTTATAAATAAATTGAGCACCCTAGAGATGGACCCTAAAGTGACTGATTGGGTTAGAAACTGGTAAAATGGGAGGCGACAAAGGGTACAGGTAAATGGAGCTCACTCTGAGGATAAGGATGTTACCAATGGTGTGCCGCAGGGATCTGTCCTTGGTTTGTTTCTTTTATGATATTATGGAAAGGCTGTCGGGTAAGGTTTGCCTCTTTTCAGATGATACCAAAATCTGCAATAGAGTAGACACCCAGGATGGAGTAGATAACATGAGAAGGGATTTAGCTAAGCTTGAAGAATGGTCTAGAATTTGGCAGCTGAGATTTAATGCTAGAAAATGCAGGGTCATGCATTTGGGCTACAAAAATCCAAGGGAGTGGTACAGTGTAGGGAGCGAAATACTTCTGTCCTTGAAAGAAGTGCAGGACCTGGGCATGATTGTTTCTGATGATCTTAAAGCAGCTAAACAGATACCTATAAAATGTTCTAGTGGGGGGGGGGGGGGGGTCATGGTAAGATGGCAACAGCAAGTCGGCATGAAGGAGGAGGCTCTCCCTGAAGATGGGGAAGAGAGAGGCAAAATCCAGATTTGTCCCAGCCAAAGTTAAAGGCTTGGACACGGGGAAAACCAAAACCATTGCAGGCCTCCATTACCTCCTTTTTGGTAAAGGAGACTTCCATACTGAATTCCTCCAGACAGGTCTTGCTGGAGTCTGCGGCAATACTGGAGATGTCCTTGAACTCCCTCGAGGCAGGGCCGGCCTGTCCATTGAGCAAGAATGTTTTTTGCATAGGGCCCCGTGTTTCAGGGGGCCCCACACAAAAAGCATTCTACATCAGCCCCTCGATATGCACAAATGTTACCTGTAAACTGCACTGATTTTAAAGAGCGCGGTATATAAAAGTAATAAATAAATAAAATAAATAAATCAGCACAAGTAGATTTTAAAAAAAACCCCGGCTGCTGCTGCTGTTGCTGCCGTGGCAGCGGCAGAATCAAGCGTCCCACCACGGGGCCCCCCCTGCCTGGCAGAGCCTCCCTGCAGCATCATTCAGTTCCCGAGTCCCAAAGCGCGGGCTTTCAGAGTTGCGAAGGGAGAGCTTCTCTGACCCCTCGTGGCTCTGTTAAATCTGCCGGGGCTGATGGGAAATCCCATCAGCCCCGGCGGGATTAACAGAGCCGCGAGAAAGGGATGATGCTGCAGGGAGGCTCTGCCAGGCAGGGGGGCCATGGTGGGACGCTTGATTCTGCCGCTGCCACGGCAGCAGTGGCAGCAGCAGCAGCAGCCATTTTTTAAAGCTACTTGGGCTGATGGGGGAGGGGGTTAGGACTGGTAATGGGCTATGGGGGGAGGCTAAAACTGGAAGTGGGCTGATGGGGGGGTTAGGACTAGTAATGGGTTATGGGGGAGCTAGGACTGGAAATGGGCTGATGGGGGGGTTAAGACTGGTAATGGGCTATGGGGGGGGCTAAGACTTGAAATGGGATGATGGGGGGTTTGGACTGGTAAAGGGCTGATGGGGGTTATGACTGGAAATGGACTGATGGGGGGGCTAGGACTGGAAATGGGCTGATGGGGGGTTAGGACGTAATGGGCTATGGGGGGTTCTGACTGGAAATGGGCTGATGGAGGGGTTAGGACTGGTAATGGGCTATGGGGGGGGCTAGGACTGGAAATGGGCTGATGGGGGGGTTAGGACTGATCATGGGCTATGGGGGAGGGCTAAGACTGAAAATGGGGTGAGAGGGGCTTAGGGCTGATAATGGGTTATGGGGGGCTTAGGACTGGTAATGGGCTGGGGGGGTTGCTAGGACTGGAAATGGGCTGAGTGGAAGGAGGGCTTGAACTGCAAATAGTTGAAGGGGACGGGGGCTTGGAATGCAAATGGGCTGAGTGGAAGGGGGCTTGAACTGCAAATAGCTGATGGAGAGGGGGCTTGGAATGGAAATGGGCTGTGAGGGGAGGGAGCTAGGACTGGAAATGGGCTCAGTGGGGGGCTAGGACAGGAAATGGGCTGATGGAGGGGCTCGGATAGGACTGGAACTGTGCTGTTGGGGGGTGCTAAGATTGGAAATGGGCTGTGGTGGGGGCTTGGATTGAAATGGACTCATGGAGGGGCTAGAACTGGAAGTAGGCTCATGGGGGGCTTGGATTGGAAATGGGCTGAGTGGAGGGGAGCTAGGATTTGACATGGGCTGATGGTGGGGCTAGGAAAGGACTAGAAATGGGCTGATGGGGGGCTGGGATTGGAAATGAGCTAATGGAGGGACTCAGATAGGACTGGAAATGGATATGGGAGCTAGGACTGGAAATGGACTGATGGTGGGGCTAGGATAGGATTGAAAATGGGCTTATGGGGGGCTAGGACTGGAAATGGGCTGATGCGGGGACTAGAAGGGAGCTGATGTTGGGGGAGGATTAGAATGGGATAGAGCTGGGAGAGTAAAATAGAGAGGGAAAAAATATTTTGTGTGGGAGAGAAGACAAATCTACAATTGGCCGGATATTGGGATAGTAAGTGGGGATTGAGGCTGGAGGGGAAAATTTGAGTGGATGAAATAGGAATGAGGAAAGAGCAAAAGGAGAAAGATTAGTATGTTAAAGCAGATGTAGAGAGAGAATGGAAAAAAAAAAACTAGAAGAGAGAAGAAAGGACAAATGGACAGCAGATGGAGAGTTAGCAGAAGACATGAAGAAACTAAAAGAAATTGGCTGGAGCAATTGCAACTGAAAAAAATGCACAAAAGGTAGAAAAATATCTCTTTATTTTGAATTTATTAACTGGAATATGTCAGCTCTGGGAAATGTGCATCATTAACGTCTGTGCTTTGTTTAGTACAAGAGGAAATTAATTTATAGTTTTATTTCTACAGTGTTGTACATTCCAAGTTTGGCTTTTGGGGTTCTCAATTTAATTATTGTCTTCCTGTTTCTAAATTGTGATTTCTTGTTTGGTGATGGTCTATGTTCTGCATCTGTAACTGAGCTGAGGTATTCTGTTTATGTAAGAACATAAGAACATAAGATATGCCATACTGGGTCAGACCAAGGTCCATTAAGCCCAGTATCCTGTTTCCAACAGTGTCCAGTCTAGGTCATACGTACCTAGCAGTTTCCCCAAAAGACACAGGTTCCACAATGCTTGTACTGGGTCAAGCATTGATATCCTGGTTCCCTTCTTAATAATGGTTTATGGACCTTTCCTCCAGGAACTTGTCCAAACCTTTTTTAAACCCAGCTACACTAACAGCCTTTACTACATCCTTCGGTAACAAATTCCAGAGTTTGATTACACGTTGAGTGAAAAAATATTTTCTTTTATTAGTCTTAAATAGTTTACCCTGTAGCTTCATTGCATGTCCCCTAGTCTTCTATAGTCTGATAACGTAAACAATCGATCTACATTTACCCGTTCCACTCCGTTCATTAATTTATAGACTTCTATCATATCTCCCCTCAGCCGTCTCTTTTCCAGGTTAAAGAGCCCTAACCTTTTAGCCTTTCTTCATAGGAGTACCTTCCATCCCCTTTACCATTTTGGTGGTTCTTCTCGGAAACTATATCGTTTTTAAGATATGGCGACCAGAATTGCACACAATATTCAAGGTGCGGTCTCACCATGGAACGATATAGAGGCATTATAATATCTATTGTTTTATTTTCCATTCCTTTCCTTATGATACCTAGCATTCTATTTGCTCTCTTGGCCGCCGATGCACACTGGGCCGAGGGTTTTAACATGTTATCCACAATGACGCCTACATCTTTTTCCTGGGTGGTGGTTCCTAATGTGGAACCTTGCATCGTGTAACCATAGTTTGGGTTGTTCTTCCCTAGGTGCAAAACTTTGCACTTGTCCACATTAAATTTCATCTGCCATTTTGATGCCCAGTCTTCCAATTTATCAAGATCCTCTTGCAATTTTCCACAATCCTCTTGGGTTTTAACTACTTTAAATAGTTTTGTGTCTTCTGCAAATTTGATAACCTCACTCGTTATTCCCTTATCCATGTCATTTATGAATATGTCAAAAAGCAGCGGACCCAGCACAGATCCCTGGGGTACACCACTATTCACCTTTCTCCATTGGGAAAACTGGCCATTTAGCCCTACCCTCTGCTTTCTATCTTTTAACCAGTTCCTGATCCACAGTAGTACACTGCCTTCTATCCCATGGCTCTTTAGTTTTGCCAAAAGTCTCTGATGAGGGACCTTGTCAAAGGCTTTCTGAAAGTCCAGATACACTATATCAACTGACTCACCTTTATCCACCTGTTTATTCACACCTTCAAAAAAACATAACAGATTAGTAAGACAAGATCTTCCTTGTCTAAAGCCATGTTGGCTGTCTCCCATTAGGCCATGACTATCTACATGCTGAGTAATTTTATTCTTTATGATGGTTTCTACCATTTTTCCCGGTACTGACGTCAGGTTCACCGGAGTGTAGTTTCCCGGATCACCCCTGGAACCCTTTTTAAAAATTGGTGTTACATTGGCGATCCTCCAAGCTTCAGGTATTAGAGATGATTTTAATGATAGTTCACAGATTACTAATAGCAGGTCTGCAATCTCATATTTAAGTACTTTCAACACCCTTGGATGTATACCATCCGGCCCAGGTGATTTGCTACTCTTTATTTCATCTAATAGTTATAATACATCTTCCCGATTTATCGATATTTCCTTCAATTCTTCCGCACCTTTAAATACCACTTCAGTCATGGGTAACATCCCTACATCTTCCGCAGTAAAGACCGAAGCAAAGAATTCATTCAGTCTCTCCACTATCGCCTTGTCGCCTCTTAGTGCCCCTTTAACCCCTCTATCATCTAACAGACCAACTGACTCTCTCATAGGTTTTTTGCTATGAATGTACTTGAAAAAGTCTTTATTTCGTGTTTTTACTGCCGCAGCAAGCTTCTTCTCAAATTTTACCTTTGCCTGCCTTATCAATGCCTTGCGTTTGACTTGCCAGTGCTTGTGCTGTTTCCAGGTTTTGTCGTTTGGCTCTTTTTTCCATTTCCTCAAAGATGCTTTTTTGGCAACAACAGCCTCTCTGACCTCACCTTTAAACCATGCTGGCAGTATTTTTGACTTCCTTCCACGTTTCTTAAAGCGTGACATACAGCTGGTCTGGGCTTCCAAGATAGTATTTTTCAACAACACCCAAGCTTGATGTAAGTCTTTAACCTTTGCAACTGCTCCTTTTAGTTTTTTCTTAACTATTTTCCTCATTTTATCAAAGTCTCCCTTTCGAAAGTTAAAAGGTAGTACTGTGGATTTCCTTACTATCCCTCTTCCACTAATTAAATCAAAGGTGATCATGTTATGATCACTATTGCCAAGTGGCCCCAACACCCTTATCTCTTGCACTAGATCTGGTGTTCCACTAAGGACTAGGTCTAATATGGCTTCCCCTCTGGTCGGTTCATGAACCAGCTGCTCCAAGAAGCAGTCATTTATTTCATCTAGGAACTTTATCTCCCTAGCATGTCCTGCCTTGACACTGACCCAGTCGATACCGGGGTAATTGAAATCACCCATTATTATTACTGCGCTGTAACGTTTGCTAGCTTCCTTGATTTCTTTGAGCATTTCATCATCTATTTGTTCATTCTGGCCAGGCGGTCGATAGTACACCCCCACTGCCATCGCCTTCCCCTTTTTACAGGGAATTTCAATCCATAGAGATTCTACAGCAAATTTTGTTTCCTGCAAAACTTTAATCCTTTCTGACTCAATGCCCTCTCTAACACAGAGCACAACCCCTCCACCAATTTGATCAGCTCTATCATTACGAAATAGTTTGTACCCAGGTATCACAGTGTCCCACTAGTTTTCCTCCTTCCACCATGTCTCTGATATTCCAATCATATCTAACCTCTCATTTAGTGCTATATATTCTAACTCTCCCATCTTATTTTTTAGAATTCTAGCATTTGCATACAAGCATTTTAGAGACTGTATTTTATTCATATTAATTTGGCTATTGGTAGACATTGGTAATTTGGGATCTTTAAGCTCTGTCTGCTCCATACTCGAGGGCATTTGGGCTACTTTACTCTTTTGTGGAACCTCTCTGCTTTTGGTAGTATCCTTCAAAGATACAATCTTCCGAACCATCTGCTCTTGGGCGACTGTCGGCTTTCCCCTAATATCTAGTTTAAAAGCTGCTCTATCTCCTTTTGAAAGGTTAATGCCAGCAGCCTGGTTCCATCCCGGTGAAGGTGAAGCCCATCCCTTCGGAAGAGCCCCTCCTTTCCCCAGAATGTTCCCCAGTTCCTAACAAATCCAAAACCCTCATCTCTGCACCATTGTCTCATCCACCTATTGAGACTCCGGAGCTCTACCTGCCTTTTGGGTCCTGCGCGTGGAACAGGAAGAATTTTGGAGAATGCTACCCTGGAAGTTCTGGATTTCAACTTCCTACCTAAAAGCCTAAATTTAGCCTCCAGAACCTCCCTACCACATTTTCCTATATCATTGGTATCGACATGTACCAAGACAGCAGACTCCTCCCCAGCACTATCTAAGACCTTATCTAGGTGGCGCGTGAGGTCCGCTACCTTCGCACCAGGCAGGCATGTTACCAGGCGATCTTCATGTCCACCAGCCACCCTGCTATCTATATGCCTAATGATTGAATCACCAACTATAATGGCTGTCCTAACCCTTCCATCATGGGCACATGGCCCTGGAGAAACTTCCTCGGTGTGAGAGGGTTTTACATCACCTGGAGGACAGATCCTAGTTACAGGATCACTTCCTGCCACATCAGGGTGATGTTCTCCTGTCACGTGACCTCTCTCCTCCATGGAAACAGGGATGCTGCCAGACTGGAGGTGGGACTTCAGGACTATATCCCTGTAGGTCTCATCTATGTACCTCTCTGTCTTGCTTATGTTTTTCAAGTCTGCTACTCTAGCCTTTAGAGAACGGACTTATTCCCTGAGAGCAAAGAGCTCCTTGCACCTAGTGCATACGTAAGACCTCTCACCAACTGGGAGAAAATCATACATGTGACACTCAATGCAAAAGACTGGAAAGCCCCCATCTCACTGCTGGACTGCTGTCTGCATCTTAGTTTTAAGTTTGTGTTTAGATCTTTAAGTTCTTTACTTACTAAGGGTTGATATGGATATTTATACTAATAAAACTGTACCTAATACGTTGAATATACCTTGCTTTCTCCTGGCTCTCCAGAGGGGTTTGATGTAGTTCAAGGCCAAGTTAGCCTGGGGCTCACCAAATTCCTGGAGGACTCACAAGACAATATTTCCTCTAGAGCCACTTTGTTGGTTTCTTTTGTTTCTGACCAGGATAAAACTCTTGTTTTTCGGAGATGTCTGTTCCTTTCTGTGGTGCTAGAGTGCAAATGTTTCCTGATGTCTGTAAGGCAACTCAATCTAGGAGACAGGGCTTTTTGGCCCTAAAGCCTAGGGTGGTTGCTTTATCAGCTACGTTTTTTCTCAGATATCCCTGTAAGTGTCTGATAACATTTCAGGGCTCAAGGTTTATATTTTTTGATCCTACTCAGTTTGAGGTATTTCTTAATGAAAAAGAGGGGCTTGGCACTAAGTGACTGGGGTGGGTGGTTAGTTTAAATGCTGTCTGGAATTTAGAGCTTTGCTCTTGGTTTTTCTTATTTAATTTTGTTACTTTGTAATCTCCCCATATTGTGGGCTAGGTATGATATATTGCCTTATTTCTCTTTTGCTTGTCTGTGATTTATGCTATGGATTATCAAATGTTTATGCTTGCTTCTGTAAGTTTTGTTAAATTCTAATAAATTGTAAATTAAAAAAAAAAAAAATAATATACCTTGTTCACCTGAAGCTTAATTAATCTCAGGTCCTTAGTGTATGACTGATTTGGGTAACGAGCTGTAATTCCTATTTGACATTGCCACTTGTTCTCTTTCACCAGTAGGTCATGTATTGTTATTCTCTGAAATGTATTGGTTTAATATTTGCAGTGTTTCCTTTTGATAGGTAGGGTATGGTGCTTTGTGAGTCCTGGTAGTGCTGTTAGGATACGGCGGGTTTGCTATGGGTTCTAAATGGGCAGTGTTTGTAGTAGTTCCTAATCTGCTTGGCGGTTGGCACTGGATTATAGTAATGTAGAAATCTTTTTGTCTTTCTTTATCCATACACTCATTAAGAGGCATGTTTACTAAAAGCTGGTGTATGGTAACATTATGCAAATGTTTATGCAAATGAGATCCATTATGCAAATGAGGCCCGCACCGAGTCTCCGCACATGGCCCCGCACCCCCCTTGGGCTGCCCCTTCCTCGAGGCATTATCTCTATTTCCCAGAGGGAGTTTTTTGGCTGGGATGTCAGTGGCAAATTCTCCGTTGGCATCACTGCCCTGCCCCAAGGACACCAATGCTGAGCCTGTGACCTTGGAAAGTATGTGGGTTGCGGTGGAAGATGCAGGTAGATGAGCGGAGGCAGCAGCATTGAAAGATTCCTCAGAACATCTGAGTGGTGGGATTATGGATTCATGTTTGAGTATTCTATCGTTTTTGGGTCCTTCAGCTTTATTTGGGACAGTTTCTGGGTGACCATCAGAAATTAACTTAACATTATGGGAGCCATTCAAGGTCTCCAGGCTTCAATTAATTTAATATCTCAGGCATTAACATAGCACACTGTCCAGTTTGCTGCGGATTTACAGCATTGCCGCTCAGACCTTGGCTCTTTGGAGGAGAGCGTTGTGAGTCAGGAGACTAAGATTAAGGTCTTGGAGGCTCACAATAGTGCCCTTATGAAAGAAAAGACTGCAATGCACCTAACAGTGGAAAATCTAGAAAACGCCGATTGTCATCATAACCTTCGACTACTTAACTTTCCAAAAGCTTCTTCAACTTCTCCCTCTGAGATGTTTAAAAAATATTTGTTTGAGGTTTTGAAAGTCCCAGAGCAGTCTGTACCTCCTGTTGTTAATATCTATTATAGTCCCTCTGGAAAAATTTCCTCTGATGGTGCGCAGACATCTGGAATGGATCACCTCAATATTACTATTCTTTCTTTAAATATAAGGATGTATTATTTATTAATTCTAAGATACACTTATTTCCTGGCTTAGCGAGAAATACTCAAAAGCAAAGGAAACAGTTTCTATTGCTCCGGCCCCAAGTTTTGCTACTTGGAGCTAGTTTTCATCAGCATTATCCATGTAAATGTTTGGTAATTTACCAGGGTAATAGGTTTCTGTTTTTTGACCCAGTGCACTTAACAGCCTTTATTTTGGCTAGGAAGGTAGTATTCCCTACTCCCCCACCAGATTTGGGATCTTAATCCTCATTATGGAATGCTGAGAAGAGCAGATTTGTAACTGCTTGTTTACTAATTATAAACCATGTCACCCTCTTTATAGTGGACTAACAAGGTTTTGTTTCTTTGGATCTTATTGGTGCATGTGTTTTTTTGCTGTTTATTTATAAGCTTAAAAAAAAAGTGGCTAAAGAGGTAGAAAAGGTGGCAGTGAAAGCCAAAAAGATGCTTGAGTGTATAGGGAGAGGAATGGCCAGCAGAAATAAGGAGGTGATAGTGCCTCTGTATAAGTCTCTGCTGTGACCTCATTTGCAGTATTGTGTACAATTCTGGAGACCATACCTTAAAAAGGATATAAACGGGATGAAGTAGTTGCAGAGGATAGCTACTAAAATGGTTAGTGGTCTTCACTATAAAGTATATGGGGACAGACTTAAAGATCTTAATTCAGTATGTATACGTTAGAGGAAAGGTGGATAGAGGAGATATGATAGAGACGTTTAAATACCTCTGTGGCTTAAATGCACAAGAAGAGAGCCTCTTTCGATTGAAAGCAAACTCTTCTAGAAGGGGACTTAGGATTCGGGTGAAGGGGGATTGACTCAGGAATAATATGCGGAAATATTTTTTTACAGAAAGAGTGGTAGATGCATGTAATGGTCTCCAAGTGGAGGTAGTAAAGATGAGGACAGTATCTGAATTCAAGAAAGCATGAGACAAACACAGAAGATTACTAAAGGAAAAAAGAGGATTAATGTAGTTGATATGGAAGGACAGACTAGAAGGCCATATGGTCTTTTTCTGCTGTCATGTTTCTATGTTTGTATCACTAAACACTGGTCAACATTGAAATCGTTACTGACTTTAAAAGGCCCTAATCTGTAGTATCTTGGTGAGCTGAACATGAATATAACATTAAAACAATTTTATTGGCTCTCATTTTGAAGATATTGCATGTAGTTCATTTTTGACGTTTCGTCGTGTAAATTTATCCAGTAGGACATCAACAACATCCCAAATAAGCCTTGAATTCTGTAATATTGCATCACATTGCATAATACCAGCATGCACACATCATTCAGAGCTGATTGCATCATTTTCTGATGCAATGCAATACTACTGCCAGACGGCTGCTGAAGCCATCTGACGTCAGCAGTGTACTATACGCAGTCAGAAAGGTTGAGCATTTAAAATATTTCAGACTGTGTGCGAGACAGTTTAAGCTACTGTTACATGTAACTTTTATTAATCATATAATTTTAGCCATTTAGGTACAATACAGAACAGTAATGCCGCGAAAGTTCGTTAATACTGTTGACAATTTCTGCTACATTTGTGGGGAAGTGACATTTGCCAACCAGAAGAAAAGTATCACTTCTCAACTGAAGAAAGCATATCATCTTTACTTCGGATGCAAGATTGGTGACCAAGACAAGCCTTGGGCCCCGCATATATGCTGCACTACATGTACAACACAGCTTTCACAGTGGTTGAATTGCAAAAGACCATCAATGCCGTTTGCAGTCCCCATGGTGTGTAGAGAGACAAGCAACCACATAAATGACTGTTACTTCTGCTTGGTTCCTCCTCTTTCCAGCAGAATAATGAAGCAAAAGAAGTCGAGCATAGTCTACCCAAACATTCCATCTGCATTGAGACCAGTTCCACATGGCGAGGGACTTCCTATTCAGGACCTCCATCAGAATATTCTCTTGATTCATCTGATGAGGACAAGGGTGAGCCGACCTGTTCTTCTCCTGGTCCGTCAGCATGCAGTGACCCAGATTTTCACTGGGATGTATTATCATCTCCACACAGAATAACACAGGAAGAACTAAATGACCTGGTTCGTGATTTGGACTTATTCAAGAATAAGGCAGAATTGCTAGGATCAAGACTCCAACAATGGAATCTTCTAGAAGAAGATGTCAACATTACTTCATATCGAAAGTGCCACCAGCAGTTGGAGCCTTTCTTCAGAAAGGAAAGTAATCTGGTATTCTGTTCTGATATTGAAAGCCACATGAATGCCTTAAAAATCACTCATGACCCACAAGATTGGAGACTATTTATAGACTCTTCGAAACTGAGTCTGAAGGCTTTGCTTTTTAACAATGGAAACCGTCTTCCATCTATTCCAGTAGCGCATGACGTCCATATGAAAGAGACATACGATAACTTAAAGCATCTATTGACTTCCATTAACCATAATAAGTACAGCTGGCACCTCTGTGGTGACTTGAAGGTAGTTGCCCTTTTAATGGGACTGCAGCAGGGGTATATAAAATACATGTGTTTCTTATGTGAGTGGGATAGCCGAGCAAGGGATTGGTACTACTTGCAGAAGGAATGGAATCGCAGACAAAATGTAACAGTTGGAGAGAAGAATATCCAGCACCCAGCTCTGGTTGAGGCTCACAAAATCCTGCTACAACCCCTTCACATCAAACTAGGTTTGACGAAAAACTTCGTGAAAGCCATGGACCGCACTTCGCCAGCTTTCCGATACCTGCATGAAAAATTCCCTCGACTCAGCGAAGCAAAGATTAAAGAGGGAGTTTTTGTGGGTCCTCAGATTCGAGGGCTCTTCAAAGATGACCTTTTCAACAACTTGCTGCAGGGTGATGCGAAACAAGCATGGAATGCTTTTTGCCTAGTGTCAACAAACTTTCACGGGAATGTTAGGGCAGAAAACTACAAGGAACTAGTAGAAGACATGCTGATGCAGTATCAGAAACTTGCAATATGTGTCTAAAGATCCATTTTCTTGATTCCCATCTCGATTTCTTTCCTGACAACTGTGGTATGGTTAGTGATGAACAGGGCGAACGTTTTCACCAGGATATCGCAACGATGGAGCAAAGATACCAGAGAAAATGGTCCACTACAATGCTGGCTGACTACTGCTGGACACTCCCCAGAGAAGCTCCCGAACAGCTGTACAAGAGACAG
Source organism: Ichthyophis bannanicus (assembly GCA_033557465.1). Classification (NCBI taxonomy): domain Eukaryota; kingdom Metazoa; phylum Chordata; class Amphibia; order Gymnophiona; family Ichthyophiidae; genus Ichthyophis; species Ichthyophis bannanicus. The sequence continues at coordinate 1,312,796,976 of CM066031.1, forward strand.
GCGAAAAAATCTATGAAGTAGTCTATGACTTGTTTTTTCACAAGTATTAACCGAAGGCCTATTATATTTACTATTGACATGCATTTCATGATGTAAACATTAATTCTTGTAGATTCCAAAAATCTAGAGCCAGCTTTGCAATTTCACTGTCATATTCGTGTTCAGCATATAAAAATTGATAAGAAATGACTATTTTTATTTCAGTAACATGACTTTTGTAAAACGTTGTTGACCTTAATTGGACAAGCACGATCTGGATTAGGCTTGGTAAATATCTCTGATAGCATACATAGAGCCTGATTCCAGAAGGGGTATATCTGGGTCGTCCGGATGGCCCCGTGCAGGATGGGCCCATAGACATGGTTTTACACAATTTCCGGCAAAAGAACATAGCAAAAAAAATCTTTGACGTAAATCTCTACTATAGGAGTTAATAAATTCACAAGGCAAAAATTCCATTTAGCATTTTCCATACAGCTCTAGAGCAAACAAGTTTTGTGTCAGTTAGGAAACAGGGAGGAAGATCATTAGCAACGTTAAAAGCAGGCTCGTTAAACTAGCCCTTACTGAAACTTGATGACTCTTCTGCAAAATAGGTGCCTTTCAACCCTATGGATACTGGTATGAGGCCAGTCTGTGACAACACTGATGGGGGAAAACATTTTTCATTGTTGTTTTCAAATTAAAAATAATATGTATCGAAACAGGACATTTCTTTGATATTTCCATATTGTTTCAAATGAATGCACATTCCTAATAAATACTGATAGTTCCACATGGAAATGGAAAAGATAAGTAAAGAGCCTAAAATTACCATCTCCCCCCACCTCCCCCACTATGTGGTAAGATTTTGCAGTTACTATGCTTTAAGTGCCCAAATTACTGCATGGTAACTGCAAAGCCTCTTGGGTAACTGTTGGGAGTCCAGCATCTTTTCAAATAGTTATGACAGAGAAAAAAAATCTTTGTCTTGCAGTAGTCTTGAAGGACTTCCAAGAGGGACTGCTTACTGCTGGGAAGAAATATGCACTTGTAAGTATTTACCTGCTGGGAAATTCTCTAAATCTTGGGGCAAAGGGAATTCTTTGGGTTAACGCTGATAGAATCTGTGCATTTTAAAATTCAGTGTTTTGTTAGGTCAGTTAGGGTGTACTAAAATAAGCCAGCTTTCATTTAATTAAAGGCAGTAAGGGCTTACTATAAAAAGACAGCTTTCATTTAATTTAAAGACAGGGCTTACTATTACAAACCAGGTTTCAGTTAGTGTTTCTTTCCCTCCCTCCCACCCTGGCTTCCACCTACCCCAGGCATAATCACTGATTTATAGCCTTCTAAACCAGTTAAGAGGAAGGGAGTGATCTCACTCACTTTCAGGTTTAACTGATTATCTTAATAAGCAAGTTATTAGGCCTTAGAAATAGATTAATTAAGTCCTTGCAGTATACCTTAGATGAAAACTAAAAGTCCCTTATACTTATTGGTTCAAGTATCCCTATTCCCCTAGCAACTTTAAACAACTGAACAACTTTAAATAGATAAAAAAAATCTTTAAATCTTATGATGCAGACAGCAGTCCAACAGAAACAAGGGGGGTATCCAGTCTTTTGCACTGTTATATATATAATTTTCTCCCATTTAGTGAGAGGTCTTATGTCTGCACTAGGTGCAAAGAGCTCTTTGCTCTCAGAGAACGAGTCCGAACTTTGGAGTCTAGAATAGCAGACTTGGAGCAGCTGAGGCAGACAGTGAGGTATATAGATGAGACATACAGCGATGCAGTAGGTCTGGCAGCCTTCCTTCTACCATGGAGGAGAAAGGTCACATGAAAGGAGAACATCATCTTGGTGTGGCAGGAATTTATCCTATAGATAGGACCTGTCCTCCAAGTGATGTAAAACCCTTTTGCACCAAGAACATGTCTCAAGGGCCATATGCTCATGAAAGAAAGGTTAGGGTGGCTGTTATAATTAGTGATTCAATCATTAGGCATGTAGATAGCTGAGTGACTGGTGTACATGAGGATCATCTGATAATAGACTTGTCTGGTGAGAAGGTAATGGACCTCATGCACCACATACTGTAGATAAGGTTTTAGATAGTGCTGGGGAGGAGCCTGCTGTCTTGGTACATGTTTGTACCAATGACATAGGAAAGTGTGGGAGAGAGGTTCTGGAAGCTAAATTTAGGCTTTTAGGTAGAAAGATGAAATCCAGAACATCCAGGGTGCATTCTCAGAAATGCTTCCCATTCCACATGCAGGATCCAAAAGGTAGGAGAGCTCCGGAGTCTCAGTGCATGGATGAGACAATAGTGAAAGGAAGAGGGGTTTGGATTTGTTAGGAACTGGACAACAGTCTGGGGAAGGGGGGGGGGGGGTTCTGAAAGGATGAGCTCCACCTTAACCAGGGTGAAACTAGGCTGCCTTTAAAAAGGAGATAGAGCAGCATTTAAACTAGAAAATGGGGGAAAGCTGACAGTCACTCAACAGCGCATGGTTCGGAATGATGTATCTTTGAAGGATACTAGCAAAACAGGGAAGCTAGGGCATCCAGATAAAGAGATTCCAATAAAGATAAAATTAACCCAGGTGCCTTTAAGCAAAAAACAGATTAAGATGAAAGGTTCCAAATTATCCCTGTCATCCAATAGCCACACTATTAATATGAACAAAAAACACATTTTGAAATGCCTGCATGCAGATTCTAGAAGTCTAAAAAATAAGATGGGAGAGTTGGACTATATAGCACTGAATGAAATGTTAGATATAATTAGCATCTCAGAGACCTGGTGGAAGGAGGATAACCAATGGGACACTGTGATATCAGGCTACAACTATATCATAATGATAGGGTAGATCACATAGGTAGAGGGGTGGCACATTGAATCAAACAGGATAAAGGTTTTGCAGGAAACAAAATACACTGTAGAATCTTTGTGGATAGAAATTCCATGTAAAAAGAGGAAGGGAATGTCAGTGGGAGTGTATTACCACCTGCCTGGACAGAATGAACAGACAAATGATGAAATGTTAAAAGAAATTAGGGAAGCTTGTAAAGTTTACAACACAATGGGAGATTTCAACTATCCCAGTATTGACTCAGTCAATGTTACATCAGGCCATGCTAGGGATATAAAATTTCTAGATGAAATAAATGACTGCTTCATGAAGCAGCTAGTTCAGGAACTGTCTCAAGGGGAAACTATTTTAGATCTACTTCTTAGTGGAATGCAGGATCTAGTGCAAGTGGTTACAGTGTTGGGGGTGCTTGGCAATAGCGATCATAACATGACCACATTTGATATGATAAATGGAAGGAGGATAACAAGGAAAGCCACTATACTAGCAAAAAGGAGACTATGATAACATGAGGAAAATAGTTAAGAAAACACTAAAAGGAGCAATTGCAAAGGTTAAGAGTTTATATCAGGCCTGAGTGTTATTTAAATATACTCTGTTATAGCTAGGAGAAAATCCTTCAGAAAATGGAAAAAAGATCCAAATGATGAAAACAGGAAACAACATAAGTACTGGCAAGTTAAATGCAAGGCACTGATAAGGCAGGCAAAGAAAGAATTTGAAAAGAATTTTGCTGTGGAAGCAAAAGTGTATAATAAAACCATTTTCAAGAACATTCATAGCAAAACACCTGTGAGAGAGCCAGTTGGACCGTTAAATGATAGAGGAGGAAAAGGAGCACTAAGAGAGGACAAGGCTATAGTAGAGAGACTGACTAAATTCTTTGCTTCAGTCTTTATTGAAGAAGATGTAGTAAATTTACCCATGCCAGAAATTATATTCAAAGGTGATATATCAGAGGAATTGAAACAAATCTCAATAAATCAGGAAAATGTAATATAGCTATTTGATAAACGAAAGAGCAGCAAATCACCTGGACCAGATGGCATACATCTCATGGCGCTGAAAGAACTGAAATACGAGATTGCAGACCCACTTTTAGTAATCTGTGAACTATTCTTAAAATCATCTGTAGTAAGCGAGGATTGGAGGGGGGGTAATGTAACACCAATTTTCATAAAGGTTTCCAGGGGTGATCTGGGAAACTACAGACTCGTGAGCATGTTGTCTGTACTGTAGAAAAACATTATAAGAAACAAAATTACTGAACTTGTGGATAGTCATGGCTTAATGGCAGGAAGCCAGTATGGATTTAGCCAAGGAAAGTTTTGTCTCACTAATCTGTTATATTTTTTCGAAGGTGTGAATAAACAGATTAAGGTGAGCCAGTTAATATAGTGTATCTGGATTTTCAGAAAGCCTTTGACAAGGTCCCTCATGCAAAAATTGAAAAGTCATGGGATAGGAGGCAATGTACTATAGTGGACTAGGAACTAGTTAAAAGAAAGAAAACAAATAGTAGGGCTAAATGGACAATTTTCTCAAAGGAGAGTGCCCCAGGGATCTGTGCTGGGCCTGTTGCTTTTTAATATATTTATAATTGGCCTGGAAATGGGAATAATGAGCATGTGATCAAATTTACAGATGATACAAAATTATTTAAAGTTGTCAAAACTCAAGAGGATTGTGAAAATCTGCAAGACGACTGAGAAATTGGGAGACAAAGGGTCCAAATGGTAGATGAAATTTAATATGGACAAATACAAAGTTATGTACTTAGGGAAGAACAACCTAAACTACAGTTCCACAATACCAGGTTCCTGGGAGCATAGCCTGGGCAGAGCAGGGGTGGAGATGTATTTATTTTATAAAATACATGGGTATAAACATGAAGGCTCATTTTAGAAAAGTCATATAGGTGAAATCTGGGGTGTTTCAAAATGTCTGAAAATCAGTGGGAGAAGGAGTAGAGAAGTTAGTCATATATAAATACCTGTAAAATCGGTCATTCCCCAGCCTGAAGGATATACACGTCCACAAAATAAATAGGACAATGTACAGAATAATGAGTCAGATACATGCAGGTTTTTGCTCGATTTTAGAAAGCTGCACATGTCAGATATGGAAGCCTACCATTCCAGGAACATAGACTTACCCATGGTCCTATTTCAGAACACGCCCATGTACCTCTCTTATCCTGGCTTGCCATCTTGAAAAGGGGACATGCAGTGGTGTGGAAGTTAGGACAAATGCTTTTTTACTTACTGCCACGTTTGTTTGAAGGAGTGAAAAATATCGTGGGTCTGAGGGGCATCCCCTTTTCTCCTTACAGTTATTGGTTTGCCAAAACAAATACTTTTCAGAGTCCTATTCATGCCCTAGAGTAGGTAGAGTCATTGTTGTCTCCCACATGAAATCAAGACATGCAGCATTGGTGTAAAATCAGGCACACGTGTATCTTTTTCAGTGCACCCCGGACACACCCCTGACATGCCCTTGTGCGATTTGGACATGATCACATTGGACACCTGTATATTCTGGGTTTTCAAAAATGGCTTGGGGAACATCCATATGATTTCCTCGGCTGAACGGGTGTTTTCAGATGTGGAAATCATGAATAGGGCTTCTAAAATGAACCTTCATAGAGTACATACTGCTTGGATCCTTATTGTGAAAGGCAGTATAGCAAGTCTGATAATAAAACATAAGCATAAACATACAAACATATTTACAACTACCTTGGATCAGGGGTAAATGTGAACAGTTGTGACAGTTGTGAACTATTAGGCTAGATCTAGGAATGTGCATAGACATTGATAAAACAGGCTTACAATAGTGGCCTTTTTGGACAATCAAATAGACAACTTGCTAAAAATCGAAGGCACTAAAGCACTTAACTTCATCAGAGAAAGAGTATTGCTATATGATGGGATAAGTATAATTTTTGAATTTGCGCTTGTTTAAGCATAAAGCTGGATTAAGACTGAAACAGATACATGTTGTTGTTGTTAAGTGCTGTCGAGTCGGTGATGACTCATGGCGACCCACTGGATAGTTGTCCAAAATTGTGTTCGGTCTTCAGTCAGGCGTCTCATTGTTGACATACTGGTATCCATAGCTGCTGTTATTGTATCGATTCATCCTTTGCGTTGACTTTCTATCTTGCAAACATGATTTATTTCTCTAATGATCTCTCTCTTTGCATAATGTGTCCAAAGTATGAAAGTCAAAATCTTATCATCTGAGCTTCTAAAGAAAGCTTAGGTTTGATCTCCTCTAGTACTGACTGGTTTGTTCTTCGGGCAGTCCATGGTATACGCAGTATTCGCTGTCAGCACCATAATTCAAAGGCATCAATTTTCTTCCTGTCTATCTTTTTCACTATTCAGATTTTGCATCCATATGACATTGAAAACACCATGGCTTGAACAAGTCAAATCTTTGTATGGAGAGAGACATTTCTGCTCTTGAGAATCTTGTCTAGGTCTTTCAAAACCATTCTGCCAAGATAAATGTGTCGTCGGATTTCTTGACTGCTTGTTGCTTCTTTATTGATAGTTGATCCAAGTAGAATGAAGTTGTCCACAATTTCAAATTGTTCTTCAACAATGAATGTATTGATTTTGCCAGTTGTCATGATCTTTGTCTTCTTTACATTAAGATGCAGGCCCATTTTAAGACTATGTTCCTTGATCATGAGAAGCAAATGTTTCAGATCATCTTCACTTTCAGACAGTAATGTGGTATCATCAGCATAGCGAAGGTTGTTGATGAGTCTTCCACCAATTTTCACACCTCTGTTGTCTTCATACAATCCTGCTTCTCTGATGATTTGTTCTCCATATAAATTAAACAGGTAGGGAAAGGTATGCAGCCTTGTCATACAGTTTTGCTTATTTTAAACCATTCTGTTTCTCCTTGTTCCGTTCGAACTGTTGCTTCTTGATCAATGTACAGATTGTGCAAGAGAACGATCAGGTGTTCTGGTATAGCCATGCTTCTTAATGTGTCCCAGAGTTTCTCATGGTTTACGCAGTCAAAAGCCTTGCTGTAGTAGATAAAGCACAAATAGATATCCTTTTGGTATTCTTTAATCTTTTCAAGGATCCATCTCACATCTGCGATGATGTCTCTCATTCCTCGCCCTTTTCTCAACCCTGCTTGCACTTCAGGTAGTTCTTGTTCCAGGTATGGTTATAGTCTCTGTTGAATAATCTTCAGTAGAATCTTGCTGGCATGTGGGATCAGAGCGATTGTGTGATAATTTCCACAGTCAGTTGGATCACCTTTTTTTAGTATTGGTATAAACACAGATCTTTTCCAGTCAGCTGGCCATGATGTAGTCTTCCAAATTTCTTGACAGAGCTTTGTAAGTATGGTAACAGCTGTATCAGTTTGCTGTAATACTTCTATGGGAATGCCTTCAATGCCTGGTGCTTTGTTCTTTGATAAGACTTTCAATGCTGCTTCGACTTCTTCTTTCATCACCAATGGTTCCGGATCATAAGGTGCTGGTTGAAACGGCTATTGGTCCACTTGATCTTTATCATATAAAAACTCTGTATATTCTTTCCACCTTTTCTTGATCTTCTTGGCATCATTCAACAGAGAACCTTGAGCATCTTGTAACATTCCAGTTGGAGGCAGGAATTTTTTCTTTAACTATTGTAACTTTAGAAAAGCCGATCTTGTTCTTCCTCTAATAGTTTCTGCTACTATTTCCTTGCATGTGTCATTATAGCCTGTGATTGTCTTTCTTTCTCCTCTGCTTTAGGTTCTCTGCATTTCTGGGCAATTTTCAGAGTTTCTTCTATCATCCATTTTGGCCATTTTTGCTCCTTCACCTTTTGTAGAGACTTCTCGCTTTCTTCCAACAGAACCTTCTTGATGTCATTCCATAACTCTTCTGCAGCTCTGTCATTTGTATCTAAAGCAGCAAATCAATTTTGCAAGCAGTCTTTAAATTCCAGTGGTATATTCTCAAGGTCATATTTTGTACATGAGTGGCTTGCTCTTTTTCAACTTTAGCTTGAGTTTGCATACTAGTAGTTGGTGATCTGCTCCACAGTCAGCTCCAGGTTTTGTCTTTGTTGATGTTATAGAGCTTTTTCGTTGACTTCCACAGATGCAGTCAATTTGATTTTTGTACAATCCAATGGGTGAAAGCCATGTGTACAGGAGCTGCTTGTGTTGCTGGAAGAAGATGTTTGAGATGACTAGATAGTTGGTCTTGCAGAATTCTATCAGTCTTTCTCCAGCTTCATTTCTGTTGCCAAGTCCATATTTTCCAACCACTTTGCCTTCCTCTTTGTTGCCAACATTTGCATTCCAGTCACCCATGACTATCAGGATATTTTGTTTGTATGTTCTGTCCGTTTCAGCTTGTACTTGTTCATAGAACTCATCAATTTCATCTTCTTCTGCAGCTGTTGTTGGGGCATATACTTGAATTATATATAGTTTGTTGATAGGCATTCCTCATAGACAAATAGAGATTAAGCATTCACTGACTGCATTGTATTTCATTACAGTTCTTGCAAGTTTCTTCTTTATTACAAATGCAACACCATTTCTTCTTTGTCTTTCATTTCTAGCATAGTAGACCATG